>JAAQQX010000003.1:0-2400000 GCA_017639365.1 Yarrowia sp. E02 | reverse complement strand
CTCAACGCTCTACGTGTCTGACAAACGAGACTTGCAAAGGTGACGAGAAAGACAAAAGCGTGACAGAAGCGGAATGAAGTAATTAACAGCGTCTACCGGCCAGTATACACCTATGGAAACTACCCCCTGACCTTCACACCACTCGTGTTTTTCTCGTCCACCTGATTGTGACTTTTTTTTCCTCCGTTTTTTTCTTCACTTTTTTTCTCAACCCAGTTTTAGAAACACGCGCTTAGAAACTGCGACACGCGAGCAGAGATCTGCAGCCTAGCCGTCATTGTGATTATGTAAGCGAAGAGAGGGGGAAACGAAGTAGCCAATAAGCACTTCCTTTTCTAGGTACACGTGACGTAACCAGCACTTCTTCTCCACCTTTCACCGACTACCCGGTTCTATATGTTTTCTTTTTCGTTTTTCTTTTTCCTTTTTCCGTTTCTCTTTCTAGTCCGACAGCTTAAATACGACATGGGCGTAATTACCATCGCAACGTGTCGTGTGGTGAGTGTATATTCATTCCCAGAAGTCTCGCCGCGCTATATATAGCTCTCGTACCTGTACCCACGACACCCTGCGTGTAACATTGTTCTTCCAGCAACTATATATACCCTCTTTTCCTCCAGTCTCACTCTCTCACACTTCCCAGTGGACGTACAAATATGCCCCTGAATAACGTTGCTGCCCCCCCTTACACGTGAGATAGCCGCTTGGCGTGGCCGGACATGACATGATAGATAGACAGACAAAGGCAGTTATCAGAGCCGAAATGAATGCGGATGAGTGTTAATTGATTGGTGATTAGTCATCGAGGAGGGGTGAACCTGACACATTGAATATTCAGGGAAATGATTACGAAATCCGAGGAAAATGATAAAAGTTTCAGAGTTGGAAAACAATGGCACAATGACCCAACAAGCTCGAGAGAACAACTCTCTTAACTTTTCCTGACCTTTATAGCGTTTCTGGAGAAAGATGAACTGCTAGGAAGTGGACGAAAACGAAACAAAAAGGTATGTTTGATAGTAGAAGTAGATGTGATTAGTATCTAGGCATTCTTCAAAGGTCTGTCTACAGTATGATCAACATCTCATCTCTCTACCATTATTTTTACTGATACTACAATGTCCAGCTCTTCACGCGAGAATTCTGAAGTGAGAATTTCAGGAGAAAAAAAAGGGAAATATAAGCCGAGGAGTTGATTACTAGGCACTTACGCCCCACCCCCCAGTACCCCCGAAGTCCCTGTTTCAATGACATTTATATCAAGCATTTTGACTACCTCTACTCATATTCTCAAGGGAACTAGTTGAGAGAAAACTGTCTAGTAATGTTGTGAGCGTAGGTAAAAGGAGATACAGCGGTTATTAATGGCATCTAATCTATAGTATCAAGTCCTCACCTTTCTCAGGGTATTTTTGTTGGAGCTCTTCTCTTTCTATGTTTGGTGAGCAAAAGTTGTTTTCGGAACAGGGTAGACTAGGAACACTTGGGAAGAAAACGGCTGTGACCTCAGATGGAAGTACCCCAGGAGATCATACCCTCCCTGCCGCTTTCTTAACTTATTCATTATTCCTTCTAATATACGGTACACCTTACCGAATAACCAAAGAATACATTTCGAAGAAGTCTCCTTTACACCCAAATATTAATCAGAGAAGATAGAAACAGACGTATATCATTCTAAGAGCTAGCTGCTATCTGCTGATATCTTCAGAGTCTCCACATACGTTTTGTAGCAGATTCTAGACGACATACTCACACCTATGCACTGGGCGAGAACAGGTGACAATATTCCCCCCAAAAATCCCCCACGAGCCTCAGAGATGAACCTGGGGTGATAACAAGAGCCCATTAATGTATATTTTCAAGTCCCTACTACCATCTCTCTTTTATTACTGCCCATTTATACATATCCATCTCAGTACAGAAATGATGTTGTGAGGGTATCAGGTCGGGAGGAGACAGTAAGGTAGAAGTGTGTGGTAGTATATGAATTGCACCACACCAGGGAATACTCTCGTCAAGTTGCCGTTATAATATGAGCATTTCTGATGAAGTTGGTGGCAGTTGGGTTTCGAGCGTTAGGAGTGGTTTTCGGTTTTAAAAAAGGTAAAGAGATACTACTCGTAGGAGGAAAGTAATAGGTATCAATACGGTGGTCCAAGGCCAGATATCCGGTTGGTCAAGTCGACATAACAATGACGGTATTTCTGAATCATTTGGGTGCAGTTCTGATGCCACATATATGTAGAGCAATCGGTGTTAAAAGCTGCGAAGAGACAGAAGGGCGCAGTAGCTGGTATCCTCAGAACCGACTAAGCCTGGGCATCATGATGGTCAAGTCTCCATGGTAATGTCAGTTTTATTCGTGGAGTTATGTCGAGTTGTAGTTGTGTGCAGATAAGTCTTCAGCAGTACATGTCATGAGAATCCACCAACTCCAGCAACCTTACAATCACATCCAAAGTCTTGTATAGTCAACTCCCCTACCCACCACATCTTTACTTCTCTCTTCTACTTCTCTATCCTATCTACTTCTCTTTCCTGTTTCTACACTCCCCTCTTTGCCCCCTCTAGTCCAATAAAAAAGTATTAATACATGTCTAAGCTTCAGTTTTCTCCTCCACCTTCTCCTCCTCAGGCTCAGCAGACTCCTCCTCCTCCTCCTCATCCTCATCCTCATCATCCTCATCGTCCTCCTCTTCTCCATTTTCAACTCCCTCTGCCAATCGAGCCTTCTTTCGAGCTCGTCGATGGGCTCTTCCATAATTAGCAGGATCGAGTTTTCGCATAGGAAGAACGGCCTCAAAGGCAGCCTTCCAGTCCCTGAGTTCGGTCCATTTCAGGAGAATCTCAAACACATGGTTAGTGGTCAGCACCTTTCGTCCAGACAGTTTGATAAAGTCAGAAATGGGCAGTCGACCAGTCTGCAGACCCTGTTTAGCAGCCTTATCCTGACACAGGTTCTTGTATCGACCCTTGTCTACAATACCTCCAATAATGTATGTTTTTCCGTCTTCCAGCTCGTTAATGACGTTATCCGAGTCTGAAGACAGGTAAACGAGTTTGCTCTTTTCCGTCTCGTCCTCAGGAACAGTGTAATCGTCTTCCACAAACTTGATGTTGGTCCACAGTTCATGTACCTTGTTCATTTCGTTGTTGAAACGGTCCTTGAGTCCCTTGTTGAACGAGTTGATGGTGAGATCAAAACGAGCATCAGCCTTTCGGTTGGCACTGTAACATCGGGCAATCTGGGCACTGAGTGACACTTTTTCCTTCTGTGTCATCATCTCGTCAAATCCACAGTCCAAAACAATGCTAATGGGGAGTTGGATCTGAGGAGGACGTTCATCCTGGGGGATAGGAGCAGGAATTTCTCCTCGGCTAATAGCCAGCTGTTTTCGCTTACGAGCAGCCTTTTTCTTCTCTTTCTTGACAGCAGCAATCTCGTCCTTTTTGCTTTCCCAAATCGCTCTTTTCTGCGCTTTTTTCCACTCGTTTTTCGACATGCCCTCGGGAATCACAGCCAGCTTGGTGTTGTACGGAGCAGGCACATTCTGGGGGTTTCTGGGATGCGATTCGGACGTGGATTCGGCCTCAGGAGAGGTGCTGGCAGGAGTAGCAGTCTCCTGGGCAGTTTTGACGGCTTCAGCAGCCTCGTTCACGTCAGCCATGGTGGTTGAAATTTGGCAAGATGCGAAATATATTTTTCATGCCGATTATATGCACCTCGAGTTAATGTGGAGTTGGGGTATTAAGGGAATGGGAAAAGGGAAGAAAAGTGAAGGAAAATAAGAAAAAAATGAAGAAAATTGTGGTAACTTTTGGTTTACCAGCCAGCGTTAAATATTAAACGTTTGATTCACTCAATCTGTGACCATAATGCATCGATTGTGGAGATATATAAAGGAAACGGAGAACCGTTTTATAGTGTATCAAGTATGAAACTCTAACAAGAGCCCAAGTACATACGGAGTTGTCGGAGAACAGTCATATCTCGGAATATTTGTAGTGGGAGGGGTTTATCGAGTTGGAGAAATCGATTTAAATTGGGTCGAATGTCGTATGCATGACCTTTTAGGCATGTAATACGTCTTTTATACCATTTATGTGTCGTCCTGGGTGACTGTTAAGGAACAGTTCTAAGTAGAGAATGCTATAGTGAGAAAGAACTTGTACAATCATATACACCATACTGTGGTACTTATAGGTATACAGTCATTGTCACGATAACTGCAGTAGTCCCTAGATTCTTTCCTAGGTCAACTGATCCTACTTATTCACAAACATCTTGATCTATGATACAGGTTATGATTCGATCTAAAGGCATAGATCTTCAGACAGAACGTTTCTACAATCTTTCAAAGACACAATAAATAGGTTATGAGGAACGAGAAATGAGTATGCACACCAGTATCACAGATTATGACCTAATGCGTCTCATCTCGGGTACGAGTACAACTCTGCTGCCTCGGTTGCAGCCAGGTGAGACTACGTCATGAGACATGTGCGACAGGCAGCTGTTGTTTCAGGAACCGGAACAGATGAAATAGCAAGAAAATCTCTGGGTATTTGCTGAATGAATCGTTTTCTGTTTTTGTCGAATTGTTTTCGATTTTTCCCGATTTTTCCTTTTTTTTTTTTGTTATTTTTGCAAAAGTCGTTATTCCCGGTCTACATTCCCAACCAAATGCCTCGTCAAGACCCTGTATTCTGGTAGAAAGAGAGAGCTAAAAAAAGAGCTAAAAAAAGCACTCCAGTGGAGACGTTTATTCTCTCAGCGACTTTAGCTCTCATAGCCCATCTGATAATCAAAAGTCTATCGTTGCGCCCCTGAAGCTGCATCGTATTCCTCGGTTAGCTTGGAAGTAGTGTCTAAGATTGTGTACCAAAGAATGGGGATTTACCGCTCTTTATATATTCCTCGGCCGAGTCACAACACTTGGCATGTCATGTTGTGACACAAACGGTTTTAAATAACATATATAGACGTGTCCCCTCCTGTTTTTACTTGCCACAAAACCGTTGGTTTGTGTTGCCACCGGTTGCCTGGTTACCAAATGCTAAAAGGCCTGGGCTCGGTTTGGGACGAGATCGGCTCAGTTGGGCATTACTCATCAGGGGATGTGGACTGAGCCGAAGCTGTCCGATTCTATGCGGCTCAACACAATGGAACAATGAGCATTGTACAAGAACACGTGCACATACCACTCAGGGATGTTTACTCGCCCCATCCGTCTTCTCCTGATCACCCCACCGTGCATGGCACCACTGATCGCGTGTCTTTCTCAAAGTTGCATTTTTCCCAAAGTGTATTTTTTCGCCCAAACTGCATTTCGAGGCTTTAAAAGCGCTGGCCTTCTCCAGCACATCTCAACCACCACACAACAAGATGACCAACCTGCCTCTGCTGACCAAAAAGGAGGTCGAGAGCCACAACACAAAAGGCTCCTGCTACGTGACCATCAACAACCTCAAGGTCTACGATGTCTCTTCTTTCCTCGAGGAGCATCCCGGAGGAGGAGACCTGATTCTCGAGTACGCCGGAAAGGACGTGACCGAGATTATGGGCGACCTGGTGTCCCACGAGCACTCGGAGGCTGCCTACGAGATGCTGGACGAGCTGTACCTGGTCGGCATTCTGGCTACCCCCGAACAGGAGGCCAAGCTGCTGACTAAGGACAACCGACACGACTTCAAGCTGGAAAAGAACGCCGAGGACGAGCTCACCGTCACCACGGACTTCACCCGGGACTACAAGACCAACCAGTTCCTGGACCTCAACAAGCCGCTGCTCATGCAGGTGCTGCGGGCCAAGTGGACCAAGGAGTTCTACCTGGAACAGGTGCACAAGCCCCGACACTACGGTAACGGAAGTGCTCCCATCTTTGGCAACATTCTGGAGCCGCTTTCCAAGACCCCCTGGTTCGTTGTCCCCTGTCTGTGGATCCCCGTCGACCTCTACTGCATCTACCTGTCGTCCCAGGGCCTGCCATTCTACTTCATCATCCCCATGTTTGCGTTTGGTCTGTTTGTGTGGACTTTCATCGAGTACGGCCTGCATCGATTTGCCTTCCATCTCGATGACCGTCTGCCTCGGTTCCAGGTAGCGTACGCTGCGCATTTCCTGCTCCATGGAGTCCACCACTACCTCCCCATGGACAAGATGCGACTGGTGCTGCCTCCCACTCTGGGCGTTGTTCTCATCACGCCCTTTTACTTCCTTGCATTTGCCCTGTTCCCCTACTACTGGGCCTATGCTGGTTTCGCTGGCGCCTTCCTCGGCTACATCATGTACGACTGCACCCACTACTTTTTGCACCACATGAACCTGCCTCCCTACTTCAAGGCTCTCAAGAAGTACCATCTGGACCACCACTACAAGAACTACGAGCTTGGCTTTGGAGTTACCAGTTCGTTCTGGGACAAGGTCTTTAACACTGAGCTGGTTGACACCAGTGCCAAGAGCAAGGGTTTGTAGATGACAAGACTGACACGAGTTAGCGCTTGTACAGACATGTTCTAGCTCTCCTGAAGCCATTGGCTTCGCCATATTTATGACAAGGTGAATGGGTGATAACATAATTAATAGTATTTACGGATATGATGGGGGTAGACGCAAGGACAAAAGTACTTGTGGTGCCTGAGGTGTGTAGGTTAGGGAAAGGGAGTATAGCTATGGGAGTAGGGAAAAGATGTATACATGAGATTGGTACCATTGTATTCCCCTGACTGATGCCATTAGAGCTGTTGTCGTCTTTTAATTTCCTCCATTTTATTCATTTTTTAAAACAATTTATCAATATTTCTATCGTAATCCATTTAAACTCTCATGCACTCCACCATCCAATATCACCATCAACATCAGCACCAGAATGAAAATCGAGGAAATTGTGGACGAGGTGGAAGAGCTGGTTATTTCGGACGACGACTCTTCGGAGCCCTTTCTCAAGGAGAAACATCTCGATATGGAGGGCAAGCCGATCCAGAAACGGGCCCCGAAAAAAAAGGAGAGTCCCGAGACCAAGGAGAAGCGTGATCGAGTCGAGTCTCGGTTTCGAAACGAGAGGTCTTCAGATTTGAACGAGGGTGTTATTGAGGAGGTGGGGGAGGAGGCTGGAGAGGATGACAAAGCTACTAAAGACGAAAAGGATGACAAAGCAGCTGAAGATGATAAAGATGAGTCTGAACCTGAAGAACGGTTCAGTCCTGAGGAAGAAAAGAAACTGTTGGATGAAGCGGAAGAGTTCAAGGCTCGAGGAAACAAGTGGTTCAAAAAGGGAGACAATGACAGCTTGAAACGAGCCATCAACAGATACGACAGTGCTCTCAGAACGTGTCCTGTGTACTTGCATAAACAACGAGCAATCTACTGGTCCAACAAGGCAGCATGTTATATGAAGCTTGGAGACGATCAAAAAGCCGTGGAAAGCTGCAACCAGGCTCTGGGACTGGATCCAGACTACGTCAAGGCTCTGAATCGACGTGCTGCTGCTAACGAGAAGATTGGCAAGTGGGCTAATCTGCAGTCTGCTTCTGACGACTACAATAAGCTGGTGGAACTGTATGGAAAAGATGGAAATCATGTTGAAAGGGATAAGGCTCGAAAGAACGGCATTGCTCTGGAATCCAGAATAAAAACTGCAGCTACGGCAGAAACCCAGGAGATGCTCGGAAAGCTGAAGGATATCGGCAACTCCTTCCTCGGCAAGTTTGGCATGAGCACAGACATGTTCCAGATGGCCCCAGATGGAAAGGGGGGTTATAGTATGAACATTGGCGGGAATAAGCCGCAGTGAGGAGGGGAATTGAGATGATGGAGGTTTTCAGGATTGAACAAACCAGTCTGGAGAGGTGGAACGATGAAAAGGAGTATTCCAAGGGAACTTCCTGCTCAAGTGGGCTGCCAGAGCGAAGAAGGATCACTTGCCGTTGGTCTAGTAGCCATCGACATACGGTACCATGTTTACACCTGCTTGTTCATGATGTTACATGGACCGATCATTAGCTGAATGACATAAAATAATAGAATCACTACTGATGTTGTAAAACTGAAAAGAACCGGAAGTAGATCTGACCTGGTTATACAGTACCAATTATGGTTCTCTAGAGGTATGTACGAGTTGTTTTCAAGCATATGAGTGTTCATGTTCCTCCTATGCTTTCTTTCTTCGAGTGTTAAAGGAATTATTAATCAGTCTAAGTGGAGAGTAGAAGATACGAGATCCCCTGTAACATATGTAATTGTTTTGTCAGTGACTAGAAGAGGGTTAATTCAAGAATCCTCCTCCATCAAGTGTTCTTGGTCAGTATAGAATACCCTGACGGTGTACTAGGGTGTTTGTAGCAATCAGAGGGATGTTATATCTACGAACTGATGGACAGTCAGAGGTGTTGTACCACTGAATCAAGATTACTACAGTGTGGTATTACTGGAAATACTGTATGTCTTCGGATATTCTTGAACGACTTGGTGGGTTTCTGTGGCAAGGAGTTACTTATATATGCAACGTAAAACAAGGAATATAGAGAACAAGATATTATGAGGGGTACAGTTGTGATCAGCTGGATCTTAGGAATACACCTGTCAAGTCCCTACGACTATGTCTGTATTATTGCAGGAGTTAGGGTGGGTTGAGTCCTGCATCAGATCGGAAGAGTCGATTTTAAACGTGTAAAAACCGTTATGCGGTAGAAAGCACTCTACAAAATAGTAAACACAACCAACTGGTAGCAATATTCCACCTGCTTACCTCACAATACGTGCCCTTCTGTTACAGTCATGATCATATGCAGTTCTATATCTATCTACTTTGTGGCATTGCCCTTTGCCAATGCAAGCGCGAACTTGAGTTGAGACGGACCTACTAGTTCTTCATCCTGGTCGTTCTCAATCGGTCCACCTTCGTCCTCCTCTTCTTCCTCTTCCTCTTCTTCTTCTTCTTCTTCTTCCTCTTCTTCAACCTCCTCTTGTTCTTCATTCTGTTCTTGACCCACCCCTTCCTCCTCCTCCTCCACGTACTCGTCGTCCTCCTCGCCCACATCCACAAACTCCTCCTCTTCGCCTACGTCATCCTCCTCCTCCTCCTCCCCCTCCTCTTCCTCCCCCTCCTCCTCTTCTCCATTCTCCTCCTCCTCCTCTCCCCCACTTCCACTCCACACGTCACTACCACTTTCCTCTTCCTCCACCTCTTGCTCCTGATTCATACCCTCCTCCCACAGCCTCTTGGCCTCCCGCTCTGCCTTTTCCCTAGCCTTACCTTTGCACAAATTTTCCCACTGCTTTCGCGACATATTCGAAGCCCACCGCTTCCTAGGCTCTCCAAACATGGTAAGCAACCTCTCTTTCGTCCGCCCAACGCCCTTGTACTTCCAGCCAATAGTGTCAAAGTCCATATCAACACGGTTGTGCTTCAACCGGTCCAAAGACCGAGTGGAACACTTTTTGACAGCTGTCTCCAACATATCGTCTATCATGGTCTTAATCTCAACAAGACACTGCTGGGGTATTTGGGGAGAAAACAACGTAGCTGGTTCTATCTTGGCTCCATCGACTTTTCTTCGCTTGTGAATAGCCTTGTACACTTCTCTCTGGTAACTAGTGTCCAGTCCAGTCTGCAGGTTTCTGAGTCCATCAAGATAGTACTGTTCATTCTGGTCGTCAGTGACAGCAGGAGTCTCCATAGATCCGTTTCCACCTTCTCCA
Organism: Yarrowia sp. E02; assembly: GCA_017639365.1. Lineage (NCBI taxonomy): Eukaryota > Fungi > Ascomycota > Dipodascomycetes > Dipodascales > Yarrowia > Yarrowia sp. E02. The sequence continues at coordinate 2,390,297 of JAAQQX010000003.1, read as the reverse complement.
TTGGCTGTAGTTTTTCCATTGGCAGTAGTTTTTCCACTGGCAATAGTTTTTCCATTGGCATTCTCCTGCCTGTACTGGTTCAATTTCTGGTCGAAATCGTCAGGATTAGGATCCACCAGCTCCATGATTTGCTCGTACTCCTCGGGATTGAAGAACTGCTCGTCTTTGGGGTCCTCGTACGACGGAGGCGGAGCGGTAACCTCCCTTTGGAGTTTGTGAAACCACTTGATGAGTTTTTCTTCGTTCTCTTGTCGATACTCTTGAAACTCCCTCTCAGACATTCCTTCCAGAAGAGGCAACTCTTTCAGCTTCCACGCTCTCAACAGATCCCTTTCCTTCGCAGTGAAAAGATACTCTTCCAGCTGGTACCCTTTGATTAGGTCTAGTTTCGGTGCTTCTGCAGATATCCAGTTGGCAGCTCTCATTTGAGCCCAGATCCTTTCTAGAAGCAGAGAAAAGTCAGCAGAAGGAGCAACTTTAGGAGTAGGCATCAGAGACGCTGCTGGAAGAGCTTTATCGTCTTTATCCTCCCATCCTCCTCCCATAGGATCGTCAACATCCACATATTTGGTATTATCTCCACCTATCAGAGGATACGGTCTAGGCCAATTACCCCATTTGTTCGTAGGAACAACAGCAGGATGTCTTTCATCGCCCCCAAACTTGTCAATACACTCCTGACGCATCGTGTAACTCCACCAGAGATGAAAAGCGAGATCTCTAGCGTAATAGTCCTCCAGTTCGTTCATGATAGATTCAGCTTCAGGAGCTTCAGCAAGTAAAGGGGGGAAGTACCGCGTATATTCCTCGAGCTGGGGATTCAGCACCACCTTTTGGTACTGCCCATTCACGTTTTCCTCATTTTCCAATTCCTCCATTTCTTCTTCTTTTTCAACAACTTCTTCCACCACTTCTTCCTCTTGAACAGCATTAGCCATATAAGCCTGTGTGGAATCGTCTTGAAGCTGTATGTCACGCGCCAAAACTCGGAGATCCAACTTGAACAAAGGTCTCCACATTTTGAACGTTCGACACCGTTTCAAAATGGAAACAGCTGTAGGCAGATCCACCCATCCCTTGCCTCTGGGATCTTCACAATTCGTCTCATCGCACAACTGACGCCACGTGACCTGATTTCGTAACGACTTGTGGTGGTTCTTGTACATGTCACGCAAGGAAACCAGCAGTCTGTTGTTCTCCATAACTCGTACTCCTACACTTCTTGAGTCTCCATAGGTCACTCTGAAGGCACTTTTGTCGTCTGGAGGAGCATCCGGATCACGCTGGAATTCAGGTGGCGGCAGATCCAGCAGCTTTGGACGGCTGTAGACCAGCAGATCCTCTTTTTTCTGTTCTGCTCGAGCCATGAGCTGTGGTGTTGGGTGTAGAGAGAGGTTGGAAATATATTTAGAGGTGCATATACTTAATCAGTAGATAGAGTTTGGATGTTGGAGGTGTAGGGGATGGTGGTAAGTAGAAAAGGACATATGAAGCAAACATTAGTCATTTAGATGGTTGCATAAGTGCTAGGAAGACTGGTTGAGTCGATTTCCCTCTTTCCCCCCTGTAAAAAACTGAGACAGTGGGGTTTTGATTGACTTGTTGTCTTCAATAAGAAGCCAAGTATGGACTACATATTCCAAGTAGAACGAACTACAAAGAGGTCTACTTTGTCAATTTACCATAAAAAGTCTAGGACGATCTCTGGTGGGTATAAGGAGGGTATATCAGGTTGATCAGCTCTTGTTTTGTAATATTGCCAATATTTTGTGTTACTAACACCTCTCTTCATTTTTTCGACATGATAAGTTATTAGTACTTCACTTGGGAAGAATGAAAACTGGGACAAATGTATCCCCATCTTCAACAAACATCTTCCACTATCTAACTAAACACATCCCTAATACATTCATATACCAACTAAAACCAAGTAGTTCCTAACAAATGTTTGGTACATGGTTCCAGATGATAGTGTAGAATTTTTTAACAGATATGGAATATGTAACCCTCAAATCTGCTCCCTTCAAGTGCTTGACCTTTCCTCTTTATTCACCTCGACCTTTCAAAGAACACTTCCTCGTACAGCTAATTTAATCCCAAGGTTATTCTTCATGAAACAGAACACTCATATATAACCCTCCACTTTCTCGAATTGGTCAAAATTTAATCCATCTGATCGCACTGTGTGTATCAACAGATCTACCACTTCAAGATCTCAAAATCACGTTTATTACGTGTTCTACACTGCCCTTTGTTGGCGTACCTTTCCAACTCATCTACACCTAATCCCTTACGTGTTCCAATACACACCTGCAGGACAGTACAGCGCCTATCCGTAGTATCGTCCAGTAGCCGCAAAAACCTTCTCTATATCATCCAATCCATTCCGTTACGTTAGTACTTCTTATCCGTCTAATCCGCTCTCAGCAGGTTGACAAAGTTCTTGTAGTTGAAGTCCGTCTTCCCGCTGAAGCCACTCTTGACGGTAAAGTCTTCCAGCGCGTCACGAGCCTCGTCTTCGGTCATGCCGACGCCCACGAGTTCCTGGACGAGATCCTCCACGTTCACGAGTCCCGTATCATCGCTAGAAAAGGCACTGAAGGCTGTAAGCAAGTCTGTCTTGGAAGACAGGTCACACAGGTGACTAGACATTCCAGTAAGAAACGACGGAAACGTCAGCGGCTGGGGCAGCAGACTGAGCATTTCCTGGACCTCGCCGTCCTTAGGATCTCGACCTAGAGAGACCAGCATTTCTTCCAGGTCTTCTTCGTTCACGATTCCATCTGCGTCTTTATCAAGCAGATTGAACGCCTCCTTGAGCTCCTGGATCTGCGACGGCGACAGCTGGTTGAACTGGCCCGATGTGGTTCGTTTCGCCTTGTTTGGCGCTCCGTTTGTGTATGAGAGACGTGGTTTTGCCATGAGACCAGGTGGTAGTTAAGGGGTAGGGGTGTGGTTTAGGGGTAGGGTTGACGTGTTTGTGTGAGTTGTTCTGTTTGTCTCGTTTGTTTGTGTCGTTTATGTCGTTTGTGTCACAACACTTGGTTTGTCTGGTTCAGTAACGTCCGTGTTTATCGTCTGTTCCTACAACAACGACAATCACGAACTATTCAGACTGTATAGACTGTATCGTATTAGCTTCGCGAAGTAAACAAGGTCACGTGTAAGAGGTGCGTAAGATATGCAGTCTAGAAGCAACCTCCAAATGTTATCTTGGGATGGAAGGATTGGGAGTGGTATGAGAACTTAAACGAGGGCATGTGGTGGATTGATTGGAACAAGAAAAGAGGATTATTTGTTATTGGGCAACGGGTTGGCGTTTACAGTGCGATTTTTGCCCTAAAAATAATATTTATTGGTAATAATTGGATTAAACAGGACACACATAATCAGGACAACCAGCCAGAGAAATAACCTAGAGAGGGGAGGAAAAACTAAAACGGGTAATTATTCTCTCCTTCATCGATAAGTCCGGCGAGTGTCTGGCAAATGTCTTCAGCTGTCGTAGACTAGATGAAACGATGTGAACCTAGGGAAGATGAAGAAAATCAGATCTCCAAGAGAGCACTACATTACCCAATTGCGCAATAGGGACATAATATTCGTATTAGAATATCAGTACTAAAATGGAATTGTCCCTCTAAAGGAACCTCATTGACTTCAGTTGCTGCTGTGTCTAGCTTTTGGGGGTGATCTACTATGTCACAGGGTGTTAAAAGAAGCAATGAATCATAGACTCCCGAGAATAACACTGTATTCACTGTATTCGATGGGCCCAAATGCAATTCAAACTGGACAATCCGTATCCTACTATTAAAGATACAAGTACAAGATTAATCCAATCCAACCACTTATTAATTTCATCCATTCCTTTACAGTGTTCCTAGCTAGATCTCATTTCATACGATAGAGTGTATGGAGTGTATGTTCATTATAGTCTAAGAAGGTGAACCGAGGTAAATAATAAGGAGGAAGGACAGGATCCCTAACCAATAGTGAAACTGTTATTGGTAGTCCTCTTTGCCTATTCTTTCATTACTCATCTATATCTATTGATGTTCTTCAAGGTATCAGTCTATGAGTTCAACCTAGACATCAACTACGAGTATTCAATTTACCAGCGATCGGTACCTGTACAAGGAACCAAATCACCTCTTCCTACCTCAGTTATCATTCATAACAGTTCTACAAATGGACCACGTATACATCTCCTCCAACAGGTATCATCACCTACTCCGTCCAATGTCAATATCTATCATATTTCTTCGTACATTCCCTCCATTAGTTATCCTTCTCGATGGTCACCTGGACTCTCTTGTTCTTTCTGGCGGCCTTGGCTGCCTTTTTCTGCTGCTTCTTGGAAGGCTTAGGCATCTCGACCTCGGACTCCGAAGCAGACATGTCGTGATCGCTTTCAGGCATAGGCAGGGCCTTTTTAATTTCCAGCTCCACGTCCTCCTGGACCATGACACAGCAGTTGAGTCGATCACCAGTGTTGTAGGCTCCCACAGTCTCTCTAGTGTTCATATCTGTGACCACCAGCTTCGAGTCAGTAGAAACAGAAGTCATATACACATGACGATCCTTGCCCTCAGGCACATTGTCCGGAACAATGAAAGAAAAGTCCTTGACTCGAGTAGCGTGAGGCTGGACCTTGAAGGAGAAAGAGTCAATCTCCTCGTCGTCAACCATGAACTCGGACTTGGAGTCGTTGATCTTGCCCTCAAACTCGTGGGTGTCCACAAACCGAATCACTCCTCGCGAGTTGGAGAAGGCAAAGTACTCTTTTCCGTCGATAGAAACGTACTCCGAGTGGTACAGTCCGTCCTTGGGAGATCTGATAGAACCCACCAGTTTGCCAGTTTCGGGCGAGAAAAACGAAATCGAAGTCGTATAAGTCACTGCGTACCGGTCTCCAGCCAGATTCCACGCCACCTTGAGCACATCAGGGTAACAGGCCATGACAGAGGCCTTTTTGGCAGTCATGAGGTTCCACAAGATGAGTTTTCGATCCTGGCCCACAGAGAGAGCCAGACGACCAGTGGGATGGACAGAAATGTCAACTACACCGACCTTGGCTTTTCCTACAGCCACTCTAGCGTGTCCCTTGAGTTCAGCAAGTACTTCCCAGTCCTTGGTTCTGAGGACAAAAATCTTACCATCCTCTCCAGCAGTCAGCAGCCACTTTCGCTTGTAGAATTCGAGAGCAGTGATGGTGCCAGAATGATGGGTCAGCGTACCAAGCTCTTTTCGCTTCTGCAAATCGTAGATTCGGATGTTTTCGTCCGCAGATCCAGACACCAAGTACCGGCCAGAAGTAGCAAGAGTCTTGATGGACTGGATGTGAGGAGTAAAGTGGAAAATGGGGGAGAAGACGGGCGACGTGCCTAGCAACAAAGAAACACAAAACAGATTGTGTTCGTACGAACCAGTGACGATTCGAAAGGCTGGATCTACAGACGCAGATTTCACCAGAGTCTTGGAGAGGTCGGGAGAGGTGCTTTTTTCGGCGGGTTTTTCGGTCACCAACTTTTCAGCAGCCTCAGCAGTCACCCGGACCTGCTTTTTGTCGCTTTTCGAGGCCTTCAGAGCGCTTTTGGGCTTGGTGATTTTGCTCATCGTGTGTGAATAAGAGGCTAGACAAAGTTTCAAAAATATTTGAAGGCTGCATGATCGTGCATGTTAGTCAGCGGAGGGGGGAACAGGTTGGTTGGTGGTAGTAGGGGTGTGGAGGGTGGTAGGAGGTGTTGGGGAGTGGTATTGCGGTTGTGGTATGTTTTTGGGTAGATATGTTTTTTTCTGTTTTTTTTTTTTTTTTTTTTTTTTTTTTTGATATTTTTTGGAGTCGTCATGCATCTCTCCAAGTATAGGTCTTTCTAGAACCATGTATCCACTTGGATATGTTGGTTGGGATATGAAGCCATTATTTCACTGATTGCGGCTAAACTTTGGGAAGTAATGAATAATGGATTATGAAGAAGATGGATGTGAGAGGTTGAGAGTTGGTAGAATTGGTAGAAATGGTGAATGTGACGAAGAATGTGGTGTAGCATGATCGTGGGGAGATTTTTGACTAGTTTCGGTCTTTTTTCTTTCTTTTGATCTCAATATATCAGTCTTACAGTGACGTGTATCTATAATCTATTTACTTAGACTTTAGTTGAGTGAAATTTGTGCTGGGGGTAGCTATTTGGTGATCGAGATGAGATGAGAGTATTACAGTGGTACCACTGGATAGGTGAGGAGTCTAATCTTTATATTCCCTAATAATACTTACCCCTTGACATACACAAATCTCAAGATAAACACATCTTTCTCTCCGTTCTCGATCCCTCTCTACTTATGTTTTACTTAACCCTTCCACACCCTTTTCCATAGTCATGAATAACCGCTCTATTCTTATGAAAAACGCATAAAACGACTCAATCCCTATCCAAATCGCATCACCTGATGTTACTAAACCCATGTATATCTCCCTTACCACCTGACTTCACATCACGTTATTCAATCTCTAGCGCACCTTTTCGGGTGCATTAGCCTCTTTCAATTATAACCTCTTTCACTATGCTTTAGCTCAACGGTGAGATTTGGGTGTGTGTTATAAAACGGTGAATATTGGCCTAAAATGGATGGGAAAAGTTGTACAATACTACTAAAGCCGTAATCGTCGTTTCTACACTCTTGAATCCATGTTTCCCCCCTTCGATCACCAAATATATACCTCCTCCCCCAATGAGTCATGTAACCTTCTCCAGTCTAAACCCAAAATCTGAGTCAAAACTTCATTCGAATATCTCTGCTGACTATCCATCTCTATCAACTTCTAAACAACATGTTTGCCGAGGGTCAGATCCAAAAGGTCCCGATTCTGGGCAAGGAGTCGATCCACATTGGCTACAAGATGCAGGACCACATTGTGGCCGAAATCGTGGCCAATATCAAGTCGTCCACCTACATTTTGGTGACCGACACCAACATTGAGGAGCTGGGCTACGTGGCTTCTTTGAAGGCCAAGTTTGAGGCTGCTTTTGCCAAGGACAACGTCAAGGCCCGTCTGTTGACCTACACTGTTGCCCCTGGCGAAACCAGCAAGTCTCGGGCCACAAAGGCTGCAATTGAAGACTGGATGCTGTCCAAGGGCTGCACCCGAGACACTGTGATTCTGGCTGTAGGCGGCGGAGTGATTGGTGACATGATTGGCTACGTGGCCGCCACGTTTATGCGAGGCGTTCGTTTTGTGCAAATCCCCACCACTCTGCTGGCCATGGTGGACTCGTCGATTGGCGGCAAGACCGCCATTGACACTCCGCTGGGTAAGAATCTGGTTGGTGCCTTCTGGCAGCCCGTCAACATTTTCATCGACACCTCGTTCCTCGAGACTCTTCCTGTGCGAGAGTTTATTAACGGCATGGCCGAGGTCATTAAGGTGAGTAGAGAGGGAGAGAGAGAGAGCTATGAGAGCTTGGTTTTAAAGGGGGATTGAAGGTTACAATGGTGTGGTGGTATTGGGAGATGTGTTGGGTGGTTGGGTTGATTGGATAGGTCAGATCACTTTCTCTGGTTGAGTGAGTCAGTCAGATCAGCTGTTTTGATACTGTCATTCAGTCAGATCAACGGTTATCAGACCAACTGTGGTTAGTCAGCTAGGACAGGAACATTCAGCCAAGATCATGTGCAATTGTCTGTTCTGTATGGTGCTCTTTCTTTAACATTGTTCCTTTGAGCGGGTCTGAAGATTAAGCTTAAGCTGTTGGATTACAGGGCAGATGTTGGGTGATCCAGGTCATACTGTTTGATCCAACTGCTAGAGATACACTTTGGCGTGTTCTGAACTGTGCTGGCTGTTCTGATGGTTCAGATGATCTGATTATCTGGTGTCTGATCTGGTGTTTTCTGATCTGGTTGGTATGGCTGATCTGATGGTTTCCGAATCATACAGTATGATCCCTGATGACCCATGGTTACTAGGCGAGTGTGATCTGGTCCAGGCTTTAATTGTTCAGATCTGGTTTCATCCTGACTCGATTGAAGTGACCATTGTGGTCTGACTTTGAAGTTGAGCTGGTTGAAATCTAAGCTTCTGTTCAGTTCTGCCTGATACTGTCATTTTTATGGGTAGTCAAACCCATGACTGAAACCAGATTCTGGTTGATCTGATTGCATGAGTTCGGTGACAGCATCTGATTTGTGCTACAGCTTTAGATCTGTTACCTTAAGCTTCCTTCTGCAGTTTACTGGTCCAACCTGAAGTTCCCAGTCCAGAGACAAAGCTAGATCCAATTGACTATGGCATCCAACCAAAGACTACCACATCTACTGTTTCTGTTTGATCTGATCTGGGGCACTTTATTGTGATTTCTGATCAATGGACAATTCCTGTTTGACTGCTGTGACTTATGGTACTGTCTCTCAGACGTATATTGTTGACTCAATGATATACTGTTTGACATGACAAGTGCCATACAATCTCCCGATTACAGCCAACTGGTGCTACACAAATCTGTTCGTGGTGATTGAGTGGTGTTTTTTTGTTTTTTCCTTTTTCCCATTTTTATTTTCTTTTTTCTTTTTATTTCTCTTTCTCCCACCACACCCACTGTTTACGTCTCAGAGCGCCTTCGGCACTCTTCGAAACTTCGATTTGCTAACCCAGACCGCCGCTTTCTACGACGCGGAAGAATTCACCCGTCTCGAGTCCTCCTCGGAAATCTTCCTGTCCACCATCAAGAAGCGAGACGCCAAGGATCCTCGTCGAGTCGATCTCTCCCCCATCACCGACACGATTGGCCGTATCGTACTTGGCTCTGCTCGAATCAAGGCTGCCGTCGTGTCTGCTGACGAGAGAGAAGGAGGTCTGCGAAACCTGCTCAACTTTGGCCACTCCATTGGCCACGCCTACGAAGCTATTCTGACTCCCTACATTCTCCACGGCGAGTGTGTGGCTATCGGTATGGTCAAGGAGGCCGAGCTGTCTCGATACCTGGGCATTCTGTCTCCCGTTGCTGTTGCTCGACTGGCCAAGTGTATCAAGGCCTACGAGCTTCCCGTCTCTCTGGACGACGCTACAGTCAAGGCTCGAAGCCACGGCAAAAAGTGTCCTGTTGACGACCTACTTCGAATCATGGGCGTGGACAAGAAGAACGACGGATCTACCAAGAAGATTGTCATTCTGAGCGCCATTGGCAAGACCCACGAGCAAAAGGCGTCTTCTGTTGCCGACAAGGACATTCGGTTTGTTCTTTCGGAAGAAGTCATTGTTGGAGAGGCTCCCATGGCCGAGAAAAAGTCCTACACTGTCACTCCTCCCGGTTCCAAGTCCATTTCCAACCGAGCCTTTGTTCTCACTGCTCTGGGCAAGGGTCCCTGCAAGCTGCGAAACCTGCTGCACTCAGACGACACCCAGCACATGTTGGAGGCCATTGAGCTGCTTGGAGGGGCTTCTTTCGAGTGGGAGGCTGATGGAGAGACGCTTCTGGTCACTGGAAACGGAGGCAAGCTGTCTGCTCCTGCTCAGGAGCTTTATCTGGGCAACGCTGGTACTGCTTCTCGGTTCCTGACCACTGCTGCTACTCTGGTGCAAAAGGGAGACAAGGACCATGTGATTCTCACCGGCAACAAGCGAATGCAGGAACGGCCTATTGGTCCTCTTGTGGACGCTCTTCGGTCCAATGGTGCCGATATCGCTTTCCAGAACGCCGAGGGTTCGCTTCCTCTCAAGATTGAAGCTGGTGTGGGTCTCAAGGGCGGACTTATTGAGGTTGCTGCTACCGTCTCTTCTCAGTACGTCTCCTCTCTGCTCATGTGTGCTCCTTATGCTCAGACTCCCGTCACTCTGTCTCTTGTTGGAGGCAAGCCCATTTCGCAGTTTTACATCGACATGACTATTGCCATGATGGCCGATTTTGGCATCGAGGTGACCAAGGACGAGACCAAGGAACACACCTACCACATTCCCCAGGGCGTTTACGTCAACCCCGAGGAGTACGTTGTTGAGTCTGACGCTTCTTCGGCCACCTACCCCTTGGCTTATGCTGCTATGACTGGACACACTGTTACTGTTCCCAACATTGGCAGCAAGTCGCTTCAGGGCGATGCTAGATTCGCTATTGATGTTCTCAAGGCTATGGGATGCACCGTTGAGCAGACTGCCACTTCCACCACTGTTACCGGAGTGACCAAGCTCAAGGGCATTACTGTGGATATGGAGCCCATGACTGACGCTTTCCTCACTGCGTGTGTTGTTGCTGCGGTTTCCGAGGGCACTACTGTCATCACAGGTATTGCCAACCAGCGAGTCAAGGAGTGCAACCGAATCGAGGCTATGCGAGTCCAGCTGGCCAAGTACGGTGTCACTTGTCGAGAACTCGAAGACGGTATTGAGGTTGACGGTATTGCTCGATCTGATCTCAAGACTCCCGTTTCCGTGCACTCGTACGATGACCATCGAGTTGCCATGTCTTTCTCGCTGCTTTCTGCCATCATGGCTGCTCCTGTTCCTATTGAGGAGCGTCGATGCGTCGAGAAAACCTGGCCTGGATGGTGGGACGTGCTGTCCGGCGTTTTTGACGTGCCTCTTGAGGGCGTGACTCTCGCCAAGACCGTTGCCAAGTCTGAGTCTGGACTTGCCAAGCCCTCCATTTTCATTGTTGGAATGCGGGGTGCAGGCAAAACGCATCTTGGCGCCCAGGCTGCCAACCATCTTGGCTACGAGTTTATCGACCTCGACCAGCTGCTGGAAAAGGACTTGGACACGACTATCCCCCAGCTGATTGCCGACAAGGGCTGGGACCATTTCCGGGCCGAGGAGCTGCGTCTCTTGAAGCAGTGTGTGTCTGAAAAGTCTCAGAACCACGTTATTTCGTGTGGAGGAGGCGTTGTTGAGACTCCTGCTGCTCGAGACGCTTTGCAGGCCTTCAGAACTGCTGGAGGTATTGTTCTGCACGTGCATCGACCTGTTTCTCGAATTCTCGAGTACCTCAACAAGGACCAGACTCGACCTGCTTTTGTGGATGATCTGGAGGCTGTTTGGCAGCGAAGAAAGGAGCTGTATCGAGCTGTCTCTTCCAACATCTTTTTTGCTCCTCATTGCGACTCTCCTGAGGCTTCTGCCAAGGTGCAGCAGATGCTGGGAGCCTTTTTGGACCGAGTTACCGGCAAGACCGAGTTCATTATTCCCCACAAGGACCAGTTTACCGCTTTTCTGTCGCTGACCTTCCCCGACGTGTCTATTGCTGCCACTATGCTGCCTTCTCTTTCCGAGGGCTGTTCTGCTCTTGAACTTCGAGTCGATTTGCTGAACGAGAATGACGAGGAGATTCCCTCCGAGGAGTACGTGCTTTCTCAGCTTGCTATCCTGCGTCAGAATGTGGATCTTCCTATTCTGTACACTGTTCGTACCAAGGCTCAGGGAGGACGTTTCCCCGACAACAAGCCCACTGAGCTTGCTAATCTCGTTAACCTGGGTCTCAAGACTGCCGTTGAGCTGCTTGACGTCGAGCTGACTTACCCTGCCGAGCTGGTTTCGTCTGTTGGTGCTTCCAGAGGCTACACCAAGCTTCTGGGTTCTCACCACGACTTCCCCGGAGCTCTCAACTGGTCTTCTCTCGAGTGGGAAAACATGTACGCTCGAGCCGAGGCTGTTCCTGTGGATGTGGTCAAGCTGGTTGGTATGGCCAAGTCTTTCTCTGACAACTTTGCTCTGGAGAACTTCCGAGAGACTCACACTTCGTCTCCTCTTTTGGCCATCAACATGGGTTCGCACGGTCAGTTGTCTCGAGTTACCAACACTCTTCTGACTCCTGTTACTCATGCTGATCTTCCTGTGGCTGCTGCTCCTGGTCAGCTTTCTGTCGAGGAGATTAACCAGACTCGATCTACCATTGGCATGTTCAACAAGAACCTGTCTTTCTTCATTGTCGGCACTCCTATTGGCCACTCCAAGTCGCCCATTCTGCACAACACCATGTTCAAGAAGCTGGGTCTTCCCTACGAGTACTCTCGGTTCAAGACTGACGATGCTGCTGCTGTTAATGCCAAGGCTCGTGCTCTGCTTGCTCAGGGCAATCTGGGAGGTATCAGTGTCACTATTCCTCTCAAGCAGGACATTATTCCCTTCCTGGACGAGGTGTCTCCTCTTGCCAAGCAGATTGGAGCTGTCAACACCATTATTGCTGGTCCCAACAACACTCTGATTGGCGATAACACCGACATTCTTGGTCTGATGAACGCTCTGACTCGATTTGGCGCCAACTCGCTCGACAAGAAGACTGCCCTGATTGTTGGAGCTGGAGGAACTTCTCTGGCTGCTGTCCACGGACTGCGAAAGCTTGGATTCGCCAAGATTCTCATTGCCAACCGAACCCTGTCCAAGGCCGAGGCTATTGCTGACAAGTTTGACAACGTGGAGGCTGTTACCCTGGAGTCCTTCCTCTCCAACAAGTACACTCCTTCGGTGATTGTGTCGTGTGTGCCTGCCACCACCTTCTCCATGCTGGACGAGTTCAACAAGCTGGTTTCTGCTGCCCTCGCCGCCTCGCCCAAGGGTCTGGTTCTCGAGGCTGCCTACTCTGCCGAAGCCACTCCTCTGCTCAAACAGGTCATGGACGTCAAGGGCTGGGAGTTCATTTCCGGCCTGTACATGCTGACCGAGCAGGGCTTTGAGCAGTTCCGTCTCTGGACCGGCATCCCCGCCCCCAAGGAGGTCGGAGAGAAGGCTGTTCTTGGAAACTAAAAAGAATTATGTATAAATTAATGTGTTTTGTTTGAAGTGTGGGTGGTTGTAGAGGTTGAGGTAGTCGAGTAGCACTTATTAAGGAGTACATTCACTCTAAGGTTATTGTTGTATGAAGAAATAAGGTCTTGTTCTTATTGCTCTAAGGACACTCAAGATAAGAGTGTACCTTGTTCTAATATGAATAGGAGTACTCGTGCGGCAACCTGGAGGTAATATTATTCATCAGATAGATTTAGGTGACAGCTCTAACAGACTTATTTTCCACCCTTTGGTTCTTTTGGTGGACTCATCGAGAATAATAATAACCTTACTTCTCTCCAGTAAGACTCCAGACAAGGTGTACAAATGGTCCAAAATTACCAAAAAAGAAACAAAGTGTTTCTAAAACTGTTGGAGAATACGGCTTGATGTCAGTAGTAGTCATCTTTGGTATTTTCCATGTTTCCTATGATACTTAGCCCCAGCTTACAGCTCCTGGCAAGTAAGCATGAGGAGGTAAAATGGGTCTAAATTGTATAGAAACAATGTGAAGAGTTGATTATGGTATTTCGTTTGATTCAGATACCTCTCTGTAACATTCTGGGCTCTTTATGTTCTTTTAATGACTATTGGCACATTATATACGTAAAGCTTGTCATTGTAGGTTGTGTAGATAACTGTCAAATGTTTGCCAAAAAGCCTCTGGGGGTATTGAATCGAGTTAACTGCTTCCAGTGCTCACAAGATACCTGTTACAAGTGTTTGTGATCAACTCACCTGTCTTTGAATCATTTTTCTACCCCATTAGGTATTCCTCTCTTATTGAATGAACATTTCAATGGCAATTATCTCGGGCAATAATAGTCATATAACGCATCAAACTCCATCATTGGGCTCCATATCCACCATTGAGTAGAATGACATCACTTTTAATTCAAATTGGGTAATTTTTTCAAAATTTCAACTTTTCACGAATTCGCCTGACCCCAGACCCACAATTTTGACGCATTTTGGCACTTTTCGAGGCGACACCGATTTTTTATCTCCGCCAATATTAGTCCTTTCACGGAGATAACTACATATTTGGGGTCCTAGCAACTGGGGCAACACAGTGGTATAGTTATTTGCTTTCTCCGGGCACCAGAACACCGTCTTTCTCACTCACATTTTTTGAAAATGTCTGATTCGGGCCTTTTTGGAAATTTTGGGATTTTGGAGGAGGAAAAACCTTAAATGCCGGATTTTGCCCAAAGTTGGTTGAAGTTGAGAAAAAAAATAAAAAAAACCGATTTTGCGCAATAGACAAGTAAACAGATATATTATGGTACCATTCGAATGCCCCGAGCGACACGATCTCAGATATGTTGCTATTTAAGGTATTTACTATTTATTTCAGGTGGTTTCGACAAGTCAGGTTTTGTGTGGCATATTTAAGGTTTTGGGGTGTTTTATAAACGACTAAGTGTTTTTGAAATGACGTAATTATCCACTTAACAGACGCGATAGATGTCCCACTGGGTAGAAAACAGCACAAGGATATAGAGTAAAGTCTAGAGACAGCGTTTGTCAATTTTAATAACAATTTTGATGCGTTCTGCGCGAGCTGGGGAGATTTGAAGTATCATAAAATCGAATAACTAACAATACTTCTGAAATATAGTCCAAATTTAGAATACAAAAACAGTTTTCAGCTAATGGGAACAATCTCTTTCATTTAAGCCTACTCCCACCTCGATCCGCCTTCTAGATCAGGAAATCGGTTTTTTTTATTTTTTTTCTCAACTTCAACCAACTTTGGGCAAGATCCGGAATTTAAGCTTTTTTCTCTTTAAAAAATCCCATTTTTAAAAAAAATTCCGAAAAAGCCCGAATCAAGGGTAAACTTGAAAAAAAATACTTTGTTTGGAGTATAAAACCACATTAACGGCATCATAGCAGAATAAAGGCAGTATCATCGAAACGGGAGGGGTCTAAAGATTCCTATGGGGCACTTTATATTGCTCTAGGACCGTTATTTGAGAATTTCGTTTTTTCATTTTTTTCAAAATCTCGATTTTTTCATGGCCCACTGTCAGGCGATTTTGACGATTTTGACATTTTTGTAAAACTCAATGATATCGCTTCAAAACCTGGCCCAGGGGATTCTACGGCTCCTGGCGAGTCCGCTGGTATGTTTTTTTCTGTCCTGGCGTGTTTCACCACGCTGTTTGGGGCTGTTGAAGTCAGTATTTTAGGGGTTACCCGGCACTGGAAATATGAAGAACTGTCTCTGAACTGGGAACTATTGGTCTAGGCGAGATGAAAAGTGTATAGGAGTATTCACGGCCTCGCGCTGGTTACGCTGGCACTTCTTTTGTCGTGTTTGAGAAACATTTTTGGAACATGTCTTTTTTCCGAACCGATCAGAGTAGTGTTGCAAGTACTTGATCTAACTGTAAATCCTGATTTTACTTAAGACATTAGTTAAGATAAACCGATAATCAGGATACCGATCGTACAACAGCGGCAAATGGGAACGATAAGGAGAGAGAGAGGATAAAATGGTGGAATACAAGCAAACAAGTCCTAAAGAACATGTTTGACAAGTTTGTGTATCGGTATGGATATTTTTGAGATAGTTGAGTGAGTTCATGTGGGTGAAGTATAGGAGTGAAAGTGGGAAAGTGAGAAAATGTGGGTAGAAAAACATGTACGATACATTAAAATGCACTTCCGATCAATTGTAATTATTTGGTCAAATCACTGTGACTCTGTTAATATTTCTGGAGGATTTGAGAGCAGTTCTGTTTAGTGTGGAATACAGGGGTTTCTGTTTGATAGGTAGTAAAGAGATAGGAATGCTGGGATGAATGGTACCATTTGAATTCGAACTACTTCAGGTACATGTTGCTGAAGTCTACACAGGTATACGAGTATTTCTGAAAGATCTAGAGACAATTTAGAGATGTTATAAAGTTAGAAGTGTGGGTGTTAGAAGCAGTAGGCATACCATAAAGACTATATAAGTGGTACAAGCTCAAACTACTAGCCCCTGGCACCAGATCTGACAAGCCCTCTTCTCCTTACGACTATATTCACTCTTTGTAGCTTAGCCATCACATTTTCCTTAAACGCTACAACTATACAACTGCACAACTCTTCCAATAATAATGCCTTCACCAAGCTGACTTGACCGACACGTCCGCGGGATCAGCAAGATCTGAATGATACCACTTAATCCCTAACTATTACCTCTATCCACTTTTTACCCCCAACTCGCAATTCAGTCATTGCACACAGCTGCTCTCTGCTCTCTCTAAAATACCCTGTAGATTCCGGAGGCTTCGTTATTGCGATTTAAAGGGCCGCTCATTTCATTAATAGCGTTGCAAGTTCCGTCTTCCTTTTCGTACCAACTTTTAACAGCGGAACTCTTAGTATTACAACTAGTCATAACTGGTTCTAATTCGTTGGGGAATACTCCCTTCGAAGCGAGGACTTGACCAGAGTGTTCCCTGCAGCCAGCCGGTTCTATTAATACCGTTCATATATCTCTAAGTCATTTTCGGTCTATGGTTATTTTTGAAAGAGTTAGGCGAATTCTACACAGAAGTGGAACTGAGGGGACGCCGTTAAAATTCGGTAGGAGATAGTAAACAGGATGTGTGTGGTATCGAAATGATTCTCTCAGCTCCAAAAATATTTTGGCCCCTTCACCTTAGTTATGTCACTATTTCTCAATAAGTTAAAGGCACCTGTGCGATGAAGTAGACCTGGAACTACCTGAGGCAAAAATTGGTAGGAAGTAACAAAACAGGCATTCAGGGTCTCGTTAGAATCCGTAGACGTTAGGGAATGCATTTTTCCGGTTCCTATTGTTGTGGGAGTATTTTTGAAGTACGTGGGCCGAATCGTGTTATATGTGGAATTGTGTGGCAGTCTCTAACATGTGTAAAGTGTAAGAAGAAGACAAGTGAATGGTACTATTACAACCTTCTGATCTAGAGGAGTTCATTGGATAAGTCTTCCCGGTATTACTTGAATTTTTGCCGAAGTTGGGTCCGTTCTGGGCCAGGACTGAAATAGAAGTGTGACTGTTAAAAGCGGTGCAGAGATATAAGGGGAAATATTGGTGGAACTATTCAAGTTGGGAGCGTCCAGGCAACACGTTTGTCAAAGCCCCACCTTTATATGAGTATTTCTGAGAGAGTTAGGGGCAGACTTCTATGAGGGAGATAATTGGAAACTGGTAGTTAAAATGCGTAAAGAAATAGCAGATGGAATACCAGCGGTATTGAGACGGCCCACGAATGTCTATGATCAAAATAATTTAGTTGTCTTGGCTATGCCGGTATTTTTGAGGGAGTTATAGCCATGAGGCGTTCTAGGGATATATGTGTTGCCGGTCTAAAAGTGATGTAAAGATAGAATGAGAGACGTGAATGGTACCGTTCGACTCTGCTGACCTGGATGATCAATTCTGTCACTTCTGCTAAGATGATTCCGTAATATTTGTCTAGATGTGGGCTGTTGTGTCAGGAATATTATGTTAGGACATGTCACACCATTGGGGTCTGTGTAGATGTAGAAGGTCAGGCACAGGAAGTGTAAAATAACGGTCTATGTGACCTCAGTCCATGTACTTCGAATCACTTTGTTTAAACAACTTTCACAAGGAGTTTCTCTCTTCAGATGGATAGGGAGACAAGCAGCCGGTGATGGCCTCTGAATTCGACAAAAGCGATATCTAAACCGCATTAAAGGTACCAATCGACTCTCCTTGTCCGGATGAGTAACATGGTCAAGTCCTCCTATAAATCGGGCCAGTATTTATCAAGTTGTCCCGATTACTGCTTCTGTATGTCATAAAGAGTATAAGTGTATAAATTGTCCAGTAGATGAGATTGAGATTTGTAAGGGGAGAATCTAGACTTTTCTATGTCCCGTAATCCTCCAATCAAGTTAGATTACTTCGCTGAACATTATTGGTCGAGTTACCAGCTTTTGAAATTGGCAAGAGGACATACTATTGGTTATTCTAAGCAGACTTGGACTAAAAAAACTGTTGTAGGTGTAAAGTGGTTGTATGAGGATGACGAGAGGAGACAACGTTATCTAGTTTTACCTCTGATCACCTTGTTCAAGTTCCTATGGGCTTGGTTAATTTTTGGCCGAGTTGTCCCAGTTTTACGTGGACATATAGATGAGTGAGTAGGTCTCAAAAGAGTGTAAGAAATAGCAGGCAACATTCTATTGGTTGTATTCGATAGCAGTGACTCATGCGGACGATATAATCTAGTCGCCATAGTGATGCAAGTAACATTGAATGAGTAGGAGGCGGCTCTGGGTGGGGAGTACGTGAGAATTTCGTTGCTAAAACTGATGCAAAAATAATGAGAGAAGCGTAGGTGGTACCCTTCGATAATTCTCTCTTGGAGAGAGCTTTTTTCGAAGTCGTCGTAGCTTTGCAAGTAATTTTGGAGAAGTTAGGGTGACTTGTCGTGAAGTGTGAAGAGATGGGTGGTGCTGTATATGAGACGAAAAATGCGGGTAAATAATGTAAAATAGAAATATGTGACATTAGGAGAATCCTCTTGTCGCTGTGAGCATGGTAGTTATGTTTATATTGTAATGAGACTTTTTTCTAAGACTTCAGCGGAGCCTTATGAACTTGTGAAATGGAGAAACTGAGGATAAAATTTGATAAGAAGTAATAGGGCAGAGAAATGAGGCATCAGTATAACAAACCGTGTGTTCAGAATACACCAGTCAAGTCACCGTAAATATCAGGGCATTTTTCGCGAAGTTAGGTCAACTGCAGTCCGTGTGGGGGAAATACCAGGAGTTATGTTATTTAAAACCTGTGCAATACACTTAGGGAAAAGACGTGGGCCTCATTATAATTCTCTAAGATAGGCTGGAGCGTGTGTTAACTCTCCCTTAGAAAATAAGTATTTTTGGGCGAGTTAGAGGCATATCAGTGAAAACCCAGATTTATGTGTTCTGATTTTACAAGTGAATATGAGATAGAAGAGTAGAATTGGAAGCTATTGTAAGAGTCCCCAGACTAGTAGCACCAGAATAGACACCTTTGCAGCGTGTTGGGATCATTATTGGAAGAGTTGATGGCAGCTGTGGGGGTATGTAGAATGGAGGGAGGTGAGGCTAAATGTGAGAATGATGGGGTAGAAGAGACTTTCGGGCTACCGTTAGATTCTCCATGATTTAATGATTCGTTTGGTGAAGTAACCATAAGGATACAGATATTCCTTGCGAAGTTATGCCAAGTTTTATGAAAAGTGAGAAAAAGGAATATTCGTTTTTGCTCTGAAAGAAGAGATGCCAGAAGAAAACATGGGCGATCATCGTATGCTGCAAGCGTTAGAGAGGCGACTGATCAAGTCAACGCAATGATTCAGGTATTTTAGAAGATTTCGGGGGGCGCTATATGTGAGAGTGCTATGGGTGAGTTGTTGTTTTTTCAAGAAAGAGGTCATGGTAGGGAAGTGGAATGGGCCATAAATGTCATTTATCCTCTGCTGGGCCAGTGGAGGACTTGAGTTTATAATGTGAGTATTTCTGATAAATATAGGGCAGTTTTATTAGGAGCATCATTATGGGTTATGGTGTTAAAACTGGAGAAAGGATTAAAAACTGACATGATGAAGGAATCATTAGAATCATTGGCGTTTGGAGTATCCATTTGCCACATCACTGAGTCTATGAGATTATTTCTGAAGAAATTAGACTCAGTTGAGTTGTAAAGTAGAATTGGGGGTGCTGATATTAAATGTAGGGGAGATACGCTAAGGGAAGCTTACATGGTACCAATCGAATCAGCTGACGAAGAGGATTCCATCGGTCCACTCGCCCTCGCGATTTGATTATTTCTGATAAAGTTGACAGAACATCGGTCGGTAGTATGAAAGCTGTTCTTCAGATTTTAAAGCGATATAGAGACAGTAGCAGACAATTGAATGGTATCAATGTAGGCTCTTATTTTAGGGGAAAAGGATGGTCTAGTGTCTGCGATAACGAAAGTATTTCTGATGAATCTGGCTGAAAGTTTGGGATTAACTGGTTAGGAGAATTGAATTGGATAGCGCGAATGAGATGTCAGAAAATATATGAGCTGTATTATATGGTTCCCCAAAGCCTGGAGAATACTATGGCTATGCCTACATAGTAATGCTGGTTTTTTGTCATCTTTTAGGGCAGTTCTCAGAAATGTTGAAAATTTCCAGTTTCGGTTGTTGAGAGAAATAAGTCTGGAAAAAAATGGCAAGAGGGACTTAAAAGGGCTCAGTTGATTTATCTGGCCTCATACTATCCTACGGCGAAGACCTGATAGTTGTACCGGTACTTCTCGAGACTTTATGGCCAGTTCTGTGAGCAGGCGATTTGGAGTCGTAATGGATTGGAAGAGGAAATGATAAAAGAAATTGTACAAGACACTTGAATATTTTGTTGCTTTGATCACGTCGGTGTTGTTTGATGGGTTGCTTTCTTTCAATCGTTTTTCTTTTTCTCTTCCCTTAGAAGACCAAAATTGGAGTTGTATATTCAAGATTCTTGAAGGGATATTATGAAGTTTTTTTGGTTGGGAAAAGTTGAGGAAAGTGGAAAACGGGCGATTGGCGGTTTGATTGAATGTGCTGGGGTTCTTGAATACATCTATTCATTGCGATTTATTGATTATGTCCGTTATGGGTGAAATTGTTGTATTGTAGAGCGTTGGGTGCAGAGAAGAAATAGGCATAAGTTGAAACAGAAGTAATAGACTTGATGGAGTTGGCAGGAGTGTTGTGAACGAGACAATGAAGATGCAGATCAGCGATATTACCGTCTCTTTTTATTTCTGGTGCTTCTTTGTGCCATTTTCTAAATGAATACAGAATTCCAGGCGACATGGAAGGTCGGTGTCTACGAGGAGTAGAAGAGCTGGGAGAAGTATGAGAGCTTCATATCGTGTCTATACGGAGCAGATGATTTCAGATAAACTCCAACGGGGCAGATGTTTGTCTTCATAGCTCTTAATCAGCCACCCTGCTAGAATTGACCCAACTCCGATCTGCCCTTAACTGACCCGAAAATACCCATTAAATTAAACCAAACCGACCCTATTGTTCCTGCGAGTCAGTGGACCCTTTCACGACCTTCAACTCCTTCCTAATATCTCTTTATGTCATCTCAGACTGGAACACACATTTTCTGCAAACACATATCAGCCCCTAGTTTCGTCATTATTATTATGACAACAGTCCCGAGCAGGCCATGACATTTCACCTGGCCTGGGGGCCCTAATAATACCATCATATTCTCTCTGGCTATATTTCTGTCAGCTTTTAGCACCTACTCTTCGCACCTACATATCCACCTCCCGTCCTAACTCCCACAATAATACTCCCAGCACAATGGAGACTTAACCAATCTGGTCCTTGAGAGTCAGAGATCCTTATACAACCACAAATAGTTTTATTCTACCTCTTTCCAAGTTTTCCTTCACCTTTCCAGTTCTACTGTGTTGTTAGGTGTCTCTGTGACAAGCTGTAAAAACGGGATGGTAGGAAAACGAAGAGATCAATACGACTCTACAACTCTGGATATTAAAATGATAATGTCTCGTATTCGATGCTGGTATTAACGAGGGAGCTGAGAGCAGGTCTGTTCACAAGTAGAGTTGGAAGTGTAGATACAAAACTAGAATAGGGAACGTAAAGGGAGATGTTCATGGTATCGTTGGAATCACCAGGCTCCAGGAAATACTCTGGTCAAGTCTATAGGTTGATATTGGTATTTCTGATGATGGCAGAGGCAGTTCAGTGAAACATAGGAAGTGGATAATTTTGATTTTAGAAATGAAGGAAAACTGATAAGCGAAACTGGGAGAAACAAAATGGCTCTTATTGCCAGTACAAACAACATGGTAACGAGGTCCACGCGATACTGGTATTTCTCAGTATGTTGGAGGCAGATATGTGGTCAATTACGAATGAGGTAAAAGTGTTTAAACGTAGTTTAGGACGCAGGTGAGATAAATTGGGGGTTAATTGAGAGGCCCAGATTGAGAGGAATTGGTTGATCAACTTCCCATAATGATACGAGTATTTTTGAAGGAGTTAAGTTAAGATATCTAAAAGAGGATTTCTGATACTCGGTGTTAATAACGAGAAAGAGATGGAAATGTAGAAGTGCAAGGTGGAATCAGAAACGGATGTCATGAGGGAACTGATTTATCAAGACGCCACAGCTTTGTGAGTATTATTGGAGAAACTGGATGCAATTGGGTGGTGAAGTAGAACTAAGGGGGTTGGTGGCAAACGAGATGGAGAAAACGCATAAGAGGCGTGTATGGTAGCGTCTTAATTGTCTCTCTCTGGATATTTCTCTGGTCTAGTCCCCATTCCGATTCAAATATTACCTATGATTTTGGAAGAACTTCTCTGAGAAGTGCCAGTAGGAAATTCACATTTCCGGTTTGCTGCGTGAGAAGCGATTGAAGGTGAGGTATTATGGGAATAAATCAAATGAAATAGTCTCAGGTAACACTCTGATCAAGTCTTCGCAGTGACAGTGGTATTTTTGAAGAAATTAGAGCATATATGACTGGGGACAGTATCTGGTGTGTTGGTGCTAAAATAAGAGATAATTAGGCTTAGAGAAGAGAGAAAAGTGTTAGATATGCTCTACGCATCATTCTCATTCCAAGGGACAAACCATAATGATTGTGTAAATACTTCATCCAGTTGGAGGCAGTTGTGTAACTAAGAGGAAATGAACGGGAGGTGGGAAAATTGATATGCTCCGGCAAGAAATACAGAAAGAGGATCATTCGAATCTCCCAGAGTGACGGAGTGCCCTGATACTACGTATATGACGATGGGATTATTTCCGAGTTAGTTAAAGGCTGGAATGTGAAATCACAAAAATGGGAGTTCTGATGTAGGTGACAAACAAACGATATCAGAAGAGAAATGCAACTCATTTATGAAGGTAACCAAAGGTCTTAATTGCGATGTTCAAATAGCCTATACGATACGGGTATTTATGAAGTAGCTGGGAGCTGTTACGTTATAGCAGAATATGAGTATCTCGGAATTAAAACCGGCACAATGAGATCAGGAGAGAAGTAACTGGTACAATAAGCATCAGTACGGCGAGGGGAATGTTCGTGACTAAGGGCCCTAGCTTTGGAACTATTTCTGACGGAGCTGGAAGCTG
Source organism: Yarrowia sp. E02 (assembly GCA_017639365.1). Taxonomy (NCBI): domain Eukaryota; kingdom Fungi; phylum Ascomycota; class Dipodascomycetes; order Dipodascales; genus Yarrowia; species Yarrowia sp. E02. The sequence continues at coordinate 2,367,385 of JAAQQX010000003.1, read as the reverse complement.
TTCTGTGAGGTGTTGAAAATGCGTTTTTGGTTTTAGAGAGATAAATGAGTGATAAGCTGCAGTAAAAGAGATAACGATTCATCTTGTTACTCTAACGGATAGGATGACCAACCCAGCTTTTTCAGACGGGTATTTCTGGTCAAGTTTGAGGGAGTTGTAGAGATATGTAAAAATGAGAGAGTTGGTGATAGAAGTAGATGATAAGTGGTGGAAGCGTAGTGAATGGTAACATCAGAATCTCCAAATGAAGAGGAATCTATCAATTAGGAAGCCTTAGCAATGACTATATTATTGGTTAAGTTTAATGCCGTTGTGATGTCAAGTAGATAGGGGTGAGTGCTGAGGTCTACAAGTTTTGGAGAAGGGTAAGAAGAGAATTGGACATAGTTAACAGAATTCCATTGCTCTCTAGATGACGCTGGCTAAGCATCAGAGACAATGCAATCACTGTAATATCTTTGAATTTGAGTGTAGGTGTATGTCATGTAGAGTTGGGGGTTTTCGGGTTAAAAATAGTTCAGTGGCAGTAAGAGAGAAGGATTAAGAACAAACGGCATTCTGGAGACTTGACAATCACTATGGTTAGTTCGGCATGTTCATGAAAGTATTTTTGACCAAGTTGAAGAAGTTCTTAAGAGGGGCATTATTTTCGACATCGAGAATAAAGGTATAGAAGAGATAGAAGAGGGGGTGTGATAAGCACAGTACGACATTACCGAGTCTAAGGATTATGATGATGAGCTTGTCTGGTCCTTGTAAGTATTTTCGAGGAAGTTGTGCGCAGTTGAGTGGTATAGTAGAATTGGGGGCCGCAGTGTAAAATCTTGATAACAAATAGGAAATAGGGCATTCAGGGTATCGATGAAATCGCCTAGCTTCGGGTACTACGCTGGTTAGGCTGGTATTATCATTTGGGCAGTTTCGGAGGAATTACGGAGAGTTGTGTGACGAGTCATAAGTGTGGATGTAGTGGTTAAAATCTGAAAGGAGGTAATAGGAGGGAATTAAGGAGGACCCAAAGACTCATCAAAAGGGGACTGTCACAATGAACGACTAGTCATTGCTCTGTTAGTATTTTTTTGGTGAAGTTAGATGAAAAAGCGCAAGTGGTAATTTTAGAGCAGTTGAAGATAAAAGTGCGAAATATGTTATATGTGAGACTGTGATGGTAAAATATGAATTGTCTAGCTCTGGGGAATACGACGGTCAAATCTCCATACTGATGAGTATAGTTTTAATGAATCTAGCCTCAATGTTGTTGATGTAGAGTTGGGGTGTTGGAAATGAAAGTTGTGCAGTTACAAGTACATTAGGAGAGACATACATGGTAACAAACGATTATGTCCGATGCTGATGAATACAGTGGTCTACTCGTATTAAAAGATGCGGGTATTTCTGAAGATTTTAGAACAGAACTATATGGCTGGTTTTCAGAGGGAGAGCTATATAAAAATGGTTTTCGGAGAAAGAAGAAAAAACAAGAGTCTCTGAGATACTACATGAATCAGATAGCTCCAGTGACCATACTAGCCAGGATTATATATGTACATGGCTATTTTTGAAGCGTTTATTGCGTGCTCAATGCAGATGCACTTCTAGGGGTGGTAGTTGTTAAAAGTAGGTATGTGATTGTATATATCCATTTACTGGTATCAAAATATATCTCAGAACTGTGGGAATCATATGGTCAAGACGCTGTGTTTATGGGTACATTTCTACCAAAGTTGTAAAAATTTCTGTAAGAGGGGTTTAGAAGTGTATGAGGAAGAAGTAGGGACTGCAATAGGTAGAAAGCCTTGATAGAAATGTTATGGATGGTACCACTACTGTTCCCTGACTATAAGCAATACATTGACCCACTTTCTATAGGTATGTGGTTATGTCCAAAAAAAAAAGTTCAACTCCAACCACCACATTATCATAAATCTCATGCATGGATAATGCGAATTTCAAAATTATTGCCCAAACTGAAATTTAAGAATCTTGGGGTATATATTCAGATGTGTACATTATACTGGACCTTTTAAAATCTCTTATAGAGCCTTAGTCGTCTAGAATTTCACCATTTACTAATTTCCATAGTGAAAAATGCGATACTAAACAGTCTTTAAAAACCTCGATAGTCGTGCCAGAAGGGATCTATGTATACCAGAAGTATCACCTCATTCTACTCATTCAAATAATACCAGCTGTATTTACTTTCAAGAGATATTACAGAAATTTTCAAAATCTCGTTTTTCTCCTGACCCACACCCCATCATTTCTTCGATTTTTGGCTGTTTTGTGGCTTGAGGTGGATTTTTATCTCGCCCAATAATAGTCAAATCACAAATATAAATACATATTTGTAATCAGCGCCAGTCAGATAGTCGGATAAGACAAGTTTGGTTCCAATTGGATTACCGCGATACCTTCAAATACAGCAGTGTATTTTGGAAATGTCTGATTCGGACCTTTTTTGATATTTTTGGAAAAATGAAGTTGAGAAAACCTTAAATATGGAATTCTGGCCAAAGTCACAGGAAGTTGGTCAAAAAAATAAAAAAGTTGCATACCTAGAAAGATACGAAATATATATCTATCTGAATCACCTTACTCCGGAGGCCTCGAATCTGTTGTTCGTTTGTCGGATATCAATTTATTTGGGGAGTTACGACAGTTTTAAATTCAGATATTGACATTATCTAGAATGGCTGTTAAAGTTGTTACGAACATATTTGTGTGAAACTAGTCTGTTGGAACGATATAATAGTCCCCATTTTACATTCTTGTCCACTCCCCTATTAGTTTAAAGGTCTCTGGCATGATTTCTGGCTACAGTTTGGTTTCAGAAAACTATATGAAAAAGCAAACAGCTCTGATACACATCAAATACGTATTCTGATTACATATTCGAGATCCTGAGAGTCGGGGCTTCCTTATTCATGTAGTTATATGTCGCAGAGATCAGTATTACCCGTTTTCGGTTTTTTTTATTTTTTTTCTCCCACTTCTCAGACTTTGGTCATTTTGGACAAATAAGCTTTTTCAAAATCTCAAAATAAAAAAAATCGAAAAGTACTGAATCAAGGGTGAACTTGAAAAAAAATACTTTTTTTGGAGGATAAAACCCCATCGCAGGCATAACAGAAGAATAAAAGTAGCACCACTGTAACGGGAGGAGTCTCAAGATTCCTATGGTGCACTTTATATTGCTCTAGGACCGTTATTTGAAAATTTCGTGATTTCATTTTTTTCAAAATCTCGATTTTTTCATGGCCCACTGTCAGGCGTTTTTGGCGATTTTAACATTTTTGAAAAACGCGGAGATAGCAATTCAAAAGCAGCTTAGGAAGATCGTACAGATCCTTACGAGTCTGCTGGTATGTTTGTTTCTCTTCTGACGTGTTTCATGGGGCTGTTTGAGGCTGTTGAAGTCTGATTTTTAGGGGTTACCCGGCAGTGGATATGTGGAGAAATGTCTCTAAAATCAGTATGATAGCCTGAAACGAGAATAAAAGTATATCTGTGTATTCACTAGGTGATGGCAGTTATTTTGGTACTTCTTTTGTCGTATTTAAGAGACATTTTTTGGAACATGTCTTTTTTCCAGGTCTCTCAGAGTAGAGCTTGAACTACATTGTCTAACTATAAATCTTGATTTTACTTGAGATGTTAGTTAAGAAATAAACGAAACCACGATACCCATTTTTAAACAATGAGAAGATGTAGAGGTTCTAAATGTAGTTGAATAGCAGAAGTAGGGATACAACAGTTATCAATTGAATGGACCACATGCTAGCATTACTTTAGTAAAGCTGCAAATATCTTGTGAGTGCTTCTGATGCAGATATACCTAGCTACATGTCCCTGTAGAGTTACAGGTGAAAGTTTTTAAAGTGGTTAAGGGGGTATTTATAGGACGTGAATGGTACTGTTGGAATCTCCAGACTTTGGAGAATTCCATGGTGAAGTCCTGTCGTATAATGTGTATGTTTGGAGGAGTTGGGGACACATCTTGAAATCTGAAAATTTGGTTTTTGGGATTAAAAAGTTATCCGGAGGTGGATATAAGACGTGACGGGGAGCTTGGGAAAGCCTTGTGGTTGTAGATCAGGGGACCAAGTCGGCATATATCTACTGGTATTATTGAATGAGTACTGTAGAAAAGAGATCTGAGTGAGGATGGTTCGCTAAAAAGCACATGAACTTAGATAAACAGATAAAATGATAGATAGAAACCGAATAGAATAAAGAGAATTTACAGAGCCTTAGAAAACTTATGATATGCTTGACTTGTTTCTGTGATTATTTTCGAGACATTTAGAGAAAGTTGCGTGCTGAAGTAGTACTGGGGGTGAAGGGGCTAAAAGTTTCTACAATAGAGGGAGAAATGAGTACTAGGTATCATTCGAATCAGGAGGCTCAGGAAAATGTTATGGTTAAGTCGACATGGCCTGCATAGTATTTCTGGTAAAGTTGGAGCCATTCTGCGGAACGAGGGAAATGGTGCATCAGGGTATAACATCAGATCAGGAACTAGGGGTGGTAAGGGAAAGGATTAATACAAATATACCAGCCCTACATAACTCAATAGCCAAGTCGTCATTAGCCTTAGATTATTTTCCCTGATAATTGATCGCAGGGTTGTGACAAAAAAAAAAAAAATTGGGTATAAGTTGTCATAAGCGATAGAGAGGTTTGGGGATACAATAATGAGAATCATTTTGATGAGGTTAATATCTGGAAAGCTACAATGAAGTATCCATTATGATACGGGTTACACTGACAAAATTGGAGAGAGTTCTGTTTTTAGACTGGTTAAAGGTGTGGCCGTTAAAATTGGGAGAAATGCACGAGAAGAGGTTCGAGGGTATAATTAGAGACGTCATATGATGAGCCTCATCATCCTCAAGTTCCCATGTGTATATCGGTATTTCCCGTAGAATTAGATCCAATTCTGCAAAAGGCACAATTTTGTTTGTGGGCGTATAACGTGAACATAACAACTTAGTAGACCCGTATAAGGCACAATACGAAATCTGGGGAGAGTAGTAACGCAAAGAATTCCATTCTAGAGCGTGATGGGTATTGTTGGCTCTGTTTGGGGCATCTCCGTTTTTTGGTGAAAATGAGAGTTTCGGATGATGACATATTCGGGGATAGCAGGAGAGATGTAAGAAATATTTACAGAGTAGAATGGTACCAAATAAGCTGTCAGTCAAGTTCACTTACTGATTTGAGTATTTCTGATGAAGTTGCTTCAGTTCTGTGATACGGTAATTATGGGAGTGGAGGTGATAAGAAATGTGAGGGGAAAGTAGGAGATGAATGCATAGACTCAGCCAATACCTCAGAAGTTGAGGAATCGATTGGTCAACCTCACATAGTAATGCGGATATTTTTGATGGAGTTAGGTGTAATTACAGGTTTGTAGCTTCGGGGCGACACCACAAGTACTGTAGGCAAGTAGTAGCAGGAGATAAACAACGGCCGTAAACAAGATCCCTATCGTCAATTAATATGTTCGACAAGTCAGTATAAGAATTCAAGGATTCCTTTATATTCTAGGATGCGTTTTCGAGTTTCCTATATTTGAAAGTGCCGGTATTTGAAGCGGGAACGAAGGCGTAAGACATAGAAATGCGATACCAAATGATATCCCTGACTTGTGGGAACACACCTGTCAAGTCACAGCGATAATACGGTTATTATTGACAAAGTTAAGGGGGAGTCAATTGTAGTTTCGGACAGTGTGGGTTGCTGATATTGGGCCAATATTATGACAAGTAAGTAATTGATGTTATCATTTGATTTCCCTGTCCCTGGGGAACTCACTGTGGAAGTTGGGCAAATAATATGGGTATTTCTAACGCAGCTAGAGTAACTTGCGTAAGGAGCGACACTTGGGCAACTAGAGTAAAAGTGGAGATGTCGCTAAGGAGAAGACTTGAAAGGTGGTGACAGAATCATTCGTCATTAAGCAACAAAATAGATAAAGCCCTCTACCAATGTGGTTATATGTGATGGAGTTGGAGGCACATGTGTACAACAGAGTTGATGGCACAAGTACAAAATGGGAGTAAGAGGTAGGAAGCAAAAGTAATACACCTAAGAAGACTCGACTGGCGTATTGCCTGAGGTCTGAAAGTTCGTTCAATACCATCCAAGTCTCTCCTGCTACTGTTTACCAACTTTTAGGCTCAACCATCCAGTTTGACATAACTGCACAACTCCACCTAACTCCTTGGAAAATATTCAGATAGCAACGACAACTTGATCATTAAGTTGGCACGGATGAGGAGGTTCAGCGGTATTCTTTTCATTTCCCCTAACATCCTATTACATGTTTAAGTAACGAAGCTCTCAATAATGCACTTTCATGGAACTCCTTCCCCCTCTTCTAAAATATATATATAATTAGTCCCACTTGACCAAGGTATTCTCCAGAGCGGAACAATTCTAGGGATTGCATCTATGTCTCTACTGGTACGTCATACGTCCCTATTAAACGAAATCACTTTTCACATCTGTTTCCACCTTTACCAAAAAATCGAGTAAATAAACCAATAAAACTCGAATAGAAATGAATACCAGGCAAGAGTAATAAGGGTAACGTAACAATAATTTTGAGACCATATATGTCTCTTCTACTCTCTCGTAGTGACTTTTACTGCCAATCATCCTTATACTACTTCTCAACACAACTCCGTCTAACTTCGGCAGAAATACTCTCAATTATACAGGGGCTGAACCATTGGGTTCTAACGACCTAGAACATCCCATTAATACCTTTCTTCACTCATTTACAGTCTTGTACCGACTTTCACACCAACCTCCCCACATCCACCTGACAATAAAAGTGTCCAACTTTACCATAAATAGCCAAATAGCAAAGGAGACTTGACGAGTGTGTTATAGGGAGGTGTGCAATTCCAATGGTACCGATTATGTCTTCCTCACTGTCTACTACCTCTTGTTATGCCAACCATCCCATTTCGACTTGTCACACAACTGGGAACAGTAACTCCAAAAATACACACATTTACGTGGGAACTTGGTCAATCCGTTTATATGAGCTGGTCCATCGTGTTAGAACCGTTGATGCCTTTAAATTCACATCTTACCCACTTTTACAACTTCCTTTTCAATTTCACCGAGTCACAAATCTCCTCTTAACTTTTTCCAAAATGCTTACACAGACATACTGTTACAACCTGTGTATTCCTGAGACTTGTGCGATTAGTTTGATACCATCCTAGTCTGTTCTACTACAGTCTAATGTATTTTAATTTCGAAACCCCTGAGTCTACAATATCGCATTGCAAGCCTTACCTCTCCTAATATCACTTCCACATATGCGGGAACTAGACCATTGCGTTACTACAGCCCGGGGGACCACGCTAGTACTTCCTAAACCTCTATCATTATCCCTTAGTTGAATTTATAGCTTCCATCACTATTCCACTAAACCGAGAATCGCCCTCAACTTGTAGAAAAAATACTCAATGAGTCTAGCGACTTGATCATAGTGTTCACACAGTTCATGGCGTTCTAATAATACCCTACAACAGTGGCTTCCTATCTCTTTCCTTTTTGTATACCCCTTCAATTCTACGTGAGAATATATCTGGGACTAACTCCTTCAGAAATAGCTCCAAGATTCGGGCAACTTGATCACAGCAATCGCACTGACCGGTACTCTCTTGTAATACCATATTCAGTTCCCCTATTACCTCATACCCACTTTTATCTCTGACACTGTCACCCTCAACTTTACACAACTGGCTCTTAATCTCTCAATATTAATCACATGAATACACGGACTTGACCATTGTATTACCGCTGTTCTGAAGCTTCCAATAATACCCTACACATCTAGTTTACTGTTTCCCTCCCGCTTTTTCCAGTGGCGCTCCTAACTCTAGGTTACCTCACAACTGCCTCTAATTCCGTCAGAAATATTATCACCACACTAACGAGTTACCATCGTCATCTCCCGACCCGTACAATTCTGATGGTGCCAAGTAATCGTCTCATACTATTTCCTGTCAATTTTAGCACCGACTCTAATAATTCTAACAAGATACTAATTTGCCTCTAATTCCTTCAATAATACCCGCAATAAAATGGCAAGTTGACCGTTGCTATCACATAACTGGTGCCGTTCCTGTGGTATCATCTGTTACTTTTTCACTAAATTTTTCCAACTTTCAGAACAACCTCTCCAGTTCTACTTGGTCACAAATATGCATCTAGCTTCCTTAAAAATACTCTTACAATCACAGAGACTGGACAGTAATGCTCCCAAGATTCGGACGTTTCTAACAGTACCTAAAATCCTGTATTACTGTTCTTTCCTATCTTTATTACAGCCACTTTCAATTCTACGTAATCACATAGCAGTATCTAATTCTTCCAGAAATACACCACGAGAGAAGATAACTTAACCATTCTGATACCCAAGGCTATTATAATCGAATAATACTTACCAAAACACTTCTACTACCCCTTGACTACTTTTAGCACCCAGAACCCAATTCTGCTTAGTCACACAACTAGGTCTAACTCACTCGAAAATACTCGCATGGTAACAGGGATTTGATTATCTTAATCCCCATCATCAACACGATACATATGGTACTATCTGAACCCGTATTACTATGTTTTCCCCACTTTTAGCCGCAACCTCCGGATTCAACGTGCACCCACATCCGCCTCCAACTTGTTCAGGAATACTCTAAAATAAACGGCGACTTGACCATTGCATTCTTCCAGGCAGCGCTAATCTGATGTTACCCACCAATCCTACGCTACTACGTTATTCCGTATTTTAGCACCAACCCTTCCAAATTACTTCTTCTCACAACAGAGTCTAACTTCTCCGGAAATACCCGTACGATTACAGGGAGTTGGTTTTCATGATCACCCGACCTTTGCGATTCTAATGGTACCAATCAGACCGCTTCTACTGTGTCCTATCTACTTTTAACAACACCACATTCAATTCTGCATATCCACATATCTGCCTCCAACTGTCCCAATTGCTCTAATGATACACGTAAATTCAAATGGACTTGAACATTGTATTCCCTGAGGCTACCCAATTCTGATGGTATCAGCTAATACTATTCTACTGTACCCTAACTAGTTTTATTTCCCACTCTCCAAATAGCTACGTGTTCACAATGCTGTCTCCAAACCTCCAGAAATAGTCGTGCAACTACAGAAACTTGACCATTGTGCTCTCCAGATTCATACTATTCCTATGGTACCACCTCCGCCTGTATTACTAAGTATTTCTCACTTCAACCCCCCTATTTCTACCTATTCACACAACTGCGTCCAACTCCTCCAATAATGCTCATACAAGCAAATGAAATTGACGACCGCATTCCCTGAAGTCGTACGATTCCTATGATACCCACCAATCCTATTCTAATACGTTTTCCCTAACTTCTAGACCAACCCACGAAATTCTACGTGCACCCACAGCTGTCTCTAACTTGTCCAATAATACTCGTACAACTACTGAGACTTGATCATTGCATTCCCCGAGGTTGTGGGAGTCCAATGGTACCCACAAACTACTGCTACTCTTCCCTGTATACTTTTAACGCCAACTCTCCAGATTCTACATGTACACATAACTGACAATAATTCGCTCGGAAATACTCCAATCTCAAAAACTGCAGGACTATTGGTCCCTTTGAGGCAAGGAGAATCTGATGGCACCACTGGGACCTGTACTATTATGTTTTTTCCAGGTTTTATCACCTACCATCCCAATTATACTTATTCACACAACTGTACCTAGCTCCTCTAATAATACCCGTACAAACACACGGACTAGCTTAACGTGTTCTCCTAGGTCTCCCAAATCAGATGATACCCACCTATCCTATGTTACATTACGTTATCTAATTTTATCTCAATCACTCTCAATTATGTGTTTTCAAACTCCTGGGTCTATCTCCATCAGAAATACTCGTACAGTCACAGGGTCATGATCACTGTGTTGTGCAAAGCAATTCTACTCTAATCGAACTCACCAATCTGCTTCTACTATGTTCTGTCTAGTTTTAGCTTCCACACTCAAATATTTACGTAATTATACGATCGCCCCTAAGTCCTTCAATAATAGTCATACAGCAACGGGGAGGTGACCACTATGTTCCCCGAGGTTGTACTATTCCAATGGTACCCTCGTGTCCTGTTATAGTATAGTTTTCCACCTTTTAGCACAACACTTAGAGATTTCCGTACGCACACAACTGAATTTAACTCCTCCAATAATACCCGTACACTCATGGGAACTTGAAAATTGTGTTCTCCAATGTCACGCAACTGTTATGATACCCGCCAATCCTCAGAAACTGTGCCCTGTGCTGTTTTAGCTCCTACCCTCCCAATTCTCGTGTTGACAGAACTGCCTTTAACTCCTCCAATATTAGTCGTACAACAACGGGGACATGACCGCTGTCTTTCCCGAGGTCGCGCGATTCGGATGATATCATCTGGGTGTGTATTACTAGGTCTTTCCAATCTCTAGACCTACCCTCTCAATATCTACATAATCAGACAACTGTGTCCAACTCACCAAATAATACTCATACAAAAATGGGGACTAGACCACCTTTATCTCTAGTGTTACATGATTCTGATGGTTCAATTTGGACCCATATCACTAGGGTTTTCCAATTTTCACACCAATCCTTCTATTTCAAGCTATCAAGACACTGTGATATCCCCGCCAAAAATACTCGTATAACGACTGGAACTTGAGCATTGTATTACCCGCTGTGGGGCAATTAATATGGTACCCACCAATCCTATGTTGATATGATTTTCCAAATTCTAGACCATCCCTCTCAATATTTACGTATTCACACAATTGTGTCTAACTCATCCAAAAATGCTCATACAGCCATGAGGAGTTGACCATCGTAATCCCCTAGATTACATTGTGTGAACGATACAACCTGGACCTCTATACTGGGGTTTTCCAGCTTTTATAGCAACCCTCTTAATTTCAACATGCACACACAAGTGCCTCTAACTCCTCCAAAAAACCCATAAAACCACAAGGTCTTAAACACTGTATTCTAGCAAACAATGCGATTCTGATGGTACCAACCAATTTGATACTACTATGTTCCATCTAGTTTTAGCTCCCACCCTCTAAAATAATTAATTAACGCGTTCGTCCCTAGCTTCTTCAATAATGCGGGTAGATTCTCAGGGACTTGACCATTACGTTCCCCCAATCAATCCGATTCTCCTGGTACCTTTTTTTCTTGTATTACTATTATTTCCTATCATTTAGCACTACCACTCACAAATCCACAAATTCACACACCAGTTTCCAACTCCTCAAATATACTCTTAAAAACACGGGGACTTTACCACCTTGATCAGTGTCTGTCGTACCATTCAGATGATACCATTTAGATGTGTGCTACTATGATTCTTCAGGTTTCAGCTACAACTCTCCCATTCCACATCTTCTTACAACTGAGTCCAATTTCTCCAAAAATACCCGTATAACCACAAGGACTCGATCATTGTGTTCCCCTGGATCTTGCGAAACCGATAGTACCAACCAAATCCAATTTTACTACATGCTCTCTACTTTTAGCTCTGCGACTCTCCATTTTACCTATTCACACAACTGGGTCTGACTCCTCCAATAATGCTCGTACTGCCACAGGAAATTAACAACTGTGTTCCTCAAGCTTGTACTATGCGAATTGTACCATTAGGATCTCTATTACTATATGTTTCCAACTTTTAGCACGACACTCAAATATCTCCGTAGTCACACAGCTGCCTCCTACTAATCCTATAATATGCGAACAAGCACACAGCTTTGATTACCACGTTCCCTGAGGGTGTGCAATTTGTACGGGAGCCGCTAATCCAATGTTAATATGTTTTTCCAACTTCTAGAACAGCTCTCCCATTTCTACGTTTTCGCACATCTGTATCTAATTCGCCCAGGAATACCCATACAACTATGGGGACTTGATCATTGTGTTCCCTCTGCTGTTATATTCACATTTTACCCACCAAATCACTTCTGCTATTCCCTATCTACTGTTAGCACCAATCCTCCAAATTCTATATTACACATAACTGACCCTTACTGACCCTAACTCCTCATGAATTGCAAGTATATGAACGGGGTTTCGATTATTATGATCTCCTAGAGCTAGCAAATCTGATGATACCGGCTAATCCTTCCCAACTGTACTATATCTGATTTTATCACCACCCCTCACAACTTTATGTATTCACACAACTGAGTCTATTTCCATCAGAAATACTTGTAAAGTCACAGGGACTTAACCACTGTGTTACACCAAGCTATGCCATTCTGATGATACAAATTAATCTGATTTTACCGTGTCTTGTTTAGTTTTAGCCCCTACCCTTCGATATTTGCGTCTCCACGCAGCTGCCTCAAACTCGTCCAATATTAATCGTACGACTACAGGGACTTGACCAGTGTGTTGCTTGAAGTCGCACGATTCTTATGATACCCATATCCCTTATGCCAATATGTTTTTCCAACTTCTAATCCAACCATCTTAATATCTTAGTTTTCACACAAATGTGCCTGACGGCTCAAAAAATACTCATATATCAAATAGGACTAGATCATCATTGTTACCTGTGGACTACCGATCATTAAAATACCAACCATATCTAGATTGTGGCATCCTGTCTAGTTTTAGCACAGCGACTCTTCATTCTACATATTCACACAACTGCATCTAGATCCTCCAGAAATACTCATAAAATCACAGGAACTTGAGCACTGTGATCCTCCAGATGTTGCGCTACCGGTGGTACCATTCATACTTACTTCTACAAAGCTACGGACTTGATCATCACGTTACCAGAGATGGCGCAGTTCTTATGGTAACTACCAATCCAATGCCGATATGTTTTTACATCTTTTAGCACAAGCACTCCAATATCTACATATCTGCACAGCTGTGTCTAACTCGCCCAGAAATACTCGCACAACCACGGAGACTTGACCACCTTGACCAGCATCGTCACACAATTCCGACAATACCATTTATACCCGCACTGCTATGATTCTCCAAGTATTAGTGCCAACTCTCCCATTTCCTCATCTTCACATAACTGTGTCTAACTCCGCGAATAATACTTTTACAACGACAGGGACTTGATCATCACGTTCCCAGAGATGGCGCGGTTCTTATGGTAGCTACCAATCCAATGCTGATATGTTTTTCCATCTTCTATACCAACCCTCCCAAATTTACGTTTTCACACAACTGTCTCTAACTCTTCCAGAAATACTCGTACAACCACGGGGACTTGACCATTGTGTTCCCCGAGGTAACATAATTCTGATGGTTCCATCTGCACTTGTATTACTATGATTTATGAACTATTATCACTACCACCCATAATCCTACCTATTCACTCAACTATGTCTAATACCTTTAATAATACCCGTAACAACATGGGGACTTGACCACTGTGTTCCCCGAGGTATCCTGATCGTAATAATACCAACCCTGCATAGTTTACAGTATCCTGTCTACTTTTATACTGTGGCATGCAAGATCTCCATATTCGCACAGCTGTGCCTAACTCGTCCAATAATACTCGTATAACTACAGGGACTTGACCATCATGTTTCTTGAGGTCTCACGATTCTTATTATACCCACAAATCATATGCCAATATGTTTTTCCAACTTCTAGGCCAGCTCTCAATATCTATATATTCACACAACTGCATCCAACTCCTCCAATAATACTCGCACAGTCACAGAATCGCACTAGTTGGAAAGATTCGTTTGTCGAGTCCCCAAATCTATGCGAGTATTTTTGGTGAAGGTGGGGGATCTTCCTGGACGACTGATTATCGAATTTCGGGTTAGAATGTGGTACAAAAATAGTAATATGTAGCTGAATGGCATGGTATTATTGTGCTGGGACAAAGGAGTAATACTATTCACTTGCCATAGTCATTCTGTTTTTATTGGATAGGTTGAGGGCTGTTATGTGACCAACTAGAAATATGGGTTTTACTATATAGAGATAATAATAAATAAAACTAGACATTTAAGGTGATGATCTTTACGGTGGGAAGGGCCTCACTCTCCTAACCCGAACAGTGATGTTGCCATTGTCATATTGGTATTTCTGAAGGAGTTGTGGGCAGCTGTGAGGAGTAGTGAATCGATAGAATTGGTGTTAGAAGTTGGAAAAAATAGCTAATGAGACGGAAAGTAGACCATTGTAGTCAACCAGTAATTTTGAGCTCTGTGGTTTACTCGCCTTGTCGGGTCAGGTATTTCTTAGAAAGTTGACAGAACTTTTACTACCAAGTAGAATTGGGAGGGTCGGCGCAAAATGTCGGTTAATAATAGTAACCGAGGCACACAGCCTACCGTTGGAGTCTTCATCATTGGGGCATTGCGCTGGTCAAGTCGTCCACGCTATGAGAATACTTATGAATGACTTGTGGTGGATCACGTAAACAGTAGATATGCGTTAGCCGGTTATAGAAACTGAGATAAGATGGGAGGAGAGGATTGAAGGGGACAGCCAGGATCGACATGCTCAGAAGGACACGAGACGACCCCACATAGAGATACGCAGATTATTTAGCGAATTGAGGCCAGTTCTAGGTAGGAAGCATAGAGCGGTGTTATTGCTAAAAATGGTAGAAATGTAGCTGAGGGAACTTTAAAGAGACAGCTCGACTCGTATGAGGCCACGAAACATGTTTGATAGCACTCCATTCTCATGCAGGTATTTCTAAGAGAGTTAGGGGGAGATGCCTAACATAGGAAGATAGGGGTTGGGGTGCAAACATATGTTAAAATGATATAGTCAAGAAATAGATGGTACCAAGTCGATGCCCTCGTTCCTATGCGTACAATTATTAATGCACTGTTACAAGCCACATATCACAGAGATTTTTATGTCGAATTTTACCACTGACTAAAAGTGGGAATTGAGGCGAAAAAGTCGTTAAGAAAGAGAAGTTGAGAATTTAAAGGTATCATTCGAGACAGCTCGTTTCTAATAGTGTGATCGTCAAGTCCCCTTGGTATTGTGAGTATTATTGAAACAATTAGAGGCAGTTCTGTGGAAGGTAGAATTGATAGTTTCGGGCTAAAAGGTAGAAAAAGCGTAGTGGAAAAGAAATGAGCGGTATGGGATGAATGCCCTGGTCATTAAGGGCCAGGTGGTCAAGTCCTTGTATCTGAGTGATAGTTTTCGGTTTTCTTTTGTCAAGTTGTGTAGACAGGTAGAATTGGAGGTTGAGGTTTAGATCTTGCGATGGAGGTTTCTGAGAGGAAATGCAAGGTAATTTAAAAGCCCCCAGCGCTCAGGAATAATGTGATCACATCGGAGTCGCTTGTATTGCATTTCTGGCGAGTTTTGAGAGAGTTCTGTTCCGGGCAGTACTAAGGATGAGATTTAAAAAGGTAGTGAGAGGTATTAGAAATGAAAGGATGGGTGCATATGGATGCCAACGGCTAATAGTATATTGTGTACAAGTCCCCATAGCGATGTACCTATTAGTGGTAAAGTTAGAGCCAGTTGATGGGGCAGCCAAGTTTAGATATTGGTTCAAAAGGTGTTAGGAAGAAATAAGCAGAAGGGGTGGCAGTTGTTGTTGTATATAGTAGAACTTATTTTAACAAATACATTAACGACTTACATATCACTTCCCTGGAAGGTCGTTCCAATCGACAACACCTCTCATCTCTATCAGAGAAACTCATCAGGAGAGGACAAGCACCCTAGTGAGGGGCTCGATAGAGCACGGCATTGTGTCTGAGATCCACGCTGGTCAGGAACATTTTGGTCCAATTCCCCTTGTTATATGAATAATATTTGTGAAGTTGAGGCGGGTTGGGTGTATCGGTGGAGCTGGGGATGAGGTTGTTAAAATTTGTAAAATGGTGTAGCCAAGATAAAAAGAGTGGCTGGATACTCTCCAGGGACACGGTATCTCGGTGATTAAGACACAATAGACATGTGGGTATATTTTGACGCATCTAGGGCTGTTGTACAGTCAAGTAGAATTTGATGTGGAGGGGATAAAGGTCAGAAATGAGTAATAGAGGTACATTCTAGGGATTCATTGAAATTCTCAGACCCGGCCAAAGACAGTAATCTAGTATTCATTACGTTATTAGTATTTCTGAGTATTTTGGGTACAACACCGCCAAGCGGTCATACAGAAATGGGGGCATGAGGTGAGGTTAAATGTGTTTCAAGAGCTACAAAGGAAGATATCAACGGCTTCTTACGATTTTCCTTACTTTCAGAAGCACTAGGATCAACTCATCACCTTGGCACCAGTATTTCCGGTGAAGTTGCGACAAGTTCTGAAAATTTGAAAACTTATGCTTGTGGATGGGTGTTAAAAGGGAGAAAAAGGTAAAAGGGAAGACTTAAATGGTACTACTGGTAGAGCTACACACCGATCATTCATTCAGTACCACTGCTTTCTATCTCACTCTGCCGCTGCGCAACCTGTTGCCCCCTAATACTGTTTTCCTACTCTTCACTGATCTGCTCTAACTTCAACAGAAATGATCATATTGATATAGGGAGTTGACTAGGGGATCCTTGGTGTCTTCTCATAGTCCTCTAAACCTCCACTGTTCTCTTTTTATCCTTGACATACGTTTAAAAGCCACACGCCCAATACTGGCCCCTCATAGAACTGCCCCTAACTTGCTCAAAAATACTCAAAGCACTATGGCAGGGTGAACAGTGTATTCCTTCAATTCAGGTAATTATCATGATACAGCGTATGTATAGCCTCCTACCGCCAGCTTCCTTTTCACGGTGGCATCCATGTGTCACCTTCATCATACAACAGCATTTGAATTAACCAAAAATAGCACCCTCACTGAATCTGGCAATCCATTGAGTTTCTCTAGCTCTGGAGGTCCCAATAATACCTTTTACACCCGTTCCCGAACGTTTGTTTCACTTTTAAAACCAACCTTTTCATTATGGCATTTCTACGTATCTCGTTCAAACTTAAGCAAACTTGTCCAAAATTGTTTGCGTGGTCTTGGGGGGGTTGTTAATCCTATTCAACGCACCAATGAGAAGTAACAGACACTTTATACGTCTACCAGATAGCCTCTTCATCTCCATAAAGTCGAAACACACTTTTTCAGTTGCTGTGAGAACTGGAGCTAACTTTGTCAGAAATATTCTGATACCTGTGGCAGGTAGATTAGCATGTACCTCTGGATACAATTATCCACTAGCTATCGGCCGCTTCTCTCTTAATATGACTTTACATGTTATAGAACCAAAACACACTTTTTTCATCCTACATAGTTGCCCCCAGTTCATTCAAAAAATTCCAAATCACTTAACCTACTTGACCAACGTAATCGGCGCTATTAACCCACGTAGGAAATACCCATAATGACTCGTCCATTATCTCTTACTTGTCTCTAACACCGAAACATTCATTTCTTCGTTTCACAGTTCGGCCTATAACTGCCTCGGAAATACTTCCATTCGAGTGGAGAGTTGATCATCATTTTTATTAAATCAATTTTATTCGTTTGATACCGCGCAAGTGTCTCTTGCAACTACTTTCCACCTTATGACACCCAGTTCTCTAAACATAACAACTACACAAATGCCTTCAACCGGACAAAAAGAATTTATGAAGCTAAGATGACTCGATTATGTGGTTTGCTAGATCAGTAATTCCCTTCTGATTCCATCCTATATTCGACTACAGTATTGTTTCAAATTTTAACAGCAACTCCCCTAATAATGCGCCTGCACACGATTTCCCCTAACTTCACCAGAAATGCGAATAAAATGGAACTGAGATGCTAGGCGTATTCCTCAGACCTATACCATTCCCATGAGACCATGAATGTCGCCCTCACTACAGTATTTCTAGATTAAAATCATTGGCATGACTAAGCCAAAATGAAATGCTTGGGTTAGAGACGAGACATGAAAGACACTGGGGCAAAAAGAAAAGGAATTGCAGCACCTAGGATTCTCGTATGGTCTCCCACTACAATACTAACTAGGCTCTCTGGTGCTTGACTATGGCTGATCGGACGGGAAGCCGTATTTTCACCAGGATATGGCCGCAACTGACAATTTTTGGTGTTGGAAAACTTTACTGGGACGAATAAGTCACGTGTCCGGTCCGAAAATTGTTCAGGAGAGTGCTACGGCATTGTTGTTCAAATATTAACTTCGTTATCGTTCCTAATATCATTTACTGCTTTTAAAATCGAAAAATCTATTGTTTACATTTTACCGAACTCCTTTGAACTTCCCCAGAAATACTTATTTGACGATGAGGACTTCACCATAATGCTACCCGAGAGGGGTAGAATCGATTCATACCCGATGTGCACTTTTCTTGTTTGTTTCCATCATTTTATACTGTATCCTCAACTCTACTACACAGCACATCAGACACTCCTACCTCCAAATTGCGCAAAAATACCCACATAGCTACATGAACTTTACCATAATGTTTCTATTTCTCAGGGGACTCATATGACACCTTTCACATCCTCCTCGCATTATCGTACCTACTTTTATGCCCACATGCCCTAACATAGTCCTGCGTTGAGGTTGTTCTATTCCCTTTAAAAATACTTGTATCACTCAGCCGACTTCACCACAATATTTTTTGGAGTGGATTACCTCAATTAATAACATTGACAACTCTTCTACCATCTCTTAATAGTCTCCAATACTAAGATTCTTCCACACACCATTCATAAACCTGGGGGCTAATAGCTGATAGGGGATGATAAGAGAAACTAGCTGTGAACGATTCGGTTCTCCAGGCACCGGAGAATACGCTGGTCAAGTCTCAATAGTAGCACCAGTATTTTTGGAAAAGTTGAATGCAGTTCTTTGAACAGTAGAAAACAGAACTTTAGGGAAATGGAGATACTAATTGGGATAAAGGTAGCACTGTTTTTTTTAAAGGTAGCACAAGAGTCGATGCACGGAGGATAGGATACTGATCAAGTCTCCGTGATCATGTGAATCTTCTACGTATATCTTGGGGCAGTTATGCGAGCAAGACGATTTGAAAAGGTGGAAGCTAAAGGTGGAGATAAGATGGTAGGAGAGAGATCCAAAGTATTAAATTAAATGATCCTAGATCTAGAATGTGATGGTCAAGTCGCTTCAGAGATTTAGTTATTTTTGGTGATACTGGGTGCAGTTTTCTGTGAAGTAGGATGTGTATTTCCTTTTAAATGTGTGAAATATATGGGAAGATACGGAAAGCAAGAGCTGCTGGATACCAATCGAACAGAGCTACCGCTAGCAAAAGGATGGTATAGTTGTCTTGGTCATATGAGGAATATTGGGAGATTGGGGTGGAGTTGTATGGGTAGGTAGAATTGAGATAGGGTGTTACATAGCTCTGTAGGAGCTAGTAGGCGATGTATCAGTGGTAGAGTTGTAATATGCTATCCTCGACGGATACGATTGTTAGGTCATAACATGTATATAGGTATTTCTGAAAGAGCTATCTCCGATTTTGGTGAAAGGGGAAAAAAGGGGTTTTGGTTTTTACTGAGATGAAGAGTTAATAGAAGGTAGAAGGCGGATTCTAAAGGTATCACAACGATTCAATGCCACGTAGTCCAATTTTCATAGCTGTACGTGTATTTCTGCGGAAGTTAGTGGCACCTATGTGTTTTAGTAGAATTGCAGATGGAAGTGTAAAAAGTTGATATTGAGTTATGGGGGAGGGTTGAATGGTATCAAACGAATTGTATGATGCCGTAGAATACTCCTGCCAAGTGGAATCAGCGATACCGGTAGTTTTTATGAATTTGCGACAGTTCTGAGAATCCGTAAAATTGAGAGAGTGTAGCTGTGAGAAGTTGTAAGGTGACGATAGGAATGAGAACAAGGTGTGATATGAATAACTAGGCTGAGGGAATCTTGGTGATCTAGTTGTCAGTGTCCTGCGGGTTTATTTCAAGGAGTTGGATGGAGTTCTCAGTAGGAGTAAGATTGGGATATTTTCGTCAAAATTTGTGGAGAGATAGTTGGAGACATATAATTAGTATTAAATGAATCTACAGAGACAGTTACGCCCTACTATCTAGGCCCCATTGTAGTGTGAGTATTTTTGAAGGAATTAGGTCCAGTTGTGTTGCTATGTTGAGTTAGAGAGTTGAGGCCAAAAGTTGGGAAATAGAAGTAGGGGCTTTTTAGATGGTATTGGATGAATCCTCCTGTGTATTCGAAGACGTCTGTGAAGTCATCATACATATTCGCCCATTTCATAGAAAGTTAGATAGAGTCTACGAGTCTACCAGGATTGAAGGTGTCCGTGAAAACGGTGGAAGTAAAGAATTGGGAGAGGGGAAAGGGGTGCATTGAACCCCTTCTGAAAGCGAGAAAGCCATGGTTAAGTTGCTGTGATTGAATGAATAATTTTGTAGGAGTTATAGTTATGTCTAGTTAGACAGAGCAGTGGCATAGGGAGGTGGTGGACAAAACTTGGTAGGAAAATGTAACACCGTTATTCAGGGTACCATTGGATTCCCTGAGCCTTGGAGAGTAGACTGGTGAAGCTGTCTCACGTCTCGAAAGATTTTATGGGGAGTAGTGGGACATATGTGAGGATGCAATGATAGCATTATGATTTATGGATCATTGAGGAGGGAGTGACAGAGTCTTCTGCGATATAAAATGAACTTCTTGAGCCTACTCAATAGAAGCATTTAATTTATATTTCGATACTTATTTTTCTGGTGAAGTTGGATGCAGTTGTGTCATATGAACTTACGCACACGTCAGTGCTAAACGATGGAAAGTGATAAGAGGAGGGCATTGAGAGGTATCATTGGAACCATATGCACGTCTGCAACTCACTTATGAAACTCCCAACATTATGAGAGTATTTCTGAGTAAGTTAAACGACATTGTGTTCTGAAATAGAAGTGCGAGGGTCTGAGATAAAAGCTGGGTAGGAGTGGTAAAGAAGGAGTTTATGGTATCGTTGCACTCGTCCAGATGTACAGAACACGTTTATCAAGTCACCCATATGATTCAGGCAATTTTGAGCGAGTAATGGGAGCCTCGGTTTAAGGTCAAAGCTGGGTGTTTCGATTTTAGAAGCTAAATAGAGATAGAAGATAGAACTGAGATGGTGTGATGGTAATGATCCTCTCTGGGTATACCACTGGTTACCTGGCCATAGTGATACAGGTATTCTTTCTGAAGTTCGCGCCAGTTCTGTGGAGAGTGTAAAATAAGTGGTTCGGTTTCAGAGTGTATAAAGACATGTTGGGGAAGAAATACAGCCTATTTCACTCATCTACACGCCCCGATTGACACCCTCATCAAGTCACCAGGGATATACTCACATTTTTTCTCAAGTTACGCGCAGCTCTTCATCGGCCTAGAATACTGGTGCTGCTGTTAAAACTGTGAAAGTGGTGTGGTGAGAATATTTAGGGCACCTATGAGATCCTCATTTATTTGGCTTCACATTGATCAAGTCACTGTGTTCATGGGATTAGTATTGGTGAAGTTGGGCTCAGTTGAATATGAGCCACATATTGGAAGGTGCCTGCTTAAGGCTGATATGAGATGTACGGTCAAGATAAAGGGTTCTCCACCACTCCCCTACCTCTAGGGATGTCCTAATCAGTTTCCCGTCTTTACAGAGGTATTTTTAGAGGAATTACGTCGTCTTGTGTGGCAAGTGTACTTCGGACTATCAGCACTAGAAGTCGGAGAGAACATAAAAGAGGAGTCAATGGAAACATACGAATCAGCAGGGCTTCTCAAATACCATCGTTAAGTCTCTATAGTGATACCAGTACTTTTGATGTAGTTACCCGCCTAACCGTGTGAGGTATCAAACATCTATTGTTGATAAAGTTCAACTAAAACAGATTCAAAGAGATCCAAGTGAAGAATATGATATCTGATAACTCTCCGTGTACCTATTGGGACAGTGTCTCTCTTAGAACTCGATCTCCATCTCTTTCTCTCCATCCTCAGTGACAATGGAAATGTCCCATACTGTGTAGGACGTCAGTTGAAATAATCAGAATTTCCACAAAATACAAAAGACAGGTTACTACATGAGATATTTCAAGTTCCAAAGCTGGTCTCATTCTAAAAAATCATGGAGACACCATTATTTCCCTTTTCACCATCGACATTCTAAAATTGTCCTACATTAGTCCCGGTTTAGCACCAACACCTGCAGCTGTCATGTATCTAAAAAAACGTTATGTAGCTATTACTATTTACTAGCATCGCTAACAGGGCATTACATTGGTACTAAAAAGGCTAGCTGTTTCCAGATATTATGTTTGTCACCACTCAGCCCCACTGGATACAATTTTTATCTTTCCATGTCCTTCTATTCAGCCCCAAAGAAGACAAAAGATTCTCTTCGAATATTATCGCCACCCAATACGACAACTTTAACTTTATCCAGCCTGCTGAGGAATACAAAACATTACATAGAGCTTCTAATGGGGACTGTTCAGTGTCATAAGGTAGGTCAGACATATCGTATCATTTTCATACCAATCATCCTATACTTTCTCTTGCAAATTATTCAATTATTCGACATCCAATTTCTTCCAGTAGGTTCTTCGTCTTTCGTATATGCAATATCAAACTCTAACATGCGAACCTAATATCCACCAGAGGAATATATAAAGCCCCTTGGGACCCACTTTTTTGAACATCAGAAGTCGATCAGTCTCTGAGCTCACGCTAAGGATTCGGTCACTTAGGGAGATGCTGACACTGCCGAGCGAAAGCTGGGAAGCAGTAGTTGTCTTGCGCGAGCAGACAAGTCAAGACTCCTACCATGAAGTTACTGGAGTTCTCTCAAGCAACCGAGTTGGAGCGTCAGCACACCTCTCTTCATGCATCTACGGACGGAGCTATGACGAGCAAAGATTCGCAATCTACTCATGAGCTCTGTTTCTCAGATGGTTCGCGACCACGGGTGAAACTCCCAGCATGAGTAAACACTTTGGGGTCTGCTCTACTGGTCCTGTCGCAAGACAGTATTCCAGAAGTTGTTGAGTGGTAGTCGCAAGACATCCACGACGACACAACTGTTGAGTCGGATTAAAACCGTACGTGAAGAACGTACGAGCGAGTAACTAAGACGTGGAGCCGAGCGTAAGCAGAGCCGCTGAGTGAAAGGAAACCCCTTGGTACATGCATTGGACGCAGGACGATGAAGAGACAGGCCTAGCTAGCCCTCTCGAGTTCTGTCTCCTTGAGCTGCTATGACGGACACAACACGTGTCTAGAGCGTTTCTGTGGGTAGCTCCCTTGGGTGAAACTCCCTGCATGGATAACATACTCCTGA
The DNA here is from genome assembly GCA_017639365.1 of Yarrowia sp. E02. Lineage (NCBI taxonomy): Eukaryota > Fungi > Ascomycota > Dipodascomycetes > Dipodascales > Yarrowia > Yarrowia sp. E02. The sequence continues at coordinate 2,344,012 of JAAQQX010000003.1, read as the reverse complement.
ATGCTTTGGAGGGATGGACTGTATTGCAGTCATATGTCTCTACATCTGATACTGACTTGGTACCAGTACACCAGGAATCCCGGTCAAGAGTGACAGCTGATAACGACCCGAACCTGGTCTCAGCTGCAGAAACCACCTGGTATAAGCGTCTGCAAAGACCGCCTTTGGGCAAAGTGTTTGGCCGTTCCTGCCAACCGCCAGAGTAAAGAGCTTTGTAAAGCCACCGACCGACAATGCCGACAAAATCACGACACTACGACTACGCTGAAAAGCCGCCTGGAGCAGAGAATGGTGAGAGCCACCAGCCGCCAGTGCAGGAGCAGTCGACGCCAACAGACGTTAAGTTATGCCAGCACCAAAGATAAGACTGTGAAACGATGACGTGTGCGCAAAGATGACACTGTGAACTGTGAAAGCAGAATGCCAGCATCTTTGAAGTGAACACGAGCCAGGGCCAAGAGCGAGAGCCATGCCAATGAGTGCCGAGAGCCAATAAGAGCAATCATGTCATGCCAATGAGAGCCAGAGCCAAGTGCCAGAGCCAATAAGAGCCAGAGCCAGACGCATACGAGCAGTCGGAGATCTAACGATCTGATTCGCATTCAGAAAGGATGTAGGCCGTGGAACCTCCCCAGAGGAGGAGTACACCTGCCGAACCTTTAGTTTATAGAAGAGAGGATGTAAGCATTGAGCTGAACCTCTGGGATAATATATTTTGGACCTCAGAGTCCCTCCCAAATTTTGAGTGTACATCGTAGAATTGTAGTGGTTGTAGTGTTAAGGCTGGTTTAGTGTACAACAAGCATAAATTCTTTGGGGCTGTTTTATTTTTATTTTCCTATCGCGTTGAAATGGCTATTTCTCCAATTTGAGCGATATGAAACATCCTTTTTTATCGTTGGGGCTGTTTCAAAAATGTTGACATTTATGACACTTGAATTGGGTGCATATGCTGTGTATGGGTTGATGCTCATCATGATGCATTTTTGGTGGTTTCCTCCCAGTGCATATTTCATGCACATGAACTATTTTATTATAATAATCCGTTAAAAATACAAATAAAACATTTATCGTGATTAAGGAGATATGGGGTGTGTGGTATTACCGTACAAGTAGACCAACAGATTATCCTTTTTGAAGGAGTTGTTTCTAGCTTATAAGCCTACTTGTACAAGTAGCATCACCATTGAAAAAAGATAGGGTAAGTCGAGTTGAGGGTGGGTTTAAAACGAGTTGAGGTCGAGATATCGCAAATCCGAAAAGTGCATTTTGTTCGTGTGAGTGAGGAGGTTCTGGTAGTTTGTTTTTTTGCAATTCGTGTTCAGCTTTTTGTACAAGAGATCGACAAGAATGGTTTTGATGCGAATAAAGTTATCGTGTCAAATATGTAATTTTAGATTATGATGGGGAAAGTCCACACCTCATACATACAGGTGTATATCGTCATTATATGCCATGAGTAATTCTATCAAGTCATTTGATAGAAATGGATAAGACCCTTATCAAAACTTTAATTATATGATACAAACTTAATGACACATATGCTCCCAAGAGTCATAGTCCAGTTTATGACTCTTACAGCTAAGCCTTGTATAAGTACTGTACGTACTGTTGTCTCATAACAATACCAAATACCCTTCCAATGAAAGACGATTTGAACGTGAGAAAAATGTATCCTGACTCTTCTGCTATTCCAGAAGATTCAAGTGACAATGACCTCCAGTTCGCCGAGGAGTTTGATATCACTCAGAAACCCGAAAATGCTGTGGAACTTGTCTTCTATGTAGCGTGGGAAGTGCTGGCCAAACACCTGAAAGAAAAGAGTCGCAGTCTTGAAGCAACAGCGTCCAAGGAGGAGGCTCTAGAAGCGGTCCAAGAGCTCGTTTCTGCGTTCGAGCCCGGTCTGGAGCTGGTTCAAGACTCAATCTACGACTCGGTGCAAGACTTTATGACTACGTTAATCCGCGCCCAGAGAGTGTATTCGCGTCTTTTGGACAGGGGCTACAAGTACGACAAGTGTCTCGATATAGTCATGTTGCTGCAGGACGAGGTTCCGCAAAAGGTGCTGAAGCTCTACCAGTACAAGAAACCCATGTATATCACGCTGCTTCAGGAGAAGATATGGCATCTGTTGAGGGGTACGAGTCCGGAGGTCCAGGACTGGTGGTATCTTGGTCATAATAAGTTTACGGAGCATTTGATTGTGGATAAGAGGCCGGACACAGATCTCACAACTACCAATTCTGTTAGTCACCCAATTCCCCTCGAAATAGCTACTGCCATCATGTACCAATGCTCTCTGGAATCATGCGTCATTCTACGACAAGTGTCTCGATTTTGGTACAAGGTCTTTCATTTGGCAAATCTCGAATCCGCAGTCAAAGAAAGATGTCCGTGGTTCAGACTGGAAGACGATCTCCGTTCTTGGTCCGAGTGTGCTCTTGTTTTTGTCCAGCGTCAAAACAGCAAAAAGTGGAAAAGTCTCGAGTGGCTGGATACAGCTCAAGTACGTCCTCTCGACGAAAATCCACCTCATATAGTGGGGCCCGTTGAACTTGAACTTGGCGAAAAGCTGCCGGCAGACTTTGAACCCGTCAATCGTCATATTCACGGAGACGATGGTCCCTGTGACGCTATTCATTTTACAAACGACCCTATGAGAAGATTCTCCGGATCAGACAAACAGTACCACGTGCTGGACATGTTTTCCCTGACGGTTTCGTCGGTCTCAAACCCTCTGTGGAAAAATGCTCAGATTTTTTATCGTCCTACTGGAACAGTCATTCAGGCTGGAGAAGTCGAATTTACTCTTCCGCCAGAAACTGAAGTGAATCGAGATGAACTATATATACACTTTGGCCGCTATTTCGACGCGGTTAAACCAGTCATTAACCAGTACTTTATCTTCCCGCACTCTTCATCTCGACATTCTCCACCTCCAAAACTGCACTTTTCAAACGCCCATGTCTGTCAAGCTCCCTGTCTTCCTGATGAAGTAGGACCAGATATGGTACACATAGTACGACGTGAAGACGAATCAACTCGAGACCTGCTCCACACCCCGTCAGGAGCCATTTTCAGCGTACGTGTCCCCTTAGAAACACACCCCGTGGCCGTCTACAAAGGAGTGGTCTGGTGGCATGTGTATGGAAAGGGACTTGTTCCTACCACTGTGGACATGGAGAAACCAGGTCGCCTTTATTTTCGACACGACAGAACCATTCCGTACACAGAAAGCAAGAGTTTCCTCCAGTCCTGTGTACCTCGCCAGTGTTCCAACCCTCGCTTCGTTCTAAGAAACCACACAGAGTGTGACACAGAATGTGACACAGAGTGTGACGTGCACTTGTTTGATCTCGAAACAGCCACAGACACAGCTTTGATGGGAATGACGACAGAAGGACTCCTTATGGGCTTTCGCAAGGGCAGATTTGTGCCGAGATACCTGTCCAACTCGACATTGGACGACTACCAGTATGGAAAAATGTATGGTGATGAGGATGATGATCTTTCCGAGTCTGATTCTGAGTCTGAAGATGGTTAGTGATTTTTATGAATCCAGTCTCTGTTTAATATATTTGGTAATATGGCAAGTGTAATCACTAGTTAAGTATCTGCTGTACGTAAATGCAATTAATAGAAATTTTTAAAACTAATTTAACATGGAAGTAATATATCAAAAAGGGTAACAAGTGGTATCACCAGAATGTACTGATCGAGGGGAACAGGATGGTCAAGTCGGCCTGTTGATGTGAGTATTTTTGAAGTAGTTGGACTGCACTATGTGTGATGTAGAATAGGGAGAGGAAGACACCAAACGGTGTAGAGAAGAGGAGGGAGGTATAAATGGTACCAAACGAATCGTACGAGTATTGGGAATACACTGGACCGATAACCACTATAATGGGAGTATTTTGGATGATTCTAGAAACATTTTAAGTCGGACAGTTGTTTGGGTTCAGGTGTCAAAAATAGCGAAGAGGTAAAGGGAGAGATATATGGGTACCATGAGAAATCCCTGTTCCTGTACAACCGAACCGTCAACTTGGCCTCGCAATTGGAGTATTGCTGGTAGACCCAGGTCAAGTTAAAGTTCTGAAGAATTAGAAATGGTGGTTGTAGAAGAGGACATGATACAGAAGTCGGGGTTTGGTTGGTACCATTGAGTGGGCCAGGCGTCGGAGAAGCCAATGGTCAAGTCTACTTGTTAATAGGGGTATTTTTGGTGGAACTAGACTGAGTTTGGGGAGAGAAATGAGATCAGTATTTCGCTTTTTAAAGATAGGGGGAGAACGAGAAAGAGGATGGAAAGGTGCAATAAGAAACCAACGCTGTCGAAAAATACAGTGGTCAAGTCCCCGTGGCTATAAGAGTATTCCTCAGGGAGATAGGGCAGGTTGTATGGTCAGGCGGAATTGTGAGTGTGAGTATAACAGGGAGTAAGTTGTAGCAGTTGAGACGTGATGGGTATCATCCAAGTCCCGAGACATCGGAAGTTATACTGGTTAAGTCCCCATAACATCTGAATATCTTTTGATTGAGTTGAGGGCAGTTCTCTCTGGGGGAGTATTTTGGTGGAACTGATTAAAATATGTCAGAGGGTAATATGAGAAATTTTAAAGGTGTAGAAAGAGTCTACAAACGTTAGGCTACATTATGAACAAGTCTCTGTTGTACTAAAGGTATTACTGATCGAGATAGAGGCATTCCTAATATCTACTTGAAACGTGGTGGCGGTGCTAGAAGTGAGTAAAATGTAGTAAAAAAGAATGAATGGGAATCATTGCAATTCCCAAACTCCGATGAACGATCTGGTCAAGTCCCTTTTGTTCTGGGAACATTTTTGGAGGAGTTGGATGGACACGTTAGTGGAATAGAACTCGGAGCGTAGGTGCTAAAACTGTAACAGAGGTACCGTAGTGAAAATGATATAAAAGGTACCATTGCGGTCACCAGACTCGAGAGAGTAATTCTGTCCAGTCCTGCTAAGATTCTGAGTATTTTTGCAAGAGCTATGTGCAATTGTATGAAATGGTAGAATTAGTGGTGTTGTTGTAAGTGCTCGGCAAAAGCAAATAGAAGAGACATATTTGGTATCAAACGATTCGTCTGACACTGGAAAATACCCCTGTCTAGTCGCCGTATGTGTACGAGTATTTCTGAAGACGCTAAGGGCCAGTTGTGAAAAACGTACAAATGAGAATTTTGGATCCACACTTTGATAACAAGTCAGAAAGGGGATCTAGGAGGCATTGAAGCTTCCATCTTTGGTGTCGAAACATGATGGACCAGTTGGTTTAGCGATATATGCTTTTCTGATCGAGTAGGAGGGTGATAGATGGTACGGTAAACTAGGGTGTATCGGAGTTAAAAGTGGGTATGGGGACTTAGAGGGAAGGAAAATGACGCTAGGGAATCGCATAATCTGTAGGAAGATGCTGGTTAAATCGGATAAGCGATACTGGTATTTTTGGAGAAGTTACAATCAGTTCTCAAAAAAGTACAAATGAGTGTTTCGGTTTTTACAAATGTAGAAGGTAGAAGACGTGACGGGAATGGAATTTCCTGATAGGCAGGCAATCGGGCATTACGGTGGTCTATAGTGTTTGATATTACAGCTATTTCTGGTAAAAACAGGGCGTTTCTGATATTTAGCCGAATCAGGGATTTAGATAATGGAGGATTTAAGGGATAGTAGAGAGTGAATAAACGGCACAGTTAGCACAATGAACGTGGGTACATCTAATTGTCGACTGACTATGTAGATTCAAATAGTATTTGCGGAGTTATGTCCAATTTAGACGAGAACTATAACTGGGAGTGTAAACGTAAAATGTTGTATAGCCATAATAAAAGAGTATTTCGTGATACCATTGAAATCCTCTGATGCTGGAGAATACAACTGTCAAGTCCCCCTGGTTGTACGACTACTTTTGGAGAAGTTACAGATAGCTCTGTTTGGTGTCAGTTGCAGGGCGTAGTTGTTAAAATCTGAGAAAAAGATACAAGCGAGATGTAAAGGCTACCAATCCATGCGCTTTGATCTAACAATTATGGTCGTCAACTCTCCATAACGATACAGGTATTTCTTGCTGAATAAGGGCAATTGCAAAAAATTAGAGAAATAACAGTTTGGGGAGAATTCAAACTAAACGAGGGTAGAAGTTGTAAGGAGTAATTTACTGGTACAAATCGATTAAACTGCCGCTTAGGAATACGATGCTCAAGTCTACGTTGCTATCTGGGTTTTTTTTGAGGTAGTTGAGTGCAGGTTATGAACAAGTAAGGGTGAGTGGGTGGGGGTTAAAACAGGGTACAATGTGTTAGAGGGGTAAACAAGGGAACCATAGGAGCGGAGACCGTGTATTAAACAAGCTGGCCAAGTATCCGGGGTCGTAGGAATTTTTCTGGCTTAATTAAGCTGAGACACATGTGCCTTGTAATTTGGGATGAGGTGATATAGCTGGCCAAGAGGCAGCCATCAAAGGATAGATAGTTCCATGAGATACAGAAGCGTCTAGAGAATACCCTGGTCGAGTTTCTCTTGCAATATTCTATTTTTGGTGAAGTTAGGCGGAGTTGCATAGTAAAGTAGAACTGCGAGAGCTGTTGTAAAAACGTGTCAAGAAGTAGCAAGATATCATTTCAAGATACCAAATGACTCGCCCAACTATGGAGATTTCTCCTGTGAAATTCGCCTATTGATATCGGTATTGCTTAATATGTTAGGGGTTGCTGTGTGGAAATATGTTACGATAGGTCTGGGGCCAAAAGTTCCACAGAGAAAGCAGGGAAAATTTAATGGGTTGTGTGCGATTTTAAAGCACCACAGGAATCGATTGCTTAAGTCACCATGCCAATGTGGGTATTATTAATCAAGTTGAAAGCTGTTCTGTGAATATAAGAAATGAGGTAGATGGATATAGTGAACTGAAAGAGATAATGAATGCGACAACAAGGGAACAGTCTAAGTATATTGACGTATAGGAGTACCTCCGAAAAGACTGTACGATGATTCTGATATTCCTACTCGAGTTGGGGAAAGTTCTGGAAAAAACGTCACTTACAGTTTCGACAATAAAAGATGTGGGGAGATAGCAGGAGAGAATGGGTGGTACTTTTGGGTTCTACTAGGTCATAGGTTTACGCTTGATATGTCGTTTCAGCTATGGCAGTATTCTTGCAAAAGTTGCGTAGAGCTGTATGGGTGAGTAATATAGGAAGGTTCGGTTTTAAGAGAGAAAAAATTGAAGTGCGATAGATCTGATGGTCTGAAATGAACCTAGTAGCACTAAGGAGTGCGTTAGTCCAGTCCCTATATTGATGTCATTTATATTGGCTGAGTTACGGCTAGTTGTGTGAAAAGTCGAAGTGAGAGTGTCTACGTAAAATTGATGCAAGAAATAGAACCAGAGGTGTAAATGGTCGTATACGAATCACAAAACCGTTTATTCTACAATGGGTGACTTGTTGGAATGATGAGGGTATTTCTAAAGCTGTTATGTGCCGTTCTGTGTAAAGAAGAAAAAAAAGAGAAAGGAATTTTCGGAGATATTAAATATACGAACTGGGTGGAAGATCGGATATTCTGAACTGCCCGATCTGATCAATCACGATTGTCAAGTCCCTGAATCTCTACAGGCATTTTTGACCGAGATTGAAGGACGTCCATCTGGTAGGATGCGTACTTATAGAAATTGGGGAATACCAGTAATTAGAAATAGTCAGAAATAAACAATGATAGGATCATTGGAATGCCCTTATCTCAAGGAACACAATGGTCTGGGTGGTATAGCAATATGAGCTTTTCTGAGACGACTAAATTCGAATGTGTATAAATACGGAAGTGAGGATAGGAGAAAAAAGTGGCAAATGATATAGAATGGAGGGGTTTAAGAGAATTACGGGATAATTTGGAGCTTGAGAATTAGCATGGTCAAGTATCCCTGACTCTGTATAATTTATGGAAGAGTTAAGGGCCATTCTGTAAAAAAAAGAAGTAAGTGTTTTTGTTTTACAGGTAGCAATTAGACAGCAGAAGAGGTATGATAGGGATAATTGACATTGGACTGTCATGGAGTGAATAATTCTCAAATAGTCATACCGGTATGTACATATCTGTATTTCTGAGAGACCGAAAGGCAGTTCCTCCTTAGAAAAAGTTGAAAATCGGAGTTAAAAATCGTAAAGAGAGTATAGAAGAGAAGGAAGGGGTATCATACGAACGCCCACGAGGCAGGGAACTCGTCAGGTAACTTAAACCTCCGCTGAAAGCATTATCCCCCGAGTTAGGTGCTATTGTGTACTGTTGGGTGGTAAAGTATAGGTTCGTGATTGAGGAGGAAAACGTTATAGGGAGCGATAAGAGGGTATAGATGGGTATCATAGCATTTACAGACTCGTGATATCACGACGACGAAGTTCTTGGGACGAAATGACTATTTTTGTACAAGTTCAGAAGAGTTGAGTGACAAAGTAGAATTGGAGGTGGGTTTGTAAAAAGTTGAAATATGGTAGTAAAGAGTGCATGATGTATATTAAACGAATCACCTGGATCCGAGGAAAACTCCCATTAACTCCCCAACCCAATATGAATATTTTTGAATGAGTTGTAGACGGCTGTTATAGTAGAGTAAATTATAAGCGAAGGGGTATCGAAGTGAAAAAGGTGAAAGGGGGAAATCAAGGGTGGAACAAGTATTGGAAAATACCGGGGATTACGATGACCCCCTCACCCTGTCAATATTAGTATTTCTGAAAGAGTTATGTCAAGTTGTGTATTTGACTAGAACTGGAGATGGTTTCGTAAACAGGAGATAGTTGAGAGGAAATGGGACATTCATGGTACCATTGGAATCATACCTGTCTGTAGAATTCTCTTGTCAAGTCTTCATAGTCATTTTACTATTTTGGAATGAGTTGAGAGCAATTTTAGCTGGTAGTACTGGTGGTGTGAAACTCAACTCGGCCCACCTCCCTGAAAAATACCCCCATATCTATATAGACAGAACCATGGAGACCCCTCGGATCAGGCGACTGTTCCAATACCATTCACCCCTCTACTAGTACCTCTTACCTTCTTTTCACACCAACTCTTTCGATTACACCAGAAAAAGAAAATTAAATGTGGCTCCAACTTTTCTAATAATATTCCTGTCGCAATAGAGACTTAACCAGCGTGTACATACGGTCTCCACGAGTCTGTCGATACCACATAATCACCTTCTACTATCTTCTACCTATTTTAACGCAGCTCCTGACTCCACTCTTCCACGCAACTGCCCCCAACTTTACCAAAAATACTCCCAGTGACATAGGGATTTGACCAGCGTAATGCAGGGATCCCGAATATTCCAACGAAACCATGCACGGCCTGTGTATTACTTCATCCAGACATTTGACCCCAGATCATAGCATGTCTCTAACACACAGTCGCCTAAAATTTTACCAAAAATACCTGTATCATTACAAGGAGTTAATTCCCCTATTAGCTTTTTTCGGTGGACCCTATTACTACCACTCATACCCTCGCTACTGTACTACAGTACGTATTTATTTGCCTATTTTACCTAACAAACGCGAAAAATATCCTGTATACAGAACTGCCACTAACTTTTCCTAAAACACTCTCTTCATCACAGGGACTTGACCAACGTATCCCTCAGACTCTGACGACTCATTAGATTCCAAACATGTCTCTCCTACCTGTCCTTTTCTACTTTTTTCACGGACAGTCTCAATTCTAGGTATTTATATAACTGCACTTAATTCGACCAAAAATACCCACATAAACACGGTGACTTGATAATTACGTTTCTCAGACTTGGAATATTACAACAGTACCACCAACGTTCTCCTTGATACCTCGTACTCACTTTCCCACTCATCCAAAATCTAGTTGTGAGACTATCTGCACCCAACTGTCTCAATATAACTTCCAGCATGCTGGATACTTGGGACTTGTCATCTCACGCATCAAATGATCCAGATAGTACCTTTAACTTCTTCTCTTCCATCGTTTCCTTGTTTTAAACGCCGCCACTATAATTCTAAGTTTTTCAGAAGTTGCCAGTTACCTCAGTAATACAGTTACCGATTTGGGAGTTGTCCAAACAGTCAAACATGGCCATAAATACTCAATATTCCTCCCTTACTACCTCCTACCCTCTTTGAATCAAGACCCTTGCATTTCTACAAGTACTAATATCGTACAACGTATTTTTATTCACTGCTATATCAATCTAGCTAACATAAAAATGATCTCACTGCAAAGGGAAGTTGTACAACACTGTTGTCGAGAGAATACGATTCTAACAATACCTTTCAAGTCTCATCTACATTTGTCTATCCCTTTTTAACACAACCAGCGAATTCTATCTGATAGCACAACTGGGGTCCAACTTGACCAAAAATGTTCGCATTGCCATAACGGCTTGACTAATGTATTCTTACGGTTTGAATAGCCCAACTGGAACCCTAACTATCTCCACAACTGTCTCCTTCTAGAATCAATAACCGACATCCCATATTTTGCGCCTGACACAAATCGACATAACTCGTCCAAAAATACGGATATAAATTCAACCGAGTTGACCAGAACGTTTCTAGAAACCGGGAGAGTATTATATTACCGCTTACATCTCCCTTTCTATCTGTTACATCTCTGTTTCACCTCAACGCCGATTTCTTACTTTTCACATAACTGAACCTATATCCAACAATAATACCTGCATCATTATGGCGACTTAACCATAATACAGCTTGACAACGTGCGAATCCATTAATATCTTTGAAATTCCTCCTATTGTGTTTTTACGACTTTGAGACTGACATCTTCAAAAGTTTCACAGATACATATGGACCTAACTTTCTCAAATTTAGAAACATCATCCCGGACACTTGACCAGCGTCATCTAAGGGCTTCGTAAATTGCAATGATACTTGTTATATCTCTCCTACCATCTTCTACCGACTTTTATCACCCACCTATTATGTTGTACTTTGTCATGTAGCTGTCCATAAATCGACCTGAAATAGTGCCAAGGCCACAGCGACTTGACCAAATTCATCCTATCACTGTGCTGATTCACAATATTGCATTGAATCTCTCCTTGTTACTTCCTACACTTTTTCACACCCAACTTTCCTAATCTTACAAAACACAGCACTGTCCTTATCTTCACCAATACTACTCGTAACATTATTCCGACTTGATTAACAAGATCCTAAGCCATAGGGGAATCGAATGGTAGTCAGTTCTCCTCGTCTATCCCCTCGCGACAAGTTTTAGCACCAGCAACTCCAATTTTACAAAAAAAAGAACTCGGTCCAGCCACACCAGAACTACACGTACCGCCATAGCAAGTTCAGAATCGTTATCTCAGACATACGCCCTTTGTAATGATACAGCTCCTGTCTTTCATACAATTCTAGGCCCTACTTTCTCACAACAGTCTACACAACTCTACTGTTTCACACAGTTGGGTCTATATCCCTTGGAAATAGTGCAATCTCTATGCCCAATCGATCAACTTGGAGATTAAACACCACTGATTTATTTAATAGCTTTTATATCTCTTCTTCTGTGTGTTACGTCTCTACAAGATTTATTTCCCACACCCAAATACAGCCGATTCATTTCTGCACTGAACTTGGCCAAAAATATTCGTATCATTATGTAGACATAACCATTGCATTACGCGGCCCCAGGGAAACCTTGTGAGACTAGCGATGCCGTATTTGCATTCTCGTATCAATTTTAACACACCAGTCTCAAAACTATATACACCACCCAACTTGACACAACTCATCCAAAACTACTCACATTATCATAGAAAGCTGATCATCGGGATCCTCACTTCTTGGGGGTTCATTTGATACCAAATACATTTAGGTTACCTCTTATTTCCCTCAGTTATAGCAACACACCCAACTGACCGAGACTACAGAGGTGGCTTGAACTTCACCAGAAAAATACCTCCAGCTTAGCAGACTAGACCATTGCGTTTAGACCATCTGGGAGATTCATTCCATACCGTTTATAACTCTCTCACATATATATCTGTCTCATAAATACAACATCTCTAAAATGCTCCAAAACAGATCCGAACCCAGAGCCTCAGAAAATGCTCTGACAACAACACAGACTTCACCATGATGATTTCTCACTCCGGCAGATTCTTTTAATACTACTCAATCATCTTCTACTAGCTCCAACAAACTTTTCACCTCAACATTTGGAAATCTATGGATCTGAATATGTGCCTCAACCCAACCAAAAATAAAAGTATCAAGAGGCTGGATAGTCCATAATGTTCTCGTCACCTCATTAGTTAAGAAATACCCATCTACTCTCCCTTGGTATCCCCTGTATCTCTCTAAAACCGAAATACGATTTTCATACATTTCAAAGAATTGCCTTTACTTCCGCAGAAATGCTCCAGTCTTAATTCAGGATGGCCTGACGCTTATCACAGTTCGATTCAACCTCATCATGACCAAACAAGGTCTAACTTCTGTATCTTACCCACCTTTTACCTCCACTCCCAATTCTACTATTCACCACAACTTTCCCTAACTCCCGAAATAATAGGCCAGTGATAATGGGGACCTGATAATTGTGATCGCACGGTTCAGAAAGTCCTAATGGTTCATTCTCCCATTCGATTACAACGTTTCTATCAATTTTGAGTCCAACTCCAGTATTACTACTTTTGGGGTATCGCAATCAAAATATGTGAAAAAACTAGTATGGGGAATTTAATGCCTCCAACGTGACTAAAGAGGCGTAATAATTACTTTCCTGAAGTCCCTATAAGTTTAGAGGTATTTTTTAGAGTGAGACAATATTTTTCATGATTGTATAGAATGGAAAATGTTGTGTAAAAACTATGAATAAGAGTGTAGGGGGTATGTACACAGTATTAAGAGAGCTTTTGGGCGCGCAGAAGTGGTATTGTTACGTCTCCATAGTGATATAGGTATTTCTGATGATGAGAGACGGGATTTGTATGTTATTGTGACAGAGTGAGTGGTGTTATAATAGGGAGAGGACGAGATATATAAGACTTAAAGGGATCAATTGGCTTCTAATTCACTTGAAGATCCTAATTATTAACTCCCAGCGACAATCTGATCACTGCAGTTAATATTAGGGGCAATTCAGCGACGCTGTTGAATTTTGTTTTCCGGTTTAAAAGTAGGTAAGAGACGGAAGGGAAGAAACACGAGGTATCAAATGAATGTTTCCACAATGAGCAACACTTTGATCCTATCCTTATTGTCATGCGGGTATTTCTGATGAATTTGTGGCCAGTTGTATACTCAACGGAAAATGGAATGTGGGAGATAAAAAGCTCTAGGAGAGAGTATGAGAGATGCGAATGGTAGTAACCGGAAGCCATTCGTAGGTAAATCACAATGGTCAAGTCTCTGTAGCAATGTGAGTATGTTTGAAAAAGTTGCGGCAGTTCTCAAAATGGTGGAATCAGGGGATGGGGTTTAAATGTCTTGCTGTTGAAAAAAGGGAGATGTCGGTGGTACCAATATAAACTACAAGGGCTAGTTAATCACATGGCCAATTCGCTATAGTCTCAGCAGTATTTTTGAACAACCTGAGAGGATTTCTGGAGATGTAAAAAATCATTATGTCTGTTTAACGGTGAAAGAAGAGATGTCAGGAGAGAAATTATGGGCTTAACGCAAACAACCTGCCTTGAGGAACATACTGTACAAGACGGCTTAAATATAGCACTATTATTGAAGCGTTTGGAGGAGATATCATATTTGCAATAATCTGGAGAGTGACGATTAGAAATGGATGGGAGATCCGAATCGAGAGTGGAGAGGTACAAGGAGATTCTTCAGCGCCAGGAGAATACGTTAGTCTAGTCCTCATGGCAATGAGATTAATATTGACGGAGTTAGACACTGATGAGTTGTAAAGTAGAAGTGGGGGCGTAAGTGCAAAACTGTATGTAGCTACACTAGGGGAGTCTTACATGGTATCAAACGATTCAGCAAACTGAGATAAGTACAACGGTCAACTTGTCTTAATGATGTGAGTATTTCTGACAGAGTTAGGAACAATCTAGTTTCCACGTAGAAATGGATCTAGTTCATTAAGTGTTATAGAAATAGTAGAAGTAGGTAGTAAGTGTTAATATCGCCTACGAACCCATTAGATTCAAATGGAATGCGGGTATTAATGTAACATAAACAGCTCCAACAGCACATGACTTGTTGTATATGTAAGTATGTATTTAACAAGCATCCTAACTACCAATACCGTATAGTTAACATTCTTGTTGGAAAACTGTCTTCCCTGGAATAGCCTAACAAACCACTAACAAACATGAAGTAAATTTCAGATAGGAAATTGTACTAAGCAGATCACACCTCGATTAGTCATCCTAATACATCTCAATTCCACTTATCCAACCAGAATCAATCCTTCTGTGCATGTTCCGTTCTTTGGTCAGGGTCAAACTCTATCGCGTTTGCTTTCAAAAAACATATTTTTTAAAAAAATACAGAAAAAAACGCACAAAAAAAGTATATTCTGAAACAACATCACCAGACGTTCGATGGAAGAAAGATGGTGCCATTAATTCGGGAAAAAATACGAGCAATTTGAAAATAATCCAGATAATTTATAAATAAATCCAGAATGACTAATCTCATTTTTTTCTCCGATTCAAATAACCCCAAACTCCTTTTCTCCCGTCTCATTCTCTCTCTCCTTACCTTCCATACAGTGTCGATCGTCTCAACTGTAAATAAAAGATATTTTTACACGAAGCAAGGATAATTAATCCGGTCATCTGAGCGTGGTGATTAGTCAGGTTGTCAGGGTGACTGACACCGACACGCTATTAATCTACGAGTACGAGCTTAGTCAGCTTATCTACTCCCATTTAGGAGGTGTGCAGATTAGATAAGAGCTATGTATTCTTCTCACGTGTAATAGGATAAGTCACGTGACGTATTACATAATCCTTTAAAATCACGTGACCTGCAAATATATATCCATTGTACTCACGTGACTTGCCACAACGCCACCTGATACATGACCACATCACTCATGTCACCGTATTATGACGTGATCATGGGATGTAATATTAGTAGTTACGTGTTAGTTGGTGTTTAGTCAGCTGCTCTATGTAGTCAGCTGGAAGTGAGTCAGCTGCTCTGTGTAGTCAGCTGTGTAGTCAGCAGCGTAGTCAGCCTCAGTCTTACATCACCACCTTAGGAGTATTCCCAACTTCTGACTAAGCCCGATTTCTCCCGACGTCGGAAAATCTCGCGACGCAGGGAAACTGAGTTTGATAGATGATCCGGCCTGATTTTCCGAAAGGAAGCAAAAAAAAGGTACAACCTGGACCCTCCAGCCCCAATGCACGTCCTGCAAGTCTCCCGATGCTTGCCAGTGCATTGTTTGGAGTTCTACACTTGTTCTCTCCTGCTTACATATCGAAATGTATTCTCAAAAATCCCAAACTCTGATTTCTTACATTCAGTTACATATGGAATCTGCAGACTTTAAGGTTGGACTGCAGCTTGATGCATGGCACCAGCCTAAGAGTGGACTCAGTGACTGTACTCAGTGACGAGAAATGCAGGGCAAACATGCAGTAGGTGCGGTTTATGTGTCTAGTTTTTGACTCAGTGACTTATCGTGCATTTTAGCGGTAATGTATTTTTTTTTATTTAATTTTTTTCGCGTGTATTTTTTTGAGCCTCAATATTTTCCACAGATTACGTTGGATAATATTTTTAGGCTCCCGACGTGTTTTTCCGGTTGGGAGAGGAGATAGGATTGAGCGGAAAAAGGGTCTATTTTAGGGAAAAAGAATTGGCTTGAAAAAAGAAAGAATTAGAAAATAAATGGAAAATAAATATTAAAAAAAAGAAAAACACGCGGAAAATAAAAAGACGTAATTTCTGCTGCTCTGCAATTCTGCCACGCTCCAGACGCGCGAAAAGCGATATCAGCAGACTCGCAGCTCAGCCGCGCATTTTTCTGCCGCTTTAGAGGTACCCCCAAATTGACGGACTTAGCACGCGACAGATGGAAATGTGGAATTAGGAGAATTATAAGAATTGATAAGGGGGAAAAATAAAAAAACTTAGTCATGCTGATAGTATTAGTAATGATGTTAGTCTTCAGATATTGTTACTACAAAACAATTTCCACTTGGTGTGCCGTTTGTGTGCCGTTTGTGTGCCTCCTCCCTTTCTATTCCGCTTTCCTTTTTCTTTTTAAATTAACCTTGGGTTAAACTTCCGCTGGCTGGCAGCGCATATATTTTCTAGAGCACGTACATATACCCATTTGTGTCCTCACCACTTTATATATACCTTGCCACCTCACTTTGAGAGTTATCTTCACACAACACAACAAAAGTACAACACAGTACAACACAAAAACAACTCAGTACCAGTACACAACACCGTACCAGTACACAACACCGTACCAGTACAAACACCTGCATCGTCATTGAGATACTCAACCGACACAAAGACTACAACACTCTCAGTCACAAACACAAACGCATACGCCTCAACCCCTCCTCAACAACTTGAGTCATAACAGCGGTTGTATAAAGAGGATAAGAAGGAATACAAATACAACACACAGCCTTCGAACACAAACACAAACGCCTTTACAACACAACACCTTTTCAACAGGACACCTTTAACAACAGGATACAACTCCTTCCACTCACAACACCTTCCACATCACCACCACACACCCTTCCACACTTTTTTCCACCACACACCACTACACCTTTTTCCACATGCTACGTTCTTGCACTAAAGCCAGAACCCCCCTCACTACTCTCACAGCCCCATCCCACCGACCCTTCTCGCTGCTCCTGGACCAAGACAATGTCTCCAAGCTGCTACGTTCGTTCTGGGGCCAGCCCAAACAGAAGCCCAAACCTACCCGCAACCCCACCCGGCTGTCCGACAAGCTGAAGGAAATGCACTCCCTCAAGTCCATCTCGCCGTCGTACACGTCTGTGCCCATGTCGTCCCAGATCCCGCACTTCCACCCCACCCCGGCTCCCATCCGTCGAGACGCCCTGGTGGTCCAGACAGCAGCTGCCCAGGCTGCCCACTACCGCTACAAGGACGTGCCCGACGAGGTGATCCGAGAGGCGTGTCCGCGGTCACTCGTCCGGGGGATCGGTGAGACCGAGTGGATGCCCTCGGTGGAGACGGAGCTGCTGCGCAACGGGGAGGACGTGGCGCTCATCTCCAAGGACTTCATTGGCCTGGCGGACGGCGTCTCCGGCTGGAACGACAAGGAGGCCGGCCACGCGGGACTGTGGGCGCAGCTCATGCTGCTGCGAACCCTGTCGATGCTCGAGGTCGAGCTGCTGCACCCCGAAAACCAGCAGGCCGTGGACCAGTCCGAGCAGGTGTCCGAGTACCTGATTTCCGCGCTGGACGACGCGTTTGAGTACGCCACCAAGACGATGCATGAGCTCCAGTTTGAGGGCTCGTCGACGGTGCTCATCTCGTGTCTGGCCGGCAACAATCTGATTGTCGCCAGCATCGGGGACTCAAAGATGTGGATCTACCGGGACGGCGAGGCCATCTTCACCAACAAGACCAACTCGCGCAAGATGCTGGGCACCCGGTCTCCCGGTTTCCCTTCCACGAACCGCGATCTGATTTCCGTCGTGCCTGTCAAGCCCGGGGACATTATCGTGCAGTGCTCTGACGGGCTGTCTGACAATCTGTGGCCCGAGGAGATCCAGAAGACGCTGTACGACTCCATGGCCGAGGGCAAGATGAACGAGCGGGGTCCCCTTCAGACTGCTGCTGACGCGCTGCTGGCGCGGGCTCTGGACGTTGCCAACGACAACTTTGCCATCTGTCCGTACATGGAGTCGCAGAACAACGATTTTGCCATGGGCGGCAAGAACGATGACACCACCATTTGTGTTTCCCAGGTTCACCAGAACTGATAGAGGGATTCACGCGCATAACATATTTATTTAGCATTACATTAATTGAGAATTGAGGTTACAAGTAGAGGGTACGATACGTAGTATCGTATCGTAGTGTTTTTGAGGAGGTGGTAGTTAGAGTGTAGTTTGAGGTGGTGTGATTGTATCGTAGTGTTTTTGATGTGGTGTGATTGTAGTTTGGTGTCGTATCACGTATCGCACCATCGTATCGTATCATGTTATGATTATGCATCTATGCGATAAGAGGATCTGCAGTATGTATTTTCTGTTTGGATTTGTTGGGGTTTAGTGAGTCATTTTTTTTCTATTCCCAACTGTCTTATCCAACTGTCTTAGTTCTGTCTTAGTTCGGTGGGTCTATTTTTCCGCGTGAGGGGAAGAAGAACTAAGGGTGGGGGTCAAGTCCGTTGGCGGAAATGCGTCTAACTGTTTGTAGCAAATAATACACTGAAGAGGGGCACACACGAAAGAGGCAAAGGGTGTTTTTTCGGCTAGCTGCGCCGAGCGGAGATAAGAGCGGGGCTGTCTTTGTGTCCCCTCCCAGCACGCATGCGCCTCCCAGTCTCCTTGTTGAGATTGGGGGCTGTTATCGTGCGTGGTAGATGCGAGTGATAGGAGGTTGGGAGTGATTGGATGGAATAATCAGAGGGGGGAAAGACGAGGAAAATATGAAAAAGAAAAATAAAAGAAAAAGAAAGCGAAATAGAAAAAGAAGACAGCGGTATTACTAAGTATTGTGTGGTTATAAGTATTGGTGGCGTGGAAGAGCAAGTGAGACAGGGGAGTTCACTGTATGGGTTGTGGTAGGAAGGTGAGGCTGTAAGATTGTTGCTTAAATGTGTTGTACGGTGTTAAGGTGTTGGATCGAGTGGTGCTATCTCTAGAGACTCATGGGCTTGAATAAAGACGTGTACTGTGTAAGAATTCATAGTGGTGTAATATCTGGTGTTCGTTCGTCTGGAGATACTTGGAGGCTAGTTATATGTATGTAGAACCAATGAGTTTGTTTAGTGCAGTACAGTGCATAGACAGTGTATTGGTTAAGTAACATCTCTCTCTTCAACAGGACTGACTGGTGAGGGTGATGAAAACAAGTTTCGACCTGGTGTTGGAAAAAGTGATAGTAGGAGAGCTTTGACGGCACCATTCAGACCTACTGGTTCAGACCATTACAGTGGTCAAGTTATCTTAAATGTATAAGTATTTCTAAAGAATTTAGGGCAGTTGTAAGTTCCAGTGAATTTCGGTAGATTGGTGGTAAAAGTCGTGATTACGTGATATCGGAGACATTTCAGGTATTTCCGTAAAGCCCCAGTTTGTGCGATCAATATGATCAAGTCGCCGATTTGACTGGACTATTTTTGGTCTTGTTAGAGCCTGTTGTGTATTACAGTAAAAGTGATGTGCGTGATACAAGTGGAAAAAAGGTAGTGGAGGGGAGATATTGGTGGCGTCAGATCGGCCCCTCTGCAGATAGAACCACATCAATCAAACACCCATGGCTATGTGGGTATTATTAAGAGATTTATGCTAGATATGCGATCAGGTCATCTTAGAGATGTAGTCATTAAAACTGACACTGAGGTAGTGGATGAGCAACGTGTGGTATGGTTAGAATCTCCTTCGTCTGAAGAGGAGAATGGTCAAGTTCGATTAGCTATGTCGATATTTCTGGTGGAGTTAGAGGCTACTTTGTGATGAAGTGAAAAGTATGATTTGAGTGTTTTGGTTTTGAAAGAGAAGGAAATGTGTCAAACAGAATTAGATGGAATCATAAGACTCGTAGGGGAGGTGCAAATAAGCTGGTCAAGTTCAATTCTTGATACAAGTATTGCTGTGTATGTTGGGGACCGTTACGTGTTGTAGTAAGACTAGAGGGAAGTTCTAAAGGTAGTTTAAGAGGTGCTTGGGAGGGATGGTTGGTACCATTGTATAGTAAAAGATGCGACTATTACACAGGTTTAACACCCGGAACTGTGCTGTTATTTTTAAACTAGTTATGGGCAGCTCTGCATGAATGTCGAATTTTGAATGTAGTCGTTAAAACTAGGAAAGAGGTGGTAATGAGAGAGTGAAAGGTTCTAGTATAATCCGCCAACCTCATATAACAGGATAATACGGCTTCATAGCTTTGCAGTCTTTTTTGGTGAAGATTGGGTAAGTTGAGTGAAAAGTTTGAAATGCGGGATTCGGATTATAAGGAGATGAAGACATAGCAGGGAGTTTTTGAGTGGTTCTGCCAACTAAACAATCACTGGGGAATACGACGATTAAATCACCGGTCTCATACGATCATTATTGAAGAAGATAAAGAAGGATATGGTGGAAGTCAAAAATTGTTGTTCTGGATTTAAACGTCGTGGAGATTTAACAAGATAGATGTAATAGGTATCAATAGATTCACATGAATCTATATAACCAAATGATTATCTAGTAGATATGCTGCAAGTAGTTCTTGCGGTTTTGTGCCCAAGTCTTCGTGGTGATGAAGCAGGGATGTCGCCCGTCAACGTATCAGAAGTGATTGTTATTGAGACAGGAAGAGATCTGTCAGGACGTACATAACTCCAGATGTATGTGGGTCAAGTCGCTGTTGAGTTAGGAGTATTTCTGAGAAAGTTAGGGGCAGTTTACAAATAGAGCAGTATGAGTTCCAGGGATAAAAAATGGGAAAAATATGTTTCAGAGTAATGAGTGGTATCATTGGAGTGCCCTGACTTAGACGAAGACTCATGTTAAATCGGCTTAAATATGCGAGTATTTTAACTGAAGTTGGGGCCTGATATGTATCTTAGTAAAAGTGAGATGTGAGATACACGTGGGAAAGGAGTAATGGGGGAGACATATTGGTGATTACAGAATAGCCACCTCACTAATGGAGCCACACCGATCAAGTTCCTATGGTAATGAAGGTAATATTGAGCGACTTATGCCAGATATTCGAGAAAGTCATCTTGGGGTAGTCGAGTTTAAAATCAGTAAAGAGGCAGTGGATGAATTGTTTACGGTATCATTAGAATCCCCCTAGCCTAGGGAACGCAATTGTCAAGTCCGATTGATTAGTCATTATTTCTGGAGAAGTTAGAGGCGACTTTGTGGGACGGTGAAATATTGGAGATGAGTGTTTGGAGAGAAAAGAAGACGATAGAAAGAGAGTTAAGGGTACAATAAGACTCTTATAGTTGGCGTAAGTTAGACGACCAAGTAGCCCTTGTGATTCACGTACTGCTGAGTATGTTGGGGACAACTACGTGGTCTCGACTAGGCTGGTGGGAACTTCTAGAGGTAATTAAAGAGATGATGGGAAGGAATGTTGGGAGAGGTCATATATTAAAGAGACGGAATATTTCAGATGTCAAATCACCAGAACTGTGTGGGTATTTTTGAATTAGATGAGGGCAGTTCTTCCTCAAATTTGAAAAATGAATGTTGGTGTTAAATCAAGGAAAATGATTGCAGGAAGAGTGTGAAAGGTCCTATCATTATCCATTAGCCCCTATAAACGATATATTAGCAGCTCAGGGATATGAACATATTTTTGATGAAGTTTGGGGCCGTTCAAGGGGCAGTATTAAATGTGGGTATCGGTTATACAAGTGGGGAAGATATAGCAAAGGGTTATTAAGTGGGGAAGATATAGCAAAGGGTTATTAAGTGGTACCCCAATAAATACTCTGTTGGGGCAGTACAATGGTCAAGTCATCTTACTCACACGGGTATTTTTGAAGAAGTTGGTGGCGAGATAGTTGGAAGTCCTAAAAGAGTGTTTCGGCTTTAAAAGTTATGGAGAGGTAACAAGAGAGGGCGGAGCGATCTCAGCAGATCTGCCTGGGCTTATATATCGTAATGATTCACTTTAAGATATGTCTAGGATATTTCTCTCGGTATTCTGAGGGGAAACCTGCCTGTTGAATATTTGGGTTGTGGTAGTTATACTCTTAAAAAAAATGATAAATGAGACTGGAAGGCAGGTATTGGGGTCTACGAGGCCTAGAAATTATGTTTATTAAGTCACTATTGCGATGGGAGTATTTCTATGAAAGTTATGGACAGCTGTATGAAGAAGGATAGTTGACATGTAGGGGATAAAAGCCGTACTGTACGATACCAGTGGCTGAAACATCAATGGTATCGTTAGAGTGTACAGGAAGAGGTAAATCTTATGGTTAAGTCGACTTGACGATTTAAATATTTCTTTCTTATGAAGTTGGAAACAATTTTGCGAACGGGTGAAATGTAGGATATGAGTGTTTTGATTTTGGATAAGAAGATAATATGTCAGAAGGGAATTGAAGGGAGTAATATGACTCCTGTAGCGGGTGTAAACAGATGACCAAGTCGTCTTCCTGATACCAGTATTACAGAGAACGTTTGAGGCAACTACGTGGTTACCTAGGGCTAAGGGGGAAGGTCAAAAACTTGTAAAAGAGGGGATGGCGAAGCATGCTTTGGACCGACGTATAGTACAAGATGCAACATTCGAGCTGGTAATCTCGCCAACACTGTGCGGGTATTTTGAGTATCTTGACGGCAGTTCTGCGAAACAGTAGAATTATGAATGTCGGTGTTAAATCAACAAAAGAGATAGTAAAGAGAGAGTTGAAGGTAGCACTATGGTTCAATAGTAACTAGAAACAGAATATTAGAGCTTCTGGGCTTTACAGCATTTTTTGGTGAAGTTTGGTGGACACAGCGAAAAGTTGGAAATGCGGGGTTCGGTTTAAAATGAGATGAATTTATAGCAGGGAGGTCTTGAGTGGTTCTGTCAAACTAAAGAAGCACGGGGGAATACGGTGGTGAAGTCGCCACATCCATATGGATATTTTAGAAGAAGTTATAGAAGGATATGTTGGAACCCAAAAATGAGTGTTTCGGGTTTAGAAGTTGTGGAACGGTAACAAGAGAGAGATAAATGATATTAAAAGATGCACATGGGTATGTGTGATCTTATGATGAACTGTTGGTTATGTTGCGAGTATTTCTTGAAGTTCTTGGGGAAAGTCTTCGTTGTGATGAATCAGAGTTGTAGCTGTCAACTTATCAGAAGAGGGGCAATTGAGACGGGGAAGCTCTGACAGGGTCCGCGGAGGTCCAGGTATACGTGGGTCAAGTCGCTGCTTGTATGGGAGTATTTCTGACAAAGACAGGGGCAGTCCACAAAAAGAGCAGTTTGAGTTCCAGGTATAAAAATCGACAAATGGAGGTTTCAGAGTAATGAGTGGTACCATTGGGTTGCTCTGAAGCTGACAAAGATCCTTGTTAAGTCTGCTTAACGATGCGGGTATTTCTGGTGACTTTGGGGTAAGTTAACGAATACGTGGTAAAGGAAGGGTCGGTGTTAAAAGTTAAGAAAACGTGGTAATAGAGAAGTACGAGGTACCGTTAGGATCACTGGTGCCTCTTAAATCAGATGGTCAAGTCCTTATTCTGGTAGCGATATCCTCGGTAAAGTTGATGCCAGTTTGCCTTGGGGCACAATTATGAACACTGGTGTTAGAAGTTGAACAGGGCTACCAACGGTGACGTGAGGTGTATTGTACGAATGACTGATGGGTGAATAAGAAAGTGCACTAGTCCCCTCTGCAATGAGGGTATTTCTGAGCAAGCTAGCTCTAGATATAAATAAGGAAAAAAATATATGAGTCAGCGGTAAAACTTGACAAGGGGTAGGAGAAGAGAAATAAGGAGTGGAATTAATAACTTTATGGTCCCAGAAACCTGTTGGTTAAGTCTCAGTTTTTATAGGAGTGCATTTAAGGCAGTTGTATGTGTGATGTGGGTGTGTATGTGTAGTGGCAGTGGATGGGTGCTAAAAAGTGTAAAGAGATCACAGGGAAGATGTGAATGGTATCATTCGAACCGTCTACTCCTGGGAAACAAGCTCGTTTGCCCTGTATTGTGGTGGGAGTACTTCCGCTGATTCTAAGGCCAGATCTGTATTACATAAACAAATATGTGTTGTAACTGTAGAAGTGGTATATAGATGATTAGAGTGGGATAATGTGTTCCATCAGAGCCAAAGGAAGGTTGAGATTGATATGGGCTACTCGCATTGGTTGTATGAGTATTTTAGGAGGAGTTAGACACATTTGTGCGAAAACGTAGATATTAAGAGGGTTGATCTAGAGGTTGGAATGGCGTAGAAATACACACCCAGCTGGTACCATCTGAATTGCCCAACTTCAGAGAACACGATGATCAAGTCTCTGTATTTGTATGACTATTATTGGAGGAGTTGGGCCCAGGTGTGTGAATTCGTTCAACTGGTGAGTTTGATGCAAAAACTGAATATGATACAGTAGAAAGAAATTAGCGGGTATCATCGGACTCGCTAGACTTTGTGGAGCAGAAAGGACGAGTCTCTATGAATTTATGAGTATTTTTGGGCGAGTTGTACCAAGTTATGCAGATACGGAGATAGTGGAGGGTTGGTGAAAAAAGTTTGAAAAACATTGTAATACGAGTATATGTGGTACCATTGGAATGGTGTAAGCTTGAGGAACACAATGGTTGAGTCCTCATGACTCTATGGGTATTATTGAAGGAATTAAACACAGGTGTCTGAATAAGTAGAATTGCGAGTACTAGTGCTAAAAATAGACATGATACCGCATTCTATGAATGGTTGGCATTATAACGATCTGAAGAGCCCCAGGAACACAGTGGTCAAGTCCCAATGGTGGTACGGGTATTGTTGGAGGAGTTAGACTCACCTATGTGAAAACGTAGATTTTAAGGGGGTTGGCCTAGAAGTTGGAAAAATATAGTAATACAAGTCCATTGGTACCATTGGAATAGTGGCACCTTTAGGAACACAATGGCTAAGTCCCTGTGGCTGTATGACTATTTTTAGATGAGTTATAGCCAGTTGTGTGAAAACGTGAATATTGATGGGCTGAGATAAAACTAGATAGGGCATAGTAGAAACAGATTGGTGGGTACCATCTGAATCGCATTGCCTTGTAGAACACAATGGTCAAGTCCTTGTGGCTTTGCGAGTAATGCTGGTGGAGATATACACAGGTGAATGGATACATAACTTGGGACAGGCTGTGATACTATTTTTTTTGATAGGGCACACTGGTGTAAGATTTGCGTGTGTCCTAAGAATTGTACGACCTCGTGACAACTCTAATCAAGTCCATGTGATTGTAAGGGTATTGTTGGAGGAGTTAAGGGCTGTTGTGTGAATATGTAGAAACAGGAGGCTTGGCCTAAAAGTGGCAAATACCTAGAAATATAGACATAGATGGTATCATGAGAATCGCGCGACCATGTAGAGCACGATAATCTAGTCTGTGTTTTGTATGAGTAATTCCGCGTGAATTATTTGCAGTTGTGTGAAGAGGTAGAAATACGAGTCGCAACGAAAAAACTAGATATGATATAGAAATCTAGGACTGATTGGTATTACAATGATTAGACAACTTCAGAGAACATGATGATTAAGTGCTCATGGTTATACGGGTATTATTGGATGAGTCAGACACAATTCTGAGAACTCATAGAAAGTGGAAGCTGGGAGCTAAAAGAATACACGGCATCGTAATATAGGTTTGGGAGCTATCAATACACTCGTGAGAACTCAAGGATCACGCTGATCTAGTCCCCATTTTTATACAAGCATTATTCAAGGAGTTAGGAAATAGTTGTGTTGTTACGGAGATATTGGAGTGTTGTGCTAAAAGTTAAGAAACAATAGTAACCCAAGTTCGAATGAGATAATCGGAGTAGCGCCACTTGGTGTATTATAGTGTTCAAGTTCCTGTGGTATTATGAGTATTATTGGATCAGTTAGAGTCAGTTGTGTGAATAGGTATAATTATGAATCGCATTGCTAAAACTAGACAGGATATCGTAACCTAGACTTGGTTGGTATCATCACGATCAGGAGTCCTCCAGGATCACGTTGATCATGTCTCTGCGACAGTACGAGTATTATTGGAGGAGTTAGAGCCACCTGTGTAAAAACGTAAAATTGGAGGATGCACTACTGTAGGTAATAAAAGCTGGAAAAACAAAATAGCACAGCCCTCGATGGTGTTATAAGATTTTTGTTGTCTGATCGGACACAATATTCCAGTAGTCGTTGAGATTGGAGTATTCCCCAGCGAGTTATATGCAGTTATGCGTGAATGTAGAATTTGGAGGGTTGGTGCTAAAAGTAGACAGGGGAGAGTAGACATTGTTTGGTGGGTATCATGGGAATCGCAAAACATAGGGGAACACAATGGTCAAGTCTCCGTGGTTGTACGAGCATTACCAGACTAGTTAGAGTCAGTTGTGTGAAAACGTAAATTTGGGAAGGTTGGTCTAGAAGTTGGAAAAACATATCAACAATGGATTAGTGGGTACCATAAGAACCGTGCCTTCTCCGGCAACGCGATGATCATGTTCGCATCTTCGTAAAAGTATTATTTGAGGAGTTAGATACAGTTATGTGATGATGAGTAGGAGGGAGAGTTAGACACTTTCGCAGATACGAAGGTATTGGAGTGTTGGTGCTAAAAGCTGTAAACCGCTAGTAATACAGCTCTAAATGGTACCATTCAAATAGCACGAGCTCTGGGAACACCGTGGTCAACTCCCCGTGGTTGTACGATCATCATCTGAGGAGTTAGACTCAGTTGTGTGAATACGTAAATATGGACAGGTCGGAGCTAAAACTAGACAGGACATAGCAGAATTAAATAGCTTGGAGGAACACAATGGTCAAGTCCCCATGGTTGTATGAATGTTTTTGGGCAAGTTAGACAAAGTTGTGTAAATTCAAAAAATGGGAGGGGGCGTGATAATAGTAGATAGGGTACGATTTCATAGGATTAGTGGGTATCGTCAGATCCGCGAGACCTTGGGAAATATGTTGCACAAGCCCGTATGAGTGTACGAGTATTATATGAGGAGTTGGAACCAGGTGCGTGAATAGGTAGAATTGAGAGTCGTAGTGCCAAAAGTATTCATGATATCGCAACTTAGGATTGGTTGGTATTATAACGATCAGACGACCTCAGGGAGCATGTTGATCAAATCTCGGTTGCTGTACACGTATTATTGAAGGCGTTAGACCCAGTTGTGTGAATATGCAAATATTGGATATTTGTGCTAAAAGTTGTAAAATTGCAGTAATACAGGTCCAAATGGTACCATTGGAACTACGATCGCTTAAGGAACACAACGGATAAGCCCCCAGGACTGTATGGCTATTTTTGGCATAGTTAGACTCAATTGTGTGAAAGCGTATTATCTGAGAGGGTTGTTCTAAAAGTTGCAAAAACTTATTGGCATAGGATTGATGGGTACCATATGAATCATTAAACCTCGAGAAGCACGATGATTAAGTCTGTGTGTTTGTATGTGTATTATTAAAGGAGTTAGGGCCAGTTGCATGAATACATCAGAACCCAAGGGTGGAGGCTAGAACTAGACAGGAAATAATAGAAACAGATTGGTGGGTACCATCAGAATCGCATAGCCCTGTTAGATATAATGGTCAAGTTCCTGTAGCTGAACGAGTATTTCTGGTGGAGTTGGGGACAGGTATGAGTCATCATAAAATTTGGAGGGGCTGTGATAAACAAGGATAGGGTAAAGTGGTGTAGGGTTAGTTGGGATCATCAGGTTCGTGTGGTTTCAGGGAGCATTATAATTAAAACCCCATGGATGTATAGGTATTTTTGGAAGAGCTAGGAGCAGATATGTGTACATGTATAATTTTGAGAGTTGGTGCTAAAAGTAGATAGGGAAGAGCAGAAGTGGTTTGATGGTAATAATCGGAATCTAACAGCCGAGGGTAACACGCTGGTCAAGTCTCTGTGTTTTCACGAGTATTATTGAAGGAGTTCGATGCAGTTATGTGAGCACGAAACTTTTGAAAATCACAGTGCGAAAAGGTAGAAAAGCACAGTAGCAACATATTTAAGGTGCTACTAGTAACTTTCGGTAATGGGGATCAAGCGGATTCAGTCCCCATGTCAATATGAGCATTATTGAAGAAGCTATAAACAGATGTGTGATTACGGGTTTTTTGGGGTGTTATGCTAAAACTTGGAAAATTATAGTAATACAAGCCTAAATGGTACCATCAGAACCGCCAAACTTGGGGGATTATAATGCTCAAGTTCCTGTGCTGTTATGAGCATTTCCAGAGGCGCTAGATGCAATTGTGTGAATAGGTAGAATTAAGAGTCGCAGTGCCAAAACTAGACAGGATATTGTAACCTAGGCCTAGTTGGTATCATAACGATCAGGAGATTTTTGGAGAGCACGATGATCAAGTCTGTATGTTTTTAAGAGTATTATTGAAGGAGTTAGACTCAGTTGTGTGAGAAAGTAGATAAAAATAGGTGGGGTGACTCTAGAAGTCAAAAAACATGTTAGCGAAGGAATGGTGGGAACCGTGAGCGCCGCGTGAGCTTGAGGAATACAGTTATTAAGTCTCTGTGTTCGTAAGAGTACAGTACAGTATTATTGATCGAGTTTGAGGCAGATGTATCAATAGGTTGAATTATGATGATTGGTGCAAACGTTAGAAGTAGCTAGTAATATAGGTTCAGATGGTGTCATCTGAATCGCGTGACTCCGAGGAAAACATTAATCAAATCCTCGTGTTTGTACAACGATTATTGGACGAGCTAGACACAACATTGTAGACACATAAATATTAGAGGGTGGGGTTAAAAAAATACAGGATATCGTAACTGAGGGCAGGTGGCTACTGTACCAGTAGAATTGTATTACCTTGGGAAGCACAATGATCAAGTCCCTGTAGTCGTACGAGTATTTCTAGGGCAGTGATACCCATTTGTGTGAATCCGTATAATTGGAGGGTGGGTGATAAAAGCTGGAAAAACATATTGGTATAGGATTAATGGATACCATAAGAGTCATTTAACCTCAAGAAGCAAGGTGATTAAGTCTGTGTTTTTGTACGTATATTATTGGAGGAGTTAGAGTTGTATGAATATGTAAGTATTCAGGAGTGGAGGCTAAAACAAGACAGGAAATAATAGAATCGGATTGGTGAGTACCATCTGAATCGCATAGTTTTGCTAAACACAATGGTAAAGTCCCTGTGGCAGTAAGAGTATTGCTGAGGGAGATAGAGCTAAGAATGTGAATACATATAATTGGGAGGGCTGTGAGAAAATGAGATGAAGTAATGTAGCATTGGATTGGTGGGTATCATCCGATTCGCGAGACCTCGGAAAACACTATAATATAGTCTGTGTGTTTGTATGGGTATTATTGGAAGAGTTAGCGACAGTTGTGTTAATAAGTAACATTGGGAGGGTAGGTGATAAAACCTGGAAAAACATAATAGTTCAGGTCCCAATGGTGCCATCAATTATCGTTACCTCAACGGAACCAATAGTCCTGTAGTTATTGAGATTGGAGTATTTCCGAGCGAGTTATAGCCAGTTATGTGTACATGTAGAATTTGGAGAGTTGGTGTTAAAAGTACACAGGGAAGTGCAGACATGGTTTGGTGGGTACCATAGGACTCCTACAACCTCGGGGATTACACTGAACAAATCCCTGCGGTTGTATGAGTATTATTGGACGAGTTAGAGACAGCTGTGGGCGCACGTCGAATTTGGTGGGTTTGTCTAAAAGTTGGAAAAACATAACAACATAGGATCGGTGAGTATCATAAGAATCGCTAGACATCATGGGGCGCGATGATCAAATCCATGTGTTTGTATGGGCATTATTGGAGGAGTTGGGGGCTGATGTGTGAATAGGTAGAAATAGAAGTGTTGGTCTAAAAGTGGGAATACCTACTAAAACAGGCCAAAATTGAACCATTTTAATCGCGTGACTTGGGAGAGCACAATGGTCAAGCCCCTGTGTTTGTGCGAGTATTTCTGTATCAGTTGGGGACAGGTGTGTAAATATGCAGAATTGAATGTCGTGGTGCTAAAATTAGACAAGACACGGTAGAAGCGGTCTTGTGGGTATCGTTAGAATCACAAAGAGTGGCAGATCCCGTTGATCAAGTCCCCGTAGTCGTACGGGTATTTCTGGTAGAGTTAGAGCCAGGTGTGTGAAAATGTAGAATTGAAAGTCGCACTGCTAAAAGTAGGCAAGACATAGTAACCTAAGCTAGGTGGGTACCATCATACTCGCCAGACTCGGGGGAATATAATGGTCAAGTCGCCGTTGAGGTGGTGCTATTGTTGAATAAGTTAGCAACTGCTGTGTGACTACGTCGATATGGAGGGTGGGAGATAAAAGTAGACAGGACACTTTAGCATATGATTAAGGGGTACCATTTGATTTCTGTGGCTTCCAAGAACACGCTGGTCAAGTATTTGTTTCGTCTGCAGTATTCCTGGAGAAATTAAATACAGATGGGTCAATACTTAGAACCGAAGGTCTCAGTGCTAAAAGTTGAGAAAGCACAGTAGAGAGATATAATTGGTGTCGCTAGAACTGCAGCGCGATGAGGATCAAGGGGATTGTGTCCCTGTGGCTGTGAGAGTATTTCTGGAGGATCAAGGTGCATTTTGGTGAATATATAGAATTGGGAGGTGTGGTCTAAAAGTTGGAAAAACGTAGTAATATAGTCCTAGATGGTACCATTAGAATTGGGCTACCCCAGGGAACACAATGGTAAAGTGCCTGTGGTTGTACAAATATTATTGGTCGAGCTAGACACAACTCTGTGGACACGTAGATTTTGGAAGGTGGGGGCTAAAATTAGACAGGATATCGTACCATAGACAGGGTGGGTACCAGTAGAACCACATTACCTCAGAGAATACGATGATCAACTCCCTGTAGCCTTATGAATATTTCTGGAGAAGTTACACTCAGTTATGTAATGATGTAAATTTGGAAGAGTTGGTGCTGAAACATGGAAAATCATAGTGGCGTAGGATTGGTGGGTACCATTAGATTCGTGCTGTCCGAAGGATCACAGTGGTCAAGTCTTCGTCGATTTTAGAGTATTACTGAATGAGTTGGAGGTAGGTGTGGGTGCATGTAGGGGATGGAGGGTTGGTGATAAAAGTTGGGAAAACATAGTAATACAGGTCCCGGTGGTACCATTAGAATCGTAGGATGATCAGGATCAAGGTGATCAAGTCTCTATGGTCATTCGAGTAGTATCGAGATAGTTAAACGCAGTTGTAAGAATTCGCAGAATTGAGAGGTGGGTGCTAAAAGAAGGAAAGGGATAGTGGAAGGTATTTAGGTGGGTATCATATAATATACGTGGTCTGGGGGAACATAATGGTCAAGTTGTCTTCTATCTGGGGGTATTTATGGCCGAGTTATAGACTGCTATGTGAATACGTAGAATTGAACGTGGCTGTGCTAAAGGTTGGAAAGAACCGTAAGAGAGGTGCAGATGTACCTTTAGAGCCGCCTGACAATGGGGATTATTTCTGTCGAATCTCTGTAGTTGTACGAGTATTTTTAAGGAAGCTAGTCGCATATTTGTCTCCAAGTAGAACAGGAGAGGTTGGTGTTGAAAGTTGCAAAGATATAATAAAACAGTCACAGGTGGTATCAGAAGAATCACATCAGTCGTGCGATGACGATGGTGAACTTCCCACTTTTATGTGGGTATTACTGAGGGAATTAAAAGCAGTTAGGTATCTATGTATAATTGGTATAATCAGCTCTAAAACATGCAGGAAATGGTAATAGAGAGTAAATTGATACCACCAGAAGCGTACGAGCCGTGCTAGAACGATGGTCAACTCTTTATGGGAGTCATAATATTTCTGACCGAATTAGAGTAAGTTGTGAGGTATCTTAGATTTAGGAGTGCCGCTGGATAAAGCGGGAGGGGAACAGTAAATTAGAAATACTGGTTCTTTTGGGATCTTTAGAACCGTGGGAATGCATTGGTCAAGTCCGTGTTTTCATGTTATTAATATTGAGCGAGTAAGAGCCAGTTGTGTAAGTAGAGTGGGTTGTAGTGTCAGGGCTAAAAGAGGGAACGAGGTAGCAAGGGAACCATATATGGTATTACAAGAGAGTACCGGTCAGTGAGATTGCTATTGTCAAGTCGCCGGAATCCTAGGACTATTTCTGGATGAGTTAGTCCCAGATATGTTTTCAAGTAGAATTGGAGGTGGGGGTGTAAACGAAGACGAGAGATAGGATGTCGCCATTGTAAGGTATTTCTGGAAACTCTGTATCGTAGGAACACACTGGTCTTTCCACCATTGCCATTGTGTGTTTTTAGACAAGTTGAGGGCGATTCCAGGTTCAGTGGAATGGAGAGGTAGAATGATAAATACGGATAAGAGGTGGTAGTACAGGCTTGAATGGTACCAATGGGATCCTCCGAGCTGTGGGTGTCGAATGGTCTAGTCTCCCTACTGCTGGCTGTGACATTGAGAGAGTTATGGTATGTTGTGCAGTAATGTAGACTTAGGGGAGTCGAAATTAAAATTGACTAGACCATTGTAAGAGAGGCTAGGATGATATCATACGAATCGCACACGTCTCAGGAATGCACTGGTTAGATCGGTATGACTATGTAAACACTTTGGAACAATATAAGAGAGATTTATGATTCACTGGAATTGAGGAGAAAGTTATGAACCTGGGCAAGAGGTGATCTGAGAGACATCAAAGGATCTAACACAATATTATGTCTCATCTAAAACGATTGATCAAGTTCCTATGGCGATGGATGTATTTTTGAAGTTTCTGTGCTCAGTTGTGTGAAAAGTAGATTGGGACAAGTCGGCATTAAAAACGGTAGTAGATAGTGGGGAAGACATAGCCGGTACATTTGGAATCAGAAATGTCACTATAACCCGTTAATCAAGTCTCCTTTGAGATTTGGCTATTTATGGTCGAGTTAGACACTTTTATTGTCAGGTGGATGTGGGGAGTTTGGTTTGAAAGTCGGTACAAGACTGTAAATGAGTGAAGAAAGGTACGAAATGGATCTTCTAGGTCGTATGACCACAATGGTCTAACCCCTGTACCAGTGGGGGTACTTCTGCCGGAGATAGACGGAGTTGTGTTAAGAAGTAGATTTTGGATATTTGCTGTAAAAGTCACTAGAGGATGGTACTGTAGACATATATGGTATCAGAATGAGCGCTACGATATCCTTCTTACCCTGGTCCCGTGGCTATTTTTGATTCGAGTTTTATTGGTATATGTATTCCAATTTTTGGTAGAGTTGGAAGCAGATGTGAAAGATGAGTTCGTTTTAGAGCGACATAGGATGTATCTGATGAGACGTAGAGATAATCCCCAAGACAGTACCACTCTAGAGGATAAGCTGGTCAAGTCTGTGTATCTATATGTATATTTCTGAAGAGTTGGAAGGAGCTCCATGAGAGTGCACTATTGAGAAGATCGTTTCTTAAATCTTTAAAGGAGTATTAAAGGAAGTGAAAAGAATACCATCTAATATTCTTGGATTTCCAAACACGACTATCAAGTCTCCATTGCGATCCGATAATTTTCCACGGAGTTAGGTGGAGTTGTGCAGTTATGTCAAACTGGAGGGTTGAGGTTAAAAGTTGGTAAAATGTAGCAGGGGAGACTTGGATGGCATTTAACGAATCCATAGGGTCGGTAGAACACCTCGGTCAAGTCATTTTCGGTCTATGGTTATTTCTGAAAGAGTTAGGCGAATTCTACACAGAAGTGGAAGTAAGGGGACGTCGTTAAAATTCTGTAGGAGATAGTAAACAGGATGTGTGTGGTATCAAAATGATCCTCTCAGCTCCGAGATTATTTTGGCACCTTCACATTGGTTATGTCACTATTTCCCAATAAGTTAAAAGCACCTGTGCGATAAAGTAGAACTGGTGGACCTGAGGAAAAACTTGGTAGGACGTAAGAAAGCAGGCATTCAGGGTCTCGTTAGAATCCGTGGACGTTAAGGAATACGTTTTTCCGGTTACTATTGTTGTGGGAGTATTTCTGAAGTACGTGAGCCGAATCGCGAAAAATGTGGAATTGTGAGAGCAGACTCTAACATGTGTAAAGAGTCAGAAGAAGACAAGTGAAAGGTACTATTACAACCGTCTGATCTAGAGGAGCCCATTGGATAAGTCTTCTCTGTATTACATGAAGTTTTGCCGAAATTGAGTCCGTTCTGGGTCCAGACTGAAATAGAAGTGTGACTGTTAAAAGCGGTGCAGAGATATAAGGGGCAATATTGGTGGAACAGTTCAAGTTGGGAGCGACCAAGCAACACGCTAGTCAAAACCCCACCATTATATGGATATTTCTGAGAGAGTTAGGGGCAGACTTCTATGTGGGAGATATTGGGAATCTGGTAGTTAAAATGCGTAAAGAAATTGTAGATGGAACACCAGCGGTTTTGGGACTGCCTAAAAAAGTCTATGATCAAAATAATTTAATTGTCTTGGCATTATCGGTATTTTTGAGGGAGTTATAGCCATGAGGCGCTCCAGGGATAAATGTGTTGTGGGTCTAAAAATGATGTAAAGATATAATAAGAGACGTGAATGGTACCGTTCGATTCTGCTGACCTTGAGGAGTAATTCGGTCACTTCTGCAAGGATGATTCCGTAATATTTGTCTAGATGTGGGCTGTTGTAATATAATGTTAGGACAGGTTGAAAAACTGAATATAAAATTAGACAAGCTGCGATAGGACAGGGAGATGCCACATCAGTATATTAAACCGTCTGTTTAAAATTCACTAATCAAGTAACCATACCCAACAGATCATTTTTGGAGAAGTTAGGTCACGTACAGTTTCGTGTGTGGGAAATACCAGATCTACGTCAGAAAACCATGTACAATACTAATAGGAGAACAATGAGGGCTTATTCTAACTTTATAAGAAAGGCGCATAAGAGAGTTAACTCTCCCTTTGAATATGAGTTTTTTTGGGCGAGTTAGAGGCAGATCAGTGAAAACCCAGATTTATGTGTCCTGATTTTAAAAGAGAATATGAGATAGAAGAGTAGATGTGGAAGCTATTGTAAGAGTCCCCAGATCCGTAGCACTAGTATGACCAACTTGGCAGACTGATGGAGTTATTATTGGCTGAGTTGAGGGTAGCTATGTAGGGGTGTAGAATCGAGGGTCGCCGTGATAAAAGTGAGAATGATGGAGTAGAAGAGACTTGCCGGCTACCATTAGATTCTCCTCGATTTAATTATTCGTTTGGTGAAGTCACCATAAGGATACAGATATTCCTTGCGAAGTTATATCAAGTTCTATGAAAAGTAAGATAAAGCAATTTTCGATTTTGCTGGTAAGGAAGAGATGCCAGAAGAAAACATGGGATATCATCGGAGGCGGCAAACGTTACAGATGAGATTGACAAACTCAACACAAAGATTCAGGTATTTTGGAAGATTTTGGAAGGCGTATATGTAGGAGTGCCATGGGTGAGTTGTTGTTAAAATCAAAAAGAGGTCATGGTAGGGATGTGGAGTGGGCCATAAATGTCATTTATCCTCTGCCGGAACAGTGGAGGACTTAAGTTTATAATATGGGTATTTCTGATAAATATAGGGCAGTTTTAATAGGTGCAGCATTATGGGTTATGGGGTTAAAACTGGGGATAGGATCTAAACTGAAATGATGAAGGAATCATTAGAATCATTAGCGTTTGGAGTGTCCATTTATCACATCAATGTGTCTATGAGATTATTTCTGAAGAAATTAGACTCAGTTGAGTTGAAAAGTAGAATTGGGGGCGCGAATGTTAAACGTAGGGAAGATACACTAATAGAAGCTTACATGGTACCAAACGAATCAGTAGATGAAGAAGATTACAACAGTCCACTCGCCGTCGCGATTTGAGTATTTCTGATAAAGTTGACAGAACATTGGTCAGTCGCATCAAAGGAGTTCTTAGATTTTAAAGCGTTATAGAGACAGTAGCATGAGGTTGGATGGTAGCACTGTAATCTTCTATTTCAGAGGAAAAGGTTGGTCTAATGCCTGCAA
Source organism: Yarrowia sp. E02 (assembly GCA_017639365.1). NCBI lineage: Eukaryota > Fungi > Ascomycota > Dipodascomycetes > Dipodascales > Yarrowia > Yarrowia sp. E02. The sequence goes on along the minus strand of JAAQQX010000003.1, from coordinate 2,308,118 downwards.
TAACGAAAGTATTTCTGGTGAATCTGGATGAAAGTTTGGGAGTAAGTAGTTACGAGAAATGGCTTGAATAGCGCGAATGAGGTGCCAGAAAAGGGATGAGAGGTACTATATGATTCCCTGAAGCCTGGAGAATACTCTGGTTACGCCTATATAGTGATGCTATTTTTTTGGTAACTTTTAGGGCAGATCTCCGAGATTTTGAAAACATGAGTGATGATTATTGAGATAGATAAGTTGTAAAAAATGGAAAGAGAGACTTAAATGGGCTCAGATGATTGATCTGGCCACATACTATCTTACGATGAAAACCTAATAGTTGTTCTGGTATTTTTCAAGGATTCACGGTCATTTCTGTGAGGGGCAAATTTGGAGCCATAATGAATTGGGAGTGGAAATGATATCAGAAATTGTAGAAGATGCTTGTCATATTTGTTGGTTTGCTCGTGTCGGTGTTGTTTAATGAGTTGCTCTCCTTCAATCGTTTTTCTTCTTCTCTTGCCTTAGAAGACCAAATTTGGTGTTGTATATTGCAGATTCATGATGGGTCATTCTGAAGATTTTTTGGTTGGGAAAAGACGAGACAAGTGGAAAACGGGCGTTTGGCAGTTTGATTGAATGAGCTGGGATTATTGAATACATCTATTCATTGCGATTTATTGATTCTGTCCGTTATTGGTGAAATTGTTGTACAGTAGAGCGTTGGGTGCAGAGAAGACGTAGGCTTATAAGTTGATACACAAGTAATAGACTTGATTGGGGTTGGCAGGAGTGTTACGTAGGAGCCCACAATGCTGCTGATAAACACCATTACCGTCTTCTGGAACTTCTCAGTTTCATTTACTCAATTTTGACAGAATTGAATTTCATGCGACATGGAGAAGGTGTCTACAAGGAGAAGAAGCGTAGAGAGAATTACCAGGAGCTCCATATCATGTCTATACGGGACAGGAGAGGTCAGAAAAATTCCAAAGGGGGTCATTTGTATCTATTCATGCTTTTACCAGTCACTCTACTACAATGGGCCCCACTCCGAACTGCCGTTAACTGACCCGAAAATACCCATTAAATTAAACCAAGCTGACCATGTTGATCATAAGAGGTAGAAGACCCTCATTAACCTTTCAATTCCTTCCTGCTATCTCTTTAGTATCTCTTTTAGGCTTCAAAAACAGAAACATACATTTTCTGCTAATTACAGACCAGCCACTAGTTTTGTCAGAAATATTCAAACCATATCTGCAAGCTGGGGGGAACAATATCCCTATCCTAGAGATTCTAACAGTACCATCATCTTCTTCCCCCGTATATCCTGTCAGCTTTTAGCCCCCACCCTTCTTAGGGCCTACATATCCACCTCCCGTCCTAACTCCCATAATAATACTCCCAGAACTATGGAGACTTAACCTATCTGGTATTTGACAGCCAGAGATCCTTCTATAACCGCCAATTGACCTTCTACTTCCACCTCTCAAATTTTACACCACCTTGCAAATCTGGCGAGATATCGGGTGTCGCAGTGGAAACTTGTAAAAAGATAGTGGTAGGGATATGGACGTTTGAATACGACTATATGGCTCCGGCTATTAACTTGGTAAAATCTCCTATTCGATGTTGGTATTATCGAGGGAGCTGAGAGCAGGTCTGTTCACAAGTAGAGTTGGGAGAGTAAATACAAAACTAGAATAGGGGACATAAAGGGAGATGTTCATGGTATCGTTGGAATCACCAGGCCCCAGGAAATACTCTGGTCAAGTCTCTGAGTTGATACTGGTATTTTTCGTGATTGCAGATGCAGTTCAGTGATACATAGGAAATGAGTAATTTTGATTCTAAAAAAGAAGGAAAAGTAATAAGAGAAGCTGGTAGAAACAAGATGACTCTTATTGAGGGTAAAAACACCATGATAACGACTTCCATGCGATATAGGTATTTCTCAGTATGTTTGGGGCAGATATGTGGTCAATTACAAATGGGGTAAAAGTGTTTCAACGTAGTTTAGGACGCACGTGACAGAAATCAGGATGTCATCGAGATGCCCAGATCGAGAGGAATCGGTTAATCAACTTCCCATGACGATACAGGTACTTTTGAAGGAGTTAAGCAAAGTTCTCTAAAAGAAGATTTATGATATTCGGTGTTAATAATGAGAAAGAGATGGGATTTTAGAAGTGTAAGGTGGAATCAGAAGCGTGTGACATGAGGGAATATATTGATTAAGTCCTCAGAGCTCTGAGAGTATTATTGGAGAAATTGGACCTAGTTGGGTGGTGAAGTAGAACTAGGAGGGTCGGTGTCAAACGAGGTTAGGAGATCGCATAAGGGGATTGTATGGTAGCGTTTGACTCGTCTAGCTATGTACATTTCTCTGGCCTAATCCCCATTCCGATTCAAGTATTCCCAATGTGGCTGGAAGGATTTCTGTAAAATGCAGGAAATTGGCATTTAGGTCTCAATGTGAAAGAAGAGATAGAAGGAGAAGTATTTGGGGAATACTGCATATGATCAAGGCTTGGAAATATGCTGATCAAGTCTACGCAGTGACATTGGTATTTTTTAATGGAATTAAGGCAGCTAACCCTGTCGGCAGTATTTGGAGTGTCAATGCTAACATGGGAAATGGGAATACAGTAAAGACGTGATTGGGGTAGATATGCTTTGTATAAGTTCACCAATCCACTAGACAAGTCATTGTGGTTGTGTGAATTCTTTTCATCCAGTTAGGGGGAGTTGCGTAACTAAGAGGAAATGAAGTGGACTGCGAAAATTGATAAGCAACTGGAAGAGATACAGGGAAGGGATCATCTGAATCTCCCAGAGTCCAGGAGCGCGCTGGTATTACATATATGAAGATGGGATTATTTCCGAGTTAGTGAGAGGCTGGAATGTGAAATCACAAAAATGGGAGTTTTGATGTAGGTGACAAACAAACGATATTAGAAGAGAAATGCAACTCATTTATGAAGGTAACCAAAGGTCTTAATTGCGATGTTCCAATTGCCTATACGATACGGGTATTTTCGAAGGAGCTGGGAGCTGTTACGTGATAGCAGAAAATGAGTTTCTCGGTGTTGAAACCGGCACAATGAGATCAGGAGAGAAGTAACTGGTACAATTAGCATCAGTACGGCTAGGGGAATGTTCGTGTCTTAGGGCCCTAGCTTTGGAACTATTTCTGATGGAGCTGGAAGCTGTTCTGTGAGGTGTAGAAAATGCGTTTTTGGTTTTAGAGAGATAAATAAGTGATTAGCTGCAGTAAAAGAGATATCGATTCATCTCTTTACTTTAACGGATAGGATGACCAACCCAGCTTTTTCAGACGGGTATTTCTGGTCAAGTTTGAGGGAGTTGTAGAGATATGTAAAAATGTGAGAGTTGGTGATAGAAGTAGATGACAAGTGGTGGAGGCGTAGTGAATGGTAACATCAGAATCTCCACACGGCGAGGAATCCATTAATGAAGCAGCCATAGTTATGGAAATATTATTGGTTAAGTTTGATCCAGTTGTGAGGTCAAGTAGATTGGAGAGAGTGCTGTGGTCTACAGGTTTTGAAGAGGCATAAGGAGGGAATTGGACACCGTCAACAGAATTGTATAGCTCTCTAGATTACGTTGATGAACGATCAGAGACAATGTCATGACTGCAATATATTGAATTTGAATTCAGGTCTATATGATGTAGAGTTGGGGGTTTTCGGGTTAAAAATTGCTAAGAGGCAGAAAGAGAGAATGATTAGGAAATATAGGCATTCTGGAGAATTGACAAACACATTTGTGAGTTCGGCGTGTTCATGACAGTATTATTGACGAAGTTGAAGAAGTTCTTAAAAGGGGCATTATTTTCGACATCGAGAATAAAGGTATAGAAGAGATAGAAGAGGGGATGTGATAAGTACAGTATGACATTAGCGAGTCTAAGGATTATGATGATGATCTTGGATGGTCCTGGTACGTATTTTCAAGGAAGTTGTACGCAGTGGAGTGGTAAAGTAGAATTGGGGGCATGAATGTAGAATCTTGTTCATATGGAAGAAATGGGACATTCAGGGTATCGATAGAATCGTCAAGCAGCGAGTAATTCGCTCGTTAGGTCGGTATTAACATGTGCACAGTTCCAGTGGAATTACTGAGAGTTGTATGACTAGTCATAAGTGTGGATGTAGTGGTTAAAATCTGAAAGGAGCTAGTAGGAAGGAGTTAAGGAGGACTCAAATGCTATTCAAAAGGGGATTGTCACAATGCACGACTTGTCATTGCTCTGTTAGTATTTTTCGTGAAGTTAGATGAAGATTCTCAAGTGGTAATTTTAGAGGAGTTGAGGATAAAAGTGGGAAAGAAGTAATATGTGAGACTAAGATGGTAAAACATGAATCGTCTAGCTCTGGAGAATACGATGGTTAAGTGTCCATACTGATGAGTATAGTTTTAATGAATCTAGCAACAGTTGTGCTGTAAACCAGAACTGGGGTATTAGAAATAAAAGTGGTGAAGTTACAACAGGATAAACGTACATGGAATCAAACGATCCGTCAGATGGTGGTCAACAAAATGGTCAACTCATCTTAAGGATGCGGATGCAGGTATTTCTGAAGATTTTAGAACAGAACTATATGGCTGGTTTTTTAGAAAAGAGTTATACCATCGGTTTTTCAGAGAAAGAAGAACAAACAAAAGAGACTCGGGGATACTACATGAATCAGATAGCTCCAGGGAGCATACTAGCCAGGATTATATGTGTACATGGCTATTTTTGAAGGGTTTATAGTATGCTCAATGCAGATGCACTTCTAGGGGTGGTAGTTGTTAAAAGTAGGTAAGTGATAGTATATGTCCATTTACAGGTAAAAAAATACTTCTCAGAGCTGTGGCATTCATATGGTTAAGAAGCTGTGTTCATGGATATATTTCTACCAAAGTTAGGGACAGTTCTGTAAAAGGGGTTTAGGAGTGTAGGAGGAAGAAGTAGGGACTGTGATAGGTAGAATACCTTGCTAAAGGAGTTATGAATGGTACCACTAAGATCCCCTGACTCTAAGCAATTCATTTATCGATTGTCCATAATGATGAGAATAGTTCCAAAAAAAAAGTTCAACACCACCGCACTTATCATATCTCGTGCATGGATAATGCGGATTTCATAAATATTGCCCAATCTGAATTTTAACAAGTTTGGGGTGTACATTCAGGTGTGTACATTATACTGGACCTTTTAAAATCTCTTATGGAGCCTTATCTGTCTAGATTTTTACCATTTACTATTTTTTATAGTGAAAAATGCAATACTAAACAGTCGTTAAAAACTCGAATACTCGTGCTAGAAAGGATCTATGTATACCAGAAGGTTCACCTCATTCTACTCATTCAATCTACACCAGTTGTGATCAGGTTCAAGCTATATTACAGAAATTTTCAAAATCGTGTTTTTCTCCTGACCCACACCACATCATTTCTTCGATTTTTGGAAATTATGAGGCATGGGGTGATATTTTATCTCACCCAATAATAGTTCTATCGCAAATCTAACAGCAGATCTGTAATCAGCGTCAGTCATATAGTTGAATAGGCCAGGTTTGGTTCCGATCGAAGTCCCACAACACCTTCAAATACACCAGTGTATTTTGGCAATGTCTGATTCGGGCTATTTTCGTTTTTTTTGGAAAAACTGTAGTTGAGAAAACTTTAAATCTGGAATTCTGACCGAAGTCACAGGAAGTTGGTCAAAAAAATAAAAAAGTCGCATACCTAGAAATATACGAAATATATATCTATCTGAATCACCTCACTCCGGGGAACTCAAATCTGTTGTTTGATTGTCGAATATCAATTTATTTGAGGAATTACGTGGTTCGGATGTAGAGATGGCGAAGAGGTGGTAGGAGGAAGATAAAGGGCATTATGTGTCTTCTTAGACTCGTACAAAACGATTAGCAAAGTCCCCACTGTAATGAAAACTTTTTTGGTGATGTTGGGCCCAGTTATGAGATCAGGTAAATTTGAGGAGCTGGTTATAAAAATGGAAAAGAAGTAGTAAGGGGGTAAGATATGGGACTGTTCGAACCGCCCAAGTCCAATAGATACGTTGCTTAAGTCTCTGTGGTGATCCAGGTATTTATTAGGGAGCTGATTCCCCCCTGTATTTAGTTGGAAATGGGTGTGTAGTAATAATGGTATTAAAGAGATAGTAATTGGGGCAGACATGGTATCATTTGAATCATACAAACCTGGAGAATATCCTCTCCAATTTAGCCCAACTATGTGGGTATTTCTGAGAAAGTTAGACACTGCTACGAAATTTATCACACCAGATATTGATGATGTTGCAGGTGAAAGATAATGTGAGAGATATATAAATGGAACCGAGAGAATCTAAACATTGGTAGCTTCGTCATGGTCCAATCAGCTTCGCAGTACGAGTAAACTTACAGGAGATCAGTGCAGTTGTAGGAAAAACTAGAAGTGTGAGGTTCTGAGTAAAATCGTTTTCGGAAGTAGTAAGTAAGTCATACAGCGTATCATTTTAGTCGTATTGATCTGTAGAATACTCTGGTCAAATAGGTAGAATTATTTGAGTAATATTGAAGATCTTGAAGAGAGTCGTGCCAGGGAGGTATTCAGGGCGTTGTGGTTAAAAGTAGTGAAGCTAATGTAATCGAGACGTGTAGGCTACTGTACTGTTAGAATGATCTCGCTTAGGGAATTACAATGGGTACCTCGCCTTTGCTATGTAATCAGTTCTGCTTAAATTACAGGATGTTGTGTGGCCAGGTATAATTGGGGTTGTAGTAGAAAAGTGCAAAGGTGTAACAATGTATGTGTAAAAGGTGGTTGTTGTAGTCAGATTATCACAGGGAATATGGCGGTTTAGTCTACACCTTTATACAAGTTTTTTTGAAGAAGTTAGGGGCGTTGTAAGAACGATGCAGAATTGAGTGATGTGGATAAAAAGAGAGAAATAAAAAGAATTAGAAGATTGTTTAGAACCAGAAGGAATATCCTGACTAGGTAAGTCACTTTATCGATACCTTGAGCTCATTATGGTATTGCTGAGGGAGTTAGATACAGCATTGTAAAAAACAATAATTTAGGTGTCAGTGTAAAAAGTGGACAACATGTAGCAGAAATGCAATAAAAGGTATTGTTGGAATCCTCCGAGTTTGGTCGTTATGTTGGTTAGCTCAAATCATTTGTTCAGGTATTCATGAATCATTTACGGACAGTTCTACAAGTTCGCATTTTTAGAGATGTCGGAGTTAGAAGGGGAAATGATTGGTTGGAGAGTCAATAAGGGAACAAAACGAAGCAGCTCCCTCCAAAGAATACAGCGGGCAGCTCTCCTTTACTACAGGGGTATTTCTGGTTAGATCGAGTTGTAAGGACATGTAGAGTTGGCGTTGTTGGTGTTAAAAGTGGTTGAAATATAGTAGGTGGGAATTAGATGGTATCAATGGACTCTTTTAGATCCTATTAGCATCATGGTTAAGTCTCTGGAGTGTTTCCGATAAATTTGAAAGAAATTCTAGCAGGTTATGAAATGCAGTGCTAGGGGTTGTGGGTGTTGAAAGTTGGAACTAAACAGTGGGTGGGCAGACGAAGGTATCTAAAGAACCCTCGCGTCATTAGAAGTTGAATAATCAAGCTGCCATATCAATGCGAATATTTTTGGGAGAGTTAAGCTGATTTTTGAGAAGGAGCAGATTTGAGAAATTGTTTCAAAAGTCAATCAGAGATAGCAACACGTATTCCTCGGTTATCTTACAGATATGAAGGATGTTTATTCATAAATCCAGAGTTTGTGTATCCCAATCTTCAAGTATCCCAGGCTCCATGGGTATTTTTGTCGAAGTTAAGGTAAGGTGTGACCAGGTATTGGGAAGCTGGACGCCACAAGTAGATAAGTTGTAGCAGGAGATGGTACTATTAAATCTCCTGACACCAAGTGATAACATGTACAACTCTTCATGGTGATGAAAGCATTTTTGCAAAAGTTAGGGGCGGATCTGTAAAATGAAGAAATTAAGGGTTTCGATTTTTAGAAAAGAAAGAAATGACAGGAGAGAATGGCAGGTATTTTCTGGGTCAACTGACGTTAGGTAACATGTGAGTCTGGTCGGTATAGCGATTCAAGTATTTTTGAAGGAACTATGAGCATGTAAGTGACGTGTAGTGAAAGTGCGATTTGTTGGTAAAAGCTATAAAGTGCTAGTAAAACGGAAACGAGTGGTTTTATCAACAACTTCCCGATACCTAGGGATGTTCTATCAACTCGCAGTAGAGGTGGAAGTATTTCTGATCAAGTTAGAAGCTATTTGGTTAAATGGAAGAAATGAGGTTTTGGCTGTTAAAGAGATACAAGAGATGTCAGGAGGGAGATAATGGGGAGTTGTGGTGGCTCCTGGCCCAGGGAAATATCATGGGCCAATCCCCTTGGTCACACGAGTATTTTTGGTAAAGTTAGGAGAGTCTGTGGTACGATGTAGTTTACTGTTAGGAGAATCGGTGTTAAACGCTCATAGAAAAATGAAGCTGAGGCTTGAGTGGTACCATCGGGACTATCTGATTGAGACGAGTATTTTGGCATAGACAGTATAGTCGTCGCGATGTTTTTGGTCAAGTTTGGTCAAGTTTGAGAGTGTTGACAAAAAATGAAATTGTGGGAATGGCAGCTAAAATGGGAGAAGAGGAGATAGAATTAGGATAGACGGTGTCAGACAATACTCTGCCTTGGAGGAATGACATACCCAAGTCTCTGGGTTTAAACGGGTATTTTTGATGATGTTGTAACCTGTTCCATGAAATACAGAAAATGAGAGTTTCGACTTTAGAAAGATGTAGGAGATATCAGAAGAGGTATGAAGAGTATCATTTGAAATTACAGAGCGGTAAAAGCCTTTGGTGAAGTCTGCTTCATAACACAGCTATTTTGAAGGAAGTTGGGCGTAACTCTGTGATCAGATGTAACACAGGTACGTGTATCTATGTGTTAATACTGGTAATGAAATGGTAGTGAATACGTATATGGTAGGCCACGATTCACCCAACTCTAGGAGATGTCTCAATCAAGTGTTCATCCCAGATTGGCCGTTTTAGAAGAAATTACGCAGATTAGTGTGATCGAGTAGAATTGTGAGAGGAAGAGAAAAATAGGAACGAAGTGGAAAGAGAGGGTTGAGTGGTACCAAATGAACTTTTTCGGTCTGGTGAAGCAATATTTACAAGTCTCCAGGTCCATCTGAGTATTTTTGCTAGGGTTTGGGCCAGTTCTTTTTTGAGTGTTTTTTTAGAGGTGGCTTCAAAAGTGGTATATCGTGTGTATGTAATGCCTTGATGGTACTGTTAGAATCTCCTCGCTCCCAGGGTTATAATGGTCAAGTCCACTTACTTATTCGCGTATTTTCTGAGAAGCTGGGGCCAGTTGTGTCCTGGCCGTTTTAGCAGAGTGGTGCTGACTTTAAATATACCAAGGATAATTGAAGGTGGTATTGGCTTGAGTGGTATCGTTAGAATCGCTCGAGTCGGAATAGTCTTTTAATCAACTTGAGACAGCAATTCGGAATAAAATGTGGGAACTGTGTAGCCAGATAGAACCTGAGGTTGAGGTCAATCAGATGTATACGGGCCAAAAAGAACAGGCGGGGGTTAAGGGAACACGAGGAGTGACCTGAATAGAGCTTAATTACGAGGCTACAACCTCCTTAATGGCATATTCTCGCCGGGACGAAATCACTCTTTTCACAACCACCAGACGGTGCCCACCCCCGATTTCATCTTGGGCGTCTGGTGTAGTTGGTTATCACATGCGCTTAGCATGCGCGAGGTCCCCGGTTCGATTCCGGTGTCGTCCACTTTTTGCTGTTCTGATGGTGATATGACTCTCCTGTTTTTTTCTACTCCAATTACTGGTCCATCTAAGTCTTGTTGTGATATGATGTTTAGTCATATTCGCGTTGTTGAAACATACGAAGGTAAATAATAGAAATAGGGTTGAGTTTCCTGCTTTAATTTTGTCCCCAGACAACCTTGTTAAACTCTGACTACGATATCTTGCTAACTAACAGGTTTAGATGCTATTTTTGAAGAGAGGCTCCACAGCACAACAGAACATGGAAGTCTGAATAATGTTAACAATAGAATATTGAGTTGCCCATTCAACGTCTACATGTTGTTAGTATGACAATTTTAACTCTTGGTTAAAAATTGAAGCTCTAACGACCTAGGGGAGTCTCGTAAAGTGCACCCACCAAAGGACACTAGAAGCAAAAACATATGAGTCAATGCAGAACCCAGGAGAGCAAAAAGATGGCGACATCCGCAGGATTCGAACCTACGCGGGGAAACCCCAAGAGATTTCTAATCTCTCGCCTTAACCGCTCGGCCAGGATGCCATGAATGAGTTCGGCGGTGGAGAGGACTGATAAGAGGCGAAGTCTGATTAGTCAGAGCCGCGAAAAAAGTGCTTCAAAGGTAGCGGAAGCTAGTTTTCGGGGGATTAGTTTGGCTTGTATTCTGGCTGGCTAGTTCTCATGTTTCCTATTGACTTGTTACGAGGAAATAAGCCAAGATGTATTCAAAAAGGTAAATCGGACTTATTCGACTAATAATAGGCCAATCGATTAGAGGAGGTGATGGGGTTGATCTAATAATATTTCTTGTTCTAATAATCAAGTTCCCCTACCTCTTATAATTTTTGTTGCACTTTTGATAGCGACTGTTGACTCACTAGCTATAACGAGAGGTAGGGTGTAAAGTGAATACGGTATATAAAACTATACATGGGTGGTATTGATAGAATCAGCCGGAGCAAGGAAGGACGATTATCAAGTCCGTTTGGCTTTGAGGATATTTTTGGAGAGTTAGGGACAAGTCTACGTGAGGGGCTAATGATGGAGGTCTGCCCATAATATCTCTGAGAACGCTATAGTTGATAGTCAAAAGTGCTGAACGGAGACGTGGTGTTCCGTTCTGAGAAGTAAATCCACATTGGAAAGTGGATATTACCTAGCCTTGTGTTGTGCTCTATCCCACTCCTCTAAGAGTGTACACAACTCCATACGGAGTCTCTCCCTATGGAGAGTGGAGTTGTGGCGTCGGAACAACCCCTGGCAAGTGATGTGTAAGTCGTTAATTGTATTTGTTATATAAAGTTTATCTTATATTCAACAAAAAGGAACTGGAAGAATTGCACAGCTCTCTAAATTGTCATAGTCAGTCCTTGTTGGTCTAGGACTATTTCTGATTGAGTTATGTCCGATTGTCTGAGTAAGTGTATTTCGGGTTCCTGATTTTATAGGTCGTGAAGTGGCAGTAGGAGATGAATGGGTGGTACCATTAGAATCCATTGTCTTCGGGGATCATGTTTGTCAACTCGCCATGGCTTTGCGAGTATTTCTGAATTTTTTGGAGAGATCTTTATTATTGAGTAAAATTCGGAATGCGGTCCTTAAAAGTGTTCAAAAAATAGAGAGAAATAATTGGTGGGTACCATCGGAATCCCCAGACTTTGGTAATGCTACAGTGAAACTTCCATATCAATTTGCGCAATATTGCAGGTTTTGAGTCCGAGTATACAGTGGGGTAGAATTAGGGGGATGAGAGTAAAATAAGTAATAGCTATTGTATTGGATACTCATGTGGTAGCAAATGAATTCTCTACATCTCTAGAACACTCTTATCAAGTCCCCAAGATCATGTGACTATTATTGGAAGAACTAGGCTCATTACTGTCTGGGTGCTATTTTAGTGTGGCCCTGTTTAAATCTGAGAAAAGGTCATAGTCTAAGCGTGAAGGGAACATGTAGAATTAGCTTCTCACTGTGATGACAATGGTCAGCCCTGATCGGCTATGGGTATTTTTTTGTCAAGTTCGGAGGGGGTTGTGAGTTACAGTAGAATATGAAATGGAGGTGAAAAGTGATACTGGGTAGTAAACTAGACATGTGTGATACTCTTGGGGTCATAATTCCCCGGTAAAGACTCTGGTTAAGTCGGCTTACTGATATGGGTATTTCTGAAGGAGTAAGAGTCACAGTTCTTTGTGAGGACTTCTCTACAGCACAGCTCCTTTATCTAAAATATTTAGAGAAATAGTAGGAGAGACATAAATGGATCTAAATGATTCTTCTGTCTATGATAAATGTTCTGATAAAGTCGCCATTGATATGGGATCATTTCTGATCCAATTAGGGCAGTTCTGTGTTGGGGCGATATTAGAGGTGTTGTTGTATTTCAAGAGCAAGAATTAGAAGGGGTATTTGAAAGGTGTCATATTAAACTTACCTGTCTGAGGGAGTCCATTATTACGATGCTTTGGCTATGTGAATATTTTTAAGAAATTCAGGCGCGATTATGCGAAATGGTCGAATTGTGGGAGTGGGTGTTAGAAATGAGTAGGGGAGATACCAAGAGCTTGAATGGTATCTTTTGAAACATCTTGATTTCAGTAACAAGTTGGTCAAGTCAGTTTTGCAATGGAAGTATTATTGGTGAAGTGGGGTGCAGTTGTGCGATCAAGTAGATTGGCTGGTGGTTGTAGTGGAAAATACTGTGGAAAAAATTGCAAGGGAGGTATAAAGGGAGTAATATTGGTCTATCTGGTCTCAGTAATGCATTGGTTCAAACCATGCGATGATGGAAGTATTTTTGAATGATCTGGAGGCTGTTGTATGTGTAAGGGAACATTGTGTGTGTTTCTGTAAAAAGGGGAAGGACGCATTGGTAGGGATGTACCGGGTATCATTAGAATCTCCTGACTCTTAGGATTATAATGGTTGGCTCAACGTGGCTGAGTGGGTATTTCTGAGTGAGTTGGAGGCTGTTATTTTAAAGTAGTAGAAAGAGAAGTGAGCTGTTAAAAGTGGACAAGATATAGTGCTGGGGGATTTATGGGTACCAAAAGAATGTCTGGCTCCCAGTACTACTATGACCAAGTTGCCATGGGCCTGGAAGTGATTTTGAAGGAGTTGAGTTCAGATGTGCAGTAAGTAAGAAGTTGGAGAGTCGGTGTCAAAACTGTAAGCGTGGGTATAAAGGAGACATAGATGGTAACTTTTGTGATGCTCTGGTATCAAGGAATGTGTTAGTTAACTTGTCATAATGGCATGGGTATTTCTAATTAAGTTGAGGACTGTTCGGTGGGAAGTTGGAAATGAGGATCCGGTTGTTAAAAGTCATTTAAAGATAGGGCAGGGGTGATTAAATGGTATATTTGTGATGTATTTACACTGAAAAATACATTTATTAAGTCGTCATAGTGATGCAAGTATTCCTGGAGATGTTAGGCCCTGTTCTGTGAAAAGACGAAAACTGGTGTTTCGAATTTAGTGATAAATGAGAGATGATAGTGAGTCAATGATCGGTATCATCGGAATGGTCCCACAATGTGGAACTCAATGGAGAAGCTGGTATTATGATATGATCATTTTTGAATCAGTTAGGCTGAGTTCTGCAGCAAACTAGAATTGGGGACGGAAGTGTCAAAGCTAGAGTGGGGGTGGTAGGACAGACGTGAATGGTATCAAACTGATCGTCTAGCTCTTAGAAATACGCCTGTTAAGTCTATATTGCTGTACAGGTATTTCTTAGTGATCTAGAGGCAGTTCTGTGTTTCGCATAAAATGAGTGTTTCGGCTTTGTAAGTGGGTAAAGGATAGCATGAGAGACAAAAAGCGACCAATTTGTTCCCATGACCCAAGGGAGCACCCTGGTTAAGTTGCGGTGGTGTTACAGTTATTTTTGGGTGAGTTAGAGCCTGTTGTGCGGGCAGGTAGAGTTGCAACAGTTGCTATCAAAATGGGGAAAGATATAGTTGGGAGAGAGTGGGGTGTGTTCCTGAATGACCTGTTCCTACGTTTTAAGATGGATAACTTCTCATTATGGTATGGGTATTTGTGGAAGAGTTATGTCGAGTTTCCAGTTTCGTAGAATCGGAGCTGGATGTGTAACAAGTGGATATTCTGTGGTAAGCTAGGCATGTGTGGTACCGTTGGGATCTGCCCGCCCAGATAAATACGCTGGTCAAATCAACATAACGATGTGAGTATTTTTGGTAAAGTTGTACGAGTTCTTAGGGGACAGTACATTACTTGGGGGGTTCTGGAAGGCCTTTAGTTATCGAGGCAGGTATGTAAACTACTCATCCGTACTGTATGCTTCTACTCGTACTCGTACTTTTAACCCCACTTCTTCCACTGCATCTTTCTATCCTTCTCTGACGTTTCACTCTCTTTCTTCGTACGGTACCTGGTACGTATCGAGCCAAAGTGGGGTTTGAGAGTTCGAGACAATTCATTTAGGGCTGGCGCCGAACCACATGAACTCACTGGAGCAGAGTTGCTCACTTTTGCCAATGCAACGCCACTGAACTGTCTTTGATAGACTGATTGACTTTGGCAATCTTCGGCTATCTTCTTAACTTGGTGATCTTCAAACCAAGATAGCCAGTACAATGAAGAGCGAGGGTAGAGGGCTGGGAGTGGGTGAGATGGTTGTGACGGCATTGTAGGTCTAGTTCTGGATCTTTTTAGTAGAATTTCGTAGTTCTAGATACTAACCACAGCACCTAATATCTACTTGCTTTTGGTAGAGCTTTCTCGGACTAGAGTATGCTCCAATCATCTTCAACGCCAAACTCGGCTGGATTCAGTTCTGTTCCGTCGTACTTCAATACAGAAAAAGTAATTCGTATCTTTTGACCTTTTGACAGTTACCGAAAACTTTCCTAACCTCTTACTCTGCCTATAGGGGACATTTACGAGGTGCTAAAACCGGACGTTAGCCTGAAACAGGTTTAATTGAGAGATATATAGCACGGCATTTATTCTTGGCATATATCTACGGCTTGGAAAAACTCTTCTTCTGGCCAATCGGCTTGGCCGTTTTTTGCCCTCTTTTTTGCCGTCTTTCCATGCATGGTCTTCGCCTAGAATCTGCGGGCTAGCAGAGCTGTTGCTGTGGATGTGGTGGAGACGAATTAGTTTGGCTGTTAAAAAAAAAACACCCAAAAAACGTCTACGACGTTGCAAGTACGGTATTTACAGTTCCAAGTATGTGGTACCTCTTGATGATGCGGTTGAGCCGATCTAGTGCCTTATCTATAGTCTTGTCCCCTGTCATAAATGCGTCTTATCGTTTCAGGGTCTAGTTATAAATGCGTCTTAAATCCTTTTCACGTCTCGTTCCCGTTCTGTGACAATATCGTACAAATAAAGACGGTATCAGGAACCGCAAATGCCGAATAAAGACTGATATCAGGAACAAATGCCTCAGGCCGATCTTTTCGCATCGACATCTGAGACCAATCTCCCCGCACAAATGTTGCTCAGACACTTAATCGAACACAACAAAAGTTGCAGCATTTAGACGGTTCTAAATATAGCCATGTACAAGTAAGCAGCCACATATTACTGAGAATACGAACAGGACATACAAGCTGATTAGTAATAAAAATACTGAACTGTGTAGTAATATAACTGCAGTACAACTACCAGATAACCCCCAGTATAATCGTACTCCAGCCATGTTCAATTTCTCTCTCAATGTCAATATCAATATTGGAACCTAAACTAAAAAGCCAGTAAAAAAACTACAAACCAGCCACCAAGCCGTGTATTGGGATACGGTGCGCGAAGAATGCAGTAGTGAAGACATCGCGTGGCTGAAGCGCGTTTGGGGCATAGCCGTGTTTCTGCTTTTGTGTCCAACCCACAACATCCGCCCTGTCACCCAGCCCCAATATATAAGAGCCACTCTATCCGCCATTTTGGACTCGCATTTTTTTTTTCGTCTTTGCCTTTTCATATCACTCTGCAGGTATAAAACTCAACTCTAGGTGGCCCCATCCAGAGATAATCCCAACGACCGAATTCGGAATAGAGTGTCTCACAGCAAACCAAAAATGCACGCCTTCACGTGAAGGCCGCCAAAAAGAAAAGACCGCAAACAACACCAAGATACCCGAATTGGGCTCCAGATGAGGCTCATGATGCTGTGGGGAGAGTGACAGGAAAAAGACGCACTCACAATAGGAAACTCGGTGCCGCACGGTGCTCGACAGCAAGGCTGAACACATCCTACGGCTGATACACACTCAACATGACATAAGCTTGCCTCCAAAGTCCCGCCAAACTCCCAACTAAACAGCAACCAAAACACCAACAAAATACTTGCGCTGATACACCAGCAGATCCTTACTAACACAGTCTCATAACCTCAGCCCACTTCATCACCAGATGTAGTGAGGCAAGACATATCACCTGACCATCCGCCTGATCCAATATCACACATAACATAACATGACCTGTAGATATGTGGCTCAATAATCGAGATTTACATGCACTGCTGCACCCGAAATAATAATGAAAATAATAATACGAGCTCCAGATTATCCCCTATAGCTCCCAATTATAGCATCTACCAAGTACACGTCACCACATTTGTTTCCAATAGTCATAACAGTTCATGTCGATATATATATACTACTAAATGGCAGATCCACAAGTACAAGCACTTGTAAGCTTGTAGAGGCCACTCTAGCAACTCTCGAGAGGGAGAGTTACTAATCCGCTTGACTCGGGGAACGATCCCGCGAGCAAACTCATGCAATTTACTGACTGACCCGAAGAACCTGACGAACAGCCTCCATAAACTCGTCCTCCGTCTCCCGCTGCAGCTTGTCCGACTGCAGCTCGGCCATAATCTCGTTCTTGGAGCCGTATAGGTAGGGCTCCAGCTTGGCCAGCGTCGCAAGTGCGACCCGGAACATGAACGAGTCGCCCTCAAACAGCATCACGTCCCAGATTCGGAACGTGACGTCGAGCGAAAACTGCTCGGTGAAGAGCGACATGACCAGCGGCGTCAGGTACGCGGATGGCGACACGTTCTGCGACTGGAAATGCCGGTACAGCGAGGGCAGCCGTGTCGAAAACACCTTGAGAAAGGATGTGTAGCATGCAATAAGCGCCTGCTCGTCCCGGGCAAACATGGGCTTGATAATGTGGCCCCGGGTGAGCAGGTTCTCCAGCGCGACCCACGACTGGAAGGGCGAGCCCAGCGCCAGAATCAGAGACGCAGCGGCGCAGGCCACCTTGGCAGTGTGCGGGTTGGCGTTGGCGTCCCGGGCAGCCCAGTAGGCCGAATGAGCTCGCAGCACAGCAGCCAGATCGTCGTGGTAGGGACACTCGGCGCCAAACATTTTGAGCTCGGGGTAGACGGTGTCGAGATCCACGTCGGCAAACTCGACCGACTTGGAGGACGACTTTTTGCTGAGCTTGTCAAACTGGGGCTGCGAGAGCTCCAGCGCGTTGCCGATTCGCTCGGTCCACACAAAGCCCCGGGACGCCGAGGGCACGCCGGCCCACCACAGCTCGCGGGTGGCCGGGTCCTGGATGGCCGTGTTGAAGTTGGGGATGATTTCCGACTTCCATCGGAACGCGTTCTCGCGCTGCTTGGTGGCCCGGTCGCTCTGGCGCTTGGCCTCCTTGGCGGCGATCGCCTTTTCGACGGCGGCCCGCTCCTCGACCATGCGCTGGTACTCGCGCAGATGCTTCTTTTCCTCCTTGCGGTCCTTGGGGGGCAGGTAGGACGGCCGTGTGCAGGACGCCGGCGACGACAAGGACGACGCCGAGTGCGAGGAGCCGCTCGAGTGGCGGTTCTGCGCCAGCTCAATCTTCTGCTCGTGCTGCAGCGCCTTGGGCGACTCGGTGAAGGCGACCGAGAGCT
Organism: Yarrowia sp. E02; assembly: GCA_017639365.1. Lineage (NCBI taxonomy): Eukaryota > Fungi > Ascomycota > Dipodascomycetes > Dipodascales > Yarrowia > Yarrowia sp. E02. The sequence goes on along the minus strand of JAAQQX010000003.1, from coordinate 2,290,409 downwards.
CCTGCGCAATGGGGGACAGCGAGTCGAAGAGCGACGACATGTCCATGATGCGGGGCACGGAGAAGGAGCCGTCCGGGGTGTTGGGGTCGTCCGAGGACAGCATGGTGGACGTGGTCGAGTTGGCGGACGAGTCCATGGCCGGCGACGGCGCGTTCATGAGGGGGTTGTTGTGATTAATGCTAGGTTGTTGGTTGTTAGGAAGGGTGGTGTGCGAGGCTGCGCCCAGCGTCTCGAGCGCCAGCTTGGACGACGACTCGCGTGTCTTTTGGTAGAGCGACGGCGCCAGCGGAATGTTCCATGCGCTGAGATCGTCAATGTCGATGGCGTCCTCGTCGTCGTCGTCCACAAACGAGTGCGCCTGCAGCATCTTCTTGCGGTTGGCGGCCTTCTTTTCCTTGAGCGACGGCTGTCGTTTGGGCAGCACAATGTTGCTGTTGCCCGAGTCTGACAGGGCGACCGACGAGCGGGACTGGAACGAGTAGACCGACGTGCGCGAGTGTCGGGGCGACGTGTTGGGGCTTATGGAATGCTGGGTCGAGCAGACGGAGTTTTGTCTCGACGTTCGCTGGTGTTGCTGCTGTTGTTGTGGTTGTTGCGGTGATTGCTGATGTTGCTGGGGAGCTACGGGCACGTCATCAATGGCGTCCAGTTTCGACAGGTTGTTGAGCGACGAGTTTCTGTACTTGTTGGACTGCTTCTTGTGTTTGCTGGGCCGCAGGGGCGGGGCTTCTGTGGCCAGAGACGAGGTGGAAGACACTCGAGAAAGCCGGCCACTGAGGGTCCGGTCTTTTTTGTTGTCTCCGGCTAGCGACACGGACGAGAAGGACGTGAGCGTCGAGGTGGACGCCGACGCGAACCGCCGGTAGTTTGTGTTGAGAGACACCTCTTCAAAGTCGCACATTGACATGTTGTGTGTGGTGTGTTGTGAGCCTGTTTGTGTAACCTGAACCTGTTTGTGTAACTAGAACCTGTTTGTAACCTGAACCTGCTTGTGAACCTGTTGTAACCTGTTTGTGACCTGTTTGTGTCGAATGTGATGCCAGCGGTGCTCTGACCCGAGAAAGAAAAAAAAAGTGGCTGTTTGGAAGCTGGGCCGAAAGTTCCAATCACGAAGAGCTGGAAGGGAGTTTTTATTCCACAGCGAATCTAAGAGTTGCGTGCCGAATTGGACCACACATTCCCTTGTCCCAAAAGGGTACAGAAAAGTGTAAAGGCTAATTAAAAGGGGGAATCAAGAATGTCTCTTGCAGAACCTGGACGAGAGTATATAATTGCTTGGGGGCCTGGAAAAAATCGAGGGAAAACAGCACAATTCCCAGAATACGTATATCGCTCAGCAGGCCACGTTTTTGCCCCTGTTACAGGCTAGTTTATGGGTCTATTGGGGCCCCTCGAAAACTCCTATTTTTGGCCATTGTATGCATGCCCACTATAACTCTAATCTTGTTAGATGAGGTCAACGCGAGACGGAAGCCGAGGCGAAAACGGCAATCGGGGCTCTAGAAAGATGCTACAAGTTGTGTGGGGTGATTTGCGGGTTCTTTCTGAGCGATATAACGTGTCTTTGGGGCATTTGCAGCTGTTTTGGGCTCTTTGAGACCTAGTTACTCCTCTTGCCTCTTTGGGAAATACATATCCCTGTTTGGGAGCCAAAGCCAATTGACGTTAAAAAATAAAATAGACTTGTCCGCTTTCTATTGTATGTCGTGGTCCGAAAGATAGGCATGCAGCAGTACCAAGCTGCCAAGTGTTTGTCAGTGTACAGGTTCGTTTGTGAAGCCAGTGTTTTGTACAGTGCAATCTGACCTGTCGTAGGTGGATATTTTTGGTCCTGTTTTTTTTGTGCTTTTTATTCTGTTTTGTTCCTACCAAACCAAGACTAGCGCAACAATCGTACCGCTACTAACTTAACCCTCAGACTGAAGCTTTCGACTTTGGTTCCTATCGAAGAGAGACATAACAGAAAGTCAAGGCTGGCTGAGACAAGCAACAGAGATGGGCAAAAAACCTCAACAAGCCTGAGGGTTACGGAAACGTCCTGGACATGTGTTGGTGCCTGAGTTGTGGGGTTAGAAGCATTTAGTGAGTTGTGAATTAGTCAACTACAAGTACTGTAGTTCAAGGTGTACTTGTACAGTGCAGTATCGTCTTGCTGTAGCCTTCTGTAGAGACATGATAGTTATTATTAGTAGCTTGGTATCGTACTAATGTCTCCTGTCATACCATCGGCCAATATACAACCTGCCAGTCATCTCATTGCCATTAGCTAATTGCTCTTGTCTTGTTATGTCTTATGTTGCTATCATTATACTGTCATGGCTGCCTGAAAACGATACGATACGATGGATCTTCTTAATTGACCAGCCACCTTATATTGCCCTGACATACTTCACTCACTCTGAGCACGCTGTAGATGCCTCTGACACGCTAGAGCTTCCTTGCAGGACTGTCGTTCCATGCACTCGGTCCAGGTGCGTCTTTTTGTGCCTTTTTGTGACATTTGCATTTTTTCCCATTTTTGTGCATTTTTCGGCCATTTTCCACACGGGGATTCGGTATGTTGGTCCACAACAAGCTCAAGAATGAAGATCGAGAATGTAAGGGCGTTGCCCCGGAGAATCGGAGGCTGGTAAAACGCCGGAAAAAACGTCGGAAAAAAAGGCCGATCAACGTCTTTTGCCAGACGAATTATAACGGTCTAGAATTGGTTGATAGGAGAAATGCTAGCGTACTTTCTGTAACTAGCGCCAGGAGTTAGTGCAACGTCTGGAGAGGCAGGAGGACAGGAGTACAGTAATATTTGCTGGCAAGCGGTGTTTGTGGGCTCTGTTTTTTTTTTTTTTTTTTCGCGATTTATTCGATTATTTAGCGATTTTACCAACAATCGTTGTTTTTTGCCCGCTTTATTCGAATATTATTTCACTCCAATGTTTACTTCTCCAAACTTTGTGCTGTAGACTCCATGCTCGTACGTAGGGGTAAAGGATACTGCTGTCAGGCACGATTTTTTGCATCAGAGCGGCGAAACAGGTTGGACGCGTTTTTTTCGACAGCTCAGGAACCCGCTAGTTTCTGGGGTATTCCCTTTTCGGCTGTTTTATGGGCGCTTCACGTTCTCCTTGTTTCCTCATGTGGTAGGGTCCACATGTCAAGTTAAGTAAACACGTGCAAGAAGAGAAGTAAGTTGTGTTGATTAGTGAGAAGTTGGTTGAACAGCACCAGGAGTAATAACTAATAATGTATAATTGTAACTAATGGTAACTAATTCTAAGCATATCAACTACTCTTGACTACTGTTCTCCAATTCTTCAATTGCAATTCTACCAACACGAAACGGCACTACCTCATTGGTACGTCTCCACTCTCGTATGTTTCACCTTTTCCATTGTGTGATCTTGGAATGGCTTGGCAAAATATTATCAGAGATATCCCTGTTTGGGAAGAGCGCGTTCTGAAAGTGCACAAACCGCCGGGAAATTAATGCAAAAATGGCGGAATATAATAAAAACACGGGGAAATTAATTAAAAATGAGTATTAATAAAACGCGCGCAAAATGGGGCCCAAAAACACGCTTTTCAGGGGATGGTGTCGTGGCATAGGCCCCCTATTTTGGCGTTGTAATTTAGCGTAAAACACGTTATCGACACGCAAAATGATGGGACTATAACAGGTGATAATAACGAAATTAAAATGGAGAAAATATGGAAAATAATGAAAATAAATGAACCCAACGAAGATATCGACCCACAATACACTCACGTGATACTATAACACACCACATCACCTTAGACTGTGATCATGCATAAGATGAAACAGATTCATGCTTCAGACGTGTACCATGAAAACGCCCCTGTTTCATAATTCCAGGTACAAGCAGGAGAGCAAGAAATACTTGTCATAACTTACCTGAGAGGTATCTGGGAGTCAGGTGAGAGGCTGATCTTTGTCAGTTGCTTCATTATTTTTCTGTCAAATCAGAGATTATCAGAGTAGATACCAAAAACAAGGGGCTAGGAGACCTGAGACCTGGATATACGAGGTTTGGTTTGATATTTCTCAGACTAGCTAGATACCTCTTGATTAGGAGTATTTCAGATACTGTGGACTATCAGCTGAAGGATAGATAGAGTCATCTTTTCTCCTATACAGGTTAGAGAACTAACTGACTCAAGGGGGCTTACGAAGCTGTAGAGTAGAGAGAGTCGAGAATGCTCACCAGAACCTTTTGAAGCTGTACCTACGACTAGTTGGCTAAAACACTCTTCTACAGGGCCCCTGGGGTCATCATTGGTGCCATTAAAGTCTCCATTATACCTCTTCTAACACCTCCACCTCAGATTACCATTTCACACGCCTGATCCTATCTCTCTCAGAAATACCCGTAACACCGAGGAAACTTGACCATAGAGTCCTATAGAGAGGTAGATTTATATACTACCTTTCTTTTAGTGTTCTCAATTCCTGTTCCGCTCTTACTTCCGATCCCCCTAAAACTGCCCCCAGCAGAACTGGCCACAATTCGTTCAGAAATAGTCGTATCACAGTGGCGACTTGATAAGCGTGTTACTAACGGTTAGACTAATACATTTGTACCTCTTATTTCTCTCCTACTTGTTCCCTGAAGGATTTAGCTACGAGAGCAGCAGTTATGTCTTTACACAGAACTGCGCCTATCTCCTTTAAAAATACCTATATTGCTAAACCGACTTTACCAGGGTGTTTATCCCACTCATAAAACCCAGATGACTGTCTCAATTTATCTACTGCTATTTCTATACCACTTTTTAAACCGAAATACCTAACAAGTCCCATTCACAGAAGTGGAGATAGCTCACGCAAAAATACTCGCATAGATATGTGGACTTGACCAACGCGTTTTTGAGACTCGAGAGATTCGTTTGATATCATGAATGTCCTCTCTACTCTCTCTTACCCACTTTTTACAGCTACACTCCCAATTCTCCTGAACTACACTCTCGCCCTGAACTCCTCCAGAAAAAACAGCAGTGTGACCACTACCAGTTCATCAAGTTATTCAGAGAGTGAGACAGCTAATCGGCGCCAATTAGGGGTCTGTATTATCTCCTGTTCACTTCTAGCCTGAAAACCCTTACTTAGCAGTACAACTTAACTCCCTCTAACTGCACCAATAATATTCCCAAATCTACAGGAACTTGACCATTGTATTTTACAAGTTCTATTGATCCCAACGATACCATAAATGCCTAGGTTACTACTCCTGGTCCACATTTTACGTCCCCTTCTCCAACTCTACAAGGTTGAAGTTGCCCCCCTAACTCCTCTAAAAATACCCGTATCGTCAAGGAGAGTTGACCATTGTGATCCCCATAGTCGTTATAATCCATTAGAACCTTTCATACTGTCTCTTCTAACCGTTTCCATCTTGTACACCTCAACCTCCAATTATATGTCCTTGCCCACTTGGATATAACTTCTCCCAAAATATCAGTACACTTAAATCGACTTGAGCAGGATATTTAATGGCTCGAGGAGATCCCTACAATACCTCATTTTCCTCTCCAGCCATATCGTACCCACTTCTAATTCCAAAACACCAAAATTCTACTTTTACAAAACTGCAGCGAAGTCCCTAAAAAATACCCACACTGTCACGTAGACCTGACACACGTACTGCTTAATGCCAGATGATTCGTTTGGTACCACTCATGATCACCATAAGCTCCTTTTTACTGAGTTCAGTTGACGAGTATAAGGAAGTGCATCTCTGCTGAAGCACTAAGGAAACATTCAGTATGAAGAACTAAGGATACCAGTTAAAGAGACTCTATAGTAGGAAATGACCATATACGAGACTGAGAAACAAGTCTCTGATCAGCTGGCTCTATTATTATATCTTTTAGAGGGTTGGTCGAGATGTATGGTAGGTGTACATAATTAAATCATTCTCTGCTGCTCTAGTCGCAATTAGAAAAGCACAGACACTTGAGAGAAGGTACAAGAACAATTGCATCCTAGCTACTGAATACTCAACACCACCCACTTGGTTTTTCTTGTCGTCTGCTTATCTCATTTCAAGTCCAGAGTTGAAGACACTTAGACAGACAATGAGACTTATTTGCAGGAGAAATACCCAAAAACACAGGAAAAGACCGACAAGGCACTCTCAAATGACCCAGTTTTACCCTAGACAACTCAATTGGTCTTATATTGCATTTTTCAACATTTTTGATCGGTATTTCAATATGCCCAGTCCGAGTATCGACCATAACTACATTGTCCTTGTAGCTCTCCTGAGAGAGTGAAAATGAGGAAATAATATTGATTTTTATTGGAAGACTCTTTCATAGACCGCCTTCTCTTATTCTGGCTTGTTTGTTATTTGTCCCATTTTATTTGATTTATTTCGAATATAATTCAATATTTTTACATTAATTTTAATTCATTTTTAATTCATTTTTAATTCAATTTAAAGGCATTTGATAAATGGTTAGTCTAATTTAGTCCATTTTATTCCCACTAACTCATTCATAGCAGAGCCGTAGAAGATCCTATTCCTGCAATCATACATTTTCTACAGCAATTCCTTTTAATTCATTTCAACCCATTTAAACCAATTACCATCCATTTAAACTCAATTAATCCAAAAATGGCCCAATTAACTCCAAAAATGACCCCATTATGCATGCAGGTTCAGATCAGACTTTAGACCTCTTCTTCATCACCAAACTACACAAAAATGTTCAAACGAAGCACAATAAGTCTCGTTCGACAGGTGACTCTCACGAGAAACCTCCACCATGCCTTTACAGCCATTGCACCGACCGTCAATGCTGACTCAGTCTTTTCTCAGGTTCTCGAATCCAGAAATTCCGTGACACAGGCTAAGTCGTTGTTTCTCACAGCAACAGCCCAGTACGCCACAACTCTGGTTTCAACGACAGAAAAGATCCAGAGCGAGCATCCCGACATTCAGATTGTCGCGGCTTCAGTAGATACCGTGGGTCCCTCGTGTTCTAGAGACGGTCTCTCTGCTGTGTGGTTTGACAAGAAGATGACCATCAAGGACTCTGTGTCAATGGAGGGTCAGGAGACGACCGGTTCGCCTTTGTCTGAATCTCGAGGTATCAGTGTCGGTAGAACCAACTGGACCACTCAGACTTCTCTTCTGTCTGTGTCTTTTGACAACACCAACGTTGTCATGCCTCTGGCCAACACTCTATTTACCTCAGGCAGCCAGTCGACTCTATTCTTCTCAGACAGACACTCGGAAGATGTCAACAACGGTCATAACCTGACTGCCATGGCCGTGGATCTGCCCTTTGATAACGCTGCCGACCTCAAAAAGACAGACAACTGGACCCCTGCCCTGGAACTGTTTGACTACAAAAACGAGTCGCAGATCATCACCCAGTGCAAGGAGAATCTCATCAAGGAGATCAACGGATTGCCTGCTTCTTCCTTCCTCCAAAACTGCCCCACTCTGGTCGCAAACCCGTCTAAAGACACTCTCGTCTTTGCCACCCTCGGAGACGACACCTTCAAGGTGATTGCTGGAGGCGGAGGCTGGGGCAACCGAGCATCCATGCTTGTGCTCGACCCCGGAGCCAAGCTGCAAAAGGGCACCGAGGTCAAGTTCAAGGCTGTTTTCCACCCTACCATGTTTCCTCTCAACGAGAAACCCGATTGGCTCAACGAACAGCTGCCCATGGTCACCATTCAGGAATGCAAGACCAGCGTCTGTTTCCAGTGCTCGCCTATCGTCGAGGAGCTGGTTGAGGAGCAGCCCAAGACCATGGATAACATGCTGGCCTATGGTTCTGAAGCTGGTTTCCTGATTGACGAGTTAAAACACGAGGTTCCTAACGAGCTGGTTGTTTTTTCGTAAGACTACGAGACAAACCAGACTGATGGTCAGACTACCATCCCATTGGTAAGGCAGTGACATAGGACATTACTCACATACTACTGGGACAGTGAGTCGACTACCTGGTACGAGTACTATCACTCAAACACTGCCACTTGAGGACTAGCGCTACACGCTCTTGAACTCATACCACTATAACAATGTACATATTATATATTTGAATCCGGTTCCAACCAGGGTGATAGTGATACCACAGGCCAAGCTCTCCTGTTCCATGAAGACAGATGATTCTTACATCAAAGCATACACAGCTCCGCGTAGTATCTATTAAAAGTTAAACTCGGCCACGGCCATCAGCTCGCGACTCACGTTCTCAAACACTCGACAGAGCATGATGGCCGCATCATTCAGAGGACCGTCCTTGGCCATGGGTGGCTTCATAGGAGGCGGAGGAGCGTACAGCTCGCCATGCATGCATGCAGTGATCATCTTGACCACAAGCGATGCTCCGAGACTGTAGGTCAAGGCTCGACAGGCCCAGCTCAGCATCCGGTTGAGCAGTCTGAAATGCCGCTTCAACTCCAGAGGATCCACGTTGGAAATGGAGTGGGAGTACCGCTGGTCGTCAGAATAGCCTCCCATACAGTTGTAGGCGGGTCCCCGGCTCTGGGTGACCTGAACCAGAACACCAGACTCAGTTGTCAGCTGAGAAATCCAGTCCACGGTGCTCTGGTTGGCCAAAAGATTGTGATCAACCACAAGCGGCACGGTAACGGGTGCTACCACAAACTCTGGAATGTAGAACTGTGGTGCGGGCTCTCGAGTTGTAACGCCTCGAACGCCTCGTAGTGTCACGGCCTGCTGCATCGTTACAGCCCACGAGATGAACTGCTGACCAGCCTTGTAGCGCAGCCAGGATGCTCCCTTTTCGGAAAAGAGCTGAGTGCAAAGCACGTCGAGATCCGAAGCCACCAGCTTGGGGGTATAGCTCGGGTTCATGAGCACCGAGGCGTCCAGCTCAAGCTCTGCAACCGACGACACGGAAAACGGGTACTGAGGGGTGGTGGACCGTCGGATGAGCGGAGTAGTTAGTGAAGTCAGTCTTGGTGGATGCTCATCGTCGTCTGAAGAGAGCAAGTCGGACTCTTCAAAGACGGACAAAATGTCTGGCACGGAGAAATCAAATGCAAACGGCTGAATGCCCTCCTTCTCCATGTCGCGCAGAATGCGCAGCTTGAGAGCAGCCAACTTGCGGTCGCTCAGCGAGTCCGACTTGGAAACAAGCGGAATGAGCGGCACAAACGACGACAGAACTCTCATCTGCTCCAGCTGCTCGGCGTCCGGAGGCTTGCTCAGCAGAAAGAGACAGACGTCCACATTATCCATGCCCGAAGACGTCATCATAATCTTGGAGCAGTTGGGGCTCATGGGGTTCACCATGTGCGAGGTACGCTGCAGCTGTTGCTCCAGATACGCGGTAGCATGGTCCAGCCAGTCTCCCGATTGCTGCGAGCATTCGACAAAGGAGACATTAAAGTCCAGAGTCGAAAGCGAGTTGTCTGTGGCTGTCAACGTTGAAGACTCCGACACCGAGCCCATGTTCTCGAAAACGGGGCTGGGTCGTGTAGACGCCTGGGTCTCCCACATGACGGGCTCGTGGAAGGTCCGTGCGGCTTTGGAACGTGGCAGAGGAGTCACGAGAGGAGCGGCTGCGTCGACGTAGACGATATCCTGGCACTGCTGCACAAACGAGCGGATGAGCGCCGACTTGCCGCTGTGTTTTTGGCCTGCCACCATGACTCTGAGCTTTCCCAGACGCAGTCCTGTTTCTGTGAATGGACGACGCGAAGTGAGCGGAATGGTGGGCATGATGAACTGGGGCATTCTCAGCTCTGCGCGTGTTCCTCCTTCGCTGTCGTCGTCGTCTGAAGACAGAAGCGTTTCGGACAGCAGGTTATCCGAAGCGTCGAGTCTGGGGCTAGACGACGCACTGTCCATGCTCAGCAGAGAAGCTGGTTTGGACGATACCACCGACAGAGACTTGAGGTGGTAGTTGAACGCCAGGGAGGCAGGAGGGTGGAGATACGGATGGGACGGTCTAGACAGCGAAGAAGACGAAGGGGTTTCTTCAGACGTGTCCGACGTGTCTTCTCTGACCGCTTCTGGGGGTATTTCCACGACGGAGTCTGTCTCTGCAACAGAGGCTGTATCGTTAGAGTCCATCTTGTCCGCTTCTCCTCTGCTAATGACGGAAACGTCAGAGAAGAAAAACGAGTCGACCGACTCGCAGCTTTCGGACGGTTTGAGGCCCACGTGTGGTTCCTGGGGCAAATGGGACACCTTTGTGACGGTGGTGGTAGAGTGGGATTTCGGACAGTCAGCTGTCAAAAAGTACGTGGTGAGCTTTGCGGGCTTGGAAGGCGTTTTTTTATCGGGCTTGATTTTGTCCATGGTTGCTGTGAGGTGGAGGTAGTTGTAGGTGGAGGTAGTTAGAGGTGGAGATAAGTGTGTTACAGGGTGTGGGGTGTAACAGGAGCGTCGTTAGAGATGTGTCGAAGTGGTTGTTGCAGACGTGTCGACGTGGTTGCAAGAGAGTATGTTGCTAGACTTGCAACAGATAACAAGTATCACGTGTCAGGAGTAGACTGGGCTAGATACCAAAGGGTTGGAGGGGCAAAGTCAGGCGGCTTTGTTTCTGCTGCACCAGCACGCGATAAAGAAGTTTAATTAACCACCTGTAGTGTGGCTGTTGCACCAAAGAGGCAAGAAAGAGGCAAAAGTCGAAAAGGTGAGAGATAGAGACTGAGGTGAGGGTCTTTACCAAGAGAAAAAAGTAAGAGTAAGAGTAAGAGTTGGGGCCAAGGCTCGGGTTATATTTATGTGCAGTTTGAGCCACCACAGGGCGGATGTAGTCGTCTGACAAAAGTTATAAATATAAGACCACAACCTCACCCAAAACTTCCCACATCCAGTTTCTCTATCTGTGTAAAAGAGAACCACACTTGCTGTGTATTGCCACCCAAGTGGACACAGACAGAGAGACACAGATGCGAAATGAGGCCACGAGGGCACAAGAGACCCTCTCATCACTCTGGCTGTCTTCCTCTCTGGCTGTCTCTCTTCCCTTCTCCAGGGTAACACTCTTTTTGGACGCCAAATTAAGCACTTGACCTGTCTCGTTGCTACAGTCACTCCACTGGGAGGGTGGCAACTGCAGCTAAAGTCTGGTGTGGGGTGCAGACAAAAATACTATTAGCTGCAGATGGAAATGAGCTATTTGGAGGACCGAGGTTGAGGAAAACCGTTTCTTTTTCTTTCTCTCTTCCAGAAGTTTCTATTGCACTGATACTACCACCACGATTAAAAATCCTCACTACCTCCTCACCCCCTGATCACCCCTTCTCTTCTATCATGCTGCTCTATCTGCCCCTGTGCGATACGCTCCACACCACGTTATCACGCATAGTTTGAGCAATTGCACCGCACAAACTTTGAGCTTGGGTTATCTACACGTGACGCATAAACTCCCAACAAAGCCAGCTTAATCTCACAGCCAGATACAATCACCTCAACCTCATCCAGAAACTACTCTCAACAATCATTCGACAACAAGAACCTCGCAAACAGACAATCTTCCGACCACAGCTACAAAAAAACAGAAAAACAACATCCCCCCTGACGCAATTGAAAACAAACCATCCCTCTACTTCTAGCCAAAATCACTCATAACCTGTCCCCCAAACCACCCACAACCACCCCCATGTCAGTACACAAGACGGCCCCCAAAGCGTTCCAGACAGACGCGCTGCGACGAGTGGCAGACTGGACCAAGGGCATTGCCGGCGCAGACCCGGAGCCCGTTCGAGTCGCCCTTGGCCCCCAAGACTTCACCTTTGGGAGCTCGTCGTACAAGGCGGGGCCTTTGACTTGTGTGGGTCTCGGAGGCAGCGTCATGGCCATCTGTGACTCCCAGCGTGACACGCTGCAGGTGTGGACCCGCAACACCGCGGAGGACTCGTACTCGCTGAGCTGCAGCAAGAGCGTGGAAACCAAGGGAGGCACGGTGGTGGGATTACATGTGCTGGACACGTCGCAGGTGGTGGTCCAGGTCCGGCTCAAGAAGACGGTCCAGATTAACATTTACGACACGACCAAGTTGACCTTGGTCCACAGTCTGCAGGGACCCGTGCAGTCGCCCGACAGCTACACGGTCAATGTCGCGTCGGGCTACCTGGTGCTGACCGCCTCCACAGGCGAGTTTTTTGTGTACAAACGGCCCAAGTTTGAGCTCACGGATATCTCGGGCACCGTCAAGGTCCAGACCACGCAGATCCAGCCCGCTGCGGCCCAGAAACAGCGCGAATCCAACATTCTGTCGCCTTTCCCGCACTCTGCTCCCTTGCTGGACCTTCAAGGCAGATGGCTGGCGTACTGTCGCGACTCTCCCGATCTCGATGGTGTGCTAACCCCCGTGGGACTGCCTCCCCCTGGCCCTCTGCTTGAGCGGGTTCTCGAGTCGCTGTCTATGACGGCAGCCACCTCGCTCAAGTCGTTGGTTGCAGCGGGCTCGCGGTACTACTGGGGCTACGAGTCATCGCAGCCTAATGGCATCAACTCCATGGCCGGTGGCCTGAGTATGCGGTCGTGGAACATTCTGGGCCGCAAGCCGCCCGTAGTGACCGTTGTCGACCTGCAAACCGGCAAAGAAATGTGCTCCTTCTCTCCTCCGTCTGGCCTGTCGTTCCTCTCTCTGTCCCCGTACGATCTGTCTATCGCCACGGCCTCTCACAATGGCGAACATGTCTTCACGTACGATCTCACGTTTGCAGACAGAGAGGTGAATCTGGTTTCCAAACACCAGCGAGGAAAGACGCCTGCCCGCGTTGGAGGCATCATCTGGACAGGTTCCGGAGGCCTGGGCATTGTCAATGCCAAACAGGGCTCGTTGCACTGGTTCCACCGAAACATGGAGTACCCGTTCTACTCCGAGGAGGTCAAGCTGTGGAAGCTGTCTGGTGTGCGACAGGGAGTCTCCGACAGCAACGATGGCTCGTGCGTGCTGCTTCTACGAGGAAACAAGCTTGTTTCCGTCAACGAGGCCTCTGGAAACCTGAACCACGAGTGGATCTTCCCGCTCGAAAGTGGAGACTCTGTCGATGAAGCACCCACTCCGGCTACAGTGTCTGCTCCCGTTCATCCCGTCAACACCGCCTCTGCCGCGCCTTCTCGTCCGTCCTCTGCCGCGTCCCAGCTCTATTCCTCTTCGGCCAGCATTGTGAGCAAAAACAGCGTGTTGAACGCGCTGAATAAATCGCAGGTGGCCGAAAACGCCCGAATCCCAGCCCAGCGTCGAGCTCTGCTGGCAGCCGTCGATCCGCTGTCGGTGTACGAGCTGGAGACGTGCTCTCCGTACCCCTACTTCCACAGCTCCAAGCGAGCGATGCAGTCGACGTACACGGTTGGCTCCAACGGTCACGAGAAGGTGCCTTCCGAGTCGCCGCACTTTAACGTCTTTGGAGGACCCATCGAGTGCACTCCTCTCGACTTTGGAAGCGGCACCGGCGAGGTGGAAATGTTTGGAGAGCTGGACATTGAGGAGTACGACTACAAGGGCCAGGTGTTTAGCGATCCGCCCGGGCTGGACTCCGACTCGCACCAGAGCGACCGGGACTCTGAGCTGGCGACCCCCGAGTCTGCGGACTCTGGTCTGCTGCTTGATGTTGGCCAGGTCGACCAGGCTCTAGTTGGCAAGCAGATTGTCGCGTAGTACAAATGAGCCTGGGAGGGGCAAGCCAGACCATGGGCTAGGTCGGTTTGCTCGTTGACTGTCTTCACGGCGGTCTTTTGCCCACTAACACACAATCACAATATCCACATCAACCTATTCCGATACCTAACTTATATATACATAAATGCCATGTTTTTAAAGCGATGGGTGGGGAGTAGGTGGAGGTTGCGATGTGGCCCACACACACACACACACACACACAAACTTTGGGAGGAAAAGTAAGTTTCGGGTTCGAAACACGACTTGTGAAGCACGACTGCACGACTCGACTTCCAAAAAAAAAAACACTACATTTCACACATCCATCATGTCCGACTATTCAAGCAAAAAGGTGGCCGAGCTCAAGGAGCTGCTTTCGGCCCGTGGACTCGCCGTGTCCGGCAACAAGGCCGATCTGGTGGCCCGATTGGAGGAGGCTGACAAGGCCGTTCCTGCCGAGAAGGCTGCTGCTACCGCAGAGGCCGCTGTGGCTGCTGAAGCTGCTGTTGCGGAGCCTACTCCTGCTGCCGCTGCTTCTACCGAGGTGATTGAGGTTGCCGAGGAGACCTCTACCTCCGAGAAGGCTCCTGCTGCCGAGTCCGAGTCCATCACCGTGGAGGACGACGTGGAGGAGCCCGTGGTGTCCGACGAGGACAAGCAGAAGCAGGCGATTGAGGATCTGGAGAAGCAGATCAAGCGAAAGAAGCGGTTTGCGACCGGCGACAACGAGGCCGAGATTGCGGAGCTGGAGAAGCAGCTGGAGCGAATCAAGCGGTTTGGCGCATCTGCCGTGGTGGCCAACGGGCTGTCTCTGGACAAGGGTCTGGACGCGCTCAAGAGCCGACGAAAGGAGAGCGGCAAGGTGCGTCGGGAGTCGGTGACTTCCAAGGACAAGAGTGCAGCGCACCCCTACCAAAAGAGCGAGAACGGGCTCAAGCCTGGCGTGAAAATTGCTACTGTGGACGAGGAGAAGATCAAGGCCCGTCAGGCTCGGTTTTCTCAGTAGAGGGCTGGGAGTGCGAGCCACGGTCCTGCCACGCAGATTGAGTAATTTATATTGTATTTTAGATGATATAGGTAATATATCGTAGGTATGTGCTGGGTACTCGTACATGTGTAGACTTCACTGTAGACAGAACAGCAATTTGGCTGTGGACAGAACAGCAATTTGGCTGTGGACAGAACAGCAAGAGGCTGTAGAATCCAGGAGTGACTACAGTAAGTACAGTAGACTATCGTAGATGTACAGACGCACCTGAATTGAGGTTGTTTTCGACTTTGAAACAGATCTGACACCTCTAAAAGTCTCAGTACGATTATCTATCTAGTTTTGTAAATGACAGCTCAAGTCTTAACTTCAAGACTCCACTCAGCCACACGAGTTGCCAATTCCGGTTTCTGATACCTATAATGCCACGTGCCTGAGGCTCGAGTTACTCCTAACTGTGTAATATTACTGCGAAAATATCCAACGTGCAGTTTTTCCGCTCTGTATGCGTCTCTTTTTTCGTCCCATTTTCGGCCATTTAAAAGTCGTAATTTCCCCGAAAAAAAAGCCGAAAAAAAGCCCAACAAATGCTCCTGCACTTGCCTCATTGCGGCTGCACTCCACAAGCTCTAATGGGACGCATCAGGCGGGAGTGCGGGATATAAGACTATGGATAAGGGAGCCATAGTCTTGTTTGCAGGTCATACGAGCACTTTAGGGATGGTGCATTTGAATAATAATTAATCAAACGAAATAACGGGAAATAAGCGTGTGGAAAATAAAGCAATAAAAAGAGTGGGAAACAAGTAGGCCAAAAACGAGGGGTAAATAAACCACACTCTGGCGGTCTCATACACTACCATCTCTCCCCTAACCCCTCTCGCTCTCCTTGGTTCCCCTAAACCTCAGCCTCCTCAAAAAGGGCCCAGGATTTCGTCTCCATCTATCCATATCTCGTCGTGGCCCTAATAGACGAGAAAAAAGCCATTATTTATCCCCTCCCAGCCCATAACCCTAACCCACACACTTCCCGCATGCCTTATCAACTTGCAGCAACTTTGAACAAGCTCACACCCATTCAACTCTGCTCACTCCACACTTGTGCGTCTTCCCAAAAAGAACTGTAGTAGCTGTTGAGCGAAAAAAGGAGCACAAAAGCAGCACTCCACCAGCAACAATTTTTACTAACATCGTCAACACACCAGCCAGATATCCCGCCAATTCGGTCACGTGACCCCGCACCCGTTCTCAGACCTTCGCTCGTGCTCTCCCACCACAGCACGTTAGTCACTGCTCCAAAACCTTAGTGCCACTAGAGACACAAAAGAGGTCAAAAAAGTCGTCTACCACCTTTCAGTTGGCTCTCACTACTGCAACAGCCACACTTTCGTCGCACCCCTACGTCCGCCAGTGGAAATTCCGCCCCACAACCACTCCAATGTCGCAGTCGCCTCCTGCCTCTGCTCCCAAGTCGCCCCCGGCAAGTTCGCCACCCCATTCTGAGGCGGACCTCTTGCCCCCCAACGCCTTTTCGCTCCACAATGTAAGTATCCACACGGAGAATCGTCACCGTAATTGCTTCTAACACAGCTCCCCCAAAATGCCACCTGGCGAGGCGTCAAAGACGTCATCAACGAAGTCTTCCCCTGCTGGTGCATGGTGCGTATCGTGGTGCCCGGAATCGCCAATGTCGAGGTGAAAACCGCCCAGGTGGCGGCCGAGCTGTCAGCAAAGCTCCAGGGCCACGACATGGACGGCTTTGTGCTGGCCACGCAGCCGCCGCTGAGCCCCCAGCAGGCCATGATGCTCCAGCACCAGGCCATGATGCACCACCAGATGCACATGGGCATGCATCACCCCATGGGCGTCATGCCCGGGGTGCACTACAACCAGTACAGCGGCTACCCGCAATCGCCGCAGCATTACCCCGGCGCGCCCCCGCAGTACATTGGCTACGTGCCCCAGTACGTGCCCTTCTACCCCGGGTCGCCTCCCATGACCGACACCTACCTTGCATCGACCACCACCGGCCCCGACACCACCGCCTCCCAAACAGCATCGCCCTCGGCCCAATCGGTGGTCTCGTCGGGCGCCTCATCCCTTACTAACTCCCCCATGCCCTACTACGTGGCCCCCGTGGCTCCGGACTGGACCCAAGCATCCCCCGTGTACAGCATGCCCATGAGCCCCGGCTTCATGCAGTACGGCCATGTGCCGCGGATGCGCCGGTTTGGCGGCTACGGCGGGTACGGAGGCTACAATGGCAACTACAGCGGCGGCTACAAGCCGCGAGTCATGAACTTCTCCGACACGCCGATAGACAAGCAGCGGCTCTTTGTGGGCAACATTCCGTTTGCTACCACCTGGTACGAGCTCAAGGCCTATCTCGGCAGCTGCGGGCCCGTGACGCACGTGGAGATCCAGACCAACGACGTGGGCGACAGCCTGGGCTTTGCATTGGTCACGTTTGAAGACGAAGAGACGGCGAGCAAGGCGATTGAGCTGTTTGATGGCAAAATATTCGAGGGCCGGGCGCTCAAGGTGCATTATGACCGCGTGCCTCCCCGAAAGACGTACAACAACCAGCATCACAATAATCATCATCATAATCACCACGGCAACAGCCACCACAATGGCTCACACAACAACTCTGGCAGCAACAGTGGCGGCGCTCCTGCATCGGGCTCTCTGGGCTCTTCTCCCGCACCGGCCGTTGCTGCCAATGGCTACAACAGATACAAGGGCTACAAGCCGTTTGTGCCTGGTGATGCGGGCAGCCAAGCATGATGGGGGGACCAAGCATCGGCATTATTTAATCTAACCTACCCTATACATGTGACTTGTAGATCGTCCAGGTTATGGTGATGGGCACGCGAGCAAAGAGGGTCTGTAAGTAGCGCCGGATTGTAGAGACGTTGACGTGTTGACAGATGGTTAGTGGAATGTGTAACCATGAGTAAGCCGGTGATGGAGAGGAGGTGGAGAGGAGATGTGACTGAAATAAAGACACCACCAAGCTGGTGTCGTTAAATGGTTCTTGTAAGACCTGGATTGGGAGAGATGGTTGTTGGTATGGCAAACGCGTGCTTAGACGAACAAGAGCAGTAAGCGATCTGGGGTTTTCTATTTTTCTAGACATTCTCGTCATTTAATTTAATCGAATTCAAATTTATGCCAACTTCGGAGATCTTCCTCGACATTCACTTTTGTTAGCATTTAGTTGAGGTAAAAGTTACGCTGGGGGTGGTAATTGGGGGTTCCAGAGACCCAGAGACACAAAGGTACTACCGTTGGATAGAGAATGATTAGTAGTGTTTAATTATATCAAGAATTTCGAAACTTGCCATACAAATTATTCTGTTAAATGCAATTTACGTGGGATGTGGTGTTGAAGTTTAGTTGGAGTTATACTTAGCCTATATAGAGTGAGGTGTATTGAGATGGATTATGACATAAAGACAGACATAGTAACTGTTCAATGGCTTGAAAATGAGACCACAAACAAATCAAGCAAGTATTGTATAGCACCTCGACTCTTGTGAATCTAGTGTAATTTACCTCTACCATATCCCAACGTCTCAATACGTCCTCCTTACACCATCCTTGTCACTGTATCTTTTCCATCTTTACACCCTATACTCTACACTATATATCTCTCCACCTTGCACTTGAGACTCTTCCTCTAACATGTCACTGGACAGACATTGACTGAGTGACGAATGATGAGGATGTGCGACGGTCTATGTGATAGTGACTCTCTACAATGCTACTGTACTTGGTACTAATCTACAAGTACTGTACGAGAGGCATATTCGCTGCGCTCATATGCCTCAGTCGCTATGATGTTCTTTCCTTATGTACATTACTCCTTGACCTCTCTGGAAGAAAAAGGGTCTTCGTTCACGGACTCGTCGACGGCCTCCTCAACGAGATTCTGCTTCATCTGCACCAGCTCGGCGCTGTGTCGCTGCTGCTGCTCGAACCGCCGCAGCTTGTGGCCCTTTTCGGCTGCTCGTGCCAGCACGCCGGTGATGAGATCCGTGGTTCGAATCGAGTCGTCGTTGGCAGCAATGGGATACGACAGCTTGGACGGGTCAAAGTTGGTGTCAGCCACGCCAACGGTGGGAATGCACGCTCGCACACATTCTCGAATAAGCGCAGGGTTCTCGGCGGGGTTGAGAATGACCACGAGATCGGGTCGCATGTTGGGACCAGGCACCTCGGAGTCAAAGGTCTTGCCGGTGGGCTGGTTGATATCGTCAAAACCAGTTCCAGACTCGCCGTCCTCGACTTCGTATCGAGTCCAGTTGGAGGCAATGTTGGCAAAGTTGGTGATGGCTCCAGGAATCCACTTGGAGTGCACGTACGAGGCACCGCATCGTCGCGACATGGCCTCCAGAGCCAGCTTCTGGCCGTCTCGAGTACCAACGAAAAGAATCAGACCGTTCTGCTTGGCAACAGCCTCGGTGATTCGAGCAGCTCGTCGCAGCTGGGTGATGGTCTGCTCCAGATCAATGATAGCTACGCCGTCTCGAACGCCGTAGATGAAGGGCTGGTTGTTGACGTGGCCCAGCTCGACAGCATGGCCCAGATGAGCTCCAGTGGCCAGCAGACTGGTGACAGTGGCCTCAATGCTGCTCTTGGGATGCTTGATGATGTGCAGAGGGTCATAGACACCCTTGACCTCGGCTCCCAGCTTGCTGAGCATGTCGTGTCGGTGCTGTCGTCGCAAAAACAGCTCCTGCTTGGTGTACTCTTCGTCTCGAGCAGTTCGCTGCAGCAGAGGGTAAATGGCGGCGATTTTGCTCTGGTCGTTACCCACTCGGATGTTTTTACTGTCGATTCGGCCCATCAGAGAAGACAGATCGGCCTTGTTTTCGGCAACCGAAGCGTTCTTTTTGGAATCGGACTGTCGAGCAACCTCCTTGGCTCGCTCAAGCTCCTCACCAGCCTTGAGAGCAGCCTGAAACTCCTGGAACTTGGCAGACAGCTCCTGGTCAAGCTCCTGGGCAAGAGGCACATTGGTAAAGGTCTCGGCGGGAGTGATGCGCAGAGCCCGCAGGTAGTCGTACGACTGGGTCTTGGAGCCCCCCTTGGCAAACGGCGACTTGGTCGAGTACCGTCGGATAGATCTCAGCATGTTTGAAGGTACCCTTTGGTGGAATTAGGTGCTGCTGCAAAAATGGAAATTTCACCAAACTTTAAGGTAGGGTAACTGGGAGGAATGGTGGGATGGTGGATGATGGAGTGAGGTGGTGGAGTTTGGGGGAGTGAGTGGGAGGGTGGCCACGTGGTATTACTGGTAGGCACGTGATATATTGGTATATTGGATGGTTACGTGATTTGTTTATTTGTTTTGTTGTGTCGTATCTGGGGAAGGTGTTGTGAAGTGTGTTTGAGATTACGTAATATGCCCTAGCAGAGATACAATAGTTTCAGAGTGAAGGATTATGATTGATCTGTTGAAATTAAATCCTGGAGGATGTGGATATTATTAGATTTATGAAGAATGACCTGTTTTCTTAGGCTGTTGGTACGGCTTTTGCAGTGTGGTTTCTACTCAACTAAAGTTAAGTAATAGGATATCGCGTGAATTGATACTGGTGTCATATTATGAGCTATCAGAAGAGTTTCTATAAGTGAGATCTATTTATAAGGACTCGAGTATGGCAAAAATGCATTTCTGTCTCTCAGAACTATTGGATCCCGAAATATAATGCATCTCTTAATGTTGTCTTAACTAATAACCTAACTAATTCATCCACCAGGAATATAGTCTCACCAGATAACACACGAGAGATATATTATTGGTGCCAAAATAATTATCAAGCCCTCGCAATCTATCTTGTCACTTCTGTGGTTTCATTAAGGTCATTTTGAATAACACATCTCGTTTCTTCGACATATCTTGAAAGCCGGGTAACCCTGATGATATCGCCTATTTTGCTTTTAAACCTCCCGAATTGTGAGCTGAAGTATGGAGAGGCATCTGAGAACAAATAAAATGGAGGCCGAATACGAGGAAGAGATAAAACGGGAAAAAAAGGGAACAAAAGAGAAAAAAACAAAAAAAATACCGACGAGAGGGATTTAATACTGACTAGAACGACAGTACAAGTTAACTAGGACCTACATAATAGACAGGTACAGTCCTCATGATAGATCTGAACAATTGTGGAGTAGATCTGAGAAGTTTAACATCTAAAGTTCCTGATCAGACGACATTCATGAATCCTGGTACCCTTAAAAAAGACATATCCAAGCATATGAACATTAGTAAACAAGGTAGTAAATGTATTACTAAGCGAAAAAACTCGTTTCCATTCATTTTCAAATCCCCAACTGCCTTACTACGTCTTCTGCTACTATCACATTCACCCCTTCGTATCTCCAACCTTCAACATAAGCTCAAGGTTGTGTATCATCGTAGAGATACGGGGCAGGAGATAATTGAGGTGTTTTAGGGACACTATAAAGCCGTCGTAACGGTATTTTTTGGTATCAAAGGAATAATACCCATTTATCAAATATTCCAGTTCCAATTGACAAATTTCCGTCCTTTTTTCTCTTGAAATGCGCGTTTCAGGCACCGTATTCATCTCTCGTATAACCCAGGCTGCATATCCCAACCCAGTCGGGAAATAAAGCCCAAGTGGAGAAACATCATGTTTCAGGAACATACTCAGGATAAATCTATATTTGCTTCCCTTTTTTCCTTTTCAATTACATTAAAATTAATTATAAATACTCAATAGAAAGAAATACCGGTACCTGTACCAGCTCTCCTAAACCCGATCAAACTGGGCCTCGAACATGGCAGTCTGGTTAACAGCGGTATTAGTCAGGTCATCGTCTCGCGAAGAGCCAGCAGCTCCAGCCTGGTCAGCAATGTTCTCAATGGCGCCAGCAGAGGGCATAAAAATGACCTTGGAGTTTGCGCTCTTGGACATGTTCTGCATGGCGTCCAGGTACCGGATCTGCATGGCAGCCTTGGAGGCAAGAATGTCAGCGGCCTTTCGCATGAGCTTGGCAGACTCGACTTCGGCTCGGGCGTTGATAATCTTGGATTCTCCGGCTCGTCGAGACTTGGCAGCCAGCGCAAGAGAGTCCTGGAGTTCCTGAGACAGGACAATGTCCTTGATGAGAATCGACTCGACCTTGATACCCCAGTCGGCGACTCTCTCCTCGATAATGGCTTGGATGGAGGCAGCAACTTCTTCTCGCTTCTCAATCATGTCCTGGAGAGGTCTGGAGCCCACTACGAGTCGAAGGGTGGTCTGTGTTCGTTCCTGGAGGGCCTGGATGACGTTGTTGACTCCGAACTTGGCCTTGTGAGGTGCAACCACGTGGTAAAACAGCACTGACGACAGCGTGATGCTGACGTTATCCTTGGTCATGGCCTGCTGGTGGGGCACGTCCAGAACCTGAACCATGACGTCAACAAAGTGCAATTTCTCAGAAAGAACGTTCACCTTGGTAAGACCCGGGTCAACAGACTTGTAGAACTGTCCGAATTTAGTCACGAGACCAACCTGGCCCTGGTGGACAGACTTGAACGGGTTGGGGCAGCAGAAACAACAGGGAATTGTTCCCAGACCGCCCATAATACCTCCAATGGTATCAATGAAGGACTCGTACCATCCCCAATGCTGGACTGGGATTTCGTTCGCGTACGAAGGTTGCAAATCTCCCTTATCGAACGGCTTGACGTAGACGGGCGATTGAGTGTGTAGAGGGTCTTTATTCTTGACGACATCGTCTTCATTGGAAGTGGAGGCTTCAGGAATGTGGTTGTCAGTGAAGTTGTCGGCTCCATACTCGTCAAAAGTAGGCGTAAAGTCTTGGTTGGATGTCATGTTGTGGTTTGTGGTGATAATTAAAGAAGAGAGAGAGACTACAACGGGTTTTTGGACTTGCGCTTGTATTTGTACTTGCATTTGTGCCTGGACACAAAAAGGCCTGATTCTGACAGATGCGTTTTGCCTTTCTTTGTTTGAAAGCGGCTGAGTCAGGAGACCGGGGAAATACAAAGAGAAAAACGGTAAAAAAAATGCCGACCGGTATAAAAGAAACGTGGAGATAAGATAGGTCTGTGTCGATCACCTTCATGCAGATATCCTCGGATGAGCCGGGTTTCATAACTGTTGTAACGTGCTGAGTTAAGGTATGGTGGAACATAGAATAGCGGCCAATTTGCTCACATTAGTCAGATTATCTTGGCGTCCGGGGATCCGGCCGTTTCCGTGATTGGACTCATTTTGAAGCTAGCAGGGCCAAGGCTTGAGATGTGACAGACAAAAATCTGCCCTGAAGACGTTTCTCACCACTCCACAGAGTAGCATCGATTAGGTTGGCTGTCCGTTGTTGCGCCTGCTGCATGCACGCGGCTATGTCTTTTCGGAAAGTTAGATTTAGTATGTTTTAAGTGAGGTTTTTGGGGTCTGGAGAGAGGAGCTAGAGACAAGTAGGTAAATATATCGACTATTATCGACAGTGCTGATGCTCGTTTTTATCTTTCCAGATTTTTTGGCATTTTTCACGCATTTTTTATCTCCGTGAAAACACTTGCAGCTATGACGTAGACGCCAAGTCTAATTAAGACTAAAGTCTACCCCTTTGAACTGGTCACATGGGGAGGCTGTGAAATATGCCTTTTGGTAGCAGCAGAGAAGTACAGATTGAGGACAGAAGCGATTTGTTCGGAGTTAAGCACCTTGGCGGTTATCGGTGAGGCAGCATCTCTAAAGATCCTATGACTCATAATGTGTCACGTACTCGTTTGACTAACGACTATCTGATGTCAGAGTTGCGTATCTACTCCGCCTTGAGCTAGTCTAACGTTAACAGAGATTAAACCATGTCTCACCGATGTGATGGGGCTCAAGCAGTAGTAGGAACGTGCCGTTACCATGCCAATTAAAAGCACATGTCATTTGTTTGTGTAGTTACAGGTCAAGTTAGTGTAGTAACTGGTCAAGTCGGTGTGTTTAGAGGACCTTTATTATTTGAATAAATGGTAAAAAACAATTGTAGTTTTTGTAGGCTAATTATTGAGTGTATTTTTGATGGTATGGAGTCATGAACCGGTAGAGTAGACAGTACTTATTGATATTAGTAATACACCATATCTCTGGTTACTAAGACACCAAGACACACCTGTTGACTGAACATGCTGCAATTGGCCAGTTTGTGTGACAATAATATCCAACTGAGTCCTTCAAGCGGTGTATTTTTTACATGGACGAAATGTAGAATAAAGTAACCCTTGTAGAATTGACGACTTGGCACTGTTGGGATGTAGCAGCACGTATTTGTTTGAGGTTGAATTGGTCAGATGGACAGTTGAAC
The DNA here is from genome assembly GCA_017639365.1 of Yarrowia sp. E02. NCBI lineage: Eukaryota > Fungi > Ascomycota > Dipodascomycetes > Dipodascales > Yarrowia > Yarrowia sp. E02. The sequence goes on along the minus strand of JAAQQX010000003.1, from coordinate 2,266,459 downwards.
CAGACATGTGGAAAACGTATGGTCAGTTTTAAATCAATTGAAGATGTCTCGATTGATTGTTGATAATGAGCCATCGTATTGGACCAATAGCTTGGCTATAGAGGTATCATCTGCTGCTGTAACACATCCAAGTATTATTGGGGGAATATGAGAAGCAATTCAAACACGGGTATAATCATTGATATGACTACTCATAAACAGGAGGTCCTTGCTAGTTTTACGAAGATATAAGAGTCTTTCCTATTCTATAACCACATCTGATAAGATAATCACTCTTAGATATAGCAAGTGAACAAGAGCAAGTGCTTTAGTGGAGGAAATTAAAAGTCAATAGACAAGTGATATTATCAATATTTATTTGTTATTACTATTCTGACTATCGTACGAAACAAGTTATGACTGTTACTATACGACTACTGTACAGTAACCTTTATAGCAGTCTCAAGTCAGACAGTCAATACTGGAATGATAGAAGTATGTTTACCTGTGAAAGAAACAGTGCGCTTCGACTGAGTTGCCATTGACTTCAGCATTTCTAGTCCCCAAGTTCTGAGCTAGCTATTCCAATTTGGCGGATACTCAAAGACATCAACCTCTTTATGCTGTAACAGAGGTGAGCTTCAATTAAAATACCTGCATTGTAAGAGTGATAAAAGTACTGAGCCACATAACCATTGACCTAGAAAGCACTTAGAGCCTCTCTTCTAGTACAGGTAAGTATCTGACGGTATCCGTTAACTATGTACAAGCCTGAAACAGGCAAAAAAGTGTCCGTCAACTCTGCAAAGACACCAGAGGAGCGTAATAGCCAGTTGTGAATGTAAAAAGAGAGAAGCAGTTCGATTTAGTGGTTCATCTGATCTTTTTTCTTAGTTTTGAATCAGGGTTGAAATAGAAGAATGCAGTGCTCAATAAGACGGCACCAAGAAGCTGTGGAACCAGGAATAGGCAGGCACCACAGTATAAAAGAGGTCCCCAAAAAGGCTTTTCTTCCGCAGACTCTTCTGGCAGTATCTTTTTCTCAAGCTCTAAAGAGTATGAAATGGTGAATCTAGCTCAATATCACAACACCCAAAACTAGACTCCAATAGACAACAGGACACGATAGGGAAACACGCTGAATTCAAAAGTTGCAGTTGTTCTGCTGTTATTTCCAGGATCACAGTTCCATCAAGCCCAGATCATGCCGACTAAGCCCAGATACCCCACTTCACTGCTTCGGATCAGAAAACCAACCAACTGTGAAGATCCTAAACAGGGCAACAAAGTACAATGGCCTGACTCACGAGAAAGTCACCAATCGAAACCCTTGATATTAGTCATCACCCCCAACCCACCGCTACCACTCCCCTTTTGCCCTTCTTCCCTCCTTTTTCTGCCCAATTCTCTTCTTCGCAGCCAGTCTCTTCTTATCTTCCTTCTTAGCAATCTGGTCCCACTTTTCCACCGATTCTTCCGAATGAGGACGATTAGGTAACCGCATCTGTCGAAAAGCCGCTGCTAACCTCTCAAAACAATCCTCGACGTTTTGTGTCTGGGATCGAAACCTGTCCGACTGAACCACCAGACTTTCGTCCTGAGTCAGAAACGGGAAATTTGAGCCTGGCTTATAAATCTGGGTTTTGACAGTCTGGGGAATCCATCCGGCATTACGTAACGTTTTTGCATCCATTTTCACAGTCGCTTTTGTGTTGGTTTTGTTGACATGTTGGCCTCCTGGTCCTGATGACTTATCAAAACGGTACGTGAAGCCGTTTCGGGGTATTTTCGCACTTGTGGCTGTTTTGAGCCATTGGATGTCTGCCAGAGTTGTTTGGCGTCGTATTTGCTGGAACAGAAGTTGTATCATGTTGAGAGAGAGTGCAGTGAGTTGGGTTGTGGTATAACACAGGTTATGAGTAGCCGGGGGGGGGGTGATATGAGTTATGAGTAGAGTGGAGGTATGAGTTATGAGCGGTGGAGGTATGAGTGCGATTAAGACGTAATAAAACCAGCTGGTATCGTACCCACTAGCTATTCTAAGTCGTGCCTGTATTTTTTCATTTTCATCTTCAAATAAACTATTTCTATTTTTTTAAACTATTTTATTTTTATTTTTATTTTTATTTTAATTCTATCATACACCTGCATATCAGTCCAACATCATAGAGTTCTGGAACAGTCCATCTTTTCGACAATTCAGAAACATCCGGTTTAAAATGCCAGGCGATTTGAATCTCAAAAAATCGTGGCATCCAGGCTTACATAAGAACCAGGCCAGGGTCTACGCCAAGGAACAGGAGGCTCTAGAAGAGCGAAGAAGAATCCAGGAACGGCAAAAGGAGATCAAACAACAACGAGAACGAGATGAACTGCTGAAACTGCAAGAAATGGCAACGGGGAAGAAACGGGTCCAGAAAGTCGAGTGGATGTACCAGGATCCCACTGCTGTTGGTTCCCAGGCTTCTTTTAACGAAAAAAAAGTCGACGCGAATTCCACAGACGATTATCTGCTGGGAAAAAGGAGAATAGACAACCTGGTCAAGTCCAAAGGAGACCTTGAGGCGTTTGACGATTCGCTGGATAGGTTCAGGCCGAAGGTGGAGAGAGATGCTGACTCAGCAGGAGGCTCCGGAACGGCTGACATAATCACTCATAAGGTCAAGGACGATCCTATGGTTGCCGTACGACAAAAAGGCAGAGAACTGGGCTATACAGAAGAGTCCAACGAAAGCGAAAGAAGAAGTCGCCGAGAAAGATCCAGGTCACGTGAACGGGAAAGAAAACGACCCCGCAGAAAACGTGAAGATTCACGTGACCGAAGAAACAGACGAGATCGAGAAAGAGAAGGAGACAGAAGACGACGAAGAAGAGACGGAGAGCTGTCGAGAAGAAGAGAAAGAAGAGATAGAGAGGAGGAAAGAGATAGGAGCGAAGATGACGTAAGAGATTACGTAAGATCTTCAAGACACTCGTCAGAAAGAGGAAGATCTCGTACCAGAGAAAAATACAGGGAAAGGTCCAGAGAACGGTCCAGGGAAAGATACAGAGATAGATCTAGGGAGGAGAGGTCACGTGACAGGTCACGTGAACGGTTACGTTCTCGACGCGATGATGCTGAGAGACGAGATCGTGATATTGGCAGGTCTAGCAGGTCTAGTCGGTCTAGTCGGTCTTCTAGGGGTGATAGAGGACGTGAGAGGTCGAGATCTAGGTCACGTGATAGGTCACGTGAGAGAGACCGTGACGAGTACAGAACACGTGAGAGGTCACGTGAGTCGAAAAGCGATGGCAGCAAAAGTTCTCTCCAGGATGAACGGTCTACGGAAATGAATGCTTCTGATGGAAACTCTTCGCGAGGATACAGAGCTGACAACGAGTCTTCGCGGTCTGGATCTCCTTCGCGTTCACGAAGAGATTCTTATCGTCCTAGAGATGATGATGAGATGCGTGTTAGTCAGCGAAAAGAGCGGGAAAAGGAGAGGGAGAAGGAGGTGGATGGATTACCTAAAGGTCTCCAGCAGATGCGAGCAAAGTTGTTGGCCAGTAAGAAGAGTGGAAATTCTTCTTCATCTTCTTCTTCAGTTCCTACTTCGGCTCCAGTCAGTAATACTTCTAAGTCAGCTACTAAGGCGAAATCTGAAACTGACGCGAAATTAACGGACAAGTTGGCTAGACTGAAAGCCATGCAAGATAATGCCAAGGCTCTGGAGGAGGAGAGAGATGAGAGATTGGCTACAAAAAACAAACACGAAGAAGCTGAGCGGTTGAGAGACGCGCTATTACGTCAGAAAAGCGCTCAGCTGGGAAGAAGTGAGTTTGCCAGAGAGGAGGAGAGGAAGGATCTGAAGTGATTGAAGTGATTGGAAGAAGGATAGTATCTTGCTTTTCTAATAGGTGATTCGTTTATTTAAGGTATAGATTTAATCTCTGATACTGTAGAAGTTCAGTTAAGGTATACATCTATAAAGAGCATCAGTAGCTACCAATATCAATCTAAGAAAGAGAACACTGGGATACGATATCCTGAAGGAGTACGTCATAGTGCTCATAAGTTCTGTACAGTCCTCATAGGAGAGTGCTCATAAGACATTTTCATAGCTTTAAGACTTTATCGGCATAATTGAACGATTCTATCTGATATGAATTGTTAGTGTCTATCCTTTCATTCAAACACTGGAATTATCTTACTTGTGTTATATAATAGGTTGGATCGTATGAAAAATAAAGCCACCCTTATCTTACAGTACAATGCGCTATAACAGAAATGCTTATGACTATATACAAATGCCAATTGAGGAAGTGTCGATACTTGTAGAACAGTAGAGATGGTATACTGTTCTTACTCACTGATTGTTACACCAGAGGTACTCATGGAAAGACGCTCAGGGCGTGGTAGACGAGTATGGTACTGTACGGGTATATTCTTTAGGTCATGATAGTACTTAGAGTACCATACTGAAAGTATTACTACATAGGTACCTGGTAGACACTGACAATATGCACTCATTGGAAGTACCAATTACCTTAGCACAGTGTCATACTCACGCAAGTATGTTACTCACAGTAGGTACACAGCACTACCCTATCAGATAGTCACCAGACTGACCCACAGACAGACCATACGACAATCACCTGACAGAATAGACACTGATCCAATACCTTCCGTCTCTAGTGTCATTATCACCTCCTATCCCCACCCCACAAATCACACACTCACTCTCTCCTCGGCACACTTCTCGGTTCAATGGAAGTATTTGCTGACCTGCATAACCGCATGGGGACAAGGAAATCCTTAGACAAGGAGAGAAATAACCGCGGAATACGCCAGGCATGCGTAAGTGTGATTGTTTTATCGTGAAATGCTGTATTATCGTTCATGGTGACGTAACAATGGTGTTAGACTCACGGCCCAATACTCACGGCCCAACACTCTCACTCACCACCACAATACCGTAATCCCACTCAATGACACCACCTCGTAATGCTGTTAAAACCTCCTTGGGCCACAAACTCCCACCATGCTGTTGCTCACCCTGACAACCAGAATTCCACACTGCAGATCACCACTGCCTAGAGAGTCCAAAGAACCCTGGAAACCAGCAACTGCGGCCTGGAATTTATCACGACAGTCACTAGGAACCCTCACAATACACGCCTGGCGTTTTCCGGCGAAAAAATGCTGCAAAATATCAAAATGCAGCGCTTCGCCCACCTGGCCGTAGAGCTGTGACAGAGCTGCTGTGATGGTTCTGTTCCAGGTGAGAATGTCAAAGAGCGAGCCCTGGGACCGGTTATTTTCGGTGGTTCTGTGTTAGTTGGGTGCCTTCAAGTCACGTGCGCCATACTCACAATTCCAGCTCGAAATACGACCATTCCGGCTGAGTTACGACTTTGGAATGCATTGGTACAGGAGGAGAGGAGAGAGACTACGTCTTTTTTAGAAGGTTTGTAATTCCACTTTTTTTAAACTTTTAATCCGGATATTAAGAGTAAACTCTGAGATGCAGACAGTAAGCATATCACCACTTTTTACTCGACCTCAACATCCACTTTTCGCAATGATTTCGTTGCCGCCGGAAATCATCGGCAAAATCGTCGGACTGCTGGACCCGGTCTCGTTTCTGTACATTGGCCAGACGTGCAAGTTGCTACGTGTTTTTTCGCGCAATGATACCGTGCTGACTGAGCATCTTCAGACCCTCATGAACTGGAGAGGAAACGACGACGAGACTCCAAAGGACGACGAAGAGGATGAGACACAAACGGAAAACGGGACACAAACGCAATTGGACGACTCGGACGACTCAGCTGTTGTAATTGCCACAAAAACAACGCTACCACCGTCCCAAACCACCTACACACTGGATCTGTCTTCGACCCCATTATACTCCACGTATCTCAATTTGCTGCGGCAAAAGTGGGTGGCTCGTCAGATGACTCTCAAAGTGCATTTGCGTCTATCGCCGGAGTGCAGAGACACTTTGGCGTCAAGTTGGTCGTCTCCAGACGGCTCTTTGTTGTGTGTGTCTCTGGGCAAGTACATTTTCGTCTATTCCATTGGTAGCGAAAAGTTCTGCAACAACATTCCACCGCTGTATTTGTTTGGATGGAAGATGGAAGAAGAAATTCCACTAGTCACCTTTTCCACAGACAACGAATACATGGCTGTGGTGTTTGGATTTGGACGAGTAAGGGTCTATTGCATGGAGGAGTTGTTGTCAAAATACCGAGGAGGCATTATCAACCTGGCCAACGTGCCGGCCAAGTACTCGAAGCAGTTTCCGTCGCGAATCGAGTATCTTGCCGTGTCTCAAAAGGCGTTTATCATGTGGGTGCGAGCTCGTCGTCTGGGAGGACTTACGATTATCAACGTCGAAACTACCAACGAAATCGACGTGCCGCATTTCCGACTGGATCTACGAATGTCTGCGCAGGCCCGCGATCAGGTTATGACCCTCATTGGAAACCAGGAGGCCCTTATCTTTGGACAGGCAGACACCCTCGACGAAGAAGATCTCACAGAAGAAGGAGCTCTGTGGGAATACTACTCCACGCTCATGGAAACCAGCATGAGCACGAGTCTCAGCTGCGACGGAGTGCTTGCATTACTGACCCCGGGCCGCTACATTTGCGTCAAGCATCTTCCCGACGAAAATCGCGCCCGTTTTGCATTAGCCACCGCTGAACTAGGAGTCACGGGGTCTCCTGAGCAGGAAGAACTGTCTGATGATGAAGAGGATGACGATCAGAGAGCTCTGTTGTACATTGATAATGTCAACTCTCGTGAAGAGTTCAAATCCATCAAGTACTGTCTTTCCTGGGACTCTACAGCCATGGCGGTTTACTACAAACAGAGGATATCCATTATTCCGCTCAAAGGCATCGTTGAGGACCAGGTTCGGCTTCCAGTAGGCATGCCACCGCGTCAGGTGCTTACCAAGGCTGGAGTAGAACCCCTGGCCATGCAGTACATTCAGAGCGACAGAATCATGTGTGTTTACGGCTCGTCGGTGGAAGTGTTCCATCTCAACAGTTCGGCACACCCTCGCCATCCCCAGCATCAGGACGTGTTCCATCTTGCGTCCAATCAGAACCCTCCTGCTCCTCCAGTGCCTCTAGACACGTTTGTGCCGCAAATCAACCACACGTGCGGGTCGATATTGTACCATCTATGAGAAGACGGGAGCGAGGACGAGTCTGGTAGTGCGCGTGAGACTGCCCAGGTCAGCCCCGCTCCGTTAAAAGAAGAAGAAAAGAGCCCGCTCAAGTAGCCAGGGGAGATAGACAGATAGACGGAAAAGGTGGAGGATATAGACGTGATAGAGACATTCAGGTGATACAGACACTGGAGGATTGATTCCAGGCGAAGGATGTATGCTATATAGTAATGAACAGCATCTAACTTTTTGGAAGAGAGGACGAGTAAGAACTGAAGCTGTAGGTAAAGAAATATAGCAGAGAGAACTTATCAAAGTGATTAGAAAGAATTATTGGAAATTATTGCAATAGTTATCTGCCAGAAGCTCTTTATCTTACCTAGTTGGACTCTACTATAGCTTAATCCCTAATACTACATGTGCACAGACTAGTGTCTAACTTGTACAGATATAACCCCAGAGCTATACCGATTTGATCAAAAGATTCCTGTAATTCATGCGGATCTAACGATACCCAACATGTCTTCCAGTACACATCTCCTCTTGTTCCATACCAAGTCCCATGGATACCCAATCTTACCAGGTAACACATCTGCCCTTAACTCTTGCTAGAATACCAGCATTACCACAGTGACTTGACCATTGTAATCTCCAAGTTAAAGGGATTTAACATCAGTTGCTCATGCCTCCACTACTCTCCTGTCACTACCAGTGTCTCTGCCACATTCTCTTTAGGCCCACCATAGACCTGCCCTCCACTCCTCCAAAAATACTCACAGAGAGACAGCGACTTGACTGTGTGGTTCAACGAGGCCATTAGATTCTTTTGGTTGCTTTTAAGCCGTACCTACCATAGTTTTTCCACGTTTGACAGCTACCCTCTTGTAGGTGCTGCTTACGCAACTGGACCTAACTCCTCGAAAAATAGCTGCACCGATGAGCTGACTTAACCGTCGTTCTCTTCAAAGAGAGGGGAGTGCGTTGAAACCTCTCTTTTGTTCATACAGCTACGTATACCCGTTTAAAATCGAAACTGCCTTTTCCAACTTATCACAGAACATTTTATAACAAACCAAGGAATATTTGCATTACTACCGCGACTTGACCATTTCATTCAATAGAGACCCAGCTATTATTTGAGCCCATCAATCTCTCTCTCACTCTTCTTCCCCAGTTTTTACTCCAACACTGCCACTTTTACTTCGCTGCACACCCCCCATAACTTTCTCAGAATTAATAGCAGGGTCACGGGAAGTTGTCATGTTGCTCCTTACATCCAAACATCCTGTTTGTATCCCATAAATCTTCTTTACTTCTCTTCTAACTTCTGTCCACTTCAACACTGCCATCCAGTTTTAAACTAGGAGCCAAACTCGGCCCAACTCGTCTAGAAATACCCACATATACAAGGGGACTTAACCGCAGTCATCCTAAGTGTTAGTGGATTCTACCAACACCACATATGTCTAGTTTTCTATCCAATATCCACTTTTTAACTCCTATATCCAATTCTACACCACCACAGCACTTGATCCAAAACCTGTATTAATACCAGCACAACAATGACAGCTAGATTACCCTGTTCCATAGGCTCGATAAGTTCACCTGGTACCTTTTATATCTCCAATACCACCTCTTTTCCTTTTTTAAACCCGATGTTCCTCATTCTAACCCTCACAGATCTGCTCTCAACTTCATCAGAAATACTCCCATGCTAATGGCAAGTAGATGAGAGGACTCTCCCAGCTCGGGTGATGCTTCTGGTACCATGAAAATTCCTCTTACTGTCACAGATTAACTTCTAACTCCAGAGCATTCACTCTCTACATATCGCTCAACTGGCCCCAGCTCCTTCAAAAATCTCCGTATAGCCATGGCAACTTGACCACTGTATTCACACGTCTATTTAGATTCCAATGATGCCCATCTACATCTCCTATTATGTCTTCCTAGCTTTTTGCATCTGCATCCCCTCTCTATTCTGACAACACAGCTGCGCATAACTCCTCCAATAATACTCTTGTCGTTAATCAAACTTGGATTTTCTGCTTACACGAGCGATTAGATTCATCTGGTTCAATTTTCTAGTCTCCTATCCCTTCTCTGTCACTTTCCGCAGCCATACTCTCACTTGCCCTTAACACCTCGAAGCCCCCTACTAGGATATATCTTTCAGTAATACTCATATAATGACGGGGAGTTGACTACCGTATTTCCCGAGTCAAGTAGATTCCATTGATACCGTTTGTTACGCTACTATTATCCCACCTTGACTAGTTTAACCTGAAACCTTCACTTACACTCGCCATAGAGCTGCCCTCCACTCCTCCAGAAATACTTACAGAGAGACAGTGACGTGATAGTTTAGTTCCTTGGGGCCGTTGGACTGTATTTACATCTTGTAAGTCCTCCCATTTACATATTTCTCACTTTTACAGCCAGTCCCGGATTTCTATAACTCCACACAAATGAGCCTAACTCCTGCTAAAATAACTGCATTGACAAGCCCACTTGACCGTTTCGTTCCCTGGGATCTGACGGTTCAGTAATGTCCTGTTTATTCGCCCCTGAAGCTTTCTCTAAGACTGCTTCCCCAATTTTACACCAACCCGCAATTCAACTCAGGCGTTCAACTCCCCGTAACTTTCTCAGAATTGATCACATACTTACAAAGAGTGGCAGTCATTGCACTTCAGACATACAGCTTCAGTAAGTACCCTGTATTCCTCTCCCTCTCTATTACTAACTTCTTTCCCCCACGTTTTACTCCCCTACCAGGTTATGCAACTGCACCCAACTGGAGCCAACTCCACCAGAAATACCGTCAACGACACAGGTACTCACCTAGAGCACTCCTCTGCCTCCTACGATGCTAGTGGTACCGTACATGGCTAGTTACTGCCCCCTCCCCAGCTTTTACACATCCACCTCCAATTCTACCAGGTTATAGAACAGTTTGCAACTTGGCCAATAATATCGCTACGGTATCGGTGACTTGACCATTAAAATCTTTGGGGTCTGGTGGTCCTTTTGTGTCCTTCAGATCTTAATAAATATATATTTCCCACTGTTTTATTCCAAAACACACATTTTCAACAATTCGAAGAACTGGGCTAACTTTCTCAGAAATACCCGCATCATCAAGGCTGCTGAGCCAGTGTATTCATTGGTATTCAATGACTCCATTGATACCATTCAAGTACCTCCTAGTATATTTTGAACCCATTTTTCTCTCTAGCTCCCATTTCTACTTTACTACAACACAACTCAACCTAACTCACTTAAAACTATTCCCACAGACATGAATACTTGATTACTGTATTTGCACGAGCAAGGGGGTTCCATCAATACCATTCAATTCTCTCTTCTAGTCTCTCTTCAAATTATAGCACCTGGTGTTATGTATGTTGGAAGTGAGGAGTGTTAGTGATATATCTGTAAGGGAAGGATGAGAGTAACAGAAAGCGTATTAAAAGAACCTTCTGACCCAGTCAAACACTCCAATCTAGTAGGCTTAAGAATACGGGTATTTTGGGGCAACTTTTGATTACAGTACTTCAGTTTTAGGGGTCTGGGTGTCAAAATACCAGATGAAGCTGTTGGCGAGATTTGCATGGTTGAAAACGAGTCTCCCAACTCCTAGAATCTTAATGGTTAAGTCTCCCCGACGATGGCGGTATTGCTGAAGGAGTTAAGAACAGGTTTGTGGGTGAGTAGAGTTGCGAGAATCGGAATAAAATAGTGTGAGGGATGTCAACGGTGAAGTACAAGGTAACATTAGAATTACCTATATCGTAGGATCAGTTTGGTACCGTCTCCATATCTCAGTAGGTATTTCTGATGCATTTCTGGGCAGTTCAGTGAAAATCAGGAAATGAGTGATCGGGTTAATAAGTGAATAAAAAGGGGTAGGAGACTTATAAGGAGGGAAGGGAATCCTTGGTCTAGCTAGAATGGCATGGACAAGTCGCCATTATGATACAAGTATTTCTGAGTCAGTTCGGGGCAGTTATGCATTTATATAGAATTGGAGGCGGAAGTGTTAAAGATGGAAAAGAGGTGTAGATGGAGGCAAACATGGTACTGTTGGGATCCACCGAGGCTGAATAAATCTCCTGTCTTGGCCTCATAATGATGTGACTATTATTGAAGGAGTTGTGGGACGTTCTGTTAGAGGGACATACATGTATTCTGGAGTTAAAAGTTGAGTAAGAGAAGGAGAGATGACGTGAAAGGTAACATCTGAATCCCCCACTCCTACTTGTTCAAATTACTAGCTTCCAGAGTTATGACTGTATTTTTGAGGGAGTCAAGCCCATTTCATGCTAAGGGAGTAGGACACAATTGAATTGAATCTCATTTGAAGGAGCTACCAGTGCCTTCAAATACAGGTAAATCATCTACTCATTACTATTGAAGCTTGCTATCAATAGATATTGGCCACCAGCTGGCTACTGTAGCTACTATTCTTGCACTGGGTCGAGATCACCAGTGACTCCACTTAACGTTTTTCTTGATGACACTCATTTACTTGGACCTTATACTTGAGAAAACTTATCTTCCAACTAATACTACACACCACTACTTGGGATATACTTACCCTTCTACACATTCTCTACAAATATCAGGCTGAAGTCGTACCAACTTCAGGCACCATCAGAAAGAGTCTATTTTGAATATTTTGAATAAATAACCATGAGTTACTACCGTTCCAAGTAGAGTAGTTTATTTTCGCTCTCGGAGCAGCTTGTTTCGCTTTTCCTTTCGCTTTCTTCGAGCCAGCTTCTTAGCAGACAGAATGGCAGTCATCTTCTCGAGACGCTCCTTCTCGTCCTTGGCCAGACGTCGTTCCTTGATTCGTCGCACTTTTTCCGCATGCTCGGCCTCCTTTTCGTCCTTCATTTCCTTTTCCTTGGCCTTGATCATTCGCAAGTTTTCTCGCTCCTTGAGCCGTTTTTCCCAGGTTCGGTGCTTGAGAGGCACACTGAGGTTGGACGTTCGGAACGGCGTTTTGGTTTCTTTCCAGTTCTTGCCGTTGACTCGCACCTGAGGGGCCTTTCCCAGCTTGGGCAGTTCCTGTTCTTCAGACATTGTAGTTTGGAGTGTGGTTGTGTGGTTCTGATGGAGATAGTTTGGATATTTTTTTTCGCTGCCATTTTTTCCTGCATAATCTGCGCCTGAGATTTAGGGTTAGGGTCACGCACCTTAATCCAGAAACCATGCATGTACGCGATCAATCTAAAATACACCTGTAATATCATACCCGTACTCAGTATGAAACTAAGAGTCAAATTGGACCGGATATCTCTGCTCAGAGACGTGCTCAATGCAGCCATGGCGGTCCGAAAAGAGGCTTACATAATCTTTGGCCCCTCAGACGTGCGAATCGTGTCTCCAGCGTCCAATGACGGCACCACAATCTCCCTGTTTGCCTTCTTTACCGTGGACTATTTGTGTGACTCCAACCAGTATGTTTGTGTCAGTGCTTTTGACGACATCTGTGTTTTTTTGCTGAGTTTGGATGACTTTGCACGAGCTCTCAAAAGTGCCAGTTCATACCATATGGACGAGGTACGACTCAGCTTACGTCAGTACCAGGGTCTGTTACAGCTTCAGATTCGGGTGACTCAGCAGCGAGAAAGAGGCCCCACTGTGGTTACTCATAACCTCCCTGTTGATCCGCGAAAACTGGACGACGAAAGCTATCTTTTGGTGCAGCCTGAAATCCAGCCAGAGGTGTATATCATGTTACCTAAGCCGACCCTGAACATTTCCAAGCTCAGTGAGCGTTACAAACGACTAGGTAAGCTGATTACACTGAGTGCAAACAACGCTGGGTGTCTGAAACTCGTTTTGGATGCCGTTGACGTTAATGTTGACACGGATTGGAAAGGTCTCATGAACCCTCAACTGGATGGAGGAGACCAGCATCAGGAAGATGACAGACTGCCTTCTCAGGGCTCGGGACCTCCTTCGTCGCAGGTTCGATTCTCTCAAAACAATTTTGGAGAGAGAAGAACGAGACCGAATAGTTCTGATTTTGCTGCAGTCACTATTCCGTGCAAAGATTGGTGTTTGTTGATGAACATGGCTCTTGTTTGTGATAGTGTTGTTTTGGCTATTAGTCATGAACGTGTTCTGACTGCTTATTGTTATACCGACCATCCAGGCGATACCAGCGGATTCATTACTTATTACATGTCTCATATTGAGGAGTGATGAAAGGTTTTAGGAGGAAATAACAATCCAGAACAGATAAGAGTCTAGAAGAGAGACTCTAGGAGGAGAGGAGATGGTGAGTGGGGATTCTAGATGAGATACTCTACAAGGGTGGATACTCGAGACTCTTGGAAAGAGAAGACTCTAATAGAGACAGGATTCTAGAGGGGACTCAAGAGAATGGACTCTAACATGAGAGGACATTCTAGGAAGAGGCAAGACTCTAGAAGAGTGGAGACTCTAGAAAATGACTCTAGGGAGAAAGAAGACTCTAGAGGAGACAAGTCACTGCTAAGAAGAGAGGAGACTCTAGAAGAGAATCGACACCACCAGAGAGAACATTCTAGGGAGAGAAATGACTCAATTACGCGACAAGGTCACTTCTCCCAAGTGATAAACACGTCTATTGTTACGGTACAGCACTTCACGATGTACTATTGTTCACCATTGTTCACCCGTTGAACCCCTTTTCCGGACTTATTCATCTTATCTCCGCTCACTCTACTCCGTCCACTTCCCCACAATGTTCATCTCCATCCTGCTCCGACAATACGCCGATATCAGACCCCTCGATGAGCCCACTCTGCGAAAAAATCGACCAAGTGGCCCTACCCCGCCCGTCAGAGAGGTGGTAAGGAGTCTTTTGGCACTTTTCGACCCTGTTTGGCCCCGTTTAACACTCCTCTCGGGGTCTAATCGGCAATGTTACGTTATTATCAGTGACTAACGAGCTCGATTGGTTGTTTTGGGGGCTAGCGTGTTTGCTAGTGGTGCTAGTGCTGGTACCGGCACTATCAGTTGAGCTAGCTAACAAACTGGGTCGACTATCGTCGTTGTTTAGGACTACCACCTGCACTACCAGTGAGCTAAGTGTTAGTGTCTGCTCGCCAAGAGGGGCTATTCAGCGTGCTGTGGTTCTGCACAGCTTTCTACCTGTTGCATGTCACCCACATCCTATGAGCTATAACTACATCTTATGACTCCTGAGTTATGTTGTCGTGTCGTGTCATATCCAAAAGTTTACTTGCTGGCTAAAAATTCATTCACGCAATTTGGGGGTCACTTTTCTCCCAGGCTAACGATAGTGGCGTGAATAGGGGTTCATGTTTCGACTTTCAGTCCAGGCTTCTGTGAGGTTGTTTTTCCTTCTCTTTTAGCCAAAAAAAACACCTGTCCACGCTCTCCTCCCACACGGCTGACCAGGTATGAACCGGTTTGTGACGAGGGGAACTTCCCCACATTTCAGCCTTGAGTTGTCGATGCCACATTGTTTTGTGGTATATAATGGGCACTGTCGTGCAAACAAAATTCTCACTACCTACTCATTCTCACTGTTATCATGTCCTCAGACTTGAAACCCGAAAATTCTCCTCCAGGCGACATCGAAAGCCCCTCTAGCCACCAGGACGAACCAGCCGTGCTGGGAAGACTACGCACCTCGGGAGAACGGGACGAATACATCCACATTGCCGGAGTAAAGTACCACAAAGAAGACTTTGCCCGTGCTTTTGGAGGCACTTTGAACCCTGGTTCGGCTCCTTTTCCTACACGGCAGTTTGGCAATGCTGCTCCCTCAGGTCTCTTTGCCTTCTCCATGACCATGTTTATTCTGGGCATGTATCTCGTCAATGCTCGAGGAGTCCATTCTCCTAACCTCATGGTGGGCTGTGCTTTCTTTGGAGGAGGACTCGTGGAGATGATTGCAGGCGTGTGGGAAATTGTGGCCGAAAACACGTTTGCAGCTACAGTTTTCTTTTGTTTCGGAGCTTTTTGGTTCGCCTGGTCACTTCTTAACTTGCCTATTGGAATCGAAAAATACTACGCTTCAGAAGACGAATTTGCCCAGGCCGTGGGCATCTTTCTCATGGGCTGGTTCATCTTTGCGTTTTTGATGACTCTGTGCACGTTGAAAGCCACGGTGGCGTTTTTTCTCCTTTTTGTGTCACTCGACTTGGCGCTCATTTTTCTGGCAGCAGGATATTTCCAGAGCAACTCAAAGCTCACCAACGCAGGAGGCGCCTTTTGTATTTCCACAGGTCTTCTAGGCTGTTGGAATGGCTACGCGGGAGTAGCTTCTCCCCAGTCGACCTACAAGTGGCTTATTCCTAAAGCCGTGATGATGCCCGGAGCTCACAAGTAGGAGAAGTGAAGTGGAGAGACTACGCGATAGTACAGTAATAAATGACAGATCTAATATAAAAATTTATTCCAAACAGTCAGCAGAGTAGGAACTGAGTAGACGCTGAGTAGACAGACTGAGATTCAGCTTGATAGCACTGGGCCATTGTTTGACTCGTTGGGATGCATCCAACAAGCCAGAATTTGGTTGTATACCGAGTTGAACCAGTCAAAACAGTAAAAACAACCAACCAAAGGCCAGATCTCCTCCTGGATCTAAGGATCTAGCCTTGTTTTGTTATGGTCTAGGTCCTCGACTCCATGAGGTTCAGGCTGGACCGTGCTCTAGGTTCTCAACTCCAAAGAGGGAGTAGTGCTCCAATCCTCTCAAATGAGATACTCCCGAATGAGACCTCAGCGGGGTTCCCTGATCACTGTAGCCTTTCTTTCGCTATAAATATCACCACAAACCTGCGGCCCGGAACGCCTTGCCTCGAGTCTCAAACTTTTCTCCGTAGTCAGCAGGCAGTCCAGAGTTCCATTGAAGAGACCCATGCGTGGAGTACGCAAAGCCGTCCTTGGTGATTGTCGTCGTACCTCGAACAGCCTCTCCCCCACAAATGCCGCCCTTCATGTCATCGTCGGAATCGAAAACATCATCATCAGAAGGCACTTCAGGAAGCACGGCCTTTCGCCGCTTCTTTCGAGCCCGCTCCTTGCGCACCTTGAAAATGTGCCGCACCTCGCCCACACACTTTTTGTGGCGCTGTTCAAGCGTCTTGATAGAAGAAGGCTTGATGACACAGTGGCTGCCAGCTAGACCCTCAGAGGTGTTCTCAAGCAGCCTCTCGATCGCTGCAACAGCCTTGGGGAGCTGCAAACAGGCCAAAACAGCCACGGCGGTGGCGTGATCTTCCCGGATACGAGACGCCTTGTTTCGCTTGACTTTGGGAAGACGAGCATTCTCAAACTCAATGCCCTTGAGATACATTTCTGCAAACGACTGAGAAGGCGCCGAGTCGATGGGAGCCAGAGGAATCTTCTGAATGGGAGCAGGGAGAGCTGTAGTCGAAGCAGTAGCCTTGCCCTTCTTGACAGGCGTCTCTTCTTCCTTTTTGGGCCGGCCAGAGGACGAAACAGGCTTG
This sequence comes from Yarrowia sp. E02, assembly GCA_017639365.1. Lineage (NCBI taxonomy): Eukaryota > Fungi > Ascomycota > Dipodascomycetes > Dipodascales > Yarrowia > Yarrowia sp. E02. The sequence goes on along the minus strand of JAAQQX010000003.1, from coordinate 2,249,838 downwards.
ATTTTCGTTCCTCCTCCGTGCCCTCCAACGACAACAGTTGTGGGCGACTGAGACACAGACTCAATGTACTCTTCTCGCACCGCCCGCATCTGCTGCGCAAACTCCTTTTCCTCCTCGGTGTCCACGTTTTCGAGCTCGGCTTCATGCGGCAGCAGTTCCACGAGCTCGGGAATCGTAGTCGACGACCCAAAGGGGTTCTGGAGCAACTCTTCCTCCTCGAGATTGGTTTCCAGAAACGCCCACGCGAGCCACAAAAAGGCCTGTGCTCTTGAAGCCGACGACAGATTGGCGTCCATGATCAGGTCACAGAACTCAAACTGGTCGTAGAAGAACCGGGCGTTCACAAACGCCGAATTCGACGACAACAACGACACGAGGTTGATGGCGTTGCAGTGGGGCACCTCGCCGTTGGAAATCATGGCATTGATGGTGTCAGGTTCGGACTTGCCTTCACACGCACCCTTGAGGATGGATTTAAGCCGAGGAGCGTCCTGCAGCTGTTTGTACTCGTTTTTCGAGTTGGAGTTCTGCAGCGACGGAATGGGATGGTACGTTCTTAGCTGGGCTCGCATTTCCGGAAAGAAATTGAGCGTCGTGTTCATCCGGCCAATGTTGACCAGCAAACACACCATGGCCATATTGAGACCTGCTTCTCGATCACCCATCAGCTTGTCGTGCAGAACTCGCGAACATTTGGGCGACTTGGCCATGGCTTTAATGTAGCAATCGGCAAATGTGTATCCTCCTCTTCGTGGCGTGGCTTCGTTGTGGTCCTCCATGTTGTATCTGTTTGAAAAGACCCGCATTTCGTTGCGGAAAATGCAGCTGAGAAAGTCAAACTGGATGTCTCTGCGCCACAAAGGCTCGCCATCTTTTTTCTTGAGATGCAGAATTTTGGGATTCGTCAATCGCGGCTGGTACTGTCGTTTTTTTTGTGCCGAGCTGGGAGACCCTTCCTTTTTCGGCGTCTCAGGCGACTCGTGCACGGGGTCGTATTTCATGGAATCTGACATGATGGGTGTGGTGGGGTAGTGTAGTGTAGCTGGTAGAGTTGGATTTTAGGGCAGACTTGGTGATGTATCAAAGAGGAGCAGTTGGGACTGCATAGAGTTAAAATAAAGTAAAATAATTTAAAATCAATTTAAAATAAAATAAATGGTGAGGAGATGGAAACGGCCAGATAAATTCAAGAGAGGAAAAAAATGAGCCATATATAGATTTAACGAGTGTTGGAGAACTCAACTGTGGAGGATTGAGTATTTAAGGAGACGTTGGCAGTGAGTACAAGTCATCAACATCGCTTTGCTTCCTTTTAGTTGAAACTTTAGTTGGGAATAGTTAGATTGAAAGCCAGTTGGGGGTACCTATTTAGATTGAAGATGTCTGGTGGACTTTAGAAAGGGTAATCAGAAGCGCAACAGTCATATTCTAAACGAATACCTGTCAGCTTCATTTTGTTGTCATACAAAATCGAAAGCTATTTACGTTTTAGTCTAATTAATGAACTTCAAAAATTTGACTTTAGTTGGAGTTTACTTATGATTTACTTACATCTAACTGTCTCACATCCACCACAAGTACACTCCCTATCTCGCTCGGAAATACTTACATCAGTATGGAAACCAGATCATTGACATCCCACCACTGGGAAGGTTACTTTGGTACCGTTTATTCCCACATTGACATCTCTTATCTAGAATTACAGGCTTCATCTGCATTACAACTGAACCTCCAATCGCCCTCAACTTGTCCGAAAATACAGCGTGACATTAAAGATTTGACCAGCGTAATTCTATGATTCAGGGCTTCCCAACGACACCTTACAATGGATGCTTCCTATCCCATTCCCTCCTTTTATACCTCAGCCTCCAATTCTAATCCAACACACATCTGCGAGTAATTCGATCAGAAATACTCCCACACATACTGTGACTTGACTCTCGTGTTTTTCAGAGTCATAGGATTCGGTTCCTACTCTTCTCGTCCAGTTTAACTCTTCTGCTTGGCATTCACCTCTCAACTGCTGTCTGCATAGTCGGAACTTAACTGCTCCTAGATTCATAAGTAATATTCCCAGAACTATGGGAACTGGACCATCACAATCGCACGGTCTGGATGATTCTTTTAATACCACATATGGCTATCCTACCACCTCACATTCACTTTTAGAGCCGACACTGCCACTTGAGCTTGGTGACATATCTGTCTCTCACTCTCTCAATATTACTCGCAGGATCATGGGGACTTCTCCATCGCATTTGTGTGATTTGATAGCGTCTGAAACTACCACTTGCAATGTGTTTATTGCTTCTTACCGCTTTTACCAGCGACACTCCTAGAGGCAAGTATCAACATAACTCCCTCTAACTCGGCCAGAAATATTATCACAACAATAACGAGTTGGTCATTATTTTTGGCGTAGCCAGATAATTCCGATGGTACCCATTGACTTTCTTCTGCTGTGTTCTGCGTCTTTTTAGCTCCTACTCTCTCAACTTTACATAGTAACATATTGTCTCTATCCCGTTCAGAAATTCGCGCATTATAACGGAAAGTTCACTGTTGCAATCGCACGACTAATACGATTCCTATTATACCATCTATGGCCCTTCTACTATATTTTTCAATTTTTCTTCACCACCTATCCATTTTTAGTTATCACAACTGTGCGTCTGACTCCCTCAGAAATACCTACATCGTCACAGGGACTTGACCGCTTTAATCCTCGTCATAAAGGGTGGTTATTTGCTTCCAATATCCGGAAGAAGTCTCCATTTGGACAGTTCTTATCACCGAATTGGACCAACTTGAATATTCGAGACGAAGTGAGTGGTGGACAACAAAAGCTGAGAAGTGATGCAAGTAATACTTAAATGGTATCATACGAATCTCCTGGAGCCTGAGAACAAGATAGTCAACTAGTAATGACGTTGCGAGTATTTTCGATGCAGTTACAGCCAGAGCTGTGAAATGAAGAAAATTGGAGTCTCGGCATTGGAGTCAAGGGAGATAGAACAGGAGAGGAACTGGGGGTGTTTCCTGAGTGGCTCGGATATGGAGATCACGTTGGTCAAGTCGGCTTAGTCATTTGGGTATTTTTGAAGAAGCTGGGCGCAGTTATGTTTTGTGTAGAAAGTGTATGTTTTGAAACCCTGACTATGAAACCTCTTTCAGACCAAAGTAAGAGTAGGGGAGGTTCATACAAGGAGGAGTTTCTGTTATCTTTCTCTTATTTCATATTACTAGTTCCTCCTGCTATTTTTACTCGGACTATCTCGCTACAAGTCACTGTACCACGTCAGAGATATAGATACATTAAAAAAACAATAATTAACACTTGCACGAATCACAAGCACACTTGGAGCAAGAACAAGATGAGACAGGCTTCTCAACGGGCTTGGAGCAGCTGCAGCTGTTGACCAGGTTGTGTTTCTGGGAGATCTTGGTAGACTGGATGAGAGTAGCGTTGAATTCCATTGTGGTTAGGGGTGGTGTTGGTAGTGGTAGAGCTGGTAGAGTTGGTAATGGTGTTTGTAGGATGAGTTTGTAGAGATAAAACACGAATTTGGCCTCCTTTATGTATTCTTCTCAACGTCTAGTAAATCAGATACAGTTCTGTTCAGCCGCAGCACAATGCACGCAACTGATGATCTTGCAGCAAAAAGGGGGATAAACAAAGATGGTGGCGCGGCTATAGCAAAAACAGCTCGTTTGGATGTTCCAGAATGTACCAAGAATGTACCAAAGGAAATAATGACTTTGTGGCAGTGCAATAAACCCTTCAAAAGAACTTTAGATAATCTTGCTCCATATTGCCACATATCGTGAAAGTACTGTAGATAACTGACTCCTCAGTTCGGTTTATATTTACCAAAAACGTATGAAAAGCTTGGAAAACGACATGCTCCTCATTTGTGACAGAATCACATCTTTTCCCGCACTTTTTTCCCATTTCAGTGCCTGTTTCAGCTCTCTGGAACATTCGAGCGGTTTACGCTGCCAAGGTTTGTTTGCATGCAGGCACACGCAAGGTGCGAGATAATCGCTACGGCTGAAGATGCTAAATTTATCAGATGGCGAAATGTGCTCAGGAAGAGAGGACAATATAAATAGGCCACGGGGATGCCAAATATTGAAAAGCAAACAAAACCAACCATCTAACAAAAACCTCTTACAAACACAAACACTCACAATGGAAGTCACTTCTGCCATCTTTGGAGCTTCTCTCATCCAGTCCAAGCCTGCTAGCAAACACAACCTGGTCAACAATTGTTGCTGCTCTTCTAACAGCATGCCTTCCACTTGCGCCTGTTCCAAATGCGAATGCAAGACCTGCAAGTGTTAAACAGTTATATCTGACTTAATTAATTTATTTGACTACTGTATGAGTAAACTGTGCTCCCCAAACCTTCTCCAAATAAATGTAAATAACCAAGGGGACTTAACTATCATATTCCTCTCCGCTCGGATAGTCTAACAATACCCTTCATTCCATTTTTCCTATTTCTTTCCCTTTTTGGTACACCACTTACATTCTTACTTATTCGCTAACTCCCCCAATCTCACCGAAAATAATACCATCGCTTAGACGAGTTGATAATCATGTTCCTTGGCGCCAGTAGATTCTAACCATACCATTCATTTACCATCTGTTCATTCTACACAACTTTCAAACCCCAAACTCACATTTCCACTTTCCACAGAACTGCCCCCAATCAACGAAAAATATCCGCATCACTACGGAGACTTGACCGTTGTATTCCTCAGAGTCAGGAGAGGGATGGCAGGGGCGTTAATATTACAATACCTATGACTGATCAACCCGCAACGTATTATTGGAAGAGTTGAGAGACATTGTGAAAACGGATAATTATGAGAAACGGTGCTAAAGGTGAGTAAAATGCGGGAACAAATACATGAATGGCTTCATTATAATCCCCTTTCCTCTGAGATTATAATTATCAAGTATTCAGCACTATGGGAGTAGTATTGAGGAAGTAGGAGGCAGATGTTTTCTCTCTATATAGGAGGTAGGTGCTAAAAGTGGAGAAGAGATGATATAAGCGACTTGGAGGGTGAAGTTAGAGCTCATCTTGGCCCTGGGGAATATTGGGATTAAGTCACCTTGATGATACAGGTATTCCTGGTGAAGTTGGACGCAGTTCTGGGGAAAGTACGAAATTTGAATGATTCAGTGTTAATCTGAGGGAAGAGGTATTATGGGAGATTAACGGGTATCACCTGAATTGCAAGATAGTAAGGAACACAATGGTCAAGTCTCTACGGTAATGAGAATAATTCTGAGAGAGTTAGACTCAGTTATGTTGTAAAGTAGAATTGGGGGTGTCCAAGGTAAACGTGGTGCAGTGGGAGTAGGAGGGGAACTGTTGGTACCATCAGTATCCCCAGACGCGGGAGAAACTGATGGTCCAATCACCCTATCTCTAGGGGTATTTTTGATAAAGTTACGGCAGCAGTTCTGTGATGGGTTTCATATGAGATGAGAGGTGGCGTGTCAAATGTGGACAAAAGCCTGTACTATCGATATAAAGGGTGTCACGGATTCCTTTGATCATGAAGAGAAAGATTCCAAAGACTCCTTTCTGATACGGGTATTTTTAAGTGAGTTAGGCGGAATTCTGTGAAATATAAAATTGGAGATTGAGCGTAAAAACTGCATATAGTAATAGAAATGCTAGGGTCTGATTAATAGCAGTAGAGTGAATTATGGTATCTTGGATTTGCACAGCTCTGAAGATGACTCCGGTGAAGACTCCAATTCTACACGGGTATTTCTGGTCAAGATAATTTATCTTTTTTTTTTCCTAATGCTTCTTCAGCACACCACCACCACCTCTGACTCTGTCATGTATACCTAAATGACGAAGACAATCAGGTGATAGTGTTTTCCGTAGTTGGAAAACTCATATATCACCCTTTTTTTCCCTCCAGATATCTCTTACTTCTCTCTATACTGCGAACTCTCGTTTCTCCTTATACAGAACTGCCCCAAACTCCTTCAAAAATATTAGTATACTTGCGACAACTTGATCAATGTATTCATCCGAGTCGATATATTGATCTATACCATCCCATTCCTCTTTTTTGTTCTATTTTATTCTTTTTTCCTTCCTACCAAAATACACATCTACACCTACAGTACCCACTATACTCCTAATATATCCATTAAATATCACAATGTCAGCTTAAATACTTTTCTCCAATCTATCCCAGGAGATTCTGCTGGTCGTTGTCCCTGAGATCTCTCCGGTCAGCCTCCATGCTGACCCGGTTCAGCTCGGACGCCACATCGTGGGCATCTTCGCCCTCGTCCGAGATTCGGAACATATCGTCGTCGTCCTCAACCTCGGCAAACGGGTCGTACAGACGATCATTGTCGCCCGAGCGACGATGAGTGTCTTCAGGATACACAAAGTCGTCGTCCGAGTCGTCGTGGGGAATGAGATCAAACTCAAAGGCCGAGTTTGAGGGAGCGTCCTTGGACCGGTTTCGACGCACTCGGTTTCGTCGAGTCAGGCAGGCGTAGACGCCAATCACGGCAATGAAGCCTCCGACAAGCAGGAGAGCGCCGTACATCCACGCAGACTTTTTCGACGACAGATCCGGCCACCAGGAGGTGTGGCTTTCGGAGGAGTCATCAGTTGAGGGCTCTTCCTTGTTGTCAGGTTCGTCAGGTTTTTCGTCAGGCTTCTCATCAGGCTTTTCTTCCTTGTTTTCGCCTTCCTTGTTATCAGACTCTCCCTTGTCACCCTCCTTCTCTCCTTCCTTATCACCCTTATCACCCTCCTCAGGCTTCTTCTCTCCCTCCTTCTCTCCTTCCTTCTCTCCTTCCTTCTCTCCTTCCTTCTCTCCCTCCTTCTCTCCCTCCTTCTTACCCTCTTCGGGTTTCTCCTCCTTCTTATCCTTCTGCTCACCGAAAACATTCAGCTGCCAATTGACCAACTCAACCTCGTCCTTCTCGCCAGTGTTCTCCACAGTGAGCTCCCACTCTCCTTCGCCCTCATCGGCCCAATGAGCAACAGACATAAAAGCCCAGTTGTCATATCCATCAGTGGACCGATCATCTCGTCGAAGAGCAGCCAGCTCGGAAACCACGCCTCGGGGACCCTTGAGAAGCACCCGAACGTGGCCTCGGTACGAAGCCTCGAGGTTCAAAACAGCCGTAATGTGCTCGGCTCGCTTGAAATTCACCTTGTCGAGATCCTCACGAGTCACCTTAATCACAGACTTAAGAGGTTCGTTGAACTTGACCTTTTGAGACACAGTCTTAACGTCAGAATGGAACGAAGTCTGGTTGTTGACGAGATTCCAGTCCTCAGCTAACTCAACGATTCTAGATGCGTCAAGCTTACCGTATCCAAACTGATGATGAAATCGCTGACCAGAAGCAGTCTTTTGCCATCCCTCATCGTTGGAGTTGATTTCAACAGCAGAATAAAGAGCCAAGTACTGCATATCTCGCCAGGTAAGCTCGGGACGCACAGAAAGAGCTAGGGCAAAAACACCTGCTGCAAGAGGAGCAGCAGCAGAAGTACCTCCATGCTGATTCTGACACCGAGGAGCACCGGTCTTGTCGTCAATCGCATTAATATCGGTACCAACAATATAATGCTCGGATCCAGACGAATAAGTAACCACCATATTGGCAGAACAAGCCTCCGAATAGTAAGGATGTCCATCGTTGAAATCCAGAGCTCCAACAGTAATGGAATAAATGGAGTTTGTGTATCCGTCAAAATTGCAGTTGTCGCCTCGAGAACCGCCGTTTCCAGACGCAAACACAAACACGTTTCCCTTTCCATGACGTCCATTAGTAATAGCATTCACCATGGCGTCTTTAACCACCTTTCCAGGACGTGCCATAGTCTGACCATTATCAGGAGGACCCCAGGAACACGAGTAAATGTCGTTCTTGTCCATTTCGTAGTTGATGGCAAGAGCTTCAATGTCCTCTGCAATTTCCTTGGACAAAATCCGGATTCCAGCAACCTTGGAATCATAAGCCACTCCAACACCACAAACATCGTTTCTGACAGCAGCAATTTCGCCAGCACATCGAGTACCGTGGTAGTCGTCGTGAGAACTAGGCTTGGGGTCACTCTTGTTGAAATTAAAGTCGTAGGAACCCTCGGCAAAATAGTTGGCCTTGATATCTTCGGCATTCATATCAAGTCCATCATCCACCACAGCAGTCACAATACCCCATCCAGTCACATTACGTAACCACAAACCGGTCACGTTGAGATCATGACCCTCTTTGTGCACATTGTGAAGATACCACTGTTTCCACAGCGACGGATCTTTGATGCCTACTTCGTCAGGATAGAACTTTCGGTACACGTCGTAGATCGGGTCCTGGGGCATGTCTCCATACATGCTTTCGTCCACGGGTTTCCACTGGACAGGCATAGCAGGAGTGTCGTCTTCTTCGTCATCTTCGTCGTCGTCCTGGTCTTCCTGATCCTGGTCCTGGTCACCCTTATCCTCACCCTTCTCACCCTCCTTACCCTTGTCACCCTCCTTACCCTCCTCCTCCCTCCTAACCCGCTCCAAATATCTCCTCTCCTCCTCTGTCCACGTCACAGGAGCACGTTTGTGTATCCTTCGCTCACTCAAAACCTCAAGAGAACCAAGTCCTCGCTCTGACCAATCATAGTCCAGACGCTCCAGAGCTACCAGACGTCTCTCTACCTCCTCCTCGCTCAAGCCGTGTTTCTTTTGCAACTTTTCCCGCTTTCGAAGCTCTCTCTTAGCCAAAACGCCACCCTCAACTTCCAGTCTGTCTTGATCTCGAATGTTGTCGATAGGTGTGTACTTTTTGGGGGCAGAAAACACATACGTGTTTGGAATGGAGCCAACAGGATGCTCAAACGTCCATTCTCCATGATCCAATCCACTCACAGAAGCCTCAAAAGCCCGAGGATCAAGACCATCTCGAAGACTCAGGGCAACATAGACTCTGGAGTTGTAATCTCTCTCCTGAGGCGGAAGTTGGGCTAGGGCTGTCTGGACCGCCAGCAACAGCGCGACAATCGTCTTTTTCAGCATTTTCCGGTGTAAATCGTCTCACCTCTTTTCCGCTGGATTTGTGTCGAATTTCAAAAGTGGAAAAAGCTCGCGTTTTATTTGGCTCTGAAACCCAGACAAAATGTCCTGCATACGTGTCCACACAATGTGGCGGAGGTTAAAGAAAGCGTGGCGAAAAAGAGAGGCTGTTTGTGGCAAATAAGTGACACAGATGGGAGGTGAGGGGTTTATCCCGGCTTACTAAGCTTACTAAGACGCTTGCGACGTGTCTAAACCGTCTTACATAAGCTACTCTCAACCCTCCACTAAATCCAACCCCATTTTTCAAACCTTGTTGGCATGTGGCATGGTATGCAGTTATCTGCTGTTGCGTGCAGTTACCCGGTAGGCGAGTCGGGTTAGGGAAGAAGGGGTTGTGGTGGGAAAGGAGGTAGCGTAGGGTTAGGGGTGGTGCTATTTTGGGTAAGGGGGTCGGGCTAGGGTAGCCTACCCCTTTCTGGCCTTCTAAGGGTTAGGGTCTCGTCTGGTAAGGTTGAAGCAGATCTGGCAGGGCACGGGCGGGTTAGGCCCTTAGATCAATTTAGGGTTAGGGCTGCCTACACCCTACGGGCTAGGGTATCCCCCTTACGCTCACTTTCACTTTGCTTCTTTAGGTTAATGATTGACAGTGAGTGGACATTTATTTACCCGGCCATGTAGCCTGCTGTATTATTACAGCTGGTTACAGGGTTGTGGAGATTTGATCTTACCCTATCCCTTCTAACCCATTCTCGCCCTTACCCAATTCTTTTCCAATTCTTCCCTTTTGGTAAACCAATCGCGTGTCCCGTTTTGGAAGACGTTATGTGGCACGCGTGTCTCGTCTCTTGTTTAGGCTCTTTGCACATCTGGCATCTTGTACGAGCTGTCAGACGGCTGCGGGTAGCCCGTTTAGGAAGGAGGACTTCCGTAACGAAAGCTGCCAAAAAAACTTGTCCCCAGGCGGTATTACGAGCATGTATGTGCGACCTTAGTTAAGCGATATATGGGGATATGGGGGGGACCACATGTTATTTGGCAATATTATATGTAAGGTGACGTAGTGATAAAGTGAAGTGAATGGCGTGTAAAAACGTGTTTAGTGAGATTTATGACTAGGGACGTGTCAGTCTGCGGAGTCCGCGCCTTGCCAGCCACTATATCTCTTTGGTCTGTCTTTTTCCCGTCTTTTTCGTCGCTTGAACCACCCTGCTTGTCGTCTGTACATACAGTATATTAGTTGCGTGGCATGAGAGAGATTGAGTTGCCGATCTGTGAGACCCCCTACAGCATGTTAGGGGTAGGGGGAGGGTTTTGGTCGAGGTTAGGGGCTAGGGTAGGGGATTTGGGCTGTTTGTGTCGTATCTGGGTGATTCTGTTGATTTCAGGAACCCCATTTTTCCTGGCTACTTGTACCCCGTTCCTCTTCATCATAGTCCCCCCTTTGTTTATAGGAGCCAAAACACCAGAAACTCAAAAGTGCACTGGAGCTGTATATTGCACCCAGACGTTTTGGCGTGTAAGAGCGACCATCTTATTCATCCGAAGAAAGCGACTCTTTTTTTTTTTTTTAATCTGCGACACCATTCTCAGACACAGACACAAACCCACGTGTCCCGCTACAAGACACCCTCCACACCCTCCGGTTCTATTACTCACCTATACGCTCGTTTTCAACTTAAAGTGTTTGTGTCAATTGTAAAACACCACACGACATCACCACCACTACCTGACATCGGAGTGAGTACAGAAAGGGGAGAAGGCACGAAAAAACCACCTATTTTGACCCCCTCTAACACAGTGAGAAATGGAGTCATACAGAGGAAGGGTACGCTACCCTCCTGATGAGCCTCTCCATCCCCCAGCACTCCCCCCTTCCTCTCCCAGAGGATCGGGGTCCCGTTCGCGTTCGGGTTCCGCTACAGGAATGAACTTTTCGCGACCCACAAACAAACAGCCGCCTGTTCGACGGTCATATCACACTCCCACACACTCGCGTGACGAACAGCACCATCCAGACTACTACTCGCCCTTCAGCTCGCCCTCCAAAGAGTCCCACAACAGCTCCATGAGCATTCGCAGGGTCACAAACGAGCCACCAAAGACACAACCCATCACCCACGCCCATGCTCACACACCGTCGCCTCTGCCGCCAAAAATCAACCAGCAGCTCGACAGACACAAAAGCATCATGGTCATGAACGACTCCACAATCTCAGACCCGTCCGACAAGCCTCCGGTGCCACAATTCAACTTTTCCGACAAACCGCCGTCGCCAGACCTCGAACGGTCCGTCTCTTCCGCAGCGTCCAAGTCGTCGTCGTCCCGCAAAATCTGCCGCGAATGCAACAAGCCGATTTCGGGCCACTTTGTGCGCGCCATGGACGCCGTCTTCCACGTGGACTGCTTCCGCTGCGCAGACTGCAACTCGCTGTGCTCGTCCAAGTTCTTCCCCGTCGAAGGAAACGCACCCTCCACGTCCGGAGAAAACACGCCGCCCACATCGCCCACGACACAGGTGCCGTTGTGCGAAACGTGCTACTTTAGCAGACTGTCGCTGCTGTGCTTTTCGTGCGGCGGTGCGCTGCGAGGCGCCTACATTACAGCTCTGGGCCGCAAGTACCACGTGGAACACTTTTCGTGCTCGAAATGCAACTCGGTGTTTGGGCCGGAAGACTCGTACTACGAGCACCAGGGCGACATCTTCTGCCACTACCACTACTCCACGGACTTTGCCGCCAAGTGCGAGGGCTGCCAGACGTCGATTCTCAAGCAGTTTGTGGAGATGTACCGCGGCGGCAAACAGCAGCAGTGGCACCCGGAGTGCTACATGATTTTCAAGTTTTGGAACGTGCGCATCAGCGGGGTGGACAAGCCGCAGGTCGAGTCCAAAGACCTGCTTTCGCTGCTGGAAACACGCATGGAGGAACGCGTTCTGGGCGTCTGGACCACGCTCTGTGGCTACGAAGAGTGCACGGCAGCGTGCATCTCGGACATGCTGCAGTACTCGGCGTCCGGCAAGTACCAGCTGGCTCTGTCGGCCACAGCCAGACTGGTTTTCAAGACCGAACAGCTATTTATCGGTCTGGACCGTCTGCTGGCTCTCTGTGGCATTGACGAGCTCGAAATCCACGCCAACAAGGCCCAGGGCGTGCGTCCGCCAAAGCTTTACGACGATCTCGGCAAGACGCCGAAAAAGCTGTGCAAAAAGATTGTCTCCTTCATGTCCATGGTCTCCAAGGCCAACGAAAAGAAAATGCCCAAAATGGGCGTTACACAGGACCTCCTGTCGCTGGTGACCACGTTAGCCCACTATCTCAAGGTGCTCATTAGGTTTGGTCTCTCTGCGGCGCTCCAACATGACCGGAAAATGGAGTTCAACGACGCGTCCGGCTTTTCGCTGTTTCTGAGTGCTACTCCGACCCGCGAGCCCGCAGTAGACGTGCTGCTTGAGGGTGTATCCAACACAGACCCCTTTGAGTCGCCTCTCCTGCACCTGGGCGTCACGGCGCTCACTCCAGACGTGTGTGTCGCCTGCGGCAAGTCTGTCGAGGACAGCTGTGTTGTTCTCGCCGACCTTTCTTCTGGCTCGGCCTCTGCATCTTCCAACAGCTCACAAAAGTCGCACAAGAGCAAACGGTGGCATCTCGAGTGTTTCAAGTGCTCCAAGAGTGGAGCTGTGCTTCGCTCTGGCGACGAGATTTCGTCTGCTGCCTACGTCGACGGCGAGGTTCTTTCGGAGGGCCATTACCTTCCTTCTGCCGTCCAGCCGTTTGCAGTGGAGACGCGGCTTTCACAGCTCATGTTTCTGGCGAAAATCGCGCTTGCCCGGCTCAATATTCTTCTGAGTCGCGGCCAGCCTCCTACTGCGGCTTCTCTGGAGGGTCTGCGACGCTCTTCTGCCCCTGACAACCGTGCTCCCAGCACAGCAGGTTCCAACTGTTCCAATCTCAACGATATTCGCAAGTTGAAACCTGACTTGCGCGACGATGAGCGACGAGGATCAGCAGATACCATTGGAGCTTCCTTCTCCAAGAGTTCTTCCGACCTGACGCATGATCTGGACGGCTACAAGATGTCTGACAGTGCTCGCCAGAGCCAGACGTCGGCTGCCGAGCGGGCCAAGGACCGAATGAAGAACGAGAAGTCGCTGACTCTCGACGATATTCCTCGTATCGTTGCTTCCGAGCAGGCTCGAGATATCCGGCCCAACGCATTCAAGCACCAGCATCTCGGCGAGAGCATGAAGCATATGGTTACCGGCGGAAACGTTTCTTCGTCGGTTCAGAGCGCTCTGAGTTCTTCAGAGCCCACACCTTTCGCCACGGCTCCCACGGGATCCCAGCCTATCAGATACATGTGTGATTTGGGCTCCGTGGAGCTGTTTATTGTGCGGCATGTGGCTGTGATGATGCTGCGGGACCTGGTCAAGGAGTGGATGTCGTTCGAGGAGCTTCTGGACATGATTGACGTGAAAAAGTCGCTGTCGTTCTGGGAAAAGTTTGGCAAGGCGTTTGGAGGCAAGACCAACGATGGCGAGTACACCGCGTCGTGGGATTTCGACTACCGCGCTGCTGCCGAGCGAGGCCAGCCTCCCCGCAAGGGCTCCAAGGGCGACCGCAACGAAAAGGGAGAGAAGGAGAATGTTGTCGTCTTTGGCGGCAATCTGGACATTCTTACAGAAAAGTACGGTGTGGAGTCGAATCTCGGCGTGTCTCCCCAGCACAAGATGCGTGTCCCGCGCTTTGTTGAGGACTGCATTGACGTGATGAAGACTCAGGACATGACGGTGGAGGGTGTGTTCCGAAAGAACGGAAACATCCGGCGGCTCAAGGTGGTGACCGAGGAGGTCAACAAGAGCACCACGAAAACGTCCGACTTTGCCAAGGAGAACTCTGTGCAGAACGCCGCTCTGTTCAAAAAGTTTTTGCGAGAAATGCCCAACCCGCTCTTCACCTTCAAGCTGCACAAGCTGTGGATTTCTTCGCAGAAGATTGAAGATGCCACCACTCGAAAGCGGGTGCTTCATTTGGCGGTGTGTCTTCTTCCTCGTTCCCACAGAGACGTGACGGAGGTGCTGCTCCACTTTCTCAAGTGGGTTGCCTCCTTCTCGCACATTGACGAGGAGAGCGGCAGCAAGATGGACGCTCATAACCTGGCCACCGTCATCACCCCGAACATTCTCTATCCCAAGCCCACCGGAAAAGACCATGGTCCTGGCAGTGCCGGCTCGCATCCTACTCCTGGCTCTGCTGACTCTGCCGCCGCTGCCGCTGCCGCTGCTGCTGCCGCTGCTGCTGCTGCTGCTTCTGCTGGAGGCGGAGGCGATGGCTACTTTCTGGCCATTGAGGCGATCCACACTCTCATTGAGCACCACGAGCTCTTTTCCGAGGTGCCTGCGGATCTGCTCGAGGTGCTGAAGGAAACCAACCTGCGGGCCGCGACCGCAGACATCACCACCAAGGAAATCATAACGCGGTTCGACCAGATGATGGGCGACCCTGCTGCGCGGGCGCGGATTGAGGCGATTCGCAAGCGCCAGAGCAGCGGGTTCCGCACGCCGTCCATGCAGGTGTCCCACGTTAACAATCTCTCTTCGTCGGCCTTGGCTGGCGCAACCTCCGAGCCCAATACCGGGGGTCTTCATCCTTCGGACGCCGACGAGCGCATGCACTCCATGGTGAGCACGTCGTCCGTCGGCGAGCAACGTCCTGTGCCCATCCGGATCAACACGGAAATGATCCAGAAGATGGCGTCCCGGCAGGAGCGCAACACTGCGATTGTTTGAGCAGGCGCAAGGATGTAACTATTTATGATAATGACTGTATATTAGTAATAATGTTTTTGTAGTATCAGAGTGATGAGTAGATTGTTTCTAATGCTGACCCAGTGTTAATGCTATATAAGGGCCAAAGCCATGCAAGTACGATGCAATCGTCACGACTTGGTCGCCTCCTGTTTTGATTCGTAAAATTCCTCCATGCTGGGTCCTCCCGCAATTTTGAGGTCCAGTTTGTCTTCGAACGACGGCCCCAGCACCGTGTCTTTGAACCTTGCAGGTCCCACCATTTTTGTTTGTTTGTTGATGAGGCCCTGGAGCCACTCGACCTCTTCTTGTGGCGTCGCGTCCTCCTGTTTTTTCGCTGTGATACCGTATGTTGACGGTGCCATGGCTGTAGCTGGTTGTGTTGCAGGTGCGGCGTTGTTGGCTACTCTGCTGATTCTGCGTGCTTCTGCTGGTCCCGGTCCCTTGGCCCATTTCACAAAGTCCTGCATTCCCTGGTCGCCCAGCGGGTCTATGTCGTATGGGTCCAGCAGCACGACAGGCTTGATGACGTGGGTAGTTGCCATGGCTTGTGCCACGTCTGTGATGATGGCGTCAAAACGGCCTCCGTGGTGTGCCAGGTTCATTGTTTCTGTGGCCAGCAGGTCCAGGTGGCGGATGTACAGGTCTGTGATTGTGTCCAGAACAGAGGGAGGACATCGTTCGATGCCTGCGACTCGGAGCAGTTGCGCCACCGATATGCGGGCCAGGGCAAAGTAAAAGTCTGACATGGGTGGTGGTGTGTGTGCGGCGTGTTTTGCGGTTTGATTGGAGTTTTTTGCAGCTTTTGGGGCGTTTTTTGCGCGTTTTTGGGTGTCTTATCTTAAGCTGTGTGGTGGATGCAAAGTGAGGTAAGTAGGGTCTGACTAAGGTTCAAGTTGGAGATGGAGTCTCGATGGAGGTTGGGCTTTTTAAACTTCGCTACGTGTAACATACTGAGTCTAACATCACATCACGTCTCTCACAACCACACATCATGACGTCGGAATACTCGGTAGAAGCAGTGCTGCTGCTGGACAAGGACGGCAAGCGCCTCTTCACCAAGTACTACTCGCCCCCACATGGCGACGTGCAGTCACACGAGCAGCTACAGACGCTGACGACTCTCAAGGAACAGCAGACGTTTGAAAAGGGCCTGGCCCAGAAAACCCACCGACAGAACGGAGACGTGATCATCTACGACAACAAGGTCGTCGTGTACAAGACGGTGGTGGACGTGACGCTGTACGTGGTGGGCTCGTTTGAGGAGAACGAGGTGATGCTGTACCAGCTGGTGGCCGGCATCAAGGACGCGCTGGAGATTCTGCTCAAGCACTCGTTCGACAAGCGGTCGGTGCTGGAGCACTTTGACCTGGTGGCTCTGGCCATCGACGAGGCTGTTGACTCGGGCGTCATTCTCGAAATTGACCCCGTCGTCATTGCAAGTAGAGTCACCCCTGCGCCCGCCAAGGAAAGCATTGCGTACGGAGGAGTGGAGATCAACGAACAGACCATCTCGAACGTGTACCAAAAGTGGTCCCAGCGAGCAGGCAAGTTTTTCAGTTAGGTATGGATATGGTAAGATGATTTTGATGATGGTAGGAGTGATCATGGAGATCATTACAACCTGAATGTAGATGGATCACGTAGATCGTAGGTTCAATTACAAACCAATGTGGTTGTCGTACTCTACAAATCAATGCTACATTTATCTGTTGCATCAAATCGTGTATATTAATGCAATTATGTATGGTTTTCGTACAGTAGATCATGTTCAAACTTCAATGCAGTTGTAGTCGTGTCTTTCTTGTAGCATAATATAGTCATATGATGTATGGTTGTAATCGTAGAAGTTCAACTACAAACCTCAATTGATACATTTTTGTATATACATTATATATCATATTTTATCGTGTGTGTATATAATGGCTGTGATCGTATATATGCGCAATTAATCTACATTTTTTAATATTTGTAGTCATAAATTACTCTACAAATCAATTACCTTTCTACACACAGTAATCGGTAGCATATTTTGTACTGATTATAAACGTATAAAGGCTCAATAAATTTTACCTCAATTGCTAAATCATATAGCATATGATATTTGTACTTATTTTTATGCTCAATTACTCTGCAACTTCAATTGCTACACTTTTTCTAATACATCATCATCATAAAGCATTTTAATATGTACTGGCACGAATCATACCAACAGAAGCTCAAGATGCACATGCTTCGCACGTGCATTATCGCTTCTTACGACCCCGGTTCTTCGAACCCTTGGTCTTAGAAGAAGGTCCAGACCCTCCCTGAACACCCGGCATCACCAGACGAACTCGTCCAACAGCAACAGGCTGCACCAGCTCGGTATCCTTCAGTCCTCCAATGATATCAATCTCATTGGGCCAGGGCATGTCTGTATCCTGCATGGTAGGATCTGTCTTGGCGGTGGTCATCTTGTGAACAATCTCCTTGACGGCCTTACCCTTTTTGACGGTTCCAGGTACCATTTTCGCCTTGAACTTGAACTTGGACAGGGCTGCCCACGGAGCAAACATAGGAATAGCTCCGACAACCACGTCATTCTTCTGGGCTCGAGGAATAAAAGAGTCAAACTGCGTTCGCGAGTCCTCCTCGTCCACGTCGTCGTACTGCTCCACACCCTCCTCCTTGAGCAGCCGTCGAATCTCCTGGTTTTTGATCCGTTCCTGGCGCTGGACTCGTTTTTCCTCCTCGATTCGCTTCTTTTCCGCGAGTTCAGCAGCCTCTTTTTCCGCTCGCTCGGCACCCTTGGTGCTGCCCAAAAGGTCCATTCGCAGCTTTCGCTCCTCCTCGTCCTGATCGGCGTACTTTTTGGCAATCTTCTTGAGCTTGCCCTTCTTGCCTCGCACCTTGGCAGGAGGCTGTCCAGAGGGCGCAGCAGACTGAGTAGAGTCGTTGAGAGCAGGAGTAGCTGATCGGGAGACAGGAGTATCGTTGCCAGGAGTCACATCACGCGAAGAGTCGCTGGTATCGACTCCCTCAGACTTCATGGTCAGAGCCTTGAGCACGTCTTCCACAGAAGTAGAGTCTTCAATGCCAGAAGGAGTGTTGAGCGAGCTGTTGGCAGCAGAAGCCTTGGCCTTTCGGGCCTCTCGTCGCTCCTTGGCCGTCAGACGTTTCTTGGGCACGAAGTTTCCAGACTGGGCAGTCAGATCCTGCACGATTGTCGAAGGAGGAGCCTCGGGCTTGTCTTCGTAGTCGTACTTGGACGGTTCCTTGGCAGGTTTTTCCTCCTCCTTGACAGCAGGCTCCTCAACCTCCTCTTCCTCTTCTTCCTCCTTCTCCTCCTCCTCCTCCTCCTCCTCCTCCTCCTCCTCCTCCTCCTCCTCATCCTCTTCACCATCACTCTCCTCTCCCTTGAGATTAATCTCGGTATCAGGGAACTCCATATCGTCGTCAGAATCAGAATCAGAGTCAGACTCACTCTCAGACTCGCTCTCAGACTCGTCAACAGCCTTCTGCTCATTAGCCTTGTCGCCAAGAATCATCTGCTCACGCTCCAGACGCTGCTTGACGTACTTGGCAGTACTGTCCTCGTCGGCAATCCACATGATGGCCAGTCCAACATCCAGAGACGTGGGAGGCAGGAAGTTCTTCTTGCCTCGGATCATGAAACTTCCGGTGGGCAAAAACTCACCGGAAGGAGCACTCTTGCTCACCTGACCGTGCTCCACCCACCAGGCAGAAATCAGAACCTTGCTGTCCCACGCCTTGGAAGTGCAAATGGACAGAGAACCGGCCTGAGACAGGGTGGAAGGAGGCAGAGGAGCAGCAGGACCAAGATGGTTCTTCACAATCACAGTGGAAGCTCCCTGGATCTCAGCATGCACATAGGCGTCTCCCTTGCGGAAATATCGCTTGTACAGCATCTCATTCTGCTGAGCATCCTTTCCTCCAATCACCAGGTATCCATCCGACGAAAAGAACCACCAAAACTTTTCGAACCAGTACGAGGGTCTCATGGGACGAAGAGCATGCTGTTCCTGGGCCAGAGACCGCTTCAGATCCAGCTTCACCTTTTGCTCGGCAGACTTGAGAGCAGTCGCAGAGTTCTTTTCCGTCTTTTCCTGTTTCTGAGCAGCCACCTTTTTGATATCAAAGTAGTTGTTGGCGTTGGCGTAGGCCGTGAGATCGAGATTGACCTCCACCTTGAGTGTTTTCGACTCGTTTTTCGTGTCGTTTTTGGACTCGGACTCGGAATCAGACTCATCAGACTCGCCCTCAGAATCAGTCTCGTCCATATCACTATCACTGTCGCTATCACTTTCGTCTTCAGCTTCAGGATTGGGAAGAATCAACGTGATTCGGTTCTTTTCCAGGTTCATACTGGACACCATCTGGGCCACAGGGTTGCCCTTCTTCTTCTCCAGGTCAATCAGATGCTCCATATCCTTCCAGTCCATGCCCTGGTCCTGCAGCTGCTTGACGGCAGCAATAGCTTCCTCCACTCGTCCGGCATAGGTCTGCAGAGCAGTTCCCATGAGAATACTTCGGTCCTGGACCTCCTTGAGACCGTCGACTCGCTTTTTAGTCTCGTTTCGAGCCGCATTGAGTCGTTTTTCGGCAATCTGCTCCTGCGCATTCACTCGAAGACTGTACCGGGTGCTTTCCACGGTGGAAAAGTACCGATCGACCGTCAGATTGTAGCCTTCAAAAGAGTCAATCTTTCCGTCAGCAACAGAGATCTCAAACGGCTCAAAAGACTCGTAGAGATACTCAATGTCT
Source organism: Yarrowia sp. E02 (assembly GCA_017639365.1). NCBI lineage: Eukaryota > Fungi > Ascomycota > Dipodascomycetes > Dipodascales > Yarrowia > Yarrowia sp. E02. The sequence goes on along the minus strand of JAAQQX010000003.1, from coordinate 2,230,199 downwards.
GAGGGATCGATGGAGCCTGGAATCGACGTCTTTTCCTCGTCGGGTTTCTTCCAGTTGGGGTTCTTTTCGCAGGCAATGTATCCGGTGACGAGATCTGCGTCCAAAAGCTGCTGGACTCGATCTTCACATCCCTTGACGGCCGCAGCGATAGATGCAACTGTAGATTCGCTGAAATCCACGTCTTTGACGCTCAGATTTCCGTCAACTCCTTCCTTTTCGAGATACTGTTCCAGCAGAGCAGGAGACAGCTCGGACATGTTGGAATACAGCAGTTTCTTGAGCGAGGGCAGCTTGGCCTTTCGACGGGTCTTTTTCTTGTTGACTCCTCCGGAAATGGCGTTCACTTCGTCGTCTTCGTCGGGAGAAACGGTAGCGACCCATTTTTGCAGCAAATCGGACGTGATTTCTGTTCGGCTCACTTCCAGAGGATCTGTGTTGTTCACCAGCTCCTTGTCGAACTCGTACGTGACTCCCACAGCCACCCGCTGGTTGTTTGCTCCTTCAGGAACGACTCGCTGGAGCGCCAGAATCTTGAAATCCTGGTCCACGAGAATGAGGTTTCCGCCGGCAAAAAACTCGAGAATGAGATGGTACTGGCCGTCAGAAAAAGTGAGCACCAGCACTCGATCGCCAGGAGGCTGGGTAATGGCACTGAGACGTCTGGTCCGCAGATGTTTTCGCAACTTTGCCACAAAGTTGGAAGGGGTCTGGGAAGTGGGTCTCTGGAAGTTTGAGGTGTGGATTCGGAATCCAGGGTCAATCACCACCAGCTGTTTGCTTTCGGGAACGGCAAACTTGAGCAGAAAGTGTCGAGATGACGACAGAAGGTCGTAGATGTTTTGCAGTCGGTAGTTGAGAATCGACTTGCGCAATTCAGATGCAATGACCTTGAGGTCGAGTTGACTGAATCGTTGCTGGGTTAGTATTAGAAGAGAAAGAAAGACTTAACGGAAGTCTAGTAGACAAAAAGTAGACAGGTGGATAACAGAAAGTATCCAGACATGTAACAATGGTATGACATGGTATCCATATCGAATTGTAGAAAAGAGATAAGGATATCACCATTGGAATGATATGGTATCATACCTAAAGTAAAAAGAGATAAGGCATATCACAGTGGGAATGACATGATAGAATGGGTTGGTTGAGTATAAATCATAGACTCAATGATTCAGACATGAACACCTTGAAGGTACTCAAGAGAGAAAAACGATAGCTCAGAACACAACTTCAAAACAAAACACTCAGAAGTTAACGACTCTAAAGTGTTTTAAACCCTTCTTCGTCCTCTCAAGAAAATAACCACTCCTGAACACATCCAATCAGACTCAGGACTCCACACTCCAAAGTCCTGATAAAATCGCACGACAAAGACCATGTAACAACGCCAAAAGAACGCCAAAGACCCCATCTTCTGGAAATCAACTCTGCAGCCCTGTTGCAGCTCAACACAACATTCTCCTTGTGGTCTCCTTGTCACTGTCAAAATATCCACACTTCGGGCTTGAACATCTCTTCAAACAATGCTCAACCCAAGACACTTGGCTTGTCGTCGTACCCCCTTCTACCCCTCTCCCTTACTCATCAACCCCAATCACCTCTTACTCACCTTCATGGTACTGTTTTCGTTGCTTAATCAGTAATGTTGCTTGATCTGGAAAAAGTCGGGCCTGCAGCATTAATAACCATCGGACAAAATTTGGGTTTGCCATCCTCACAAGCATATTTGCTGCCTGTGTGACATCACTGGACCATTGCTGCCATTGTAGAAAGTGTATTAGTCATAAATGAAAGATACGGGCGCAGTTGAACGCATACATGACCAGTTTGGAAGCAGGTCGAGAGGGAATTCAGCTGACTAAGCGGCAGAATGGAAACTATTTTTCCAAGAGGCAAAACTAAGCTCAAGAGAGTCTACTGAGATACAACTAAAACGGTCAGAAATCACACTACAAGAAATATAACGAATATATAATCTAAAACTCACCACCTATACTCCCTAAATCCTTCTCTATCACCGTTTAATCCCCTTCTGACCCGTTTTTAGACCATCTCAAAAATCTTCATTTACCAAACCTTATTTCCTAAAAGAAGACCTAAGAAACCAAAAGAACAATACTTAGAAGTTTATTTACTTCTCATACATACTACACTAACCTTCTTTAAACAAGGCTCAAATCGAACAGACATATGTCATTACTGGTTACCTGTACTAATTATGTAGTGGTTTTGTCGACAGGGACTAATTACAGCTGATGTTCAGCGACAGACCCTTCTTCAGGCGCCGGTCGGGTGTCAGAATGCCCCACTGAGACTCCCACTTTTCCGTCGGAGTGTCAAACACCCGTTTCCACGGCTCGTCAAACGCCTCGAACCAGTACCACCCAATCTGCGGCAGATCCTTGGCGGTGCACACCCAGTCCTGCAGGAGCCGCTGCTGTTGCGAGACTCCGGACTTGGCCGCGCCGTGCTGGCCGCCTCCGCTGGGCCAGCCAATCTCTGAAATCACAATTTGGGGTATCTTTTCAGCCTCGGATATCTCGTTGATGACAAACGACTCCAGAAAGTTGAGCGTCCAGGCCGTGGCCTCGGGCACGTCCAGTCCCCCAAAGAAGGGATGGATGTTGGCCCCCAGAATATCCACGTTGGACGCCATGTACGGAGACCACTGCGAGCCCAGCTCGGAGGTGCCTATGGGTATCGTCAGGTTGCGCTGCTGCAGCTCCGTCCGCAGCTCGTCCATGTAGCCCACGAGCTTTGCGGGCGAGAGCTCTCCACGGAAAAAGACCTCGTTGCCCACCAGGATGGAATCAATCAGGTGCGGAAACTGTTCGGCGGCGGAAATCGCCTCGGCCATCTGCGCAGCACACACAACGGGGTTCCCGTTGATCCACACGCCGAGAGTCACCTTCATGTTCACCTTTAGGGAATCAATGGCCCGCAGCACGTACAGGGCCTGGTCGCAGCTCGTGCCGTAGAGCCGGACCCGGTTGGTAATGCGGGACAGCGCAGCCACGTCCAGAGTCACCTCCGTCTGGTTGACGCCGCACTGCGACGTCATGACGTTCTGGGGCGAGTAGCCAATGCCATGGAGGACATTGTGGAGCGAAGCGTCCGCCAGAATGCTTGCGAGCTTGGCTGCATCTGCCAGGGTATCAATGCCTATGGGTAACATGCCGACCGTGTCGGTTCGTTGGGTATCATTACTGCTCTGTTTGTTTTGGTTTTGGTGAATCAGTCCCTGTTGCGACTGGTTGTCTCGTTCCAGCCTATGAATAGTCTTGGTCATGCCCACGGTGATGCCAATTAGTACAGCTGCTAGCACAAAGCAAATGAGCAGCAGGAGCTTGTTGCGGCGCTCGGCGTGGCGCTTTTCGTCCTCCGTCTTGCGGATCAGCTGCCGCGCATTGTTGTTGCGTTCGTCGCGGCGTTTCTGAAAGTCCTCGAGCTCCCACAGGTACTCGGGGTTGGAGCTGAAGGTCGGCTGGGCCGAGTGAATGTTAGCTGTGCGCGACGCCATTTCCACCTCGTCCTTGTCCTCGGAGTTGTCGTTGCTGGCGTCGTCGGAGACCTCGCCCTTCTCCACGTCCTTTTCCGAGCTGCTGTGTTTCGGGTCAAACGTGGGCGAGCTGAACTTGATGTCGAACGCGCCGGGGTTTGGCTTTGCGTTCGGGTTCGGGTTGGACGGCACCGCAGTCGCGACATTGCTGTCGCCGTTACCGTTGCCTGGGGGCCCTGCCGTGTTGAGATACTTGTTGGCGATGGGCGTGGGCTGCGGCGTGGGCTCGCTGGCGTCATCATCGTCGTCATCGTCGTCTTCTGTCTTTTGGATGGACCCAAACGACGAGGTGCGCATGGTGGACAGCTGCGTAGAGGTACGGGTATCCCAGGTATCTGTGGCTGCTCTTCGCAGCGGGTTCTTTTGCGGCAGAAAGTCGATGCGGGGAGTCGTGGACTGGACTCGTGGCAGCGCTCTTGTCGGTACCGGAGGGTGGGCAGGTACAGGAAGCAGTCTGCGTCCAGCAGGCGGAGGCACGGGTCTAGTGCTGGTCATGGTGACCGTGGTTTCTGCGCTCTTGGACCGCTCCTTGTCTGTGTGCACCGATGGCGCTCTGCTTGTGATAGCGTTGGCAGGAACTGTGTTGGATCTGTGTACACTGGAGACGCCTGTGTTGGGGGTGGCTCCGTAATGGGTTGGGTTTCGTAGCGGCACGGCTTTGCGCACAAACATGGAGCTGGAGAGGTCTGAGGCGACGGCTGATGGCGCCGTGGCTGTGCCGAAGCCTGTGGACGCGGTCGTTACATCGGGATGGTCGCGGGAAGGTCCTATGGGCAACAGGTGGCTCCGTAGCAGGGGTCTTTTGCGTCCCTTGTCCTGGCTATTGCCCTTCCTTCCAATGGGAAACATGGGTAGCGATAGAGAGTAGTGTTAGCACAGACTAGCTAGTGTAGATAGAGGCGGATGTAGGAGGTATAGTTTCTTTTGGTGTTGGTTGAGAGAAAAGGTTGGATGGCGATACGGTGCCACCTGCCTGAAGCGATTGTGCACAGAGAGGTTAAACAGTGTGGAAGTAAAGGGTAGGTTTGGTGAGTTAAATTGATAGGAAATAAGCGTGTCAGATGTGAATTAACAATGAATTAACAATGGCACTGAGTGAAACAATCAACGTCAACGTCAAATAGTCAACGTCAAATAACGAAGAATAAAATACGAATATACTTACGAATAAAATACCAAGAAAATACCAATAAATTGAAAGGAAAAAAATACATCAAATATACGGATAACCGAGCAAGATACAGATACGAATACGTATCTGGACGCGTGCATTGCAGATATATTAAGTGAATGAGACGAGATGTGTCGAAAATACATCGCAGGGTTCTTTGTCTCATGCACGGCTTCGTATTCAGGTTTCTTGCTGTCAGTAGTGGAACAGGTGTAGACAGTTGTTGAGGATGTTGTATTCGGTACTGTCTCGGTCTATATTTTGTTTTACCTGGTATTTCATTATTCATAGCGCTTACAGTAATCTGTACCGGTACTGGTACGCAAAATCTTCACCTAAAATGTCTTAATTACTACTAAGGGTGGAGTTCTAGAACACTGAAAATACAGCCTAGAACACCACCAATACATACCAGAAATACATACCAGAACACTGTCAAAATACACCACAAATTTCCACAAACAAAAACAAAGACGTGTCATAATCCACGCGACTTTCTTGACGTAAATAGACAAATGACACGTCTCAAACTGCTGTACAATACTGTATTCTCTACAGAGTAACTCGAAATACTAAACCAAGCTATGCCACTTTAAAAACACGAATACGGGCCAGAAAAAGCTCCGGTTTGGTCGAATAAAGCCTCTCCAACCACAATAACGCCTTCCAGACTCTTCTGCTGTCTCCCCAAAGACCCACTTCCGGATTTTTCGCCACTCTGCTATACGCTAAAGATGCATCTCCTGCACGCTCAAAGCTTGTCCTTTTTTTTATTCTGAAGATACCGTAGAATCTCCGAACTGTCGGTCTTTGCGCCATATGAAAATGCTGGGGTAAAAGATGCACTTGTGGTGCAGCTGCCAGAAAGTGGATACGGGCCTGTAGTCTTTGTGGCAGTGTGACGTGTCCCGAGTGGGGGGTTTTTGAAAATAACAAGTGGTCATTTCAACGGCTCTGTAACGCCCCGTTATTATATATAGCCCTGTTTAGCCCCCTTTAACGGTGTCTTGTTTTAGGGTGTGCGCCGTTTCAACTTGACGAGTCCAGTCTTACTTTCATCTCTCTCTTCCTTCCTTTTGTCTGCTCGGTGGCGTACCTCGGCTGAAGAAAGACCCCACACGAAGGCAAAAAGCTAGGCTAAAAGTCTTGGTTTGGGACAACTGCCTCGAGCGAGCAACCTTATTTGTCATTGAAGCACATCTCTCTCTCTCTCGCTCCCAACGAGCTGAAAACGAGCCCAACTACAAGTACATGTTCGCTCGCTTTTAACGAGCCTTAACGCCGTCCCACAGAGATATTCCACAAGGCATACCTCAACAGAACATGGACCAACACTCGCAAGCGGCCCCCACCACGGCCAAGCGCAAGGCAGACCCACATCCTCTGGTCAATGTGGTCCCGATCCAGCCTTCGTCCGTTGAACGGTTTTCGCCCTATCCTGTCAAACAGCGGCGAAAACGGGTTCCGAAAAACTGTTCTTCGTGTCTCAAGAGCAAGACAAAGTGCGACCGAGAACGTCCGTACTGTGGACGATGTGTGGAACGAGGTCTGACGTGCGAATACGCCTGTGAAGCAGACACTCCGTCCATGGCGGGTCTTTTGGCAGACAACAAACGTCTGAATGAAGACCTGGACCGTCTGAAACGACTCATGGACGACGAACACGTGCTGGAAGAGAGCATGCCGTCACTGGCGATGAAAAACATCATCGTAAAGGACGCAAAAGACCCAGAACCACTGGCTGAAGGCTCGCCAGAAAAACCCCAGGAGTACAAGGAGCCCTCCAGAGACGATAACGTGGGAATCAACAGAATGACACTCATTGGACACACGGGATCCAAACTGTGGTCTTCTTCGCTTATGAGCGTCAACCCAGGATACCACTGTGCCACTATCTACGGAAACGTGGACATGACGTCAGATTTCTGTTTCGGAAGCCAGGTGCAGAAGGAAGTGGCCAAAAAGATTCCAGCCTACCCGATTCACAGCCCTGAGTTCCACCCTGTCTCGTCGGTGCTTCTCAACTACTTTTTCCAGCACATTTACTACTTTTGGCCTCTCCACCATGAACCCTGGGTCAGAGACAAGTTCCAGCTTATCATTGACGGCAAGGCTGAGCTCAGCAACGTGTCTCTGGTGCTGTCTGTCTTTTCCGTGGCTGCCTACTGTCTTAACGAAGAAACAAGACTGTACATTCAGACCCTTTTACCGGCAAATAGCGTCATTACAGTCGATAACATTGCAGACGCCATCCACCAGGCCGCACATCAGTCTCTAGACGCAGCCTGCATGATCAATAGACCCAGTGTCGAGACTCTGGGGTCTCTTGTCATGTTACAGGTGTCTGCCTCTATCAGATCGCCTCTAGGATGTGTCACAACTCCAGTTTTTGGAACCATTGTCGATCTGGCTTACTCGCTGGGTATGCATCGAGACCCCTCGAATTTCACCACAGACCCTGTTGAAGCCGAGTTCCGACGCCGAATCTGGTACGAAATCGTGGCTCTGGATCGACAGCGAGCGTCGCATCTTTTCCGACCGACGTTTGTCTCGCAAAACTCATACGACACTTTGTCTCCCGGCAACGTTGAAGGTGATAACATCATTCTGGCAGGTGTAGTGGTTTACAGAGCTCTAGCCATTGAGGCTTTTGTTCGTCGACTGGTGTTTTCTTCGAAACCAGTCTCGTACAACTACATTCTTTCTGTCGACAAACATCTTCAAAGTGTGCTTGAAAACCGGTCTTGTGGTCGGTTCCGAGTACCGGAGGACTTTGCTACAGTCAAGGATGCTAAGGAACAACCTGTTCGTCCCTTCCCTCAGGACGAAATCACAGCCGTCATCATCGAATGTATTCTGCTGCGATCTATCATGATCCTCCACAAGCCCTTTATGCGGGCCTACAGATGTCCTCATCATACAGAGCACTACCACAAGTCGTATCGATACTCTTTTATTCGATGCTGGGAAGCAGCACGACGAATCTCGCAGATTGTGCTTGCTCTGCATGAACGACCCCATCTCACCAGCAAGTACACCTTCCTGACCTCGGGAGTGTGTCTGTACCACGGCATTGACGCTACCTGTCTCATTGGTCTGTCTTATCTCCATTCCAAGTCGGAAACAGACCCCAACAGCAACGGCGACATGATCATTCTGCAGCGGATGAAGGAGCTCATTCGAAAGCTCGTGCCCACGTCCGTAGTGGCTCGGGAGGCCAACGCGCTGTTTGACCGAATGTTTGCCGTGATCCACAAAAAGTTTGCCAACAAGAAACCGGCCTCCAGTGTCGCCGGAGGAGTTGGTTCCCGGTCAGCCTACAGAGGTCCTACGACACATCAACATCCTCTTCCTGACCAGCAACAGGCAACGGGAGCAGGTGAGGCCAGCAACAATGCACCTCCTCCCCTTGGTCCTCATGACACGTCTTCCACATCTTCCGTGTCATCGACCTCTCCTGATACCATTGCCAGCCAGATGCTTCGTCCTCCGCTCATGTTTGCGCCTGACAACAACAACCCCGTGCCTACTGACGGCTCTGAGGAGTTTGACATGCAGTTTTGGGAAGGCTATTTTCCGTCTCTGTACTTTCCCAATCCTCCTTCAGGCTCGAATCTGCAGGCTGGCAATGCTCAGGAAGCCACCCAAAACGACAGCGATCTGTTTGGCGAGATCCCCAGCGAGCTCTTTTTCCCGGTGGAGTCTTGGATCGACGGCCAGCAGAACGGCAAGAGTGTTATTTTCTAGCCTCTTTATTTATTGAGTAATTAACGTGTATTTTACAGAGAGCGTGTAGAGCGAGTACGAGCGGAGCGAGTACGAGTGGGGAATGGCTGGCCAGATCAATTCACTAAGAGTTGGGTAAATGGTTTATTTATTTATTGAATTATCCGTTTATCCGAATCTCCATTTATCCGTTTATTCGATTAATTTGTAATAATCCAATTTCTGTTGCTAGTTAAATTACCTAATCCAACTTTAATCCCTGATAATGGCGTGAATAATAATATGAGGAAAATGGGGAGGTTATTAATATCCTCAGTGGGAGAACAAACACTCGTACAGCTGTTCAACCGTTTTATACATGCGACACTGTACAGCAAATCACGGCATATACAGACAAACAGATATACAGGTCGTGTCCAGAGCAACATGATAATAAGGATAATAAGGAGGTTAATAATTTTACTGGCTTGACGTATCGAAAAACAGGTTTTAATTACATGGTAATTACATATTCGCTTAGTAATTGACTGGTCGGGTTCATTACTTGAACCTGGTAGTATGAAACACCGGTTGTTTCGTTCTAGTATCCCCAAAACAAACGGCACGATTAGCTCTGGTATCAGGTGTCTGTGGAGTCTATTTGGCGTGTTTGAACGCGTTTGTTATGCGTTTATTTTAGGGGGCTCAGCGCGGTTGCTGGGACAACCGCGCAAAAAGCCAAACGCACGCGGAGATGTTATGTTTCAGCTGCATTGGGAACCATACCTGCAGCTACCAGGTCCAAAACACTTTGACCTGGAAATACTCTGCAACACACATCAGACCCATGACCAACAATCTCGAGGCGGAAAACGCCGAATTTGCCGCGAAAAAGTGGGTGTGGGTGGCAGACCCGCAGCTCGGCTTTATCAAGGGCTTTGTTGTTTCTGAGGATGGAGACAAGTACACTGTCAACTGTGGAGATGAGGTGAGTATGGTGACGACCCGGACTTGTGCCATGGTACAAGTATTTTCTAGCGAGCAGAAATGAGAGAAAAAAACTAACACAGAACCGCGTCATCAAAATAGACGACACAGACAAGGTCAACCCGCCGAAATTCAACATGGCCAGCGATATGGCTGAGCTCACGTTTCTGAGCGAGGCGGCAGTGATTGCCAATCTCGCCAGCAGATACAAGAGTGACATGATTTATGTGAGTATACAGCGTTTAACAGACGGCTATGACGTGGCTAACTCAGACCTACTCGGGCCTCTTTTTGGTGGCCATCAACCCCTACCGGTCGCTCCCCATTTACGATAAAGATACCATTCGGAGCTACCGAAACAAACACAGAGACGAGGTTCCTCCTCATATTTTTGCAATCACGGACCTGGCGTTCCAGAACATGATTGAGGCTCATGAGAACCAGTCGATTCTCGTTACTGGAGAGTCTGGTGCCGGAAAGACTGAAAACACGAAAAAGGTGATTCAGTATCTGGCTGCCGTGGCCCAGGAGGGCAAACATGCATCTGCAAACGACTCCACGTTTGAAGACAAGATTCTGCAGGCCAACCCGATTCTCGAGGCGTTTGGAAACGCGCAAACGGTGCGAAACAACAACTCGTCTCGATTTGGAAAGTTCATTCGAATCGAGTTTGAGCGTGCTGGAGCCATTGCCGGCGCAGTTATCGACTGGTACCTCCTGGAAAAGTCGCGAGTCATTTCGCAAAACTCCAGCGAGCGAAACTACCACGTTTTCTACCAGCTTTTGTCTGGAGCCAGTGAGGAGCTGCGAGAAAAGCTGCTTATTAAGGACAGCGTGAACCCAGCAGACCACTCGTATCTCAAGGGTTCCAACCACGAGATTCCCGGAGTTAACGACAAGGCCGAGTTTGGCGTGTTGCAAAAGTCTTTCCAGATTATGGGTTTCACCGAGAAGGAACAGCACTCCATTTTCCAGACTCTGTCGGCCATTCTTCATCTGGGAAACATTGAGCTGGCTGGAGAGGGTTCTCGAGCCAGTGGAGTCAACCAGGCTCGTCTCGTGGACATTTCTCAGGCTGAACGACTCTGTCATCTGCTCGGAATCTCCACGCAGCAGTTTGTCACCTCTCTTTTGCATCCCAAGGTCAAGGCCGGTCGAGAGTGGGTCCAGCAGAACCGGTCGACCGAACAGGTGCGCTTTTCGCTCGACTCGCTGGCCAAGTCGCTCTACGAACGGACCTTTGGGTTCATTGTGGATCGAATCAACGCGTGTCTGCAGAGCGGTGCCTCGGATACGACTTTCATCGGAGTGCTGGATATTGCCGGATTCGAAATCTTCCAGGTCAACTCGTTCGAGCAGCTGTGCATCAACTACACCAACGAGCGGCTGCAGCAGTTTTTCAACCACCACATGTTTGTGCTGGAGCAGGAGGAGTACGCTCGAGAAAACATTGAGTGGAAGTACGTGGACTTTGGCCACGATCTGCAGCCCACAATCGATCTTATTGAAAAGCCCAACCCCATTGGTATCTTTTCGTGTCTCGATGAAGACTGTGTCATGCCCAAGGCGTCGGACAAGACGTTTACGGAAAAGCTGCACCAGCTGTGGGACAAAAAGTCGCCCAAGTACAAGTCGTCGCGGCTCAAGCAGGGTTTTGTGCTTACTCATTACGCTGCTGACGTCGAGTACTCGACCGAGGGCTGGCTGGACAAGAACAAGGATCCTCTCAACGCCAACGTGATTGAGCTGCTGGTGGAGTCTTCCGACTCGCATGTTCGGTGTCTGTTCCAGGAGGAGGCCAAGGAGGCTGCTCGAGAAACGTCTGCTCGAAGCAAGGGTGGCAAGAAGGGTATTTTCCGAACTGTTGCTCAGAAGCACAAGGAGCAGCTCAACTCGCTCATGACTCGTCTTCAAGCCACGCATCCTCATTTCGTGCGATGTATCATTCCCAACCACAAGAAGCAGCCGCAGTCGCTGGACTCGCTGCTTGTGTTGGACCAGCTTCGGTGCAACGGTGTGTTGGAAGGTATTCGAATCGCCCGGTCTGGTTTCCCCAACCGGCTGCCGTTTTCAGACTTCAAGTCGCGGTACCAGGTGCTGGTTCCTATGCCACAGGGCTTTATGGACGGCCAAAAGGCGTGTCAGCACATTCTGTCTGGTCTCAAGATGGACACGAATCTCTACCGGGTTGGTCTGACCAAGGTCTTTTTCAAGTCTGGAGTTCTGGCCGAGCTTGAGGAGCAGCGAGAGTCGTGTGTTCGAGAGGTGATTGTTCGGTTCCAGTCTCTTGCCCGAGGCTGTATGACTCGACGCAAGTTTCTCAAGGCTCAGCACAGACACGAGGCTGCTCAAATCATCAAGAAGAACTTGTCTGTGTACACGGGTCTCAAGGACAATAAGTGGTGGAAGCTGTATGTCAAGATGCGGCCTCTGTTGGCCACGTCGAAGGACATTGTTGAACGGCGAGCCAAGGATGCCGAGGTCAAGCGTCTGGAGAAGAAGATGGCCGACATTGTGGAGACTCGAGACGGTCTGGATGAGCGGTGTCGCAAGGCCGAGAGTGAGCTGGCCAAGATTGAGGAGAAACTCACCTCTGAGCGAGCCACTGCTGCCGACAAGGACGAGATTCTGCGACGGTCGCAGGAGAAGGAGGCGGAGCTGTCGGCCCAGCTGGATGAGGCCTATGAAGATCTGGACCAGCTGGAGACGCAGATGGAGGAGCTTCTGGCTGCTAAGAAGCGGGCTGACGAGCAGACAGACACGCTCAAGAAGGAGCTGGACAACGGCGCCAAGCTGCTGAGCAAGCTGGAGTCTGAGAAGGCGGATTTGGCCGCGAGCATGGCAGCTATCGAGAAGGAGCTGGCTGAGGCGACCGAGAAGCATTCCAACGGGCTGAGCGAGTCCGAGTCTCTCAACGAGCAGCTTTCCATGATCAGAAACTGCGTCGCCATGCGGGAGGCCAAGATTGAGGAGCTGGAGGGTCGGCTGGAGGAGTCGGAGAAGGAGCTGGGGTCTCGTCTTGCTGCTGCCACGTCTGGTTTTGATTCTGCCAACCGGCGAATCCGTGAGCTCATTCGCGAGAACAAGGAGGTTCGAGACCAGCTGGCAGACCTGCACGCCACCTCGTTTGGCTACGAGAAGCTGGTGCGCAAGAAGGAGCAGGAGCAGGCGGTGCTCAAGGCGGACATTGACCGGCACGTGAAGGATCTGGAGGACATTTCGCGGCAGAAGCACTCGTTGGAAACCAAGCAGGAGTCTGTCTCTGCAGAGCTGGCTGCTGCCAACGAGGAGATCAAGACGCTGTCTGCCAACCACGAGCAGCTCAAGCAGGAGCTGGAGAAGCGACGTCAGGAGTCCGAGAGCGAGGAGAAGCAGAAGGCGGCCCAGATGATGCTGGAGACGGAGGCTCTCAAGGAGGAGCTGGCCAAGGAGCGTCGAAAACGCACTGTGGCCGAGTCCGAGGTGTCCAAGACGCAGAACGATCTGTCTCGCGTCAAGAAGGAGTTTTCTGCCAAGTCTTCGGAGGTCGAGGGGCTGCAAAAGTCCAAGCAGTCGGCCGAGAAGGAGGCTGCACGACTTCAGAGCCAGGTGGAGAAGGCCCAGGCTGCCCAGAGTGCCGCTGAGCGAGCTCTTAGCAAGCTGGTGGCCGATCTCAAGGTTGCTCGGGAGGAGGCTGCTCATCTGACGCGTCAGGACAAGTCTCGAGAGCAGTCGCTCAAGTCGCAGGTGGAGAATCTTCGAAATGAGAGTGCCAAACATCGTTCTTTGAACGAGACTCTCACTGCCGACGCTGGTGCGTTCAAGACTCGTCTTGACTCCCTGTTGGCCGAGAAGAAGACTCTCACTGCGCAGGTTGCGACTCTGACGTCTGCTGCTGGAGCAGACAAGGACCAGCTGGCTGTTTTGCGTGAAGCTATTGACGTCAAGAACAACCAGCTGACCAAGTTGCGAAACCAGGTTGAAGCTGAGACCCAGGCCCGTCTGGCCCATGTGTCTCAGTCGTCTCAGGCCAAGCAGGTGTCTGATGACCAGGTTGCCTCTCTCAAGCGAAAGCTGTCTGAGCTGGAGACTGTTCACAGCACCGGCGAGAAGCAGCGGGAACGAATGGCGCGGGAAATTGAGGATTTGAAACACCACAATACCCAGGACCACAAGTCTGCTCTGTCTCAGGAGCGGCTGGTGACCGAGCTCAAGGCTGCTCTTGAAAAGGAGCGGCGTGAGCGGTCCGAGACTGCTGTTCTTCGTCGCAAGCTTCAGAGCCAGGTTGATTCCTTGACCGAGACTGTCGAACTCAGAACGTCCCAGGTCACTGCTCTCAACCGGGCTGTTTTAGGTCCCAACAAGCCTCTTCCTTCTGATCCCGAGTCTCTGGAGCGAGCCATTTCGTCGACTGTCGATCTTGCCACTCGTCTGGAGGAGTCTGAACGTCGATGCAAGGCTCTTCAGGACGGCAAGCAGCTGGCTGAGGAGCAGTTTCGATCTGCCAAGCAGCGATGGTCTGCTGATACCGACAGTCTGACTACTCGACGGTCGCATGAAGACATTAACTTGACCTCGTACACCTCTCCTTCCAAGACCAAGCGTCCTCTGTCTGTTTCTGCAGTTTCTCATTTGAACAGAGACGCCACCAACGGCATGGACGTCAAGTTGAAGGATAAGCTTGCGACTGCAGAGCTGGCTTTGTCTCAGGCTCTGGCCAAGAACAAGCTGCTGGCCAAGGAGGCCGAGGAGGCTCGATCTCGGTCGTTTGTCTCTTCTCGAGACATGTCTCCCGAGCGTCCCTCCAGCAAGGCTTCCAACTCGAGCAAGCCGGACATGAACTTCCAGCTGGAGGCCGAGCGGTCTCGAAACCGCGATCTTCAGGAGGATCTGCAGCTGTATCGACAGCGGGCCGAGGAGTACTATGGCAAGATTGAGTCTGCGGAGATTGCCATTCTCAAGTCTTCTCGAGCCGAGGAGTTTGCCAAGCAGCGATGTGAGGAGGCTGAAAGCGAGCGGTCACAGCTTCTGGCTGAGCGTCAGCAGGCCGAAACGGCTCTCATTGAGCTGCAGGCCGAGGTGCGAGGTCTGGAAAACCAGCTGGAGGACAAGGAGATGGAGATGGCTACTCTTCGACGGTCTCACAAGCGTCTGGAGACTGAGCAGGGTCGTGGCATTGAGGGTTCCAAATCCGAGCTTGCCGAACTGACCAAGACTCTGGCTGCTGAGACCAAGAACGTGTCTACTCTGCGGCATGAGAACATGATGCTGCAGCAGGCCAGTGACGCTATGAAGCGGCAGCGGGAGCTTGAGCGATCTGAGGTCAAACAATGGCGCGATGATCACGACCGGTTGGCGGCACAGATGCATGACTTGCAGCAGCAGGCTCAGGCGGACGAAAAGGCCAACTCCGAGGCCCAGAAACGGGTCGCTTCGCTGCTGTCTCAGGTGCAGAATCTGCGAACCACCATGGACGAGATTACGACTGATCGAGACCAGCTGCTCAAGGACAAGCGAGCTCTCGAGACCCGGGTGTCCACCATGGCTGTTGATCTCGAAGGTCTTCTGAAGAGCCACGACGAGGCTCCTTTGTCTCGATCTGCGTCTCAGGTTTCTCCCACGCAGCTTCGGTCTGCGGAGAAGTCTGCTGCCGACGCTCTTGCCACTCTGGAGCGAGAACGCAAGGTGATGCAGCTTCAGAAGCAGGAGTCCGAGAAGCAGGCCAAGGAGCTGAATCTCAAGGTGCTTGATCTGGAGTCTCGACTCATGACCTCCGGAGGAGGCGATACCGAGACTCTTCGAAAGCGGGTCACTCAGCTGGAGAAGGAGCTCGAGGAGCAGCAGTCCGAGATGCTGGCGGACCTCAAGTCGTCTCGAGGAGGTGACCGGCAGGCCCGTGAGCTGCGGGACCAGCTTGATCAGCGAGACCAGCTGGTGAAGCGGCTGCAGGAGGAGTCTGCCAAGTCGGAGGCCAAGGTCAGCCGACTGGTGGCTGCGGTGGAAAAGGCGCAGGGAAGCGAGTCGCAGTACCAGGTGGTGGCTCGACGGGCGGAGAGAGAGTCGCGAGAGCTGCGGGAAAAGTCTCTGCGGCTGGAGAAGGATTTGGAGAACTGGAAGTCACGGCTGGAGGCGTATGTTAGCAACAACTCCAACTTTGAGCCCTCCTTTGTTTAATCGTTCATTTCATTTATATTTAAATACATTATACCCATATGAAAAAAGGAGAGTAGAGAAGATATTGAAGACAGTATATCCATATGAGAAGGAAGTACCGGTACCAGGTACTGGTACGAGTAGAGAAAAGAGTGAGAAAGTGAGAAGGCGAAAAATATTATTTTGATTTTGATTTTGTAGTTAGACTTTAGTGAGATGAAAGATCATCTGGGGGTTGGATATAGGTGTCCTAGGCATTAATAAGTGCTGAAAACTGGTTAATTGCTTCAAAACTGATAGATTATCTGTAATGGTGTCATCTATAGTATTTTTTATCTCTTTTTCTTTATTTTTCGAAGTTTTGGTGCAGTTTTTGATGTTTGAATAACTCCAATTTTAGTTACAAGTAATGCCAAGAATGAGACTATCCTCCCAAATATCATGAGTCTATATGGATGTGATTTGGAGTGCAGAATGAAGAGGGGATGTACAGTATTGTTGTCAAAGCCAGGCACCAAATAAATTGGATAAAATCACATAAAATATCACTCAATTTTTGATCATTTACGGCATATTTTCCATATTTTTAAAATTCTCCTACCGTACAATTATACACCCTTCTCACTCACCACCCCCATTAAGCTCACATCATCATAACCTGATATGCATGACAAACTCTGGGCCAGCACTTTTCCTACACGCCAACGACCATGTCTACTCGAACGGAGCGAGCATGTATGCTGTGTGGCATTGTCCAGCCGCTCAAGGTGAGTATCTGATGACTCATCCCACCCCTCCAGACCCGCTTACTAACCCAGGCTTTCATTTCCAAGGGATGTCCTAACTGCGACTCGGTGCTCGACATGAAGGCCGACGACAGTCTGACACAGGATTGCACCAGTCCATGTGAGTATTAAAAGAAGACTCTGAATCTGTGAACGACGACTAACCCAGCGTTTGAGGGCCAGGTGGCTCTCTGTGACCCCAGTTCGTCCTGGGTGTCCAAGTGGCTGCGAATCGATGGTTTCCAGCCCGGTCTGTATGCCGTTAAAGTGAACGGAAAGCTGCCTCAGGACATTGTGGACGATCTGAAGAGCAAGGGTGTGGTGTATCGACCTCGAGACGGCTCAGCCCAGGACTAGCATGTATTTATAATGGATGTATTATTATTTTTAATGACTTTGTTAGTTTTTTTTTGTTAGTTTTTTTTTGTTATTTCTTAACGCGATCGTGATTAAACTACTCGTACGTACCATGAACTACAACGAGTTACTCGAGCTGAAAGCGTCGAAATCGGCGAAAAAAGGAGGAAAAGAAACGCTGAAAGAGCTCGATGATTGGCGGATACAACTGTCTGAATCTGTGCGAGAAAATCCGCGTCCTTTGACCCACAAGGAGCTAACACGACTCATGACATGGAAGCTGAAACGCGGCACCTTCAGACCGAAACTGCAGCAGCTGGCAGAGTCGAATTCGGCACAGGAAGTGGAGCAAGTGACACAAAAGGCGCTGGAGCTGATTGCCAGTGACGATATTATCGACGCCATCAAGGTGTTGAGTGATCTCAAGGGTGTTGGTCCTGCTACAGCGTCTCTGTTAGGGTCTGTCATGAGCGTTAATGTCCCGTTTTTCAGCGACGAGGCGTTTGCGCACGTTTGTCCTGGCGTCAAGATAGCGTACACGCTCAAGGCGTACCAGCAGTTTCTGGATGCGATTCTAGTCTGGGGTCAGGAACGTGGTTTGAGTCCTGTAGACGCCGAGCAGGAAGCGTGGGTGCTGGGGATGAGAGAGAAGTATGGAGAGAAGACACCTACTAAGAAGACTCTTGGAAAGGTGGAAAAGAAGGAGTCTGAAGAGAAGTCTGGAAAGAATGGTTCTGGAAAGAATGGATCTGAAAAGAAGTCCGAAAAGAAAGACAATGTCAAGGAAGAAGTCAAGGACGAAGTCAAAGACGAAGTAAAGGACGAAAGACCTGCTAAACGACGTCGTAAGTAGTCTGACATTCGATCTGATCCTGCTGGTAAGATACTCCAGTACTCTCTGATAAGACACTCCTCTCTAGTATGATACTCTTCAGGCACTCTTCTCAATAGAGACTGAATCGGAATCTCAGAACCATCTGGGCTGAGGGATTCTGAGAAACTGCACCAGACAGTTGGATTGGCACATCTGTTGCTATGAGCAAGTACCGTGACTTTTTGCTTCTTTAGTATCAGCTGTGTTACTTCCTGAGCACTCAGTGGATGTGTTACTTCTTGAGAATTCACCAGTGTCTTTCTCTTTAGCAGGTACTGTACCGTTACCTTGATTTTTGAGTATTCACCGTGTGTTCCTTCCTGAGAACTCACTGGACGTGTTACTTTTGAGAACTCACTGGATGTATTGCTTCTTGAGCATCAGTTGTGTTCCTCCTGAACACTCACCAGTTTGTTCTTCCTGAGGTAAGTCTATCCAATGGCTGTGTATCCTCTGTTATGGTGTCTCTAAGACCATCTCTCTGTTTCTGGTCTCTATAAAACCACATCTCCTGTATACTAGCTCTCTGTACGTACGGCCTCCTATATCTGTATATGGTCTCCTAGACCTCCCTGTATTCATATGTACTATCCCTCTATCCTATGCATGCTAATGTTCGATTCCCTTCAGTTTCGGAACGGTCACCTCGATCTGGTCCGTCTTGCCAATCTTCTCCAACGCCTCGTAGTTGGCTGCTGTGAACGTTGGTGGCTCTTCTCGCAGCGGCAGGTATTTGTTAAGAAGCACGTTTTGAACCAGCGAGAAACCAGAAGACGAGATCCAGTACAGACACACGGCCGTTGGTGTCTGTGCCGCGATGCTGAAAAGTGCAATGGCTCCAACTCGGGCAAAGTTGGCCATCATTTTCGGCAGTTTAGGACCCTCGGATCCACTCGTGCCCATAGCCTGGGCCTGGGCCTTGGTAGTCAGTTCGACGTTGAGAAGAGTAATGATGCCTACTGCCGCGGGAAGAACGCCCGAATGGTCCATCATGAGCAGATCGGGAAACCACAGCGCTCCTTCTGTGCCCATGCTCTTGACAACGGGAATGCCCTTGACTACCGTCCATCCACACATGGCTCTAACGGCCATGGACATTGTGATCCAGATGGGCAGCTGGACAAGCGGGCCAATGAACAGCGACTTCCACATTTCGCAGCCGTGTTCCTTGTACAGCTTCACGCGTCGTTTTCGGCGTTCTTTCATGGCCAGCATTTCAATCTGAGGTGCTGTGAGAGCTGTTTCGGCCTTGTTGGCATTGAAAGCGAGCTTGGCACGTAGAATGGGGCCGAGAGCTGATATTAACGGCCTTAGTTCGTGCTGCTTTTGTGCTCGTAGTCGTGTGGAAATGGCTATTGGTAGAGTCACGGTAGATCGGAGTGCTAGAGTGACTAGAGGAATGACAGCCCACCAGGGGAGACCAGAGTAGTCGTGGAAGGCATTGAGAGCAGTTTCCACAGGCCGCACTATGTCGACTGTGGAAAACTGTCTTGCTGGAGCCCTGTAAGTACGGGTTACCAGCCTTTTGGTTGTTGTTCGCAGCATGGTCGAAAAAGTTTAGTGAAATCGACTGATATGCATGAAGGTGGATGGGGTAAGTGGAGGTAAGTGGATGGGGTAAGTAATTAGTTGGAGGGTGAACAAAAAATCAATTAGTTGTAAATTACATAAATATGGTCATTTAACAGATGTTTGGGTGACTGTGACACTATTAAATAGATAAATTAGATATAATATGGCCATTGAACAGATTCTCTTTAGTTTTAACATCACAATCAAATAGATAAATTAGGGAGTGGTCATTGTAGATATGTCCTTGGTGGACTTCAATATTGCGTGTCAGAAACAAATGAAACTTGTGAGATTAATGTGATCATTGAGCAGATATGGCTTTGCTGTAGCTGATTTAACACTGCAAACAAATAGATAAAGTGGATAAATGTGGTTATTGTACCAATATGTCCTTGCCTGATATGTCCTTGGTCTGACTGTAAGCATCTAGAGAGAACTGGCCAAATAACAACTTGACCAAATGACGAATTTATAAGTGTTGTGGTTGAGTAGACCCTAGAGGAGAGAATCGGTGATAAGAACCAACTATTTGATCTGCTGTAGATCTAACTGTTTGGCTTATTTTAGTGAGTCTTCTCTTTCAAACCTCTCCATCAGGTTTATCTAGTATACTTCTTCTCTTGGTCTGAGAATACAGATATGATTTCATCTCAAACACTCTCCACCAGGACATATTGTCTGTATTGTTGTTGTCTTGGTCTGAGAGATGTATCTACAGTATATGAATTTCGTCTCTATCAGGAGAGTATATACATGAATATGGTCTCTATCAAACATTCCTCATCAAGACTATCAGTGGTCCAATGGCGTTGAACTTGACCATTAACTTGACCAGATACTCAACTTGACTAGATACTAATCCTGACCAAATACGGAACTTCACCAAATACCTAAACTTCTCTCCATCTCCTAGAGTACTGTACATCTACATCTACAATAGACAGAGTACAGCTCTCAACGTACCACTATCGGGCACGTCTGTTACTCAAATAACGTACCACTATCGTGGCACGTTCTGTTTATTCTAACGCACCGCTATCGCGATGCGTCCTGTCCTTTCTATGTACATCACCACCAGTTCTTTCTAGCCTCGTTTCTAGCCCGAGACGAAGTATGAATACCCCCCTTGGACTGCTTTCCCAGTCCGTACTTGGCGAGAACCAGCTCCACGTCTCCAAACCATGCTCTCACTCCGTTCATAACCACAGTTGGTTTCCCGCTTCCGTTTCCAGGGTTGTTGCAGTTGCCAGTCAGCACTCGCTGAGCCACTCTCTGAATGTCCTTGACGGTCAGGTTTTCGATATTCTTGCACATTTCCGTCACAGGCACCGTTCTGCCATGCAGCTGGATCTGTCGGCCCATATCGTCGAGCTGGACGACCTTGGACTCGAGCTGCATGAGCAGAGAAGACCGCAGCTGGTTCTTGGCTCGCTCGACCTCCTGGTGAGTCAGACCTCCTTCTCCTTCGGTAAAAGTGAGAGCAAGTTGTCGACCAATAACGTCAGCCATGTAGGGAGCAGCATTAGGCACGCACGAGGCCGAAATGCCAAAGATGCCAGAATCGCTGTGGTGGTAGTTGAAAGCCTGGCACGACTCAATGTAGCCAAACCGGTTGAGCACGTTGAGATAGAGTCGGGAGTACATTCCCTTTCCAGGTCCTCCGGCAGAAAAAGAACCTCCTCCTCCAAGAAGAGTCTGAAGACACGACAAAGCGTACACGTCCGGATCGTCGGCAGGAAGACCCTCGTAAGCCACATGAATGTGGGCAAACTCGGTATCAGCTGCGTCCATAAACTGCTCTCCTCCAACGTAGACGCTGGCGGGGTTGTCGAGCTGTTTTTCGGACCGTTTCATCCAGCCAAAGTACTTTTCAGCCAGCTCAACGGCAGTCTCTTCAGGCACTCCTACAAAGCCCAAAACAAACCGTTCGGGATGGTAAAAGAGATCTCGGTACTCGTTGACGGCTCGAGCGTTAATGTGAGGCAGCTGCTCGTAAGGACACACCAGAGGATTGCCCAGAGTGCCGTCGTATGCAGTCATATGGACGACTTCAGGCAGAATCAACGAGGGCTCCTTCCACAACTGGTCCAGCTCAAACTCCATGGTCTTTTTCTTCTCGCCCACGTCCTCCTCGGTGATCTGCGGCACAATGACGCTTTCTGCCAGCAGTGCCAGAGCGGTTTCAACGTCCTTGTTGAAAACTGTGGCCTGGTAAATGATGCTTTCTCGAGCACTGGAGCCGAAAAAGTTGCCGCCCAAAGACTCGATGGTATCGGCAACTTCGTCTGCAGAACGACGCTGGGTCGCCTGCTTGAAGGCCAGACGGTCCATGATGTGACTAACTCCACTCAGCTGACGAGGCTCGAACCGAGATCCGGCATCAACGTAAAGACCCAGAGCCGAAAAGAAGCCCGGAGAGGGTCGTACTGCGACTCTCAGGCCATTGGAAAGAGTGTGGATTTTGGTGTCGCCGGCGTCGGACGAATATAGCCGCTTGGAGGCGCCGACTTGGAGTCGGGGCACGCGTTTGATGGCCCGCAGCATTTTTCACGGGTTTTTGTTTCGAGGTTGCGATAATAAGCCAACTGAAATTTCATGGTGATATGCGTCTGCGGTACATACATAAGTCACGTGTGGGGTGGAAGGACGAAAGAGAGGTTTTTCGGTGGCAAATGGGTGGATGGGGGGCAATTATGGTACTAGAATATTCAGTATTAAACGCCCCATTTAATGACTATTTTTGCGTGATTTATTTCCTCCGTTTTTCCTTGCTTTACGCTATTTTCGACTTTTCCACAGCGGATAGAATTCCCACCACTTGGACATGACAGACGCAGTTTGCCACAGTGGGCTGTTCATGACCAAGGCGGGTCTAGACTGATGATTGTGGATGACTAAGCGGTTCTGGTGTTGTAACTGCGGTTTTGATCTGTTTTACTGACTTCAAAACAGCTACTTATTGGAAGCTCTAGATAACCAATATCATAGCACGATTACGGCCGGCGGTTAAATATGTCATTGTGACAATAATACGCCAAATATAATCGGATAAATCGCAGAAAATCAGAATAAATTCAGCTCTGTCGATTGGCATTTATTGTATTTTTCCCCATTTTCCTCATTTCTTATTAATACCAACCGTCTCTTTCCATGCCAACCACCTCTTCCACACTCCATTACCTCACCCTCATCTACCATGCATGTGCTCTCCTGACGTTACAGTAATACAACACCACACGTTGTCAAATATCCGTCTCTACGCTCTTTGTGTCCACAAGAATATTGTCTATATATACCCGTTGTATTTCCCACTTTTTCTCACCTTCACTACACCTCAACCCTAACCTGACTGCACATGAGCAATCAGATGTCGTGGATCGAGATGAACATCGGCTATGGGCGCCCGATGAGGCATGGTGGAGGCACATGGGAGGTGATTTCGATGTCTGAAAGTCGGAATTTCCAAGCCGCATTCTGGACCCAAATTGAGACGACTCAGCCACATTCAGCATGTCCAACACAAGCCACAATCTGTTCTACCGTTATCGCTAAACAGCCACAAGATTTTTCCTTTTGGGCTTTTGAGCCACAACCCTGACGTTTTCTCTTCTGACATGACTGATTAGACTCTGTGGGGTGAGAGTGTAGATAAGCGAAGAGGGGTCAAAGGAGTGTGAAAGAGGTGTGAAAGGGGTGTGAAAGGGGTGTACTTTTGATTGGTCACGTGTGGCCACATACACACCCACCCCATATCTATCACTATCTTCTTCCACTCCTCAGCCCCAAATCAGACTACTATGACACGTCTCAAACAAGGTTTTACTTTTCCATGACTGAATAGTCCAACATTTCAAACGAAGAGACCCCTACACACTCCACCATCATGTCTCGAAAGTTTGAAATTTCCGTGCCCGCGTCGTCGGCCAACATTGGCCCCGGCTTCGACGTGCTGGGTCTCGCCCTGGCCAAGTTCCTCGTGCTCAACGTGGAAATCGACTCGTCCAAAACCTCGGACCGAAAGGACCCCAACAACTGCATCATCACCTACGAGGGCGAGGGAGCCGAGGGCGTGCCTCTGGACAGTGACCACAACCTGGTTACTCGGGTGGCTCTCTACGTGTTGCGATGCAACGGCATCCGAACCTTCCCCTCGGGCACCTTTGTCCATGTCAACAACCCCATTCCTCTGGGTCGAGGTCTGGGCTCGTCTGGAGCCGCTGTGGTTGCTGGAGTGATGCTTGGAAACGAGGTCGGCAAGCTGGGCTTCTCCAAGCAGCGAATGCTCGACTACTGTCTGATGATCGAGCGTCACCCCGACAACATCACCGCAGCCATGATGGGCGGCTTTGTGGGCTCGTACCTGCGAGAGCTGTCTGCCGCCGATCTGGAGCGGGTCGAGATTCCTCTGGCCGAGGTTCTCCCTGAGCCTGCTGGAGGCCGAGACACCGGACTCGTGCCCCCGGAGCCTCCTCTCAACATTGGCAACCACATCAAGTACGACTGGTGCCGAGAGATCAAGGCCATTGTGGTGATCCCCAACTTTGAGGTCTCCACGGCCTCTGCTCGAGGAGTGCTTCCCACTGCCTACACTGCTTCTGACATGATTTTCAACCTGCAGCGACTGGCTGTGCTCACCACGGCTCTCACTCGATCTCCTCCCCAGGCTGATCTCATCTACCAGGCCATGCAGGACAAGGTGCATCAGCCCTACCGAAAGACGCTGATTCCCGGTCTGCCCGAGATTCTGGCTTCTGTGACTCCCAAGACCCACGAGGGTCTGCTGGGTATCTGTCTGTCTGGTGCTGGACCCACCATTCTGGCTCTGGCCACCGACAACTTTGAGACCATTGCCAAGGAGATTGTGTCTCGGTTCACCAAGGAGGGCATTGAGTGTCGATGGGAGGTCCAGGAGCTGGCCTACGACGGATCCAGCGTGAAGCAGTTGTAGAAAAAAGGACTCAAGGAGGATTGAGATACTGTGGATATGGAGGACACGACCTAGGAAGACCTAGGAAGGACATGTGTAGATAGGATAAAAACTGATATCAGAAGAGTGCCTGATGGACCGAGTCGTGAGTGTGTCTGATGGACCGAGTCATGTACCTGATGGAAGAGGTAGAGTGGATTTGTAGGGTATGGAGGAGGTTGAGTGTGTGGTGAGGATATTGTGGTAGCTTTGCCTGAATGAAGGTATAGGCAATGTTTGGTGTGTGGGTGCAACTCTAGGAACTTGAACCAGAGTGTGAGAACAGTATGATTCCAGTAATATCTACTGGTAGCTGTGTTGCTTACTAATCGTCTCACCTAAGACGTCATCAAACGACTCCCAATATCCACACCAAATCTAATGTAGCAACGTTGCGTCGATCTAGACGAGTGGTTATAGAGCGGCTCAGAAAGTAAGCATATTTGCTCAACGTTTTTTATCATATCGAAACTAGTACTCGTAATACTACAGTAAGGACCATGCAACTTCCAAGATGATGATCGCCAATGACTCTCAGTCCTGCACCATTATCGTCAACGTGCAGACGATGGTTTCAGCGGGTCATCTCTGAACCGTAGACGACCTATACGGTACATGCAGACCATGCGATTAGCTACAGTGTAAGAGAGGATGTAAAAAGAGGTGGAAAACGGTGGATGGAAAAAAATGCTCTTTTTTTTTCAATTGAAATTGGCTCACATATTTTCTTCGCCATTCTGTCTCTTTCTCTTGTCTCTTCTTTAGGTCGCCCCCAAACGGATTGATCCACAAGCTTCTTCCCGCCTCATTTTTAAGGTGGAAATTTTCTTCATCGATAAAAAAACACAAAAGAATACAGAGCCTCACAGGACGGAATAGAGGAGCTGTTTTGGGACGAATTGGCTGCTATGAGGGTAATAGAGGGTCACAATCACTATTACAGGGCAGTAGAAATGTCTAGAACCAGTTTCTGACCCGTTTCAGACCCTCTGTCACCCTCCCAAGAGCTCCTTTCGTGGCTGGTCAAGTCACATGACACCCATAATTAAGCTCCCAGGAGGTGCATTTAGTGCAGGACGTTTCTTTGTCCGATTGAAAAAATTTAGGAAAGTTTGTCTAGAAAAATTGCAGGGCGAAAAATCTAATAAGAAGGGCAGTAAGGGCACTTTCTTCTCCTCATCTCCCACTACTCCATTACACAAAAAAACAATTTCTATAATGGGTTCTAAATCTGCTTCCAAGGGCGTTTCCAAGCCCTCCAAGACTGACAAGAAGTCCAAGGTTTCTTCCAAGAAGGCCGAGGCCATTGAGAAGTCCATTGCTGAGCTTTCCAAGAAGAAGAAGGACGACTCTTCTTCCGACTCCTCCGACTCTTCTGACGACGAGGATGAGGAGATGAGCGATGCTTCTTCCGACTCTGACTCTGACTCTTCTTCTTCTTCTTCTTCTTCTGACTCCGACTCTGACTCTGACTCTGACTCCGAGGACGAGAAGAAGACCGAGAAGAAGGTCGAGGAGAAGGTTGTCAAGAAGGCCAAGAAGGACGAGTCCTCCGACTCCTCCGACTCCGACTCTTCTTCTTCCGAGTCTGGTTCTGACTCTGACTCTGACTCCGATTCTGACTCTGATGACGAGAAGACCGAGAAGAAGACCGAGACCAAGACCGAGACCAAGGAGCCTGCTGCTGAGGAGGCTTCCGGCGAGCCCGAGTTCAAGACCGTCTTTGTTGGCGGTCTGTCTTGGAACGTTGACGACGACTGGCTCACCAAGGAGTTTGCTGATGCCGGTGCCGTGTCTGCTCGAGTCATCACCGAGAAGGCTACTGGTCGATCCAAGGGCTTTGGTTACGTCGACTTTGCTTCCGGAGCTGACGCCCAGAAGTGCGTTGAGGAGTTCCAGGACAAGGAGATTGACGGCCGAACCGTTCGACTCGATATCTCTACCAACGTTCGACAGACCCCCGAGCAGAAGCAGCGAGACCGATCTTCTCAGTACGGTGACCAGCTGTCCGAGCCTGCTGACACCCTCTTCGTCGGCAACCTGTCCTTCGACACTAACCGAGACGATCTCTTTGGCATCTTTGGCGAGTACGGATCTGTTGTCTCTATTCGACTCCCCACCCACCCCGAGACCGAGCAGCCCAAGGGTTTCGGATACGTGCAGTTTGGCTCTGTTGACGAGGCCAAGGCTGCCCTCGAGGGTCTGGCTGGCTACGAGTACCTTGGCCGATCTTTCCGACTCGACTACACCTCTCCCAAGCCCGCTGGAGGCTTCAACGGAGGAGGACGAGGTGGCCGAGGCGGCTTTGGTGGCAACCGAGGCGGTCGAGGAGGCTTTGGCGGTGACCGAGGAGGACGAGGAGGCTTTGGCGGTCGAGGTGGCCGAGGTGGCCGAGGCGGTTTCGGTGGAGGACGAGGTGGATACAACACCGGCGCTAACACCGCTCCCCTTGGCGAGTTCAAGGGTAAGAAGACTACTTTCTAAGCATCTCCCACTTACACCACACACGCACACGCACCCCAAAAAACAGGACTTAACATATAGAGCATTGTATTATTCTTAACGATATGAGGTACTCGTAGTAGATAGTGTAGCCATGCAGGTGGATGTGAGATACTGCGATGTAAGATAAAGACAATCGACAAAGAAGGAAAGAAGTAAGATAACACTGCCATGCAAGAAAGACGATCGTTGACAAAGAAGCACTGTAAGATAACTATCGTATGCAGGGCAGTGAAATGAGACAGTATAGTGAGTCTATGGTTAGACATCGTGAAGGTTGGTGGTTAGAAGTGAAACGATAGATGGTTTAGAACTAAAGGACTTTCTTAAGCTGTAAGAAGATGCTGTCTAACAGGTGTTCAATAGTATGTATTCTGTTTCAGCTCTTACCTGACTACCACGTATCCTTGTAGTCAGTAACACCAAGTTCTTCTCTTCCTGTATATACGGCATTACTTCAATCAGACATGTGCACTTGAATACACTATAGTTGATCAACTATGAGTCTCAACCATCTGAGTACTCACTCTACTGTACAATAATATACTGATTGTACTTGTACCTTATCTACTGTTACTCGTAGTCAGGACTGAACCTGTTATCGTAGTATAGAATCCTAGCTTGTTTATTGAACTCTTACAAGACCCTGCTGTTCTAGTATTTCTAGCTCATCGGAAGTCTCAGAAGACAATACAGTTCTAGAGGCATCCAATAGCCAGTAACTTCGTATCAGACCCCTTGTAGTTCTTTCACTCTGTTCTTATACAACTGGGCGTTCATACTCTCATATTTAGAACCCTGCTGGACCAGATACCAGTACTAGAAGTTCATGACCCAGTACAAGTAATTCAGCCAGTATTTGTAGTTCAAGCTCCATCAGTACCTGGTACCAAGTGTCACTCTCTCGTTATACTCCTAAATCTCTACTTCAGCTATACGATGTGAAGTCAGTCTCTACTGCACGCCTCTCCCACTAGCGCCAATGCTACATTGAAAAGCAGCCATTCGAGATGTGAGATAACTACAAGTAGCGGGACTAAGCGAAACACCCCGGACTAAGCGACTTGAACTAATCAAAATCGACTACTCACATGTGTCAAGTTTCGATGCCCCGATACGTCGCGTGCAGCTCATCGCATGGCATCTCATCTGACTGGCCGAATGGGGAAGGATATTGTCAGGGTGACTGCACAGATATTCCCCTATTGGGCGTGAGATAAAGAGCCAAATATTACGACACAAAGACGTGTCCTATTAGGCCTTGTGGTCGGACATTTATCTGGAGACCCATGCATAAACTGATTTAATAAGGTGCTGAGCTGTCACCAGATCCAAGCTTATGTTAGGCTAAGGTGCGATGAGCCTTTAAAAAGAAATCATGACAAGATTAACATGAGAGTGTGAGTTGCAATCTTGAACGTAAGGGGTTCAAGTTTATCAATAAAGTACCAGGTAGGGGGTCAAGTTTAGGAGTATTCTATGCCCAGGTTATGTCCAGATCAATACCACAACTGCAAGTACAACATTCCTGTACAACACAATCACAAATGTATGCCTTTCAAAGCAAACCATGCCACTCTCCATCTGGTTCGATACTCAAACCCCGCAAGTCAGCCACTCCTATTTTATTGAAAACTTGACAGAAATGGACGTACTCGTACTTATATCTGGCCTCATTGTTTATAAAAAACCTCAAAAGAAGACTTTCCCTCCAGTTGTCCAAATCGACTCGGTCCACACATGTGCCCCATCAGGCTGAACTCGCATGGGTAATGTAACAAAAGCGTGGAGACCTTCTGGAGACAAGTTAAGTGGCCAATCGGATTGGGTTAGCTGGAATGACGTGTCGCAGAGGGTGGTCCCGAAGCTAAAATACCTTGGGCAAAAAGAGATGTGTCCCACAAGCACTAGATACAAAGAGATCCAGTGACGGATGGGAGTACAGGTTGGGTAGATATGTATTTGAAGAAATGCAGAGAAGAAAGACAAGATGGTAGCAAGATCGACGACGATTTCCCTGCGACTCCCCCCACAGCTCTTTTTCCTTCTTGTTTGCACTTGCAGATTTACCCTACCTGGTACGGGAAAAAAAGTTTTTGAATTGAGATGGGATTTTTCTCCCAGCAGGTGCAAACTTGTCTACTCTCAGCATACAACCTTTTCAGCACCACCAAGGCGAACAACCAAGCGACTTCTGTGTTTTTGTGTTTCATCGGAAGAAGAGGGGGGAAACAAACCGGGCATAGTACGATTTACTTGGCAACAGCAACGACAAGACTTTCAAAAAAGTAGCATTTGTTAAAGAGCCACGACCACCGGTCTTTCTTTTTTGCTACCCTTTATTTATACGCTATTTATTACCTATTTATTCAACACCCCACAACAAGACCGATGCTCATGTCGTTTGAATACGGAGATGGAAAGGGCGGCAACCCAGCCAACCCGGCCCAGCAACCCCAGCACCCACACCAGCACCAGCACTCGCTTCTGGCCCACCCGAAACCCGTTTCGTTTGCATCTTCCAACGTCTCTTCCATGGACACCTCGGCCCAGTCTTCACCCGTGGGCTCCACTGCCGACCTGACGGCTGTCCCGAACGGTGCTCCTGGAGGCTCGAAGCAGCACGATCGGCTTTTCAGCGGCTTTTTGTCGCGACCTACGTCCACTCGAATCTCGTCGCCCTTCTCGCTCGGCATCAAGTCCGACATTTGGGGCGACGACTCCTCGTCCACCTCGCAGACGTCGGCCTCGTCCACGTCCAAGTTTGCGCCCTTTGAGGCCCCCACGCCCTCCAGCTCCTCGGGCTCCACCGTGTCGCAGCCTCCTGCCGCCGTGCTGGCGCCTCAGCAGCAGCAGCAGCAGCAGCAGGGCGAGCCTCGACCCTCCGTCGTTGCCGCCATGTCGCAGGCCAACGACTTCCCCGGAATCGATATGAGCTACCTCAACGACGAAACGGCTCCCGGCGCAGCAGGATCGGCCCACTCGTCCAACTTTGCCACGCACACAAACTCGTCCGTGTCGTTGAGCGCTCTGGGCTACGGAACAGGCTTCGGCACCCCGACCTCGGCCACGGTGCCGCCTGGTGCCCCCAACGCCGCCTACTTTGAGGAGTACCCGCAGCAGCCGTTCGATCCCTGGGGAGAAGACAAGCGACGGGCCCACATGAGCGGTGGCCCCATGATGCAGCCCAGCGTGCACCAGGGCAACGGCATGGGCCCCAACGGCATGCCCAACCCCATGGCCATGCCGCAACCTCTTGCCAACGGGATGCACATGCAGGGCATGATGCCGCAGATGGCGCCCGTGACGCCCACTGTCGCCAACGCGGTGCAGCAGCAGCAGCCCCGGCGAAAGGCCAACATCAACTCGGAGCTGTACAAGACGGAAATGTGCTCGTCGTTCCAGAAGACGGGCTCGTGTTCGTACGGCGAAAAGTGCCAGTTTGCCCACGGCGAGCACGAGTTGAAGAACGTGGACCGGCCCCCCAAGTGGCGCTCCAAGCTGTGCCAGAACTGGCTGCGGACCGGCACCTGTGCCTACAACGACAGATGTTGCTTCAAACATGCTTAAATTATATGGCGCTACGCACGCTCAAGGACTTGACCATTCACAGGACGACTCCTGGTTATTATTTATGTATAGATATTTATCATTGTAAATAGAATCTTTCTATCTTGCTTTTTCGTAGATTGTACTTGTAGATTTACGAGTTTTTTGTTGACTCTTCTCTCGTGCAGCTGTCGATCTTCTACCCGAGGCACTTGCTTTTTTTGCGTGCAGAGTTCATCGACTTTTTTCTCAGCATATCGAGAGATATATGGATGTGATTTGACGTGTCTAAAGAAGTTTTTTGGCGGGTTTTAAAAGACTTGGCATAATATTTTAGACTCGACCTGTGGAAATAATATTTGCACATTCCACACATCCTACGTGTATCCACGACTCCTCCACCTCATGATATAAGACAACAGCTTGTCTCGAAACTTGCACCATTCAAGGTTGCGACGGCACGCAAAAGCCTGTCTCAATCTCGGGCCGCTTTTCGCAACTTTGTTGATTGCATATTGGTGGGAGACGGGGCATCGAGGTAGGCGATGACGTAACTAAACGTCAACTAGAAGTACTTGTAATAGTATTTACTACAACACCTCACAAACTACAAACGTGTAACTACACGCCATAGATTTCATGATTTCTGTACATGGCGGTTTACAAACTACTCGTACAACTCTTTCCATAAAATACAATATTACTGTCTAATACTCCTCCACGTCCTCTCCTCCAAGAGTAGCCACCTCAGCCAGACGGTCCAAAATCTTGGTAACCAGCTTGGAAATGCCGTTGGCACTCACATCCTCATGCAACTGCTGCTCCTGGGTGTTGCCCACGGTCGTCAGCGACGCCAGCAGCTTGGGATGCTTCTGCAGGTATGCAATGCCGTCCAGAATGATGGGCTTGTAAGTGTCCTTGAGATCGTTGGGCACCACCTGCAACAGCACCACAATCTGCTGCAGCTCATCCACAAACGAAAGCGAAATGGTGACGGGCTCCATCAGGTTTCGGATCGCAGTCTCAATCTGCAGCTGGAAGAAGCTCAGCAGCATGGTGATTTCGGGCGAAATACGGCCTCCAAGCTTCACCAGAACCGTCAGCATGATGGGCAGAATACCCCGGATCCAAATGTAGTAAAGTCGGCCCTGGTGAAGACCTCCCTTCTGGATCTCTCGAGAAATGGGAGCCTCGGTCAGAGCACCAACAAGACCGTTGAGCACAACCTGTTCGGACAGCTGGTCGTTTTGTAGCAGTTCCAGCAGGAACAAAAGAGTCAGCTCTCCGAAAACAGGATCAATCTCCTGCGAGTACGAGTACAACGACAGAAGAGACCGAATACTGCCAGTGTCCTGGATCTTGAGTGCAAACTGGGCCAGAGAAACAGGCACACAAGTGTTCTCAAACGACAACAGGTTTCGCAACAACACCACCATGATTCGCAGATCTTCAATCAGGAAATCCACGTCCACAGGCTCATCAGAATGCGCCTTGTGGCTCACATCCTGATGAATGGCGTTAGCAAGAGCATAGGAGCCCTTGGCAAGCACAATGTCCGAAATACCATGGAGAACCTGAGCCATATCTGCTTCGGGATTCTCAAGGGCCTTTCGAACAAGGATGCTAATGCTTCTCAAAACAGGCTTGTAGAGTCGCTGAGTTCCAGACAAAGAAGACAGGAACGAAACGTCTGTCGACTCAAGAATGGCCCAACAGAGCTTCAGGCCCTCTGTGACGTCCACACTCTTGAGTTCGGGAGACTTGAGAATGTGGAAAATGACCTCCAGACGCGCACTGTAGACTCCCTCGAACACAGGAGCAATGGTACCCGCCAGAGAAATCTCCATTAATGCAATAACAATGTCTCCCAGACTCTCGGCAATCTTGACATCGATGGCCACCACCAGAAGCTGGCCCCAGGCAAGAGAAAGCTCGGTTTCAGAGTTGACAAGAGACAAATTGAGGTTAGCCTCGGCAATCTCAGACTCAAACTCGCCCAGAGAGTCGCCAAACACGGCGTTCATGTCCTCCAAATCGTACACAAAGCTGGGGCCGTAGTACTCGGGGTCCTTCTTTCGGAACTGGAACAGCTCCATGTTCCACTTTGCGTGAAAGTTGCGAATGAGGTTGCCATGCAGTGACGATCTGTACAGCTGGATGGAAGAGAAGGACTTGGTGAGCTTGAGCATCTTGGAGCTCCACTTGGACTTGATCACAGCTCCAACAGTCTCAGAGTCCTTGAAGAGCTCCTGAGCAAGCACCTGGACCGCCTTTGCTGCCGAAAATCGCTGGTATGCGGCCTCGACAGTCGCAGTTCTGTTGGTCGACTTTTTAGGACTTCGAATTTCCTGGGGAAGCTGCAGAGGCACCGAATCGACCACCTCGATCATCTTTCCTACCAGTTTTGTCAGCCGCTCCTTGGACGTCTTGGTGACTGTAGACCACGTGTTTCGAGCTAGAGCAATGGCCTTGATGACATGCACAAACACTCTAGAAGAGTAGTCCTTGGACTCGAGAGCCTTGGTCTCCAGCACCTCCAAAAGCGATCCCTTTTCTGTCACCAGCAGAATAGACAGACCGTCCTGACGCGAAGAGCCGTCAACAACAGCGCCAAAGAACGCACAGATGCCAATGACGGACTCTGTGGTCTCCAGATCGTTCTCCATGGACGCAATGAGCGACTTGAGAAGCAGTTGTGAGTGGAACTGACCCAAATGAGCCAACAGAGAGGGCTGCTCACTGTCAACCCAACTAGAGTCAACCAGAGCAGTCATCAAATCAATCACCTTCTTGTGGAAAGGAAACTGCTGATACAGCTCCACGAGCTGGGGACTGGCCAGAAAGAGCTGCTTCTCCAGCACCGAAGGAGCCAGCTCGAGGTTGGTTCGGGCCTCCACAATCTTGGTAAGAAACTCCAGAGAAGCATTGACCCACTCGACTGAGGTGGAGTCCAAACAGGTGAGAAGAGGTCTCTGAGGACCAAGATCGTCGCCCTTGGAGGTCAGGAAACCCTCCAGAACGTACTCTGCACTCTGTCGGAGCACAGGCACCACATTGTCCATGGCAAAGGCGTAATGCACTATCTGCTGGAACATTCGCACGCTCTTGGACATGAGTTCCACCCGCTGGTCCTTGTTGACGTACTTCCAGTAGCTGCACGACTCAAACACGTCAATGTAGTGTCGCGTGAGCTTGTGCAGCACGTCGCTCTGCACCTTGGGAGACACCTTGGAGTCGATAGAAGAGGCAACAGCGTTCTTGACAAGAGTGTCTGCGAGATCAAGCAGAGCCAGAGTCAAGGAGTACTCACCGTTGACAATCTCCGTGCTTCCAAGCACCATCGCCGCAAATCCAGGCCGTCCATTCTGAGCAAGGACTCCGGCTCGAGACAGAAAAGGCCAGATTCGATCAGGCTGGATTCTGCAGAGAGCTGTGAAAAACTTGACACTCTCGGTAGCCACGAAAATGTGCTGGTTGGCGTAGGCGTCCACCAGATGCTTGGCAATCACCTCCACAATATCCTCCTCCCACATGGATGCACTTCTAAGAAGCTCGTCCGCAACCTCAATATCGACCTTGGAAATCACCTTTCGCATGAGCTTGATGATTAGAGCAGCGGTTCGGCCACTCAGCTGAGAAAGAAGCTTGCCAAGATACGCCCATCCGTTGAACTCCGTGGCCCACATGACCAGAGGAGGAATGTTGTCTCCAGGAACCAGGGTTCCAGAGGTTCCAGGAGGAATAACAAACTCGTGGAACACGGGAACACCTCCTGTCAACGTGACAATGTTGGTATCGGTTTCGGAAAAGGTGTAGTCCTTGAACCCAGGCAACAGCTGCTGCATAAAGGTGCGCATCTGATACACCTCTGTGAAGGCTGTTTCTCCATCCATAGCCAGCATAATGTACAGAAACGGCTCAATGTCAAAGGGGAACCGAGACAGTGCAATGAGCATGGCGTCTCTGATTTTGAGAGTGTTTTCCATCAGATATCGACAGTAGCCAGGGTAAGGGCCCAGGAGAGTAGCCACCAGTTCTGCAAACGCCTCGGTCAAGGGAATGAGGCGGAAACTGGCTCGACACAGCGACATGAAGACCATGGAGTGTTCTGCAGACTTGGACAGGCCCCGATACGCACTCTGGGTCACTGCCAAGACTCCCCGATTAAGAGCCTGGTTGGCCAGTTGTGTGCAGACAATGTAGGGGCTCTGGCCGTTGCAGTCTTGCGAAACCTGGTTGATAAAGGGCACCAGGGCCCGGTCGTTGGTCTCCTCCTGTCTGAAGGTGACTCTCTGAAGGACGTGAGACCATGCCAGAACAATGGGACTCCACAGTTCTTCGTTCATGCGTTCCTGGACAATGGCGTTGATGGCAGACAGAGTCGCAGGGTCCTTGAAGTAGACGTCTGCGGGGATGGGT
Organism: Yarrowia sp. E02; assembly: GCA_017639365.1. NCBI lineage: Eukaryota > Fungi > Ascomycota > Dipodascomycetes > Dipodascales > Yarrowia > Yarrowia sp. E02. The sequence continues at coordinate 2,195,621 of JAAQQX010000003.1, read as the reverse complement.
TCGTCTTTTTCTGGATGGTCCACTCGATCGTCGAGGTCTGAAGGCACGTCAAACATTTGGTCGAGGTCTAGAAGCACCAGAGAGATGAGAATCGAGTAGCAAAAGACCTCGGAGTACTCTTCCAGGTACGGCAGTTGGTCCAGACTTTCGAACCACTGCTTGACGTCTGCTGCAGTAGGATTCTCGTCGAAAAAGTAGTATCCGTTGTATGCTAGTTTGAGAATCTCCACCTGGAGACGTTGTGACTGTGTTAGTAAATTGGGGGAAAAAAGGGTCAGAAAACTACAATGATACTCACATCAAAACGCAAGAGTCCCAGAATACCCGTGGCACTCTCGTACTTTTTGCCCGAGACTAATGGCTCCTTTTCCCGTCGACAGTATGCGCTGAGATTGGCGTTGTACACCAGCTGTTCCAGAACGTGGCTGGAGAACTTCTTGGTGTGGATTTTGCGCGCAAACTCGCCAGGAAGCTGTCCCAGACTGCTATTGGGCTTGGCCAGTCGAGAAGACATGTGAAACAGTTCAGACACGACCTGCACCTTGAAACGTCGCTCACTGAGAATCCGATTGGTGTAAAGCCGCACCCGTTTGGCATCGTCCGTAGACCCAAAGGGGAACGACATGACGACTCTAACAGCCTCAGAAACAGACACGTTGAGATGGTTGAGAACCAATTCTGCATCTTTGATAGCTTCTTCAGGCACCTTGACACTAGAACCATTAATGGACGTGTCCTTGAGCTTTTTCAGCTGCTCAATTTTCGCCTTGGTGGTCTCACCAGCCTTTTTGTGCACGTCATTGCCCTTACGATCCTCTTCGAATCGCACAGCTGCTAGAACTGTCGGGTCGCAAATGGGGTCACAACACGTCTGAAGATCCTTGAGATTGGCGGTCAAAAACGTGTGGAGCGAGTGCTTCTGGTCCTCGGAGGCGTGCCCACTTTTGAGCAGGTAGTACACGCTCTCATAGGTCCATAGAGACGCCATTTCAATAGTGTGTTGATGGGGTTGTAAAATTTCAAAGTTAATATGCATAACAATGTACACCTAGACAAGCAAGCTCTATCGTAGGATGGGGAGGAGTAGTAAGAGAAGTGGGTAGAAGGGGATATTTAACGTGTTTATTATATTGTTACAAGGTCTTTGTGACACATTATTTAGCCAGCAGTTTAAAATACGAAAATTCTCTCTCATTCGGCCTCCTCTACAACCTCTCTGTTTTGCTCCCACATGTTTTGATGTTGATGCATTCGTGTGTAGGCGTTTCCTCCCCACAGGTTATGAGCAGCCTCAGGGCGAGAAATATGAGAGAAAATTATTCAATCGAATTCAAATCAGGTCAATGAGTGAGGTATGTATAATAAAACGACGGATATACGCCTTCTAACTATATATACAGTTAATTGCCATCACCATGGTATTTTTAGAGAGTTTTTGCATCAATTGAGGCTGCCCTAACATAGCATCCTATCGTACATTCAACTACAGTATGATATAACAATTGTAACCATTACGATAAGGTCAATACAATTACGATATTCATCTACAACAGCGTTAATGATACAATGGCAGGTCAATTGGATCACATCAATTGAATCACATACACTTGATTGGCTACAATGGCAATCGAATCACACACTACCCACTCTTTGATCAACAATTGTTGGCTATATATAAACTACACTAGACACTGCTTAAACAGAAGCGCCGGAAATGTAGAACCACTTGTCAATGCTCTGGTCAATGGGGGCAGGAGCCAGGTTCTGGCCCTCAGCAATGGCGGCAGAGGCAGTGAAGGTGGGGGTGTTCTCCAGAGTGGTGTTCTCGAGCTGGATGCCCTTGTCGTCGGAAGCCTTTCCGGCAATGAGGGTCTCCCAGGCCTCCTCGCACTCTCGGATGACCTCGTCGGCGTACTTCTTGTTCTTGCACTCGCCGGAGAAGGCAAACTGGTTCTCGGGCTTTCCGTCGGGGATCTTGTAGATTCGGAACCACTCGTTGGTGGCTCGCAGAAGACCGGGCAGGTGTCGCTCAACGTCCTCAATGTCGTTGACCTTGGAGGCAAGAGGGTCCTTGACATCGATGGCGATGATCTTCCAGTCGGTCTCGCCCTCGTCGAGCAGAGCCATGACACCGAGCACCTTGACCTGCTTGACCTGGCCAGTGTAGCCAACGGTCTCACCGATCTCGCAGACATCGAGCGGGTCGTTGTCACCCTTGGCCTTGGTCTCGGGGTGGACGTGGTTGGGGTCCTCCCAGGTCTGGGGGAAGGCTCCGTAGTTGTGGATGTATCCGTGGTGAGGGAAACAGTTTCGCACAAATCGAAGCTTGCCCTTCTTGGTGTCCTGGATGATGGGGTTGAGAGGCAGGTCCTTGGAGATCTCCATCTTGGCGTTGGTCCATCGAGGAACCTCGACAATCATGTTGAGAATGGTCTTCTCGGCATTGGCGTACAGAGGAATGTCGTGGAAGGCAGAAACGGGCTTGCCGTCCTTCTCAATGTAGACCTTGTAGTCAAGAGTGTTGGGGGCACCGATGGACCGGGTGGTGTAGGTAGACATGTTGCTGGTGGTGGAGGAAGAAGTTAAGTGTTGGTTGACCTGGCCAAGACGATGATGCGAGATGTGCTTCGGTAGGGTAACCTGATCTGACAAAGCCCCTGTGGTGCTTCTTGGGCGAGTCACGTGTGATGGCATGTGTTGTGTGTGATATTATTTTTGGCAAGATGCTCGTTTTGTTAGCAATGCTGGGGTATATGCTGGGTATTCAAGCAGACACTTTTCAGACGATCCGACAATTGTCCCACTCTCTTTCTCTCAGACTCTCGGCCGAAGTAGAGGTGGACCCTTCTTTGGGTTTCCATGGGTCTATATGTACTGTTATTGGCGAGCCGGAGTGCCTGGGAGCCTAACTTTTCCCCACATAAAGTGTCGTCTTTAGTGGAGGGTCCGTGAACATGATTCAGCTGATTTGTATACAAAAAGTTGGAGAGAAGAGAGGTGGTTCTGGACTGGTGAAAAAGTGCGTCTCGACTATTTCAGCTGATCCAGAAACAGACAAAAAACTCCCTCGGTACCGGCTATATGACCTGTTCTATGCACCCTGAGCCACACCATCTTTCTCGCTATCTACGGCCTTAACACCTTTTCCAGCAACCATCACCTGTGGGCTTATATTTTCTTGTTTGCCGTTGTTTTCAGTCTCCGGCATAAGATTATATGCTGGAAAAGTGCGGGGCGCAATAATTGCGGAGGTTTAATGATGAGTAGTGACATGGGGGGGGACTCTTAGTGCGATGACAGGTGAAAAAACGGGAAATAAACTAGACGCGGGATGTCTCATCGGTCCCGAGTCGGACTTGGTATATGCACCAGCGCAATGCGGAGATCACCATCTTGGACCTGAATGGAAGCCAATCAGGACTCTGGAGAAGAACGTGAAGATTGAGCAAACAAAAAATGAAGGGTGGGAATTAAACCCACTTGTTTGGAGCAGCTGTTACACTGCCATCACCCAGAATCGAACTGAGGTTTCCACGGCCACAACGTGGTGTACTAACCACTATACTATGATGGCTTCACGATTTGTTAAAAATCGTTTTTTTCGACGGCCACAATCTGAATTCTGGGGTCCTATATCCGCGAATTTTTGAATTCTGAGAGTAGACCTAGAATCAAAAAAACGGAAACTAGACATCACAAGCTACCGATTGGGGGTCTTACCTTTCCGAAATACTTAGTTTTGGGTGTTTTACAGTCCTTCTAAGTGAGCCTCTTGGATGAACCCAGTTGTATGGAGAATGATTCAAATTCGATATTTCTGGTTAAAAATACACATATGAGGCAGTGAATACGTTAGTAAAACCATCTGATCTGTTTTCAGAGATTACACATCCTATACAGCTTCATACACTAGTATTTAACACCCACCCTGCTACTGGTAGCTCCAAAGCAAATTCTTAGTCCAACCCCTGATATTGAGTCGATTTATATAAGTTGAGAAAAAAAGAAACACCAAGAAGTGATCAATAACACATAGACTGATAATAACCAAAAAAAACGCTCTCCAATTACCTCTGAAACCGGTTTCAGGTTAGATCTTCACAGTCCTCAATATGTACACCACTCCAATAGAGTTTAGGCATCACCTCCTGAACCACACCTGAAAAACGTCTGAAAATGATCAGAATTGCACCAATTTTTGTAAATATACAGATAATCAAACAACAAACAAGTTTATACCAAAACAAACCCCACAAGCCTCCCCCAAAAGCCCCAATTACACACCCCAATGTCTCAAAGCTCAACTCTAAAGCACTCCAAGCTTATGTAACTTAGACCCCTTCTACACACACATGCGTACGTTTCGAAAGTCGGTAGTACGCAAGACCAAACGACTGTTTGACCACCCGGGGACGTCCAAAAAACGCACAGACGACTTCATCGACATGTCTCAGATCCAGCAGCTCATTGAAATGGGCATTAGCGAGGATGTCGCTAAGATAGCTCTTCGCAGAAACGACTTCAACGTCGAAAAGGCCCTGGAGTATATCTTTTCCCACGACAATATTGTGGAGAGTGAAGATGAGGGTGTGGCTCCGGAACTGCCTCCTCGACGAGACTTCAACGCAGATACCCTTGGAGATATCGAGCCCAAGGACTACACTCGTGAGATTGTACCTTACCATCAGATTCCACACGTGGAAGAGACGGCTGAGGAGGATCTCATTGAGGACAACAGAGAGGCGTATGTACACGAGCCTGAGCTGTCGTACTCGCGGTTTGATCTCAGTGAACTGACTGCCAAACAGACGGTTCGAAGTTTGGATCCTCCTATCCTGCTACCATCCCATGCAGCCATTGACATAGCACCTCTACTGACCATCTTGCATGCTATTCCCCAGGCCAGAGATGCGCTGTTGGCGGACGCAAAGGACACGTATGAGTTTGATCCCAGCTGGCGGACCGGAACAAGCTCCAAAAAGACGTCGTTGGTGGAGGAGACGCAAAAGCTGCTTGCATTTCTCGATGGCAGCACCGGACGAGGCTTCAACACCATTTCTAACCTCGTCCGCTGCATTCCGTCGTCCATCGCATCGCAACTCAGCGGCTCGTCTCGTTCCAGTGACGATTCTACTGCCGTGGGTGCGTTTCTGGAACAGCTCATTCTACGTCATGAGTGCGCTGCAGACACCTTCAAAATGGTGGCTACAGACGGAGAGGAGTCGGAACCCATGTACAACATTCTGCTGGTGACCAGGGAGCCCTCCGACACCTGTGAGACCATTTCTGACGGTCTAGATGTGCTCCTTTGGAGTGGACTAAGAGACGGATCTGCTTCTCCCGACGAAGTGACCTATCTCAAGGAGATTCCACCTGTCATTTCCATCACATGTCGCCGAGATGACGCTCAGAGCGGGTCTGGACTCGCTGTGATGCCGAAGTTCTATCCCCATCGGTACTCTGAAGCCAACCTGGAGCAGGTCAAGGCCGTGCACACCAGGGCTACTAACGCCAAGAAGGAGTCCCAGGGACTGTTCCAGAAGCGGTTTGAAATGTCAAACTTCCAGGGTGTCAGTGTGACCAAGCTTCTGGAGGTTGCTGTGGGCCATTTCGACGACGAGACCAGAGAGGGAGTTGTGGAGCTACGAAGACTTCAGGAGCAGTATTTGGACGCTCGAGAAGAAATTGGTGTTCGAATCGACAAGCTGGAGGAGGAGATGGATGACGTGACTGTGCCTCCATTTGGTCCTGATTACAATCTCATGGGAGCCATCATTTCGCCGACAGAGTTTTATTACAACCATCATGGACAGTGGCTTCATGTGGCTTATTTGGACGAAGCTCCCGTATCGGTGGATAGTCTCTATACGGTTCGTCCTACCACGGTAGAGGAGGTGTGTGAGCATGCTGCGCGTGGCTCGGACCAATTTGATGCGCAGGAGGTCACTTTATTGTACGCCACCTCTGATAACAGCGATATGCCCCATGAGGAGCTTCCTGCTTCTCTCAAGGCGTTTCTTCAGGAGGACCGGGAGCTGTTTGAGGCTCTTTTGCGTGAGGAGGAGGTTGCTGAGGCTGCGGAGGCTGCAGCTACAGAAGATCTCATTGAGCTGGATGCGGAGGGCTCCGACGAGCAGGATGAGGCCGGGCCGCAGGATGTGGCCGTTGAGGTGGTCCCGGTGCAAGAGCCCTTACAAGCCACAGAAGCTAAGGGCGCGGATGGTTCAGAGGCTTTAGAGCAGCCACAGAGATAAGTGGATGTGCCAGGCGCCACAGAGATAAGACGTTCCGAACAATTCCCGGATTTTGCTATATAATTTAGAAAACTGAATGATGGCATGAGGACATTGGTGGTGAGCGAACAAGGTGCCAGGGTCCTGTGTATCGCCGTAAGAGGATCAGGGTCAAACCTAGATGAGCACACCTGAGGGATGCATTCCCCAGATGAGTCAGGGAATCAATGCAGTGAACACATTGGTGGCTGCATTCAAGATTTACGTGATTGCGAAATTACCAACCGTTTGAGGTTGTTTCAATTGTTTCGGAAGTCCGGAAGGGTTTGAATTGAAACCATGGCTGAAACTATGAGCGTATAATATTGTATTTTCACCGACTTTTTTCTCAGGGAAATGCACAATGAGTCCTGAGTATGCACAGGGATAGGTACGGAAGGTCCGGCGTATGTGCCGGGTGCGTTACCGGGGTTTTTACTGTACATACAGCTATCCTGACTCGTTCCAGTAAACGTACTTGGGGGTGGTCCTTACATTGACTTTAATTTTTTTAATTTTCTAGATAACCGCGCTAAATTTACAGTAGGCAGATCTCTGGTGACGCCTTGATGGATCTAAAAGAAAGACCAATCTAAGGGAGCATACTTCGAGCTAAAGAGCCTCGTATGATTCAGGTACAATTAGTCTAGTCTTGTTGAGTATTGTTGAGTGTCAAGGTGTTATTGTGACTCTTATAAAATGGTGATGCCAACTCACGTGAAATGGACTCATTTTTCGACGCAGCTGCTCATTCAAGGTCTCGCTTGGCACCCCGTTTTTCCTTTTTTCTCGCGTGCGTGTGAAAAAGGACGAAAAAAAAATAAAGCCACACCCGGCTGGATGCGTATGAGACGCACTACAACAACTTTAGAAGCTCTTGCACCGTCACGTGCAGAGTGCTCATACCTGGGTCGTTTTATCCGGGTCAGATCTGCCAGGGAAAGAAAAACCCATATATATATCGATGGATCGGCCATGTGGAGTCGTTATATCACTTTTGCATCTCCACCATGATCTGGAAGTTCCTTCCCCATCTCCAGACTCCGTCTGAAACAGACTACAACAATGTCTACCAAACCCATCCCAAGTACGCTCCTCCGGTTACCGCTGCGGTATCGGACACAGACGAGCACAGCAACTCGGAAAAGCTGACTGCCGAAGACTCGGACAATGTGTCTGTGGCCGTAGGAGTGACCGAGGAGAAAGAGGTCGAGTACCGAGACGAAGCAGGACGACCCTGGTGGAAGTTCTTCGACGAGTACGAGTACCGGCTGAATAAGCAGGACCGATCGGGCCAGAAGTGGTTCAAGTGGTTTGACGAGAACGATACTCCTGCCGAGCGAAAACTGATTTGGAAACTCGATCTTCTGCTTTCGTGCTACGCCTTTCTCATCTACTGGGTCAAGTTTCTGGACCAGACCAACCTGAACAACGCCTACGTTGCTGGTCTGTCCGACGATGTCCATTTCAAGGGCAACGATCTCGTCAACACCCAGGCCATCTTTTCCGTGGGAGCCATTGTCTTCCAGCTGCCCTTTATGTTTCTGCTGCCCAAGGTCCCTCTGCACATTGTTCTGCCTCTGCTCGACTTTTGCTGGGGCATCATGACCCTGTGTCAGTACAAAATGAACAATGTCGGAGGCATTCAGGCCATGCGATTCCTCGTTGGAGCTTTTGAAGCCTCTCTCTACCCTGCTCTGCACTACCTGCTCGGATCGTGGTTCAAACCCAAGGAAATCAACCGACGAGCTGGTTTCATGTACCTGGCGCAGTTTTTCGGAGTTCTTACATCGTCTGTCATTGCTGCAGGAGCCGTCAAACATCTCGACGGAGTCAACGGACTCGAGGGATGGCGATGGCTCTTCATCATTGACGGAATCATCACCATGCCCATCGGAATCATTGGTCTGTGGATGATTCCCGGAACCCCCGAAAAGTGCTACTCCATTTTTCTGTCCAAGGAGGAGGTTGTTCTGGCCCGAGAACGGCTCAAGGACCACAAGGAACGAGCCTCTGGTGAACCTCCCAAGCCCAAAACCTCTTTTGGCGACCGAGGCATGTGGAAAAAGATCTTCTCCTCCTGGCAAATCTACGTGCTCTGTCTCGAGGGCATCTTCTGCTGGAACAACAACAACGGTACTTCTGGAGCCTACCTTCTGTGGCTCAAGTCTCTCAAGAACTCCGAGGGAAAACAGCGATACACTAACTCCAAGGTCAACGATCTCGGAGCCATCACTCCGGGTCTCGGTATGGTCTGGATTGTGCTCACTGTCGGAATCGCAGATCTCTTTGGATCCAGATGGGGAGCCATCGTCTTCACCCAGCTATTCAACTTCACGGGTAACACGATTCTGGCTGTCTGGGAAGTGCCTGAGGGAGCAAAATGGTTCGCCTGGATGCTCCAGTACTTTGGATGGGCCATGGCTGCAACTATGTACTCGTGGCTCAACGATATCTGCCGTCATGACCCTCAAGTTCGAGCCATCATTCTCATGATCATGAACATGATGGCCCAAACGTCCACCGCTTGGATTTCCGTGCTGGTCTGGAAAACCTCGGAGGCCCCTCGATACCTCAAGGGTTTCACTTTCACCGCTTGCTCTGCCTTCTGTCTCATGATCTGGACCATGGTCGTGCTCTACTTCTACAAGCGAGACGAACGACAACACGCCAAGGAGAACGGAATCGTGCTTTACAACTCGGCTACAGGTGAAGGTCTGGAACACGTGCCTGAGACGATTGTCGACGTGAAACACGATGACGAGAAGGCTGCCATCAAGAACCAGGCTGTTTCTATCCGATCTGCCTAAATCCCAAAATTCAACTTATTTATTTGCATTCAACAGCATTTTGACCTAATATATTCATGACTAAATATACGCAGTAGACAGTAAGAATTTGTGTAGCCGTTATAACCGTTGCATTGACGTTATCTACCCGTTATCAGCTCGTATTGTTTTCTTTTTCTGTATTTTCTGTATTTTCTGTATTTTCTGTATTTTCTGTATTTTCCTCATTTATTCCGTTAATTCAAATTAATCCATCTATAATTCCAACAACCTATAAATCCAACTACACCGAATCCCCATTCGTTAAATATCACCATTCAATGGCTTGCTTCATTAATTAAATATCATTATACAAACACTACGTCTTCAGAAACTCATGCGCCAGCAACTCGGCGGCAGACGGACGCTTGTTGTAATCCTGCTCAAACGTCTTCTTGAGCATGTCCTTGGTGTCCTCAGAACAGTTCTCAGGAATGTCAGGACTGCCACTCGTACCAATCTTGAAGATGGCCTGCATCTGACTGAACTGGGGGAAGGGGTGTGAACCGGTCAACATTTCCACAATCAGACATCCCAAACTCCAAATGTCAGCCTTGAGAGTGTAACTCGTCTGTTTGACAACCTCCGGAGCCATCCAGTAAACAGAGCCCTGGAGAGACTGCCGGTTGGAAGACGACGCCTCAATCTTCTTGGAAATGCCAAAGTCGGAAATCTTGACATTACCCTTGTTGTCCACCAGAACATTGGCGCCCTTGATATCTCGATGGATGATGTTTCTAGAATGCAAGTAATCGAGACCCTTGAGAATCTGACGCACAAAATGCTTGACGAGAGGCTCTTCAAACTGACCGTACTTGGTCAGCATGGAGGAAACGGATCCACCAGGGACATACTCCAGGAAAATGTTGAGAAACTCCTCATCAGACGACGAACCGAGATACTGCACAATGTTGTCATGTTGAAAGTCCCGCAGCAGGTTCATCTCACGCTGAAGAGCGTCCACCATGGCCTGCTTATGCGAAGTTTTGGAGAAGTCACCCAGCGAAACCTGCTTGACAGCCATCAGCTCTCCAGTCAGACCGTTCATACCAAGATGAACGCATCCAAACGAGCCCTGTCCAATAAGTGTACCCTTGATCCAGTTCTGGGGAGCCTCCGACTGCATGGCAATGATCTGCTCATCCGACATGTCTTCCTCAGAGGAAGTGGCACTGGGGGGAGGTTCCACTGCAGAAGTTGGTGTTGTAGCTGTCTCATCTTGCTGACTGAGAGTCTCCAGAGTAGCAGGAATCGACGCTGTGCTCTTCCGCAGCATGCTTCCTCGCTCAACCTGAGACGAGGACTGTGTTCGAACGGGCTGCATGGACTCTCGAGTAAGGGTTTTGGTCACAGCCAGTTCCGGCGGGATTTCCGGAACAGCAGGAATGTCGTCCGAGTCGTTCTCCGAGCCACCCTCGTTGTTTACAAATGACGAGATTGTCGCAATACTCATCCGGTTGTAGTTGGACGCAGTACTGGTACTCATGCGGGACATTCGGTTGGAGAACCGAATCGAGTTTCGGATGGTCTGCTCCAGCACCTTGGACCCGGCCTGAGGGAAGTACTCTGCCAGGTTGGAAGAAATGAGCTCTGAGGGAGGTCGATGTCCGAATCTCTGTAGCCGTCGAGAATTGTGGGGGAGGTTGGATCGAGGCAAAGGAGCCAGCTTTTGGGGGTCTGACGAAAAGTAGTCGCCAGACAGCTGGGAAATGGTTGGCTGGTTTGCCATGTAGTTGCTTGGGGAGGAAGAGGCCTGTGCGTTGGCGTCCATGGACTCCAGCACCACAGATTGCGACTTGGCAAACTGCTTCTGGGTGGGAGGCATGTCATTGAGACACAGCATGAGACGTCGACGCTCCGCTCTGGAAGGCGAATGACAAATAGTCACCAGCTCGTTATCAGACACGACCCGGGTGGAAGTGGCAAATGCATTGTCAGAAACATGAATGCACCAGTTGTCGGGTGAGTCCTTGATGGCAAACTTTTTGAGCGCCGTTCGGATGATGGACTCGGCGTTGAAACAGCCAGAAATGTTGACCGTTTTGCTCTGGCCCATGGTGTAGATGAACTTGACCGTTCCCTGACGCACCTGGTCCATGGACAAGATGCCCTTGACGTCTCCGTTCGAATTGACAGACGAAGACGCTCGAGCAGTCTGCGGTCTGTGGCTCGAAAAGTCAGAGCCTGCACTGGATGCTCTGTCTGGCGTCACTGGGGTTCCTGACGAAGACGAGATACCCAAACCATGACTAGCAAACGGCGAAACGCACTGCTCGTCCAAATACGACAGCGTCTTTCCGGTTCTGTGTTGGGCCCGCTGGTGGGGCGTGTGCTGCTGGTACAGCAGGGTTTGTTTTCTGTGTTGGCTTCGCAGCTCCTTGATGGCCACATTGATTCGCACCCGGTCTCCGACCTTGATGACGCCCATGTCTTTGAGCAGCTTCTGGTCGATTTCGAGCAGCACCTCGCCGCAGATTTCGTTCTGCTCAAACATGGGAATGTACTCGGCGCACTTGAGCGTTCGTAGCCAGTCCGCGACCTTGGCCTTGTCCCAGGACGTGACCAATGACGGCGTGTGTGGCACTGGCGAGACGGCCGAAACAGGCGCGGATATGCTCTGGGCCGCATGGAGGGCTGCGTGGGCCTGCTGAGCCGCGCGGGCAGCCTGTGAATGCTGACTTTGGGTCTGTTGTGTCTGGTGCACGACTCCGGGGATGGCGTTGGCTGTCGACGAGCCGTTTGAGGGGCTGGAGTAGTGTCGCTGGGGCAGTGGTGGCTTCTTTAATGTGGGGACGGGTGGGGGAGCATGCGTAGGGATCTGTGTGTGTATTTGGGAGTGTGGTGGTGGTGGTGCGGCCTGGGATGGTCTGCCCATGTGTTGAGGGAGATGTTGGGGTCCCGAGCTCATGGAATGGTCGCGGGAGTTGTGGGGTGGCACTGGCGGAGGTGGCGGAGGATGTGTGGGGGCCGACACGGAGAATGTGCCTGGTGTAGACGCCTGTGTGGTTCTTGAGCTCGTTTCTGGACCGAGTTGCAATTTGTCAATTTGCAGGTCTGAGTCGCCGAATTCAAACCATTCTGAAAACGGTGACAGCGGCGGCGGAGGCGGCAGATACTCCGACATGCCGTTTGCAGAGGAAAAATGCGGAAAGGGGAAAAAATCGGAAGTGAAGGGTTAGTACGAGAAGTGGTTCTCTTTTGGTGGCAGTCTGATGGTTGGCGCTTTTGGGTTGGCACTTTTGGCTTTTGACATGTTTGGCTTTGTGCAAGTGGATGCGGTGTGGTTTGTGCAAGGGTGTGTGTGGAGAGAGCTGGAAGCGGTTTTTTTGGGGGGAAAAAATGGATAAAATGGCATTGTCGTGGTAGGGTCTTTTTTACGGATATATAGAGAACGCTACGGCATCCAGATATACGGTTATGTCACTCTCTCAGTTGCTGACAGGATTCGAGATACCCGATCTACCACATGCACTTTAAAAGCTTGACGAGCACATCTTTCTCAACTCGGTAAATGAGATGAGCTGTGTGGAGGTGGAGGGAGGGGAGCACGAGAGCGTTGAAACAAGTAGTAAAAAGGGCATATTTGTTTGTCTCAGTGACTTCCTAATTTTATCCGATTTCTTCCGATTTTTCCTGATTTTTCCTGATTTTTCTAACATCATCTTCTACACCAACAATACCCAATTAATCCAAGCCCCCTAAACATATCTTCGGTCACCTGTTTCTCCTTCACTCTGCTAATACAATATTTAACCACACTTGCCTCATCAGACGCACCAAAAACAGCTTTTGCCACTTTTGCCACATTTTCCTCCGTTCAACCGTCCACAATTCTTAATATTCTCACTAAAAATTCCTCAATGTGGCCAAATCGTGCATCCTGTGGGCCTCACTCATGAGTGTCATGTGGACGTCTCATATTCTTTGTATGGACAGCGTGGAACCACGAAAAAGACTCAACCGCTTCAATGGACCAATAATTGTCCTTTGCCGCCATCCAGGACCCCATCCGCTGCTTTCCACACCTTTTGGCCCACTTCTTACGTCTCTAGTGGACCCCCTGAAATGCGACATGCGAGATGCCAATCTTTACATGCGTTGACAGAAGTGACCCTCCAAAAAGACCTCGCCAAATAACACGGAATAATGCATCTCCACGTGGACAAATGCGGAGATAGCACTCTATCGCCACGGACCGCCTCGGGGCCCATGTGACCTCTGCAAATCTGTTTCATTTGCCAGTGCGAAACGCTGTGCCACACGGACCCTGCTTGGACAAAAGGGCTGCAGCAACACCTCGTATTTTTACTTTTGCGCTCTCTCCAGACCCCCAACTGTACAGTGGACAAGTACGATTGACTTTGGCACAGACATATGGCTGTACAAAAGCAGATAATTAGTCCGTGGAATGTAGCAACGTTCTCAACGGTACTTGCATGGCAACGTTTTCAACGGTGAAGAATGTCATGACCTTATGACGTTATGAGCAGATATACAGTAGATTTTGCTTGCTCGACAAAAAGAAAAGAAAGATGCATGACCCGCTTCCGAATACTCAATTGAGACTTGCCTCAGGATTGCCTCAGCAGTTGCCTCAGGAGGGAGGAGTTGGTGATTATTTTTCCACACATGGAATACAATGCTACATAGGTGAGACATAAAAAAAGTGAGACAGGAGAAGTCGAGACAAGAGAAGTCGTGTGGCCAAGGCAAAAAATAACATCGTGAACAAGTTTTTAATACCTGCTCCGAGTACACCGTTTTTGGTATTCCTTTGAAGACACCCTCTAATCCTGTTGCTGCTCTATCCACCAAAAAGAATAAATAATGAGCTACCTATATAGCTATGTATGCAATGGTGAGTGGAGGAAAAAACCCACTCTGGCTGTGAATTAAGTGTGCTCCACTCTGGGTTGTGAATTAAGTGGGCTCCACTCTTGGCTGTGAAGAAATGTGCTCAAAGCTGAAAGTCGGAAAAACAAATGTGACAGCTTTTCGATGGTTTGAGCTCTAGAAACGTTTCACCTGTGGCTAGAAACGTTTGATATATGGCTAGAAACGTTTCATCTGTGGCTAGAAACGTTTCATCTGAGCCTAGAAACGTTTCATCTCGGGTCTAAAAAAACGTTGATCCATCACCAAACGGCTGCCTTGTCTAAAGACTAGTTCCATGCCTCACCTATGCCTCCTCTCGCTCTCCCCTCCCGACACTCTGACTTCTCCACTCTCTGGCACTATCAACAAAGAAACCAATTCCTCCGAGAGCAATGGGGTCAAAAGCCATATGGGCGGATCTGGTTCGTCTCAAAGCATGATGATGATGATGAGGAGCAGGAGCAGATGAGGCCAGCTGGTGATTGGGATCCACAGGCTCTTCCAACAAACCAGACACCTCGCTAGGAATGGCTAGAGACTCTGTCGGGGTAGGAGATCTAGTACTGAAGCTGGAATAACTAGGATTCTGCTGCAGTCTAGGACGTCCTGGAGCCGTTCTAGCAATCACAGTCACTCCACCAAAGGTGATGATGCATCCTCCGATGAAGCATGTGATCTGACCTGCAGTCATGTCGTCAAAGTCGTGATAAGTCATGGCTGAGCCTACAATGACCGACAGAGTGAAGAGCACAAAATGCGTAGGAATAACCACGGTGCTGGGGAACGTCTGCAGCGCTCTGTTCAGAAAGTTGATCTGAAAAACAGCCGTAGCAGCCAAAACAAATGCACACACGTACGTCAACGGGTCGTAGAGAGCCCTGAGAAATGCAAAAGAAAGCAGAGACGACACGGCTTTTGTGCTCAGGGCCGTCAGAGCGCCAAACAGGGCCACCAGACCCAGATAGACGAACAGAGCCGTCTGCTGTCGTAGTTGCTGCCTTGAGAAATGCAAAAGCAGCGTTACGGAAGCAGTCACAAACCCGATGTAAACGAGAAAGGACTTTTGCTGGAGCGCAGCCATGATCATGGCATGCGGGTCATGCGGCTCGACCGGCTGCGACTCGTTTTGTGCGCTTGTGGCACTCAAAACCACAAACAAAATGCCCACCACCGTAACCGCAACTCCGCACATGTTGCTCCATCTGACTCGCTCCTTGAAGACAATAGGTGCAATCAGACAATTGGCAACGATGGCAAACACGCCGAGAGGAGACACCACCGAGGCTGGAGCAAAGGCGTATGCTAGAAAGTTGCCTGCTTCTCCTATCGTCATCAGAGTCAATCCACACCACCAGACCTTGGAAGAGGTGTAGTGAGTAGAGGTGACATCGGCCTCGAGACGGATATGGGCATACCGCTGGAGATTGAGAGCTACCGAAATGATAATGTTACCACAGATGGCGGTCGTGATGCCTATCAGAGCGTAGTTCATGGTGCATGTGTGTCGTGACAGATGTGGTGAACTGTATGTGGAGGTGATGACTTGTAGCCCCAGCACGTGACCTAAAGGGGGGAAATTAGGGGGAAATTAGGGGGAATATAGGGGTTGGTTTTCCGATAGAAATTGAGATGAGGGAGATTGTATCTTGTTAGGTGTAAGTCATGTGTAGATGTGAAAGGGATTATGTAAGCAGATTGTAGGCGTTTAAACTTCATTTTGGGCGGCAGTGATTAGGCAGTGACGTAATTGAGCAGGGTGGGGGGAAGAGGGGGGAAGTATTTTTTGTAAAATTGAGAAAAAATGGGGGAATTGAGGGAAATTAGGACAGGGAGATTAAGGAGGGGGAGGATGGAGAAAAATATTCAAATGAGTTGTATTGTTGGAAATGAACGTTTCAGGGAGAAAAAATAGTTTCACCAAGTAGACGTAATAATTACTTGCTTGATTACTTAGAATATTACTTAAGACCAATTTTTTTTGCCATTTAGCCCCATTTAGTCCAGAATCGCCCAAAACAGATAATGGCGGCTATTGGCTCCTGTTTGGCTCCTGTATTCCTGTACTGGCTCTGGCACGAACTGGTTTGTAAGCCTTACTCCTCTTACGTAACACAGTGATCGACATCTACGGAATGCAAAGAATGAAAGAAAGAAGCAATTTTGCTAGGGGGGCCCTTGGCATGGCCGGACAAGCAAAAAATAAGCGAGAATGGAAAAGCAAGAAAAAATTTGTGTATATAAAAGTTGAATTGACTGAATTGTTGCTATAACTGCTGAACGAAGATATACCAGCTGAAGCTGAATGCACTTTATTACAAAAGTTCGTGGGTTGAGACATTAGAGACATCTAGGACATTTGTTTCAGGTAAATACAACCAAAGTACAGGCAGCCAGTACAGACTCCCACTGTCCTCCAATTTGCAACCAGACGATTTTCAAACGTTCAATGCTGGCGTGATAATATTCGTAGAATATTTTTTATTTTATTTTTATTTTTATTCTAAATAGCCGAGTCTTATACGGAATGTGTCTCCACAGACGCATGCTGACATGCATAGAAGCCGTTGAGGTGCTGGGAGAACTAGTCTAGAAATGGCCTAGGCTGCTTTGGAGCGACGATCGGGGTTTTTTTAAAAACGAGAATCATAGATTTCTTTGGCTGATCACCAACCAAGCATAAACAGTGTCTTGTAATCACCGTTATGAGTATACTGTGTGAGGGAGAGCTGTATCCGAGCCGTTTTGTTCAATTTCCAAAACGAGATAACAAGGCCGACTAATGTAAACAGACGGGATAACGGCAGTACATCAGAACAGCAACCAAAACGTGAATAGGTACCCGAAAGCCGCCATTCTGGAGAATGCTGTTAGAAGACGTACAGCTGCAACTTTTGGTGGCAGCCGGAACGCGGAAAGATGCGTGAATCTGAAAAAACAAAAAAAACCATTTGAGATTCCACTGTATGAGTACTAATCGGGAATCCAGTGTACTAATCGGGTTGATCCAGAACACTACAAGGTCGGAAAAAGACGTTAGACTTCTGCTCAACTATTGCTTCTCGTTTGTTATGACTTTAGACCAGTATCTCGCACTCTGACAAATCTATGGCTGCCCCAAGAGTGCAGATTTTTCCAAATTGGTGAGACAAGCAGCTCGATCTTTTTCACTTTTGCAGCCTGATGGAGCAAGCATACCGTGACGCAAAGCGCTGTCATTATGTCAATTCCAGTATATCTCTACTCCTTCTATTTTGAAGCTGTTGGAGATTTGTTTCTCTTTTTTCTCTTTTTTCTCTTTAATTTACAAATGCACAAGCCATACCCTGCCCATTGGAATTCAAGCGAGTTCGAGCAACAAGCTTTGGAGCTTTGAAGTGCTAAAATTGTACATGCTGCGGGACGTACAGGATGCAGATAATAAAGGGTATTTTTGCACGACTTTTTCGCGTAGTGTGGAGCTGGGGGGCCCTTAGGTCTTCTTTTGGTCTTTTCTTGTTTCGTATCGGCAAATCTCCTCCAAATCGTGGGGAAGAAGCGGTCTTGAATATGTTTAGTGAGGAACTGTAAGGAACACTGTAAGATGAGATTGAGTGAACGATAAAGTCATAAACAGATTGAGTCAATTATAACAATTACAAGTGTAAACAAATAACAATTACAAGTACTCGTACGAATACAAACAATGAACTGTTAACAATCTGTTCAGATATGTGATTGTAAGGTGACTTTTGTGATACTCCTTTTGCACCACTTACTCTTCTCTTTTGGGACAAATGCTACCAGCAGAATTCATAAAGGAGACTCAATTGTGACGGATATTTCTTCCAGAAGCTCCCAGCCCGTACACGTCAGAAGCACGCCGTTGCAAGGGTATTTGAAATCATACGACTTGCTCCAGGTAGGGCTGTCGACACTGAAAGTGCCACCTTGCAGGTGGATTAGGGTAGTGAGTGAAGATCGTGACTATCACGACAATCTGCAAATCATTGGTATTCGCAAATCGCCTAGACGAGCAAAAGACGAGAGCTGACGTGCAAAGATTGGCACGCGTAGCGACCACAGGAGAGGCTGAGGTATGGGGAAGTACATGGATTTTCGCGATGTGCGCGTGAGTGGATCTGTAAGAGAATGTATAACGATTGAACGATTATTATTTTTATTATCTACATTATCGAACGGTCGAGAGTACAATTGTACAGCTCTACAGCCTTGCTCTGCTGTAATGTTTTCAACGATTTCACGTTATTCGGATAGACAACAAACAATGGATGGGTTCCTTGTTGGCCAGGCAAGGCTTAAAAGCCAAACGCACTTAGACACGTCCTAGCCTTTTTTTGTTTTTGGGGTCATGCAGGTAGATGCATTTGGGCCCTGACGCAACTATAGGCTGAAGCCGCTGGAAAAGGACTAATGACCCAGTGGAGACCAGTGGGTCTAGAGGGCTCGCTTTTACGTCACTGCAACGCATCACGCCAACTAGCCACCCATGCGGCGTCATAGCGTCATATGTCGCCTCCCGCCTCCAAAAAACACACTACTTGCAAGATCGGCAGTAGGGGCTCGTTGTCGTGTAGATCTTGATCCGCGAGCTGCCGCCAATCCAAGCAAGGGTCTGTGGAAGATTGGCGCGTAGCGAAAAAAAGATGTAGGTCTTTTGCGACGATCGCAGGCTGGCGGACGTGTGGTTCTGTTGCTATCTGCGCTGTGTGGCGAGTTGTTTACCTAGCAAAGTCGTTGAAACGAGCAACCAACAATGTGCCTGAGCATGTATCCGAAATGAGCAGTCATGTCCGAAACACGCACAACGGTTAGGCAAGGACAGGTACCCTTCTGCTTGTTTAAGGTTTAGAGCTGCACTAACGCTGCATGAATGGATGGACGGGGGTACGGACCTCTCCGCGGGAAACGGTAGTATTCACAGCGGCGGCAAGGCACGCACAAAGGAGATGGCTATCATCGTTTTGCGTTTTTCGCTCGAGTAAAAACAGCTTCAATTCCATCGTGAAGTCTCATCTTTGCTTATACACGTCTCTTCTCAAACACAACCTCCACACTTCCAGTGACACACTAGTCCAATGTCAACGACTCCTTCTGCAGCTCCATGGCCGCAAGCAGACGACAAAGACGACGGATATGGTCAAGCGTGCTACTCGCCCGTACCGGCCATTCCGCAGAGGTCTCGTCAGCGGCCCAATCGCTCCATAGACTCGACCCAGTCGTTTGAGACAGCCCATTCTTCTGTCTCATACTCGACCCGAGACTCGGCAGTCTTTTCGAGTAACGACAACTCCACAGTTCCCTCGCCACAGCAGCTGGATCGCGAGTGGCCCGATCCTCACTGGGATCTCAAGACTCCGACTCTCGAGTCGTTTCAGGACGCTTTTCAGCCCCGAACTCATACGGCTGGCCTAGATGAGCCTTTCGCGGCATCTATCTACAGCAACAACTACACGTACGACACGGCGTCTGCAACTACGGAAACCGACAGCTTGAGAGCCCCAACTATCGCTCCTCGTATCCCCACAGCCCGTCTGCATCTTCCGCCTTCCATTTACGTGCCTGAAACACTTCCTTTGGCACCAGAGAACCATAGCGGCAGCAATTCGTCGAGTCCACTGCCCGACTGCGACGTCCACGACCCGTTTGCCATCCCCCAACACACGCCGTACAACCCCGACCGGTCCCAACATCGTCATCTGTCTCACAACTTCAATCTGGACGACTACCGATACGACAACTACGACGACACCCGTGACTTTGCACTAGAAAGCGACGACACCTTTTCGCTGACGGATTCTGCGTCTCTGCGAACTGACGACAGTCCCCGTACATCTGCCATGCCGCCCAAACGGCGTCTGGAGAAAGAACTCCCACCTTTGCCTCCACTGGATCATGTCTCACATGCCAGCCTAAACAAGCGTATTCCGCCGGGTCGTCAGCAAACCCAAATTGGAGGCTCTCTTCCTCCTCTTCCACCAAAGGACAATTTCCAGCAGCAGGCACAGCAGCATAGCCGGCACCACTCCCACCAGCTCAGTCTGCCGTCCACGCCACCCCCGGACGTGCATCGAGCTCTGCAGTTCAAAGACCCGTTTCTGGCCCCCTGGATCGACAAGACCAAACTCCGCCAACCCAGCGAAAACGAACTGGACAACATGTCCATCAAGGCCAACGACGACGTTGGTCAGGACCTCAATGGCGACTATCTGCCCTCGGGCTACCGGTCTATGGACCCCTATCTGCGAGACTCGTACATTGGCGCCATTCAGGGCGACCACATGCTGGACAAGAGCTCTTCTAGCTCTGACGACGAGATTCAAATCAACACGGCCAATGTGCTGATTATCAAGAAGGACGACTCCTCTCAGCGCCACGAGAGCACCTATCTCGACCCTAGTGAGTATTACATTGCCCCTATTTTTTTAGGTGACCTGCATGAAGATGCCCGATTTACGACCATTGTTTTTTTCCCTGAATTCCTGATACCCAGATCGTGACATGTGGTTTGCTAAACGGTTTTGAAGCAACCATCACGACAACCCAGATGACAGCGGCAGTAGTGTCTCTCACCTGCCTCCAAAATCACCCCATCAACAAAGCGAGATATTATTTGACGCGTGACCATCAACATGAAACCACCCTTATGCACCCTGTCACAACTTTAACATTACAGTTACACGGGGTAACGGAGATGATCATCCACACCACAGCTACAGCTTCGTGATTCTGAAATCAGATACCCAGGTGGATATTACGACGGCGACGATAATTTTTTTTAGACCGAGAGCTTTTTCAGGACACACGGGCCCATTATTAAATCTACCCCGCAACCAATCTTGCTTAAACACTATAATGTCTTACACTTCTTTTTGGGTTTTTGCAACCAATGAAAAGGGACATTATTGTATGCCAGATATGCGCTAGAGAAATAATTGTGGGCACGTCTTCGAGGGCTAGACTTTGTGCTGAGGTTCTGTGACAGGCAGTTTAACGAGGCCGTTTTTTGACTCGTAATATTCTCATATTATTCCCCCCCTGATCTACACCACCCTATCAAACCTTGTCTCGGTTCGCGGTTAGCTCCAATGTGAGAAGACATGCTTACTCATCAACATCTGTCAACCCCTGTGTTTCACAATGGCGCTACAAATCGGTCACATCACTGTCATCATCATGAACCGTCTTTTTTTCTATAACCATTACTAACTCAGCTGCCATGGCAGATTCCATCTGTTCCAGCGACGTTTCTTTTTCGCAGTTTCGAATCCGAGTCAATCTGCTCAGAGAACTCTACATTTCCGAAGTCAACTACTACAGAGACCTCAGTGTGGCTCTCAAGGTGTATCAGCGAACCCTCAACTCGTCTCGATACAAGGGCTTTGTGTGCAAACATGACAAGGACGTTTTGTTTTCCAACCTTGACGAGATTCTGCAGGTGTCTAGCAGACTCATCAAGAACATTCGAAAGAACTGTCCCTCTCGAATTCTCGACAAGCGATACCCCATTGAAGGCAATGAGCTTGGTCTGATTACCCAGGATCTGAGCACTCAGGTGGGTCAGGTGTTGTTGGACGCCATTTCTGAGATTGAGCTGTCTTACCAGACTTACTGCAACGACAACGAGAAGCAGATGGAGACTTTCTACCGACTGTCTCAGCTGGCTCCTCCTCGTCTGCTCATCTGGTTCTACAATTGCACCGAGTACACCAAGGAGACCACTACAGCCTGGACTCTGGACTCCTTGTTGATCAAGCCTGTCCAGCGACTGCTCAAGTACCCTCTTTTGCTCAAGAACCTGGTTTCGGTGACTCTCAGCTCCCATCCCGACTACCTCAATGTTCGTACTGCTCTGGTCGAGTACGAGGTGGTTGCTGATCGAATCAACAATGTCAAGAGGCTGTTTGACAACAACAAGGCTGTTCAGCGAGACCTGCCCCCTCCCCCTTCTTGTCAGCTGGCCACTCCTCCCATGTCTCCTCGAGACTCCCACATGTCTGCTTCTACGCGGTCTCCCAACTCGTTTTACTCTGCTGAGCCTGAGTTGCGAGAACTGAAGGGTGTTTACGAGCGAAACAGCATGGGAGGTCTGCAGCCTGTGATTTCCAATGCTTCGTCTTCGCATCCGAACATGCTGAGTCCTGTCTCGTCGTCTCGGCCTCCTTCTTCTTCTCGACCTCCTTCCTCGTCTCATTATGAGCGAAGAAAGGCTTCATCTCCTACCGAGTTGCACCATGGAGGCGTTTCCAAGCATGCCAAGTTTGCCCACGACGAGCTCTTCACCCAGAAGCTTCTCCACGACCAGATTTTCTTTGATAACGTCAAGATCTTCTACAAGCACGGACACTACATCAGAGACATGTTCAAGCTCATTACTGCCGAGATGGGCAAGATTGACGACTTCCTCACCTCGTCCAAGAACATGACTTCCATCTACGAGAAGCTGCTGCCTGGACGAGCTCAGGAAGTCATCATTTCAGACGCAGCTTCTTCTATTCGATCGTCTCGATCTGGTCGATCTGCTCGAACCCCCAAGTCTCCCATCGAGACTATGACTCTGCAGCACGCCATTCTCAAACAAAGAATGACTGCTCGAGTTCTGGCGCCCCTCCAGCAGATTCTCCAGACCTACGACATTGTCCGGTCGAAAATCAAGAAGCGAGACCGACTGGAGGGCTACTACATCCGGTACCTGTCTCACGAGTGGGACATGCGACCTCCAATGAACCTCAATCTTCTTGGACTCAACTCGGAACACACTCTGGTGATTCCCCCCAACTTGGAGCCCACCACTCTCAAGAGAACCCAGGAGTTGGCTGATCTGTACATTACTTCGACGGTGGCTCTCAAGGACGAGTTCCCTCTGTTGTTCCAGATGACGCAGGAAGTGTCCAAAACGGTGTTTGCCACCTACGTCCACATCAAGCAGGATTGGACCCAGAGCTTCAAGGCTTCGTTGCCTGAGCTCTACATTTAATTTATAGCTTCGGCACTAACAGTAATAACAACTATTGTATAACAAAAACACCGTAGGTAATTGTCTATTAGATGAGGAGATTCGGTAATTGTACTTGTTGATGATGGTACTCGATCTCTTGTACCATGGTACAACATCACCACTGTTCTACTTTTTCGTGTTTCAATAACATCCAAATGCGGTCGAGATCACGTAGCGCCTATAACAAGGACTAGCGCCAATTAATGTAGTCTGTCGATCTTTAGTTAGTTTTAAAAGGTTTAATCTTACCCCTTCAAAAGGGATGATGTCTCACTTGGTGTTTCAGTTACTCCAATCAAGGGATGGATGCTTTTGGATTTCTATTGTTGAAAAAAAAAGGTGGCGGATCCACTCTTCGAGTTGGTTAAAATTTATTGCTACATGGCAGCTAGAATTAGTGCTAGCTAGATCTAATCCGCCAACAGTTGGGCTATAGTTTTTGGTGCAATCATGAAACAATAGTTCATTGGTTAGTTGGTGAGTTGGTTAGTTGCTTTTTTCGATCCAATGTAGCAGTTGGTGGATGCAACAACTCAAGGTCTTGATATTCTACTCTACTGTACTTCCTGAGACTCTCCTTCATCATCAGTATGAGTACCGTACTGTACCATTATTCTGTAAAAGAAACTGGTAAAAGTAAGTAAAAACTAATACCACCGTAATCCTGGCTTTCAAAAGATCCACATCAATGGAACTAATGCAAGTCTCACGACCAACAAACTAAAACGACAGGGGTATACGACATGAAATACGGTCAATGAGACTACACTAGATCTAAGCAGCTGTCGTATTAAAACACTCCATCACTCAATAACATTAATCTAATATACATATTTACAAATTCCACCTTCTATTATTTTCCTTAGCTGCTTCGGTTGCTGCCACTGTAGTCGTCAAAGTGGTTGTTGTCGGTGTAGTAAGTCTTTTCACTGAGCGACAGCAGCTTGTCCAAAGTGGCACTGGCTACATCGTAATGCATCTGGAAAGACGCCCAGTACTCTCCAATGACTCGCAGAATGAGAAGCAAGTCACGTAGCTTTCGCACAATGTTGTCCGTGATGGTTTCGTGTCGCTGGATGAACTGCGAGTCCGTGGAAGCCATCTTGTGCTTGCAGGCAGTCACCAGAACGAGATGACGAGCTCCAACAGAAGCCAAGACGGGAAAAGCCGTGGACACAATGAGACCAGTAAAGGGAGAAATGTGGAGCCACGACTGGATCAAGCTGTGGTTCAGAGACGCGGTGGAATAGTTGTTTGTACCAGCAAACATTTGCGTTCTCTGCTGAGTTCCTCTCGAGTGGGCCAGAGGGTCGTCGTCAAAGTCGGCAAAGTCGTAGCTCGGGTTTGCGGTTCCTTCCACAAACAGGGCCGATTCCAGCTGCTTGAGAATGTCCACGGAATGGTGTTTGGACAGCAGCTGCTCGTCTGGAAGAGTCAAGTTGACCAACTTCCAGATACAATGGGACGCCCAGTCACAAGTTCCAAAGGCACTGTTGCTGGGGACACGACACAGAATGGAATCGACCACATCCACATGGAAGTCGTCGTTGAAATCCAAAGTGGAGTAGACACTCTCGTCCAGCAGAGCATTGAGGTTCACGTCCTCCTTGCTCATCATGTTGAAGATGTCGTTCAGAGCCTGGTGGTTTTCCACAATGGCAGGCGTAGAAACATTACCTTCAGACTCGGGATAAGTCAGCAGATAAGGCATCTTCTCCATGGCCGAGTCTCGATGAAGAATTATGGCGGCCATGTACAGCACTTGATAGGCCAAATAAAACGTCGGGTTGATGTGTTGCAAGGGAGAGAACTTTCGTTCATCAAGACGCAGTCCAGGGAAAGCTGCTGTAGCTCCATTGTCCGAGTCTCCCGGAGTCTCCTCCTGATGGTGGACATGGAGATGGTTAGTGTTGAGAAACTCGGAAAGGAAGTAGGCATGATTGTCGGTTTTGAAGGTAGGTAGACGGCTCATCAACGACCGGAGACGTCGCTCATATGCTGCTAGAACAGGCTGACTAGATCCTGACTGGATTCCAGGTGTAGCCTTGACCACAGAAGCCAACAAGTTGAGAGAAGCAATTTTGAAGACGACATCGTAGCACACAGTTCCAGGACCACTGATGGTAGGGTCTCCCTGCAGCAGACACTGTTCAAAGTCGTTCCAGTAGTACTTTTTGTAGTCCCAGTCCTTGAGTTCGTTTTCGTAGTGCTCGTTGCTGCATGGCAGACAGATTCGGGTGTAAAACTCTGGAATCTCATCTGGTCGAATCAGGAAGGTAGCTACCATGACTCGAATCTCCCACAGCTCCCACAGCGTTCGAATGAGCGATTCACGCATCAAAAGCTGCTGCGAGTTGGCGATTCGAAGAGCAGTCATCTCCGTGTTGATACCGTCTGGATTGGCAGAGTGCAGCATCTCCAGCTTGTGCATTTTGATGAGCTGGTAGGCCGACTGGATGAAGTTGCGGCCCTTTTCAGCGTGTCCAGAGAAGAACAGAGCGTGCCCAGAAAGCAACATACACTTGACATGTTCCACAGAAGACAGTGTAGCCTGGTGTTTTTGCATTCGCGAAATCCAGTACTGTGGGTCCAACAGGTAAGGAACCAGCTGTCGACTTGCCTCCTGCTCAATGGCATCCATGTTCAAAGACGCGAATCTGCACGACACTGCAAACATGGCATGGAGCACCGAAACGTCTGTTCGAGGAGAAAAGTTTCGCAGAAAGATCCGTTTCGGGAGCAGAAAAGGGTGGTTGGGGTGGAAGTACTCGTAGTAGAGGTCGATAAACAGATTAATGACATCAATGCAGGGCAAGTCAAGCGAGATCAGGTCTTCACTGGTGAATGTGAATTTGATTTTTGAGCTTGAAGTCGCGTCTTTACGACGAGTGCTGCTGCTTGTAGACGAATGTTGTTCCACTTCTGGCGACGACTCGTATCCCTGTTCACGCGAGTACGATCTGTACGCTGCGTTCATGGCCTGGTCTCGTTTGAGGTCTGTGATTTGCGACTGGATGTGGTTTAGCGCCTTGAAAATCGACTCGATGACCTGGTTTGTGTTTTCTGGCGGCGTGAACATGCTCCGTTTCTCGGTGAACTTCCCCACAATGCGAGTTTTTTGTTTCTTTCCCGTTCGGTGCTCTCCCGGAACGTCTGCTGGTCTCTTGTACGTTTGAGGAGCAGCTGGAGCACTTGGAGGAGCAGGAGCCGAGAAAGCAGCACCATTAGTAGGATGATGGGGGTGCTGGTTGGGGGAAATGTGAGGAGAGACCTGGTGGTTGTGTGGAGACACGTGGTGAGGAGAGACCTGATTATTGTGAACCTGGTGGTTAGGAGATACATGGTTGGGGGGTCTCTGGGCCTGCGTGTGTCCAGTTTCGGGCTTCAGGTGGCTGGGACTGGGATTTTGGGGTTGGTGGCCGTGCACCATGTCTGGCGACGGGCCGTGGGAGCCATGGGAGCTGTGCGAGGAGTCGTGGGGCGACACGGACTGGACATTTGGAGAAATGTGCTGCGAGTGGGCAGGTGGGCCGTGTGCAGGAACATGAGGTTGAGGCTGTGGAGGGACATGACTCTGGGCATGTTGTTGGTGAGGTCCCGGCTGTTGTGGGTGAGATCCAGGTTGTTGCTGACTCTGCAGCGGAGGTACAGGCTGACCTTGGTGATGTTGTTGATGCTGTTGCTGGGCATGGTCATAACCCGGAGAAGCCGGATAAAAGTAGCCGGGACCCTCCTCGTACATCTGATGATGTTGGCTGTGGCTCTGGCTCTGAAAGTGGGTGTTTGCAGCCTGTGGCGGCGGCGGAGGAGGCTGTTGATGCTGCAATGGCTGCGTAGAAGGCTGATGCTGTGGTGGCTGCGTAGGAGCATGGTGGTGATGCTGCAACGGTTGGTGCGACACTGGCGGCGTGTCGACCTTTGCACTGGAGCCAGCCTCGTCCTTGCGTCGTCGTCGTCCGCCACGGTGGCTCTTGACAAACACACATGGCAGCTTCATCTGTTTGCAGTACGAGCAATCCTGGACTCCCTCGCATCTGATTTTTCGTTCCCGGCAGCTCAGACACGCGGCTTTGGCGACAGGCCGGGTGGCCTTTTTGGCGGCGGCGTTGGCCAGCTCGTCGCCAGCATTTTCTTTTTTCGGCGACACGGGTTCCGACCCGGACATGTTATGAGGTCACGTTGTGGGATGGAGGTGCTAATGGTTTCGATCCTGGCTGGGCAACATAACTTGCAAATAACCTTAGTGGAGCTATCTTGGTGGTGGAGAGAGACTGGAGGTTGCGTTTGGCAGGGAGACCTTCTTTGGGGCTTGGAAGTCTCTTTGGCATGCCGGTTTTTTTCTTTTTTCCACGCTCTCAGCCGTGGCGGGATTCTCGACTGGTTTTCAAGCACTCCTGGCCTCGCATAAAAGTACGACACCCAGTTACTATCGCCAGATTATTCCTACAAACAAGTCTTTGTATGAACGGTTGACACAGGCTTGGCTGGCTATCCATGCAAGGGCCTACAGGCGGGACAAGAGGATAAGAGGTCTTTGTTAACTTTACGAGGGCGTTGTGACATTTGCACGAGACATTTTTGCTTTTCTCGCGGTGTTTTATTCTTGTCTTGTGTTTCGTTTTATCATCTTGCTTCGTGCTGTACTTTTTTAACCAGCTGCACCTTCCCGTTCCATCTCGCTCCCCCCTCATACTGTCACCAGACTCTATCTCTCTTAGCCGTCGAGGTACTCCACGAATGTATGCAAGAAAAAAAAGTTTGGCAGCCAGATATCATGGTTTGTAACACGCTCTTGGGGGGGTGAATTCAAGCCGCAGAAAAAAAGGTCCGACGGAGAGAAAAAGTGCCGCATGGTCACGTGCGGGGGCGAAAATGGTCGTTCCTGCACGTGACCGGAGCTGAGACACGGCCCGGCATGCACCAGGCATGTATTTTACAGCGCAGGTGTGCATTAGTAGATGTCCGTGAGCAGCAAAACAATGGGCGCAATTGGAGTTGAGAGCATTGTTTTGTAGTGAGGATTTGATGTTGAGAGGTGGTTGGGTGATACGAGCTAATTATGTTCTTTGACTTGGTACCTGGTAATTACAAGGTATCGTACTGTACTTCGCTAACTGTAAGTGAACTATCTTAACGTCTACAAGTACTGCATTGTCCTGGTCTCGTACTTTGCCTCGTTGATTTTTACCGTAGCATTGAAGACGTATCATACCCAGTCTAACTCCATCCCGCAATGCTAGACTGTTATATCGTTCTCTTGTGTTCTCGTACTCTCTATATTATACACGATTTAGAATTTAGACAGATTCAAACCATCGTATACAAGTATCCCATCATCAGCTAATTAAATCCTACCAGGGGTCAATAAACCTCATGTATGAGATCCCAGACACGCGAGGTAACGTCTCGGACTCGTCTGCAACGATCACGTATAGAAAATAATAATCTTTGCGACACGTCTTATTATCCGTCTTTCTGACCACGCTGCCTCTCTTTCTCTGTCCGTCCATCTGACTAGCTGTCTCTGACTGCCTTAGTGGACCGAATATTATTATATCCAGTAGCAACCCATGCACGCTAAGCCGCACTCGTGTGATAATTACAAAAGTAGATGGCTTGACCAGTAAATGGCGGGCTGCTGGCCGCGTACTTCCCTCTTGGGAAATACAGATGTGCACCCCCCGCCAAATGCACTCCTCTTGCACATCTGACTCTTTTGAAACTCCTATCTGGTTTGGGCGCCTATCACAAAAAGTCTGTGCGGACCCCAGGGACTATTTCGCGGGCTATTTTTGGATGCAGCAAAGCGTCGTCAAGGCATCATATTGACTCAAAACCACGTTGCTGGCTAGATAGACGCGTGCAAGTGACATCTGTGGCGACAGGTGCGGCTTCTCGTGAGGGCAGGCGCAACAACGTCGCTGCCACCAGCCCAGAACGGCACCTATTAATAGCGGGCTGAGGCTCCCGGCAGATTAGCAGTGGCTCAAGGTTTTAGATGAGAGCATGAGAGTTGAGGGCCTGGCTTTCAAAGTTGGGTGAGCAACTTAAAGTGGTTGGCGATCATTTGGGGTCGACGAGTCGGAGGAACAAGGGTGGGGTTTGAGGACTATATAGACAAGTCAATCCAGCCTCGGAGGTGCACAAATATATGAAGCCAGCACCAACGCGAAAATACCTGCTCTGAAGACGCGCAATAGACCTTCCTCTCGACCCTAGTCCCCGCGCTTTAACGCTCTTTCAGTTTACACTTTTCCCAAAGGAGTGCATGCTGGGATGTGTTAAGTGTCCTTTTCGCTTTAGCTACCCTCTTTGCACACACCTCCAATCCAACGACACACTTTTTTCGGTGACACAAAAAGCGTCTCTGCTTGAACAAAAAAACACACCGTTAGACCACTGAGCCCCAGTGTTTCTTGTCACTCCTTCAATTGCACCCCGCGCCACGATATCTCCACGGGCACCCCTTTTGTACACACTATCCCCAACCCACCACACCTTCCTTGTCTCGCCACTTTTCAACCGCCACTTTACACCCACCACCCCCACTGCATCATCATGAGTGGTAACAACAACGGCAACCAGGCCAATGGCAACCAAAACCTGCTGCCCAACCCGTCCAGCAGGGGGCCTCGAAACCTGCACATTGCCCACAGACGGTCGCCCTCGGAGCTGACTCCCTTGATGGGTGAGTATCATGTTGGACACAAAGACACGAGTAACAGTACGGGCAACAAACTAACACAGTCGAACAAATCGCATTACAACAACAGATTGATATCCTGCAGGCCCAGCAGCAGCAGATTCTGGCCCAGCAGCAGCAGTTCATCCACCAGCCCAACCTGATGCCCCCTCCGCCAATGCAGCAGTCCTACGTCACGGCCACGGGACCCTTTGGCCAGTTTGGCGTCCAGCCAGTCCACCAGATGGGCCCGCCTCAGGCAGGAGGCCACCGACGCGCCCAGTCCTCATCCCACCCCAACCAGCATCAGCAGCAGCAGCCCCCGCAGCATTACGCGGCTGGCCACCAGTCCACACCCTCCCAGAGTGGAGGAGACCGAGGCCACAACCGACGACAGTCCCTGGGTCTTCCCGAGGCCATCCGAGCAGCAGCCATCGAGCAGCAGAAGCGCCAGGGAGGCGCCGGTGCCGTGCCGGCTTCGCCGCAGCGAAACCAGTCGACCGGCTCCAACTCCGGATCGTTCAAGTTTCCCCCCACTTCGGACGAATCGCCCACCAAGTCGCACCAGCGATCTAGATCTATGGCCTTTGGCCAGCAGAAGCGAACCCAGTCGCCTTCTCGTTTCCAGTTCCCCGCTGGAGCCGGAGGCCACGGGTCGTCGCCCTCTACTGGAGGCAACTTCCACCCCGGTCACGGACACTCGCGATCCAACTCGCGAAACTTCGATCAGGGCGGCTTTGTGCCCGGCCACCGACACCGAGGCTCCTCCGTGTCGTCCATGCATGCTTTCAACAGCTACGGCGGCGGCCAGCAGCAGCGAAAGTCGCTGTTTGCCCCGTACCTCCCCCAGGCATCCCTTGGCCAGCTCATGGACCAGGGCCGTCTGGTGAGTGGTGTGCTGCGAGTCAACAAAAAGAACCGATCTGACGCGTACGTGTCTACCGACGGTATTCTGGACGCCGACATTTTCATTTGCGGCTCCAAGGACCGAAACCGAGCGCTCGAGGGCGACCTGGTTGCTGTCGAGCTGCTCAACGTCGACCAGGTCTGGGACTCCAAGCGTGAGAAGGAGGAAAAAAAGAAGCGAAAGGACCAGACTGCCGGCGACATTTCCGACACTGTCGAGACCACTTCCAGTGGAAACGCCAGCTCTGGAGGCCTCCAGCGACGAGGATCTCTCAAGCAGCGACCTCAGCAGAAGCGAAACGACGACGTTGAGGTCGAGGGCCAATCCCTGCTGCTCTCCGAAGAGGAGGAGCTCACCGACGCTGCCAAGCCTCTCTACGCCGGCCACATTGTCGCTGTTATTGAGCGAGTTCCCGGCCAGCTCTTCTCCGGTACTCTTGGTCTGCTGCGACCTTCGTCCCAGGCTACCAAGGACCGACAGGAGCGAGAGGGAGGACACAACAACAACCAGCATCAGGAGCCTCCTCGACCCAAGATTGTGTGGTTCAAGCCTACCGATAAGCGGGTGCCTCTGATCGCCATCCCTACCGAGCAGGCTCCCAAGGACTTTGTGGAGAACCACGAGTCTTACGCGAACACCTTGTTCGCTGCCTCCATCAAGCGATGGCCCATCACTTCTCTGCATCCCTTTGGAACTCTCGTTGAGGAGATTGGCGACGCCAACGACGACGAGATCCAGATTGAGGCCATTCTGCGAGACAACAACTTTACCGCCGACGTCTTCCCCGACTCTGCTCTCCGAGCCGTTCCCGAGGAGACTCCTGCAGGAACTGCCCTCACTGAGGAGGAGACTGCTGGACGACGAGACTTTACGGAGGAGTACACTCTGGGTCTCTCACCCAATGGCATTCTTGCCGACCAGGCCTTCCACATCAAGAAGCTCGGTGACGACAAGATTGAGCTAGGTGTGCATGTTCTGGACGTGACTCATTACGTGCAGTCCAACAGTGCTCTTGATCGAGAGGCCAAGAAGCGAGGATCATCGTGTTTCCTGGTGCAGCGGGATCTGAACATGTTCCCTGACAGCTTCAACTCCAACTTTGCCCTGACTCCTGGCAACAACCGGCTGACCATCTCCGTGGTGTTTGAGATTGATGCCACCACCTTTGATGTGTCCGACACCTGGATCGGTACTTCATACATTAACACCAAGCAGAAGCTCGACTACGCCACCGTGGAGCGAATTTTCGACGACAAGGGCGGCGACGACAAGGCCCAAATCCAGGCCATTCTTGCCGAGGGCCTGCTGAGCCAGACTGACATCGACTATGTCAAGACTCTGCGTCTGCTGTCGATGGAGTTCAAGCGAGATCGGTTCAACTGCAAGAACTTGAACCTGGGCGGCAAGGATCTGCCTGCGCTTTCACTGCTCAACCAGATTGACGATGAGAACCTGCCCATCTCTACCGATATCTACCAGGCTCTCCAGATCTCTCACATTGTGGATGAGGTGAACATCAAGGTCAACTGCGCCGTGGCCCAGAAGCTCTATGCCTCTCTGGGACCCAAGGCCTTCCTGCGACGACACTCATACCCTCTGTTGCAGAAGATGGAGTCTTTCACCCAGAAGATGAACAACCTGGGTGTTCACATTGACACGTCCTCATCCGGGGCTCTGCAAAAGTGCCTGTTCCAGATTGAGTCTGACGATGTGCGACGAGGTCTTGAGACCCTCTTGCTGAAGTGCATGAACCGGGCCAAGTACTACGTTGCTGACAAGTCCGACGAGCTGGCACACTACTTCCTTAATGTGCCTGTCTACACTCATTTCAACGCGCCCCTGCGACGGTACGCTGATCTGATTGTGCATCGACAGCTCAAGGCAGTTCTGTCCAACTTTGCCGTTCCTTACGACGAGTCGCTCGAGCTGCTCAACAACGCTGCTGACTATTGCAACTTTAAGAAGGACTCTGCACACAATGCCCAGGAGCAGAGTGTGCATCTCTTCCTGTCGCAGGCCATTGCTGCTTTGTCGCAGAAGAAGCAGGCCCGAAACGGCGACATCATCAAGGAGGGCCTGGTCATCCAGGTTTACGAGTCTGCATTCGACGTTTACATTCCTGACATTGGAATTGAGAAGCGAGTCCATGGTGACCAGCTGCCTCTGAAGAAGGCCGAGTTCATCAAGAAGGACCGGCTTCTGGAGTTGTACTGGGAGCAGGGCAAGTCTTCTGCGGAGTTTGTGCCTGAGAATGAGCGAAAGGGCAAGGGACGAGGTGGCGACAAGGACAAGGACACCAACAACGCCAGCAACAACAAGGAGTCTCTTGCTGATCAGGTCAAGAACCTGTCTCTGGATTCCAAGAGCCTGCCTTCTTCTCCCAAGCAGTCTCTGACTGGCGGTCTTCTTACCCCTCACCGAGCCATTTCCATGAACAAGCTGGAGAACGAGTACTGCGCTCGATCCGACGGAGATGGATCCAACAGCGACGACGAGTTGCTGCGGGATGTGGTGACCCGAGAGGAGAATGGCTACTTCATTCAGGAGATTCGGGAGCTGCAGCGAGTGCCCATCATGTTGCGGGCTGAGCTCGGCAAGACTCTTCCCTGTCTTACTGTTCGAACCATCAATCCTTTCGCCTGAACGAGGATGAAAACACACACAAGCATATAAAACAATATATAAGGATTAAGAGAAGATGATAATTACGTTGGAATATGGCAGTGCTGGTACAGTAATAAATGGTATTAAATTTCAAAGGCGATTAGCGCTAATGAGCAGATTGAGTTCCGAGAGCAGTCTTGGCATTCTCGGAGTATACGCACGTCAAAATACATCTCATTGTATTTATTGAGAGCGGCCTCCTTTGTAATTTGCATGGATATATTACTATCTCCGGCAAGCCCCTGTATGTAGAGATGTTTCTACCAAAATTACGAAGCTAGGGCTCTTTGTAGGTCTTCATACATTTCAAGCGCTGTAATGAGTAAGTATACACGCTGGTCATGGTAGGCTGTAATAATGATGGTATAAGGGGTTTATGTGGGTAAATCAGATCCTCAACAATGTAGCTATCCATTGAACACCTCCTTTTCGTTCTCTGGGGCCTACATCAGGTTCAAAACGTCATCATCAAGCCACGACTCGAGCCATCTTTGTTGAATTTAAAATATAGAGTTTTCGTTAACCCTCCCCATTATGTTACCCCTCACACGGCTCGCATGGATGGATGTATTCTCGGAGACTTATGTAATCAGGATGATCTACGGTTCTGTCGTATCCCCTTCTAATTCTAGACCTTTTTGTCACCGTTGTGATCTTCCAGAGAAGGGTTTGAACTCTGCCAGAAATCTTGAACAACTCTATTTAACAAACAAAACACACTGTACATCATGGAGTTGTGCATTACAGTGCACGAATGAGCTGTTTGAGAAGATCGGACTTGATTTTTGATGTTGTAATTCTTCGGAGATGAAGTTGAACCCCCCCTTGTGCTATTTTCCGTCTTTCAACGTGCCGTTTCAAGTCCAAGAAAGTTGTTTGCTCCAAACGTCTGTCCATGCAGACTATCATCGAAGCTTACCAATAAGCCTTCGGATGCTCCGCGGTATAGAAAAAAGGGGTCCATTTTAGCAGGTCCAGAGGCGTTAGAGGAGGGAAAATTTTTCACATTTTGATTGCAAATGGGCGAATACACAGAATGAAAGGTATTTGCACCCAATATTCGTCTTTGTAGTCCCTTTTATAGCACCAAACACCATCCCTACAGTGTTCACAGTGTGCATTAGGTTAAAGATGGGAGTTACCTTAGTGGGACACCATCTGCCATGCCTGTAGGCCTTACCTCAGCCACATAGGCTGTATCTGCTTTTGGAGGGCAATAAAGAGGAAATAACGGGTTTTTATGAGAAAAAATTGGCGTCAAGAACACAAAAAAGCTCTTAAATCCTCTATCGCCTCTATACAGCTCTCCTGAGTCCTCTTTTACTCTTGTAGGACTTTCCGTCTGTCATCAAATTCTCCAAACTCTAAGCTTGATTAACTCCGACCATCAAGAAACATCTTTACCCACATTTTCCTGGAGCCGTTTAGTCTACGCCTTCTCTTCTCCTCTCTCCATCCCCCCTAATAAAGGTCATACCCCCTCTACCTCTAAAGATACCTCTTGATAAGTTAACAACGTTCTTCTCCCTGCTCACAACAACCAATGTCGGATACTGAGGCTCCCACCTCTCTGAGAGGCTCTTCAAGCTCCACTCACTCAGTGGAGAGTGTCAACACCGTTCATACACTGGAATCAGCTGTTTCAACGGTAGATCCAGCGCTACTAATCAACATGGAGGATGACGACCCGGAAAACGTGTACACACAGCTCTCGACAGCGCACAAGTGGTTTCTAACAGCCATTGTATGTGTCACCTTCTTTCAAATCACAGCAAACAGTAGTACTTATACCAACGCGATGGATCCCATTATGGAACGTTTGGAGTGTGGAAAGGTCGTGGCAACGCTCGGAATCTCCTTTTTCATTCTGGGACTGGGTGCTGGACCCATGCTGTTTGCTCCTCTTAGTGAATACTACGGACGACGACCTATCTACGTCTGTGGACTCGCTCTCTATGTGCTTTTCCAGCTTCCCGTTTGCCTGGCTACCAACATTCAGACCATGCTGATTGGTCGATTCTTCTCAGCCTTCTTTTCCTCTTCTTTCGCAGCTGTTTCAGGAGGAACCATCACCGACATTTTCGACAAACAAAAGGAAACCGACATGCTCATTTTGGCCATGAGTACCTTCTCTCTATCGCCTTTCTTTGGTCCCTCGGTTGGACCTCTTATTTCTGGTTTCATTGTGCAGCATACTAACTGGAGATGGGTCTTCTGGCTCATGCTCATTTGGTCGGGTGTGCTTTTCGTGGTGGTTATCCTCTTCTCCAAGGAGACCTACGGCCCTGTTCTGACCGAGAAGAAGGTCCGACGACTCAGAGGCGAGACTGAGGAGAGTGTCATCAAGCGAATCTTTAAAAAAGACAACGAAAAGAACCCCGACGTGGTGGAGACGGAAAAGAAGCCCTACACATGTGCTCTGATGGAGCTCAAGAAGCGACAGTCACTGATGAAGAACATTCTGATCAACTGTGAACGTCCTTTTGGTCTCCTTCTTAAAGATCCTATGGTGCTGCTCATCTGTCTTTACTCCGGTCTTCTTCTGGCTATCGTCTACGCCTTCTTTGTTGCATTCCCTTTGGTGTTTGGAAACGTCTACAACTTTGACGTGCAGTTCATCGGAATGTCTTTCCTGCCTCTCTGTGTGGGCCAGTTTGTAGCCACCTATGGCTCAATCCCCATCGTTAGACGACTAACGAAAAAGTTCAACGAGAAACGAATTGCCAAAGGTCAAACTCCTGGTACTCCCGAGCTGAAGCTCATTCCGATGATGATCGGATGCTTCCTGTGTCCCATTGGCCTGTTCTGGTTTGGCTGGACTTGCTACGAGTCTATCCACTGGATTGTGCCTATGATTGGCAGTGCATTTTTCGGAGCAGGAACCGTTCTTGTCTTTTCAGGCACATTTGGATTCCTTGTTGACGGATACAGACTCTATGCCGCCTCAGCCATGGCTGCCAACGCCTTTGTTCGTTGTATCTTGTCTTCGGCCTTCCCTCTTTTCACTCGACAGATGTACCAGAACTGGAGTTACCACTGGGCCACCAGTTTGCTTGGTTTTGTCACCTGCCTGATGATTCCCATTCCTTTTGTCTTCTACGTCAAGGGAGAAAAGCTCCGAAGCAAGAGCCCTTATGCATGGAACTAGTTCCCCCCTCATTCATTATCTACACGCATTTCATTGTACATATATGCATACATAGTCATAATCATTAATCAGTATATTTAAGAGCTATCGTTAGTAACTGTGTAACCGATTAAACGGCATTATAGTACTGGTACCTACTTGTAGTAACATCATCAATCAAGTCAGATACTTCAATGCCCTCTTTGTTAGTCTGCCAACACTATCCTCCGTTGGCTCCCCTTATAAATATAGATCCCGCATCTTTCCACTCAACAGATCAATGTAGTTGATGTCGAATCTGGTGCAACTCTTCAGTGGCCACTCCAGGAAATGGTGCACTCTGGTTGGCAAGTGGTCCTTCAAATGCAATAAGTCTTCCTGGATCCGGTCTCCCCACCAAAATAGCACGTGCCACATATGAGCATAGCCACACCAGTAGCACACAAATAGCAACGCATAAGTGTTTGTCTCTTCACGTAGAAGGGTGTGAAAATCAGGAGTCCAAAAAGTGCACCATGCAGCAATGTGAGATACAGACATAGCCACCGAGTCCATGTGGAACAGAAAGACCATGTTTTTGAGCTCCGCAGTCAGAATCTTTTGAACTCGTTTCTTCTCCAGTTCAGACAGATTTTCATCTGTTTCCACGAATGCGATAATGTTCCAAAGATCTTCCTCCCGAGGCAGTCGTACGCGATCATCTTCAAAATCAATTTCGTTGTAAAATGGAGACGTTTGTTCTTTATCGCCAGTGAAAACAAATGTGAGATCTGAAATTGTTCGTCCTAAACTGAACAGGTCTGCTCCTCCGTCAAAGTTGTACAGAGGAACATATGGACCCATGCTCATGGCGATGAGATAAATGAGCACACTGGAAAGCAGGACAGACTCTGCAGTTTCCAGGGTCATGTTCTGGATCTCTTTTTGATGTGCCTTGACCGTGCTAGTGAACCGAATGAACATTTCTTCCATCACCGCTTCATCTAGACGCGTGTATCCGATGATCTGGGAGAGGTCTGAGGGCAGTCCCGCGTCTTTAGCATGTTCGCTTCCATTTTTGAGCAGATTACCGCTTTTCTTGTGATTGTGACCAAGGTGCATTATGGCAAAAACCTGACACGCTTCCTTGAGAGCTCCGTTGCTAGAAGCCAACTTGGTGACATTCTCCATCCAAAAGCCCTGGGCTTCTTTAGTTTTGCCTGTAGCTGCCACCAACATCGGTGTAGAGTCGCTGTTGTAAAATCGAATGAGTTCATACTCGCTGAGGTCGAGGTTCATAAGCGACGCCAAGGGAGTAGGCCGTGGTTTTCCAAGTTTGAAGACCCGGTCATCGTCCGAAAAGTAGTCGTCCGAATAGTAGGAGTCAATGTCGTCCGGATGCCAGACGAATCTTTTACGTCTTACCGCGATCTTTTTCATGTTGTCGCCGGACATGATCGTGAAGAAAGATGAAGGGTCTCATTAGTTTTACATCTAGAAGTAACTATACCAGGTTTCCGCTTTAGCCCTGGAGACTTGTTGTAGTGTCACCTGTATGTCTGGCTTATAAGGTTATGTTACAGACGACATGCATAGATGTCCTAAATTCCCCGCACCAAGGTTTCGCTTTCCGTTGTTGCTGGGAACAGTAGACACATCAGAAGAAAAGAGGGAGTGCGTCGCGCTAATTCTAGGTTCGATAAGAGGGCGGGAGGCGTCAGTGTTTGACAGATTTGATGAATATTGGATAATATTAGTTCATAGGAGTGACACACGTCAGGGGAGTTTTCAACCGCGTTTTGGCCTCTTTGCGTGGAGTATTTATCAATTTATTGTCGCCTTTGATAATTGGTTGCTTCTAGATTGAGTTAACTTTTTGCAATGTATCATTAATATGAGTTTAGGACCAAACAAGCGAACAAGAGAATCAGAGACGGACAGATTTGCAATAACCAGAGGGTCGGAGTGTAAACTGCCACATGTCACCTGAGAGACCTGTTTAGACCATTCCTCCACTGTGTAGCACGATAGACTACTGCTTCTGGTAATATCGGCTCAACGGTTGGCCTCAGGGTAGTGGAATGAGACAAAAAGATACAGAGCTACTGCAACACAACAATACCACCTTCGGCCCTGAATGTAACGGGTCGCTACCTTGTAAACGAGAATACGGTCGACAATTATTGAACTGTTGAAGATTAACCGCGACACCTCGTCAAAGTGGCGCAATATTACTGACAGCTGCCAAGCGGTGGATCTATAGATACAGTAGCACCAGAATATTGATACTAGAGACTGTGGGTGGGGAAAATGTGTCTATTGGAACAGTTCCTGGTTATTCTTGTGGCAGATTTTGTGTCGTAGCTGGGAGAACAATGTCTCCTTTTTTAGGAGGTGTCGGACCGCTAGTTTCCTTTCCCCTTACTATGGCCTATAATGGGATTAAGTGAAAACCGACATTTTGAAGTCAATAATTAAACGACGTTGCACTGATCTGGTGGGGGATTATCGCATGCACAGTGGGGCTTTGTCTTTTTGATTTTCATTTAGGAAATACCTGTCAGCTAAAGAAGGCCCTCTGGCTACTAAACAGAGAACGAGGTGTTGATCATCAATGCTAGTATTAAAACAAGATGAGCTATAGACTAGAGGCTGTAGCTAAAGGAAGGGGAGGGCCATAACAAAAAGCCTGTATCTATAGGTGTTGTGCAATTTCTTCTTTATAACAGCAACCATGGGATAGGGATCCATATAGAATTCCAAGGGAATTGTTGTGGCAAGTAACTGTTTCGCGTAGTATGCCAAGAGTCGCGAAGGCACGTCAAACAAAGATTCCCAATACGCTTTCATATTACTTCTTTACACCTTTTCAGAACAATCACGACTATGAAACGACTATATACGTTAGACAGAACCCTGCAACATGATTTATTACTCGCGCCATAATGCTTGTCATAGTTCATAACAACAATTGGTTGCTACCTTACATCCCTAAATTAGTTGAGTCGGAATTCCGACTTGAATGGTATCCTGTAAAGATCACATGTATATCTCACATGATGGACCGGTTCCTGGGATATTGATAACTCTTAAGCGACATATATGATGCCACAATGACTCTAATTTACAAGTACGAGCACACCACTTGTACCCCCAGTTCCCCAGAGAGACACTATTCTCTAACTTTCTCTATAGTGCGATGTTATACGAGGGTCTAAGCTAAGAGAAGTGAATTTGAGGTAGTACGGAAGAGGGGGTCGATAAAAGTGGGGCCGTGCCGAACTCAAAGGAGATACCGTTGTAATCTCCTAGCCCAAGTCGTAATATAGATACTGGTATTTTTGTAAGTGTAGTGGGAACTTGGTTTAGAGGTAGTACTGTACCAGGGACGTCGCTGTTAAAAAAAAGTATCAAGAGGAAGTACGAGTACAGTACTGTAGATAGGTATTAAGGGGTATATTAATAACTACCTAGCGCCAAGGAAAGATATGGCAAAGTCGCGGAGACAATCGGAGTATTTTGGGTAAGTTTAGAGCTGGTCTAAGTTGGCGCAGTATATGGGCGCCGTTGATAAAAGGGCTTGCAAGCTAGTATGACAGACGTGAATGCCACAATTCGAATCCCTGAGGTTCGAGGACTAAAATAATGAACTTGCTGAGACGAAGTACGGATTACTGAGGGGGTTGAGCGCAGTTGTGTTTGCAACCAGATTGAGGGTTGTAGATAAACCGAGGGAAGAAGTGAGCAGAAAAAGAGCAGACGGGTACCTGGGGAAGCCCTTTACCTGTGGACCGAAATGGTGAAGTTCGCATCACTATGGGAGTATTTCAGGGAGAGTCGAGTCTGGTTGAAGCCCCTAAGGATTTGGGGTGTTGGTGGTAAAAGAGGACATGGGATAGAAATAAGGGATTAACTGAAAGACTTGGATTGATTAAGTAACGGGGAATGTAATGGTCAACTCTGCTTGTTTAGGAGAGTATTTTTGGTGACACTGACCGGAGTTTGGTTAGAGGCTGATATCTGTGTTTCGATTTTGAAAGATAAGCCGAGATTGAAACAGAGAGGGGAGAGGTACAAGACTATACTACTGTACCAATGTCCAAGAATATAATGGCCAAGTCCCTGTCATCTTAAGGATATTTCTCAGGGAGATACGGGGGGTTGCATAGTCATGTAGAATTGTGCGTGTAAGTGTAAAAGGACGAAAAGAAGTAGCAGTTGAGACATTCAGGGTATCATTTGAGTCATTGGATTCCAGAAAAAGCACTGGTTAAACTGACATTATACCTGAGTCATTTTTGATGGAGTGGATGGCAGTTCTCTCTAATGACGTAATTTGGGTCCACTAATTGAAATACATCAAGGGGTAATAAGACAAAGTTTAAAGGTGTGAGGAGAGTCTACAAACGCTAGAGAATATTATGGCCAAGTCACTGATGCAATAGGGGTATTACTAAACGAGATAGAGGCACTCACTATACCAACTCGAAACGGGGTAACGGTGCTAGAAGTGCGTGAGATGTAGTAACAAGGAAGACAATGGATCAAGTAGATACTCCAACGCCGGTGAAAGATCTGGTTATGTCCTTGTTGTTACTGGAGTATTTTCGGAGGAGTTGGAGGGACTCGTTAGTAAAGTAGAACTGGAAGTATGGGTGCTAAAAGTGCAAAAGAGGCAATAAAATGGATACCCAAGGGGTCACTGGGATCATCTGACTATGAAGAGTAATCCTATCAAGTCGATATAGAAAATTGAACATTTTTGAAGGAGCTACGTCGAATAGTATGAAAATGTAGAATTAGATGCAATGTTGCAAAAGATGGGGAAAAACATGTAGGGGATTTGTTATTGGTATCAAATTAATCGTCTAACACAGAAAAGTACTCCTGTCTAGTTGTCGTAGGTAGACAGGTATTTTCGATGACGCTAGGGACAGTTTTGTGAGATGAATAAATGACCGTTTTGGTTCTACAAGTAACAAGTCCAAAAAGGGGACCTAAGTGATAGTATTGAATTGGTATTCGCTCTTGAAGCACGATGGTCAGGTTGGTTTAACGATATTGTTAATTCTGGGACAGTTGAAGGGGGCTGACTGGTGAAGTGGACTTGAGAATGTTGGGGTTAAACTTGGAGATTGGGTAGTAGAGGGAAGGTAAATGATACCAGAGACCCGCCTGTTCCTTTGGAAGACGCCGATCAAGTCAGCTATTGTAAGTGATACTGGTAGTTTTGGGGAAGATGAGCCAGTTCTCAAAAGGTCGGAAATGGATGTTTCGGATTTATAGAAAAGCGGAAGATCGCAGACGAGATATGATGGGACTTTCTTAAATGGCACACTTACGAACAATATGGTGGTCTAGAGGCCTTGGTATTGCAGCTATTTCTGGTACAGCTTAGGACACCTCTCTTATGGGGCAGAATTGAGGGTGTAAATTTAAAGATTTTAAGGGATAACAGGATGTGTTGAATGGCACAGTTAGAACCAATGCGGTAAAGGGAGTATACCTGTCAAGTTGCCATTAATATTTGACTAGTATTTACGGAGTCAAGGGCAATTGAGTCGAGAAGTACAACTGGGTGTGTCTGCCTAAAATTTGGTACAGTGACAATAGGAAAGACTTTCTCGGTATCATTTGAATCCTTTTATGACGGAGAATACAGCTGTAAAGTCCTCTAGAGTATATGACTACTTTCGGTAAAGTTGGAGGTAGCTCAGTAGATGCCTATAGTTGGAGTGTTGTTAATAAAATCAGTGATGAAGATGTAAGTGAGATGTAAAGGGTACCACCATATCCGCCTTGGTTTTCTGGATATGATTATCAAGTCTTTGTAACGAAACGGCTATTTCTTTCTGAAAAAAGGGTCAGTTGCAAGAAAAAATAAAAATGAGAAAGTTCATGTTAAGCTTGTAGAAGTTGGTATAAAAGTTGATAGAAGTTGGTTTTCAAGTACCTGATTGATACCAACAGATTATACCGTAGTCTAGGAATACGCCGGTCAAGTCTATGTTGCAATGTGCTAATTTTTGGGGGAGTTGAGTGCAGGGTTATGAGGAATAAATGGGGAGTGAGTGGGTGGTAATACAGAGTACGATGAGTCAAGGGAAAAAACCAGAGAGCCTTAGGAACGGAGAGCGACTAGTCAAACAGATCGTCGTATCATATTGGTCGTAGGAATATTTCTGAGCTTGTTAAGTTCAGATGTGTGTGCCTTAGAATTCGGGATGAAGTAAAATATCCGGTAAAGAAGCAACAAACAAAGAATACGTAGTATCATCAGTGTCTAACGATTACGGAGAATCCCAAGTTCTAGTCACCTTTTTAATGTGACTCTTTTTGGAGAAGTTAGGGCAGTTGCATAGTATGGCAAAACTGGGAGAGATGTTGTAAAAATGAGTAAAGGAGTAGCAACATATAATTTAAAGGTATCAAAAGAATCACCTGGCTCTAGATATTACTCCTGTTAAGTCCCCCTAACGTTATGAGTGTTATTGATGAAGTTAGGGGCTGCTGTGTCAAAAGTAAGAAATGTATGTTCGGCGATAAAAATTGTGCAGAGACAGCAATGGGTAATTGGATAGACTGTGGCTAGTATTAAGAGGTAGAATGAATACATTGTTCAAGTCATTATACCAGTGAGGGTATTATTGGTAAAGTTAGAACCAGTTCTGTTGAAATGAGAAAATAAGTATTTCGTTGTAGTGAACTGAAATAAATAATGATTGTGATAGCAAGGGTAAACTAGCAGTATATAGTCCTCTCTGTTCATCTCAGATAACAATGTATAATTATTCGGGTATTTCTGAGCGAGTTGGGGGAGAAGTTCTGTGAGACCAAGTGATTAACAGTTTCGAGTTCAAAGGATTAGGGAGAGCTCAGGAGAGAAAGAGTGATACTCCTAGGATCCTCTTGACGTTGGGATTACACTTGTCAAGTAATTATGGCTCTGTCAGTATTATTGGATTAGTTGTGTCGAGCAACGTGGTTGAGTAGGACTGGGAGAGTCTGTTCTAAAAGTATGGAAGTGGTAATGCTATAGATTTATGGGCAAAGGAGAACCTTCTGACATCAAGGGATCCGTTAATCCAGCTCTCGTCTTAATGTGATCTCTTTTGGCCGAGTTGCGCTCAGTTTTATAAAAAGCGGAAGTGAGAGTGTGAAGGTAGAAAGCCGACAAGAAGTAGCAACTGAGGCGTAAACAGTACAGTACTGTACAGTACCTTTCATCTCCCCACTATCATTCTCTACCAACTTTTGACAGCAGCACTTCCAATTATACTATCACACATAACTCCCACTGTAACTTTCAGAAATATCAGCTTCGTCATAAGAACTTGACCAACGTGTTTGGAAACGACCTGATTCCAATAGGGCGAGATATGTCTATAGTATACTTAGTTTTTTGAACCACTTTTCTCCCCCCGAAAGTACGTATCTTTTGTTTTGAGAACTTTTATAAGCCCAGATGTATCATCAAACCGATTGAAAATGACAAGAGACGCTAACAAACAGGTCACTAGCCCTTATTACATCATGAATACCCCCTATATTTGCTTCTATTGTCCTGATTACTGAATTTGTCGCCTAAACATACGAAATTATGTGAAAATGGAA
Source organism: Yarrowia sp. E02 (assembly GCA_017639365.1). NCBI lineage: Eukaryota > Fungi > Ascomycota > Dipodascomycetes > Dipodascales > Yarrowia > Yarrowia sp. E02. Next base: position 2,151,678 of record JAAQQX010000003.1, on the reverse strand, counting down.
GTTAAGTAATTTCGGGTATCGGTGTTGAAAAGTCGCGAAGATGTGAAAGGGGGAATGGGAATGTAAATACAGAGTCTTTGCCCCTCAGTGAACAAGCTGGCAAACCTGCAACTCCGATGAGAATATTTCTACAGCGGTTAGGGTGTGTTGGGTGGTGAGATACAACTGGGATGATGGGTGAAGAAAGTCGGGAAACGATAGCAGAAGATTAGTGAAGGGTTTAAAAGAACCATTGTACCTGTGGGAACAAAACTATTAAGTTGGCTTTACTATTCTTGTAGTATTGGTGGGATTGGAAGCAGATATCTGACCAAGTAGAGTTTGGGGGGTCGGCGCAAAAAGTGAAAGACAGGTGGAAAGATAGGCTTGCACGGTACCGTTCGAATCGCATACAACAGGAAACAACTCCTAACAACTCGCAATTCGTATATTCCTATCTTGAGGGCAACCAGGTGCTGTTCTTTAGGAATTACAGTTGAGAGTTTAGGCATTAAGAAGGTGTAAGATTAAGTAGGAAATATTTAGAAGATGCTAGGTGGATCTCTTGACTCGAAGGAGTGCATTGGTTAAGTTGTCTCTGTTATTCGAGTATTTCTGTGAAGTTGAGAGAAGTCCTGAGAAAAGTAGAAGATAGCGTTTCGGTGTTTGAGACATTTAGTTGACCCAAGTGAACTCTCTCGGAGCTGGTATTCAACTCAATATTCAGATTGAAAGTATATCTAGTGATCTACACGCGTGCCATGAACAGTTTTGATTGGGAATACGACTCAGTGTCGAAGAAAGACGTGTATGTTCGCGAAGAGGAGTGCCGCATTCCAGAGCACGACGTGAATGACCGTCTCGACATGGTTACATCGTTGGTGAGCCACTTGGTAGACTTGACAAGCGAGAAAGGAGACTTTGGCAGGAAGAAGGACAAAGAGATTCTCGAGTACGGTCTGATGGATGAATTGAGAGGCATCAAGCCGAATGTGATTCTGGTGGGGGCCACGCGAGTTGAATGTGAGGCTCTCGTGGAGGAGCTGAGAAAGGCGGTAGGAGATATCGTCTATCGCAGACGAACGCAGTTTCTAAACGCGTGGAAAGAAGCAAGTGTCGAGTTTGCCAAGCTCCAGAAGCTCACGGAGAGTCTGCCTGATGAACAACGCGTCATGGGATTGGGTCGGGGACCTTTGAATCCAAGGCTGATGAATTCCGTGGATTTGGCCGATGCAGTTTTGAACTTCCAGGACAACTTTCATGAAGAAAAGGCCCTAGTCTATTATAACTTTTGTTTACGCACGCAGAAGCAGTTCCAGGCACGGGTAAATTTTCTGCTGGACCAAGCTTCTGAAGAGCTTTACTGTCCGTTTTCCCAGCATTTGGCCAAGAAGGAAACAGCCCGTGACGTGTTAGACAGAGCACATGACGCTCTAAAAGCACAAGACACTTCCCAGACACGTGGCACTGTAGAAGGAACACGAGATATCCCGTGGATGATCGCCAAGGCAATCCTGTCTGAAGCCGATTTGGAGTCGTGTGCGCAGCTGCGTCAAGTCAACCGCTTCTGGTACTCCTTCTTTCACGAGTCCGAGTCTCTACTTGAGTACAAGGTGCGAAAACGATCACCATGGATGTCTCCCAATGGAGAGTTGAAGACCTGGGCAGACTGTGCTTTGGTTTTCGCCAAGCGATTAGCCAGCAACAATTGGACCGAGATTGATGACCTCCATGACTTTCCTATGGCTGATTTGGCTCCAGTGCGAAGATTCCAAGTCCGCGAAATGGAATGGGGCCAAAAGCTGCCTGCCGACTTTCGCGGACTTGATGCTCGAAAAAACGACTGTGCTGACATCTCTGAAACCCGAGAATTGCTCGAAGTGGACATGCTTGACATGTACTTTAGCAAAAAGTACTTTGATCTCAAGAATTTTCGGCCAGTTGAAGTTCCGACCAGCAAGTTCGACAAGGTGCGGGACGTTAGAAGACGGGGCAACGGTCTGGTCATCAAGTACAAGAATCTGAAGATTACTCTTCCTTACGATAAAGTTGCGGATGCTGCTCTTGTTGAGGATATCGCCATCAACAAACATTCTGTGATTGTCACATGTAACACACCCAAACACCCTTACTTGTACTTTGTGTTTCCCATCCACCAGTTGCACTACAAGAATGCTACCATTTTGCGCAAATATGGCCAACTATACGAGATTGGTACAGTTGTTGTTCATCTACGATTTCAGGGGGACGAAAGCATCCTCTACTACTACAACGTTGACACCAGAAGGTACGAACGTTATGGAAAATACCGCTCTGCACCTGTGGCTTCGTACAACGGACTCATTTGGTGGAGAGAATGCAATACCAAGTTCAGAGATGGCGATCTGCCAATCGCTCCTACCTTTATGGACACGAACAAACAAGGAAATCAGGTGTATTTTCGAAAAGAAAAGATGATATGTATTAATACTGACAAGGAGTACTCCTGCATAGGGCTCGAAGAAAGTACGTTCCACCAGTGTTCCAGAGAGCCTCAGTTTGTTTTTTCAGACATGTCAGAAGGCATGGTCCTGCTGGATCTCAGTACGGGTTCTGTTACTGACCTGCAGAACGTGTTCAAGATGGGTGGTGGCGGAGATGACGATGGACTGGGCACTTTTGTGTTTCCCGGGTTTGTTGGCAACACGTTCTACGTCCGATGTTATCCTCCAGATACGGTCTTCCACTGTCGCGACAAGATGAGGAGATGGGTGGAAGGAGCGGAAGTACAAGTTCTTCCACAAGCAGAGAAAAATTTTGACTACGAGCTCTGAGTTTTCACAAGAGCTCGGTAGCAGTGATAGATTGTATGACGACTACTTTCTTCAGCCACTGCACTTGTCTTCCCTTGGAAAGTAGTCGGATAAAAACAGAGAGAGAGAGCATTTACTTATATAATAGGGACTTGATCTGGTCATTCTCTATACCCTAGAGATGTCATCATTACCTTTCAAGTCTTTTCTATCACGCCCTACCAGCTTTTAACATCCCACTCTCAATTCTACTTCTTAATAATGCTGCTTCGTAGAATTGGCCTCAACTTTGACAAGAAATACCCGTATAATTTTCCAGACTTGACATACTTATTCTTCAGTATCCTCTCATTCGAATGATATCTATATTTGTTTGCTTTATTGCCCACCGTCGCTTTAAACGCCAACATTTCCTTTTTACTTTTTTACCTTTTCATAGACGGTTTCAAACTTCTTTAATACTACCATCATAACTGGTACAGCTAGAGAAGGACATTCTAGAGGCTACAAGGACCACCATGATACCTTTCATGCCTCTCTTGTCGCGTCTGTGCAAGTTTTTACTCACATTTTACACCACCAGCCATTATTTTGTGTCAACGCAAGTGTCTCCAATTTCCTCAGTAATATGCGCATCATCTCAGAAAGACTACAATTTCACTCATTGGACATTAGTGATTCGAATTGTACCTTTCGATACTCATAATAACAGTTCTTAAACACTTTTACAACTGACACTCAAATTACTGCGTCCACTCAGAACAGAGTCTAAATTAACCAGAAATACTGCAATCGCTACAGGGACTTGACAATACGTTCCTTGGAGCTAGGTGACCTATATGGTACCCGTAAATACTGCTCTATCACCTCTTTACGTAATCTGACAACAACATCCCTTATACACCCCTCAGACAGATGACCCTTCACCTTTTACAAAAATGCCAGTATTTATATTTATACTTGACCAGAGTATTCTACGTGTCTTGGAGATTCCAATGATACCCTGTAATAACATCCTGTTATCTCTTTTACACATCTACCACTTCAACTCTCTTTTCTACTTTTTAATAAAAGCGAGCCTAACTCCCCCCAAAAAAATCTGCATCACAATAATGACCTGACCATCTTTTTCCTCATCAGATAGAGATTATCATGGTACCAGTGAGTCCTCCTCCACTTACTCTTCGCAGAATTTTACAACCACACCACATGTTGCCCCCACACAGAACTCCTCCTACTTATTTCCAAAATATCAGTATCGTTAAACCAGGCTGATCAGTTTATTATCTAAGGAGATACGGTTCTAAAAGTACCATAAGCCTCTCCCTTTAACTTCTTCTTAAGCTATCTCTTCGAACTACCCCAAGCACTCATTTATGACTTCTCACAGAACTTTCCCTTACTTACTCATGGATACCCATGGGGCTACTACAACTTGACCAATGCGTTCCGCTGGGTTAGCTGACTCCAATGATACCCTTAACACCCTCTCTGCCATTTTTTTTTTTCTACTTTAACGCCTACATGTTAATTTTACACCCCCACAAATCTCCTCAAATTTGGCCAAAAATAACCGCATAGCTATGGGAACAGGCACATGTTGTTACTAGGGGTTAGGAGGATAACGTTCACCCTATATATCGCTCTTGTCAGACCCCTTTCTCTCTTTAAAATCGAAACACTCATTTTCAGCTTTTCACAGAATAGCTTCCAACCTCGCCAGAAATATTCCCACAGCTATGGCACTTAGATATGAACATTTCCAGACGGTAGCAATGGTGATGATACTGAATAATTCTCTCCTGATCTCACTGTACCCGTTTTAGCACCAACACACTGACATTCTTCTTATCACGTAACTGACCCCAGCTCATTCAATAATATACGAATCGTTGAGCCGACTCGAGCATCACGAATAATAGCATTTTAAAACTAAGGAAATATCCATCATGTCTCTCCTTCTATCTCTTTCTTGTCTCTAATGCTGACATTCCGATTTTCTCCACTTCATATTTCTACCCCTAGCTGTTTGAGAAATAGTTCCACCACCATGAAGAGCTGACCAGAATATTCCATGACTCTAGGAGATCCGAATCATACCGTTCCAGTCTCTCTTGCCATTGCTTATCAATTTTTGACTGCCCTGTTTCTTCTTTTTGAAAATATACAACTGCCTCCAACAAGGGGGAAATAATTTATACCACTATGGTGACTTGACCATGATGATCATCTGGGTGTGGAGAGCAGATTGAAACCCTTCCTGTCTCTGCTACATCCTCCTCACCTATTTTAGCACCACCACTCCAGGTACCACCACCACCCATAACTGCCCTTATTCGTTCAGGAATATTAGTAACAATACACAGAGACAACAATCTTACTCCCGTAACAGACTGGTCCCAATTATTCCAGGTAAATATGCAGTTCTACCCCCTGTACATTTTTCCGCCGCTACCCCCAATTCGACGTATATGTACGAGTACTGTACTCGTAGTACAATTGTAATTTTTGAGTGCAGTATTAAAGGAGGGCAAATGGGGAAAGGGGCTCATGGATACTTCGAAATGGATGCCCTGGCTTTTATTGGACAACCTACCAAGGCCCCGAGAGTGAGAAGGCTGCAGTTGAGTGCAGTTGCATCGTGTTGTGGTGTTTGAAGAATAAGTGTTAAAAGATGGAGTAAAAGAGTAAAGGAGAAGTACAATTTAGTTTTGGGATATTAAGGCCTTGAGTAATGTGCTGGTTAGCTCACCACAGCGGTACGGGTATTTCTGATGTAGTTAGGGGCTCCTCTGGAGGATGTAGTAAATGAGATACCTGGCTGTAAAAGATGTGAAGAAGTAGGAGGGAACAAATACCTGGTAATTATGGGATGTAGCTACAATGATGAACACGTTCGTCAGGTTGCCATCGTTTTGCCACCTTTATTGGTGAAGTTGGCAACTGTTCTGTATAGTGAAGAAAAAGTGGGTTTCGATTTTAGAGAGAAGTGAGAGATGACAGGAGGGATATGATTGGTATCAATAAAATGGTCAGACGATGGGGGAGCTGATGGAGAAGCTGGCAAGATGATATGAGCATTTTTGAATTAGTTAGAGGGAGTTCAATTGTAAAGTAGAATTGGGGGCGGCAGTGTATAACGTTGAGTGGGGATGGTAGTACAGGCATGAATGGTATCAAGTTGAATAACTTGCTCCCCAGAAAATGCAACTCCTGTCAGTGCCCAGTATGCCTTCGTGTCACTACTACTCACTTCTTCACACCTTTTTCTACACCAACCCCACAATCTCATCACCGAGACAATAGCCCTCAACTCGCTCAATAATAAGAGCTTCGTCTTAGCAACTTCACTCTGTTAGTTATTGGACATCAGATTATCAAGTCACGACCTTCATGACTTTCATACTAACTCTTAAGCTCTTTTAATGGTGACACCCAAAAAACTGGGCTCATTCAGAACTGCTCTAAAATAACCAGAAATAGCCATATCGTTACAGGAACTTGACGTGTTACTTCATCTGGGCTACCTTATCCCTTTGATCTCCTTCAACACACCTCTATTCCTTCTGTACGTATTTTTAACAATGACATCCCAGATGTCTCCAGAGATATTTCTGTCCATCCCTTAAAATAATACCAGCATCTACATTTTTGACTTGACAGGAGGATTCTACTGGGCTATAGGAATCTAATGATACCATGTAATGATCTCCTGATACATGTTATGCTCTTCTCTCACTTCCGCTCTCAGTTCTGCATTTGCATGCAACTGCCCCTAACTTCTCCTAAAATATCCCCATGGACATTGTGAGTTGATCATATTGATCCTCGCCCGGTTGCGATTGTTATGATACCAATTAATTCACTCCCACTAACTATTCTCAGATTTTAACAACCACACCCTAGGCCGCTCCCACACTCAACTCAGCCTAACTTCATCAAAAATGTCAGTATAATTACCCCAAGTTTACTAGAGGATTCTACGAGGCAAGGCAATTCTAATGATACCATACCCATCTCATATTCCACCCCTTATCAAGTTTTGACAGCAACACCCACAATTCTACTTGACCATGCTGCTCTCCATAACTTTCTCAGAAATATCTTCATCACATTGGGGTGTTGACCATCTAATTACGCAGGCTGAAATGGTCTCAAAAATACCCTTGATCTCTTGGATACTATCTCCTTCCCCATTTCTTTCCTAAAATATTGATCTTTGACCTTTCATAGAAAAGCCCCTAACTCTCTCAAAAATAGTCTGTTAGTCAAGACGCCGGGACCAGCGTAATCTTTGAAGTCGTACAAATCTAACGCTACCCTGAATGCACCCACTTCCATACCCCAGTCACTTTTTACCGAGACACTCACACTTCTCATTCACAACACAATCTCGTCTATCTCTCTCAGAAATAATCCCAGTTCCCAGCGAACTTGATCACTGTGTTCCCAGGAGTGGAATACTTCTCCCAATACCTTGCAACTATCTCCTTGTTTATCTTTAACACTTTTAGCCCTTACACCATTTACACCCGCAGTTTTACCGGAACATATAGCCCCTTCCAACTTCTTGAAAAATGCTTACACCATTAAGCCAACTGGATCAACGTGTTCCTTTGCATCTAAAGGTTCCGATGGTACCATGAAATCATCCCTAGCTAGTTGTGCGTCACTTTTAACCGCCACTCTTCTGATATTGTCACCACTACGAACTGCCCCAACTCGCTCAAAAATACCCATAAAATTATACCAAACTGACCATGTTATTAGTATAGGTCAGGAAACTCTTATGAACCCCTCAGTTCTATCCTAATATCTCCATAAGTCTTCTAAAGCTGAATCACACTTTTCTGCATATTACAGAACTGCCACTAGTTTCGTCATGAATATTCCCACAACAGTTCCTAGCGACCCAGCTTAATCTTCGAGTCAAGGAGATTCGATTGGTAGCAATAATACCCCCCTGGTAATCTCCTGGCAGATTTAGCCCCGACAATCGCTTAACATTGCAACTGCACCTCCCTCCCTAACTCCCTTAAATATGTCTAAATGGCTATGGAGACTTCTCTAACTCATTCCGTGAGAGTCGGAGATACTCATACTACCGCCAACAATTCTTCTACTACTTTTTGTCAAGTTTTGGTCCTCTTTCCTGTTGTACCAACGAGTTTGGTGTCGTTGCGAAATTTTGAAAAAAGGTGATGGTAGAGACACGAAGGGCCCAATAAGAATTCATAACTCAGAGTGTTAGATAGGAAGAGTCTCCTTTACGATTCTGGTTATTCTGACGGAGTTGATAGCCAGTTCTTTCTCAACTAGAGCTGGGAGAGTAGGGACAAAACTTGGGCCGGGGGTGTTAAGGGAGACGTTAAAGATATCGTTGGAATAGTCGGTCTCAGAGAAACACTCTGGTTAAGTCTCCAAGTTGATACATGTATTTTTCACTACAGTGGGTGCGGCTCAGCTGAAAGTAGAAAATGAGGATTTTGATTTTGAAAGTGAACCAAAGGTTGAAGGAGAGACAGGAAGGAATAAATGACTCTTATGGTTGGTAGAAATGAGATGGTAAAGATGTCCTCGTGATGCAAGTATTTTTGAGTATGTTGGGGACATTTCGGTGGCTACTGTAGCCTGGGGTTCGGAGTGTTAGAGGTAGATCGAGAAGTAAAGGAGAGGAATAGTGGGTACCATTGTGATGTATCTAGTGAGAAGAATTGGTTGCTCAATTCACCATACGGGTATTATTGAAGGAGTAGAGATCATTTCTCCAAATAGAGGATTTATTAGCGTGGGTGTTTTTTGGACAGAAAGTGATGGAAATGCAGATATTCAAGGTAGCATCAGAAACTTCGAACCTGTGGGATCTGATTGATCAAGTTGTCAGAGCCGTGGGAGCATTCTTGAGGGAGTTGAAGGTAGTTGTGAGGTTATGTAGAATTGGGAGGGTCAGTGTTAAACGAGGGTTAGAGGACGTAAAGGAGGCTTTCATGGTACCAATGGACTTGTCTAACGCTGAGTAGATCGCTGGTCAAGTCGCCATAATTATTCAGGTATCATCTGTGAAGTTGGAAGGAGTTCTGTGAAATCAAGAAAATGAGTGTTTCGGTCTTACAGAGAAGGGGACAGCAAAAGGAGAGATAATAATGGCACATATAGGCTTACTTACATCGGAGAGTACGCTGGTCAAGTAGGCAAAATTATACTAGTATTTCTAAAAAATTTGTAAGCAGACCTGTGTCCGAGAGGTACAGTACTGGGGATGCCGTTTAAAAATGTGTAAAAATGTTGTAATCGAAAAGTGAAGGGTAATTCAAGTCCCCCGACGTACCAATTAACACCATTGTGAACTCGACACAATAAGGTGAGTATTTCTGAGCGAGCTACCGGAGTTGTATACCCCAATAAAGTTGTGGGTTGGTGTGTGCAAAATGGGTGAAACAAGAGCTAGTGGAAACTGAAGATATCAAGAGATGAGTCTTATCTAGAGGAGCTTACTGGTGGTCAGACTGACACGGTATGAGTATTTTTGATGAAATTTAGGGGCATATTATTAACATGTAGAATTGGAAGAGTCGTCCCTTTCAATCAAATGTATACAGGACTTATAAGAGGATACTTCAACAGCATATCTGGGACAGGTACGCTCCAAGGAAACTACTTGTTGCTTCTATATGGTATTACAGGGTTTTTGAAGGAATTAGGGGCAGTGAAGTGTTGGTGTGTATCAGGGTGGTTGGTTCTAAAATATGAGAAGAAGAGGTAGTAGACAAACGAAGGGGAATGATACACTTTCTACACCCTGGATATAACAATGATCAAGACATCATGAGCGTATAAATTCTTTCCACCTAGTTTGAGGCAAATGTATAGTCAGGAAGAAATGAAAGGGGAGGCCAAAAGCTGGTAAATAATAGCAAGAGGGACCTGAATGGTATCTTAGGAAGTTATTCGAGTTAAAGAATAAGCTGGTCAACTCGTCAATGCGATGGGGGTATTTCTGAGCGAGTTAGGGAAGTTGCAGAGTCAAGTACAGGAGGGTCTGGTGTTGAAAATAGCGAAGAAGCAACGGGGGAGACATAAATGTTGCTAAAAGGGTCAACGCACCCTGGAGAGAATAATGGTCCAGAAACCACTGTTATGAGAGTATTTTCGGTGAAGCTGGGGGCAGTTAAGTGGTTTTTGAGAAGTGGAGGTGAAAGTATAAAGTGGGGGAAGAGGTGGTAGAATAGACATAAAGGGTATGGTTCGAATCCCCAGACCTAAGGGAATATGCCTATCACTTCCTCGTAGTTATTAGGATATTTTACTATGAAGTTCTACCCATGTATGTGTGTGGGGACATTTCGGTGTGCAGCTGTCAAGATATGTATTACTGCAGGGGGAAGGAATAAATGGTACTACCCGAATCTAATAGGTGATTTTATGACAATGATTAACTCGGTGTTGCTCTATTGGTATTTCTAGGACAATTATATGGAGCTAAATAAAACGGTAAAAACGGGGTCTCGGCTTAATGGTGGAACCTAGGAGAGGTGGTGGGAAACCGCAAGGTATCATTAGAATCTATGGACCTATAGTGTTACGTTAATCGAGTTTCCAAAAGTGTATATCTATTTCTGAGGACCTGGGAGCTGAACTGTGAAATTTCAACTTGACATTTCAACTGCTTCCAGAAAAATATAACAATAAATATTTACACGACTAGTAAGACTTATTAGACCTATCCCATGACGTCGAACTATTCATGTTTTACCCTGGATGTCTCTCTGACATTTGTTTATCTTCTGTAACTCGAAAACACTTAATTGAGTCTTCACACATAAATGGACCAACTAACTAAAAAATACACAAATACCAAATAGGACTTGACATGAGTAATCCCTGGAGCTGTGTGATGATATTGATACCATACACACCTATTCCTCTATCTCCCATCCCTATTTAACACTTCCACCCCCAATTCTAATTAATCACAAAATTGCTATCAACTTACGCAAAAATATCGCAATGACCAAGGCAACCTAACCAGCATTTAATACCAGTCTGCGAAGATGAAATGGTACCTTTGAATGATTGTTTACATTCCTTTTCCTACTGTCAACATCGAAGTGCCATTTTCCTACCTTTCACTGAACCGCACTTAACTCCCGTAGAAAAATTTACATGGTCACAGCGACCTGATCATGGTGTATTTAGAGCTACACAGATTCCACTAATACCAGGTATGTCTCGTTTTGTACCTCATACTTACTTTTAACGCCGACGAACGTATTTTTACTGCTACACTGAACTTCCATTAACATGTTCAAAAACACAGCCATAGCTATGGAGAGTTAACCATCGTGCCCCACAGAGCATGTAGATTGCTACAGTACCTTTTCCATATCTCATAACTGCTTTATCCCTTGTTTGCTCTAACACACCAAATATTCCTCATCAGCACAACTCATTTTTTTCTCCCAGAGATACATGCTACTTTATTAGAACCCAATCAAGGGTGTTCCCAGCAGCTATTTTATTGACAGGGAACCTTCATTTATGATCTGCTATCTCTGATTTCTTGTTAAAACGAAACATGCCTCCTTTTCCGCTTTGTGCCGAACCGGCCCCAAATTCGCCAGAAATATCTCTATACTAATGGTGGCTTGACCAATGTAATCAGAAGGCTCCGTATATTCCAATGGTACCATCCAATTCCTTACTACTATTCCTAATCAGATTTTACTTCCGTCCCAAGTTCAACATTGTCACCAACCCTCCCTCCTAACTCCTTCAAAAATACCAATGACATCAAGGGCAGTTGGTCATATCTTTCGCAGGTCCCATTGGTCCTCTTATAACCATCCACGCTTTCCCCATTACATTTTATCCTCTTAAATCCGAGAGACCTGAATTTACCATTTTACATAAAATGTCCTAATTCGCCTAGAAATACCAATAGCCCCATGCCAAGTTGGTCCTTGTAATAGTCTCACTTAGTTGATTCAATTAATACATATCATTCCTTCCTCATTACCTCTTTACATATTTTAACTGCAATACAGTACCTCTAAAAATCTCAAACACATAAATGCCAAGAAATTCATAAGAAATAGGTGTACAGTAACCAGTATACCCCTAGGACTTGGGGGGTTTCGACATTACCCTATATCCCTATTCTACTCTCTCTTCTTCACTTATTTACCTACTGTACCCCTCCAATCAACTTTGCCCATCACTGCCTCCAGGTATACAGAAAATACTCCCAGAGTATCTGGGTCTAGGTATTTGTTCCCCTCAAGGTCCAAAGGTCATTTTGCTACCTTTGAGATCTCGCCCACCCATTCTTCACATGTTTTAACACAAACGTAGAAATCTGCATGGCTATACATCTCCCTTAATTAGGTCAGAAATATCTGTACCACACGGCAATCTTCATCGTCGTATTCATTAGAGGTTTGTAAATTATGTGGTACCAGATATGCCTCATTTTCTATGATATCCGTTCTGACACTAAATAGTTTTGACATCTGTCGAACTTCACTGACAACAGAACTCTCTTCAACTTGTCGAAAAAATAGCCCCACTGTCGAGGAGGATTTGAATTACTCGCTTCACAAACCCGTAAAGTTCTAAAAATACCCCTCGTGTGTCTCCTTGCACCTTTCATCTACCTGGGCAGCCGGACGTCTATTTGTACATTTTTCAGAACTGGCCCGAACTTCATGAAAAAATTCAAATAGACATGGGGACTTGATTAGCCCATTCTCTGAGCCACAAGTAGCCCAATGGTATAGAGTATTTCTCTCCTGGTACCTTTATGCCTCTATTAACCACCACCTTCCCAATTCCAATATTTCACACAGCTGCCTCTATCTCCACCGAAAATATCCCCATAGTCATAGCCATCTGACCAAACAGTTCTAATTATGATGATAGTTCTATGATCCAGTTTGTATCTTTCCCACACTCTCCCTTCCAGTTTTACACCGACACTCTCAATTTCTGGAATTTTGAAATGTTGAGCTATTATCATCGGAGCCATTGGAAATAGATATAATATAGGTCAGATAGAAACAACGGGAACTTAGAAGCAAACTGATCAAGTTCCCATGATTATGCGATCAATTTTGGACAAAGTTAGCAACTGTTATGTCATGACGTAGAACTGGGGCTCGTGCTAAACCTTCGCAAGATACCCAAACTAAGTGTAGACAGGTACTATCAGAAACCCGATACCTGGGAGAATTCAATGGTCAAGTTTCAGTTGATCTGGGGGTATTTTTGGATGAGATGGTACCAGTTGTGTGAAGACATAAAATTGAAAGTCGTGGAGCTAAAATAAAGGAAGACATAGTAGTGGAGGGGAGGTTGGAGCCACTAGAGACATTCCATTCTAAGAATCAAAGTGTTCAAGTCTCTGCCGTCTTGTGAATGTTTCTGGGGGAGTTAGTAACAGTTGCGTAAAGATGTTGAAATGTGTAGTTGGAGTTAAAATATGGGTAAAGGTAGTGGTAGAGCTACAAAGGTATTTGTTTGAGATGCCCCGCGATGGAGATTCTAATAGTAGAGTCACTGCTATCATGCGAGTATTTCTGAAGGAGGTAGGCTCACATTTGTGCAGAAGTAGAATTTGGGGTTTGGGATGAAAAGAGGAATGGGAGAGGAACAATAGCGCGAATGGACTCAAAAGAAACATTCTGGTGATAATAAAGAGACGCTCAACTTGCTGCAGTAATATGGGTATTTCTGAAGAACTTAGAGACAGATTGTTATTTTAGATAATTGGGAGATCCAGTGCCAAGATAGGTAGAAGATAGAAAAATGTGATTCATTAGTACCATTAGAATCTCCTGGACATTAGTAGCAGAATGGCCAAGTCCTTGTCGCTGTGATAATATTTCTGATGGAATTACGGGGGCCTGTGTGCATACGTAGAGCTAGGTTGCCGCTCGAAAAGGGCAAAGGAGGAACAACCAAAAAGTGTTTGGTACTTCTATAATCTCCCAAGCTGTGAGAATACATTGGCAGAGCACCAATGATTCTGTACGTAATATTGAGGGAGATAGAGCCAGCTGTTGAAAATAGAAGGTGGAAGTGTGAGAGATAAAACGGCGAATGACATTTTAAGAGAGTGATGTTTGGTGTCAAAAAGATGCCCCAGGCTGGGAGATTACAGTGGTCAAGTCGCCAAATTCCTGGGAGTATTTCTGATGGAGTTAGTAGCGGACACGAGAAAAAGTAGAATAGAAAGTTGAGGGATATAAAAAGGAAGTAATATAATAATGGCTAGTTGACTGGAGAAATCCTTGGACCTGGGCGAGTTCAATGATACCCTACAAGTCTCTTCTTTCAAGTCCTACCCACGATCTGCACCGGCCCTCTTAAATCTAGTTTTTCTGACAACTGCACCGATAACTCCCAACATCATAAAAATCGCCCCAGAGAGCTGATAATCTTGTTTCTCAGATTCAGAAGATTCGTCTGATACTCATATATCCCTTCTTACAAACATATTTACTCACCAAGTATCACCACCTCCTATTTCCACTTCCTACACAACAGCATCTAACTCTTTTAAAAATACCGTCATAACCAAGGCAACTTAACAAACGTATCTTCCAGATCCAGAGGAAGCTTTTGATACTCCTAATGTCTCCCCTTAATCCTTATTACAACTTTTAGCCCCAGCTAGAAAAACCACCTGGTATAAGCGTCTGCGAAGACCGCCTTTGGGCAAAGAGTTGTGCCGATCCTGCCAACCGCCAGAGTAAAGAGCTTTGTAAAGCCACCGACCGACAATGCCGACAAATCACGACACTACGACTTCGCTGAAAAGCCGCCTGGAGCTGAGAATGGTGAGAGCCACCGGTCACCAGCGCAGGAGCAGTCGACGCGCCTACAGACGTTAAGTTATGCCAGCGTGATACTGTGAAACGATGAAGTGAGCGCGAGGGTGACACTGTGAACTGAGAAAGAATGCCAGCACCCCTTTGAAAGTGTGAACACGAGCCAGAGCCAATCAGTAAGGGCCAGATCCTTGCCAGTGAGTGCCAATGAGCCAATAAGTGCAAGTGTGATATGCCTATGAGAGCCAGAGCCAAAGTTGCCAGTGCCAATAAGAGCAGAGAGTCTAGGACCAGAGCCAATAAGAGCTTATGCCAATGAGAGCCAGAGCCAGACACCATTTCGAGCAGTCGGAGATCTAACGATCTGATTCGCATTCAGAAAGGATGTAGGCCGTGGAACCTCCCAAAGAGGAGGAGTACACCAGCCGAACCTTTAGTTTATAGAAGAGAGGATGTAAGCATTGAGCTGAACCTCTGGGATAATGAATTTTGGGCCACTGAGTCCCTCCCAAATTACCGATTGTAGTGGTTGTAGTTAGTACAAGTACAAGTAGTGTTGAGCCTGGTTGATAGTGTACAAGCACAAGTACAAGTACAAGTAGGGGCTGTTTCAGTCTAGTGAGACTGCTTTTATGTCGCGAAGAAATGGCTTTATTTCTCGTTTTTGGAAGATGAAACATCATGCTTTTTTTCGTTGAGGCTGTCTCATGTCATTTGATATTTATGACACCTGAATTGGGTTCATATATCGATGGGTTGATGCTTATCATGATGCATTTTTGGTGGTTTCCTCCCAGTGCATATTTCATGCAAGGTGAAATCCTAAGTAATTTGTTGTTTTTAGTTGGGAAAGTAGTTAGGGATACGTCAGTAAGAAACAGGCGATGTGCAAATGGCGTGAAAATGATATACAAGTACAATCGGGAAGCTTGAAGAACCAGTGCACGATGGGATACTACTGCTACTTGAAGTACTCGTCTGGGACTGTGTTTTTTTAAAAGGTGAAGAACACCTATTTTAACAGCTCTTCTATGATGAGGTACAAGAAGGATTGGGAAGGTCTGGATAGGAGGAAGCAGGGGTACCTTATAGGGTATTTTTGAACTCCCCTAGTCGAGATGAGTACGCAGCTAAGGCTGTCATAATCATTCAGATATTTCTGGTAGAGTTAAATGGAGTTCAGTGGTATGTGCAAACCAGGCTTTTCAATTTTAAAGAGGAGTACGATATTGGAAAAGGGTAACGAGAGGTATCGCCTAAATGTACTGACTCTGGGGAACATGTTGGTTAAGTTGGCTTACATATGCGAGTATTTTTGAAGTAGTTGGACTGAACTATATGGTGAAGTAGAATTGAGAAGGTTGAGACCAAACTGTGTAGAAGAAAGAAGGGAGGATGTAAATGGTACGAGTACCATACCTATCGCACGGTTGGAGGAATACCTTGTACAGATCACCCTTATTACGGGAGTATTTTAGGTGAATATAGAATCATATTTAAAGCGGGCTGTGTTAGTGGTTGAAGTGTTTGGGACTGAACATAGGTAGTGGGAGAGACAAATGAGGTACATGGAGAAGACTCTGTACCTTTAGAATAAAATTGTCAAGTTGACCTGGCTATGGGATTATTTCAGCAAGAGTTGAGTCTTGTTTAAGTTTCAAAGGATTTGGAATGTTGGTGGTAAAAGAGGACAAGATATAGAAGACAAATGTTGGTTGGTACCGTTGACTCTATTGAGTGTCAAGGAATGTAACGGTCAATCCTGCTCTTTTAAGGGGGCATTTTTGGTGACATTAGACTGAGTTTGGTGAGAAAGTTGATTTCAGTATTTTGATTCTGAATGTTAAGCAGAGATTGAAGCAAAGAGTGGGAAAGCCAAGAAGAAACTCCCAGTGATGAGGAATACAGTGACCAAGTCCCTATGGCCTTAAGAATATTTCTTAGCGGGATAGGTTAGGTTGCATGGTCAGGTAGAATTGTGAATGTGAGTATAATAGGAGGAAAATAGATAGCAGTAGATACATGTAGGGTATGATTTGAGTCAAAAAATCCGAGTAATCGCAATGGTTAAGCTTATATCACATCTATGCTATTTTTGATAGACTGGAGGCAGTTCTCTCTGGGGGAGTATTACGGATGCACTATTTGAAATATGTCAAATGGTGATATGGCAAAGCTTAATGGTGTGAAAAGAGTCTGCAAGCGATGGTGTATATTATGGTCAAGTCATTGTTACAATAGGGGTATTACTGAACGAGATAGACCCACTTAAGATAACAACTAGGATCGGGATATCAGTGCTAGAAGTGTATGATATGTAGTAAAAATGATCGCAATGGAGCACTGTGTTCCTCCAACACCGATGAAGTATCTGGTTAAGTCCTTGTACTTGTGGGAGTATTGTCGGAAGAGTTGGATGGGCTTGTTAGTAGAGTAAAACTGGAAGTATAGATGCTAAAGATGTAAAAGAGGTAGTGAAATGAAAATCCAAGGTATCCTGTAGCTCTTCAGAGTCGAAAGAGTTAGCCTGTCAAGTCTATATAGAACACAGAACATTTCTGAAGGAATTAAGTCGAATTATGTAAAAATGTAGACTTAGGTGCATCGTTGCAAAAGATGGCAAAAGGCACGTAGAAGAGTCATGAATGGTATCAAACAAATAGTCTGACACAGGAATTTACTCCTATCCAGTCTCTGTAAGTAGACGGGTATTTTTGATGACGATAGGGGTAGTTTTGTGATAGGTGTAAATGAGTGTTTTGGTTCTAAAAGTTGAATCAAGTCGAAAAGGGGGACATATGTGGCAGTACGGGGGGTATATTATGCCCTAAAAACACGATGGTCCAGTTGGTTTAACGGTGATTCTAATTCTGAGAGTGTTGGGGAAGCTGACAGGTGAAGCAGACTTGGGAAGATTGTGAGATAAAAATGCGTATTGAGGTAGTAGAGAGAAGGTCAATGATCCCCGTGAATAGCAGGACCCACTGTGATACGCCAGTCAAGTCAGCTAATAAATACTGGTAAATCTTGAGCAGATGAGGCCAGTTCTCTAAACAGTAGAAACTGGATGTTTCGGTTTTAAACAAAGTAAAAGATTGCGACCGAGACATGAAGGGACCTAATTGATTGATCCATTAATGAGCACTATGGTGGTCTAGAGAACTTGGTATTACAGCTATTTCTGGTGCATAAAGGACATTTCTGTTATGGGGCAGAATTGGGGGTGTAAATGTTAAAGGCTTTATTGGATAACAGGGGGTGCCTGAGTGGTACAGTTAGAATTGCCATCGTAAGAGGACTATACCTGTCAAATAGCTTTGGAAACCTGACTAGTATTAGCGGAGTTAGGTTCAATTGAGTCGAATAGTAGAACTGGGGGTGTTTGCCTAACATGCTGTACAAGGTGAATGGGGGAGAAGTTCAGGGTATCATTGGTTTCCCAATATGCTGAAGAATACAGCTGTAAAGTCCCCCAGAGCATATGAGTACTTTCGGTGAAGTTGTATGTAGCTCTGTAGTTACCTGTAGTAGGAAGGTGGTTGGTAAAATCATTGAAGAAGATATAAGCGAGGCATAATTTGTATCACCATCTCTGCCTTGGTGTTCTGGGTATGGTTATCAAGTCTCCGTAGCGATACACATAATTCTTTTTGAACAAGGGCCAGTTGCAAGAAAAAGTAAAATTTGGAAACACATTTCAATCTTGTAGAGGTTGGTATGAACGCTGACAGAAGTTGGTTTCAAATATTTGATTGGTACCAGCAGATACAGCTGAAGCTTAGGAATACGCCGGTCAAGTTTACATTGCAATGTGATTATTTCTGGGGGTGTTGAGTGCAGGGATACGTGCAACATAGATGAGTGAGTGGGTGGTAAAACAGAGAACGATGTGCTAGGGAAGGACTATTAGGAATCACAGAAATGGGGAGAGTCTAATAAACAAGATGGACGTATCGGCTTGGTTGTGAAAATATTTCTGAGCTTGCTGGGATCAGATGCGTGTGCCTTAGAATTTGGGGTGAACGGAAATAACGAGTTAATGAAGCAACAAATACAGATGACATAGTAACATCAAAACCGGGTGAGTCGGGTGAATTGCCTAGTTCAGTCGCATTTAGAATGGGGCTATCTTGGGAGACGTGAGGGGAGTTTCATGGTAAAGAAGAACTGGGGGAGAGTTTGTAAAAATGTCTTATTAAGGTGGAATACATAATTCCAAGGTATCAAAAGAGTCGTATGGCTCTGGAGATTACTCCTGTTAAGTGCCCTTAACGGTCTGGGAATCGCTAAATATGTTGCGGGCTGCTGTATCGAAAATATGAAAAGGTAGGTTTGGCGCTAAAAGTTGTGCAGCGACAGCAGGGGTTAATTAAATCGGCTATCCAGAGTCAGAGAATCACATTGATGAAGTCGCTATACCAGTGAGGGTATAATTGGTTCTATTAGAAACAGTTCCGCTGAAAAGAGAAAATATGTATTTCGATATAGTTAACCGTAATAAATACTGATTGCTATACTAAGAGATCAATCTCAGTAAATTGTTCTCCAAGTTCAACTAGGATAGCACTGTATGGTGATTCGAGTATCTACTGTATGAGCGAGTTAGGGAGAGTTCTGTGGAACGAAGTCACTTGCAGTTTCGACTTCAAAAAAGGTACGGAGAGCGCAGAAGAGAAAGGGCGGTGCTATTGAGATCTCCAGAGTATACAGAGTACACGTGTCAAGTCGTCATGTTTATGGGAGTATTATTGCATGAGTTGGGTGGAGATGTGTTGTTGGTTTTTTTTTTGAAGAATTCGTTTTGAAAATGTGAAAATCCTAGTAGAGTAGATTCGGTGGTATAATATCAACCTACTGTACTCAGCTCAAGGAGGTCGTTTTTCAAGTCCCCGTAATGATGTCGTTTTTATTGGAGGAGCTGCGGATAGTGTTGTAAAACGCCGAAATGAGAGTGTGGAGGTAAAAAGACGGCAAGAACTAGCAACAGAGGCATAAACGGTACCGTTGGAATCACAAATGAAGGAGTAATACAGCAGGCCGCTTGCCACGATGACACGAGTATTTCTGAAGCTGTTATGTGGAGTTCTGTGGAGCCATGAAACAAGTGATTTGGATTTTTAGAGATGGACCGGATAACAACAGGGTTGAAGGGGTAGATCCTGAACTCCCCAACCGGTTAAAATGCGATCGTCAAGTCACCAATATCATACAGGTATGTTTAAAAGAGGTAGGGTGGCTCCCATGTGGGGACGGTATTAGGGCTGTTGGGGATAAAATTTGGAATATAGAGCAGAAACAGATACGAATGGGGTCATATGAATCTCCCTCGCGATGGGATAACCATGGTCTATTCCATATATCGCTATGAGCTTTCCTTAGTCCATTAGATTCAAATGTTGATGCAGCAGAAGTGGAGAATCGCAGTCATAAGCGGAAGTAATATTGAAGGGAGGGTTGAAAGGTATCATGGGAGAGAGGATCCCCGAGATGGTTCAGTCTCTGAGGCTCTGTAAATATTTATGGATGAGTTACGGCCAGTTCTGTAGGAGGAGAAAATATTGTGTCTCAGTTATTTTGGGTACAGTAGTGGAGTAGAGAGTGGCAGATATGGGTTGGGGCATTTAAAACTGACATACTATCGATGAATCAAGTTCTAGTCAGATCGTTGGTATCTATATCTGAATTTCTGAGAGAGCGAACGGCAGATTCAAGATGTAACATGATGGGGAATATAGGAGTTAAAAATCATAGAGAGGGAAAGAAAAGGAGAAAACGGAACCAAATGGCAATTCAAGCCATTGGAAACAGAATGGTGAATTTGGGCTTTCTATGAGAGCGTTTTTACAAAAGTTAGGTGCTGTTGAGTGGTCTAGTGTTGTTCGAGACTTAGGAGGAAACGGCTGGATTGATATAAGGGAATATGGAATGATATCATTGGATTAAAACCACCAATCCGAGTACAATGATCAAGTCGCCATAATACTGTGGATATTATTGTAGAAGTTTGAGGAGGTTGAGCTGAAAAGTAGAATTTAGGAATTTGGTTTCAAATGGGGGATAAGATGACGTAAAGCGTTTGATAAGTTCTAGGCAAATCAGCCGGGCAACAGGGGTGGAGTGATCAACTCACCTTGACTTTGCGGCAATTCTTGATTGACTTAGGGGCTGTTAAGTAAAATATAGAGGGTGGTTGTTTTGGTCATAGAGGTGGAGCAGTGATTATACAAGAAGGACGAGTGGTATCATGGTTGTTGTATGAGTGTTGGAAGCACACAAATATACTTATAATATTCATGGGTGTATTTCTGCTTAAGTTGGATGCAGTTCTGTGTAGGGTGAATTTCGTGGTTGTTGCTGAAGATGGACAAGAAGTGATAATAGATAGGCAAAGGGGATAAATGATCAATTGATGCCTAGACGCCGGTTTAAGGATCGAGCCTAACGATACCAAATCCTGATATTCTTATTTTTGGAGGAACGTGGGAATATTGTGAGATATTGTAGAATTGGAGGTGGAGCTGTAAACAGCCAGACTTGAATGGTAAAGTAAGCATATATTGCCTCGTTGGAATCCTATGGGTCGTAGGACAACGTTGGTCAATTCAGCCTGGTGATATGGGTATTTCCGAAACAATTAGCAAGTAGAGTCCGGCATACCGGCAAACAACTTCGCCTAACTCACTCTGAAATACCCACATGATTTTACTGAGTTGATTTCTAAGATACCCGGGTCTGTTACATCACAATGGCACCAAGTATACCTCTTCCACTGTCTTCCCCCAACTTCTGAGTCTGAAATCCCATATATAAAACTTTTCTCAGAGCTGTCCAGATCTTCTTTAGGAACACTGGCATCACTTTCGAGAGAGATAAGGGGCTTTAATCGGATCAGAATTGCGGAATAGTTCCATCTATCTCACCACTATTGCGTTTTTCTGCTTCATTCTCACCTACATCCCTAAAGTGGACTGATGACCGACGTACCACAACTTGGACAGAAATACCTATATTATCAAGCAGACTTGGTCATTATCATCTGAAGGGGCATAATAATGACCAACTAGAACCTTGGCCCGTATTTCTAACTCATCACATGTGCCAATACCTCTGCCCTATTTTTGACCCCAAACAAAACTGTTTTCAATCCATTCAAAAATACCTGCATCTTTGAGGCAATTTATCTAATATAGTTAGGCACATTGGGAGGTTCCAATTGTACCCCTCAAGTTCTCCCTGCTACTTCTTTCCCACTTTTGACCCCCACACCCCCAAATGTGCTTGGCTGGAGAACTTCCCTCATTTCTCTAGAAATACTGTCATCATGGTAGCAGATCTATTATTACCCTCCTAGCACGGATGAGATTCAAGCTGCACCGTTCACATATCTTTGTATATCTTGTGTGCAATTTTAACACCGAAACTCACAATATGGCCTATACCAAGAATTGACATAACTGCATCAATAGCAGTTCCAGATCTACTATTAAGTGACGAGCGTACCCATCTGGACATACTGATTCCAATGATACCATAAATGACCCGATTCACTTCCCTTTCCCACATTTTTCACTTCCCCCTCCAACTCTACATGAATACAGATGTCCCCTTAACTTCTCTTATACTATCTGTGCGACCATGAAGAGTGTACCATTGTAAACTAATGACTGATTAGGTTCCATCGACACCATTCATTACATCTCCTAAGTATATTTCCCAGCTTATACACCTCAACCTCTAACACTCCCCCCTAGCTCACTTGGATCTAACTCCCTCAAAAATACCTGTATATTTACAGCTGTTTGACCAGGGTACGTAATGGGGCCAGTAATCTCCAAAACTAGTTTCTCTGCTTCTCCAGCTATCTCTTAGCCAGTTTCCACACCGAATAACCCATATTTTACCTTTTGAATATCTGCAGATAACTCATTATAAATTACTCGCACTACAATATAGACTTGACCAACGTATCTCTAAGAGTTTTGGGATTCATTTGATACCATATATGCCTGTGCTACGTTCTCCAACCAACTTTTAACACTTCCACACCCAATTCTACTTTATCAGAGAACCCGATCCAACTCCTTAAAAAAGTTCATTTCACTATGCCATCTCAACCATCGTGTTCCCTGCTTTCAACATATCTGTATAAAACACATGATGATTCACTTGTTCTCTCTTTCCTCCCTTTATATAAGAAACACAGTTTTTCACTGTTTAAAGAATATACAGAACAAGGTCCAACTTCACAGATAAAGGTAGCATATTGATAGGGACTTCACGAGCGTATTATTGATCTCAATAAGCTAATGATAGATCCATTCATCTACTCCCTGCTACCACAGAACACCCTTTTGATGCTTGGTCACTCCTTACTACTCCCTACGGAGGAGTCTATAATATCATGATGAATACCCAGACAGTTGCGGCGAATTAGCCAGACCATTATTTAGAATCAGGACTCCTAAAAACTACAATTCACTTACACTTTGGGATTTCTCTACTATTTTTAAAACCAATTCTCCAACTTATACCTGATCATCCACCTACAATCAACTCCAGTTAAATCATTCCCAGGCCCATGGAAACTTGACCAGCATATTCTTGCGAGCTAGAAGGATCTTATATACCTACCAATGACCTACCATCTGTTAACTTTTAACATCACTTCTCCGATTCTACACTACAGCATGTCCCTCCAACACCTGCAAAAGACGGATCAGACGGGATATATGTGTGACACGGATTGACACGGTGATGTAAGAGAGCGAAAATCAATTCTGCGAAGCTCTTATACGTTTCAATCGCTATGGTTTGTTGCATCATAGGTTCCTTGAGATTTGTCCTATCATTAACTAAATTATTAAGTAATCTCGAATTTTATAGTTAGGGATGTAGGTAAAGCCCCAGTTCCAGGTTTTTTTTTTCTCAGAGCCTGGGAAAAAGACATGCTCCAAAAATGTCTCTTAAATACAACAAAAGAAGTACTAAAATGATCACCTGAAGCTGCTGAATACACCCATATACTTCGCTTTTCGTCTCAACTTACGATACCTGTTTTATACACCATTTTCTATATTTACTCGGCCGGGTAACCCCTAAAAAATCAGACTTCAACAGCCCCAAACAACATGTTGAGACATGCCAACACGAAGAGAAACATACCGACGGACTCGCCAGGACTAGTACAATCGGGCAGACCTGGTTTTGAAGCGTCATCTCTGCGTTTTTCAAAAATGTCAAAATCGTCAAAAACGCCTGACAGTGGGCCATGAAAATTACGACATTTTGCAAAAAACGAAATTACGAAATTTTCAAATAACGGTCCTAGAGCAATATAAAGTACTCCATAGGAATCTTCAGACCCCTCCCGTTACGATGCTATTACTTTTATCCGTTTCTGATGCCGTCTATGTTGTTTTATCCTCCAATCAAAGTATTTTTTTTCAAGTTTACCCTTGATTCGGGCTTTTTCAGGTTTTTTTTTAATTTTTAATTTTTGGGAGGACAAAAAAAGCTTATTTGGCCAAAAAGACCCAAAGTCGGTTCAAGTTGAGAAAAAAAATAAAAAAAACCGAAATCCTGATCTATACAGCGGATTGATGCGAAGTCAGGCTCAATAGAAAGATACTGTCTTAATTAGATGGATAGTGATTTCAGAATACTGATTTGGCTTATATTCAAGAAGTTTAGGTAAGTATTCGTTACTTCGCAATTTCAACAGGCTCTAAATCATCATCTATATACCCAAGATGATCAGGAAGGTAGCGGAAGTGTTCGTTGGGGTTTCCGCTACATGCTGGTTATATCAGTTTCTTCCTAAGTCATCATCTAGACAAGTTGTGATGATATTTGTGGTATTTTAAAAACACGAGAGTGACTTTTCTCACGGCCCAATGCGCCTATGACACCCGTTACCCTGTCGAAGGAAAGTGAAAACCGGTTGGGAGTTTCGAGTAGTTGACAACTTAAGTAAGTGGAGACCAGATAAAATTAAATTTAAATCGCGAAAAAATCATTTAAAATAAATAGTTCTGTTATGTTTGACTAAAAATCATGATACCTGGCTCAAAATTACCCCAATAGATCTGAAATTTGGAGGAAATAGTAATATATACGGAATTGACATTTCGGGATTTTACCAGATTTTATGGAGCTCTATCTTGTGAGATATTAGCAATTTTTTAAATTGAGTAAAGACCAATGACTGGATGCCTCGAAAACACTATTAAAAGTCATGTGAGAGACCCCAAAGACACACGAAGCTGCTTTCAAGGTGATATTGTAATTGATTTAAGTGTTTGAAACCTCACCGCCACAATTCTGACCTCCATATGGACGTCTGTTCATGGAATTGGCAAATCTGAGGATCCCACCGCATCTGAAAGGTCTAGAAGAATTTTAGAGCGGCAAAAGTAGTACAGAAGTGTATTGGAGGGTCGTATGTTAAATATAACCAACTTACGGGGCAAAAAACCACCAGAATAAGTCCAGGGGTGGCCAGCTATGGTGCTAGGTCTTGATATTGTTATCTCTTAACAAATCATTAACTACTCGAAACTCCCAACCGATTTTCACTTTCCTTCGACAGGGTAACGGGTGTCATAGGCGCATTGGGCCGTGAGAAAAGTCACCCTCTAAAAACACTTGATCGTTTTAAAAACAGCACAAAACCTTAAATATACCCCACAAAACCCGACTAGTCGAAAATTCCCGAAATATATGTGTACTACCTTAATAAACTGCATAATTGAGGTCGCGACGCTCGGGGCATTCTAATGGTACCGCTATATGCCCCTTAATATGGCCATTGCGTGTTTTCGGTTTTTTTTATTTTTTTTCTCAACTTCAACCAACTTTGGGACTTTTAGCGAATTAAGGTTTTTTTGTCCTCCCAAAAATTAAAAATTAAAAAAAAACCCGAAAAAGCCCGAATCAAGGGTAAACTTGAAAAAATATTCTTTGATTGGAGGATAAAACAATATAAACGGCATCAGAAATGGATAAAAGTTATACCACCGAAACGGGAGGAGTCTGAAGTTTCCTATGGTGCACTTTATATTGCTCTAGAACCGTTATTTAAAAATTTCGTAATTTGGTTTTTGCCAAAATCTCAGCTTTTTCCTGACCCACTGTCAGGCGTTTTTGGCGATTTTGACAATTTTGAAAAACGCGGGAATAGCGCTTGAAAACCACGTCCACGTGATTGTACGAGTCCTAGCGAGTCCACTGGTATGCTTCTTTCTATCCTGGCGTGTTTCAGTAAGCTGTTTGGGGCTGTTGAAGTCTGATTTTTAGGGGTTACCCGGCCGAAGAAATATGGAGAAGTGTCTTTAAAACTGGTACAGATGATGTAGACAAGATGAGACCTACATAGATGTGTTCACCGACTGACGGGGAGCATGATGGTACCTCTTATGACCTATTTGGGAAACATTTTTGGAACATGTCTTTTTTTCGATTGATCAAAGTACTGTAGACCTTTAACTACGAATACAAAAGTAAATTTTGATCTTACTTGGATGTTTAGTTAAGAAAGTATAATACTCAGGGCGCTCAACGTATAACAACAAATAGGTATTAGATCGTGATAAGAGTTTCAATGAGATATCTTTGGCACTATATCGATCTTTTTATTCAGCCACCTCACGTGAATACACTCTGAAGTCTTTTTGAGTGCAGATGTTTGATGAGGTATGATTTGGAGAATTGGTGTTAAAAGTGGGAGAAAGGGAAAAGGGAAAAGGGGAGGGTGACTTTAGGGTATTTAAGCCCTAAGAATCATGTTGGTCAAGTCCCTGGATAGACATGAGTATTTTTGGTAATGTTGTGGGCTGTTCTGTGTGAAGTGGGATATAAGGGTCCTGGTTTTAAAAGTAATGTAGAGATATCAAGGAGCTGTTGAAAGGTATTATTACAATATGAAAATTCTGAAGACTTCATTTTTCAAGTCTCCATAGTGATGTGACTATTTCTTGTGAAGTTAGAAGCTATTCTGTGAGAAGAAGAAAACTGTGTTTCCAGTTTAGAGAAAGGATAAAGATAATAGGAGGGTTATAACCGGTATTAGCGGAATTGCCAGAAGACGGGATAATCGATGGAATAGCTGACTAAGTAATATGAACAATTTTTACCTAGTTGAAGAGAGTTCTATGGTAGAATACGAATAGGAATGGAAGTGATAAAATTGGAGTGGGGGTAGTAAGACAGGCATGAATGGTACAGTACTGTACTGTAATTGCCAAAGTAGCTCCCGTTAACTCTGCCAGAAATACTTCTATTGTCCCAGTTGCGACACCACTACATTAGACACCTTAATATATCCAAATTATAACCTTCTACAACCTCCTCTTACCCCTTCCTAACTTTTTGCACCTACATTCCCTCTCAAAACTAACAACACACATTGGTTTAACTCCTCCAATAATAGTCTCCTAGTACTGTAAGGCAGACTTGATCATTCTTTTCCTATGAGTGACTTGATTCGCATGGAACCCCTTACCAGTGCCCTACCTTTTCTCTCCCAAAAAAACCCCACCTACACTCTCATTTGTCGCACACCTAAAAAACATGTCTACGAAGTAACTCCTTTGAGAAATACCCATATACTTACGGGAAGTTGACTAACCTATTTTTCACGCCGAATTAAAGCCTTGGTGCCTTTCAATAACAGTTGCTATGTCTTATCTCCCTTTGAAGCTGAAACACTCTTTTCACACTCTTCATAGAACGTCCCATAACTCCTCCAGAAATGATCACAGAGTTACAGAGATTTGACCATATGGTTCCAATGGGTCTATTGACTCCAGTGTCACCTTGTATGTCCCCCTAACTATATATTTTCAACTTCAACTGCGAATCTCACATTTCTACCTCTCCACACAACTGGGCCTAACTTCTCTCGAAATAACTGTATTGCCAAGCCAACTTGATCATTTCATTCTCCCAGGACTTCAGGTTCATAGCATTCCTATCTTTCTCTCCCACAACCCCTGATTCCATTTTTAAACCAAAATCCTTACCTGCTACCTTTCACAGAACTGATCCTACTTCCACAGGAAAAACTTCAATAGCGAACAAGATTTGTTCATTGTGATCTACCAGTCACTATTATCAACTGAAACTCTTAAAGATGTCTCCAATATCTTTTCCCCAATTTTTACACCAACACTCCACTTTTTCCTTAGTCGTACAACTCCCCATAACTTTCTCGAAATTAACCACATAGTCACAGAGAGTTCACAAACTAAAATACCAACTACAGAAATTACCCTGAGCCATTCCGTCTCTTCTACTGCCTTTTCCTCACTTTTCTCCCCTTTTCCTAATTCTGGATACCAGCACAACTGTTTCTACTCTGTGTCTCAGTAAAACGAGCAGAATGTCAGTAAGTTCACCAGAATTTGGGGCATTAGGAAATAATGAGTCTGCAGATTCAATTGATGCCATTCAAATTTCCCATCTAACTTTTTACAATGTTTAGCATCTTTATACTGAGAAGTCCAATTCTACTCATACACACAACTGGGCTCAACTCCACCAGTAATACACACATTGACAAGAACACTTCACTCTTGTAATTACACGAGGCGGAGGAAGTGCTTAATACCTTCAATAATTAACCTCCTACCCCTGCACTTCTCATAAAAACCAAAACACATTTTTTCTTAAAATGACAGAACTGCTTATGTCTACACCAAAAGGAGACAGACGATAATGGGGACGTAACTGATGTGTTTTCTAGGCTCATAGGATCACCTCAACACCATCCGCATTACCCTCTGATCTTTTTGTAGCCAGTTGTCACCAATAGCTCAACTCTACCTGGAAACAGAATTCTTATAACTCTCTCTAGAATGCTCACATCCCTTAGCCAGTTAGGTCAGCGTATTCTAATGCATCTGAGCATTCCAATGATACCAAACACGATTACATTACTACCCTGCACGCGCATTTTACATCTCGGCCTCCAATTCTACATAAACACAGAACCCCCTCTAGCTCTTCCACATCCAGTCAAATATAAGCAGCGTCTGATCCCTCCGGCTCCCAATCCATTTACAAGCCTCAAAACCCCTTTAAATCCTTCCTACAATTACTGTGCAACTTCTGACACCCAACCACGCTACTCTACCTATCATGTAACTGTCCCAGAAACCTTCAAAAATACTGGTTTAGAAACAGCGAGAGGATCAGTAAGACCCTCACGCGTTTCTGACTCCTACAATACCACCCAGTACAATATATCTTGCCATGCCCACATTTGACGCCAAAATCTCAAAATGTAAATGAAACTAAATCTCCTACAACTGCCGAAAAATATACCCACATTCTGGAAAGTTGAAAAGCATAATTTTACGCACAGTAAAGTTCCTACGTTAGCCCTCTTATTCCCACCTAGGACTTTTTCTGGCGTTTCGACCCAGATCCCAAATTCTACTTGACCACATATCAGACCCTATCTCATTATAAAATACCCTCTCGCCTAAGATGACTTGATCAATCAGTTTCCTGCTCCGGGGAGATTCGTTTGATACATTCAGTTATTGCCTTCTCTATTGTCTTGCTTTTTATCCCCAACACTGTGTTTCATAATACACCTCAAAACTGTCTCTAGTTTTCTCAGAATACATATATATTAACATAGACTGGAGAAACATCGTGTCCTACTCGAGTTATTGGTAATGGTACCGATCAATTCCCTCCTGCTATCACACCTCTATCTTTAAGCCTATATCTTTCATTTTCCGCTTCCCATAGAACTGCCCCCAACTTCCAGGGAACTACTCGTATTACCGCAGCGACTTATTCAGAGGATTCTCCGGTCTCCAATGATTCCAGTAATACCTTTAAAACCCTCCCTGCTGTACAATAATATAGCATTACGACTTTTGACAGACACCTTTGTAAACCCACCGAGTCGCTCAACTGGACTTAACTCCCCAAGAAATACTCCCATCTTTGTAGGAACTTGACCATTGGGATTCGGATTAGCAGAGAGATACAAATAATATCTCCTCCTAACCTTTTCCTTTCCCGTCCGTTTATACCTGGCTATATTCCAAACAGTGCACTTAAGCACCTCCTCACAGATCTCCTCCTAACTGCTTGAAAAATACCAGGACCATTATAACAAAAGGATCAGCAGATTCTCAAAAAGGAGCTCCACCATGTGATGGTACCGTTAACTCCTCTCCTTCTATATCCCCACGAGTTTGGACAGCGACACCCTCAATTGTACCCCTACATATGATCACCCCCTAACTCCCCCAGAAATATTTACATCGTCTTGGGGAGTTGATCATGGTAATTTTCGGGCTACGAATGCTACAACCAAACCCTTAAGCTCGCGTCTACTTTACTATCTCCCTTTTTATATCAAATCACATTTTTTTCTCATTTTGATTGAACAGCCCTAACTTTCTCAGAAATATGTAACTCGTCGAGGCGAACGGACTAACATAATCTATGGACTCAGACGAACTCAACGGTGCCTCATATTCCCCTCTGCTACCTCTTAATCGCTATTTATTCAAATCCTCACATTTGAACATTTACAACACAGACTCGCCTAACTCTCTCAGAAATGCTCCCATCGTCTTGGAGACTTCTTCGTTATGATTCCATAAGTAGAGGGATTCCAGAAATACCATTCAAAGTATTCCTTACATATATTTCTGCGTTTTAGATCTGACTGAGCACATCTCTTCTGAACCAAACAGCTGCCTCCAACTTTCTCATAAAAATACGTATCGTTAAGCTGACTTGACCAACGTATTACCCTGTTTTACAACTCCAAAAATACTATATAAGTATCACATACCGTCTTCTACAGACTACAGTTCCGTGGAGGAGTTAGATTGAGTTCTAAGATATAGTAGAAATGGAGAGATGGTCTTCAAACTTAGCAAGTGATGTTAGGAGGGGAATAACTAGTACGAGACGTTGTGGCCAGCTCTCAGGAATACATAGGTTAAGTCTCCATAGTCACAGGGGTACTGTACATTGAAGATAGTCAGAAGGGAATTCCTGTCTCTGTAGAAATGAGGGGGTGGGGCCTAAAACTTATAAGGATGTCCAAAGGGTGACAGGAGCTGTACAGTATGCATTTACAGGGCCTGTGGAAAATGTAGAATAGCTCATTATTGTTATGGAAGTATTTCTGATGAATTTTAGGGGCGGGACTGTGTTTCAGCGGAAAACGAGTGTTCCTGCTTAAAAACCGACATAGGGATAGAAAGGGGGAGGTAAAAGGTGGTACCAGAGTATTAATCTTCCACGGAAAGACATGATCAGTTCTGATTGGTTATGTGAGTATTTCTACGAGAGTTAGGAGCTGTTGTGTTACTAAGCAAATTGGGGGTATCAAGCTACAAAAGAGAAAGGATGATATTGGGAGGAGCAGGAAGGGGTCCAAAAGAGACTACTGTGTCCGAGGAGTAACTTGGTCAAGTCCCTGTATCCATGACGGTATTTTTGGACAAGTTGCGAGGAGTTGTGTGGCCTAGTACAATTGAGATGATGGGTGGTAAAAGAGCGGGGGAAGGGGTAGTTAAAACCTTGAAGGTAGTGCTGAAATCTCCAGAGTCATGTGAATACAGTTATCAAGTCGCCATACTGAACTCGGTATTATTACAATAATCGTCCTCAGTTCTGAATGTGGAACCATCTCGAGATTCGCTTTAAAAAGATGGTATGATATGTCAGGAGAACTAGAGAAGATACCACTAAAATACCCTGAATCTAGAGAATAAAATGATTCACTTGCCAAAGTAATGCGAGCTTTTCCAAAGAATATTTCAATTTTCACCTTGTCACCTTATCATACCAATCATGCATAGATAATGCGAATTTCAAAACTTTGACCAAAATGGAGATTTAACAGGTTCGGGGTATACTTTCAGGTGTGTACACTACACTATACCTTTTAATTTCCCACAGAAGGGCCTAATCGTCTACATTTCTACATTTCTATATTTTTTATAGTGAAAAATGCGAGACAAAACAGCACATAAAACCCGTAATAATCGTGCTAGAACGTGTCTGTCTATACCAGGAAGATCGCCTTGCTCTGCTCATCCAATTGAGACCAATTGTGATTGATTTCAAGCGATATTACAGAAATTTTTAAAATCTCGTTTTTCTCCTGACCAACACCCCATCGTTTCTTCCATTTTTTACATTTTTGAGGCAGAAAGTAATTTTTTATCTGGTTCAATAATAGCCCAATCTCAAAACTAAGAGCATATTTGTGATCAGCTCCTATCAAATAGTAGAACGGCCAATATTTGGTTCGGATTGGAATATCATAATGCCTTCAAACACACCAGTGTATTTTGAAAATGTCTGATTCGGGCCTTTTTCAATTTTTTTGGAAATCCTGATCTGAAAAAACCTTATTTGGCCAAAAACCACAAAGTCCGAGAAGTTGGAGAAAAAAAATAAAAAAAACCGAAAAAGGGTAATACTTATCTCAGACACCTATAATTGGATGTATAAGGAAGCCCCAACTACCAGGATCTCGAATATGTCATCAGAATTCGTGTTTGGGATTTATTTATGTTATTGTGACGATATACAGTTTTCTAAAACTAAACATTGCTCAGAAATCATGCCAGCGACTTCAGATATGGAAGAGAAGTGGACAAAAACGAAGTAGAGGCATTGATGAGCTCCAATAACTCATTACTTTCTCACAAATATGTTCCATTGAACTGTAACAGCCATTTTTGATATTCTGAAAATGTTAACTTAGAACTCCTGTAATTCGTCAAATAAATTGATATTGGACAAACAGACACCATATTAGAGGTCACCGAACTAAGGGGATTCATATGGATATATATTCCAGTTATTTCCAGGTATGCGACTTTTTTATTTTTTTGACCAACTTCCAGTGACTTTGGTCATTTTGGCCAAATAAGCTTTTTGAAAATCTCAAAAATAAAAAAAATATCCAAAAAGTGCCGAATCAAGGTAAACTTGAAAAAATAAAAATTATTTGGAGGAAAAACCCACACTACAGACATCATAGAGGACTAAAAGTAATCGCATCGTAACGGGAGGGGTCTGAAGTTCCTTGTGAAGTACTTTATATTGCTCTAGGACCGTTATTTGATATTTTCGTTTTTTCATTTTTGCCAAAATCTCGATTTTTTCATGGCCCACTGTCAGGCGTTTTTGGCGTTTTTGACATTTTTGAAAAACGCGGTCATAGCGTTTCAAATCATGGCCCAGGGGATTCCCAACGAGTCTGCTGGTATGTTTCATTCTGTCTTGACGTGCTTCGTGAGGCTGTTTGAGGCTGTCGAAGTCTGATTTTTAGGGGTTACCCGGCCGTGGGAATATAGAGAAGTGGCTCTAAAATCTGTGTGAATGGTGTAAGCAGGATAGAAACTATATAGGAGTAATCACAGGCTCCCAGAGATTACGATGGTGCCGGTTTTATTGTATTTAGGAAACATTTTTGGCACATGTATTTTTTTCCCAGGCTCTTCAAAGTAGAGCTTTAACTACAGGTCTTACTTAAAACTTTCATGTTACTTGACAGATTAGTTAGAGGAATACAGTACACAGGAGTGGAGGAGGTGTTAAAAGTGTTGGAGGTAGTACACGGAGTTCAAATGTGGAAGTAGGCAAATCCATTGGCTCTTACTAAGACCTTGATCAAGTTACTAGGATAATGAATGTGATTTTTGACCAATAGAGTCTAAGTGTAGGCTCAGTTGTTTAGGAGAGCAGGTGTCAATAGTAGGAATGGTAGAGAAAGGAAGAAGCCAAAGGAAGTTTCTGTGTATTTCAACCTCAAGAAATTCTTTGGTACAGTCCCCAAGTCTGTATGAGTATTCCTGATCAAGTTGAGGGCTGTTCTGTGGGAAGCTTGAAATGACAGTTCCGACTTTGCAAGATATATAGATATGAAAAGGGGTAGATGAATGCTATATTTATGATTGGCATGCTCCGATGAATGCGCCCATTCCATCGTTATAGATATGTCGGTAATTCTGACCTAGCTGGAAACTGTTCTGCAGGAAGAGTGAATTTGGGGTTTCGATTTTAGGGAACAGTGAGAGACGATAGGAAGGGTATGATTGGTACAGTACCATCAGATTGGGAGAATTACGGGTAATACGATGGTCAAGCTGGTGGAATGATACGTGCTTTTTTGAGTTAGTTGGAGAAGATTCACGTAAATGAAGAATTGGGGGTGGGTGTGTTAAAACTTGAAAGGAGTTAGTAAAACAGGCATGAATGGCACCAAATGGATCGTCTGGCTCCTTGTATTACTCCTGTCAAGTCTATAAGACCGTGTTAATATTTTCGAGTAAAAAAAGGGCCGCTCTGATAATGACACACAAAAGGTATTTTGGAGGTTACAGGTCGGTGAAAAATAGCTAGAGACAAGGGAAAGGTGCTGGAGGTTTAACTAGGCTCCGCAGAACGCCCTGGTCAAGTCATTGTGAGCAATCTAGTATTTCTACGGAGTTTAGAATCTGGTGTGAGAAGGTGGAAGTGTTGTGGAATGGGATATCGTAGTGAATATAACATATGTGATACCATTTTTATGCAATGATCACGGGAAATGCCTTGATCAAGTAACCAGAGAGATTATCAGGTGTCTTTCATGTGATTTCATTTCTACTGGCCTTCTATTAGAATTTGTGAGATCCACTAAAGTATATATAGTATATATTTTCGCGGGAAAGCACTCTCTAGTCTGAATACGCATAAGTAATGGTACAGGAGTTGATCAGTAGCTTGTACTAGTCGGAGTGTACCTTCTAACCATCATTCACATTTTTTCTGGCACTGTAATCCTCATTTTTACTAACTTGCTAATTATATATATCATTTTATATATTTTGTTAAGATGATTTAAGGTTACTAACATTTTACTTGGTTTTTAGGCCAAATCAGTGTATAAACCTATCAATTCTCGACCCTACTTGAAACCTTAATTGACATATTCGGTAAGGAACTTAATTTCTTAACAAAATATATCCCCACCAGATATATATTATATATATTATATATATTGGGTCGAGTTAAATTAATACAAATAGGAATATATTCAAATAAATTCAGATAAAATCTAGCAACTAAATAAAATACAACCAGACTAAGCCACCATGTTCTTTGACACTGTAAGCTGTAGAAAACACCCTGAATAGCTCTCTCCTGGTTTCTCCTACTTCCTTCTACCTCCAAATGACTTTTTTAGCTCTGACCCTATAAACTCAACTTGGTCATACAACTCCCCCAACATCACTAAAAAAAATACGAGCAGATCCATTCTGAATTTGCACAATCATCCACAGAAGTCGGAATCTTTTTGTAGCACCTTCACCTATTTACTATCGCTTCCTAGCTTTCTTCTCCAACCCTCACCAACACACCTAACCACCCAGCTTCCCCTAACTTCCCTAAAAATACCCTCACCGGCAGATAAACTTGACGAGAGTAATCCTAGACCGTGTAGCTATGAAACGATACCCTGGAAGCCGTATATTTGTTGTCATCCTGACTTTTAGCACGGACCCACCCAATTCTACTTTGCCGTACACCTGCGCCATAAACACTCAAAAATACACACATTGATATAGGGAGTTGATCATACCAATCCTCAGACGACTAGCATCTGGCTGGTTCCCTCTTCGGCTTTCTTCTACATTTTATTCTGTTTTATAACCTATGCCCAAAATTGCTGCCCAGAATGGAGCCTCCAGCGCTTTGACCAAAAATACACCGATTGTTATGGTGACTACACCAGCGTATTCCCCGTAATACAAGGATTCCAACGATACCATACAATATTTGCTTTCTCTGTCTTTTCCACTTTTTACGCCAACCCTCCCAATTCTCCATAACTACTCTGCCTACCTGAACTCTTCGAGAAATACTCTCAACATAATAGCAAGCAGACCACCATACTTCCTAGAGTCAGACGATTCATTTGATACCATACACTTCTAAGTTATTGTTTCTATTCAACTTTTTACGGCGACATATTCAACTGCCCCTACTCGTGCTCCCAGCATAGGTGTCTCTAATTTCTCAGGAAATGCCCATATTACAAAGACAACTAGAGCATCTTATTTCTTGGTGTCTGAAGACTCTTATGGTTCCCTTTACACCTCCCCCACTATCTCTTTGTATTTTTAAGAGCCTCGCCACTTACTTGTCCCCAGCGACAACTGCCCTAAATTCCACCCAAGATACCTAAATGACCATGAAGACTTATCCATTATAATCCTCAAGGCCAGGAGATTCTAAAAAGACCTATCAAGCCATGTTTATTACTTCCTATCGCATTTTGACTCTGCCACCCCCTAACCTATCTGGCTACACAACTGGATCCAGCTCCCTCAAAAATACTTGGAGAACTACAAGCACTTAACCAGGGTATTCCTCGTGACGATATTGCTCAGATAAATCCTCCCTTTTCTTGTTTACTACATTTCCACCGTATCTTGGCTCCGACACTCGTAATATATACCTCTAACATGCTTAATCAAACGTCTCCAAAAATGCTCTCATTGTCATAGGGACTTGACGGGAGTATTCCTGAAAGCTAGGGGATTCGAATGATACCAAGCATGCATCTCTTACTATCTCTGTCAGGCTTTTGTCACATCCGCTCCCAATTCTACTTTACCACCCAACTTCGCCTAACTCACTCAGAAATACTCACATGACCATGCCAACTAGACCATGTTTGTACTTGGTGTCTGATGGTTCTAGTGGTACCTAGAAGCCTTCCCCTACCACATCTTTCCAACTTTTAGAACCGAAACACATATTTCCGACTTTCACAGAACTCGCCCCAACTCTCCAAAAATAATTACATAGACAAGCAGATTTGACCAGCGTATTCCCCGTACTGAGGAGGTCTAAAAACTACTTTTTAGTGCCCCTATCACATCTCAGTCTCCATTTATATCACATTCATCCCACATCCATCCCCACCGCTACATCACCCACTCCCAAGAACTCCTACAAAAATACCCTCTCCTTCATGGACTGTAAGCCATTGCAATCCCCAAACCACAGGAGTCCACTTCATACCATTCAAGCTTTACATATAACATCTTAACAATCTTTAGCCCCGAAATACGTTTTTTACCATATCACGCAACTGCCTTTAATTCGCTCAAAAATATATACATGACTATATTGAATAGAAAATCTTCATTTCACGACCCAGTGGAATCGTATAATCCCTTTATACCTTCTGTGACACTTCTTCGCAGTAATAAACCGCCCCTATGTTAGCTCCCCATACACCAAACAGTGCTGTGCGTACACAACTTCGTGAGAAATGCCAACATCGATATATGAACTTGACGAGAGTGTTTCCCAGGGCCTGGTGGTTTTAATGATACCCTATATACCTGTTATATCGCCTCTTTTGCTCATTTTACAACACCCCTCCAAATTCTAATTTCCCACACAACAGCCTGTAGCTCAACCAGAAATACTCGGATGACCATGTAGTCTTTGCCAGTGTAATCCCCGGGGTCTGGAAAATCGAAAAGTATCTCGTTTCTCCCTATTTCACTCATTTATTCGCCTTCAGCAGACCCTCACACTTCTAGTTTGAAACACAACTCTTTGTAACTTACGCAGAAATACTCCCATCGGTACGGGAGCTTGATCATTATACTCACACAAGTTAGGGGATTCCTGTAATACCATCCAAGGTTCTCCTTTTACCTTTTTCAAACTTTTAGCACTGACACATAAATTATCTCAAGTGCACATCTGTGTAAGTCAACCAGAATTATCTGTTTTGACGTGACGACTTAACCATTGCGTCGCCACAGTTATTAGGAGGCGTTTGGTACCATTCATTCTCTCCTGCTGCCTCTGCATCAATTTTAAAATTGATATTCTCATTTTTCATTTTCACAGAACGGCAGTCAAATTCGTCAAAAGTACCCATATTTCTACAGTCACAAGACCAGAGGATTCCCCCTTATCTTTCCGAGTATGCAGAAATCATTCCGTCTCTCCTGCTACCTCATGATAACTTTTTACACCCACACCCCTAATTCTACTTCACCATACAGCCCTTTCCAACTCCTCCAATAATATGGCTACGGAAATGGAGAGTTAACCATCTTAATTCTACAGCTACGGGTACTCTGATGTTACCACTTAATCTCACCTCCGATAGTTCTTTACTAGTTTTACAAACCACACCCCACCTTTTGCCCTAACTCAGAACTCGTCCAGTTCCTTCAAAAATACCCGTAATAAAATCGGGGGTTCACCATTTTTTTACTCTAGGACCGAGGACTCCCATGAAACCATTCAAGTTGTTTGTATTATCGCTTTACCATTTTTATCTCGAAGCACTATAAGCACTAATATCATGCTCCCCACAGAATCGCACTCAACTCCACCAAAAATACTAGAATTTCTTTCGGAACTTGATCGTCGTATTCCTTGACACCATATCGTTCCAATAACGCCATTCAATCTTTATCTACCTTCCCCTACCCGCTTTTAACACAGACCCTCGTACTTCCACTTGTCCACAGAAGTGGCCCTCTGTCAAAAATAAAGAGATAGCTATACAGAATTAATTTGCGCATTTTCTGATTCGAATCAGATCCATTGGTACCTTTCATTACTCCCCTGGTATCTCTCACGTACCCCCAAAACTAAAACTCGAATTTGATACACTTTTCAGACCGACCTCTAATTTTCCTAGAAATACTCATATCCTCAAATAGAGGTGACGAGCGTATTCTTCACATGATTCCGGTTCCAGTGGTACCACGTACGCCTCTAATGTCACTCTTTATTCTCCTGTATAACTTCCACCCCTAACTCTACTTGGCGACATAACTCTCTCTAACTCACCGAGAAATATACACATAGTCATGATAAACTAACCACATTGCTCCTTGTGACCAGGGGAATAGCATGGTTCCCTTAACTTCTCAATAAAAACAATTTCACTCATTTTTACCCCAACATGCAATACCGTCCCCACGGAGATTTCCCTTAACTTACTCTGTTATATCTGTATTTCTAAAGTAATATGACTAATGTGTTACTCTCACCTAGACGGTGATGATTGGACCCACCAACACCTACCCTACCACCCCTACTAACTTCTAAATCGACCCTATCATTTTCAGTTGACTATTCAACTCCCCCAACTTGACCCAACATATTGCTATAACTGGGAAGACTTGTCCATGTAGTTCATTAGAGACTTTACATTCATGTGATTCCTTGTTACTCTTCCTGTCCACGTATTACCCCCTTTTAACACCACAATCATAATTCGATTGTTTTACATAACTGGTTACAACTTAACAAGAAATACCTGTAATAAAATGTCAACTTAACTGTATCATTCCTTGCAGTCGAACGGTTCTAATAGTACCCTTCCCGTTACTTCTATCTCATTTTACCAACTTTTTACCCCAACATGCTTAGTACTGCCCCATAGATAGCTGCCTTCAACTTCACTAATAATACCTCTATCGGTATGGCGACTTGACAGTTATAATCCCATAGTCTATACAGCTTCACATTTACCCGTGGATACTGATTTGTTATTTGTTTCCCTCTAATAATACCGAGACCCTTGATTCCTCTCGTTCACTTGACTCCATCCACATCACCCAGAAATACTCTCATGGCCATAGCAACTTCACCAGCATGGTACAGAGAGTCGTGAGACTCTGGTAGGTACCATTACATATCTCTCACTACTTCGTACACAATTTTAACACCTATATCCCAAATCGTATTGGACCACACCACTCTCCCCAACTCCTCCAAAAATACTCCCATTATTTAAGCGACTAGAACATAATCATCCCTGGGGTCGGTACATTGTAGCCATACCTTGTTTTTATTCCCCACCGCAACTTACCTGGATTCAACGCCAACTCCCCCAGTTTCATCTCTTCATGTAGTGGCCCAAATATCACCGGAAATACATATATAGCTAAGAGGACTTAATCATTGTGCTCCTTGAGTCAAAGAATTCGTTTGATACCATTCAAGTATCGTATATTAGCTCTCCAACTATCTCAACACCAACACACGGAAATACACTCAAAACTCAACTCCCTCTAACTCACTCAGAAATATTCCAAACATTATGGCGACTAGTGCGTCGTATTCGCATGAGTGAGTAGATTCAAACAGTTCCCTTATACCTCTTCTTTTACACCATTCCCTCCTTTTTCATCAACAACCCCAATTGAACCTGGCGACATGGCTGTACTCAATTCCTCCTAGAATACTCTCCTCACCAAGTGACTAGTCCAGTCTCTTAACACTAGCGTAGATATTCGTTTGATTTCTTATATATCTCCTTTACAACCTCTTTCCCATTTTTATACAACACAGCCCAAAAAAGCACAGGTCGACACATGTCTCTAGCTCTCTCAGAAATACCAAAATAACAACGACATTGCCAAGGAAACCAAATAGTTTTGTCCATAGACCATCTGGAGCCGTCTCCTCTTCTGGTGTTCCTCCTACGGCTTCCTTACGCATTTCAACTACCAGATTCCCAATATCTCCCACTAGAAATCTACCCCTAACTCTCTCAGAATTCCCATATAAAGATGGGACTTTGACTAGCGTGTAGGTTGGTTGCTCCCAAATTGAACGGATCCAGCAATATTCTCCCTTATATCTTTGCACCGCTTTTAACAACGACACATCTATTTCAGTCCTGAGCCAGAACGGACCTAACTTCGGTAAAAATTACTGTAATACCGAGAAGAGTTAACTAATGGGTCCCTCTAGAGCAGAAGATTGTAATATTACCATTAACTTGTCATCTTCTGATACATAATACATGTTAGAAACTGCATTATCAATTGCACTTATTTGCGCGATCCGGCCCAGGTCCTTCAGAAATACCCCCACAACAATAGAGGCGATACCAGCATCTTCCTTGAGGCCTAAATATTCTAATGATACGTTGTTTGCCTCTATTATTACTGCCTACAGTACAGTACCAACTTTTGACGCGAGCACTCCAGTTCTACTTCATCACACAACTGGCTCCAACTTTCTGAGAAATACCCTCATAATCAAGGAGACTGGACCAGAGTTTTACCAAAGCCGAGAGGATCATTTTGATACCACACAAGTTCTGTTTACAGTCTTGTAGAAAATTTTAACTGCAACCCTCCCTGTTACACTTCTTTGTAGAACTCGTCTAACTTCTTCAGAAATACACATGCACCTAAACAGATTTGACTGACGTATTGCCCGAGGTCTGGCAATTCGTTCAATACCATCCAAACTTCCCCTGCTACTGTTTAGCAACTTTTAGCCTCAACCCTTTAGTTTGACATAACTGCACAACTCTACATAACTCCTTGGAAACTATTAAGATCGCAACAGCGACTTGCTCATTGTGTTCACACGAGTAGGAATATTTAGAGGTATTCTTTTCGCCTCGCCCAATATCCCTTTTCAAGTTTAAGCAATGAGGCTCTCAATAGTGCATACTCATGGAACTCCTTTCACTCCTTCAAAAATCTACATATAACTAGATCGACTTGACTAGATTATTCTCTAGAGCGATACTATTCTAGGGATTCCTTTTAAGTGTCTTCTGGTATATTCCTTGCCGCTATAAAATGAAATCACTGTTCATAGTTAAACACCCTACATTACTAAAAATTCGAATAAAATCCAAAAAAAACTGGAATCAAAATAGATAACATGACAGGGTTACAAGTAAATCGGACCAATCAATATGATACCATGTATGTCTCCATTACTGTCCTCTAGTGAATTTTAACGCTAACATCTAAAATATACTCTACAACACAACCCCTTCTGACTCCGGCAAAATAATGCGACAAATACAGGGGTTGGATCATTGTATTCAGATATCATTGGCAATCTTCCTAACCCCCTTCCACACTCTGTTATTACTTAGTTCCTGTCTTGTACCGAATTTCACACCAACCTCCCCACATCCACCTGACAATAAAAGTGTCTAACTCACTCAAAAATACTCACATGGTCACAG
Organism: Yarrowia sp. E02; assembly: GCA_017639365.1. Classification (NCBI taxonomy): domain Eukaryota; kingdom Fungi; phylum Ascomycota; class Dipodascomycetes; order Dipodascales; genus Yarrowia; species Yarrowia sp. E02. The sequence continues at coordinate 2,110,057 of JAAQQX010000003.1, read as the reverse complement.
GGATTTGATCCTGTTGATCTTCTTCATTACACCATTCTGATGGTACCATCTAGACTTGTATTACTATCTTTCTCAACTGTTAACCCCAGCCCTCCTGATTCTACGTGCACCCACACCCGCATCTAACTCGTTCAGGAATAATCTAAAATCCATTACGACTTTACCATTGTGTTCGTCCAAGACACGTGATTCTTATGGTACCCACCAATCCTAGGCCACTATGCTTTTCCAAATTTTAGCACCAACCCTTCTAATTCTACACCTTCACACAACAGAGTCTAACTTTTCCAGAAATATTCCTACAACTACAGGGGCTTGGTTATCGTGTTCCCCAATGTGGCGCGGTTCTAATGATACCCACCAAGCCAATGTTACAATGGCCTGTCTAATTTCAGCCCCCACCCTCAAAATCTATGTGCCCCCAGAGCTGTGTCTAGCTCGACCAATAATATTTGTACAGCCACGGCGACTAGACCAGTGGGTTACCCTGGGTCATACGATTCCGATGGTACCATCTAGGCCTTTATTACTAGGTATTTCGAACTTTTAGACCAGACCTCCCACCGCTGCGTATTCACCCAACTGCCCCTAGATCCTCCAGAAATACTCTCACAGCCACAAGGACTTAGGTCTGTTGATTCTCATCGCGAGACCGTTCTAGTGACACTAATTGGACCTTTCCAACTATGTTTTCTCAACTTTTAACACTTAGACATTCGGTTCTACGTATTCACCCATCTGTCTCCAACTTCTCCAATAATACTCTCAACATGACAAAGACTTGACCAGCGTGTTCCCTCAAGCCGCACAAGTCAAATGGTACCCACCAATCTTGTGCTAAAGTGTCCTGTCTACTTTTATATTCCACCCCAATATCATGTAAACACAATGCAGTTTCTAACTTCTCCAATATTGACCCCACCATAGCGCCGACCCGACCATTATATTCCCCCAGTCCGGGGGGTTATAATGGTACCCACCATTCTTAGGCTAGTGTGTGTTTTCTACTTTTAACACTGCCACTTCCAAATCTACCTACTCACACGCCTGGCTCTAACTACTCCAGAAATACCCGTACGACTACAGGGACTTGATCATCTGGATCTCCTAATCTTCGCGATTCTAATGGTACCCGTAAGACCTCTTCTACTGTGTCTTATCTACTTTTAGCGCCACCAAATTCAATTCTGCATATTTACACACTTGTCCGTAACTCCTCCAGAATTACTCGTACATTCAAACGGACTTGATCATTGTAATTCCCGCGATTTCACGATTCGGATGGTGCCCACTAATCCTGTTCTACTGTATGGTATCTAGTTTTAGTTCCAACTCTCCAATATTTACGTTTTTACAATGCTGTCCCCAACTCCTCCAGAAATACTCATACAGACACGCGGACTAGATTATCGTGTTCTACAAGGTCGGGCGATTCTTATGGTACCCACCAATACTATGCTAATATGTTTTTCCAGGTTTTGTCGCTAACCTCATAATGTTACCTAATAACACAACTGTTCCTAGATCCTCAAAAAATACCCGTAAATCCACAGGGTCTTAATCACGGTGTTGCCCAAGGTCTCGCGAATCTGATGGTACCCACTAGTCCTGCATCACTGTGCCCCATCTAATTTTCTCACAGCCCCTCCCAATTTTATGTATTCACACCCCTGGCTCTATCTCTCTCAGAAATACTTTTACAGTCACAGGGGCATGATCACAGTGATCCACCAGGCTATGCGATCCAGATGATACCCACCAATCCGATTCTACTATTTCCTGTCCAGTTTTAGCCCCCATCCTTCAAAATGTACGTATTCATACAACTGTCTCTAACTTCACCAATAATACAAACACACAGACTTAATCATCGTACTTCTCGAGGTTCATGATTCGTTTGGTACCAATCAATCCTATACCAATATATTTTTCAAACTTCTAGACCAAACCTCATTATATCTACGTTTTCGCACATCTGTGTCTAACTCCTCCAAAAACACTCATACAACCACAGGGACTTTACCATTATGTTCCTACCATCCATGCGAATTCTATGGTACCTTCTCGACCTGTACTATTATGTTTTGCAGTTTTATCACCAACCCTCCCTCATCCACGTATTCACAGATCTGTTTCTAACTCCTCAAACAGTGCTCGTACAGCAACAGGGACTAGATCATCATATTGCCCGAGGTCGTACGATTCCGATGGCACCCACAAAGCCCATTATAAGGTGTCCTATCTACTTTTAGCTCCCACCTTCCAATATCTACGTATTCACGAAATTGTGCCTAGCTCCTCCAATAATATCCGTACATCCACAAGGATTGACCATTGTGTTCCACTGAGCTACGCTATTCGTATTGTGCTCACAAATCCTGTTCTACTATGTCCTGTCGAGTTTTAGCTCCCACCCTCCAATATTGAGGTATGCACACATTCGTCCCTAACTCCTTCAATAATACTAGCATAACTACAAAACTTTACCACTTTGTTCCCTGAGGTCTCATTATTCCAATAGTACCGTTTGGGTTTGTATTACTATGTTTTCCCAACCTTTAGCATAACACTCCAATTACTCCATAACAACACAACTTAGTCTAACTCGGCCAGAAATAGTCATACAGTCATGGGGACTTGACCATTGTGACCTCCTAGATAGCACAATTCTTATGGAACCACCTGCATTTGTATTACTATGATTTCTTAGCTTATATCTCTACCACTCTCAATATCTACATGTTCACCCACTAGTCTCCAACTCGTCCAATAATACTCCCACATCAACGGAGACTTGACCAATTTTACCATCATCGTCACACCACTCTTATAATACCATTTGGACCTGTGCTACTATGATTCTCAAGGTTTTGGGGCCAACTCTTACATTTCCACATCATCATACAGCTGTGTCTAACTCCTGCAATAATACCCGTATAACCCTGGACACTTGATCATCATGTTCCCCGATGTCGGGTGACTGTATTGACTCCCACTAATCGTCTTACATTATGCCCTTTGTAGTTTTAGCTCCTACCCTCCCGGCTCTACTTGCTGACAGAGCTGTGTCTAGCTCCTCCAATACTACTCGTACGACAATGGGGACATGACCATTGTTTCCCCCAAGGTCACATGGTTCAGATAGTAGCATCTGGGTATGTATTACTTAGTATTTTCAACCTCTAGACCTACCCTCTCAAGATCTACATATCCACACAACTGCGTCAAGCTCGCCTAATAATACTCATACAGAAATGGGGACTGTACCACCGTTATCTCTATTGATTTGTGAATCTTGTGGTTAAATTTGGGCCCATATCACTAGGTTTTCCCAATTTTCACGCCAATCCTTCTATTTCTACCTATTCATAGAACTGTTATAGATCCTTTAATAATACTTTAACAGCCACGGGGACTTGATCATTGTATTCCCCGTTGTGGAGAGATTAATATGGTACCCATCAACCCTATGTTGACATGTTTTTCCTACCTCTATGCCAACCCTCCCAATATTAGCGTATACACAAAATTGTGTCTAACTCCTCCAGAAATGCCCATAAAACCACGGGGACTTCATCATTGTGATCCCCGAGGGCGCGCGTTATTCGAATGATACCACTCGAACTCCCATTACTGTGGGTTTTCAGCTTTTATCACCTACCCTCTCATTTCCACACCCTCACAGGTCTGTGTCTAACTCTTCCAAAAATATCCATACAACAACCAGGACTTGACCAACGTGTTCCACCAAGCTATGCGATCCTGATTGTACTTATCGATTTGATTCTACTCTGTTCTGTCTAGTTTTAGCCCCCACACTTCTATATTTGCGTATTCATAAAGCTGCCTCAAAATCATCCAATAATACCTTTACGACCACGGGGACTTGGTCAACGTATTTATTGAGGTTGCGCCATTCCAATGGTACCATTTGGACCTGTACTACAGTAATTTTCCAACTTGTAGTACAACACTCAAATAGGTATGTACGAACACAACTGGATCTACACCTCTCGTAGAAAAACTTACATGGCCACTTCGAACAGATCACTGTGTTCTCAGAGCTGCTGAGATTCCACCAATACCAAGAATACCTCGCTTAGTACCTCATATATACTTTTAACGTCGACGAGCATATTACTACTTTTTACTAAACTTCCCTTAACATGTTAGAAAATACAGACATAGTCACGGAGACTTACTATCGCATCCTTCAGACCTTCTAGATTGCCACAGCACCATTCACATATCTCATATGTGCTTTATTCTTTGTTTTCTCTAGTACACCAAATATTCCTCATCAGCACAACACATTTTTTTTCTCCCAAAGATACATGCTACTTTAGTAGAACCCAATCAAAGGTGTTCCTCAAAGCTATCTGATTAACACGCAACCTTCATTTATGTTCTTCTATCTCTGATTTCTTGTAAAAACCAAACGCCTTCTTTTCGGCTTTGTGCTGAACTGGTCCCACATTCTCCAGAAATATTTCTATACTTATGGAGACTTGACCAACGTAATAAGAAGGCTCCGTATAGTCCAATGGCACCATCCAATGCCTTACTACTTTTGCTAATCTGATTTTATTCCCACACCAAGTTCAACTTTGTCACAACCCCTCCCTCCTAACTCCTCCAAAAATACCAATGACATCAAGGACAGTTGGTCATATCTTTCGCAATTCCCTTTGGTCCTCTTATAACCATCCACGCTTTCCCCAATACAGTTTATCCTCTTAAAAGCCGAGAGACCTGCATTGACCATTTTACATAAAATATCCTAATTCGCCTAGAAATACCAATAGCTCCATGTCAAGTTGGCCCTTGTAATACTCACACTTGGTAGATTCAATTAATACATATCATTCATCCTCATTACCTCTTTACAGATTTTAACTGCCGAACCTGTGAAAAATCTCATACACATAGAGGCCAGAACTTCAGGAGGAATAGGGGTATCTTTTACAGAGAGCTCACAAGCATACTCCCCGGACCTCGGAGGGTTCCAAAATACCCCTATGCCTATCCTACCATCTCTTCTTCACTTTTTATACCTACCCCTCCAATCTACCTCTCCACATCCGCACCTCCAGGTATACCGAAAAAAGCTCCCAGAGTATCGGGGACTAGGCAATTGTTCCCCACAAGGTCCAAAGGTCCTTTTGCTACTGTTGTAATCTCGCCCACCCCATTCTTCACAAGTTTTAACACAAATGTAGAAATCTGCTTGGCTATACATCTCCCTTAATTCGGTACGAAAATGTATAATACCACACGGAAAACTTCACCGTCGTATTAACTAGAGGCTGGCAAATCATGTGGTACCAGTTATACTTCATTTGCTATGTTCTCCGTTCTGACACTAAACAGCTTTGACATCTGTCGAACTTCACTGACAACAGAACTCTTTTCAACTTCTCCAAAAATAGTCCCATCGCCGAGAGGAGTTGAATTACTTGTTCCTCTTACCTGTAATGTTCTTGAAATACCCCTTATGTGTCTCCTTCCATCTTTCATCTACCTGAGCTGCCGAATTCCTAATTTGTACGTTTTTCAGAACAGGCCCTAACTTAATGAAAAAAAATTCAAATCGACATGGAGACTTCATTAGTCCGTTCCCTGGGTCATAAGGATCCCATTTATACGTTGTACTATTCTCCTGGTACTTGTACCCTTCTGCACCTATTAACCACCACCCTCCCAGTTATAAGTAGTCACGCAACGGCATCTATCTCCACTAGAAATATCGACATCGCTACAGAAACTAGACGGAAGTATTCTTCTGAGACAGATATCTTTCTGCTTCAGTTTTTATCTTTCCCACATCCTCCATGCTAGTTTTACACCGACACTCCCATTTTCTGACATTTGGAAACCTGCCTCTAGTTCGCTCGGAAATACCACTATGTTTATACGGGCTTAACAGAAGTATTCTAAGACATCGGAAAATACGTTTGATATCCCAATCATCTCCTGCTTTCAATTCCTGGAGTTCTGACCTCCAACCCTCAATCCTAGATGTATCACGGATGTTGTTGATAAAATCTGTAAAAATAATGTGGGCGGGTTATAAATGGTACCCACTGAATTGTTAAAACCATAATGGTCAATTCGGCTGGGCTGTGTGAGTATTTCTGAGAAAGTTCACGGCACTTCTATGAACAAGTAGAATTTGGCGAGTCAGAGTAAAATCCAGGGAAATAGTAGTAGAAGAGAATGAGGGCTACAGTACCGATAGAATCCACTGGGCCTAGAAAATGCACTAGTCAAGTCGCCGTAGCTACACTTATATTTTCGAGTGAGTTGGGGCAAGTTCTGAGTGGGGACCATATTAGGAAAGTGGCTGTTAAAAGTGGCACAGAACTAGTGCAGGGATTTAGATGGTATCATCGGAATCAAAATAAGCTGGGAGATATACTGGTCAAGTCGATTTCACGTTCCGATTTTTTATAGGAAAGTTGGAGACAGCTGCGTGTTCAAGCAGAACTGCGGGTGCAGGGGTGCGAGGGCTAAAAGTGCGAAAGACACAAGACGAGAAATGCGAAAGGAATTTTCGGAATCACCCCACTACTGGGGGTACATCGAATAAGTTGCCTAAATGTGGGACTTCTCTGAGCTAGTTAGACGAGATTGGCTTGTAAATGAGAAATGCGAGGGTGTGGATAAAAGTGAATAGGGGATAGCACATGGGGCGTTTAACGTATCATTGGATTTATCCCACTGCAAGGATTACTCAGGTCCAAACACCTTGATGAACTGGGTATTTCTGAGAAAGTTAGGGCTCTTCTATGAATCGAAAATAGGTGTTTTGGAGTAATAAGATGAAGAAGAACAGTAAATATGAACCAAAGGGCATAATCCCAGCTTCCTTAGGCGGAGGAATAGGACCGCCAACTCCTCATTATTATGCATACATTTCCTTCTGAGTTAGGGGGAGTTATAATAACGAGTAGAGATGTGGGGGTCGTATCAAAACTTGAGGGGAAAAGGAAGGGAGAATCTTGTGGTACGGTTAGAATCCCCTCATTTCAGAAAATCCGCTTGTCTGATTGGGATAATGATTCTGGTATTTTTGACAAAGGGAGGCTGAGTTCTGTGTGTGAGTCGTTACGGTGTGGTGGCGGAAATTCTGTGAAGAGTTAGTGTGACGTGGTTAATTGGTACAGTACCAGAACAATTGTCATCACACGAGTAACAATATAGTGATGATCACAATTATGATGCGGATATTTTAGGAAGAGTTATGTGCAGTTGTATGCGATTGCAGAACTGAGAGCTGAAGTGAGTGAAGAGTCTAACATGTAGCAGGGGATTATTACATGGTATCATTAGGTTCCTCTAGTCCCAGAGAAACCTCCTGTCAAGTCAAAATACAGATTCTGGTATTTTTGCAACAAGTGGAGAGAACACGGTCTGGGAGGGTATCAAGGATGTGGTTGTTAAAATAGGTAAGGAAGCTATATACGAGTGTTTGAGGTATCAAACGAATCAGATAGCTCAGAGGAAGTGAGTAATCAATTCACTGTTACGATCGGATTATTTCTGGTAAATTTAGAACAGTTGTGAGTGGACGCTGTGTGTAGGGGTTACGCCACTATAAGGACTAAGAGCTAATATGAGAGCTAAGAAGGGTTTTTATGATTGTTTGATATCTTATAACCAACAGAGTGGATACTCTGACTCGATACATGTATTACTGAGGGAGTTGAATCGAGTTGAGTTGGCAACCTTCATACTTGGGGTGGGTGTAAAAAGTGGGAAAAAGCCAGTAGTAGAGACAAGAAGATATATAGGGTAATTCCTGAAGAGCAACACACCGAGGAGTATGGTAAACTACTCGCTGTTGTTATGCGATTAGTTTCGAGAAAGTTATGTGGAGTTGTATGTTTAGTAGAATTGGGGTGTTGGTGTAAAATTTGGGGAAGAAGTTTTAGGGTATTTTTCGGGGAACTAAATGATAGTAATGGCTTGCTGAAGTCAACTGAACTAATCACTTTCGCGATGGAAGCTACTTCTGGGCAAGTGGGGCAGTTCTGAGAAAAGTAGTAGATAAGAGTTTCTGTTTTAACGGGGCACAAGAGGGAGGAAGGATCGACATAAAGGAACAAATTGAACCTTCAGACCCCGGGGAACGAAACCGTTAGGTTGGCTTGACGATGTCGTTATTTTGGGTGAAGTTAGGCTCAACTGTATTGCAGTAGAATTGCAATATTCGCTGTCAAAAGTGGTAAATAAGCAGTTGGGAGGGTTTTAAAGGTGTCTCTGGAATTGAATGTCCTCAAGGAACTATGCGATCAAGTCTTGGTAGCTCTGTGAGTATTTCTGGAGGAGTTAAGGAGAGTTCTCTGGGAAGTGGAAAATAGATATTTCCAGTGTCAAGATAAGGATGAGATAGAAGTAGAGTAATAAACGGCATTAAGGGAATTTATCCCACCTGAGAAATACGTTAGTTAACACCCAGTAAGTTTATGGGTATTTATGAGAGAGCTACCTTGATAGGTGACAGTTTCGAGGTTTAAAAAAATGACAGTATAGGCGTTAAAAGTCGTTCAATGATAGTAAGTGAGAAGTGAACGGTACAGACTGAGTATACAGAACACAATGAACACAATGGCGAGCATCCCGAATATCTGGGAGTATTATTGGCCTATTTGGAGAAGTTCAGATTGGGGGCAGAATTATGGGGGTTGGAATTAAAAGTAGAGAAGAGGTAGAGGAAGTGAATGGGTGAGTTCAGGATGATCCCCGTTGTCCAAGGATGACAATGGTTGGCTTTCAGTTACAATGAGGGCATTACTGAGAGAATTAAATGAATTTGCACGCTAAAGTAGAATTGGGGGCACCAGCGTAAAAGCTTGATGAATGTTGGGAAATGAGGTCTTCATGGTATAGATAGAATTGTATAGCTCTGTTAAATACGTTGGTCGGGTCGTTATCACTATTTGGATAATTTCGGAAGAATTACGGAGAGTTATGTTACGAGGGAGAATTGGGGGTGTCGCTAATAGCTGTAAAGTGGTGGTAGGAGAATATAAAAAGGTAAGTATGAATCTTCTCACTCCTGTTTCCCAGATGGTAGACTGACCACTGCAATTTTGATATTTCTGATGAAGATGGAGGGACACTGCAATGCTACTTCTTATTGAACAACTCCTTCCAAACCCTTTACAGAAATTATCATCATGGTCGAAGTTAACCATTGTAGTCTCCTAATCTAGACAATTCAGTCGATACCATTCTATTAATTCCCTTCTATCTCTTACCTAATCTTTTACACGTATTCCTTCCATTCTACCTGGCTAAACTGCACCCAAGTTGATCAGAAATACCTGTATATCTGTTCTGAGATAATGATATAGTCCTCCAAAATGGTGCAATTCGGGTCACACCCTTCCTATTCCACACACCACCTCATCAAATTCAAATTCTACATGACGTTACAACTGACCTCTAACTTTAACAAAATACTTATTTAACAATAGAAAGTTCACCATTATGTTCCTCAAAGTCAACTGATTTACTAGTAACCGCATGTCTACTCCTTTTGCTACTAAATACAAACTGTTCAAATATATATCATCAATTAATCAACAAAAACCTCTTTTTTTCTAATCAATCCTCCTCATGCAACACCAATTTACTCTTCAGGCTCCTCGATAATGGGGGCCTTGACATCGAAAGAGCCGGTACCGACACCGGAAAGTCGTCCAATGACAATTCGAGCGGAAGGAGACTCGAGAGCATCACATCCACCATCAAGAACAGCCTTGGTCAGGAAACCACAAGTGGTCTCGTAAGACATCTTCAGGAAGGGTGAAGTGTTAGAGTCAACACCCATTCGGTTGAAGGCAAGGTAAGTACCCTCTCGAGTCATCATGTCGGCGATGAGCTCGAGATGACGCAGGTTAACGGTAATAGCGTATGTCTTGAACACATTGTTAATTTCCTGTACCATGGTGTTTCGAGCAGCCTCGACACCGTAAGTCTTGAGCACGGCGTAGATGTCGTTAGAGTAGATGCTGTTCACATCAATGAACTCACCCTGCTCCCACATTTCTCGGAAGTTGACACCCTCGGTGGTCAGCTTTCGGTCCTTGGGGTTATCGGCCTTGGGGAAAATGCATCGACCAATGTTGGGGATCTCTCGAACAACCTGAGTTCGGCACAGGTCCTCCAGAATGTTCACCATCAGCAGCTTCTTGGTATCTCCGGGCAGCATGATGGTGAAGGTGCACCACTCGCCCTTCTTGTCGAACTTGAAGGACTTGATGGTCTTGTATCGGGACAGGATATCCTCCTCGCCCTCCTCGTCCTCATCGGCCATCTCGACATCAGAGTCGTCAGTGTCACTCATGACATCCTCACCCTCAGAATCAGAGTCGGAGGAGTCAGAATCAGAATCATCCTCACCCTCAACAGCATCCTTGGCGGTCTTGTGCTCCTCCTCGTCCTCGTCGTAAGAAACGGACTGCTTGGTAGATCGTTTCTCCTTAGCCTCGTCCTCATCCTCATCCTCATCCTCGTTATCAGCGTCATCAGCCTTGGAGGCAGCCTTGGATCGAGACTCCTTGACCTCGGTGATGGCGGAATCAACCTCCTTGGAGACTCGCTGGTCTCGGAGCTCCTTGACAACAGCCTTCTCGATTCGGTTCAGGTAGTGCAGAGCAATTCGCTTCTTGAGCATATCAGGAGAGACATCGTACTCCTCCTCGTACTCCTTGGCGGTGTAGAACTGCATCTTGACATCGAAGGATCGAGCAGCACCCTGCGACATGGTCTCGGCTCGGGTCTTTTCAGTCACCTCAATGTAGTCAACAAACTCGGAAAGAACAACTCGCTGCACGGACCGACAGAAAGTCTCGGCCTCGGCATCAGAAACATCAGGAAGAACAGGAAGAGACATCTGGGGGGTCATGATGCTCTTGGAAGCAGTCATAATGATTTCTCGCATTCGAGGAATACCCAGAGTCACGTTAGCGGCACCGTGACCGGCGAAATGGAAGGTGTTCAGAGTCATCTGAGTAGAAGGCTCACCAATGGACTGAGAAGCAATAATACCAAGAGCCTCACCGGGGTTGACAGTGGACTGCATGTACTTGAGCTGCATGAGAGATCGGAACTTCTTTTCGGTGACACCCTGGTCGGCATAGATGGACTTCTGGCCAGACTTCTTGGGAGGGAAAACATCGGGTCGAGAAGCAATGTAGGCCTCCAAAGAGTTGGAGAACTCCTCGGAGACGGATCCAAGGTACTTGGCAGGGTTGTAGAGAGAAATAGTGGGTTCAGGAAGCTCGGCGTCAGAAGTGGCCTTCTTGGCCTTCTTCTTGGCCTTCTTGGCGTACTCAATGGCGGTGTCAGTATCAAGGTTGTCGACGTTTCCTCCGGGCTGGTGCTTGTGGACCATGGCCTGGAAGTTCTCGACACAGAAATCAAACTGCTGAAGATGGGACTCCTTGATGACATCCACACTGTCTCCACCGTACATGAACTGGATGAGAGCTCCGTCGGAGTCTCGAACAGTGTTGTCGTAAGTGGAGTGGACACCCTCAAGCTGCTTAATAAGACATCGCTGCAGGTAACCGGATCGAGAGGTCTTGACGGCAGTGTCAATAAGACCCTCTCGGCCAGCCATACAATGGAAGTAGTACTCCTGAGGTCGGATACCGGAAAAGAAACGAGAAGCAACAAATCCACCAGCAATAGCATCGGTCTCAAAGGGCTTGAAAGCAGGAAGAGTCTTACCAGACACCATGACGGGGACTCGTCGACCCTCCAGAGCCTGCTGACCAAGACCACACATAATCTGAGAAACGTTAACGTTGGATCCCTTGGCTCCAGACAGAGCCATTCGCTGCATGGCGTTCTGGGGGAATCGCTTCATGGTACCGTTGGGGATACACTGAGAAACCACAGAGGTGGTGACAGCGTTGACCTTGGACTGAGAGATGGCATCGAGAATACCGAGCTTGTTGTCGTCTCGCAGAATCTCCTCCAGACGCTTGAGAAGCTCGGGGTCTTCGGGGTTAGTGTCCTCGGGCAGGTTGGTCACCTCGGCAGCAGCCTTGACACCAACGTCCTTGGCACCCTCCAGAGTGGTGGTTCGCCACTTGTTACCCTCGGCAGTGAGCCACAGATCGTCCATACCACAAGTCAGACCAATGTTCATGACGTATCGGGTGAACAGACGACCCAGCACAGACAGAAGCTTGCCGGCAATGTGGGCACCGTAAATCTCGTGGATGGAATGCACCAGACCGTAGTCGGCAGCACCATACTGCGATTTATCGAGAATACCGCACACAAGCTCTCCGTTCTGGAAGATGACGGAGTTCTCGGTGGATCCCTCGCCCCAGTACTCGTTCTTGACCTTGTTCTTGGCGTTCAGGTTGAGACCAGGTCGGCCAATGGGAGTGATGTTCTTGAGAACAGTGGTGATGACCTGCTTTCCAGTCCAGAGAGGAACAGGCTTGATGACGGCAGGAGGGATGGTGTGGATTCGACCAACATCAGCTGTGTGGCCATCCTCAGGTCGCAGACATCCGTAGATGAGCTGCTGGTACTCCTGTCGGGTAAAGAAGGTATCCTTGGAGGTCAGCAGAACACCGGCAGAAATATGATCCTGAATAAGACCTCGCAGAGGCTTACCGGAGGTGGGGGTAAGGTACTGGGAGTCAGTGTTGGCCAGAAGAAGAGCCTCGGCTCGGGCGTTTTCGTTCTGGGGGAAATGCATGTTCATCTCATCACCATCGAAATCGGCGTTGTAGGCACCAGTGTTGGCGTAATGCAGACGCAGAGTCTTCTCCTTGGGAAGCACTCGCACTCGGTGGCCCATCATGGAAGCCTTATGCAGAGTGGGCTGTCGGTTCATGAGCACCACATCGTTGTTTCGAATGTGTCGGAAAACCTTTTTGTTAGTGAAGCCGGAGGCGTTGGCAGCAGGGGTCAGGAGCTGGTTGGCGATGGCAGTTCGCTGCTCCGTGGTCATACCCTCCAGAGAAATCATCTTTCCGTCCTCAGCCTGGATCTGGATGGCACCAGGCCAGACATCGGGACCGTTGATGACGGCTCGCGACAGCTCAGCAACGTTGTAAGGAGTAACAGGCTCGGGGTAGGTGAGCTTGACAGCAAAGACGGGAGGCACACCAATCTCGTTGGTCTCAATGTTGGGGTCGGGAGAAATGACGGATCGAGCGGCGTAGTTGACTCGCTTACCCATCATATTCTTTCGGAACAGACCCTCCTTCTTTTCCAGAGTCTGCTTGATACCGGGAATGGGCACACCTCCAGTCTTCTGGTTGCCCTTTGTGCTGTCAATGAATCCGTTGACGTCGTTCTGCAGCTCCACAAAGGCGTTCATGAGAGCAGCAAAGGTCACCTTTCGCTCAGGCAGACCAATCTTCTCAAGTCGCATCTTGGCAATGGTTCCGTTGAGGTCTCGGATCTTCATGGAAGTAGAGAGCACCTTAACCAAAAGAGTGTTGGTAGTAGACTCCACAACCTCCTCTCCCCGAGCAGCAGGAAGACGGAATCGGGTGGCGGGAACAACAATGTTCTTGAGGAAAAACATGTCTCCGGAAACAGACTGGCTGTCAAAGTTGGGTCGGTTTCGGAAAAGAACAGACATGAGCTGCTGCTCGTGCTCAAACAGAGTCACCAGAATGTTTCGAACCTCCGAACTCAGCAGATATCGACCGTTAGCTCCGGCCTTTGGCAGAGGGTATTCGTTGATGGGGTCGGATCGGTCTCGGATCATGTTTCGTGCTCGCAGACCCTTGCTCTGGTTCACCTTCTCCTTGTTCTCGGACAGAGGCATCTCGAAAATCTTGGAAATACCGTCCTTTCGGTAGGCAGGAGAGTGCATGCCACACTGGGCACACTGGCTCTTGGCCACAAGCAGCTTGTAGAAATCTCGAATCACAAACTTTCGCTCCTCCAGCACTGTTGCGGTCTGAACTCCCTGAGGGGTGGTGACGCCCTCCTTGAGAGCCTCAGCAATGGTTTTCTCGGTAAACTTGCTCTGTCGGTCCATGACGGCGGCATCGACGGAGGCACTGGCATCATCCTGCACCACATCGTCGTCCGACTCCTTCATGAAGGACTTGATCATGTCAATCTCGGCAGCAGCTCCAACAAGACCATACTGCAAAAGTCGCAGCTTGCAGTAAATTTTGTGCACCTCGGCCTTGCTGGTTCGGAAATGGCCACAGAACCGACATGCTGCTCGCAAAAGCACCCACAACTGGGTGAAGAAGAGAGGGTTGTAGACGGGCATGGGCAGCTCAATATGGCCAGGATGGCCCTGACAGAACCGGTTGTCGAGGTTACAAGTAGCGCAACTGGGTTAGTGTCGTGATCAGACAGTCAATCTGTGTTGGTAACGTAGAATACTCACTTGTTTCGCAAAAACGCTCCAAGCTTGGGATCATAGAGACCTCCGGAGATGGGGTTGCCCAACGCATCAAAGGTCGTAGGATTAGTAATCTGTGTGACGGAAAGCTGCAGAACCTCCTCGGGACTATACAGTCCAAAGTCGACCCTGGTGATTTCTGCACCCACGGGTTTCGCAATATCCATGTTCATGGTGTTGAGGTTTGGGTGGTGAGAAAAAGAGTATTTCCAAATTTTTATGTGAGGTGAACAAAGCCTAAAATTTTTTTGGCATGCATCCCGAGCTAAAATCGAACTCCTAGTGGCGTTGATTATGTAAGATGGGAGGGCGGAAATATCCGTAAATATTGTAAGAGGGTAGTTGCAACAGGGTCAATTACTCGGTAAGGCGCTTTTGGGCGGTTTTTGGCCTCTTTTGTGTCTCTTGTGAGGTTCAAACGTCATGACTTGCTAACCGAGTCATTTTAGCTTGATCTATATCGCTTAGTCATGTAAGTGAGGGCAGCGCATCTTAAGGAGTGCTCCAGATGAGAATCATGTGAAAAAGAGAGTCAATCAGATAGCTAGACTCGGTGGATGTAGATGTTCGAGCTGTTTCTCGCTTTTTGTTATTTTGAAAGCACAAATTGTCCGTCTTGACTGGCTTTAAGAGTGAAGCCAGGTTCAAACTAGACGTTTCTAGCCTATTCATTGTGCTATCAGTTCTTTAGAATAGACATTTAAGACCAGGTCTATCATTCCGAAGTAGTTGCTGTTCAATCAGAACTCTTAGCCGTGGTACCAAAAGTGATTTGTCTCTTGTTACCTCAGTAACCACTTCAAAATGCCTTGAGATAATAGTAAAGCTCTCTATTGACTCATCTCTACTGTTTTAAGGAACGACAATTGTCTCTCTTATGGTCTATATTGGTTTTTTTACCAGTTCTACTACCACCTCCCCTCCTAGACTTGCTTCTGATGTTTAGGAATTCTGAGACGGTTTGCTGTTGAAGTTCAATAAAATGATTAGATGGTAGCAGGAGAGTGTTTTTGTCAACTTTTATCAATCCCATTACCTGTGGATCTTACTCTTGTACATATTGATGCGATTGTTATCGAACTCATACGATCGTCTGTTGAGTAAGGTGGCACCTGTTGTATGCATACTTCTGTCAAATAATGATGTGGTCTGTGATACGTTGTTGTATATGAGACACTCCGTCTATCTGGACGGTATTTAATCTCTCACTACCTCTTATACAACTCAACCCATGGACCACAAGAGATTATTGTCACCAGGTATCACACTGCTTAGTAATCTCATCACGCTGTAGGTCGCTCAGAACAAACAAAACAGGTAGAAAATGGCAATTTAGTCTGCAAATGCTAGGAATTAAACCCAGGCTCGGTTATTTATTGTTGTACCGACATATATGGACTCTACCCCTACTTCCGTGCTGCGCTGAATACTGTAGAGACACTTCGTGCATGGATAATGCATGGCGGTTAGAAAAAATTGATATATCGAGCTGAAAATGTAGATAAATTCGAAAAATATCAGGAGATTCCTGGAGGATGTAAAACGATATATCAGTTCTAGCTATTTGTAGTGGAATTATTTATTCAATCGATTTAAATCCCGTAAAACTAGTAATTGGGTTGTTTATTAACTAATTTTGCTGTAATTCTGAGGAAAGGAAATTAAGAAAAAATGAATAGCACCTTAAGAGCTATTCTATAGCGTTTCCCATGAGGCCCCAAGAGCTGCTGTGGTGTTTTCTGATCGGTATCACAGTGTATCAAGACTTGAGAACCACCGTATGCTTCATAGAGCCGTTTTTCTTACTACTTCAGACGGTGGGTAGGATCCGCTTTTGTATTGGTTCAAATTGGTAAGTGTCCCAAAACTGCTGAGTTGTCACACACCTGCATGGCCAGTGCACAATGTGTTTGTGGATTTCATGCTCCACCTCTCAGCTTTAATTAACCATCAAATGCTGTTTAATCTAATTTGTAGCGAATATATCCCACAGTTCTGGTATCAACAAACATAAATAAAATAGGGAGTATCTCCTGGTACCTGGTCCCAGGTACGAGTACCGATAATTAATCCTTAATGATTGTTTAATTCGCGTTACGATGGCACTTTGAACTGTTTATTTTTTGAGAATTATTTTTGACTATTGTTTTGGATCATGCGAAGTGGCCACACTGCATATAACAATGTGGATACCTCTGTCACAGGGTTGTTATGATGAGTAATCAACACACGGAGACCTTCGGAAAAGATCATTATATGGTAGTACTGTACAATATTCTCTCAAAATGAATAACTCGATTTATTCTCTATTTTCTGCTATTTTCCCAATACAGTGCTAACTACATCTGACTCGCCTATTGGTTTAAAGTTGCTGCATGGGAGATGAGCGTTGCGGGGCAACCGTGTGTTTAGTCTGTTTCGGGAAAAGACAAACACTGTACAAACTCAAGTCAAAACTAAGGAGAGGACTGTAAGTGAAGCTGGATCTTGACTTCTTCTCAAAAAACCACAAACCACTACAAAATGTCCTTTGCAACGACCGAATGGGTCCAGAAAGAATTGGGCACCATTCGAGGACTGGTGGACGACAACACTGACGACTTTTCCTATGCTGCTCGACGAGATTTGGAGTGGATTAACGAACATATGGACGATGTCCTTGACACACGATTTAGGTGAGTTATTCTGAAGGCCCTGGGGCGTTTGAAGAGCCATCTAGAGCTCCTTTTGGAACTGCAACAGTTTCATTCGGCTTTTCGAGGCTCAAAAACTCCTCCAATTCATACTAACACAGCTTATCGACTTTGCTACAGACTCCAGGACGTCTCAAGGGAGCTCCTTCTCCTCGAAAGGCTCGTTTGATGGCTCGAGCTCCTCAGAGTGGACCTCTTTCGCCCAAGAGCATGAACTCCATGAACAGTGGCTTCCGAAAAGCCGTGGCTCGAGAGTTGGAGTACTCCAGCAGAATGCATAACCGAGATTCCAGACCGAAAGACCGTTCTGTTATCGGCACAAACACCACAGCTTCGGCTTCTGCCGTCACCATTTTCTCGGACGCCTCTCCTGATGCTTCTTTCCATTCAGCCGAGGACGTCACTGAGACGACGAATGCTGCAAACAACGACATTGATACCAACAACAACAGCAACCAAGTCTCTGAGAACACTACTGAACACACTGAGCATATTTTCACTGACGCACCCACACAGCAGGTTGAGAGCCCCAAGCTTCAAGTTCATGAGCTTCCTATTCCTCCTCAGGTTGAGCCCGAGTCCGAGTTCACATTCACATCACTTCCTCCTCGAGAGCCTCTGACAGCTAAAACCCCCGGCTCCGCTACCGTCAAGCCCTCTGCTACTTCGCTACGAGTCCAGAGAATCCGACAGCATCTCCAACGGTCGACTGGCGCCAAGTTCTCCTCCATGATCATTGATGGAGACGACGACTTCACCAAAAGTGCAGCCATCGGAGAAGTCGAGCCTGAGGAGAAGAGTGTTGCCGCCACTGCAGCTCCAATTGCTACTGCTCACGTTGCAGCACCTGCTCAAAATGCTCGACAGCTCAACTCGCCCATCAAGCTGCGAAACCCTCACACCGGTTCTCCTTCAAAGAACGGACCGCTTTATCCCCCTATTTCACCTTCGAAAAACAACGGTATGAAGGAGAACTCTGGTCACTTTTTCTCTGGTGCTATTCGAAGAGCCAAGATGCTTCTGTTCCAGGACGATAAGAAGGAAAACATCCCCCAGCATCCCCAGACTCCCAAGCAGCCTTCAGCCAACATTTCACGGCTCATGGCACCGACAGCTTCTTCCAGTGCGCGATCGCCAACCAGATCTCCTAACAAGTCTCCCAGCAAGCTCTACCCCGAGATTCGATCTCCTACTAAGATTCCCGAGCCTCGACAGCCTGCATCACCCACTCGAATCGCTTCACCCGTTCGTGTGGCTAGTGGAGCCTCTTCTGTGATTTCGTTGGACCTTGACGCACCTATGGTGTTGAGACAGCCCAGTGTTAAGGCTTCCACAAACTCCCGATCATCTCGGGTGCCTGTTCCCAAGGCTGCTGAGAGATTCACCCGACGACAGGCCGAGATTCGAGCCAAGGAACAGGAGGCCAAGGAGAAGGAGGAGCGAGCTGCTGTTGAGCGAGAAAAGGAACAGCTCGAGATGCGCGAGCTGGCCCGACAGGAGCGGGAGCGCAAGGAAG
The DNA here is from genome assembly GCA_017639365.1 of Yarrowia sp. E02. Lineage (NCBI taxonomy): Eukaryota > Fungi > Ascomycota > Dipodascomycetes > Dipodascales > Yarrowia > Yarrowia sp. E02. The sequence goes on along the minus strand of JAAQQX010000003.1, from coordinate 2,091,441 downwards.
CTGCTGCCGTTGCCGAACGAGAGCAACAGCGTCTGGTTGCTGCTGCAGAAGAGCAGCGACGACGCCAGATCGCTGCTGAGAAGGAGGCTGAGCTGGAACGAGAACGGAAGGAGCGTGCTGAGCGGGCTCAACGGGCTCGTCGGGAACGACTTCTTCGAGAACGCCAGGAGCGTCTAGAGAAGGAGCGACTGGAGAAAGAGGAGAAGGAGGAGAAGGAGCGACTGGAAAGAGAAGAGAAGGAGAAGGAGGAGAGAGCCGAGCAGGAGCGTCTTGAACGTGAGCGACTCGAAATGGTGCGAATCCAGGAAGAGCTTCTCGAAGAAGCCCGGCTGGAGTCGGTGCGACTGGAGAAGGAAAACATGCTTCGTCAACAACAGCAGCAACAGCAGCAGTCTAGAAAACGATCTTCTTCTGTTGCAGACGAGGAGCAACAGCAGTCCCAGAAGGTTCATCTCTCTAACATGCGAAAGCCCCTCAGTTCGTCTACTCGTGTGTCTCAGAACCACCGAGTCTCCTCATCGATCATGGACTCGCCGCTTAACAAGCCCACTGGTGGTTCCCTCATGCGACAGTCGTTGCAGCGACAGTACAAGACTGGACAGATGGGCCAGATGGCTCAGTCTCGGTTTGGAAAGGCTGTTGAGGGTGTGATGATCTCCAACGATACCATCAAGTTTGGCTCTTCTTCCACCACCACTACTGTCACCTCTTCCTCTACAGCTGCTGCCTCTGCCGCTGCTGTTGCATCTGCTCCTCCCACCATCACATCCGGTGCTGGAGCTGCTACCCCTCTGAAACGAGTGGGACCCAACAGACCTCTTCACACCACTCCCCAACAGTTCCGATCACAGCGAACGGGTGCCTTCTCGTCATCCATGTCGTTCCAGGCTAAGCTGTTCAAGCAGCCTGCCTCTTCCACCGCCCCTACTCCCGTGGCTTCTTCCATGGGATCCACTATTGTGTCGGACCCCATTACTCCTGCGGCTTCTCATGTGCCTGTGACCCAGCTGCCCGAGATCAACTCGGACTCTGAGGACGATGAGGGCGACGGTATTCTGCGAGACTGGGCCAACTCACCCGAGCTGCGATCGTTGCTACTTCGACAGCAGGTGATGGACCCAGACCGAATCTTCGGCCCCCTGCCACCTCTTCAGATGGAGGAGATTTTTGGCAACTCGAATAACGCTCGGGCCGCAAAGTTTCGTGGACGAAGCTCGTCTGCCAACTGGTCTCGAGATCAGCTCTCCCAGTTTGAGATCGACTCCTACAGCGAGCAGATGGGCTACAAATGAGCACCATACTAACAAGTAGCTATATATGACAATCAATGTATACCCCTTAGACCGAGTATTGTACTTGTACAAGTATACCACTTGATTCGGCTCCACGTGCATCAATGGATCAGTCGTGATGAAACAGTGGAAAAAAATACAAGTACAAGTATATGAATGGCGTTCAAGTGCTCTATTCGGAACACTCAGACCACGTCACTATTTTGCCAGAAACGAGTTTAATCGAGGAAAAACAATATACCATTGTAGAATGGCACTTTTTTAATCTCATTATTCGCATCTACCTGTTCATCATTCAATGGTCGGGTTCGTATATCGTCATGTTTCTCAAAGTGGGGAGACCTTAATTCGAGTAAGCTCAATATGAAACAGGATTATTTTAACACAGAGGGGGCTGGCTGTGTCCGAATTCGGAACGAAAAACCTTATAAAGGGTTCCCTCCTGCCTTTGAAATATCAAGTAATTCAATCCAATTAATGATGTGAAATTCACGAAAAATTCAAAAAAATATCTATAATAATCCTATTTTGCGTCGTGTATAAAATGGTTACGCTATTCTCAAGCCAATCAGTCAGTGATACCACGGTGCTATTAATAGAACAACTAGATAACAATCGGAGTAACTAGGTAATGAGTACAGCGCAGAATGGAGGTCCGCCACACCGTACTGTAGTCTTCTGTAGAACCACATATTACTGATCCTTGTACACGCCATCACTCTGAACCAGTCATGGGTATCAAGTACAAGTACTTGTACCAATCCTGTAGATGTAGGGTGTTCAAACTGCTACAAAGGGCCCCTGAAACAGAAAAGAAACCAGTCCCTAGCAGGTGTAAAAAAGTAGTATCCGAGCAGCAAAGGGTATTGTCGAATCGCCTGACGCTGTAGAATGCGATGGACAAGTCGCTGTGGAAATGAGAGTATTTCTGAGAGAGCTAGACTCAGTTGAGTTGTGTTATAGAATTGGGGGTGTCGGTGTTAAAATTGTCAAAGTCCTAGTAGGACAGGTGTTCATGGTACCATCGGAATTGCCTGAGTTAGAGGATTACTCACATCTGCTTGTCACAACGATACGGATATTTCTGAAGAAATGGGGAGCCGTTCCGTGAGGGTTAGTATGAGGGTGCCGGGGAATAAAAAAATGACAGGAGATGGTAATGGAGATATAAAGCGAACAAACAATTCTCCCCACTCTGTGGAGCAGGATAGTCAAGACGCCTTTATCATATGGATATTTCTGCAGGAGTTACGTCGAGTTGTGTGGTGGTGTAGAATTGGAGGTGGAGGGGTAAAAATGGATATTGGGTAAGAACTAGATATAAATGGTATTGGTAGAATACACTGACACTCAGGATAGTAATGATCAAGTCTACTTGGCTATGTGGGTATTTTTGGGGGAGTTGGGCAGAGTTGGGTGTCTAGGTTGAAAATCGTAATTTGGTTTTACAACTTCTGGGGAGAAAAAAGGGAGAGGCAAGGAGTACCAGGTTATAAAACTGAGTCAGTATATCTGAATGGATGACTTGCTGTTCTTCTGAGGGTATTTTTGGGGATGTTGAGGGCAACTCTGTATGGGGGCTAGTGCATGGGTGTCGTTTTTGGAACCTCTGAAGATGCTATAGTGCGGTCATCTTGGGTGGCAAACGAATCACCAGTCTGAAAGGGACAATGGTTTAGTCGCCTTGTCTACGTGGGTATTTCCAAGAGAGTTGAAGCACATATTTGAGGAACTAGAATTGGAAGGATAGGTGCTAAATGTTGAGAAGTAATAGTGGAAGGGGCACATAGAGTACAGTACAGTAATTTCACTGATAACCCCATGTCTATATCAGCTCCTGGTAGCTTCGTATTAGTAGTTGGATTGTCTTTATAAAGCTATCTTGAAATGTGGATTTGCATCCCAACCTAACGATATAGTACCAGTTAAATTCCAAGTCCATGTTAAGGAAGGATAGTTACAAGCCTGAATCGTGAGAGATTTTCAAGGATCTAATCAATACCATCCCCCTGGTAATCCACTTTTTTAGTTTTTCCCCTCAGACGGCGCGAACATCATGACAGATTTAGGCGTTTTTTATGGAATTGAAAATTCAGAAGTCAAGTGACATTAATGTGAATATTTCAATGAGATGTGCCTCATATTTGAGAGATTGGTTTGGCTTGATGATATAATACATAGAATTCAGGCTGAACTAGGATCTTCAAGCATTCTTGTCATATGACCTCTTGCTGGAAGAGCAATTTCAGAATTTACAAGTGCAGCTTTATTATCCTCTTCAGTCACTTGATGTGATTGTAAATGTTGTCGTAAAGGTGACCCAACGTTTATGAAAAGACCCTAAAAGATACAAATCTCTCTGGTATCAAGCCTGATTAATCTAATACGTGCCATTTCACACAATTGCTTTCTCCACTCTTCCCCCACCAAGTTAAAGAACTTGTTGGGTCCTCAATTTGCAACTTTCCCTTATCTTTGTAATAAATTATGGAAGGCGCACCACTGAAACCACGAACGGCATCGTCTTGAGAGGCTTAAAGTTGGCTTCATTGAAGTGGGCTTTTCGTTGACAACTATAGGCACCCGGAGTTATTGACGAAGCCGTTTATCTAGCTTATACTTTTTAATGGCACTAGTTTCACAATCAATACCCTTGTAAATAGTCACATAAAACCAAGATTAATACCCGATTGTTGCCTATGCATTGATACCCTGGAACGACCCTGGTAGTATTCGAATCGATATCATTTATTTGCCGGGGTGAACAAGGTAGAACTTCGTCTTGGCGACGTCATTAGTCCAGGAAAAGACAGTTCAGACTAGGAAAGCCAAAGTCCAGAAAAGCCCCTCGAGTATCTTGGCAGTCGCTTCGATAAGCTTTAGTAAATTCGTTGTTTGAGAGCTCTCAAAAACCAAATTTTTATGGCTGGCACTGTGGCTTATCTCGTCCAATACTCCCATGGAGATAAGACTTCAAGGAAAACAAGAACCAAGAGAAAACCCAAGCTATGAGAACCGGCTGCTGATAGTTATCTGTACCGCTTATCTAGTCAGTCCATACGAGCTCACTGGCTAGGCTAAGGAACTTTGTCGCGAAGAATCCGCATTCTTTCTGACCGTATTAGGTGCTAGAAGAGTTAATACGAGTTCTTTGGAGACTAAAATATGAGTCCATGTTGAAACCAAAAGCTCTTAATATTTGCCATATGAGACCTCAAAAAACTTGTCTCTCAGAAAAACAGTACCCCCATCTATCAACGTTGGAGCCGTTCCTTCTCCTCGTATTCACCAAGCTGCATTCTCCCTCATGACCCCCGCATTCCCCATGTAACTCCTGATAGAAGGTTTCGGCTAACATTCTAGCTTCAGCTGCCACTTAAATCATGCACCCGCCTATCGCACGGCGTTCATAACGTATTATTCACATGTGATTGGGCATTACCCCATAAAAATGGTATCAGAATTTACTCCTAACCCTTGTGCAAGTAAGTACTCCCTCTCTCTCTCTGTGGCTTACAAACCAGTAATGTATTATACCCCTACGTATACGTATATCGTGAGTTTATTTTTTTTGTTCGAGACACACGGACTGATGTCACACACGGAATGACGTCACATACTAGTGTTACTGCTACCCCAAAGCCTTCAATCAGCTGGCAACTTAACTCGGGGCTATCGTGAAGTTCTGTTTGCCATTAGTTTCAGCTAAAAAAAAGCTATTCCCCTGTTCTTTGCCAGTCTCCTCATCATCTGGGTTATACCCCAAGAGCCTAAAACTCTCCCTTATCGTTTGGGTTGGAAGAGATAAGCCACATCTTGTAGTCCCTTGTGGGAGCCGAGGAATACATCGTTTCATTCCTACAATTAGCTAATGTTGGTATTTATGTTGCTATTCCCATGAGAGGAAAATTAACTTCCACAACATTTTCCGAGGATTTCATGCTATTACAGGGACCTCATCGCCGAGAATTCTTGGCGTCTTGGCGTCCCAAGATAAGCGCAACAACGAGACTCACACGCAATTATTAAATTTAAACTCAAATAAAGTATAATTCTGGTGTAATCATCTCTTGGAGAATCGTGCTCATATCGTGAGAGCCGTACGTGGAGCCAGCCAGCAGAGGCTGGTAGTATATATACCACGACCATGGTTCCCCTGTAGTACAGAACCACCAAACACCACCATGGACTCTCCTACCGAGGAAAAGTTCAACAACGAGAAGTTCCCCACCGAGAAGGACGCCATTGAGGTTGACTTCGGAACTGCTGAGGTCACTGATATCTCCTTCATTGACTATGTTGCCGAGAAGCTGAATTTCGTGCCCGACGAGACCGGTGGACACACTAAGAATGTCCGTCTCATGGCTGGCTTTGTCGCAGATATGTCTGAGGAAGAAGCCGAGGCGATTCTTCTGAAGTTCATCCCCATCCACGAGGATGACTACAACCTACGACTAGAACAGAAAGAGTACCTGAAGGCTCTGGTTCAAGGTGAGAAGAACGCTCCTGATCCCACTACTTACTCCATGGATCTCAGAATTGAGGCGGCAGCCATCAAGCACTGGTCCCCTTATCTTGAGGTCCGGGCTGTCACTGATTGCTGGGATGACATGGACGAGCCTTGTGAAACCATTAGATCCTACGCCATCGGTTTGGTTTGGCTGTTGGTCGGATGTTTTGTTAACCAGTTCTTCATCTTCCGATACCCATCTATTTCCATTGGCTCTGATGTCCTGCAGCTGCTCACCTACCCTTGTGGAGAATTCCTTGCTAGAGTCTTGCCTGACTGGGGATTCACATTCCGTGGAACCCGAATCACCCTTAACCCTGGTCCCTGGTCCAGAAAGGAACAGATGTTTGCTACCTTCTTCCTGAGCGGTGGTGATGGTTCTACTTACGTGTCTGCCTACAACCTCCCCACCCAGCTCCTGCCTATGTACTACGATCAGAAGTGGGCTACCTTCGGATATCAGATTATGCTGACCCTATCTTCTCAGTATATTGGTTTTGGATTTGCGGGAATTCTGCGACGATTTGCCATCTACCCCACCAAAGCAATGTGGCCTCTGCAGCTGCCTACCTTGGCCCTCAACCGAGCTCTTCTGGACCCTGAGAAGAAGCAGAGAGTCAATGGTTGGACTATTAGCAGATATTGGTATTTCTTGACTCTTTTTGTGGTCTCTTTTATCTACTACTGGATTCCTAACTACCTGTTTGCAGCCATTGGTAATTTCAACTGGATGACTTGGATTGCTCCGGATAATGTCAAGCTGGCTCTCATTACTGGACAGTCTGGAATGGGTATCAACCCCATCCCCACCTTCGATCCTAACCAGATTGGCTTTTCCAACATTATCACCCCTTGGTGGTCAGTTGTCAATGTCTTTATTGGAGCTGTTCTTGGCACTTTCACAATTATTGGTGTTTACTGGTCTAACATCAGATGGACCGCTTACCTGCCTATGAACACCGCTGGAATCTTCAACAACCAGGGAGAAAGCTACAAGGTCACCAAGATTCTGACTAATGGTGTTTTTGATGAAGAGAAGTACCAGGAGTACGGTCCACCTCTCTGGGGAGCTGCCAACCTGGTCCTCTATGGCTCTTTCTTCTCTCTCTACACTCTCGGATTTGTCTACACCATGTTGGCCTACTGGAAGGATATGTGCACTGCCTCTATTGACTTTTATAACGGCATTGCTTTCTGGAATGGTAGAAAGCGTACCGAGGTCGACTCTCCCTTTGCCCGACAGCTCAAGAAGTATCCCGATGTCCCTGATTGGTGGTTCTTCGTTGTTCTCCTTATTTCCATCGGCTTCTGTATTGGTACAGTTAAGGGCTGGCCTACTTCCACTCCAGTCTGGGGCATTTTCTTTGTTCTTGGAATCAATATCGTCTTCCTGGTTCCTGTGTGTCTGCTCCAGGCCTACACCGGTAACGGATTCGCCCTCAACGTTCTCGTGGAGATCATCTGTGGTTACGCTCTTAACGGCAGACCCACTGCCCTGAACATCCTGAAGGCTTACGGTGTTAACGTGGACTCCACCTCCCAGGGCTTCGTGTCTGTGTGGAAGACTGGAATGTACGCATACGTCCCTTCTCGAGCAATTTTCCGAACCCAGATGCTCTCCACCCTCATTAACGCCTTTGTGACAGTCGGAATTCTTCAATACCAGCTTACCATGAAGGACATCTGCACCCCAGCCCAGCGAGCAACAACCAAGTTCACCTGCCCCAGTCAGAGCGTCTTCTACGCGGCATCGGTTCTTTTTGGAGCCATTGGATCCAGACGAGTTTTCGGAACTGGTGGAAACAATGGTCTTTACCCTTTCCTCAAGTGGTGCTTCCTCATTGGCGCTGTAGTTGGCCTCATTTTCTACCTCGTCCAGTACACCATTCCTGGCTACATTGGCAAGCGGTTCCCTGAGCGAAAGGAAGCTATGGTTCGACTGTCGGAGCGACTTGGTAAGATCAACCCTGTTGTTATCAACATTGGCTTCCTTCAGTTTGCTCCTGGAAACCTGTCGTACATCACTGGTGGTGTTTACCTGGCCGCATTTTGGACTCAGTACCTGAAGAAGCGATACACGGACTGGTGGGCTAAGTACACCTACGTTACTGTTGCCGGTGTCAATGTCGGTATTGCTCTTGCTGGTATCATTGTGTTCTTCGCCCTGCAGTACAGTGACATTGAACTCAGCTGGTGGGGTAACAACGTACCCTATGCTGGAGCCGATGGCGAAGGTACTCCTTTGATGACTTTGGCTGATGGCCAGTTCATTGGTCCTGCGCCTGGCCACTACCCTTAACAGATATTCAGATTCTTATTTAATTTAATCAAGTGTTTAATTGGTAACCAGTAAGTCTTGTAGCAACATCAGCAGTATCAATAATAAGAAGGGTCTCTTGGACTTCCTTGATTAATAGTGATCTGTAAAACCTATACACAAGCCCAAAGTATTACTGGCATTCATTATTTCGTGAACTCAATATGGTCTCAAGATGTATCGCGGGTAGATTTATTGCTGCATTGATGCATGTCAACAATAGATGCACCTTGCCGCTTATCCGTGCATAATCAGGAACTGAAGTCAATTAAAGTTGTGGTTTGAGTTGAGAATAAAACTGCTTTGAAACATAGCGAAGCGTTGAATTATGGCTGAGGATACCAAATCCAAACTCGATACTACTTCTGACAACATTATCTAATCTGTCCTGCCTCAGCTACTATAACTACAGCAAGATAATCCCTGGTAAGCCTTCTCAAGAGTTAACAAATAGGTTTTTTCCTCTTCCGATGGATTCTGAGAAATAGATGATCTCCGAGCTTTATTGCACCTGCTTGGGCAAATAAGTAATAGTGAAGTTATTTCAACACCTATTTCCCAATGAGATTACCTCAATTCGGCGGTATCTACCTCTTACCACCATTATCTACGACACAGGATTCGATGGAGGGATGACTACGAATTATCAATTTGTTAGATATGCTTAGCCGCGCTTGTATATTTTCTGTAAGTCCAACTTCTTAAACACGCCTCAGCAACGCGGTTGGTACTCTGGTGTTCTGAGCGCGGCTATGATCGGTGTCGCGGATACTTATCCAGGTTCTTCCGTCTTAGCCACTGTCATAATATACGCTAAGATGTGACAATGATAGAGGTATAAGGATGATACTGGTGTTGCACACTCATGTGCTTACCACAATTATAATGCCACTCATCTTTAAAAACATATGAATTGCTCGTGAATTCGTAATCTCGAAGTCTGTAGCGTTCTTGCAAACTTATATCTGATGATGATAAAATACATTGTTTCAGTTCCAACCTTTCTTCTCCTCAAAGATAAGAGATAGGAATAGTAATTGGAGCCAACTCATTATCTTAGCCATTCTGTATGACAAATTTCTTGTATCAGGACCGTGACCTGTCATGGATAATCGTTTAGTCACTATCGAACCGATGTACCCTTGTAGCTGACAAATGTAGCTATCTGGATCGGCTTAATGATAAGACGTTTCTCACACGACCTTGATAATAGTCTTACCGTTATAGTGTGATAAGGGCTGTCAAGTAGACCCTGGTCGTGGAGCTGCTATCGCATGCAGATAGATATGCACCCCAGATGGAAGTGCAAATGTGTATATCGAATCCTCTTGCCGAGAATATTGCAGCAGGTTTCCAGGGGGACTTATAATTACCTAATGCAGAGTAAATCAGCCGCTTCTCTGAGCTCACTAATGCAGAACTATGGGTTTTGATGCTCTGAGGAGATTGTGAGCTGTCTCCTTGAACCATCGATCTTTTTTCATTGGGACGTTAGCTCGAGTAAGTCACTTGATGGCGGTTGTGCTATCATTATGTACTTGTACGTTAGAAATGCCAAATCTCCATATCTCCGAGTGCTTTCCTAGTCACCGAAAACCGCAAAACGAAGGGCTGTTTACCCGGCCTGTCACCTGTCAAAAGAGGCAACCGCTAGCAAGGGGAAGCCAGGTCCCGCATGCATTGGTGGAGTCCCATAGAAGAATAAAACATTGTGATCATTCTTTTTGATGCTGGCGTGCAGCACCTGCGAAATTGTTTTCATAAATAAAAGGTATGAAATAAATTAATAGGTATGAAACATAAGACAGTAAAAAGTACTAGAAGGAACAGTGCAACTGAATCCTCAGTACGACCTTAACTTAATGGGGAAAAAGAACAGGGTTTAGATCTCAGAAAAGCTGCTTTAGCATCTCATACAAACACGGCTACAGCGATGGATACAATAGCGGAAAATGTAATTGCGTCTCATGTCCTTGTCCTCGCAGTGTGAAAACTACAGACACTTGACAGATGTATGTAAAAGTCAAACTATGATTTATCCAAAGCTCTAACATTTGGACCCTTAGACCCTGTCAATATGTCACCATGGCTGTTTTGCCAAGATTCACTGCTTGCAATATATTTAAGTGGAGAAAGAACCCACAGATCTGTTGATTCATCACTCGCATCAGCATGTCCAACTACATCAGACCCATACCTGGAACGGCCTTTCTAACTACTCCATCGGAGATCATTCCTGTCCCCACCCCCTCCTCGTCTCCGGATGATCCACTCAACTGGTCTAAACGTCGCAAAATTGTGTCAATGATGTGCATGAGCCTGTTCACATTGAGCTCGGGAGTGTGTACTGCCTCGATCTACTCGATTCTGGTGCCAATTTCTCTTCAAACAAATGTGTCTCTCAGTACCCTCAACCAGGGAACCGGGTACATGTTTCTGTTTCTAGGACTTGGGTGTCTCTTCTGGCAACCCATAGGTCAGCAGTACGGTAAGCGACTGGTTTACATTGTGTCCCTGTTGCTCACTGTAGCCAGTCAGATCTGGGCGGCTCATGCCCATAACACAAGTGCTCACTGGATCGGCTCCAAGATCTTTCAGGGCTTTGTTCAGGCCCCAATCGAATCCCTCTGCGAAGTCACTATTTCCGATGTGTTCTTTGAGCACGAGAGAGGCCGTTGGATTGGTCTCTATGCATTTATGCTCATGTTCAGTAACTACATCGCGCCAGTTATTGCGGGGCCCATTGCTGACGGACAGGGTTGGCAGTGGGTGCTATATTGGGGTGCAGTGTTTTGTGGAGTTGTCAGTATCATCTTGTTCTTTCTTTGCGAAGAGACAAACTGGACTCGAGGAGCAGACTTCAAGGAGGAGGTTGTGATGACACCATTCGGAGGAATGGGTGTTGAAGCTGGCTTGGCTGCTCAGGAGGAAGAGAAGAAGTCTTCCGCAGTTGAGAACAATTCCATTTCAAACGGATCTGTCGTGTCGATAAGTAAGACTTACTGGCAAAGACTCTCTTTGCTAGACGAACCTCGACCCATGATGCTCTGGACTATGTTTGTACGACCTTTCAAACTCCTCACATATCCAGCAATCGTATACTCGGGATTTCTCTATGGCACAGGCCTCACATTCTTCAACATTCTGAATGCCACAGCTTCTTTAATCTTTTCCGCAGAGCCCTACAACTTCAGTGCGACCAATGTGGGTCTCACTTATCTCAGCCCAGCGGTTGTCTCTGGTGTTCTGGGTTGGGGAGCAGGACATCTCAGTGATTTTATCAAGGTGTGGCTGGCCAGACGAAACCGGGGAGTTAGCGAGAGTGAACATCGACTTTGGATCTTGCTCGTGTATCTCATCTTGGTCCCACCGTCGCTGATGATCTGGGGATTTGGTGCATCTCGAGGATTCAACGCAGGTCTACTCATCATGGCAATGGGTCTCATCGGAGGCTCTGGAACTGTATGTGCTACCGCTTCTGTCACGTACGCTATTGATAGCTACAGAGACATTACGTCCGACAGCTTGGTCACACTGATCATCATTCGTAATCTGGTTGGGTTCAGCGTTAGTTATGGTATCACAGACTGGGTTGCCAACGAGGGTCTCGAAAAGTGTTTCGGTGAAGCCACGGGTTTGTGTGTCGCTTGCATTCTACCCATGTTTGTGGTAATCTGGTTTGGAAAGGGATGGCGTGTCAGAACTAAGGACAGATACTGGGACATGGTCGATGAGAGTCGGCGCTCCGGAATGGCCTACTAGGGGTATATTATATATTTGTTTTTGTTTGTGTGTTTGAAGACCGTGACATCGTAGCAGAAGATTGCAAGAGACTGTGGTAAAGTAGTTTACTGATGGGGTATCTGAGGAAAGACTCAGGAGACTTTTTACTTAAGATAATTCAACAAATGTTAAGTGTCGTGCAAGGTCACCGTCACCAGATGAAGCAAATCGTGCATCAATCATTGTAAACCCTCATGGTTCTCTAAAACAGCAGCCCGCGGCTTTCGGAATCTGTCATCCCTGTGTTCTGCCTCATTCATACATATCGACGCATGATCTTCTTGACTGTTAAGCAAGACCACCCACAGTGCTACAATACACCACCACTACCACGACCACTACCACGACCACTACAAATCCACAACCACCACTCCATCTCTACACTCTCGAATTCGCAACAATAGGGCAATGCAATGGTTATTTATTCTCGGGAAGAACCGGGAGCCTTGCCGATAGATCCACCCTGGGGAACGGGGTCACTGTGTTAGTATGAGTCAAAAAAGCTGGCCAATCAACTCCAAAATCCAATCCCTATCAATCATTATACTCACCTGAACAGGGGAGAGTAGCTGTGGGCGTAATCCTTCTCCTCTCGCTTCAGCTCCTGTCTCTTGATGGTCAGCTCTCGCTGGTTGTTAAGAGCTTGCACAACCTTGGCCTCCTCATTGAGAATATCCTCTCGGCTCTTGGGGTGGAAAAAGGTCTCAACCCAGGTGGTTCCGTTCTTGGCCTCGTACGACGAGTTGAACTGGTAGAAAGCGACCAGACCGAGAGAAACGGCGGCCCACTTCACAACGTAAGGCTGGAAGAAGGGGACGGCAGGGGTCAGCTCGGGGCCGTGGCCGTGGGATCCGAATCGGACGTTTCGAGCCTGTCGAAGAGTCTGAGTAGCTCGTACAGTGTGTCGGAGCATTTTTTTGTTGTGTGTTGTGCTGACTGCTGATGCTGTTCGCGATACTGAATTATGCTTACGCTCGGAAAACTGCAGCCAATCATTGGAGAGTTAATATAGAGTTGCAAGTCTAGCGAGTCATGTGACCTGAATTTTGAATGAACTTGAGAGCATAGATACATCATTAATAGTAGCAATAATTTGCCAATTGGTTGGGTGGCATTTTCTGTGTCTATTGACTAAATTACGTGACCTAACGGATCCCTTTGGGAAGTCCATCGTCTCGGATTGAACTGACAATTCTTCACCTCAACCCCAACTTTATTTCACCATCATCATCATGTAACCCTAACCCATGGAATCGCCAGTATACTCAAAACCAGGGTGCATCGTCTTATTTTCACTTGAAATTAACATGCAATATATACATTATATACTTAATTACTATTAGTCGCTGACATCTGAATCAGTACAGTCGTCGTACACAAAGTCCAGGGAAGAAGGGCTCAATGCAGCAATGACATTGTACGCCATGTAATCCAAAAACTCGTGCTCCTCCGAGGTGTCGAAATTCTCAATGTCGAAATCGTGTAATGCGGGAATTGGTTCGTAAATCTTGGCCTTGTCCAGAAGTGCAGCAGCCTCATCAGGAGGTAGTTGCAGGTACTCGTCCAGCTCAAATCCAGTGAGCGTACGCCAGATGATCCGGAGGTACTTTTTTAGAGAACGCAGACCTCGCAGGTATCCCTTATCAGGAGCATCAGGGTGGTGTGGAGGCACGTTGGTGTTGGCGGGTAGCTTGTCTTCACCTGTAATGCATTGGGCAAAGTCAATGATTCGCAGAGAGATGGTAGTGGGAGGAAGACCACCCTTGTTGGTTTCCTTCTTGTCTTCTCCATCCTCCTCCTTCTCTTTGCCCTCGTAGATGACCAACAAACTCGATCCGTACAGCCGGTATCCGTTGAGACTAGCAATGATCACCTGAAGCTCGTTGAGCTGTCGAATCATGGCTGGAATGTGTCTCAACACACTGGCCTTGGTGACACCATCGTATAAGAATCGCCCGAGGCACGCTCTGAACTGAGGTCCAACTCGAACAGCTCTTCCGAAGTACTTGTCCTGGTAAATGTATTCCTCGGAAGGGGTATCCCAGACCTGCATACCACAGATTCGTACACCCAAAGCTCGGGACGTCGTGTTAGCGCACTTGGTCCGTTGAGACTTTTGCTTTTTGGGGATTGCGTCCACACCGTACTGCCGCGTGCCCATCTTGAGGTCAAGCACACAGGGCTTGTTCATACCATTTGTCAGATCTTCGAGCAGAATAAACCGCTCAGTACGAGTGTAGATTCGGCCAGGAGAAGCATGCACAATTGCAGGAAGCGCAGAACGAGACACTGGTGCAGGGGAGAGGTTGGTAGTGCTGTTAGGAGTGCTGAGAGCTGCCAGAGCTGGGTTGCTGAGTGACAGAGCAAGTGTGTTGTTGTTAATGCCATCAACGCCATCAACGCCATCCATCTCAAACACATCACCGTCGCCTCTGTTGTTCTCGATCCCCACCTCCTCCTCGATGGAAACGACAGACTCGGCACGGGAAGCCTTAACTCGAGGAGAAGTGTCAAAGAACACTGACTTGGGCTGCTGAGGTTTGATCAGGGGAGATCTCAAGCAAGTTGACGTGGTCATGCTGCTGGGCAGAGACGACGTGTGGTTGTTATCCGAGGAGTTGTGTAGCTCTGCCAGAGACAGGTCGCTCATGCTGTGGTGTGATGAAATAGGATGCTGCAGCTTGGGTCGAAGAGTGTTGATGGCAGATGATGTGGAAAACCGGTGCGTTCGCTGAGAGGTTGGAATTCCTGTGATGCGACTAGTGGAGTGAGTGCGGGGAGAATCACGTCTAGGCGCAAACACCTCTGCCAAAACCAACTCCTGGAGCTTCTGGTTCACTGTGGTGGCTCCCCATGACACTGCCGGAGATTCGGGGGAATGCATGACTCTCATGACAGGTGACTTGTGGAGATTACCCAGAGAGGAGGGGGAGGTTGGGGTATCAAGAGTGTTGGGTGAAGCATCCTCTTTTGGAGCACTCGTCGAGTACTTCTTGAGCAGAGACTCGGGAATGATGTGAATGTTGTCATCAAGCACAACTTCGGGCCAGCATGTCTGCAGCGACTTGAGAGATGCGGAGCTCGTCTGCCGATCTAGCTGTGGTGACTTCATGTTGGGCTGAGATGTATAAGCCCGCAATTGAGGAGTCTGGGTGGGAGCTGCCGAACAAAGCAACGGCGCATTCGACTTTTTGTTCTCATCCTGACTATCTCCTAGTCCGCCGAGCATAGGTGAAACCTCACTGGCATCGTCCTCCACCTGAGCCGTGTGTCGTACGTTAAGCACGCCAATGTACTTGGGCATGAACTTGAGAAGCTCAAAGTGGCGCAACTCAATGGCCTCATACCAGATGTTTTCTCGGTTGACCAACGCTTTGCACACAGCCCTCTTTGAAAATCGGAAAATGGCTGTATGGCCACCCACTTTGTGCTTGAATGGTGTAAGCTCTACGGCCAAGGGGAACTGTGATGTGTCGGGGTCCTTGTCGTCGTCGTCGGCCTCGTCGACCAAGACATCTTCATGCAAGTGCAGCTCCACCTGAGGAGCATCATCCATGTCCAGATTGAGATCCAGATCAACCGTTTCCTCCTCCTCCTTGGTAGGGCCCCTGTTTATCGATGTGGCGGCATCCTGGTCCTTGGGTGTCACATCTGCTGTGTCGTTAGTGTCTGGTGCTGAATCACGGACCTGGCTCTTGTTTCTCGTTTTGATGGCACCACGGGTGCTGCTGCGTGTAACTCCAACGTCCTCCCCAGCCATGCCCTTGATCTTGTCAGGGTCCATGGGCTGGCTCTGTACATCCTTCGGAGACACCGACTCTCCATGCTCCACCAGCGCGGTCAAGGGCACATCCTGATCTGATTGGTTGTACTGGCTGGGCTCGACCACATAGTGTCTGGTACGAGCCTTTGCAGCAGCCTGCTCAGCGGCTAGCGTATTGAGACGGGCCTGACCAGGGGTGTGTGGGAAATAGGTGGCACCGGAAATTTCCTCCTCTTTTTCGTCAGAGACCACCGACGCTCGCCTGGAGCGCACATCTGCCATACGTGTTTCATCTGCTTCGTCACGAGGTCGGCTTTGTGTTCGTTGTTCGCTCTTTTTATGCTCGCGCTCACGGGAGTCCTCATGCTTGAAGAGACGAAGAGATCGTGATGCTTTTCTTGAGCCTGACATGTCCGGTGGCGACGATGAGGCGGAAGACGCGCCAGAGTCGTCTTCTGTGTTGCTGTAATCGTCTACATCGTTCTGTGTCGGAATGGATGTGTTGGTGGTTGATGTGGTTCCTGACGACGTTGTAGCTGCTGATGACGGGTCTGTTGGTGCGTTTGTAGAACCGACCAAGGGCAATGTCTGTGTCGGTACGCTCTGTGTTTCGGTGCCACCTATCGGTGCGTGGCCCACATCCAGCTCCAGATACGAAGCCGGGCCTGCCGGCAACTTTTGACTTGGTGGTGGATGACTCATTTCATGTGTGTGGAGGTGTGGAGGCAGTCTTTACTTAGTAGTATATGTGAAGTTTTGCGTGGTCGAGTTTGTGTTTGTGTCTGTGTTGTCACTAGATTTTTATGCCGTGAATATGTAGTGGTGGATAACACAGGAGAAATATTCTGAGAGATTTGAGTTTGGTGGTGGGCGAAGCTAACGCAGCGAAAAGTCAAAGTGCGAACTATGCGTCTTAAACGTGAAGGAGCAGGTAACGGGAAGCTGGGGCACCTAAGCGTGATATATGGCCGTTTTTTTAGAGCACAGATAAGCGTCTGTGATCATGTGTGTTGGTGTTTTTAGAGGCTGTGCCAAACATTCTTAGTGTAGTGGCCAAATGGGAATAATCAGCCTTACAGGGTTACCCAGCCCCATAGCTACGTTTAGAGGGGGAATATTATTGTCGTATCTGTCAACCTGTATGTCTTGTGGTTACAAGACACATTCTTTGGCGACTCACACGTGTCAGTATGGCTAGCTGGTATGTGATAAGATAGGGCACGTATGCAACTAATCGGACCAGGTACAGTACAAGTA
This sequence comes from Yarrowia sp. E02, assembly GCA_017639365.1. Lineage (NCBI taxonomy): Eukaryota > Fungi > Ascomycota > Dipodascomycetes > Dipodascales > Yarrowia > Yarrowia sp. E02. The sequence goes on along the minus strand of JAAQQX010000003.1, from coordinate 2,074,519 downwards.
CCGGCACTCGTACATACAAGCGGGGTATTGGACTCGTTTGTTGTGCTCATGGCGTTGGGTTGGTTCTCCTGTTGTTGTTCCCATGTAGTGACAGTGTAAGCTGAAACATTTGAGCCTGTGTTCAACAACATGGTGACAGGCGGCAGGACTTGTGTTCTAGAATCGGCAGAGTAGCAACCAAATATATCCGCAAAAACAGGCAACCAAAGTCGCAGCCCCAAAATGTCCATTCCACACCTCTTCTCACCGAAAGCCCATGGCCAAGAGCAGGCTCTTGATTGGACTCGGTGAAACCTTATTTGGGGGATCGAAAACACGGTAGGAGAGCACGTGGATGGAGGATGGGTGAGCAAGCTGGCGATGTAGCACTGGGCTTTCTTTGTTTATTTTCTTTTCTTTCGCCGGATACGTGGGTCCCTCCATAGGTGGCGCCATTTAGGCACCAGTTGCCACCTGCAATAAATGTATCGTACAGACATTCATGTCCTCTCTGACATACTCTGTTAGACCGAATCCGTATTTAATATCTCCAGCTCAAGTGTTTCGGGAACAAGCCAACCTCTCGCTTTGTGACAACGCTAATTAGGCTGCAACTGCGCCGTTGCTCCCGTTGTCTCCCCATCGCCCCTGACCTCCCTTCATGTCACCACCGATGCTTCGCACCTGCAGCTTTTTGTGTCTATCGCCCGTTATCTCATGTACCCCTAATCTTTGTGCATAAAAACCGGATACCACCAGGGCCCATAATTGACCTCTTGAGTTCGGTTTCATGACCATGATCCTGAAGAGCGAAAAGAAACAATTATACCCATCCTGATCCGATGGCCCTCATTTGCGATCTGGACCATGATGCAAAACTTTGAGAGCAACCTGGATGAACGATTCCATAGCTACTCCGCAATAGCCAGAACTCATCCTTTTTTAATAAGTGTATCAACAGCGACTCTGAATCAGTTTTTGTCTTAATTATGTAACGTAGTTGTTCCCTCGCCATCAAGCATGACTGCGTGTGGCCTTGTCCGACTGGTTCAGAGGTGGCTTACGCCACATGCATTTGAATTTACGCCACAGCACGTGACATTCCTAAAGAGGCAGGTAGAGCATTAATGTGACCTATGAGAGCATAACAGAGAACAGGAAAGAAGTCTTTGAGCATCATATGGGGGAGGCGTGTGGCTATTCTCCAAGTTTTCCTTCCGCAAATGCTCATCCGAGCACAATAACGACTTATCTTCACCCCATCCATTCAAACAAGGCGTTTCTCTTGACCGCATGATGTAACAACCATTTGAGGGGCAAGAAACAGGTTTGTAGTGAGAAAAATATACTTGGAAGTTACATCACCCTCTTTTGGGTAAATTTAATTGCCATATTCTACGCCAGCTCTTCTTTTACGTCTCCTGAAAGGTATGGCATCGTAGCAAAGAGTTGTAGTAGCCGAAACCTAAAAGTTAATAAGCTCGATATATACATTTACTGGAAGCGATGATCCTGTCGTCTTCTCTAAACCCCCATCAGATGTCTCGAATTGGATCTGTGACTCGGGTGGCTCGTGCAGCACGGGCTGCCGCCACTGGTGTCTCTCGAAACCTCTCTTCCACCTCTTACCAGGCTGGCTTCAAGCCTCTTGTGGCGCCCAACGGCTTCAATGGTGCTATCGGCAACACTCCTCTGATCCGAATCAACCACCTCTCTGACGAGACTGGATGCGAAGTTTACGGCAAAGCCGAGTTCATGAACCCCGGTGGATCCGTTAAGGACCGAGCCGCTCTCTACGTGGTCGAGGATGCTGAGCGAAAGGGTCTTATTAAGCCCGGAGGAACCGTGGTGGAGGGAACTGCCGGAAACACCGGAATTGGTCTTGCTCACGTCTGCCGAGCCAAGGGCTACAAGTGTGTCATTTACATGCCTAACACCCAGTCCCAGGGAAAGATTGACCTTCTCCGACTGTTGGGAGCTGAGGTATACCCCGTTCCTGCTGTCGCCTTTGACAACCCTCAAAATTATAACCACCTTGCCAAGGCTCATGCTGAGAAGCTCGGTGCTGGAAACGCTGTTTGGACTAACCAGTTCGATAACGTTGCCAACCGACAAGCCCATATTGAGACCACCGGTCCCGAAATCTGGGCCCAGACCGATGGAAAGATCGACGCCTTCACCTGCTCTACCGGTACTGGAGGCTCTTTTGCTGGAACCATGCGGTACCTTAAGGACGTGTCCCATGGACGAGTTCAGTGCATTCTTGCTGATCCCCCTGGATCTGTGCTTCACTCTTACGTCCAGTCTGGAGGTAAGCTGACTGAGCGAGCAGGTTCCTCTATCACTGAGGGTATCGGTCAGGGCAGAGTCACTGAGAACTTGGCTCCTGAGATCGCTGAGGTCGACGGCTCTGTTCAGATTCCTGACCAGGCTACTATTGAGATGGTGTACAACCTGCTGGATAAGGAGGGTCTCTACCTCGGCGCCTCTTCTTGTCTGAACGTTGTTGCTGCTTACGAGGTTGCTAAGCAGATTGGCCCCGGTCACATTGTGGTCACCCTGCTTTGTGATGGTGCTCACCGATACGCTGATCGACTCTTCAGCAAGAAGTGGCTCGAGTCTAAGGGACTCACTATTCCTGAGCACCTTCAGAAGTACGTTGTTCTGGAGTAAAATACAAACAGTACATAGACAATTGTTGATTAAACACTATTAAACACTTGGATCAAGGTCAGTATTACTTTTTTTTCTGTAGTGTCGTCTCACAGTAAAGTCTTACATGTGTGTTCGTCACTGTCTTTTCAACTGTGTTGAATTCAATGAATGTATAAATACCCCCCTAAATGTGCACCATTGCAGCTTGTAGTAGAGACTACAAGAAATAATCAGGCGTTCGTCGGCTGATGGTAGGCTCGCCCTCCCTTGGGCTTGGGTCAATCTGGATGAAGTTTTTGTTGAGTTGTTCATCAAGTTCCATGATAGCCGCTTGGTTGCCACATCTGTAGCAGTAGTTAGGTGCTGAGAAGATGGTCACCACCTGTTTATCCTGGCCCCACGAGAAGCCCTCCATTACCAACTGATGAGCTCGTGCAATTAAGTCGAGGCCGTTGGCATGGTTGAAGGCCTCAGATATGTCATGGCCAAATGTGTATCCAGCTCCTCGGGGCGAGATTCCCCATCCACACCGCTCATCAGGGTCAGACCAGAGCAGATCGCACATTGGTCCTTCATGGGGTACTTCTTGAATTCGGTCAAGTGTTCGAATGTTATCGAGGGTGTCAATTGTGGGGGAGAGACCTCCATGCAAACAGAAAATCTTGTTCTCAATGAGAGCTGTGAGGGGCAGGTAGTCGAAAAGATCTGTGAATCGCTTCCATACATTTGCATGGCCGTATTTTCGCAAGCATTCGTCGTAAAAGCCATAAACTTGAGTGATTTGTCGGGATTCGTGATTACCCCGCAAAATCGTAATTCTGTTGGGATACCGGATTTTCATAGCAACCAGAAGAGAGATGGTCTCAACGGAGTAATATCCTCTGTCGACATAGTCACCCAGAAACAGATAGTTGGTGTCTGGACAAGGTCCTCCGATACAAAAGAGCTCGATGAGGTCATGGAATTGTCCGTGAACATCGCCGCACACTGTGACTGGAGTGTGCACACCTTGGACATTGGACTCTAGCTGAAGGATCTCTTGAGCCATGTCGCACATGGTGGCTATTTCGGCTTCAGTCAATGGCTTGCATTCCTTCAGCTGTTCAATCCACTGGTCGAGAGTGCCAGTGTACAAGGTAGACGCCGGTTCCTTCACGTCTGTCATTTCCACGTCCATAGTAAGTTTCCCCGTAAGTTGGGCTTTCAAGATTGTCGGTGCCCTTTGGTGCTTGGCGCGGCTGTCGTCCTCAAAGGCAACTCAGGTTAAGTAGTGACAATAATGGAGCCACCTCTGCAGCCTTAGGTTTCCAAAGATGATGATGTTGCTGCAAGATACATGGCCATCAACCTTAATTCCATAACTGGACAGGTTACCAATAAGCTAAAGTGACACATCCACTTTGAATCAACACAAACGGATAGCGCCAAAACAAAAGTGGACAAATCTACTCTTAGCGCACCAACTATCTTTAGATACCAAAACACGAGATACGTCACACCTGAAACTACGAACTACCCGCAAAAAAATACCACGTGATACCCCGCACAGATACACAATGAGGGTGCTCCAGGAACTCCCACTGGACATAGAGAACCGCGAGAACTGTGACCCCATGTCTACACCACCTATGCCACGAATTCTTGCGGGACTCAAACGTCTAGTCGGGGCAGAAGCTGTAGCGGTTCATGCAGAGGTTCACAAACAACAGGCGTCGGCTGATACCGAACCCTCGGCCTATTCTAAGGTGTCTTCCACGCTCGTTAACCCTGACTCCTCCCCAGGGACCTCTGTTCAGTCACGAGATTCTAATGACAAATCATTGCGTGACTGTGACCGCCATACCAGGGCTGTTACTACGGACAAAATCAGCGTTCCACCATTCACACTCGTTACAAGAGTTAACCAACTTGATACCCGCGTGACCACAATGCCTGGTCAAAACGTTACATATCAGCTGAAAATGTCTACGTGCATTACAGTGCCAGAATACCCCCGCGTCCAAACATACATGGCCATTTTCATTGATACCTCGGCAGCCATGTCACCTTCAGAGTTTTCCTCTGCTATAGAAACTGCTGCCAGTCTATACAACTCAGCTTCCGCATTATACCCACGACTCTACGTGTTTAATGACCACCCCAGTCATGTTCGAATCGAGAATCTTCGCGACACAAGGCAGTCAACATCACCTGTGCGAGATATAACTGGGGCAGTGAGCTCCATTTTTGGCGAGATCCTAGATGGAGAGGACTTTGACTCTGATATTGGGTCGACTCTGCCTCGTCATGTTATGATCATCTCATCAGCTACGTTTTCTATCGATAGTTTGCTTCACAGAATTCAGCGCCTCCACATCCACACAATGTGCGTCACCCCAGGTGGATATATTGCCAGAACTCCATTTCTTGACTCTCCTCGAACCTGCGGCTGGGTCATGAACACGGGCTCTCAAAGCATCACTCTATTCCCTCTTCTTCTGCAGTGTCTCCAGGTGGGGTTGGTCATTGAGCCTCTGCGAAACCTCAGGGTTACCTTTGAAAGTAACGGGTGGGAGCCCATTGATGATGAGCTTATCCCTTGCTTCTATCCTGGGATGTACTTGGAACGTATGGTTCAGTATGTGCTGGACAAGCTTCCTGAGGACCATGTGACACAGGCACCCTATGGGAATAACTTAGGGGCTGTGGAGAGTCTTGAGGCCGCGCTGGGCATATACTTCATTAAGACTGGCTTGCTAACTGTCTCGTATGAAATGAGTGGGGTAGAAGGACTGGTGCGACGTGAGCACCCCTTGCATACTAAGCGGTTCGAGTTCGATGATGATTTGGCTCCCTCTAGCCCCGCTGTGAGCCAGGCAGACGCCACTGCCATTTGGCGCAACTTAGATGTGGGCTGTGATCCCTCCAAGAGGTGAGGTAGGTGTCCTAGGAATGCTCCATAGTTGAAGCCACAGAGATGATATAGCTCCCATACATAATTAATCGTACCATCTACAGAATGATGATCAGATACAATGAAGGCCGAAGCAATGAAGATATACGAAACAATGGAGCATGGATGGAGTACTTGCTATTGAATAAGAATTTTATTATTAATTTTTATTTACGCCAAAATGACAGGAAATCTAAGCTCTTGGATAACGTGGTGTTGTAATACTTTTAGCCAGAGTACTGGTAACAGTACTCCTTGAGACAGGCCTTGCAAGTCTCGGGGAGTTCCTGTCCAGTTCGCTGGAACTCACGCAGAATGCCAGCACAGCCCACACACTGGGCCCACTTGAGGTCACCGTTGCTGGAAGCAATAGCAAAACCGTTGGAGATCATACCTGTCTGCTCGTCGGAGCTGTAGTCCATCTTTACAGTGTTCGTCAACGAGTTGTAGTTGATTTCATGGTTTGCCATGGTGATAATAAGGGGAACATAACGATCACTGTTGGGGATCTTCTTCAGCTTGGACACTTCGCATCCGACCCACACGGGTTTCACCAGGTAGCTGGCCATGAACTCTTCGCTGCTAGGAACCTCGGGGAACACACCTTCTCCCATCTCACTAATGACCTTCTGCTTGACGTTGTCCAGACTCACTCCATCGGGAGCATTGTTGGGACCTCCGGCGCTATTATCGAAAGAGTAGACCAGGTCAATCTTTCTAGAAGGCTGCATGAGGGGCCACAGGGGTGCAACCATACCAGAGTAGCCTCCATCGGTTGCATAAAGGGTTTCGCTGTTGAAAGGAGCCTGCACAGAGCTGGCGTCTTGGAACGGATTAGGGTGGTAGATGGCACTAGGTCCAAGGTTACCATTGATAGCTCCAACAATGTTCAACAATGCCTTCTGCCATCCACTGACACCTTGGAAAAGACTGGAGGTGGTTCCAAGAAGGAACTTGGCATTGTCGAAGCCAGTGACACACTGGGAAGAGGTAGGCTGGCCGTTTGAAACAGAGGTGCCAAGTGCTGAGGTAGTAAAGAACGACTTGATTGATTTATCGTACGAGCCGAACTCAATGGGAGTCATCTCAAGCAAAGGGTTATCGATGGTGATTTGGGCTTGCCGCTCGTCAGCACTGTTAAGAGTGGTACCGACAATGATAGGAAAGGGGATCTCGTTGGACAGATAAGACTGAGTGACCTTGATGTCGGACCAGGTAGAGTATGGACCGTTTCTGTCAACAATTCCTCGACCCACTAGCAGACCCCATTCGTCAGTGAACGAAATTCTGAATCCAGCAAGACGCTTTCCTAGAGTATCTCTAACAATACCAGCATATCGTCCAAAGGCCCGCCATGAACGAGGGTTTGTAAGCTCGGGAACATTATCAGAGAGCTCCCACAGATCAGGGTTAGATCTAACTTCTGCAATTGTGGGGAAGTTGTTCATGGCGATAGTGCCTACCAGCCATCCTCCTCCAGAGCATCCAACTATGTAATTGGATGCCTGCAGAAGTCCACCCATGGTGTTAGCAATCTCATTTCTGCTATCCAGAGCAGAAAACTCACCTGCGCCAGCCAACATAGCACGGTATCCTCCTCCAGAGAAGGAAAGACCAATGTTGGCGGACTGGTTCACATCCAGACCAGGGATGTTGACGTGTTTTAGGTAGTCCTGGAAGGCAGAATCAGATTTCGACTGCTTGGAAGCGACATAGCTAGCCTCACCAGGGGAGATTCCAGAGGCCTCCCGGAGCAGGTTGGTATTGCCGCCGCAGCTTCCCCTTGTGGGAGTGTAGGAGGCTTGGACGAAAGCTACCAACACTAGAAGCAGCAGGAAGTTTGCGATCATTGACGAAGTAGCAGCGGCTTGCTTCCGTAGGTGGCCTCCTCCTCATCTTTATAAGTTTCCGCGGAGGACCTCTTCGAAGATGTAGGGATCTACATTTATACATGCACACACCGGAAGAACTTTTAGTAGATCCTAGCTTTCAAAAAACGGTTTGACCAGACTCAGAGAAAAGCCTTGTCGATTTTGTGCGGCGACATATAAGTTTCCTTGTCTTGTACGAGGGCCGCATCCAATAAGAATCATCAGTGAATTTTAACGAGGTCGCGATACATTTACAGTTCCATGGAAAGTGTTTTGGAACTGCCGTTACTGTCTTCTCTCGATGTAACGGCGTCTCGAACTTGCTTTTTTTGCAGAAGTGAAACAAACCCTGACGTGTTTAGGGCGGCGATAGGGGGTATCCTGCGCGAGGATGTTTTGTTTCTTCCACTCATTCAAACCTTATTATGCACATCACCTAATTCTGATAGCACGTGGGGTTACATTGTAGTACGATAAGGCTCAGAGTGGAAAGTAAATATCCATACTAGCATTCCCGGTCTTTGAGCATTTGTTTGGATCCTGGGGTCATTAGTGTGATATCGCTGCTTCGAGGCGATTAAAACTATCTGTATGCAATGAATGATAGTCTTTGCTTTTTTATTATTAGAGCAAAGAAGTGCCGTAGATCCACCTACGGTATCTGGTAAGCAAGCGAGATGAGGGTGGAGAAGGATCTAAAACAGAGGCACACATCAGGCTCTCTCTAGTAATGTGACGTACAGTACTCGTACAGCTACAGGGTGCAATTAATGTATGTATCGTACAATCTGTACACACGAGTACGAGTACATTACCAGAAGACACTAGCAGGTAACCGCAGGATGACCTCTGATCTGCTACAGAAACGCAGGTGGTTAACAACACACAGCAGGTCCCTTGCTTTCTTGCTTGAGAGGATACTACACTCTTCTTAATTTCCAGTAGAAGCTCTGATACAACCTCCACCATATGAACAGATATGAGACATCGAAATTTCTTCTTTTGAAGATCGCTACGGGCCAGTATATACCAATGGCAACGTTTGCAGATGAAGGAAGAGCTGGACCATGTAGAATTGCTGCTGCAGTAGCTTGGGCACTGAGTGCAGCCTTCGTGGCTTCACGGGGATGCTGCAGTAAACTCACCAATCGCTTTTTGGCTAGATTGTGCCTGATCCATGTACGCTTGGTTCTCTTCTGCTTCCGTCAGTATTACTTGTCATATAAATATGTTAGCCCCTATTTACCTTGGCTTAGAAACACGAAATCATCGTCTGTCCCGATATCGTCGCCTAAATATCTTAGGGCGTATGTTTCAATCACTTCATCGCTGATCTCCATATGCTGTCCAGGCACTGTGTGGAACTCGAGAGCATCACGCTTCCCAAGCTGTTTGAGTCCAATCCAATTCTCTTGGTAGATCTCTCTGTCTTCAAGGGATGTTGCTTCCCCACTCTCGAGGTCCACTTCCTGAAACCACGCGCTTTCTTTGGGCACCACTGTTGTGTCTTCAGAGAACATGACCATAACAAACTTTTCCAAGTAAGATAGATCGTAGCTCTTGTTCTTCTGAGCCCTTTCGTTGTTGATATCGGCCAGGAACCCAGATTTCTCCAGGTACACATCCATTTGGTTAGGATCTCGGTAATACTGTGCCACTACCACGCTATTTTGAGAACCCTTTGTCCATACCTGGCTCTTGAACAGTTTGTTACGAGACTTGCACAGAAAGTCACTGGGTCCACATAGGGGCATATCAGCTATTCCATTGTGGGGAGACCCGAAGGTGATGAGCTTTCTGAGAGCGGGAGCTGAGGCGTTCGTGAGAGGACATAGCTCAGCGTAAGAACGGAGAAACAGGCCACCTTGAGAGAACCCTATGGCGTTAAATCCATCCTGAAGCTCAGGCAATGCTGCCAGCTGATCACACACACTCTCCACTTGTTCTCTTATATTTCCCAGAAGACCCATTTGCTGGTCTTTACTGCCATCTTCAGAGAGCCCAACTGAATGCACGTAAATGCCGGGGTAAATGTCACGGATTTGGTCCGCAACACTAGTCATTCCGGGAGAATCATATCTGTCACCGAGACCGTGCCAAAGAACTACCGGGGTAGTGGCTAGGACTGTGGATATCTGAATTGTCAATGAAACGAATTTCATGCTGGTCTTGACTGAGAATGCATGCATGCGGCCATGAATCTTATAAGGAGGCTCTCCTCAAGCTACGAAGCTAAGACAAGGTACCAAGCACACCCCCCTAAACCTTGACAGAAGAGGTCTCCACACATGCCACGAGTATGGTGCGATGGTGCTACTGTACGATACTATACTATACTTGTACCTGGTACATACGTGCTTGGCCCCTTTATTCACATATAAATATATAGCTACTTGTACAATGGGGTCAATTGCTGCCAATTCACAGAAAGAATACCTCGTGCTGTTGGTATCGTATTTCACAGTATACGATACCCTATCTCATACCAACATGCCTCGTCATGACTACGATACGTTAGAGACGTCTAAGTAAATTAAAAATCCCCTTGGGACTAATGTGCCTCATTATGGCACGGTGACTCAGGGTTCGAGCCTGTATCCTACAAGTACAGAAGCAAAAGATTAGTGTTGATAAATAATAATACTTTACATTTCGTTTGTGACTTCATGCAATGGGTCTCTAGGGTACCCCTTGAGGTTTCCCTTCTCGACTGCAGCCCTGAAGTCAGCTGCAGCGTCTGGGTAGCTTGATCTCGGTGGGGCACTGGGAAATTTTTCGAACGAGTGCTCCTCGATGTGACCTGACACCTGATCGATCTCGCTAGCAAGGCGCTTGATGCAGGTAGTGACACTCTCAATGCTAGATTTGAGCTCACTTTTCACAGTTTCATTGCCGTTTCGAGCTTCACCAGAATACACGTTGATAGTCTGAGCCAGAGACGCCAGATCGACCCCTAATGCACTCTTCACATCGTCCATACGCTTCGCCCGAGCCTCCGACAACTCCTGATTCGTTTCTGTGGCCTGCACAACAAACGAGTCCAATGGAGTCATCACAGATGATACAGACTCGGAGTGGGAGCTGACGACTTGGTCCAGATGGTTGTGGCCAGTCTCAACACGCTCAAAGACGCCACGTGTCGCCTCCTTGAGGGTAGAGCTCACCTCAGTCAACTTATGGGCTTCTCCAACAATATCAGAAAAGTCGACCTTATTTCGGGACTCTCCATAAGCACCCTTGAATGTCTCAATACTTCCGTTGACTGCGGAAATCTCTTGTTGCACCTCGGTCTTTAGAGCTCCCACAACAGCGTGCCACTGATCGTTTTGCTGTTTCAAAGCCGATTCAATCATTTGGTTCATGCGTTGTTTGAGCTCGGCCTCCGCAGCAGCTTGAGCCTCGTTTTGACGAATAACAGCAGCCGTCATGGACTCCAGCGAGCCCTGCATCGATTCTGTGCATGTGGAGGCTGTTGTAATGTGACTTTTTACCGCATCGTCCATCTGACGTTGCATCAACGCATAGGTCTCCTTCACTGATGTCACAGACTTGGACAAGCTTGAAGACACCTCGGAGAGACACTTGGTGAGTTGGGTCTCATACTGCCCAATATGGTTCTCCAGATCATTAGTAACATCTTGAAGAGAGGTCTGAATATGTGCCATTGAAGACTGAATGCTGGTTCTCATTTCGTTCTTAACGGCTCCCACTTTGTTCAATAATGAAGCCATGGAGTGGGCATCCTGACCGTTTGAGGATACCAGCTGTGTTATCTGCGCTTGAATCGACGTGATCGAAACGTCTAGCCGCTGACTAAGATCGCTAAGGAACCGATTGTTCCTATCCTGAATTCTATCAAGTGCTGTCAAACCATCAGAAGTCCGGCCCACATACTGACCCACACTTTCCTTGTGCGCTCCTACACACAGCTTGAGTCTCTTAGGTGCAGACTGCTGCAGACTTCTCAAACCTGTTTCATTCCTAACACCAATCTCACCCATGAGTCTGTTGTGTTCATGCAATTTGGTGACCTCGGCCACTGCAGAGTCCATGACTTTCAAGATACCCTTGGCGCCCTTGATCATCACAGCCTGCTGCTCCTCCATGTCCTTCATTTTCCCTTCGTAATTTCCAGCTCGTTCCTCCAAAACATCCAATCGCATCTTCTGTTCACTGATGGTGATCTTGTGACTCTCGTTTTCGACTAACAGAAGTTGATAGCTCTCCTGAGACAGAAATACACCTTGTCCTTTCCGCGTGCTTTCCAGGTCGGCTCTCAAGCGTGCAATCTCATCCACATAGTCTTTGATGAATACCTGCTTGCTTGTTGTTTCGTTCACAACGGGTGAGTTCTTAATGTTCTTCGCCCTATGTGAGTACTCCAATGTCGAAATAGTCTCGTCAATAGACACACGTGCTGGACTGACAGTGGCGATGATGACTGTCTTTGTCCTTCCTCCAAGACTCTCCTGTAGTAACCGTGTCAGCTTGCTCTCTCTGTACGGGATGTGTGGGGTTCCATCAACCAGCGAATTAATGACACGCCCTAGAGTAAGCAACGACTGGTTAATTGACCCAGCCTCTCTTGCTCGCATGTTCTCAGCTCCACTTCGACCTACATTCTCGGATCCAGCCAAATCCACCAAATTCAGTTTTCCAGTGCGTAGATACTCTTGCCCATCAGCAGTATACTCTTTGGTTGATAGTGTGATTGTGAGCACTGAGTGGGATCGTGAAGACATATCATTGCATTTGGTGGCAGCAACCTGACGGCGAGTGAATCCTTCCTGCAGCACATCCATAGCCTCTGTGCATGATCGAACATATGCCTCCTCCAGGCCTTGGACAACAGTTCCCTTTTTCCCTGGCTCCTCAAAAATTCGAAGTTTCTTGGTGTCCCCTTGACTACTCAACAAGTCTCTGAGCTCCTCGTTGTAGAGCTCAATATAGGAAAGCTTGACCGAGTTTTCGCCAGCCGAGCCCGAAAGTCGCTTGAACAACTCTACCAGGACCCTGGGAACGATTCCAGCGTTAGCAACCGCCTCCCCTCTCTCATCTAGATTGAAATCGCCAGTCATTGTGTATGTTTTTCCTGTTCCTGTCTGTCCATAAGCAAATATCGTGCAGTTATATCCTTGTAGCATCTCGTCGAGGGAGCTGCTCACAGCCTCAAAGATCATTCCTTGATCTGACTCTGGCCCAAACACTCGATCAAATGTATATGTTTTGCCTGTGTGAGCAACCGGTCCTCCATCGACAGTTATTTCCCGTCCCTTGTGGCCACTGGTTTTGACCACAACAGACGAGTTTTCTAACATCTCACGCTCATTCCGACCACGGCAACGGACCAGAACTTTCATACCGGTCGATGGAGCCATGCTTGGCCGTGGCTTTGGAGTTGTCGAAGAGATGGACGGTCTGTAGCTCTTTCTCATGGTTGTTGGTGAGATGCTGGAGTTGATGATAGGAAGAAGTTAGATGTAAATAAAGGTGGTTGCCCAGGTAACGCGGTGTAGACGCGATGCCATAACCTTCGCGGCGCATTGAGAGAAAACAATTAATAAAATACAAATAAAACTGTCTCTCACCTTTGGTACAGTATAACCTGATACAGCCATTGGTATGTGTTGGGCTTATTTAACATGTTAAGATCGTTACCAGTAATAAAATGTTTCTGGATTATTTCGTATTGGTTAAAAGTAACCCCAAATACGCGTTCCAATACTTGAACTCCCGGATAGCCTAGAAGAATAGGGTTTCTTTTTGGATACAGAAATCGTTTTCGTGATTTCAGAAATTATGTAACTATTTAAAAGAGATGTAGTATCTACGTAACACACACTGCTACCATACACAGTGACAGTCCCGCATCTACCCGATCCACCGTCATCTATACCCTCTAAAGCGAATAGGGGTATGACTTCGATGGCTTGATCTCCTCCATCACCAGAACCCATCAACCTATGGAGCATAAGGAAGTGAGGCAGAAACAGGAGGGACACATTCAATAAATATTCCAGAGACTCAGACAGCTATCGCACAATTACTTGTTGCAATAGGTGTCTAGATTTCCAGCACATTTATCGTGTTGCATGAGGAGAAGTAATTTTAGGAAATGGAAGACTTTTATACCTCTGGGCTTGATTTACCCGGTCGTAACTTTATTTTCTCTGCTGGGGCTGGTATTGAAAGGAACATTCTGGTGGGTATTGCACTGATGGAGGCACTGGTGGCGGCACAGTATCATGTCTGTGCGTGGTCTTTTCGAGGGAGGTAGAAGTCAAGAATAGACGTGAAACTAACAATATGCATTGTTTCTGATCGGGTCTAAACAATCTCTTGTAAGCGTAATTTGTCAATTTCCAGGCACCAGGGCGGGTAAATATTTCTTAAGTAACTCAAAGTGGAATACTTATACTGGTACTTATACGATAGAGCCCGTTACAGTTAGGTTCATGCATATAAGATGGCTGGGGTGATTATATTATAGATTTATCCAGAACCCTACAAGTCACTTGAAAGCACGCCAAATGGACAGAATCGCCAAAGCACTAGCCAAGGAGCGGGTCGTTCTTGCCTCTACATCGCCTCGTCGTATCGAGCTCCTTCGACAACTCGGATGTAAAGATGTGGATGTTGTTCCCTCATATTTCAAGGAAGACCTCCCCAAGCACAGCATGTCGCCATTTCAGTATGTCGTGGATACGGCCAAGGGCAAGGCTATGTCTGTTTACGAGGCTACCATGGACGACTTGATCCCGCCCAAGCTTGTCATCGCAGCTGACACTGTGATTTTGAGAGGCTCAGAGATTCTGGAGAAGCCTAAAAATGAGGTGGAGCATTTTATCGGACTTCAGAAGCTACGAGACAACAAGGGACCTCACCAGGTTCTCACAGCTGTGGTTTGCGTGTCGCCTCTTGACGAGCCCGTTAGCCCAGGCTACTGCGTCAAGACTCACTTGGAGTCTACAGAGGTGTTTTTCGACCCTGATACCAGTGATGAGTTTCTGAAGAACTACGTTGAGTCTGGTGAGGCTAAGGATGCTGCTGGAGGATACAAGATCCAAGGTGTTGGAGCTCTACTCATCTCCAAGATCAACGGAGATTACAACAATGTCATCGGTTTGCCACTCTTAGCAACCTGGAAGCTCATGGGATCTACCATGTTCGAGCAGGAGCTTGATAGCGATGCTGAGGACCGGTTTTAAGGACTGCTGACCCTACGTCTCTAGTTACAGTGACTACACACTTCGAGTGCTTTTGAGAGGAGCTATAGGCAGCACATTTGGTATTCGGCGGTTTAAAAGGGCTCGTGGCCTATCGAGCTTTGTATAGTATAGAGGATTACCCACCCCACCCCATGGCACCACCCGTGCTAATGGTGTCGTATACTCGTTGATGGGACTGTTTAAGCACTGGTTGCAGTTGTTACAGTGCAAGAACCTGGTACCTGGTACAACACAAGGATATTTTAAGGAATGAAGATAATTTAAATGAAGAATTGTCCTTGCATCGTCATGGAATTTCGTGTACAATTCGTTTAGGTAAAGTACAAGTATCATAGTAATCTCACCATCACTTTTCCACTCGATCGGCGTAACTAGGACTTACAATACTCTTCACCCAAGTCTATCTATCGATTGATGCAGGTGGTACCTGGTAGGTGGTAGAGTGTCAGATTCTGTTGTGGCCGAGCCTGCAGGACAACGTCATTTGAGCGTCTGAGACGCATCCTACGGAAGACCATTTGGTGTTGGCCAACGTCGGTTTTGGTCCGTTTACAGAATAGCACCGCTGGGTCTGTTACGAATGCCAGGCTTTTCAAGTGCTTAGTGATCGCGCCCTTAATAGAGAGAGAAATACAAGTCAAACGCTGGCAACAACTGAAATATGTGACAATTCGGGCTTGATGGTGCATTTAGACGCAGTGACGCTCAGCTACTGTACCTGGCTATATTATGTGCTTGAAAAATCATGTCGGTTCGTACTCGTACTTTTAAAATTACCATAGATATGAAACTCCCAGCCTTCCTATTCCGATGAGCAACCATGTTCTGACTTTCGTTTTACTGAGCCTCTGTGAAATCTCACAAATTTGAATACTATGACACAAATTGTGGGAACATTGGTATGATGGGGCTGAGCTCAAAATAAAAGCTGGTCTCTTACTTGGCGTTGAGGGTACACCAGTAGCAACCATAGGTATTTGATACATTGTGTTGTGTTGTCCGAGACACGTGCACCTACATGCATCACTACAAATGCAGACTCAGCCAGCCATCGTGGCCACAGAGCAGAGATCGCTAAGAAAGACTTCCAGAACAACTCCATTCTTCATATGCCAGCACCAACCCATACCTTTCAATAGCCCGTTATCACTACCATGGATACTGCAGTTCACTGTACTTCTTCACTTGCGTCGTGATGATACTGTAGAACAACCAATGTTAATCTCAACCTTAAATGATTTAGGCTCATGAAAAAAGCCTGTGTGCATTTCCATGTTGACTAAGCAGCGCGACTGACCCCGTGATCGCTTCTGCAACGGGTATTCAAGAAAGTCATCAATGACAGAACATTTATAACCATGACTAACATTCTGTGTGTATTTACTAAGCTTATCAGGTCATATGATCCATTCAGAGAGCCAATCAAAGTACCGGCCACGCTGTCATCTTGAGCTTATTAATTGGTTTACCACCAGGCCCCGAATTTACCCGACTACCAGAGTTCGGAGCAAAGCCAAATTGCTTCAGAACCGAGAAGTATGCACGAAACCACCCAAACTCCGAACAAGGTATACGTCAGACGCCAGGTGCATTAGATCAATAGTTCATGGAAAAATGGCTCAATGGCTGAGGAAAATGGTATTTGAAAAAATACGGTTGTTCAATTGGTACAGAAATGGTCAATTGCTCTTCTTCCTATTTCCAACCACACTACTACGTTACATGGGAAGATCCATTTGGTGTCTCTCCCCAGATGTGCATCTACCTGTTTATTGAAAATAAGCTCGGGACCGGACAAGGTAAATTCAACTCGCGTTGTTATTGGGTCAAATTTAGGGTTCCAGCTTTTCCTATTTTCTCGTCATCCCCTTCCTTCAGGGTTTTCCTTTTCTCCATCAGTAGTCTGAATCAAATCAACACAATGGCTCTTTTCCCATCTGTTTCCGCTATCCAGGCCTCTTTTGACCCCAACGGCGCCCGAGCTGGTGCTTTCAACGTCCGATCTTCTCTCGACAAGACCGTCGAGAAGGTCGAGAAGAAGGCCGATGCCCTCCTTGCTGATGCTAAGGCTGAGGTCTCTAAGGCCGGCGATGCCATCAAGGCCCAGAAGGCCAAGGGCATCGAGCTCTACTCCCCTGAGTTCTACGCCACCTGCGTTGCTGGTGGTATGCTCGCCTGTGGTGTTACCCACGCCCTCGTCACCCCTCTTGATCTCGTCAAGTGCCGACGACAGGTGAACCCCAACCTCTACTCCTCTAACATGCAGGCCTGGAGATCCATCATTGCCGCTGAGGGTATGGGTGGTATCTGGACCGGTGTCGGAGCCACCCTTATCGGTTACTCTCTCCAGGGTGCTGGTAAGTACGGTTTCTACGAGCTCTTCAAGAAGAAGTACGGTGACCTTGTTGGTGCCGAGAACGCCGAGAAGTACAAGACCTTCGTCTACCTCGCCGCCTCCGCCTCCGCTGAGGTTATCGCCGATGTCCTGCTCTGTCCTTGGGAGGCCGTTAAGGTCAAGACCCAGACCACCATGCCCCCCTTCGCTACCGGTGCTTTCGATGGCCTGAAGAAGATGGTCGCCGCTGAGGGTGTTGCCGGCCTCTACAAGGGTCTTACTCCCCTCTGGGCCCGACAGGTTCCCTACACCATGGTTAAGTTCGCCACTTTCGAGCGAACCGTCGAGCTGATCTACTCTTACCTGCCCTACCCCAAGAAGGACTACTCCTTCCTTGCCCAGACTGGTGTTTCCTTCCTCGGTGGTTACATTGCCGGTGTCTTCTGTGCTATTGTCTCCCACCCCGCTGATGTTATGGTCTCCAAGATTAACTCCGAGAAGCAGCCCGGTGAGTCCACCGGCCAGGCCGTCTCCCGAATCTACAAGAAGATCGGCTTCGGTGGTCTCTGGAACGGTCTCGGTGTCCGAATCGTCATGGTCGGTACCCTCACTGGTCTCCAGTGGCTCATCTACGACTCTTTCAAGGGTATTGTTGGTCTCCCCACCGCCGGTGGAGCTCCCCCTGCCCAGAAGTAAGAGTCTCGACGAGTACTTCTATAAAGTAATTTATCCACCACCCGTGGTAGTAATAGACCAAAATTATGTTACTATATTATCGTGATCGTAGTTGTACCAGGTAGTTGTGAGCTTAGATTTATGATACGATACTTCTATTGTATTCGACGTAGCTTTTATTGTATAATATTAATGCAACGTGGCTACTGCCTGCTTGGTATTAGACCTACCCGTAGACAACACCGTCAGTAGTGTGCTTGTATTTGTGATGTGATAATTATTGAGGGTGTTTTCTCTTTTCGCCATCAGTCCTAATTTCTTAGTCAGCCTCGTCACTCTCACTTACCACTCCTGTAGATAAGCTTCGGCATTGAAGCTTATGTAAAAATTCTGTCCCAGCAGTAAAAAAAAATATTTTGAGTAAGGTAGCAGGTGCAGATTTCCTCTCTCATACACACAAACACAACCATGAAGTCCAGTGCATTAAAAAAGGGCGTGAAGTCCTCCAACGGAACCAAGAAGGTCGGAGTGTCCAAGGCTTCCACCAAGGCCAAGGCCCAAGCCGCCTCTGATGATTTTTCCAAGTTTTCTTCCTCTGAGGACGAAGACCAGGATGAGGCTGGATTTGAGAGTAGTGACGACGAGGAGGAGTTTGAGGATGGAGATGATGAGGATGAGGCTATGGATGATACCCCTGGTACCGTTAAGAAGACTGCAGTAGCCAAGTCCAACCGAGCTGTTACCACAAAGACATCCAAGAAGCCTGGATCTGGTGTCGTATACCTGGGCCGAATTCCTCACGGTTTCTATGAGGAGCAGATGCACTCGTATTTCAGCCAGTTTGGCAATATTTCCCGACTGCGTCTCTCCAGAAACAAGTCTACCGGTGCCTCTAAGCATTACGCCTTCATCGAGTTCGAGTCTAAGGAGGTGGCACAGGTTGCCGCTGAGACCATGAACAACTACCTGCTCTTCGGTCACATTCTTAAGTGCAAGGTTGTTCCCGATGATGAGGTTCATGAAGCTCTGTTCGAGGGAGCCAACAAGACCTTCCGAGTTCTTCCAAGAGCGCAGGTTGCCCAGTACAAGAATGAGAGACCCCGATCTCGAGCAAAGTGGGACCAGCTGAAGAAAGAGTCTGCGACTTTGCTCGATGCTAAGCTGAAGAAGCTCGGCGAGATGGGTATCGACTACAAGTACACCCCCGTTGCCGACGTCCGAGTGCCCAAGAAGGCCGCTGCTGGAATCGCTGAGGGTGCTAAGAAGAAGAAGCAGAGAACTTCTCTGGCTTAACTTCAGAAAAGAAAAGCCTCAGTTGGATCTTGGGGTCGGAATTATCTTATTGTTGCATGTCTCGTATATTTATGGGGAAACATATTACCACAAGTACAGGTACAAGTTCTTGTAGCTAGGTCTAATAAACCTGTAATACTAATAATGAATACTGTGAATTGTACGAGTATTGGAGCCAAATTGTAGTTTTGTCGTAGTTGTAATGCTGGTTTTCAGTATTGTCTATAATCGTTATATGGATACACTGCGATGATAACCACACCTCGTGTCGTATCTCCTTCTCCATTGGTACATACATTTACAATACGGTACCGTACGATAACGAACATGAATGGGAAGCGGCAGCGATACTGTACATCTACCAATACTTGCACCTCGTATGTAAGCCATGACAAATTGAAGTCAGTGTATTGAAATTATTTCCAGACGTTCGCAAAGACGTCATCCTCCTGCTTCTTGGGTGCGGCGGCGTCTGCCCAGTCGTTGTGAGCATTGTTTTGTTGAGCTCCTCCAAACCCACCGAGCCCGCTGTTAGCCTGCTGCATGTTACCGAAGCCACTGTTGGCCTGCTGCATATTTCCAAACCCACCAAAGTCGCCCCCTGACTGCTGCTGGAACTGCTGTTGCTGGAACTGTTGTTGCTGGAACTGCTGCTGTTGGAACTGCTGCTGCTGCTGCTGCTGCTGCTGTTGAACAACGGGAGCTTGTCGCGAATTGGCATAGAGCGACAGAATGGACTTCTTCAAGTCAGGTCGAGAGCTGTCGGGAGCAGAGGCAGATGGGAAAGGCTGTTGAGCCTGGAACTGCTGCTGGGTGGGGCTCTGCTGCTGCTGCTGCTGCTGCTGCTGAGGGGGTTGTTGTGTCTGGGGTGGCGACTGGGTGAATGAAAGGAAGTCGTCATGCTTCTGCGTCTGCTGAGGCTGTTGATGTTGAGCGGGTTTGTGCTGGGTTTGCGCGGGCTCATCGAAGTCAAGCCCAATTAGCGAGGATTGCTGGGTGGCAGGAGCCTTCTTGGCGACCTGAGGGGGTCCTGCAATTTTAGTGTCCTTAGGGGGTGCCTGAACGGGGGCAGAAGCATGGCTAGCTCCGCCAAGGGTATCGGGATCAGGGACTGTGGTGGATGCGGCCCATTTCTTCATGTCGTACTTTGTTCGAATGAAATTCTCAATCTTGTTGTCGTCAGGGACGTGTCCCTTAGGGAGCTTGGCTTCCCAGAACATGTTGCACCGGGTGTTACCCCACTTCATCATACTCGCGAGCTGTTCCTCTGTCCACGCGTCGAGATCAACGGATTTCACTGGGTTAGTCAATGTCACAGCCGTAGCTCTCCTGCTTCTGTCTACTTACCTCTGGAAATGTGAGTTCCCATTCCTCTGTGGATTCCTGAACATCTGAGTTAGTAATTGATAAAGGGTCGTAGAGAGCAAGATTAAGATACCCACCTAATGCAAATGAAGCACCCGAGATTCCAGCTTGCCCAACGAGGATGGGTCGCAGTTTTGCAGTCCGCGCAGACCTTGTTGTCGGATTCACGGAGCAGGGACTTGAGCAGCTGCTGGCTCTTATCAATAGGAACCTTTTTCGAGACCGCAGCAGGGGGTGCGGCCTGGGCGTCGCGGTTTCGACGAGAGTAGTACGACATGCGATTACTGGGAGATGGTGTGGCTTTGTCGTCTGGGGATGTACGTGGTCAGAGGGGGATTGAAGATCGCAGCTGTAGGGACAACACTGTGCGAAAGCTTATCCGCCCTAGCTAGTCAGTGGACCTGGAAACGCGCCATTAATAAGGGCAGAGGATAGCCGCCAGGATAATATATAGGCACGCTCGGAGTGAGACTTGTTGCGCTTGGTCAAGAAAGTAATTGATTGTACAAGCACAATACTTTTAACTGCGCCATCCACTTTTAAAAATTATACACCTCTCAAATGTGTCATTGTTAAGAGACAACTTCCAGCATGTACATGTGATTTATCTCCTATAAGCACAACTACAACAGATGAATTGGTGTGCCCACACGTGCAATATCTTCCTTGCACGTGCACAAGTCGTACTTGTACTATTGTATCGATGGTTCTTGAAAAATACATTATAATTACAAGTAGTGCTGATATATAAAAAATGGCGCTGTCTGAACGTTCACGCGTTGTACATGTCATCAAACAATGCCGACGTCTCATCGCCCCCTCCGTTGAAATCCAACATATCCAAGTCATCCATACCCAGATGGTCCACGTTTTCATCAACTTTGATGGGTGGCTGGCTCTTCTCCTTTTTTACCTGTGCTGGGGCACTCGATACGCCTGACTCGAGCTCCTTCCTGCATGCGGCGATATAGCTGAAAATCTCCTGGCTTTGCCGAGAATTCTGGACAAACTCGTCCACCTTGGTCTGTAGCAGCGTAGCCTCCTTCGCCGTACGTCCGAACACGGCCTGCGCCGAATCAGAGTCCTGTATCGTGGCCAAACTCCTCAGTAGGCTGGGCATTCTGTGTCGCAGCTCTGAGATTTGCTCCAGGAGATCCTTGAGCTGCTGTATGGACTCCTCCACCTTGAATTCCCCAGGAGGAGGGGGGCCCGCAGAAAGCGGACCTACTCTGGGCCCTCCGGTTGTGTTCTTGGGAGAGATGTCAGCCATGTGTAGCACTTGCAAGGCAGGACTTGTGGATGATTCCGAAATATCTGTCAGAAGACCAGAACGATAGGACTCGCAACCATGCATAACTTGAGCTAATTTCACGTGATGCAGGAGAGATGATAATCTCTCCTGGAACTAATATATGGGTGAACACTGGTAAATGCCCACCTCTGCTCTGCTCCATGGGACACAGACTCCCAAGATCCCACGCGTTCACTTCGCACAACACATAACCCTCAGTCCAACGATTTTTTTATAATTTTTTATACGATTATTAATTTAATACAACTCTATAATAGTTGAGAAATCTAATAATACGAGTCCAGCATGCTGGTAAAAGTACGAGTAAGATACCCGTACGAACTTGTACGACTGTAGCTACTTCTACTTTTATTCATTCTCGTACAGTGCCCCGCTATTAGGTGTCTGTACAAGTACTATGTTCCCATCCTGAGGATAGCGCACGCTTGTGGTAACATCGCTCAATACAGGTGGATCTAGAAGTGTGTACTCGTAGTGTACACTCGCACTTTTACCACACATCCCAAAGATAGCTGATGCCTTCGCCTCAAAGGACCCAGTCGTTAAAAATATAGAATAATTACACTGAAAAGTGACGTCGGTTAGACCCAGTGAGCGTGCCTAGGTTAGCTAGTCGTCTCACATGTGATGCTGATTTGAGGAGCCTTTTGTCTTCTTTCTCTGATAATGATGCGGCCATCCACCTCCTGCCTCCATCCGCAACCGAGGTCCTTTTGGATGGCAGGCCACTTCCAGCCTATCATCTTTTCCAGTTCAGCTGTTTGGATGAAGAAGTAAGACTTTCCTACACGCTTGAGACACTCCATCGCCATGTGGGAGTCCCCAGACTGCATCATCTTAGAACGCCCCAGATCTGTTTCTGTGGCATAAAGTCTGGCCCATGACACCGAGTCCTTCGTTTCCCACGCTCTTAAGACTGCCTGCAGCCTCGAGTCTTTCCAGCCATTTCGATCCAGAATTTCGTAGCCTCCCGAAACGTTACCGGCAACAATCGCGAGGTAGAGCGCGTAGACACCACAAACCTCCTGTATCTCTGCATTCGTAAGTGGCAATTCCTCATGAATTTCCAGTAACTTCAACACAGAAGGCACGTAGCTAGCATAGTGACCCATTGTGGAAGTGACTCTCACTGAAAACAGGAAAACCACCTTCATGAAATCAGATGGCTGTTGTGCAATCATAGCCTCTCGTAACTTACGTAAAGACATGATAATTGAATCTATCGCAGGCTTCTTTGATCTGTCCTTGTCTCCAGCTCGCTTACCACCTTTTTGGTCTGTGTCCCAACTGACGGCCTGGCTCTTCTCGACAGCTTTCAACGCTGCCTTCAGAACTGATCCGTCGCCAGCGTCGTAACAGAACCGGATGTAATGTCGCTGAATAGCCCCAAAATATTTCTTTTGCTCCTCCTCGTTGTTCACGAGCCGTGTGTCTTCGCCTCGACTTAACAGACCATAGTCTTCCTGAGTTGTGGGGATCTCAAACTTCTTTGCACGGCGTGCCAGTGTTGCGCTGTTTCTCAGCGACCCTCCAAAGGTGTTGCGAGCTAGTTGACTGCTTCTTTGTCTTGAATCATCGTTGAATGATCTGTCTTCCCATACTGGGGCTGTCGCTGGTCGCATTGGTGTGGAAACCGTGATGCTTGTGACATAAAGCATGTCTTATCATGCATAATGTCACGTGAATTAAATATTTCCCGAATCTTATGAAACCGCTATTACAAATACCTGTGATACCATAGACATTTGGTTTTTGTACTTTCAGGCATGTTACTGTATGTATTGTATGTATATACATGTTTGAGATTATAAATATTTAGTGTCCCGGATCTACTGCCGGTATTCGCGGTAAACTAGCCAAAGCACAACACATGCAACACCAGTTACGCAAACAAATGACAACTGGAATGCTTCATGATAGCATGCAGCGCCGAGTGTACAGATCTGGGCCCCTCGTTCAGTGACAATGGAGTGCGAGTCATAGACCTTGCCGTACCACAGGTTGAGGCAGTAAGATGGAATGATGGGGGCTAACGAGAGTAGTCCCCAGTTTTGGCTAAAGTGCTTCATGCCATATGAGTCTGCCAAAATGGTGGGGTATGAACCAAAGCAGATACCATAAGCAAGACCCGACAAAGCAGATACAATCCAGAAATTGTGAACTTCAGTCACACTTAGAGCTCCCATTTGGCCCATAACGGAGGCAGCGGTTGATGCAATCAATAATAATGATCGCGGGTGGGACTTACTGGCAGCCAAATCGCACAAATACCCTGATCCAATACGACCGAGGAACGAGGCTATGGAAATGGCGCCCACCTGTAGAGACTGAAGCTGCTCTGAGTCATGAGCTCCGCCAACAGTCTTGGACTGAAACTGTAGCGCTTTGACACTAAACCCACAAGAATAAATGAACATCTGTCCAATGCCTGCAATGAACCCCATGATGAGAAAATGCTTCCAGAACTGGCTGTCCATTATAAGTTTCACCCCGTAAATATCGACATTGTTAGATGTGGCGCTGTTTTTCTTAAGATCTGCGTCGGCTTCTTTGGATGCTGGGCTCTGAGGGCTGGTAGGTTGAGAGATACGCATGTGCATTTCGATACCTGAATTGCCCCTCGAGTGGAGAGAAGGAGGCATGGGGCGCACAGCAATGAGCCCAATAGCAAGAAGGATAGTGGGGATGACGGTTAGAGCGAAAAGAAAATCAAGGGTGACGCCATCGTAATAAGTCGAAAAGAGGGTGGAGAAGAAGAAGGCAGACAACCCGAACGCCGCCATGGGCACACTGGTTGCCGCACCACGGGCGTTGGGGAAGTTCACAGCTGCACATTTCATGGCGCTGGCAAAACCAAAGGTTCCTCCCGTTCCCACTAGTGCCATTGCGCACGCGAGAGTGGGTACTGATGCCACAACATTGATGTAACAGAGCCGGATGATAGTGTAACCACCACCCATGAATAAAGCACCGATGATGATGGGTGCCTGGAACCCGTGCTTGTCGACAACAACACCAGCGAAGGGTCCACTGAGTGCCATACCGAGGTTTCCGATCATGCCGATTTTAGACGTGTCTGTCGTATTAAGAGCGAGTCGCAGCCCCAGCTGAGGAGCAAATGCCGAGTAGAGGTACATAGTACCACACGCGATACCGGTAAGGAAACACCCTACCAGCGAAGCTGCTCTTTCCATTTGTCGTGTCATAACATGCGGATTTTGTATCTGGTTAGGTTCTGGATATTTACAGTTGTGACGTGTGTGATGGTATCTTGTGTGTACATACACTGCAACCCCCTATAATGCGGAGTAAAGGGAGTATCGCACTCCTACTAAGGGCCATACCAGAAGCAGGATGTCCTGTGACTTGTTGAAATATACCCAGGTTCTCACAGCAATCGACTTTTTTCTCCTGTATCTTATGCTAGAATGCCATTTTTCACTGCTACGGGTGTCTACAACGGATGTATTCTGCGTTGTGACGTCAATGATCAACAACGCGAAACACCCGCGGGGAATGAAGAATAATACTTGTAACCATATCATTTAGTGGTGCGATTGGAAACTAAAAAAATAATATACTGTCATCGATAGCATTGCACAAGAAATGTACGATACCAGGAAGTTTTAAATATGGAATCCCAGATATATCATGGCTACATCAGGTCCACTTCCCATCATTGCATTCCACGAAACCATCTGATGTAACAACTATGAAACCAACTTAGAACCGTGCTGGTGCAATGATGGTCCTCACTCTCCCTCTCTCCTGATTAGGAAAATTGGCTAGTCAGAACATTCCAGGCATATAGGATACTGGCTGTCCTCAGATTGCCTACAGTTGCAAGTTGTCCAAGTACGTACCCGTACCTGCACCACTACGAGTATGTACTGATATTCATACTCGCAAATGGTCACAAATTACATAAAAGAATGTCACACGCCTCAGGTCATCACTGTATCATGAGCGCCAGCAGTGAAGGGCGCCTCTCCAGCAATGGTTTTTAGGTTGTTATTTGTCAATCTCCTCCGCCTCCCCCTATTGCCACGACGTGCAAGCATCTCGATTCGGACATCAGAAGAAGCGGAGTATGTTGGGGAAAAAAAAGTGGAGGCGCGAAAGTATATATGTGTTTTTATTTGCGACCGGGTAATCGGCCCTCATTCATTCTATGCACCATTTCTCCCAACTCACAGAGGGTGTCCGCAACACTAGTTCACTCAATGGTTAAACCGAATCGGGAAACATGCCCTAAACCTAATCATCAGTATGCCCATAGTGTAAATCTCACATGAACTCTTGGATCAATCCACCGCAAAATGTCCTCCCTAGACAACCAGCTCTCTGCGTTTAAAAACAAGATCAAGTCGGCGCCGACGATCAAGAAGCCCTCGTTTGTGGCTAAACGCAAGGAGGAGGAGGAGGGTGTTGGTGGTCAACAAAAGAAGCGAAAGGTGGTTCCGCCCGTGAACCCCTTCAACGAGAATGTTGGACGCCACGCTGCCACACAGTTGATGCATGCTGTGGAGTACATCAAAAAGCAGGTGGGGGTTGTTCCGATAGAGAACATTCGATCCTACCTGTCGCTTCAGAGTGCTGATTTCTTGGTGCCTCTTCTGAAGAAGATGGACCAGATGTCCTACAATGCCGTTCAGAAGGGGTTCGAGTACATGCCCAAGTTCAACATCCGTACCAAGGCACAGCTCATGGCATTTCTCAAGTCTCAACCCACAGCTAAGGGTCTCAGTGTGCGTGACCTGAAGGACGGCTGGGCTGATTGTCTAGACAGCATTGAAGAACTTGAACAGAGTGGCGACCTCATTGTGCTTCGTACAAAGAAGGAGAACTCGCCACGAATGATGTGGGCCAACATAGGTGGTCCTATCGGTAAAGTTGATGACGAGTTCAGGTCTATGTGGTCACAGATCAAGGTCCCTGATGAGTCTGACTTGCCATCGAAGCTTGAAGAAGCTGGCCTGAAGCCCACATCGGTGGATCCTGCCACTATCAAAAGCAACAAGGGAAACGGAAACGGTGCAAAGAAACAAAAGAAGCCCCGTCGAAGCAAGATCACGAACACCCATTTGGATGGTGTTCTCAAGGATTACGGCAGATAGTGGGCTCGTTCACAACTGTCTGGTGGTAAAGTGAGCACTTCAGACAGGATCATCATATTATTTTATTCAACTCATATAGCATAAGGAACCTTCCTATTAATACTCCGAACATAAGCTGGTGCTGTCCAGCGCCTACAATATCGGGGGTTACACCAACCTCTGATTTTTCTACTGTCCCAGCACTTAGCTAGTTGGAGAAAAAAGGTGGATGAATTACACACAACAAATGTTCTAAGAGTTAGCCATTTACTGGCATTTACCAAAGTACATTTACTGCACATACCGTCCCTGGTATATTTGAACTGACATCGGCTTATTCAGCAAAGGTCACCAACGCAAAATAGAGTTCATAGGCTCTGCAGGATTGTAGAAATTTTGGAACTTTAGAAAATATATATCTAACCACCACACTAGCAACAGGATGTCGGACCAAGTGCGATTTTACTTAGAGCAGAGCATTCCTGAGCTCGAGGACCTCGAACAGCGAGGTCTGTTCACCAAAAAAGAGATTGCTCAGCTTGTGCGTAAGCGAACCGACTTCGAGCACAGAATCACTGGAAGACAGTCTCGACCTCGAGATTTCTTGCGATATGCCCACTTTGAAATCAATCTGGAGGCTCTCAGAATGAAACGGGTAGCCAGACTTGGAAGTAACCCTGCTGCCAAGCTGAAGAAGAACCGAAACCGAAACATTCCGACCCCAACAAACATCTCCGACTATGCCGGCCGAAGGCGAATCAATTTTGTGTTCGACCGAGGAACTAAAAAATTCGCAGGCGATGCCGACCTCTGGAAACAACACATTGCTTTCCTGAAACACTACAAGATGATGGCGAAGCTGTCGACCGTCCACACCAACATGCTTAAACTCTTCCCCAACCGGGCTGATATCTGGATCATGGTGGCCAAGCATGAGTTTGACGAGAATTCGGCTGCACAGACAGCACGATCTGTTTTCCAGAGAGGTCTGAGATTTAACCCTGAAAGCAAAAAGCTGTGGTTGGAGTACACCAAGCTGGAGCTGCTGTATGTGTCGAAGATTCTCACACGAAGAAAGCTCCTTGGTATCCTTTCTGACAGAGAAAAACAGCGAGAAGTAGAGGAAGTGAAGGAGGTTGACGACGACAATATCATTGCACTTCCTGAGATCGATGGAGATGATGAGATCAAGGCTGAGCTCAAGACTCTTCCCGAAGCCGACATTGACATGCTCGGCAACCCATCCACCAACCCTGCCCTTCGAGGTGACGTTGCTCTTGCCATCTTCGATTCTGCTCTCGAGACTATTCCTAGATACTCTTCCGAAATCAACACCGGTCTTAAGAATGACGATGGATCTTTCACAGTCGCTCTTGCGCCTCACTTTGCATTCCTGCTGTCATTCTCACGGCAGTACCTTGAGCTCTTTGACGAGTTTGAGGACATGGACCGAGAGTACCTTTGTGCACATGTCATCCAGGCCGTGATGCAACAAATCAACAATGATATCAGCTCCACATCCCTGAAGCTCACCGAGAGCGCTATCGCTGGTATCGCTCAGTTGGTGGTGGATGACATCACTCTCTCTGTGCGATACTTGTCCCCTCTGGAAGCTGCCTTCCCTGAGGCCTTCAAGCTCGCTCTTAACAAGTACAACGTAGCAATGTCGAAGACTTGGAAGAAGAAGGGATCCGAAAGACAGCAGCAAGTGCGAAAGCAAATTGCATCACAGTTCAAGGAGAAGCTGGGAGGATATCTCGAAGCTGGAAAATCCGTCGATAGAGAGATTGATGAGAACCTCAAGCGAGCACTCAAGGCTGTCATTAAGAAGACCGAGGACGACATGTAAGCATTTTTAATATATATACATTGAACACAACTATTGTGTAATTTTACAATGGTACCAGTACTGGGAGGTATACTTTTATTCATTTGTTACGGTTTATTTGGTACATCTACAAGTATCTTACTGCTCTATTTGGTTTAGTCCTTCTTGCTGCTACCCCAGTCTGCGAAACGAGGAAGAGGGGTTCCGAAGTTTTCTGATCGCAGTTTTCTAGGGAAAATCACACCTTGGAATACAACAGTCACAATAGCTGCAGTCGCGATCATGGTTGCTGCACACCACATCAGCGTGGTAGAGGAGAAGGCGGAGTTGTTTTCAGAGTTGGCAGGGAGGGTAAACACCTCGTTGTTGTTGCTACCAGGGTACCACTTGACAGAAAGTTGAAGGGGGAGGAAATCACCGTTCTTGTATCTCTCTGTCTCGATTCCTCTGGAAAACGCAGCTGCCACCACAGGGGTCTCGGTCTTTCGTGAGTACATCATCACGGCGTTCAGCTTCGGGTCTATGTCTAGATGAGACTCCTGAATATGGCCACGGATGGTGAATGTCAATGGAAGCCAGGTTGCAGGCTCCGACAACACGTTCTTGTTCTTCTGCTTGGAGGCTCGGAGTCGGCAACTGAAGGGAGCATCCTCATGAATGTAGAGCTGGAAGAGGTGGTAGAGCTGGTCAGAGAACCCAATGGTGCAATTGACGTCCTGGTCGACACGATACTGAAATGAAAGTGGCTTTCCAGTTTCCCTGCAGATTGGAAAGTCCTCATAGAGGATCTCATGGGTTTTCTCATCGAAAAGGTGCTCTCCGTCGTGAATGCTTCGTCTAATGCATTCAAGAGGAAGATCGTCGCCTATGCTGTAAGGGTTGAGATCTGTTTCTCCCCGAGAATCAAAAAAATATGGCTCAGCAGCCAGCACTCCAGCGATAAATAGTGGTGCCAGTCTCATGTTTGGTGTAATTGATGGTGTGGCCAGATGGTTGATCTGAACCTTGTAAGGCAAACACGTCACGTGCCAAAAACAAAGGAGTGCTTGGGTGTCAAGGCTAAATATGCGACATGTGGAAGGTACAGCGAGCGATGAAGTTATAGCAACCATCAACTATTGAATGAAGTAAGAATCGAATGTCGGAATAATTCTACTGATTAGTCATTTATCCACCAACCTCGGAACGTTCTACACAGAAATCAGATCGTACATTGGCCATGCATGGAGCTAAGTTACAAGTAAGAGGCAGCAGCAACAAGCTCCCCATAGTCTCTTTCATGCCATGACGACCATACCGCAATCGTCACGGAAGACCACGCTGATTCCACCACCAACGCAAGACTTTGCAGCGCGCCAACAGACCATACGACTGTATCCCTCCTCGAACTACGTGTTCGCAACTAAGGGTGCTCAAGTTGAGAGGGATGTGTCTGTGCAGGCGCGCATGCAACGACTGAAAAGCATGTACGACGAATCAGGGATGTTGCGGTACGTGGAGGGGGTATTTCTGTGTCATGAGTTCGGAACTCCTTATGTCTTCTTGCTCCAGTTACCGAACAATTTTTTCAAACTTCCTGGCGAGTATTTGGACCCCGATGAGGAAGACGAGGAGGCCGGGTTGTTGAGGAAGCTAGCAGATAAGCTGAGTCCTGAAAACGGAGGGGAGGAAGAGAACTCCAAGTCATGGAAGGTGCTGGATTGCCTGGCACAGTGGTGGAGACCTAACTTCGAAGTTTTCATGTACCCATTTCTTCCACCACACATTTCCCGACCAAAGGAGTGCAAGAAGACTTTCCTCATTTCGCTGCCCGAAAAGATTGCTTTTTTCGTGCCATCGAACATGACATTCCTGGCCGTTCCTCTTTTCGAGCTCTATGACAGCCCGGCCCGTTATGGGCCCCAGCTTTGTGCGTTGCCACATTACTTGTCGCGATATAACTTCGAGTGTGTTGACAAGAACGGCGTGGTTGTATCGCAGTTTCCAGGCTCAGCACCTTACAAGCATAAAGATGAGGACAGTGGAATGCAAGCATGAAACTAAAGGTGCGAGGATAAAAGGCTCGATGAAGGATTACAATTGAGGGGCATCGCTCTGAAGGGCATCAGATAGAAGTCCCCATTCGTTTAGACAGCGACACAGCTGAAAGTCCCTCAGAGCGGAGTTTATCTCAGTACAAGTACGGATCAACTCGCGACGAGTTACGACCACGAATCAACTGCAGAATGATCGGATATTTATGTCAAAACTTGATCCCTATCACCACTATTGGATACCTCCGCGTGGACACATAGACATAATAAAATTGTATAATAAACTGCTTCTGGGCTTCTGTAGTCCTCTACTGTCATCTTCTTGATTTTCTGGTTAGTGTGCTTTGAATAAATTAACTAATATACAGGATACCCAGCGACATCTCGCTCAGCATTATATATGGGGATGTGAAAAGGAAGAACTCGCTTTTTGAAGCTCTAGGAGAGCCAACGCTGTGACTGGAAGAATTCGTAGATTCGTGCAGTTTTGTTGACATCAATTTTGACCAGTTCACGGGCTGTACGCTTCTTGAGCACTCCTCCAGTTCGTAGAAGTTCCCGGAACAGGGTTTCCTTGATTGCCAGATACGGCTTGGGCAAGATACGAAGTTGGGAACAAAGTACCTGCTCTTCGGGAGAAAGCAACTCCACGTCCGGAGCATGAGAGATATCGAGAGGATTGGCCACCGGCTTTCTGAAAAGCCTTAGAGTGTCGGCTCCCGACTCGGGGTCCATCTTTACTGCCTCAGCAGCTGCCTGGTTTGCTGCAGCTGCCTGTTTATTGGTTTTCTGAACGAGAGCGTTATTCGCTGCGTTCATCGAGTTGGCTGTGTAGCGGGAACCTGTCGAATTGATCGAGTTGATGGGTGCTTGCAACCTAGCCAACGCATTGGCTCGAACTGTCTTGTCTCGCTCGTATTTGGACGCGGCGTCAAAGGTTGTGATGCCGTTTCGTCTGTATTCCTGGAGTTCAGCCAGTCGTCGTCGACACTGAAGCTCAATGATCATACCATCAACAAAATCGGTAAAATCTTGCAGTGTCATCACCCTGGCAAATGACTTCAACTTGTTGACGAGCTCACGCTCCTCTTTGGTTCGTTTCTTGTCAACAGAAGCATTCTTTCTATACTCAAGCAACCCGTGGTTGATAATTGCTCGCTTCCGCTCGGTTCGCGATGTAAGACGCGAATTGTAAATGTCCAGAACAGTGACCTTGAGTTCCACATCAGCCTCGGTATCATCCTGATCGAACACCATATCCTTGACCGTCATTTCAGCCTCGTTCTCGTGTTCCGTCTCAAACTCCAGCCGACCAGGCATAAACCCTTGCACTTCGTGACATGCAGGAACAGAAGCAGTGGGCTTTTGCTTGGGCACTGGGAGCGCGGTGGGCATGTTTCGTCGCTTATCCAACCGTTCCTTCTTGTTTGCAGCGAACTCGGCTGCCGTGATGTCGAACTTGCGCTTCATGGGGGGCAAAGGGTAGTCAGGGGAGTCCAGATAGATCTCCTTGTAATGTTCACCAACCTCCTCCTTTGATCTACCACCGATATGGTCAGCGATATCCTGCCAGTTTCCCAGGCCCTGCATCTCGGCACCTTCAATCAACAGCAATTCCTCATCAGCTCCCCAGTCCTCAGTAAAAATGGGATAAGCATGCTGCTCGATGATCATGTAGTTGTGGTAAGGCTTGTGGACACCCGATGAGGCACCTTGAGAGAAACATTGGACACAGAGATCGTAATCCTGGCACTCCGCACATCGGATTCTCACCAGGTTTGTGCAATCACACGAACACACGTCGCAGTGAAATCTGGATTTAGTTAGCATGAGGTAATGAGAACGTATCAAAATCGAGTCAACGGGGGACTCTAGCACCTTCCTTCGCTTGACACAACCTTGGAGCAACTGTACAGCAATAACTTGCTGACAAACTGCAAAAAATATATAAACCATGCTGACTGCATTTGGGACATGATGTATGATGTACTCACTTGACGCCTGGCTCTGACGCCTTCGAATTTGTTGGTGCATTCTTGCGGTGGATAACCGTCATTTTCGGAGAGAACTCGTGCTTGTTGTTTTGTTTTGGCTGGACGTATTCGTGTCCAGTTGTTGGTCTTGTGCGCCACGATGTTTCGAACAGCGATGCTAATTTGTTGACGTAGTGACCAATTTCCCACTTGTCACCGAAGCTTATTGCCACATTCCGAAGGTGTGGCTAATTCTCTCACTACAAGAACAGGTTGTCTAGACACTTCTTAGTGGGTGGTGAAATATGCTGGTATTAAATTAACATCCGCTATGGACCCCCGCAAGTTTTTTCGTGTGGCCTTTCCACTGAATCTCTCCCTCCGAAGGGCCTATGGATTCCCTATAAACCAGGATAAGGTGTTACCCTGTTGAGGTCACATCACCAAAGGATACGAAATACTGATTGAGCACAGAGCAAGACAGGGGGCACAGGTGAAACAGGCGAAAGCTACTTCGCAGGGGAAACAGATGATAATTGTGTACTATACTATATTAATTAGACGAAAATATCTATATATAAATAGGTATTATGTGCCAGGAATAGGGGTTCGGGACACCTTTGGTGACAGGGCTAGGGAAAAGCACATGGCTGGTCTGGGTGAGGAGTTTTGATATTAGGGCTTACTTATTTGGGAGTGTCCTAGATGTTCCGAATTTGGAAGTCCAGGGTTAGGATGTTTTAAGGACAGATAAGTCCCAATTGTTGTGGGTTTAGGGTTGATTTCCGTTTTAATTTTTGGCAGTCCGATTTTCACCTCAGGCACGTGCACTTCCTAATTGGGACGTCCCAACGCTGGCCCACGCACATTGACGAAAGCTGTAGAGATTTTACTTCCCAGTGTACTTTTCGCCAGTAACAAATAGCACAAAATGGTGAGTGTGATACGGTGACAGTGTGATGGACACGATTGCGACAGTTCGACGACGGAGGATTTACCAACGACGATGCGATGAGAAGAATTCGATTGCGATTCACAGGCCATTACTA
The DNA here is from genome assembly GCA_017639365.1 of Yarrowia sp. E02. Classification (NCBI taxonomy): domain Eukaryota; kingdom Fungi; phylum Ascomycota; class Dipodascomycetes; order Dipodascales; genus Yarrowia; species Yarrowia sp. E02. The sequence goes on along the minus strand of JAAQQX010000003.1, from coordinate 2,040,894 downwards.
ACCCCAGGGTCGAGTTCGAACTAAGACTGTTAAGCGGGCCTCTAAGGTCATGATTGAGCGATACTACCCCAAGCTCACCCTCGACTTCGAGACCAACAAGCGACTTGCTGATGAGATCGCTGTTATCCCCTCCAAGCGACTCCGAAACAAGATTGCTGGCTACACCACCCACCTCATGAAGCGAATCCAGAAGGGTCCCGTCCGAGGTATCTCCTTCAAGCTTCAGGAGGAGGAGCGAGAGCGAAAGGACCAGTACGTCCCCGAGATCTCTGCTCTTGATCTTTCTCACACCGACAACCAGCTCCAGGTCGACAACGACACTGCTGACCTCCTCAAGACTCTCGGATTCTCTTCCCTTCCCCTCAAGGTTGTTCACGTTTCCCAGCAGTCTGCTGAGCGACGATTCCGAAAGCGAAACTAAAATAGCAAAATGTATTATTGATTCACTAGTTGATTCACTGTTTATTCGAAATGTCACGGTACCGTACAATGCTTGTAGTGTTTGACCAATGTTAGCCAGTGCTCTCCTGTATGATAACACTGGTACAAGTAATCGTACGTAGTGGTTCTGGGGGTAGAGAGAGCGTGTTGGATGCCGTTGAGAGAGCCACGATTAATTTCTCGCGAGCTTGCCAGAAACCAGAGAGGAACCCTCGATGATATCGTTTTCTGTTGCACCAGTCAGGCTGCAGTACTTGTAGATGAAAACACTCAGTCGTTGCACGCTCGAGGTTTCTAATAGTTAGGTGATTAGGATAGCGGCACAAACAGGTGTCGTATTGTACAATAGCAGTCCAAACTCATTGTATGTACACCTACGATATCCTATTTAATCTTGTCCAGACTTGAAAATGTGGCATACTTTCACGAATATCTGGTAGGAATATCTGTAGATGTGGCATACTTGTACATACTGGTGCCTGATACAAGTACAAGTACGACACTTGAAGAATACACTCGTACGAGTGTCGTGCAGTATCGTACCGGAATCGTCCTTGTAACAGGATATTCTCACACGCACATACTCATCCCTCTTGCATGCTTCACGTGAGACACATTTGAGCATGCACGGTGGAGTCGAGTTTCGGTTCTTGTTGTAATCTACAAGCGGGAGATGGAATCATGTGACATCTGATCTGGGAGTTTACGTATTTCCTTCTTAGTTGAATAACAGAACGATACTTGTAGATTTCATTCGCCTCTGGAGAAATTCTCTCACCATATGTTAAATTGTATGTGTCGTTCACTATTTGTATAATTTCAAGTACAGTTCCATCGTATAATGGTACAACGATCTCGTACAACTTACGATATTTGTATAACGTGCTGTACTTGTATCGTACTTGTGCCGGTACTGTTCTGGTACTGGTACGATAGTTGTATTTGTTTCTCATCAGCTGACATCTTGAACCCTTCCCAATACAGGTATGGGTGTGTTAGGGTTCAGGAAGCTAAAAGTTCGACATGCATGAATGGTCTTGGTCTGGCATGGTCTGATACTCTCTTCTAACACACAGAGAATTACGATAAGACTCAGCGCAGATAATCTGAGGTTTGACGAAAAGCTATGTCTGACCAGCACTCTGCCCCCTTCCGAAAAGTAGCAGGGTCAGACGTGCTTGAGAGCTCCAACCCGAAGCCTGGTCGAGACATCCCAGAATGCCTACCTGACCCAGGGTGGGAAAGATCAGAAGGTGGCGGTGGGGTTCCAATTTTCCACCCCACCTTGGAGCAGTTTGAGGATTTTAATCGTTTCATTATGGAGATTGACAAGTGGGGGATGAGGGCTGGAATTGTGAAGGTTGTGCCCCCAAAGGAATGGCATGAGTCTCTACCAGCTTTGGACGAAGTTGTCAAAAGCATCAAGATCAAAAACCCGATCGTTCAGCACATTTCCGGCCATGCTGGTCATTTCCGCCAACAGAATATTGAAAAGCAGAAGTCCTACAACATAGCACAGTGGAAGTACTTGAGCGAGCAGCCAGACTATCAGCCCCCAGCAAAGAGGGGAGAGACTCGCAAGGACTTCAGAAAACGTAAAAACATACCACAAGATGACACCATTTTTGAGGATTTCGATTACAGATTCGACGACTCTGAATTTACGACGGAGCGGATGGACTTCTTGGAGAAGATCTACTGGAAGACGATCGCCTACAAGGAGCCTATGTATGGCGCCGACATGCCGGGGTCTCTATTTGATGACAAGACGCGCTCTTGGAATGTGGCACACTTGGACAACTTGCTGAACCAGTTGGACATCAAGATTCCTGGTGTTAATGATGCGTACTTGTACTGTGGATTGTGGAAGTCAACATTTGCTTGGCACTTAGAGGATATCGATCTCTATTCTATCAACTACATTCACTTTGGTGCACCGAAGCAATGGTACTCTGTGAATCAAGAGGATGAGGCTAAGTTCTACCAGATTATGGCTGACACCTTTCCAGAAGATCACAAAGCCTGTAAGGAATTCTTACGTCATAAGACCTTTCTGGTTTCTCCTCAACTATTAGAGCGACACGGTCTCACTGTTAACCGCCTTCACCACTACCAGGGCGAATTCGTCATCACGTTCCCTTATGGCTATCATGCGGGTTACAACCTGGGGTACAACTGTGCAGAGTCTGTCAACTTTGCCACGCCCCAGTGGGTTCCTATTGGCAAGCATGCACACAAATGTCTTTGTGTTTCTGACTCAGTTGGACTAGATGTTGAGAGGCTCGAAAGACGCATGTTAGGCCTCTCTTCGGATTCGGATCACTCTGAGGATGACGGTCACCAATCGGGTGCCTCTGTGGGGACTCCTGATTCTGAAATTGAAGACCACCTTCTACCAAAACCACAGTCACAAGTTAAGGTGAAGACGAAGCCTAGACCTAGGCTAACTGGGAGGGGTAGAGGACGGCCCGTGAAGTACCAGAAGGATGAGGCAAGAAAAAATACTAATCCTGGTGCTGAACTAAGTGCATCTAGTAAGCCTCCCAGGTCGCTGAAAAGGAGACATGATGCGGGGTGTGTTCTGTGTCCAAACGAGATCTCTGACTTCGAGACGCTGCCTCTTGAGTCTTCGCACGGTAAATTTGCTCATAGAGTGTGCGCTAACTTCATCCCTGAAACTCGTGTGAGGGATGGTCTTGTGTATGGATACAGTGACATCCCCAAGGGCCGTCTTGATCTGAGGTGCGGACACTGTCGTTCCAAGCATGGCGCTTGTGTGCAATGTTCTTTCCCAAAGTGTGTTCGCGCTTACCATGTTACATGTGCTGACACTGCAGGTGTTTTCTGCGAGACCACTGTCGATCAGGAAGACCCTTCATCTGTGTCTATCGAATACAAGTGCCGATTTCATCGTCCGAAGCGACAGGCAAGAACTCAGGCTGAACTTGAAAGCTGCCCCGAGATCTACAATTTTGGTTATTCATTGCTTCCAGGAGAGATATGCCAGTTTCAGATCGGTGGTTTGTCGGACCAGAAGCGGCTTAAGCACACACCTCTAGCTCCGTCTCGGTATGCTGTTGCAGCGGTGTCAGGTTCGACCAGCATTCTCAACGGAGTGGTCAGCGCCGGAGTTGTCAAGGCCAACAACATTAGTGAAGAGTCTGTTGAGGTGGAACTACTCCCTCATCGCTTAGAGACCCTGGAGGTTTCATGGTGCTGGATCTTGCCAACGCCCGCGCCATCATTTGGGAGGGGCCCGTCGCACCATAGCCCTATTGAGGACTGTCTTTCGCCAGTAGCACCACCTTACTCCCCCATTTCACCTACACAAGAAAACTTGATACCACCAGTTAAACACTGTGTAGATGAACCGGACTTCCCTTCTGTGCTGGATGGGTATAAGAACGCGTTGGACACGCGTGTTACTCAGCACGTGGATCACCCATGGTACACGGAATTTTACGACACCCGTGGTGACCCCATCATTCAGAGATGCATCCATGAGACGTATACCACCAATTCACACCAACGTGATTTATGTTCTGGTATTTACGGAATGTGGAACGGGCATGTGTGGTACTACATTCCAGAGGTGTCTAGCCATACTAATGACTGCTATAATACTGATATCAATGTCAGAGTTGCAGCCGATGTGGCATCATTCAAGAGAATGAGGCGGCAGGCAAATCGTCTGAAGAAGAAAAATCAGGCATTGCCTGCCCAACGTCAGCTTCCTGCCCACCTAGTGCCTGCCCCACCACATCAACAACACTCCCCTCCATTTCGCTTGCCGATCAATTTCCCCACAAGTACTAACTAACGGACATCGTGTAAAATATGAGATAATGATTATGAGTTATGACTTCATCATATACATTGTACTGTATATTGTAGATATTTGCACTTGTTTAGAATAATACTTCCATGTGGCGGGCGATATCTCATTGTATCTACTGCTGTACACCCTGTGTTGGCAGGACAGTATGTTAAGTCTGACCATGTCTACTTGAACGAGTACAGTATAGATCAGGACGTGCCTACGACAGTATCCTCAGCCTTTTACTGTGAATAGATTAATTTTACACTGGAAACTTACAAATATTCTTTTTTATTCACTGGCGATGGCTATTGTAGTAAAATTCTCTTGGAGTGGCATTAATACATCATATTAGCCACCCACTCGAGGCACAGGTATGTGTACCTATGTGATCTTACAATGATATATTGAGTACAGGCACGTGTGTACTTGTAATTGTATGGAACCCAGTAATCTGTTGCTCGCCGGCCATCCCGGATGTACATACACTACTTATAGTAGTCGCTGGGTGTGGAGAGAGCTGCTGCCCCGAATGTACGTTGTCGACATGGGGTAGAGGGCGCCAGGTATCCCAGCTCAAACAAGCACATACCTAAAAACTATCAAGTCATACAAGACAAATCATTACTACTTTCAGTCTACCAATACAATGGCACGGACTTACTATACAAAACATGAAATTTCAACATACAAAAATTAGTGAGAAAAACAAAGCGATTACTTTCTCAGGGCCTCGCTGACAGCACCCTCGATTTCACCCTGCACGTGCTTCAAGGCCGACTCAGCCTCAGCAGCCCAGTCAGGGGCATTGGCAGTAGAGGGGCTGTTAGCAAAATCCTCCTTGAACACGCCACCCTCAGTGTTGGCGGACTTCTTCTTGTTCTTCTTCTTCTGATTCTTCTTCTTCTTCTTCTTCTCAGCAGCAGAAAGAACAGGACCAGTAGTAGAAGCAGTGGTAGAAGCAGCAGGGTCATCCTCATCCTCGGCGTCATCATCCTCATCCTCATCCTCAATCTCAAGCTCAGGCTTCTTCTCATCACCAACAACAGTGGTGGGGACGGGAAGATCGAGGCCAGCAGTACTGACCTTATCCTTGGGGTCGGTGATCTCCTTGCCAGTGAGGTTAAAGGCACCATCGGCGGCAGTGGTAGAGGCATCACCATCGGTGATCTCCAACTCAGGCTTCTTACCACCAACGACATCAACGGGAACGGGGAGGTCAATACCAGCGGTGCTCACCTTATCCTTGGGGTCAGTGATCTCCTTACCAGTGAGGTTAAAGGCACCATCGGCAGCAGTAGTGGAGGCATCACCATCTGTAATCTCGAGCTCAGGCTTCTTGGCAGAAGTGCTGAAGACACCGTTCTTGGCTTCGGTGGTTCCGGCAAGGGCGTCCTCGATAGCAGGGACAGGATCAGCAGACTTGTCAATGGCAGAATCCGCGGCAGTGTGAAATCCTCCAGGAACATGGGCATCAGGGCTAGTAGAGGGAGCACCAGGGATGGAAGCACCAGCATCAACATTGTCGATGGGATCCACAATATCCTTTTCCTTGAGGTTGAAGCCACCCTCGACTGGATGGACGTCAATCTCGGGCTTGCCCTCAACATTGTCAATGGGGTCCACAATCTCCTTCTCCTTCAGATTGAAGTCACCCTCGACAGGGTCAGTAACCTCCGGCTTTGTGACATCAACGGCCTCAGGTACATCCTCGGGGGAGAACGTGGCCTCACCCTCAGCTGTTTCGCCAGCATCAACATTGTCACCCTCATCATCAGCGAACTTGTTGAACTCAGCAGCAGCAGCAGCGCCAACGCCAGCACCAGGGATAGCAGAGGCGGCAGCAGAGGGTTCAGAAGTTGAGGCAGCAGTGTCCTTCTTGGAGTCGTAGAACTTGTCACCAGAAGATCCGGCAGCGGCGGCAGCGGCAGGCTTGGCAGTGGCAGACTTGGCAGTGGCAGACTTGGCAGCGGGCTTTGCAGCGGAGGCAGTCTTCTCCTTAGCAGCGGGCTCGTTCGAGGCGAGGTTTCGGAAGAAGGCTCGGAAGCCACCCTTCTTCTTCTCCCCCTTGGCGGCCTCGGCCTTAGGGGTAGCCTTGGGAGCGGCCTTGGCAGGTGCGGCCTTGGGTGCAGCAGCCTTCGCAACGGGGGCAGCCTTAGGCGTGGTAGCGGCAGCAGTGGCGGTAGCAGCAGCAGTGGCGGTGGTAGCAGCGGTGGCGGTGGTAGCAGCGGTGGCGGGAGCAGCAGCCTTGGTGACAGTGGTAGCAGCAGCAGTAGGCTCCTTGGCGGCGGGCTCCTCGGCGCCTTCTGTTCGGTAGAACGCAGCAGCGCCGGCAGGAGTGAGAGGTCCCTTGGGTCTTCGCTTAGTAAGATCAACGGTTGAGTTGGTGATGATCATAGAAATGAAGTTGTCGTAAGGGTTCTCGTCCTTCTCACCAGAGACATGCCGAGCAGCTCGCCGAGCGTTCTGTGCTGTGGACAGCAGGGCAACGGCCTCAGTGGAGGTACAGTGGTCGAATTGGTTTCGAGAAGGAGAGTCCTCGAAACCGCCGGTGGTAGCAGCAACGACTGGAGCAGCTCGCTCCTTCTTGACTCTCTTTGTCTTCTGAGGTTTGACAGCGTCAAGGGGCTCACCGGCCCTGAATCGAGCCATTCGCTCAGACACAAGCTTGGCATGATGAGCAGCAGACTTGTTAGCAAGAGCCTCGCCCTCAATGCCTTCAAAGAGAGGGGCATCGGGGCTGTCGTCCTCAACCTCCTCGTACTCGTCCTCGGAGTCGTACTCGGTGGCGGCGCCTCCGCCGTAGGACTTGGAGACAGCAGCTCCAGCCGCAGCTCCAGCTCCAGCTCCAGCAGCGTAGCCAGCACCTCGAGCATTGGCAGCCGCAGAAGGAGCAGCTGCGTAGCTCTTGGGTTTCAAGACTGTCTTGCTGGCCCAGCCTGACTTGGCTCCGGCTGAACCACCAGCGGCACCAGCGGCACGAAGCTTGGCCTGTCGCTCATTGTTTTTCCGCTCTTCCTTGGCAGCAGCACGGGCATCTTTCTCGGCCTGCTTCTTTCGTCGCTGCTCGGCCTTGGCTGCCTCGTATTTTCGCTTGGTCTCCTCGTCCTCGCGTCGCTGCTGCTCATCCTTGGCTCGCATGGCAGTAGCCTTTTCGTCAATCTCCTTGAGAACAGGCTTAACATGTCTAGCAGCAATGGCGTCGATGTCGGCCTGGGTCATGTAAGCGCCACCACCAAGATCAATCTTACCGTGGTGCTCAGTTCGCTTGGCATACTTCGACTCGGCAATTTGAAGGGCTTCTCGGTAGTACTCGGGGTTGATGTGAGGAACACGGGTGGTGTGCTCAGCCTCAACGGCGGCCAAAGACTGACGAGCTCGCTCAGTAGCAATAGCGTGCAGGTTGACGTGGCCCTGGGTGTCCTTTAGGAAAGCCTTTCGCTCCTTAAGAGTTCGTCGCTCCTCTTCAGAGAAGTAGGTATCAGGCATGTCGGCAGGGTCGTAGGGGAGGTGAGAGGCTGCAGCTCCGGTGTTGGCAAAGTGAAGACCAGCATCAGAGTGGTTGGACATATAAATGGAGTTTAGTCGCTTCTCAGCCGCCTTTCGAGCAGATGCCTCAATTCCAGCAAGGTTAATGGAGCCAAGGTCGGCAGACTGGAACTTGTTAGAGGTCTCATTGGGAGAGACAAAAGGACCAGGCTTGTTAGGATTTCGAGAGGCAGGAATGGTCTTCAGGTGGCTGAAGTCCATGTCAGAGGATCGAGGCTGAGCCTGGGGGTCTCTGGATCTGGGCATAGCCTGAGCAGCAATGAGGGCCGAGTTGTGCTGCTGCTCTTGCTTGAGAGTAGCGGCAGCAGCAGAGGCAGACAGACCAGTGGAGGACCGTCGGTGCATAGCCTGGGCAGCGAGCAGGCCATTCTTTCGTGTGTCAGGGTGCTCCACGTAGAACGCTTCCACGTTTCCAGGCTTAGAAGCAACCGCGGCAGCACCGGCGACTGCAGACTTGGAAGCCTTCCAGACCTCGGGGCCCTTGTTCTGCTTGGCGAGAACAGCAGCAGCTCCTGCAGCAGCCGACTTGTTGGGGGTCCAGAGATTGGGCGACAGGTTGGCGTCGACAGCAAGGTTGGCAGCGGAATTGGAAGAGGACTTCTCAACACCAACGGTGGGGAAGCCGGGGGAGTGGTAAACACCGTATCGCAGTTTCTGAGCGTAAATAGCGGCCTCGCTGGGCTGCTGGTTCTCGGTCAGGTAATGCTGTCGGGAGCTTGACGAACGAGTAGAGGCGGTAGACTTGGAAGACCGCAAGGATGAACTTCGGTCGTTGTTGTCGGTATGGGCGTGGGGCAGGTCAACACCATTGGTGGTGTTGTGCGTAGAGTACACGGACGAGGCAACAGATGCCCTCTGTGCTGCGTACTCCACGGGGTTTGTGTCGTATGACACGGACTTCTTCTTACGCACTTCAGCCATGGTGTGGTGATAGTACTAGGGGTGGTGAGAGCAACTCGACGAGCGAGGCGGGTGTCAAGGTTAATGGGTTAGGGTTGATGGAATTGACAGTAAATTGGGTTTTAGCAGTGGTGCCCCGAGTGAACCACGGGACGTCTTTTAGGGAGTTGCACGTAAGGAGGGTAAGTTTTACCTAGGGTAATTGGACCATTTAGTCGGTCTGATAGATTGTCTGGACACCGATTTTCAGAATCAGTGCCTGCGCTTGCCTGACGTGCTCTTGAACATGTGCCGTGTTTGTCTCCAGATGCGCCCATCTCGCCATCATTCATGCATGCAGGAAGAGGGCGGCTGGCTAAGCAACAAAGACACCGTGTTTGTCCAATACAGTGTACCCGACCACCTGTACAGTATGGTGGCTTTATCCACTGAACATTGTGTCAATGACCCAGTGCTTTTGGGTTTCTGACCTGACGTAATTCACCCTTCTACAACTCATATTAATTTGTGAATTGTTTACCTCCCCCGGGATGAACCGTCATCGTGGTTGACGAACAGGTTGCTATCGTACGGCTTTGGCCAAAGGTTCTATTGTTGACGCTGTCTAGAACCTAAAATGTAATATATCGGGAGCCTTTTCAGCTCTTTTGGGACAACAAACATTGCCTAACTTTGCTGAAAGGAGAGCGGCTGAGTGCGCCCCTTCTGTGGGATACAAGTTTGGATCCACGTGATACGTGGCAATACTTGAATCGTTCTCTCTCTTTTCATTTTCGGTAATCGATTCACCGCCTTATCTCAACTGTCTTTTAGTGCGCCTTAGTTTTTGTCCCCACAATCCTGTGCATTTAGTCGTGCATCAAATCCCTCACCCCTGACGTAAGTGTGCAGATAGTGTGAGAAAATATCTGACGCGTTATTAAAGGACAGTTGATATTATTCGTATATGCGATCGGAATGACTGGGGGGAGCATGTGGTTCATGCAAAAACACGACGGGCCCTTGTCTGGCATTGATGGTACATGCTCTCAAGTATTGTACAATTACTCTCATTAAAATCGCATGTCTCCATGTGGAAATTTATGCTCCCCTCCGTTTTTTGGTTCTAGGGAAATTGCCCTTCTGTGCATTTAGTACGAGTTCAAATGTAGAAACTGCTGACTGCTCTGAATATTGTGGCGTGCGTGCCAAGTTTTGGTCCCATAGTCTATGCGAAACTTACCCTGCTATAGTTTTTAACGTTACCCTCCCGTACTCTAAAATCCTGCTGTGTAAGCTCCATCATGATGTTACCCGGACTTGTCTATAAATACTCTTGCCACTTAGATCCAAGTTTTCTTCTCTAACATCAGTAGTGGTTATACTATCTCAAGATAATATAATTACATTTTTCAGGAGCTTACGGTAACAGATTGCTCACTTGCTTACGCAGGTGGTTGTCTGGCCGGTCAGTTGAGGGGTACCTTGAGTCTTCCAAAAAGCCTCGGTGGGTATTCTTCCGTTCCCTGCTTCAATGAGTGAATGCTAGAGCGATCGGGATGCAGCGAGTTCATTTTGGATAATTATATCCAGAGTGCGAGTTTCCCGGCGTTACATCTTTTTATCTTATAGTATAGGTTTTTCGCACGTATTCATATCCTTATCTGGGTGGTGCAAACTACGTACACTTCTACGATTTGCCCAGACTGTAGAGGTCATCCACAGTTAAAGTGTGAAGGATGCGTTTTTTGGTCATGTGCTTTACACATTGCTATGTGATATTGACATAATGTCTTGTACTCGTACGAGTACGTGCTTGTACCGGACCAATATAGTCTCGAGTATGTGCGATACAAGTACTGTACTCGTAGTGATACTGCCGACGAAGAGTTGTACTTGTAACGTACTTGTACTTCTGAGTTGTTCGTATCGTACTTGTACTTGTACGAGTACAAGTATCTGCAGAATAAAAAAAAAAAAGGTACTGGTGATGACATAAGGTTCGGGTCTGGAATGGCGTTTAAACAAGGAAAATGGAGATAGCATACCTTGTACAAGTACCAGTACTCGTACTCGTACTTACAATGTACAGTACAGGGAGCCACGAACGATGATACAAGTACCGGAAGAAACTACTTGTACGTACCCGGGGTCAGATTAGTAGATGTCTGTACTTGTATTGTACTTGAAAAATCACTATAACAAGCATTACATAAGCACGCTGAGATTACTCATCACGATTCGCCAACAGAGCCAACTGTCATGATATCCCGCGACCCTACTTACAGGAGACGTGTTCCACCATGTACATACAAGGTGATACACTGGTCCACGTGCTTGCAGCCACTCTACCCGGTATGTACTGTACATACGTAGTATGTGCCCCAACACGAGGACAAAAAAAAAGGATTATAGCATAATATTAAAACTTCACGAAGTCATCGCCAGCTACGAAGGCGCCATCGTCCTGATCTTCACCCAGCTGCAATAGCTCTTCAACACTATCGTCACTATCGCTGACGTGTCTCTCTCCAGACTTATCTTCATCATCTAGCATGAGAGCAAGTCTATCCAAGTCCACATCCTGGGTATCATCCAATTGGTTGGAAACAGTGGTCAGAGCGGGGTTATTGACAACACCATAAACTGCCCCTTCTGGCTTGACATCGTGGCGGTCCGGACAATCTTTGCCACGGTCACACCATCCACTATCATTGAAGGCGAAGCAGTAGGGCGCGTCATCATTGTGCTTCACATGGGAATATCTACAGTTCTGGTTAGTACACAGACCATTGGAGAAATGCCTGCAAGTCGGCGAATTGTGAGCGCTCGGCTCGTGGCTGAGTGGACAGTCCAACGTTGAACACTGACCCCGCAAGTAATACTTGCACGCAGCCACTCGACCGGGTGTATGCTGTCGCCTGCACTTGGGTCTTGTGCAAATACCGGTCTTCGTAAAGAATTTGCATGGCTCAAGATTCTGCAGTTTTCTTTTTCTGTGTTAGTGATTCTGTCAAGCAGGTTGTTTGTGTTTGAGCGTACAAATATGCTTGTCTCTGTCTCTCTGAGAGACGATGTAGATTTCCTTTGCTTCGGACATAAACATGGCCGTCATATTCCACCGATCGAGGAAGCGCCCGCGGGGGTACACTAGGAGGTCGTAACAAAACATGACCGCGGGCTGTGAAAGGAATACCTTTCAGGGTTATAGTTTTAGAAGAAGAGGTGGAAGAAGTTGAGGGGGAAGTGAAAGGTATAGGAACACTGGAAGGCTGATTGGGTAGCGAGGGATCTGTGTTGAGGCTCCCATCAAACTCTCCAGCTGTCCCACTTGCGGCTTTGGCGGCTGCTTCAGCAGCTACTGCGGGTGGGACGTAGGTCTGATTCTGAAACTTCGTCACTCCACGGTTGAAGCCGCCAGAATACACACCCCGTCCCCTGTAAGCCCCTCGAGAAGCTCCCCGGTAGCCGCCCCGTCCTCTGTAGCCACCCCTATATCCTCCATAGCCACCTCTTCCTCTAAGATATCCCCCTTGGGCTTCCTGAGATCCTCCACTGTACCTGGTCTGTTTGTTGGCGTTTAAAGCATCCCTGAGTGACGCTATCTCCTCTATCAGCTTCTGTTGTGACGACATGTGGCGATTATGTTGCTGTGGGTGAATGAAGAATAGCCAAGTCACTGATGTTCAAGAGCTGAACCTTAACACACAATTTCTACATATGGTGTGGTATACAATGTACCCCTGGTACTCAGTAGAGTAGACAACGGAGCGAGATGAGAGGGCTACGGTAAGTTTCCTACAGAACACATCTGCCCATAATTACCGTAGCTCACTTTATAATCCTGCGTGATGTGAAGGCCAGTGGACCTAGACTCAGAACCTAAATCACGTGATTTCATTTAAAAACATCATAACCCAATTTTCATAATGAAAGTATTTCAGAAGTCCTCAGCACTAGAGACCATTAAAAAACGATGAAGTTTGTTGCCCTAGTGTCTGGCGGAAAGGACTCATGTTTCAGCATATTGCAATGCATAGCAAACGGGCACGAGTTGGTTGCTCTGGCCAATCTACATCCACCCCAACAAGAGACTCATGAGATGGACTCCTACATGTACCAGACAGTAGGTCACAACGTGGTGGCACAGTACTCGAATTTGTTGGGCGTTCCTCTCTACAGGCAGCCCATCAATGGCAGCGCTGTGACACAGAAGCTGGACTACATACCCGCTAACAACGACGAAACGGAAGACTTGTACCTGCTTTTAAGAACTGTCTTAAAAGATCATCCTATGGTGGAGGCGGTATCTGTAGGTGCAATCCTGTCATCTTACCAAAGAACAAGAGTTGAGAATGTCTGCCAGAGATTAAGTCTGATATCACTTTCATACTTATGGCAACGAGATCAGGTGGAACTTCTGGATGAAATTGTCAGAAGCAAACTGGATGCTCGGATTATCAAGGTGGCGGGCATGGGATTGAAGCCTCAGATTCACATTGGGAAGAGCTTGGCCGAAATACAGCATGAGCTCTTGCATCTTCATGAGAAGTTCGGGCTGCATCCTTGTGGAGAAGGTGGGGAATACGAAACACTCGTGCTCGGCGGGCCATCTTCTCTATTCAAGAACAAGTTCACTGTGGAGAACATACAGATCGAAGAAGACAAAGCAGATGTCGCTTATGCCAAAATGCAGGTGGCGATAGAAGAGCAGGAAGAACTGGAGGGAGAAATCGTTGTCCCTGATCTACTGGAACAAGACTTCAAAGACCTCAAGGCGTTATTGGAGCTCAATGACAAATCTCAGGACACAGTCGGAGAGCAATTAGAAGCCTATGACGTCCCACCAAGCACCTCCTCAAGTTCAGAAAACATCATTCTCGCTGGAATTTCTGGAGAGATTGGGGAAGTAATGGCAGAACTATGCGACCAGTTGAGCAAAATGGGGCTATCACCAGAGAACGTTACATCCAGTTCGCTGATTCTTAATGACATGGGGGACTTCGCTGTGGTAAACGAAGCTTACTCATCGTATTTTACAACTCCACTGCCCCCTGCTCGTGTGTGCATATCTGCGAGACTGCCTCAAGGGATGATGTGCCAGCTTTCCGTTTCCGCTACACGCAACATAGGTTCTAAGACTGGCCTCCACGTCCAATCTCGTTCCTACTGGGCGCCCGCCAACATCGGCCCCTATTCCCAAACCATCTCCTCTGGTGAAGTTACTTACCTGTCCGGTCAAATCCCATTGATTCCCGCGTCGATGGACATTGTCGAAGAACCAGTCATGGCGGCCGTATTATCACTACAACATTTAACCCGTGTTGCTCGAGAGGTCAAAAGTGATTTTGCGCTGGTAGTGGGCTTCACTAGTTCCCCTGCCATGATCCCGATTGCCGAAGAGACTTTTAAATGTTTCTCTCCAGGAACTCCTCTAATTGTTGCAAGCGTGAGAGCTCTACCACGAAATGCCACGATTGAGTGGGCAGCGTTGGCATACAAGAACTCTTACTACTTGGGCCAGCGTGAGAGTACAATGATGGTACCAGTCCCAGGCTCCACTTCCATCTCGACCCTTCTGCAGTCGATTTCACCTAATGATGTCATCAGTGTGACATTTTATGCAACGAACACTGTTCTTACAAACGACATCGACACAGCATTGGAGGTGATTCAATGTGACACTGTGAAGTGCTTAGGCGCCGTATGCGACGCTGCTGTTGTTCGTTATTGCCAGGATGCAGATATAGAGTCGGAATAAACCTCATTTGTGTAATTACTTCACATGTTTTGTTGTAGCGGCAGATGCGGTTAGTTCATATCGTGTCTGTGTCTGGGAGTCGGTGGCGAGGGAACGACTGCGAATAAAGTGTTTCTGAAACTGGGCGATGGAACAATTTGGAGCTGTGTCTCAATTTTTGTGGAGAACGACTCGTCAGGCTCTACGACCTGGATGACCTAACAGAGTCTTCTGCTTTGCTCTTGAACTGGCTGAAAAGTAGCCTTCTGGTGCCAACATGTTTATAATAGAATTAGAGAAACGAAAACCAGAGAACAACGAAATCAGAGAATAAGTTCTTAGATCGAAGATTATTAATCCAGACTGAAAAGATCAGAGAAACAAAATCCTGAAAACAAAAAACCTGAGAACTCTGGAGAAAAGATAATAAAAAAAATTATCTCAAATTGAAAAAATGCAGGAAAAAAAATTCAGACAGAGAATTATTTTTTACATATCGGACTGAAATATTAAAAAATCTGAAATGAAATGAGAAAAAAAAAAAAAAAAATTGAGATATTTTTTTATCAGAAATAAAAAATAGAAGGGAAAAATAAAATTAAGAAAAAAAAGTAAGAGGTAAAAAAAACGCGAAAAATAACAAATTCCTCAAAATATACAAAATATATATATATAAAATAATTCTTCGTCAAATTATAAAAAACAAAACTGAAGAAGAAGGAGGCATTATTCATATATATTAACGTAGGATACACATATAAGTAAAAACACATAAAAGCATAAATTGAAAATTCTTATGAGGCCTTGACAGGTGAACCTCTTGAATAGAGGGAGAATTTCATGTTTTAGTGGGTATTGTCTCACATTACATAAAGTCAGGTATCTAACATTTTGCTGAGTGAGCAACATATAAACAGTATTCCTATACACGAGTCCGATTACGATTTGCAAGATTCATTGGATGCCAATAGCCTGGTTTGCCAGGTATATAGTTGTAAAGTATCTTCAGAATATATAAAAAATTAATACTTGCAGCTGCTTAAACTAAATAATAAAGTATTTTGTATTGAGATGTTATGTTGTTGTTATATATCTACAACAATAATAAACTTATAAGAGCTACAATATATATTAATTTATATAATACATTGTCTTTGTGATTAAACTCTACATATACTATACAAATCAAAAAACTGATTAACTCAAAATTTACTCAAACAAGTAATATATCAGAGAAGATATTACCATTGAGCAGAATTATGTCCTTAAAAAAAGGAGCAATTGGATATTGAATGATTGATTCTATACATATATATATATATATACTAGATACGATATACCTCTCCACCATATTTCAGAATACTGGTAGTAAATAACGACAATATATCAATATTATCTTTGAAAATGAATAAAATCACACTTTATGTAGTGCTTATGAATATTACTGATTTCATTATTCAATAACAATTGACGAATGATAAATGCAGTAGATTGGTGGTTATATATCACGAATTTCGTTAATCTGCCTTTTTAAGATACATATTGAGCAATTTCGATATATATATATTTATTATGTTCATCTCACATATAATTACTATTCTTGGAAATTGTCGTCAGTTATAGAACACTCGTTTATGTTGTTTATGTAACAACTATATATATAAAATCCCCACACAACCATACAACTCTATATAAAGTCAAAATACACAATATCAAATATAACTATTGAATTCCAAGTGAACTGATCTAATGTTATTCATACTGTTTATGTACGATGACATAAACCTTTCTGTTATTTTGTTTAAGTCAGGCATTGTCTAATTGCTACAAATGTTACACTTAATTATTGTTAGCCCTGTTCACATGGAAGCTCATGTGATATATATATATAAACAAAGTAGAAAATATTATACCTTTTTCGGAAGGGTGTTTGTAAAGCTGATCAGATGTAGTTTTATAATACAGATTTCTATATCTGGATAGCTTTATTTGCATCCACTTACATTGTTTTTGACCTTTTCCAGATTTTCAATGCACTTTAGTGAAGACACCTCTATCCATTTGATTATACCATGCCCCTGGCTACGACGTCGGTTTCAATATTCTCTTCGTTGTTCTTTTTTCCATGAATTTTTTTTTTTTTGGTGCTTTTTTTTTTTTGTATTCTGGATATCGATTTTTCGATATGGACTTTTTTTTTTTTCTGTCTTTTTTTTTTTCTGTCTTTTTTTTTTTTCTGTCTTTTTTTTTTTTCTGTCTTTTTTTTTCTGTCTTTTTTTTTTTGTCTTTATTTTTTCTGTCTTTATTCTATTTTGTCTGTTTTTTTTTTATCTGTTTTTTTTTTTTGTCTGTTTTTTTTTTGTCTGTTTTTTTTTGTCTGTTTTTTTTGTCTGTTTTTTTTTTTTTTTGTTCGCTTTTCTCTCTTTTGTTCGTTTTTGTCTAATTTTTTATTTTTTATTCGTCGTTTTTTGTAAATACTTCAAGAATACTTGTTTTTACAATTAATACATCGTTTTGAATATCATCTTGGTCTTTTTTCAACATTTCTTGTTCTGTGTTAGTGATTGGTTATTACTTAGTACATACACCAGGTAGTACCCGTAGTTTTTCTTATTCTAAAGATACATTACAACTACTCGTACCAGTATATACCTGGCAAACCAGTTTTTTTTTTATTCTGAAGAAACATTACAGGCTCAGTGGGTTGATTTCGACTTGTTCCTCATTTTGACCACACTTTGGGACTTTTGGCCAAATGAGCGTTTTGAAAATCTCAAAAATAAACAAAACCCGATAAAGTCCGAATCAAGGATAAACTGGAAAAAGATCATTTTCGATGGAGGATAAATACACAGCACAGACACTGCAAACATTCAAAAGTAATACCATTATAATGAGAGGAGTCTGAAGTTTCCAGTAGTGCACGTTATATTTTGTTAGGACCGTTATTTAGAAATTTTGTGATTAGTCAGCAGGTCATCGTTTGTCAAAATCTCAATATTTTCTTGACCCACTATCAGGCGAATTTGACGAATTTGACATTTTTGAAAAACGCGGTGATATTGCCCCAAAACCAGGTCTAGGTGATTGTAGCGGTCCTAGCGAGTCCGCTGATATGTTTCTTCCTGTCCTGGCGTGTTTCATGAGGCTGTTTGAGGCTGCCGAAGTCTGATTTTTGGGGGTTACCTGGCCGAAAGAATACGGGGAACTGTCTCTAAATGACGTAGGCTGGGTGAAAAGTATATAGGAGTAATCACCGAGTGGTGGTGATTATCCTGGAGTTATTAATGTTGTTTTTCAGAAACATTTTTGGAACATGTCTTTTTTTCCCGGGTTCCTTAAAAATAGCTCTATAACTATTACTTAATAGAAAGTTTAAATTTTACTTCACTGTTTAGTTAAGAATTTTCAGTGCCTGGGGAACCGTCATATAGCCATAATGAGATAATAGAAAATAGTACAAACTTCACGGGAGAATCTATCATACTCAGTGTACAGTTTTATGCACTTGATAACAGCTTACTACGCTGTTTGAACCCTCCAACCACCAGGAGCTGCTATAGTTCAGAGAAGGAGTGGGGATAAAAAGTGTTGAAGGGACTGTACAGGTTTAATGGGCACCTTTAAAAGAACATACTGTCACTCAAGAATACAAATGCCACGCTACCGTAAGCCGGGAAGTAAGAACACTGGAGTTGAGAGCAGGTGTATCGCCTTATGTAGTTTGGAGAGAAGGTGTCAAAAGTGGGAAAGATAAAATAATGGAGAAGTGAAGGGTTACACTCGAACATTGAAGTCCTAAGAATTACATTAGTGAAGTTCCCGTATCGGTATGGTTATTCCTGATAAATTTGGTGACTGTTCTGTGGGTAGTGGGAAGTGTGGGTCTCGGCTGCAAAAGTTTTGTAGAGACGACAAGGGTTATACCAATGGTATATTAATGATAGCATCAGTCTGTGGAACATTTCTGTTCAGTTGCCATCTTTCTGTCAGAAATAATAGTCATGTTGAAAGCTTTTCTTGATGCAGGATGAATTTGGTGTTTCGATGTTGTAAAAGAGGGGATATGACACGAGGGGTATATTTGGTATCATTGGAAGGATATGACTTCGGGAAACCAGGGTAAAGCTGGTATGATTATACGTGTATTTTTCAGAACGCTAGAAGCAGTTGTGCGGAGATGTATAAATGGGGATGTGGGCTTGAAAAGTGGAACGAAGTTAGTGGGAAAGACAGAACCAGTAACAGAGAGATTTGCGACTCGGAAGAATACGTTGGTCAAGTTACTATGTTGATGAAAATATTTCTGGTGGGATAGGAGACAATTTTGTGAAGAAGTAGAATTGGGAGGGTGGTGATTAAAAATCGATAAGAGGTATTAGCAGATGTGTATAACGTACCATTGGAATACTTGAGGTCCATAAAATCCTCTGGTCACGTCCCCATGACGATGCAAATATTTCTGATGAAGTTACATCCAGTTCTGAGAAAGCACAAAATCGATGTTTCGGTAGCACAAGTAGATGAAAGATGGCAGGAGTGACATAAAGGGTATAATTCAAATCCTCCGGACTCAATGAATAACATTATTAAGTCATCGTTGCTGTTTAGGTAGTTTTATAGTAGTCGAGGGGAGTGCTGTGGCTATTTTAGTGCGGTACAGTAGGTGTAAAAGTGTGGAGTTTAAAGAGTGGGAAAGATAAAAGTGGAGGTACAGGTGGCACCAATGGACTAAGATGGTTCGAAGGAAAACGATGTTCCAGCTCTTCAGTCGCTACGGGTATTTCTGAGCGAGTTAGAAAAGTTGCAACGTCAAGGATAACTAGAGGATCTGGCGTTGATAGTAGCACACAAGCAGCAGGGGAGACTAAAATGGAATGAAAGGATCTTCTCCATCCGGGTAGCACTATGGTACAATCCCCAAGTTTATGGAAGTATTTTCAGTGTAGTTAGGGGCGGTTGAGTAATTATGGAGAAGTGGAGGAGAAAGTTTAAATTGTGATGGAGAGATAGTAGCCTAGGCATATAGGGTATGGTTCGAATCTCCTCACCTTGGGGTATACGCCTATCACTTCCTTTTGGTTATGAGGATATTTTGCTATGAAGTTCTGCGCATGTATGTGTATGGGGGCATTTCGGTGTGCATCTGTCAACATATGTATCAATACCGGAGGAAGGCATAAAGGGTACCACGCGTATGAAACAGGCTTTATTATGACAATGATTAACTTGGCGTTGCTCTATTGGTATTTCTACGACATATTATATGGAGTTAAGTGAAACGGGAAAAAAGAAGGCCACGGCTTATAGGTGGAGTATGAAAAGTGGTAGGAAACCGCCAGGTGTAATTAGAATATGTGTGCCTCCATAGTGTTACGTTAATCTAGCTTCCAGATTTGTATTTCTATTTCTGAGGACCTGGGTGGGTGATCTATGAAATTTCAACTTGACATTTCAACTGGTTCCAGTTAACTAATAAATATCTGCGTCACCAATAATCCCGTTAGACGTGCTCCCTGAAGTCATGTTATCCATATTTTACCCTGGATATCCCCCTGATATTTGATGTCTTTTGTAAATCGAAAAAACTTAGGTAAGTGTTCGCGCAGAACCGACCCACCTAACCAGAAAATACCTATATACAAATATGGACTTGATAAGAGTAATCTCTGAATCACGATGATTATTTTGATACCCTGCATGCCTATCCATCTATCTCCCATCCCCATTTAAGAATTCCACCATCACTTCTATTATACCACTAAATCGGCTTCAACTTATGGAAAAATACCTGAATAACGAATTCAACCTCTCAGACACTCATTATTGGCCTGTAAAGTGCACATGACCCCATTAACATAGTGTTTGCTCTCCCTTTCCCACTCTTGTATGCAGGCACCAGTTTCCGACCTTTCACAGAACAGCACTCAACTCCCGTAGATAAATTTACATGGTAATAGAGAACTGATCAGGGTGATTTAGGAACTCCAAGGAGCACAAAATTACCCTCTGTATCTTGCTCTCTGTCTCATTTCTACTTTCAACACCGTTCAACAGTTCTACTGCTTCACTGAACTTCCCTGAACGTGTTCAAAAATACAGACATAGTCACGGAGACTTGACCATCATGGCCTGTAGACCTGTAGATTACCACAGTATCATTTCAATATCTCATAAATGCTTTATTAATCGTTTGTTCTAACACGCCCAATTATGTCAGTACAGTACAGTACCAGAACCAGCTGTAGTTCTCTCAGAGATACAGGATACTTCAGTAGAACTCAATTAGATGTGAGTCCGGAGCTGTTCCATTGACATGCAACCTTTATTTACGTTCTGATATCTCTAATTTTTCGTTAAAACCAAACTCCCCATTTCTCGCATATCGCAGAACGGGCCCAAATTTCTCAGAAATATCGCTATATTTATCGTGAATTGACCAACGTAATATGCATACTCTGTATATTCTAGTCGTGCCATCCAATACGATTCTACTTTTTCTAATCTGGCTTTACTTCCACCCCTAGTTCCACTTGGTCACCAACCCCTCCCTCCTAACTCACCCAAAACTACCAGTATCGTCAAGGTCAGTCGGGCACGTCTGTACCATCCCTACCGGTGCTATTTTAACCAACCACCCTCTTCCTAATACATGTTATCCTCTTTTAACCTGAGAGCCGTGTTTTTACCATTTTACGTAACCAGTTCCAATTGACCTAGAAATACCATTAGCACCATGATGAGTTGATCCTAGTTATTGTACCTTTCGATAGATACAATTCGTACTTACTATATCTTCCTCATTACATTTTTACAGATTTTAACTACCATCCCCCTAATCATACCCCAAAACATAATGGCCATAACTTCAGGAATAATAGTCACAAAACTAAGGATAGGTAACTACCATGCGACCCGGAGCTCATAGATTCTCATTGTACCCTTCATGCCTCCTCTATTGTCACTCTCCCACATTTTATACCAATACCTCCTACCCTCCACTTTAGCTGGCCACTTCGCTGACTACAGGTATACCGAAAATACTCCCAGAGTCCCAGTGACTATGTTATTGTTCTCATCATGCTCTGAGGGAACCTCTTAGTTCCCTTGGAGTCTCGCCCACCCATTCTCCACAGCATCTAACTCAAAGTCAGAAATCTTCTGGGTTTTTCAATGTCTCTAATTCGGTCAGAAATACCCGTACCATTTGGCCAACTTAGTCATCGTAATCCTTAGATGATCTAATCTTATGGTAACATTTATGTGTCCACTTGTTCTGTTCTCCGTTCTGAAACTAAACATTTAACATCTGTCGGACTTTGCAGGCAACAGATCTCTCTTTATTTTCTCCAAAAATAGCCCCACTGTTGGGAGGACTTGAATAACTAGTTCTCCCAACTAGCAAGGTTCTAACAAAACCCCTAGTGTGTCTCCTGCCACCTTCATCTACCTGAGCAGCCGAACGCCATATTTGTACATTTTTGAGAATTGGTCCGAACTTCATGGAAAAAATTCAAATCGTCATGGGGACTTGATTAACCCATTCTCTGAATTTGCAGGACGCCAATGACGCATAGTATCTCTCTCCAGATATCTTTCTGTCGCTATTAACTACCACCCTCTCAATTCTAATGTTTTACACAGCTGACCCATCCCCACCAGAAATATCCATATGCTCATGGCAACTTGACCGGGCTATTCTTCTGAGAGCGATCTTGCTATGCTCCAGATCTCATCTTTCCCACATCCTCCCTGACAATTTTACCCCGACGCTCTCAGTTTCTGGAATTTTCAAATTTGATCTAACTCTTTCGGGAAAATCGCTATAATCAAACTGGTTAAACAGACGTATTCATTGGTTTCAGGCAATTCATCTGGTACCGTATAGCTATCTCTTGCTACGAATCTTGAAGTTTTAGCCCCCAATCACCTATCCTATATAGCAGCACATCTTCACTTGACTCTTTCAAAACTATTCCCACATGCACTGCAACTGGAATAGTTATTTTTCATGGATATTGCAGTTGCTTTACTAGCTTTATACCATCTTGGGATGATCTGCTTGGCCGTGTGAGTATTTCTGAGAAATTTGACGGCCTTTGATGAGCAAGCAGAATTGGGCAAGTCGGAGTAAAATTTTGGTAGATATTAGTAGAAGAGATATATGGACTCCAGATATAATCTCCTGGGTCTAGGCAGCACGATGGTCAGGTCACCATAGCCCCATTTGTATTTTTAGATGAGTTGGGGCCAGTTTTGAGAGGGGGCAATATTAAGAGAGTGGCTGTTAAAAGTGGCGCAGAGATGGTGGAGGAATTTTCTTGGTGGTATCGTAATGGTAGGGGACTGAAAAACATGTTGGTCAAGTCAACTCAACTGTGCGAATACTTGTCAGAAAGTTGGAAGCAGCTGTGTGGTCTTCCGGAGTTATGGGTGCGAGAGATAGAAGTCCGAAAGACGTACAGGTAGACTGTTTAATTGTATTACCAGAATCGCCCCACTCCTGGGAGCACAGATATTATATCGCCAAGAATATGGGGGTATTTCTGAGAGATTTAGTCGAGATTATCTTGTAATTAAGAACTGGGAAGGTCAGAGTTAAAAGTGACTAGCAAGTAATAAAGGGGGCATGCTGGGTATCATTGGATTTGACTGACTCCAAGGATTACTCTGGTCAAGATGCCTTGACGACCACGGTATTTCTGAGAAAGTTCGGGCTGTTCTATTAAAGATAGAAAATAGGTATTTTGGTATTACTACGGGAAGACGAACAGTAATTAAGGAACAGAAGGTTTATTTTCAATTGTCTATGGCTGAGGAGTAAGACTGTTAACACCCCAAGGTGATGAAAGTATTTCCAAGAACGTTGGGGGAACTTGCATGGTCGAGAAGAATTGGGGTGTAGCTGTCAAAACATGAGAAGAGGTGGAAGGAGAGAGGTGTGTGGTATCATTAGAATTGTCTTGCCTCGTAGAATCCTTTTGTCAGCTTGGGGTAATGATACTGGTATTTTTGGTAAAGTTAGGCTGAGTTCTGTGTGGGAACCGTCTAGGGGGTGGGTGTTAGAACCTGTGAAGAGTTAGTGGAAAAGGATTAATTGGTATAATCACAATCACTACCAAGCTGGGGACTTTATGGTCAAGTTACAATAATAATGGGGATATTTTAGGAAGAGCCACGGCCAGTTGCATGCTAATGCAGAATTGAGAGCGGAGGTGAAGGAAGAGCATAACATGTAGCAGGAGGTCATTGTATGGTATCATTCGATTCCTTTGGCTTCCAAAAAACCTCCTGTCAAGTCTAAATATAGATACTGGTATTTTTGTAAGAGGTGGTCAGAAGCTCTCTCAGGGGGTATGAGGGTGTCGTTGTAAAAAATACGTACAGAAAGAATAGAGGTGTATTTAAGGGTACAAATAGGATCAGACAGCTCTAGGAGAATACCTGTCAAATCCTGGTAACGGTCGGGCCATTTCTGATAATTTTAGAGCAGTTCTGAGTTGGCCCAGTCTTTTGGGTGTCACCATTAAAAGAGCTTAAGAGTTAGTATGAGAGTCATGAAGGTCGTGAATTGATAATATGATGACCAATGACTAACAGGGTGGAATTAGTAACACGTATCAGTAATTCTTAAGCGAGTTCAGGGCTGTTGTCTCGATTATGACATTTTGGGGTTGGTGAAGAAAAAGATGTGATGAAGTGAGTAGTGGTTACAGGAAGACATACTGGGCACTGTCAGAAGCTGCTTTTTCAGGGGAGCAAGTTATACAACTCACTGTGACTATGTGATTAATTCTCAGAAAGTTAAGGGAGTTGTATGATTAAGTAGAGAAGGGATGTTGGTGCAAAAATGTAGGAAGAGGTCTTTGAGAGATTTTGGAGGTATACAAATAACCGTACTGTAATGACATGTAGAAGTCATCTGAACTAGCCGCTTCGTGATGAAATATATTCCTGGAAAGATAGGTGTAGTTTTGTGAAATGCGGTAAATAGGTATTTCTGCTTTAAAAGGGTATCAGGGGAGGTATGGAAGAAAAGGAAGATCACCAGAAACCTCCAGGCTCCTAAAAACGAAACTGTCAAGTCAGCTTGCTGCTGCAACTATTTTGGGAGAAATTATGCTCGGTTGTATGGGGGTGCAGAATTTCGAGATTCGATGAAGACATGAGAAATATGTAGTTGGAAGGGTTCGCAAGGTGATACTGGAATCTAATGACCCTCAAGAACTACCTGATCAAGTCATTGTAGCTCTGTGAGTATTTCTTCAGGCGTTAGGTCAGTTCTCTGGAAAGTGTAAAAATTAAATATCAGGGTCTAGGGGAGAGATGAGATGGCAGTAGGGTAATTAACGGTACCTACAGATCATAATCGACCTGGGAAATACTTTAATAACTCTCAATAAGTATATGGGTATTATTAAGAGAGCTGCCCTTATACGTACAGTTTGGATGTGAAGACAAATGGCAGTGTGGACGCTTAAAAGGGGAGAGAAGAAGTAGGAAATTTATGTGGCACCAGACGAATCTCTCCCCTCGTATGACCAGAATAATCCAGACTGGTTGGCTATTAGAGTATTATTGAAGAAGTTGGGTGCAGATAAGTTGGGAAAATCGATGGGGGAATAGGTGCAAAAGGTTGGAAAGAGGTAATAGGGAATATCATAAGGGTATTATTGGGATAAGCCAGTGATGAGAATGTAGTGGCCAAATCGCCATAGTTGAAATGAGTATTTATGAACAAAATAGGGGCAGTTGTAGTGTAAGTAGAGAGTTGGTTTGTTGATGTTAAAAGATATTCAGTGACTGTATGATAGTATTGTGTGGTATCAGAAGAATCCCCTAGGTTAGGGGATCACCCCTATCTACTTGTCATGACGATGGAAGTATTTTTGAGCAAGTTGAGAGCAGTTCTGCAAGAGCTAGTATGAGGGGACTTGAGGTTAAAAGAGGACAAGAGGTAGTATTGAAGGAATAACTGGCATCAGACGATACTTTCAACTCTGCAAAATAATATAGCCAAGCTGCTTTTGTTATGTGAGTATTTCTGCACGAGTTAGGTTGAGTTGCGCGGTGATGTAGAATTGGAGGTGCAGGGAGAAAATCGGGTATTGGGTAGTAAACTAGGCATGTGTGGTATTATCGGAATCTACAAACACTGGGGATAACTAAATTAAGTCCTCTTGGAATGTTGGGGTATTTTTTGAGGCGTTGGGCGATCTCAGATGTCTGGATTGAAAACTAGAATTTCGGTTTTACAAATTATGGAGATATCAAATGGGAGAGAGGTCCTCTAAAGCAAGTTAAGTACAATAACAGACTCCATATAACAGGAGTGACAGGCTTACTATTACTCTAAGGCTTACTTAAAAATCTACCGAAGAACTTATTTTTGATATTTCACAAAACTGCTTTCTGCACCCTACTCCATCAGTAATACCGACACCATCACAGAGACTTAACTTCCTTGATAGTTCATGTCCGGGTCATTCAATAATGCCTTTCATGTCCGCTCTACTGTCTCAGCACCACTTTTAAAACCGAAACAGTTATTCTACACTTCCACAGAATTTCTTCAACTTGGTCAGAAATATCCACATAGTTTTGGCGAGTTGACTAGAGTAATCTCCAGAGGCCGAGGTTTCTTTTGATACCACACAAGCTCTCCCTGCTACCTTATATTATGTTTTGACTCCCGCAACCCACGATTATGCTAGTTCAAGCGACTCTTCCAACTTTATGAGAAATACTCAAATCACTAGGGCGACTTGACGGCTGTATTCTTCGAGTTCTGAGAATTCGAATGACACCTTATATGTGTCTCCTACTGTTGCTACAAGCAATTTAAAGTTGACACCCTCAATTCTACTTGCTCACTCAACTGCACTCAACTCCATCAAAAATACATACATCATCTTAGTGTATTAACCCGCGTCTCCCTCGGCTGCGTACTATTCCATCGATACCAAGAATGTTACTACTATTGTCTCTGTACCATTTTTGACACCTTTTTCTACAGAGTGGAAAATGAGGAATTCGTTTTTTAAAGTGAGTGAAGTGTATGAGGGGTAATTCTTGGTAGCGCTATAAAATCGTCTTACTCCAGGCAAAAAGGTGGTCTTGTTGTCCTGGTTCTGGGGGTATTTCTTGGCGAGTTGAGGGGAGCTGTGCAAAGGTAAAATTCGCAGAACTGCCCAACTTACCCAGAAATAATTTCCATCGAGAAGGCGACTGGATCCATTAACTTCTACGAGTCCTTACTACCATTTGTGGCCCTTGAGCTGTCCATAACCCCTCTTCCCCTATATTTATAACGACATCACTATTTTACTTGTCAGACAACTGGCCATAACTTTCTCGGAATTAATCACATAACAACGGCAAGTTGCTTAACTTGATACTTAGACAATCCAGCTTCTGATGGTACCCTGTATGTCCGTCTACCTCTAGTACAGTACTCTCTTCCTCCCATTTCTTACACCCCCAACTCCAACTCTACTCGCAAACACAACTGGATTCAATTATCTCAGAGATACATACGTCGTATCATTAAGTCGACTCTGTTAGTTTTCAGGTATCAGACAATCTTACCATACCCTTGATAACTCCCGTGTTATCTCTTTAGCTCTTTTAATGGCGAAACCCACAATACTGTGCCTGCGCAGAGCTGCTCTGTAGTACCAGAAATAGTCAATTGTGTAACAGTGACTTGATCACACTTCCTCTGTGCTATGTGATTCGTTTGATACTCCAGACACCCGTATTTTGCTTCTTTTACCTATTTTAACAACCACATCCTTGATACACTCCCAGAACATGTTCTCTCCACCTGTTTCAAAAATACCAGTATCTGTATTTAGACTTGACAGGAGATTTTTCTGGGACTAGAGGAATCCAATGATACCATGTAATGGTCCTCTGCAACATGTTATGCCGTTATCTCACTTCCACTCTCAGTTCTGCATTCGCATGCAACTGCCCCTAACTCTTCCGAAAATACTCACATCATGTTTGTGACTTCACCATATTGTTCCTCGTTTATCAAAAATTGCTATCGTACCAAATAATCATTCCCCGCTAACTCTTCATAGATTTTACCAACCACATCCACCAAGTAGCACCACGCAGAACTCCTCTAACTGGCTTAAAAATACCTGTATTATTAGACTAAGCTAACAGTAATATACCCTGCAGCTAGGCGGTTCTATTGGTACCATATATTCCCTCTCTTCTAGCCCCTCTCATGTTTTGACACTCACAACCCCAGTCTATCTGTCTATGCGACTCCTCCTAACTCTCTCAGAAATATCTGCATCACATTGAGGTGTGAATCACGATAAATACTCGGGCTAATACTTTGTCAAACCTACCCGTAATATTTTTTAAGCCATCTCCTTCTCCCTTGTTTCTCCAAAAGACTGATTTTTCACCTTACTTATAACAGCCGTAACTTCCTCAAAAATGTCTGGTTCGCCAGGGCATCAGTCCCAGAGTAATCCTCGGGGAAACACAATTCCAATGATACCTTGAAAGTATCCTTTGCTATCTCCTAGTCGCTTTTAAATCAGACCCTCTCACTTCTCATTTACAGCCCAATCTCGTCTAACTGTCTCAGAAATAGTCCCACATTCAAGGCAATTTATTCGTTGTGCTCCAAGGAGTCGATAGATTTCTCCCATCTCTTTCACTTTTCTCTTCTTGTGTCTTTCGCTCTTTTAGCCCTCGCACCCTGGCATCCACAGTTTTGCTTGGACACGCAGCTGTGTCCAACTTTCTAATAAAAGTTCGGAACGTGAAATTGATTTGACAAGAATGTTTCCCAGACTTTTACGGTTCCGATGATACCATCTAAATTCCTCCACTAGTTCTGTTCCGCTTTTAAGAGCCATTCTCCTGATATGGTACCCACTCAGAACTTGCCCCAACTCACTCGAAAATATAAGTGTAGCTACGGCGACTTTACCAGGGTACTTCCTAGGTCCGGAGATTCTTTTTGTAAGCAAGCATCTCGTCTACTACTATTTATCTAGATTTTACTCTGACTCGCCAAATCCTGCGGGAGGGGTTGGTGACAAAGTTGAACTTGGGGTGGAAGTAAAATCAGATTAGGAGTAGCAGTAAGGCATTGGATGGCACCATTGGACTATACGGAGCCTTATTATTACGTTGGTCAAGTCTCCATAAGTATAGAAATATTTCTTGAGAACGTGGGGCCGGTTCAGCACGAAGCCGAAAAGAAGGCGTTTCGTTTTAACAAGAAATCAGAGATGCAGAACCAAAATGAAGTTTGCGTGTTAATCAGATAGCTACGGGGAACACCATTGATTGGGTTCTACTGTACATACCAAAGTAGCATCTATCTCTGGGAGAAAAAAAATGGGTTGTGCTGATGAGGAATATTTGGTGTGTTAGAGCAAATAAGGAATAAAGCACATATGAGATGTGTAAATGGTCTTGTAGCAATCTACAAGCTCTGAAGGATTCGACTGCAAGTCTCCGTGACTATGTCTGTATTTTCTAACATGCTAAGGGAGGTTCAGTAAAAAGTAGAAATATGGTCGTCGACATTAAAAGTAGATATGAGGTAGACAGCGAGGTATTTTTTGTATTGGTAGAATCTTTGGAGCTCTGGGAACACAGTGATCAGTTCGCAGTGGCCGTGTAAATTTTTCTACGGGATTTGAGTGCTGTTCAGTGAAAGGTAGGAGATCGTCGCTTCGATGCCAACACTAGGAAAGGGGATGTAAACAATCATTCAAAGGTACCATTCCATTCTCGCAGACTGGTATTAAGTGCTGACTAGGTTGCCTTGGCTATTCAGGTATTTTTGCGTATGTTGACGGCCGTGTTGTGGTTAACTAGAATTGGGGGTGGAAGTGTTAAATGTGGATGAGAGATTGAGGAATAGGTGTGTATGGTATCAATAGCATCGGACAGGTTCAGGTATTACTCCTGTCATGTCTGATTAGGTATATGCGTATTTTTTGGGTAGGAGGGGCAGTTTCCTGTAGACTCAAATAAGTGTTTTTGATTTACAGAAGATACACAACTATCAGGGGGAAATCCAGGGTACAATATGGATAGCACGACCTCGGGTAACAGGTTTAACAAGTCTTACTAGTTATGCAGATGTTTATTGTTGTATTTAGCAGGAAGCAGTTGAAATGTCAAGTTGAAATTTTACAGATCAGCCCCATGTCCTCAGAAACAGGTATGCACTTCTGGTAACTCGATTAATGTGTCATTATGGAGCTGCAAATTCTAATGATACCTTTCGTTGTCACCCTACCGTTTCTGTTCCATCTTTTACCCCGATAACCCGTTTTTACCATCTCGCTTAACTCCCTGTAATTCACTTCGAAATACCAATAGAGCTACGCCGAGTTGATCATTGTCATAATAACCCCTATTAGATTCGCATAGTACCAAGTATGCCTTCCCCCTTGAATTAATACACATCTTGACAGCCGCACACCGAACTGCCCCCACACACATACATGGGCAGAACTTCATAGCAAAATATGCTTATAACTACAAGGAAGTGATAGGCGTACTCCCCAAGGTGAGGAGATTCGAACCATACCCTACATGCCTACGCTACCACCTCTCTACAACATTTTAGACTTTCCTCTCCACTTCTCAATAACTACTCAACTGCCTCCAGCTTCACTGAAAATGCTTCCATAAACATGGGGCCTATACCATAATGCTCTTCAGATTGTGAAGGTCCTTTGGTTCCATTTTAGTCTCTCCTGCTGCTTCTTTGCTTATTTAAACACCAGACACTCTAGTTATACTTGACCCTGCAACTTCTCTAACTTGTTCAGAAATACCCGTAGCGACTGAAGATCTGGACAATCGTTTTCCTTAGGGCCATCTTAATCTGTCCGTATCACCTATACCCCCATTATTATCTCACTCGCTCTTTACACTGCTCCGTTTTACACCTACCCTACTATACTGGCCACAGAACTCCGCTCAACTCCTTGAAAAATACCTCCATAATTAATATGACTTAAGAAGGTTGTTCCTCGAACCCTGAAAACTCGAAAAATACCCTTTATGTCACTCCTGCCATCTTTCATCTACTTTTGCTACCGAAACATCAATTTTGTGCTTTCTGAGAACTGGATGTAACTTCGTCAGAAATGTTTGCATCGTCATGGGGACTTGACCAGAGGATTTTATGGACCTCGTGTATTCCAATGGTACGTTATACGACTCTCTAATACCTCTTATCGATTTTTAATCACCACCCTCTCAATTTTACTTCTTCAAACAATTGTCTCCAATCCCACCAGAAATATTTACATCGACATAGTAACTGGACCAACGTATTCTTCTGTGTCTCAAATGTCTCTGTACCAGTTTATGTCTTTCACACACACTTCGTTCCACTTTTGAAGCCCACTTGCCGTATTTCAGTAAACTTGGATCCTGCCGCTAACTAGCTAGAAAATGTCGGTACATTTATTCTGAGTTGTCATAAAGGATTCTTGGAGTCTGGCAATTCTTTCAATACCATCCAACTTGTTCCTGCTACTCCATTTCATCTTTTGACTTCAGCTCTCTTTTTTTGCATAGCTACACAACTCGACCTAACTCCCTCGAAATTATTTCCACCATCACCGCGACTTTACAATGGATTTTGTATGATTCTAGCAATGACTTATATTACGTTGAATCATCTTCCATTACCCCTTTGAAGATTTTAAATAGAGCCCCCTAATCCTACTCAGAGCCTGAACTTTCCCAGATCCCTCAAAAACTAGTCGTAATATTACTTCAACTTGTGTAATGGGGTGTGTTGGTTAGTAGTATTGGCATATATAGCCCCATTGGAACAACAGGATCACGTTATATTGACTATAGGGGTATTATTGAATGAGTTAGAGGGAGCTGTATTGTTTGGAAGAGTTGAGAGTGTTACGATAAAAAGTGGTACAGAGATAGTAGAGAAGGCATGGTTGGTGTTGGAGTAATCTCCCGACTCTCAGAAAGACGTTAATCAGGTCGACATGACTGTGCCGGTAGTTCTAGATGAGTAATCGCCGATTCTGTGAAAAGACAAAATTAGTTGTATCGGTTTTAATTGGGGTATGAAAATACTAGTGGAGATATAGACGGCCATTACAGTGCTCCAAGAGCCTGGGGAACACTCCATTTGAGTCGGCTTCGTATTAGAGGTATTTTGGAAGGAGGTAAGTGCAGCTTGGTGTGGACTCGCCACACAAATCTCCGTAATTCCTCTGAACCTGCCCAAATGTTAATACCGGCATAACTAGCGAATTACTCATGGCATTGTGATTCCATCGGTACCCTGAATGCCCTATTTACTATTGGTTATCAAGGTTTTACACTGATGCCCCCAATTCTACTTTAGCACTCAACTGCGTACAACTTCCTCGGAAATACTTAAAAGGACAAGGCCAGTTTATCATCATAGTCCTTAGAGTTGGAAGTGTCATACTGTACCTATCACACCCCCTCTTCTACATCTTATACAATTTTATTCTCGGCGTCAAAAATAGTGCCCCTCCTAAGAACTTCTCTTACTTACCCAATAATACTTCCATTAACACGCCGAACTCACCATAGTGTTTGTCAAGTCTCCGTAATGTCATTAGTTCCTTATTCTTCTCACTTACTGCCTCTGAACGATTTTTAACCTGAACGCCCCCAACTCTACATGATAGACACTACACTCAAAATCAATGAAATTACAGTCCTCGCATTGTCCCTGGTGTTTCATCAACGTCATTTAGGGAGGTATAAAATTCCGTTGACTATGTCCAATTCTCTTTTTAACCCTCCCCTACACCAGTAGACCCAGCACTCATCCCTATCTACTTGACATCACAACAGGATCAAAGTGAACCAAAAATATCGCCATAGCTAAGCCTTCCTCGTTAATAGGTTCCTCGCCATCTGGAGATTCTGATGATACCATTCACTACGCTGCCACCACTCTTTGTCTACTTCTATCACCAACTCTCCCATTTTTACATCTCTATACAACTCCCTCAAACTTGACCAGAAACATCGGTATTAAAAAGTAGCATGGTTTATCTCATTCCTTCAAATGAGGCGACGGATCTATATCTCTGTTACCGCAACTTATCAATCATTTATCTCTCTTAAACCAAAACTCTCATTTTCAGTTCCTCACAGGCCAGCTTCTAGCTTCGTCAGAAATAGTCCCAAACTTATGGCCCTTAGACACGAGCATTCCCTTGGCTGTACTGATGCTTATGGTACCAGTTACCTCTCTACTCGTTTCGTTTTTCCGGTTTCAACACAGAGAAACCCATATTCTGCTATCACGTAACAGCTCCCAGCTCCTTCAAAAAAATTCCTATCGTACAGGCGATTCGAACATCGCAATTAATGCCGTCGTTAGTTTCATAAATTAATCGCATTTTTCCTCTGCTATCTCTTATTTGTCACCTACATCAAAACACCCATTTTTGTGATTTCACATTCCAGCCGCTCACTGACTAGGAAATAATCCTATCATCATATACGTAGTACCAGCGCACTCCTTGATTCTGGGAGATTCTAATGATCCCCTTCCTGTATCTCTTGTTGGTGCATATAAATTTTCGCAGCCCCCGTTCATTTCCTCTTAGTCACACAACTGCCTCCATCTGGGTGAAAAGAATTTACACAATCATGATGACTTGTCCCTTTGGCTGAGCATGATGCATAGAGCCTATATACCACTTCCATCTCTCTTCTCTATGCTCGTCTCTTATTTTAGCACCAACACTCCAGATACTGTCTCCAACCATATCTGCCCTAATTCCATCAAAAATACCAGTGACACTGCGTAGACTTGATCGGCATGTTCTCCAAGCCTATATCATATGCAATATTCCCAAAATACCTCTCCTTCTATCTCTTCTTTCACATGGAGACCTAAATACCACTTTCCTGCATTTTACAGAAATCCTTCCAGCCACATTGGGAATACTTGAATCGGAATGGGGACTGGACCAGAGAAATATCCATAACTGGACAAATCAGACGATACCAAACACGCCTCTTATACGATCTCCTAATCTCGTTTGTCACCGACCCCCTTAGTTCTACCTCACCGCCCAACTGCATCCAGTTTCTCCAATAATACTTTCAATGGTCTGGTGACTTGATCAATCTATTCCCTCATGACATCCGTTTCTGATTCCACCCTACTCTCCTACATTCCCATCTCTTTCTCACTATTAACGCCGATACTCGTAAATCTTGTATTTAGAGAACTTCGCTCAACTCCTTCAAAGATACCCGTAATAATATGGGAAGTTGATCAACCGATTCCTCTCGATCTGGGCATCGCAATGACGTCCTGATTGCTCTCACATACGTCCTAAACTACGTTGAAACACTTTTACCCCATTTGGAATTGTCCACATATCTGCCCCAAACATACTGAGAAATACCAGTATCGCATGAACGTAGTTACCATGTTGTTTCTAACCGCAATAAGAGTCGTCTGGTTTCTCTCAGCTTCGATTATCACCTTTCCTTCATTTCTAGAATCAAAATTACCCACCTCCTATGTTTCACTGAACAGCATCTGCCATCATTAGAAATACCAGTATCAACTCGGAGACTTGACCAGAGTATTTCTTGGAGCCTGGTGATTCCTACGATACCATGAATGTCTCCCTTTACATCCCCCATTCTAGTTTTGTGCCAACTCTTCCAACTCTATTTGTGAACAGACCTGCTCTCAGCTCCCTCGTTAATACCAGCATCGAATACGAGACTTTACCTATCTAATATTCGGAGTGGTATAGTCGTATTGAACCCTTTGTTTCAACACCATCCCCTTTTTACAAGTTTCCGCAGACACACCCGATATCTCGCCAGATCTGGAAGGTGGAGTAATATAAAAAATTGAGAGGTCGAAGTAGAAGGTCAATTGGCGGTTATAGAAGGATTCCTGCCCCTCTAAGACCCAATAGGTCAGGTCTCCATTGTTCTGGGGGTATTATTATGGGAGTCAGGAGGGGAGATGGATATGTAGGCGAGAAGAAGGGTAGGGACTAAAAGCTGACAGGATATACTAGGGAAGAAGGGAATGGTATTATTGGGATCCCCAGGTCTGGTGAAATGTCATGACCAGCTGGGGACTGTTGTGATAATAATAATGACGAAAATAGTGGCTGATCTGTGTTTTGGAGAAAATGTGTGTTCCAGACTTAGAGGTCATAAAGAGATATTAGGAAGGAATTGAAGGTCGTGATCGGTCTCCTGACCGGTAGGAACAACAGGGTCAGCTTGGTTTAATTCAATGGGTATTTTCGGGTCAGTTAAGGGCAGTTCGGAGTGGGGCCAATACTAGTAGGGTGGCTGATTAAGAGCTATAAAGACAAACATGAACCCCGTTGGAAATTATCTGAACTTATCCGGTCGATATAGACACAATATGAAGGGCTGATACTTCTCTCAGCTCTTCTACTCCTCGTAGACACCGACATTCCATATCGCCTGGAATTCTGTAGTCATTTAGAAAATGGCACAAAGAAGTACAAGAAATAAAAAGAGACGGTAATATCGCTGGTCTGCATCTTCATTGGCTCCTTCACAACACTCCTCCCAACTCCATTCAAGTCTATTGCTTCTGTTTCAACTTTTGCCTTCTATGGAACTGTACCAACACTCTTCACCTTTTTCACCCAAAATGGACATACTTGTAATTGATAAAATGAAGTGAGAACATTTATTTTATAACCCCAACACACTCTAACAATCCGTCTGAGACCGTCTTCCACGTCTCTCGACTTTTCCGAACCAAAAAAACCTTCATAATGTCCCATCAAGAATTTTCAATATGCAACTTCAATTTTGGTGTTCTAAGGGAAGAAGAAGAAAAACGATTGAAAGAGAGTAAGCCATCAAACAACACCGACACGAGCAAACCAGCAAATATAGCAAGCATCTTCTACAATTTCTCTTATCACTTCCACGCCCAATTCATTATGGCTCCAAATCTGCCCCTCACAGAACTGAGCATGAATCCTTGAGAAATACCAGTACAACTATTAGGTCTTCACCGTAGGATAGTCTGTGGCCAGTTCAATCAGCTAGGCCCATTTAAGTCTCTCTTACCATTTTTTACAACTTATCTATCTCAATAATCAACACTCATTTTTTTCAAAATCTTGGAGATCTTCCCTAAAAGTTACAAAAAAATCAGCATCACTATATAGGCGTAACCATAGTATTTTCTAGGCTTTGGGGAACAATATAATACAGCTCATCTCTTTTCTGACATCTCTTACGCGCTATTCAATCCAATTCTCCTAACTACTTATATCCACACTTGCATCCAGATTCATCAGAAATACCTTCGTTATTGCAGACACTAGACTATCCTTGTCCTCTGAATTAGGAGACTACAGTGCTATCATTCAACTGTCTGCTACTATCTCTATAACGCTTTAAAATCTGAAGAACAGTTATCATACTACCGAACGATGTTCTCTCAACTTCACGAGAAATACTCGAATCGCGACGACAAGTGGATAGATGAAATCCTCTTCATCTGCTGATTCGTTTGGTACCATGTAAGCTTCCGTTGGTGTGTCTCCCCTACGTTTAGCATCCGCACCCCCAATTCTACTTTACAACTCAACTGAGTCTAATTTCCTCAAAAATACCCTCATGGACATAGGGACTAGATCAAATTACTCTCCGAATGCTAACGGATGCAATGATTCCATGATAATGTCCGATATTCTCTCCTCCCCAGTTTTAGCCCCAAAACCCATAATGCTGCTCTTCATAAAACTGCTCTATCTTCCTCAGAAATACTCACATTATAGAGGCATGTCCGCCATTGTGTTCTTACAGGAAACAAGCCATTTATGGCCCAAAACCCTCACCTTTTACAACCTCTTTACAGATTTGAACAACAACGCGCCCATATCACTCCCACATAGAGCGCCTTCCAAAATCTTCCAAAATACTAGAATAATTATGTTGAATTGATCATTCCCCATTCTAACACTTGCATCCAATGATGATCCCTTTTCCTTTCTTCTGGAATTTCTTCCTTCACAGCCAAAACGAAAATTCCATTTTCTTACTTTTCATAGAACTTCGCGCAATTTCGCAAGGAATATCCGTATTCTTATGGTGACTTCACCAAACGAATCATTAGATCAAGGAGAATCTACCAGTAAACTGAAAGTCTTTTCTACTCCATTATTCTCACTTTTAGCACTGCCACCCTCGACGCTACATACACACACAGTTACCCTCAATTCTTCCAATAATACCCCCACCTCTCAGCCGAGTTGTGCAGTCTGGTGGTACGAGTCTGGGGACTCTTTCAATAGCTTCCAAATCTACTCTTATATCTCATATTCGCTTTTAAAATCAGATCACATAAACCTTACTATTCACTAGCCTAGCTCTAACTCACTCAATAATACTCATATTCCAATAGAGAGTTGACTCGCGTACAATCCTATCTTCGAGTAATCGAATGAGCCCCTCTTCTTCTCGCTACTTGCATTGCACATGTTTTGATGACGGAACCCCTGGTATTTCCCCCACACCAAACTGCAGTTGACCGAACTTTGCAAAAAATGCTCTGTTGTCTATGGTGACTTTTCCAGTGGATACTAAACATACAGTTTGTTATATTGATGGCTCATCTCCCAGCCCTGTTATTGCCTATCCAATTCTTATCTTCACCTTTTCGATTCCACGAGTTCGTGAGGCCCCGCTTAAAACTTGGAAAAAAAGGGCCCATTACAATATAAACAGAACTACCATTCTCACACGGGATAGAAGCTTCTCCTAATATCACATATTTCTATTTTATAAATATTTACCCGCTTTTTCCCCCTCATATACAGCACCACCCATCTCTTCACACTTCACGACAAGTCATCCTAACTTCTCCAAAAATACTTGCAAAGCTACAAAGACTTCAATTACAGCTCCCTCCAAGAGAGAATTATCGAAGGGTACCACCTGCACTTCTCCCACTATTTTTGCATCAGTTTTAGATACGAAATTCTCCCGTACTCCCCACCTAGAGCCGCTTTCCACTCAGTCAACAATATTCGCATCACTGTGATGGCTAGACTGTATTGATGGCACGAGTTGCTGCTCTTGAATTCACCCATTAGCATCTTGTATGCTACTTCTTTCACTCTTTTGAGGCCCACTCACTCATCTGTACGTCCACGTAACATTCCTGACACAACAACCCACATCTAGACAAATATTACGGAATCATCCTAGCAGAAGTCACCAAATTAATCCCCCTGGTCAGCAGAATCCATCGGGACCATTCACATCTCTCATTCTATCTTTACATCATTTTTAGACCCGCAATACATATATCCCTAGAACGTCTCATGGCTATAACTCCCCCAAAAATACCGACATAGCCAAGACAACTAAATTATTTTGACCATAGACATTCGTAGGCCGTCCCAATACCGCTGGTGTTCCATCTACAATTTCTTTACGCATTTTAACTACCAGATTCCAAATATCTCCCACATAGAAGTCTGTCCCTAACTCTCTCAGAAATACTCATATAAAGGTGGGGCTTTGACTAGCGTGCTGCTTGGTCACTCCCAACTTGAACTGTTCCACCAATTCCCCCCTTATATCTCTGCACCGCTTTTAACAATCACACCTCTATTTCAGTCCTGACGCAGAACGGACCCAACTTCGGCAAAAAATCATGTAATACCGAGAAGTCTTATCCAATGGGCTCATCCAGATCAGAAGGTTGTAATAGTACCATTCACTTGTCTTCTTCTTACACCTTACACATGTTAGAGACTGCTCTCACTTTCACATATTACGCGATTCGTCCCACGTACTTCAGAAATACTCCCACAACAATACCAACCAGAAGAACGTATTCTCGAACGTCTACGGATTCTAATGAGACCCCGAATGCCTGCTTTGTTACGTCCTACCAAGTTTTTCCTCAGGTAGTTCCAGTTCTACTTCATCGCACAGGTGCCTTTAACTTATTGACAAATAGTGATATAACTAAGGTGAAGGGGCCAAAATATTTTCGGAGCAGAGAGGATCATTTAGATACCACACACATCCTGTTTACTATCTCCTACCGAATTCTAACGACATCCCCTCATTCCCACTTCTGTGCAGAAGTCGCCTAACTCTTTCAGAAATAACCATAGACGGAAAATGACTTGACCGAGGTGTTCAACGGAGCCTATGGATTCGGTAAATGCCATCCAAGCCTCCCCTGCTACATTTTACCAACTTTTAACCTCAACCCTCCAGTTTGACATAACTGCACATCTCCACCTAACTCCTTGGAAAATAATCAGATCGCAACAGCAACTTGATCATTTTGTTGGAACGGGTGAGGAGATTCAGAGGTATTCTTTTCACTCCCACCAACACCCTATTACATGTTTAAGTACAGTAACGAAGCTCTCAATAATGCACTTTCATGGAACTCCTTCCACTTCTTCAAAATTATACATATAACTATACCGACTAGACCAAGTATTCTCCAGAACAGTACCCTTCTAGCTATTGCCTCTATGTCTCTTCTGGTACATCCTACGTCGCTCTAAAACGAAATCACTTTTCGAAATTATGCTTACCGCTTTACCAAAAACTCCAATGAATAAACCAATAATACTCAAATCAAAATGGCCACCGGACAAGAGTAATAAGAATATCATAG
Source organism: Yarrowia sp. E02 (assembly GCA_017639365.1). Lineage (NCBI taxonomy): Eukaryota > Fungi > Ascomycota > Dipodascomycetes > Dipodascales > Yarrowia > Yarrowia sp. E02. The sequence goes on along the minus strand of JAAQQX010000003.1, from coordinate 2,001,771 downwards.
CGACCATTTTGATACCATGTATGTCTCTTCTACAGTACTCTCTCGTAGTGACTTTTACCGCCAATCCTCCTTAGACTACTTCGCAACATATCTTCATCTAACTCCAGCAGAATTACTCCCATTGATACAGGGGCTGGACCATTGGGTTCCAATGACCTATAATATCCCATTCATACCTTTCTTCATTTATTTGCAGTCTTGTACCGTCTTTCAACACCGACCGTCCCACATCCACCTGACAATAAAAGTGTCTAACACTACCATCAATAGCCAAATCGCAAAGGAGACTTGACGATCGTGTTTTAGGGACATGAGCGTTTACAATTATACCGGTTATGTCTTCCTCACTGTCTATTACCGTTTTTAACGCCAAGCTGTCCCATTATAAATATAAGTCAACTGCACTCAGCAACTTCAAAAATACACCCATTACCAAGGGAAGTTAATCAATTCTATTGGACGAGCTAGTATATCTGGTTAGAACCTTTGATGCCTCTTACACAACCTCTTACCCACTTTTACAACTTCCTCCTCAATTCCACCATGTCACAAAACTCCCTTAACTTTCCCAGAAATGCTTACATAGCCAAACAGACCTAACCAGTGTATTCAGTGTATTTCTGAGACTTGTGTGATTCGTATGACACCTCCCCAGTCTCTCCTACTTTAGTCTAATGTATTTTAATTTCAACACCCCTAAGTCTAAATTATTGCACTGCAAGCCTTAGTCCTGTGAGTATAATTCCCAGCTGTTTGGGAACTAGACCATTGCGGTCCTAAAGCTCAGTAGATCACTCTAGTACCACCTAAACCTCCATTAATATTCTTTTTTTCCAGATGTATTGGTTCCCTCCCTATTCCACTAAACCGAGAATCGCCGTCAACTTGTCAAAAAATACCCCATGAGTCTAGCGACTTGACCACCATGTTCACACAGCCCATGGCGTTCTAATAATCCCTACAACAGTGGATTCCTATATCTTTCCTTCTTCTATACTCCCGCCTTCAATTCTACTTGAAAACACATCTTGGGCTAACTCCTCCAGAAATAGTCCCAAGATTCCGGCGACTTGATCACAGCAACCTCACTGATCGGAACTCTCTTGTAATACCATATTAAGCTCTCCTATTACCTCATACCCACTTTTATCTCTGATACTGTCACCCTCAACATTACACAACTGGCTCTTACGCTCTCAATATTAATCACATGAACACACGGACTTGACCATTGTGCTCCCCCAAACCACATCTATCATATGATACCCACCATGTCTCTTCCACTCTCCCTTTCCTTCTTTTAGCACCCACCTCCCAAAAAAGCATATTCACACAACTGTGTCTAACTCTCTCAATAATACTCGCATGATCCTACAGACTTGATCACCTTGATCCTGTACATCCTACGATCTTAATGGTACCATCTGGACCTGTATTACTATGTTTTCCCAACTTTTATCACCAACCCTCCATCTCCTACATGCACCCACACCTACCTCCAACTCATTCAATAATACTACAAACTCAACGACAATTTTACCACTGTGATCCTCCAGATAGCACGAATCTAATGGTACCCACCAATCCTACGCCTCTATGATTTTCCATGTTTCAACCCCAACTCTTCCAAATCTACATCATTACAACTGTGTCTAACTTCTCCAGAAAATGTAAGGCTACAGGGACTTGAATATAGTATTCCCCGATCTCGCGCGGTTTTATTGACACCCACTCTGTCTATGTTACGACGTCCTATCTCTTTTTAGCTCACAGCCTTTAACATCTACGTCTTCATAGGGCTGTGCCTATCTCGTCCAGTAATATTTGTACAACTACGGGTGTTTCATCACTGTATTCCCCGGTGTCGCCCAATTCTAATGATACCATCTTGGTCTGTATTACTTGACTTTTCCTACTTTTAGACCAAACTTCCCTACTAAGTATTCACACAATTGCGACTAGATCTTTCAGAAATAATCTTACTGGAATAAGGGCTTGACCCCTTGATCCTAATCGCGGGGAAATTCTAGTAGCACCAATTGTATCTCTCTACTATGGTTTTCCATCTTTTAGTTCTGTGACTTACAATTCTACATCTCAACGCAGCTGTCACTAACTCGTCCAGAAATTCTCCAATTTCAACAGTAACTTGATCATTGTCTATCGTCTGATCAGAAGATTCAGATGTTACCCACTAATCCTATGTTAATAGATCCTATCAAGTTTTATCTCCCGACACCCAATCTCTACATATTCACACGGCAGTCGCTAAATTCTCCAATAATGACCCCACCTTAATGGAGACTTGACCATTATATTACCCCATATCGTGCGACTATTATGATACCCACAAAGCCTAGGTTACTGTGTCATATCTACTTTTAGCACTACGACTTTCAATTCTACGTATTAACACACCTGCCTCTAACTCTTCCAGAAATACTCGTACAACAACAGACACTTGATCATCATGTTACCAGAGATCGCACTATTCTATTGACACCCACCATATCTATCTTACGGTATCCTGTCTAATTTTAGCCCCCACCCTCCAATCTCTACGTGCTCACAGAGTTGTATCTAGCTCGTCCAGTAATATTGGTACAACCACAGGGATTTGAGCATTGTGTTCCCTGTAGTAGCCCAATTCTAATGATACCATCTAATACCATATTACTACGTATTTCCGACTTTTAGACCAAACCTCCCAATTCTATATATTCACCGAAATGCACCTAGATCGTCCAGAAATACTCTCACTGCCATAAGGCCTCAATCCACTTGATACTCATCATGCGGCCGTTCTAGCGACACCAATTATATCTCTCTACTGTGCTTTCTCAACTTTTGGCACTGAGACCTTCGGTTCTACGTATTTATCCATCTGTCTACAATTTCTCCAGGAATACTCCAGGCGAAACAAAGACTTGACCAGCGTGTTCCCAGCCACAGAAGTCAAATGGTACCCACCAATCATATGCTAAAGTGTCCTGTCTACTTTTATCTCCCACCACCCATATCACACATCAGTTGCTAACTTATTCAATAATAGCACCACCTCAATGACAACTTAACCATTATATTCCCCCGAGTCTGGCGAGTATGATGGTACCAACCTAGTTTAGGTTACCATGTCTTGCCTACTTTTAGCATTGCGACTTTCAATTCTACATCTTCACACACCTGGCTCTACTATTCCAGAAATACCCGAACGACTACGGGGACTTGACCATCAAGATCTGCCACTCTATGTGATTCTATTGATATCCACAACACCGCTTCTTCCTGTGTCCTGTCTACGTTTAGCCCCCTTCACTCAATTCTGTATATTTACACACCTGGCCCCAACTCCTACAGAAATACTCGCACAACCACAGGGACTTGACCATTGTGCTCTCCCAAGTCACGCGATTCTAATGGTTCAAAAATTGGCCTGTATTATTAGGTATTCCCACTTTTAGACCAACCCTCCTATTTCCACCTATTCACACAACAACCACCAACTCTTCCAATAATGCCCATACTTTCACATGGACTTGATCATCGCGCTCCATGATGTCACGGGATTCTTATGATACTCACCAATCCTATGTTGTTATGTTTTTCCAACTTCTAGACCAACCCACCAAATTCGACGTGCATCCACAGCTGTCACTAACTTGCCCAATAATACTCGTACAACCACGGGGACTTGTTCATGATGGTCAATAAGGCCCCATGATTCTGATACCATGTATCAACCTTATGCCACTGTGTTTCTCTACCCACTAGACCAACTCTCTCAATTCTACCTATATACACTCAACTGTAACCAGCTATTCCAATAATACCCATACAACAACGGGGTCTCCACAATCTTGTTCCCTGAGCTCGTGCAAATCTGATAATACCCACCAATCTTATGCTACATTACTTTATCTAATTTTTTCACAGCCCCTCCCAATTTTATGTATTCACATCCTTGGTTCTATCTCCTTCTGAAATGCTCTTACAGTCATGGGGACATGACCACAGTGGTCTACCAAGCTATACGATTCCGATGGTACCCACCAATCATATTATTTTATTTCCTGTCTAGTTTTAGCCTCCACTCTTGAATTTTTACATATTCATACAACTATCTCTAACTCCTCCAATAGTACAGTACACGTACAGACACGCAGACTTAATCACCGTGCATTTTGAGGTTAAATGACTCTTATGGTATCCATTAATCCTATACCAATATGTTTTTCCAGCTTTTATCACCCACCCTCCAATTATACGGATTCACACAAATGGGTATCACAGCCCTAGAAATACTCGTACGACTACAGGGACTTGATCATTGTGCTTTCCGAGGTAATACATTATACTACTGGTAGTCACCTGCCCTCAGTTACGATATCCTGTATTTTTTTTACCCCACCCTCTAATATTTATGTGTCTACAATGTTGTGTCTAGCTCGTCCAATACTAGTTGTACAAACACGAGGATTTGATTATTGTTTTCCCCGGAGTCACGCGATCCAGATGACACCATCTGAACCTATATTACTAGCTACTTCTAACGTTTACACCAATCATCATAATCCAACCTATTGACACATCTGCCATCAAACTAGATCAATAATACTCTTACGAACACAGAGACTTAATCATTGTATTCCTCAAGCTCACGTGGTGCTCACGGTTCCTACCAATCCTTCGCTAACATGTTTTTTGACCTCTAGACTCACCCCACCTAATATCTACTTTCTCACACAACTGAGTCTAACTCCTTCAATAATACTCTTAAAAACATACAGACTTGATAATAGTGCTCTCTGAATACTCCTGATCGTTATGATACCAACTAGGCCTAAGTTATGACATCCTGTCTTGTTTTGGCACTGCGACTCTTAATTCTACCTATACATACAACTGACTCTAACTACTCCAATAATACTCATAATACCACAGGGACTTGATCAATGTGATCGTTGAGGGCCCACGAATCTATTGATACCCCCAAGCCTATGTTACTATATATATCCTGTATACTTTTAGCCCCCAACTTCCATATTTTTTATGAGTTCACAAAACTGTGTCTGACTCCTCCAATAATACCTGTATACACATGGGGACTTGATCATCAGGTTCCCTGAAGTCTCCTAATCATTTTAATACCAACCATCCCTCGGTCACTATGCCCTGTCTAGTTTTAGCGCTGTGGCATTCATGGTCTCCGTGTCACACAGCATCTAATTTGCCCAGAAATGCTCGTACAAACACACAGACTAGATTATCGTGCTCTACGAGGTCGCGCGATTCTTATGACACCATCTATGCCTATGTTACTAGGTATTTGCCACTTTTGGACCAACTCTCCTATTTCTACTTATTCACACAACAGCCCCTAACTCCTCCAATAATACCCTTAAAAACACACAGACAAGATTATAATGTTCTCCTGGGTCATAGAATTCTTATGACCCCCACTAGTCCTACACCAGTGTACCCTATTATTTTTATTACAGCCCGTCCCAAGTTTATGTATCCACTCGCCTGGCTATATCTCCACCAGAAATATTCGCACAGTCACCGGGACTTTACCACTATGATCCACCGGGCAATGCGATTCAGATGGTACCCACAATCTGATTCTACTATGCCTTGTTCAGTTTTAGCCTTCGCCCTTCAATATTCACGTATTCACAAAACTGGCTATAACTCGTCTAAAAATAGTCATGCAGCCACAGGGACTTGACTATTATGTTCCTTACTCCCATTCCGACGGTGTACCAACTGGTCTTGTATTACTACATTTTTACAAGTTCTAGGAGCAACCCTCTTAAAATCTACGTTTTCACATAGGTGAGTCTGGCACTTCCAATAATGCCCGTACCACCGTGGGGACTTGACCAATGTGTTCCCCAAGGTATCCTGATAGAAATAATACCAACCATTCATAGGTTACGGCATCCTATCTACTTTTAGTACTGTGGAACTCAAGATCTCCATATTCGCACAATTGTGTCTAACTCATCCAAAAATAGTCATATAGTCATGGGGACTTAACCATTGTGTTTCCTGAGGCGACGCTGTTCGGATGATACCACCTGAACTTGCATTACTGTGGTTTTACAGATTCTATCACTAACACTCCAATATCTCCGTATCTGCACGAAAGTGTCTAACTTGCCCAAAAATACTCATACAGTAATGGGGACTTGATCATTGTATTCCTCAAGGTCTCCCGATTAATACAGTATCCACCAATACTATACCAATATGGTTTTCCAACTTCTAGACCAACCCTCTTAATATCTACGTTTTCGCACAATTGTGTCTAACTCTTCCAAAAATACTCATACAACCAAGACGAGTAGCCCATATAGTTCCCAACCGTCCTTTGGCTCTGATTGAACACCTTATCCCACTTTAATCATCTATATACCTCTTCTACAGTTACAACACATATTTGTATATGTAAAACAGATCAGGCCTTAGATTAAACGGAAGTACCTCCACCACAATATAGGGCTAGTTATCATGTTTCCGAGGGTCTGTAGGTTCGAATGATACCCACCACATCTTCCCTATGATATCTTTACACTTTTTAGCACCCATCCACACCCACCACCCACTCAGACCCACATCACACACCCAACTGCCTTAAATGTGCTCCTATAAAAACTAAGACTTAAACAACATATTTCTGGCACCATCCAGTTATTAATTCTACCCCTTATTTCTTTTCTCCTACCTCTTGCCAAGTTTAAACGCCTACTCATACATTTTTTCTATTTTTATAACTAGAGCTAGTTCGTTCAGAAATACTCTCATCGCCAAGGCGATTTGTGCACTGCATTGGTTACCCATCAGTCACTCACAAAATACACCTCACATTACCTTTGATAACTCTGTTCAACTTCTAACACCAGCATCCATAATTTTGTCACCAGGCAAACTGGCCTCAACTTTACCGAGGATATCGTTATCAGAATATCGACTTGACCATCTTATTTGGCACGCAGTAGTGGTCAAAGTTGTACCTTATCCTCGCTATTACCATGTATTATTCACTTAAACTCCAACCCTTCCTTTTCCACGTATTTGTTGAACGTGCCCCAACTTCGTGGAAAATACTCGCATCGTTAAGCCGACTTACTATGGTCCTGTCCTGTTCCATAGCAGTCGAATGATACCACTCACTACTTCGTAAAATTACTACTGCATGAGTTTTATCCCTGGAGCTCCCATTACCCTGGTTCACAAACTGGCCCTAACTTTCTTAGAAATACTCCGATCCCTACAGCGACTTGACCCGTGTATGCCTGGAGCTCCGTAGATCCTATCAGTGTTTTCAACGTCTCAATTACAATCTCTTCTGATAAGTTGACAGCTACAACTCTGATCACCACAACGAAGACTTGCCCTGAGAACGTCAAGAAATACACGCAACATAACCAACAGTTCATCATTATGTCACCCAAACTCATGCGAATCTTTTGATACCGGTTACCTCTCTCTGTTAACTCTCTACAACTTCTAAATCCGAAACACTCATTTTTGGGTTCCAACATATCCTCCTATAACTTCTTCTAAAATATCCGTACGGATGTAGCGACTTCACCAGCGTATTACCCCGTGCCTCTTTAGTTTGACAGAACCACGCAAGACCTCCCTGCTATATCTTTTCCTTTTTAACTGAAACCCGTATTTCCGTCATTTCACTGAACTCCCCCAAAGTTCTAACTCATTTAAAAATACCGTCGTAGCCACAGCGACTTGACAAGCGTATCTTTCAGAGCCAGAGGAAGCATTTGATACCCCTCATGTCTCCTCTATAACATCATTACAACTTTTAGCCCCAACCCACTCAACTTTATTGGACCTTACAACTAGCCTTAACTTCACTAGAAATACTCATCTATCTGAAGTGATGTGACCACTGTGATATTCCGGCCAAGACGATTCGAACAGCACCACCAACTTATTTCTTATCACTTTTTTACGAATTTTAGCACATTTACTCCAAATAGCTCTCCACATATAGCTGCGCACAACTTTAGCAGAAATACTTCCATCGATATGGGAACTTTACCATTGTAATCGCATGATCCGTGTTGTTCCAACGGTACCCTTACGTCTCTCTCCTTAGCTCTTTGCTGTTTTATACAACCACATCTGAAAAATACTGTCTCCTACAGAGTTGACCATAAATCGTTCAAAAATACCAATATACCTTTCCTATCTCGACAACAATGTACAGTACAGTAGTGGCACTGATTACTTCTCTCCTGATATTACTGTACCTGTTTTAGCACCAGCATACTCATATTCTTCTCATCACGTAACTGACCCCAGCTCCTTCAAAAATACCCGCATTGTTGCGCCATCTTGATCAGCGTGATAAACAGCATTATACCACCCATGAAATGTCCATATTTCCTCTCCTTCTATCTCTTTCTTGTCTGTATTACCGTAGTTCCGATTTTCCCTCCGTAACATTTCAGCCTTTAGTTGTTAAAGAAATACTTCCACCACCATGAAGAGTTGACCAGCATATTCCTTGATTCTAAAAGATTCGAACCATACCATGTAAGCATCTCTCTTCATTACTTATCAATTTTTGGCCCCCCTGTTTTTTCTTCTCGAAAATATACAACTGCCTCCAACAAGGGAGAAATAATTATTATACCACTATGGTGACTTGACCATTGTTATATTGAGGGTGTAGAGAATATATAATCACCTCCGTGTCTTTGCTACTTCCTCTTCTCTCATTTTAGCACCAATACTCCAGGTATAACCTCCATCCATAACTGCCCTTGTTCCTTCAAGAATACCCATAATAATAAACAGAGATAACAAGCTTACTCTCCGGAACTGACCGGTCCCAAATATACCAGCTCAGTACAGTACAGTAGGCACTTCTACTCCCGGTACATTTTTATAACCGATACCCGCAATTCGACGTTATGTATATGTAGACTTCGGAGGCAGTGAATAATAAGGAGGAGAATAGGGGCAATGAACTTGAGGGTTTTTCGAAAAGGATATCCTGGCTCTTATTGCACAAGTTACAATGGCCCTGGGGGAATAATACTAGAGTTGAGCTCAGTTACATCGTGACGTGTTATTTGAAGAATAGGTGTTAAAAGTTGATACAAAAGAGTAAAGGAGAAGTCCAAGGTAGTTTTGAGATCTCTGACACCAAATAATGTATGGATAAACTCCTCTCAACTGTATGTGTATTTCTGATGAAGTTAGAGGCTACTATGGAGGGAGTAGTAAGTGAGAGTCCTTGCTGTAAAAGATGAGAAAAGGTAGTAGGGAACAAATGACTAATAATTAGGGAATGTGGTTACAATGATGAACACGCCAGTCAAGTTTCCATCTCTCTGCCACTTTTATTGATGAAGTTGGAACCTGTTCTGTAAAGTGACTAAAAAGTGGGTTTCGATTTTAGAGAGAATTCAGAGATGACAGGAGGGATGCAATTGGTACTATTGACATAATACAACAATGGGGAACTCATCAAAAATTTGGTATAATGATATCGGTATTTCTGATCCTGTAGGGGGAAGTTCTACGACGAAGGAGAGTCGTATATGGGGGCGCTAAAAGTTGAGTGGAGATGGTAGCACAGGAATAGAAGGTACCAAATGAATCCTTTGACGCATAGAAATATGTTGGTTAAGTCAACGTGACTGTGCCAGTATTTTTGAGTGAGTTTGTGGCAGCTCCGTGATAAATAGAAAATGAGTGTTGCGGGTTTGTAAGCTTGAAAGACGTATCTGAAGAGAAAGAGAAGTTACTGTTGGATTCTACAGGTCCCGGGGAAGTCTCGGATCCAATACCCGTAAGTATACAGCTATTTCTGGAGGCATCACATTCAGGTTCGTAAGACGGTAGAAGTAGGGCCTCTGATGTGCCATGAATTCCATTGAAAAAGGCGGTAGCATGAAGTGAGCAGAACGATCTTGTTACTAAGATACGAACAATTCGATTTAGGACATCTATTTCTCTTCTAGGATTTTCCTTTACCTTTAAAACCGAAACACTCATTTTCCACTTTTTCCAGAATTGCCCCTAACTTTTCTAAAAAAATGCATACCACCAAACGAACTTCCCTAACGTTATCTCCAAGGTTGTACCTTCCATTGATACCTTTTACATCTCTCTTACTATCCATTTCTAACTTTTAGCACCACCATCCACGATCTGGGAATATTCTCCAGCTGTCCCCAACTTAACCAAGCGTATCAGAACTAGTATGAAGACTTAATGGTCTTACTATTGAGAGTCCGTAGTTTCATATGACACTAGTGAATCATTCCCTGCTATTTTCTTAGTTCTTATAGCACTCACGCCTCTATCGATTTTAGGCATAATACAGGAATCAGGAGCCACAGAAAGGATCCCATAGCCATGGCGACTTGACAATGGAGTTTATGAGGCTAGGAGGATCTCAAGGATACCCTTATATCTATCTGACAAGCCCCTTGACTGATTCTGTCAGCAACACACCTCAAGTGCACATTGAAAGGCGAGCCAGCAACTAGCCAAGAAATACCACTGTAAAGAAGCAGACTTCCTTGAGTGAATTCCCCGATCTGAAACACAATAACGAGACTTCTAAAAGCTTGATTACGCTTTCATTCACAATTTTAGCCAAGTGCCCGCTCATCTACTACTTTACAGAATTGTGACTAGATCTCCCAGAACTATCCACATTGTTAATACAGCTCAACCACACACATTACTTGGGCCTAATCGGCTTATATTCCCCTTGGTTTCTGTCCTCCTTCATTTTCCTTCCATTTTGCCCCTGCTGATTCTGATATAACCGATCTACCTGGGTATGCATCAGTTGGTAACTCTTACAATAATAATGCCATAGCATTGAGGTCTTGACCATCATATTCTCTAGCCCGCGATGGTTTAAAAAAGACATTCCATGCCTTTACCAAATTACCTATACCAGTGTAAACTTCGAGAATAACTTTACCAGCCCCCCAGACAACCACCCCCAATTCTTTCAGAAATACTCACATAGCTACAGGGACTTGACAATGTAGTACCTTGGCGCTGTTAATTTACAATGATGGCTTTTAAGCCGTATCTACTATGATTATTCCACTTTTAGCTGCCACCGTCTCCTTTGTGCCCACCCACACAACTGAGCTTAACTTCTTGAAAAATAGCCGTATCGATAAAGCGACTTGACCAAGATTCCCCCCGTAGATATATAATATGTATTATGCACTCTATTTTCCCTATCACCTCTTCTTCCCTTTAAAAATTGAAACCATCCTCTCCAACTTTTCACAGATCTTTTTACAGCAAATCAGGAATATGTGCAATACGAACGCGATTAGACCAGTATTTTTAACCGAGACTCAGTTATGATTTGGTACCCTTCAAGCTTTTTCTAGCATTTATTCTTCAGTCTTTACTCTCACACCGCCATTTTACATATCTGCACAACTCCTCATATCTGTCCTCATATCTGTGAATCAATGGGAGGGTCACTACAAGCTATTTATCCTGCTCCTAATACACATTAGATCCAGATGCCACCTTCCCCCTCTACTTACTACCTCCTCCCACTTTTACGCCACTTCCTATTTCGGTTGTCAGCAGAACTGCCTTCAACTCCCTCAATAATACGCACTTCCATTCAGTTGGACAAGTCACTAAACTATTGTCCATTTAAGATTCTGGCGGTTCCTTGAGTGTCTGCTATGACTATAATATAGTATCTTCAGGCCACTAACAATCGACACCCCCGATACTGTCCCAAAATCAACCTGACCTTACCGTCCCGAGAAATATCCCCAGAATAACAAAAGCTAATGATTCTGTTTACTGGACTCTTAGATTTAACCTGACCTATCTTATCTCAATCTTTTATCTCAATTGTAAACCAAAAAGCCATTTTTTCTATCTAGACACCTGCTTCCGCCCAACTCCTCTAAAAATAGCCACATGGCAAAGGAGACTTAACCGCCATCATCCCCAGTGTCTGTAGATTCAGATGATACCATACATGTCTGATTTCATACCCAATACACACTTTTATCCCTTCACCTCCAATTCTATATACCCACACAACTCAACCTAACTCTTGTAGAAATACCCACATAACAATGGAGCTATGACTATCCCATTAAACAGGGTCGAGAGGATCGTTTGATTCCCTTCATGTCTCCAATACCACCTCTTGATCATTTTCTCGCCCCGATACCCCTCACACGCGCCATCACAGAACTTCTCCTAACTGGATCAAAAATACTCCCATCATCATGACAAGTAGATGAGAGTATTCCCTAAGCCCAGGCTATTCTTATGATACCTCTCATCACCCTGGCAATCATAGTGGCCAAGTCTGTATTGGAGCATAAATTCTTATCATCTAATTGGAGACACTTGTAATCTCAAGAAGAATTGAGAGGTGGGCACCAAAAGCTCAAAAATAATAGAACATGATATGTGAATGGAATCAGTCGAATCTACTAGTGTCAGGGAACACACTGGTTGGCTATTCATCATTATAGAAGTATTTCTGAAGTAGCTAGAGCCAGGACTGCGAAACGAATGCAATAGGAGCCTCGTTGTTGTTGTTGTAAATCATTCATTAATCAGTCTATTTAACCTAAGCGGCAGCGACTGTTGGTCACAAATAGGCCCCCGGATGCTTTGCGCCCGTTTGCCTACGTCAGATTTACTCGATCTGTCGCTGGAGGGGAAAGAGCCGCTACCCCGAATATACGTAGGTGAGAGGAGGTAGAGGGTGGTCGCCCTCAAATAACTCCTAACAAGTAGCCCGCCTCTTTGGTGGTGGTTTTACCCCAGTCTTCAGTCCTCCTCCAGCATTCCTTATGGAAAGGCCTGGTGGTTAGGGAACCGGTCCACAGTGTCTATCGAAGGCGTAGGTTGGGGGAGAGTTTCAATCCCTACGCGAATGTCTCAATTACGACGATGCACACAGAGTTCACTGGGTTGTGTGCGCATGGGAGGTGTGAAATGAGAGTTTTGTCTTACAACAGTACAAGTAGGAGAAATAGCGAGAGGTAATTCAGCGATACACAAAGAATTAGAGGCTTCTGGTACACACATTGGTCCAATGGGCTTGAGAGTGTGAGTATTACTGAACAATCTGGACGCACATATTTGCTGAAGAAGATTTGGCAAGCTTGACGTTAAAGGGATATATATAGTATTAGAGGACTAGTATGTGGTATTGTTGGAAGCCCCCGGGTCGTAGCAATTCGTTATTAAAGTCCCTGTGTTAATGCGGGTATTTTTTATCGAGTTAGGTGCAGATATATGGGTATGTCTAGGTGGGGGAGTTGGTGTTAAAAACGAGATAGAGGTATCAGAAAAGATATAGATGGTACTTGTGGAATCTTAAGAGTATTATTAGCCAGGTTCAAAAGTCTTAATCACGTTGGAAGTATATATGAAGGAGTTGAACTCCATACATAGTCAAGTGAACTGGGGGTGTTGCTGTCAAAAGTGGACAGGAGATAATTGAGGAGATGTGAGGGGCACAGTATGAATTTAAGAGGCTGAGGAATGTGTTGGTAAAGTTGCCTTTTTGATACAGCTATTATTGAAGGAGTTGCATGCAGTTGTGTGCTAGAGTAGAATTGGGAGGGCTTCCGGTAAAGGTTGTTAAACAGTTTTAGTAGAGGCGTATATGGTATCATTAGCATCCCTGGAGTCTGGATAGTACGTTGGTGAAGCCAGTATATCTATGCAGGTATTTTTGAAGGATTTACACTGAGTTGGGTCTATGGGTAGTAGTGAGGATATCGAGTAATAAAGAGGAAATGAAGAGGAGAAAGAAATAACAAGGGGGTAGCCGTATTAACCTATCTAGAGTAGCAAAATGGTAAAGACGGCTTTACTACAGCAATATTCTTGGTGAAGTTAGAGGGAGCTATGTGAATCAGTAGAGTTTAGGGTGTAGTTGTTAACAGTGATAGAAAGATAGCAAGGCGGGGATGCATGGTACAGTTGGAATCTCCCAGATTCAAAGATTTTCTTGGTCTAGTCCCCAGGTTAATGAGAGCATTTCGGAGGGAGTTGGAATCAGCTATATCGTAAGTAGAATTTGGCATGTCAGTGTTAAAACATTAGAAGGGATGGAAAGAGAGACGAGAGTGGTACCATTGGTCTCATCAAAGCTCTGGTAATTCTCCCATCTACCCGCCATAGTGAGGGAAGTGTTTCTGATCAAGTTGGAGCAGATGCCCATAATTTTTCTTGATCATACAATAGGTCCAAGTTAATCAAAATTATCGCTATGACTAAAGGAACCTACCCACTGCATTCTTCTAGGTCAGGAGATTCCAACAGTACAAATTATGACCCTACAGTACAGTACTGTACGAGTACAGTACTGTACCCCACCTTTTCTCTACTTTTAACACCTGCCCTCCCAGTTCTACATTTCCACACAAATCTCTCCAACTTGGGAAATAAAACCTGTATTGCCATGGAGACTAGCTTGTTGTGTTCCTTAGAGTCAGGAAGGGTAATTGGTTCCTTTTTGTCGCTTTTGGCAACTCCATATCTCTCTAAAATCGTATAACTTCTAACACCAAGGGATTAACTCTTATGACTCAACTGGCCCTATCTTCTTCAGAAATATCCGTATAACCACGAAGGCTTGGCCACTGTATTCACACCTCTTAATGGATCCTAATATTACCCTTCTACCGGTACTATCTCCCATTCCATTTTTCAATCTTTTTGGACCTGCACCCTTCTCTCAGTTAACAGCACAACTGCACCTAACTTCTCCAATATTATTCGCGTCGTCAAGTAGACTTGTCCATTCTGCTGGTACGAGCAAGGAGATTTAACAGCAACTACTCATACACCTCTTACCACTTCTTTCCAACTTTCAGCACCACACACCCACTTGTTATACACCTCGAAAATCCCGATGTTGGGAGGTAGCTCCCTCAATAATAGCCATATTCTTACGGGAGTTGACAAATGTATTTCCCTTGTCGAGTACTGTAGATTCTATTGCTACCATTTATTACTCAACTACTCTTATCGTTACCTTGAAACTAAAAACATAATCTTCCTACTTCCCACAGAACTGACTCAATTTCTTCAAAAATACTCACATAGTCACAGTGACTGTCAGTTTAGTTCCTTGGGTTTGATAGATTCTGTTGACACCTTGGAAGCTCTCCCAATTACATTTTTTCCACTTTTACAACTAATATCGAATTTCTTCCTCCCCACACAACTGGGCCTAACTTCTCCTAAAATAGACGCATAGACAAGTAGACTGGACCGATTCGATCCCTAGGATCTAAGTGTCTATAGAACCTCTCTTACTCTTGTCTAACCTCTCTGATGCTTCTTCAACACAAAAACACATTTCTACTATTTTTTACATAACTGCCCCAATTTCCTCAGGATTAGCTATCTTATAGAACGCGTCTTGTTTATTTGACTTGCCCTAGCCGTTGATGTATCTGAGCTGTAGCCCTATTAGCTATCTCTAATACCCCTTTTTATATCCACACCTCCAATTCTACTCAGTCGTACAACTTCGCATAACTTTCTCGGAATTAATGACACACTTACAATGAGCTAATTACCTGACTCCTAAGACTCACAAGATTCAGACTGTCCTCTCTTCCCCACTTTGAAACTTATTTATTCCACATTTTTCCCACCACCACTTCAAATTTTGTGTCAATACAACTGCCTTCAACTCACTCACCTTTGTCTCAGAAACTCTATCAATTTAGTTTTCTGACAGCAGAGATTCGAACAGAGCCCACCACATTTCACATAATAGCTCTTTGACACATTTACAACTAGCTCTCAAAATTCTACATCCACGCAGAATTGCTCCAACTTCACCAGAAATATTCCGATCGCTACAGGGACTTGAAAATGATGTTCCCTGGGACTAGGTGGTTTCGACGATACCAATATTTATATTATCTCTGTTCTTATTTTAGCCAGACGCCCCTGATACCACCACCAAACAGATACCCCATCACCTCTTACAAAATACCAGTATCTATAATAAGACTTGACAGGAGTATTCCCTGGAGCAAGGGGAGTTCAATGATACCCTATAAGTGCACCCTGTCATCTTTTTTCCGCTCGTACCATTTCCACTCTCAATTCTTCTTTGTCATACAACTGCCCCTAACTCTTCCAAAAATATCCGTATCACTATAATGATTCGACCCTGTTAATCCTCATGAGATAGAGGTTCTTACCGAACCGATGAACCCTTTTTAACTCACTCTTCACAGGAGTTAACCCCCATACCCAATGTTCCCTCACACACAACTCAGTCTATCTTTTTCAAAAATACCCGTACCATTACCCCAAGTTAACCAAATGATTCTATGACGTGAGGCGGTTCCAATGGCACCATTCACTTCTCCCCTTCTAGCCCCTCTCAAGTTTTGACAACGACAGTCCCAATTCTATTAGTCATGCAACTCCGCCTAACATTTTCAGAAATACCTGAATCATCAGAGGGTGTTGACAATATTGTACTTTAGGATAAGCTGATTATAATTATACCTTTTATCTCTTATATACTATCCCCTTATCCCCTGTTTCACCAAGGCACTGATTTTCCAGATTACATAGAACAACCCTAACTTTCTCAGAAATATCCAGATCGTGAAGTGGCCGGATCCAATGGAATCGTTGGTGTCAGAGGAACTCAACGATATCTTACACGCCTTCCTTGTTGCCTCCTAATAACATTTCTCTCAGACCACCCAACTTCTAGTCTGTAACATAACCTGCTCTAACTCACTCAGAAGTATTTCCACATTATTGGGAACTTATTCGGCGTGTTTACATGAGCAATGAGATTCCAAAGCTTCCTTTCAACTTTCTTCCCCTACATTTTTCGAAAATTTATCCCTAGTACCCACACTCCACGAACCACATAGCTGTCTCCAACTTCCCCATAAATACACTTACAGATAAGCTGACTTGACAAACAACTCCTTGCGATTCTGAATATTCAAATGGTTCCATTTCTTTAGCATCCACAATGACCTTTACTCCAATGTCACTTCACACCCCATTTCTAAGAGCTACTTGCATCTCCCTAACTCTTCCAATAATGCTGCTGTCATAGGATAGAGTTGACTGTAGTGAACCACACAGCCTAATTGTTACAACCGAACCCATAAATAAATATCTTGCAGCTCCCTACACAATTTCTACACTAACCCTAGAAACACTACATCAGGTAGCGGCAGCCAACTTCACTAAAAATACCTCGACAACAATGGGAACTTGACCATTATAATACTTAGAGCCCTGGGTTTATTTTATTACCTACAGTACTTTCAACTTCTACTATTATTTGTGCACGTTCAAACAAAGTTGCCGTAGCCCCCAAAAAAATGATCCCACACATATACTGGTTCCAACTCATGCATATTTACCAGCATAGTCATGGGGAGTTGACCAGAGTAATCAGAATCTTTAGGCGCTTCTTTCAATACCATGTGAGTCTCTACCATGACTCACTTCCATCTTATAACACAGCCAACCGCAATTCTAGTTTTTCACATAACTGGCCCCATCTCTTTCAGAAATACTTGTATCACTGTATTGGGGTGTCCATTGTGATGTTGCTAAGTAGAGAATTGCATTAATACCACACTTGTCTAGCCAACAACTTCGTTCACAGCTGTCCAGTCTCCATATCACTTACTATTAGATAGGAGAAGTGGCTGCAAGTGGCTTCAACTTCGTTAGAAAAGCTCGAATGACCATAGATATTGAATTATAATGTTTCCACAAGCCAGTAGACGACCCGAATACCATTCATGTCCCCTTTACTACCTCCTATCAACTTTTACCCCCAAACCCCTCCAAGTCTACTCCGTAACACAACTCCTCCATCTTCTTTAGAAATACTCACACAATTATGGAAAGTTAACCAGACTTATCTGTGCCACCAAGAGATTCATGTGATATCCACTTTTCCTCTCCTACATCTTCTCTCCTCATTTTACCACCTCCACTTTCAATCGCTCCATAAAACGCATCTGCATACAACTTCACCAAAAATATTCATCTAAATTAGGCGACACGACTACTATATTCGTAGAAAAAAGAGGATGCTTTCAGTACCTTTCATCTCCCCACTATCATTCTCTACCAACTTTTAGCAACCGCACCCCCAATTCTACTATTCACGCAACTCGCTCTAAAACAGTCAGAAACATCTGCTACGCAGTGAGGACTTGACCAACATGTTACTCAGACTGAGCTCATTCCAACAGTAACAGACATATATGGACTGCTTAACCTTTTGGACCACTTCCCCCCACCAAAAAGTGTTAGCATATGTAATAAGAACATTATATAAGCCCAAATTTATCGTCATAGTGATTAAAAATGTCAATAGAACTTAACTGACAGCTCAGTAACCCTGATACTCCCATGTTCAGCCCTTTAAATTGTTTCTATTGTCCTGATTACTGAATTAATCTACTAAACATACAACATTATGTGAAAATAGAAGATATAGAAGAGTCTGTATGTTGAGAAATAATAGTCAAATAAGGATTCAAATTACACCATTGTAGTCCATGGCCACAACCGATTATAGTGACACCACTCTCAACCCTCTACGACTATTATTTTGAAAATTTCATGTTTTCACAATTTCGCCTGACCCCAGACCCACAATTTTGTCGATTTTGGGCACTTTTTGAAAGGACACCAAAAATTTATCTCCACCAATATTGAGCCTATTAGGAAAATAAATCCATATTTGGAGTCCTTATGTCACAGGCAACTCAGTGGTATAGTTATTTGTTCAATCAGACTACCACCACACTGTCATTTTCACTCTTATATTTTAAAAGTGTCTGATTCGGGCCTTTTTGGAAATTTTGGGATTTTAAAGGGGTAAAAAACCTTAAATTCGGGTTTTTCCCCAAAGTCGGTTCAAGTTGAGAAAAAAAATAAAAAAAACCGAAAACGCGCAATATCCATGTAAATGGATATTTGATGGTACCATTAGAATCTCCCTACTGACACGACCTCAAATATGTAGTTGTTGATGATATTTAGGATTTATTTCGAGATTTTACGACAAGTCGGATTTTGTGTCGTGTATTTAAGGTTTTATGATGTTTTAAAAATTACGAAGTGTTTTTAAAATACTACAAATAACATCATAACATACGCTGTAGATGAAATTCAGGGTAAATAATACTATGAGGTTGTAGCGTAAAGTATAACAAGTATTTTTGTTATTTTTGTAATCACTTTGGATATACTGGTCATGATCTAGAGCTGATTGAAATAGCGGGAAAACGAAAAACCAACTATACTTCTTGAATATAGCTCAAATTTGTAATTTCAAACTGGTTTTCTTCTAATACAAAGATTCTCCTTATTTTGAGCACACTCTTGAACCAATCCACTATATATCTCAGGATTTCGGTTATTTTTTTTTTTTTTTTCTCAACTTCAACCAACTTTGGGACTTTTGGCGAATTAAGCTTTTTTGGAACTCCCAAAAAAAATAATTTTAAAACAAAACCGAAAAAGCCCGAATCAAGGGTAAACTTGAAAAAAATATCTTTAGTTGGAGGATAAAACCACATTATCGGCATCGCAGAGGACTAAAAGTGATACCCCCGTAACGGGAGGGCTCTGAAGTTTCCCATGGTGCACTTTATATTACTCTAGGACCGTCATTTGAAAATTTCGTAATTTCATTTTTGCCAAAATCTCGCTTTTTTCCTGACCCACTGTCAGGTGATTTTGACGATTTTGACATTTTTGAAAAACGCGGTCATAGCGCTTCAGAACCTGGTCTAGGTGATAGTACAGATCCTAACGAGTCCGTCAGTATGTTTCTTTCTGTCCTGGGGTGTTTCACCAAGCTGTTTGAGGCTGTTAAAGTCTGAATTTTAGGGGTTACCCGGCCGAAGAAATATAGGAAAGGGTCACTAAGATGGGAACAGTAGGTCGAGGCGAGATGGAAAGTATAGAGTACTCACCGGCTGATGGGAATAATTTTGGTACTTCTTTTAACGTATTTAGGAAACATTTTTGGAGCATGTGTTTTTTTCATGATGTCTAAATAGAGCCTTAACTAAATATTGCCCAGTAAATTTTAGCTTTACTTGAGATTATAGTTACGAAATTACACTATTTACAGTGAATTCATCAGGCAGCAAAAAACAAAAACAGAACTGTTTGAAAACTTCTTAGTAATCGAATGTTTCCCCGATTGGGAAGGGGGTTTGAGGGGTGTCAGTGTCCTCAGCTGGACACAGGAAATTAATTCACAAAAACCCGGCTTTATTTGGCATAGGGTTTATAAGAGAGGTGTTGATAGGGAAGATACTGGTGTAAAAAGTGGGTGTGGAGAGTAACGGAGTACAAGTAAATAACGATAACATGATAATATACTAGCCCAAATTATCATATTTATCAAGTTCCCGTACTTGTACGGTACCAACATGATCATTTTTGAGAGAGTTGGGGGTTGAATTGTGGGAAGTGAAAACGAGAGTCCTGGCTTTAAAAGCTGTGAAGAAATAGGAAGGGTAAAGTGGATGACATAATTCCGATAAATACACCGTCACAAACACATTTGATGAGTCGCCATACATATGAGAGTATTTTTGGTGAACTTGGAAGCTGTTCTGTGAAACGTATGAAATTGGTGTTTCGATTTTGGACAGGATTGAGAGATAACAGGAGGGAGAGAATTGGAATTATTCGAATGAGAAGTAGACGGGGAATTCAATGATAAAGCTGGTAAGATGATATGAGCATTTTTGAAGGAGTTGGAGCGACCTCTGTTGTAAAGTAGAATTGGGGGTGGAAGTGTAAAACTTTGAGTGAGGATAGTAGGACAGGAATGAATGGTATCAAATTAATCGTGTGACCTCTGGAATTACTCCGGTCAAGTCAATTTAGTAATGCGAGTTTTTTTTCGTGAGCTTGTGTCAGTTCTGAGAAAATCATATTTTGGGTGTTTCAGTGTTATCAGTGGGTAAATGATAGCTGGGGAGACAGAGAAGATACCATGGGATTACTAAGGCCCCAGGAAGAGCTCTGATCAGATGATGGTAACTATATAGGTAGTTTTGGGGAGATTAGTTTCCAATGGGTGAGAAGATTGAACTAGAAGTTGAGTTGTACAAACTTCAAAAAATGTATTAGGGACGGAATATATGGTACTGGGAGGGTTAGAAACCCACGATGAGTGTATTGGTTAACTCCCCGGTATGATACGTATGTTTTTAGAGCAGTTTGGGGGACTTGCGTGAACATGTGGGAATGAGGGTTCAGCACAACTGCACTCAACTCCTCTCATATTACTCGCGTCGACAAGTAGACTTCGTCTATCTGCTAATACAGTTGGGGACATCTGACTAGGGCCTCTTTTTTAACCTCTAACCTCTTATTTCCAACTTCCAATACCCACACTGTCAGTTTTCTCACACCTCGAAACTCAGAAGTAGGTGGTAGCTATCTCAAAAATACTCATAAACTCACGAGGGGTTGACTGACATGTTTCCCAAGCCGAGTAGATTCTGTTGGTACCAATTATTACTCTACTGTACTGCTTATATATCGCTACCTTGAAACTGAAAACATTTTCTTGCCACTTCCCATATGTGAGCATTCCTCCGTCTGCATGGCAGTCGAACGAATGATCACGTGCGCTGCACGCTTGTTTGGAGTCTCTATCAGGCTTTAGGCCTTCCTCCAGAAGGCCTCTGCGTGTAGCTTGTGATAAGAACTTAGAGTTCTCAGGGGCAATATATATAATGTCTGTAGAAATATGATTGCGCCCTACTGGACCGCACTTTCCCCTGAATTACCTGTTTGACTCCCTTGTCTCTGTTAGTTCGTAGAAAGCGCCTATCGGCTTCTTACCCTCGATCTCTTCAACCGTTATTAGTAAGTCTTCAGTTCAGTGGCCTCTAGTGGATCTCAGTGTCCCCAGGTCCGGCGCCTCGGCCGTTATCGAGTCTACGGACAGGGTGTCCAAGGTCGTTGCAGATGTACTCCCCTGGCAGAACCCTGACACGTGTGATTGGGCACCACTCCTTCGGAGTGCTGGGAATTAGCCAGCCACGGCACCTCCGTTGCTCAGGAAGAGGAAAGACCGCCTGCTCTACTTGATGACGTGGCCTCACGAACCCTCACAAGCAATCAGGTCATTTTTATATAACTAATTTACTAACGCAGCAACTTGAAGCAAGATCTCCATCACCAGTTTACGTGTTACAGTTGGCGAACGACCGAACCCCTAGGGTACGATTACATTCAAAGTGAGTACAGGAGTCCACACACAGACGCCCCATCTACTAAGAGTTGCTTACTAACTCAGAACTCCCTGGCTCAACGTGTACTTTGAAACCCAACCCTGAAAGTAATCACACATAGAGCTGTCCAGCTTCTCCAAAAATAGTCTCAGTGTCACAGTGACTTTACAAAGTAAAATACCCGGGGTCATTACATCCTGGTGACCCCTTTTATCCCCTCTCAATTACATATTTCCCCTTTACATGTACTACCGAATAACGCAATTCTACCTCTTACACAACTGAGACAAGCTTCTCCAAAAATAACTGCATCACCAAACCGACTTGATTACTTCGTTCTCTAAGATTTGAGGGTCCAGGATACTGCATTCTTTCTTCCCTTCGACCCCTGAATCCCCTTTAAAACAAAAACACTCATCTGAAACCTTTCACAGAACAGCCCCAACACACCCAAGAATAACTGATATAGTGAACAGTACTAGATAATTTGGCTTCTTCGATCCATTTGTTTCATATATAGTCCCTAAAGATGTCCCCAGACATCTTCCCACTGTTTTACACCAATGGGGCGAAAATTAGGTATCGGGTAGTAAAGTAGACATGTGTAGAATTATTGAAACCCTCTCGTCTCGGGTAACTGTATATCCTCTGGTCAAGTCCCCTTGTTAATGAGGCTATTTATGATCGAGTTAGGTGTAGTTCTGTAGGGACGGTGTTATGAGTTTGGGTGTTACAATCTGTGAAAAGGTCATAAGAGAGGTATAATGGGAACTAGGAGAGCTCGGTGAACCTGGGGAACAGATTGGTCAACTCGCCACATTTTTAATAAGACTTCTGGAGAATTTGGAGGCATGTGCAGTATAGAAGATTTATGAGAGTTGATGTTAACAAGAATATAGGGAAACAAGAAAGCAGTGGGTACTGCCGGCTGACTCTACGACACAAGGGGAGTAAATTGATTCAGTATTGTACAGCTACAATTATTATTGGTGAGGTTAACGGCAATCTCGCAAAAAGTGGAATTTGAGAATCGTGACTTAAAAGCGGTATTAAGACAATAGAGAAGATAAAAAGGGAGCATGCACATCCCCTCACCCGTAGGACCGAATTGATCAAGTCCTCGTGTCTATATGTGAATTTCTGGTGGACTTGAGTCCAGCAGTAGGGTGAGTGAAATCGCGCAGATTTGTGTTAAAATTGGGAGAAAATTACCAAAATAGAAGTGAACGATAGTTCTGAGGTATTTCGCCATTAATCAAAATGCTGGTTTAGTTTCCACGAGGGTGCGGGTATTTATGACGAAGTTAGAGAGACCTCTCTCGGAAGTAGTGCATGAGGGTCCTGACTATAGAAGGCCGTACAGTAGTAACAGAGTGTAGTTTAGTGGTGTAAAAATACACTACTGGAGATGGATATTACGTTCATCAAACCCCCGTCAATATGTCACTTTTATTGGTGAAGTTGGAACCTGTTCTGTATGTTCTGTAAAAAGAAGAAAATCTATGTTTTTATTTACAGAAAGCGAAAAGGGATAATAAAGGGTCATTAACTGTTTCATGCGGATATATCGACGACTGGAAACATGATTGTGGGGATAGCTTACTGTTATGAAGAATTTTAAAGTAGTTGGAGGGAGCTGTATGCAAAATTAGAATTGGAGGTGGATGTGTTAAAACTTGATTGAAAACAGTAGAAAGGGCTTACATGGTATCAATAGAATCGCCTGTGTCTTGTAAATACGTTGGACTAACCCATGTGATAATATGAGTATTTTTAGAGATTTTGTAGTTGTTTCGTAAATGCTAGCAAAACATGATTTTTGGTATTTTAAGTGGCTATGAGATCACTGGAGAAGAATATAAGGCATTGTTGGATTCACTTAGCGTCATTATTTACCATTCTAAGGTTGCAGTAAGTATACAGGTATTTCTGGAAATGTTAGGACCAGGTTAGAGAGGAGGTAGAGTGATAGGTTGAGGTGTACAAGATAGGAAAAATGCATAAGAGATGGAATGAACGGTATTGATGGAGACGCACCACCTTAGTGATTACAGTGGAACTCCTTCCTTGGTGGCACTGATATTTTAAGAGGAGTTAGGGGGACATCTTTTTCTATGTAGAGTTGGAGGGTTAAGTGTAAAAAGTGGGTAAGAAGAGGAAACCTAGACGTTTATGGTACCGTTGTGATTGTTGGGCCCTGTTACGTACGCTCGTCAGTTGGACATAGTTATGAGAGTAGTTTTGGTGGGGTTACATGAGTTCTCGGTTGGGGCTACATTATGGGTTTCGGCGATAAAAGTGCGCACGAGGTATAAACAGGGAGGTTGAGGGTACATCTCTAATCACATTCGTCCTAGGGTTTTATTAGTGCATCTGCTACGACAATGACAGTATTTCTGGAGAAATGAGGCTGGTTGTCCAGCCAAGTATATTTGGGGTGTTGGGATCAAAAGTTGGCAAGAAGCAGTAGGGAGATCTTGAAGGTACAATAGGAGTCTCCCAAGGTTCCGAAATACACTGGTCAAATAGTCTTCTTGATACAGATATTTCTAAAAGAGTTAGAGGCAATTCTGTTTCAGGTCAATCTTATGGGTGGCAGGAGTTGAAACTGTGATGGGCTAGTATGAAGGCCATAGATGGTAATAAACCACGGGTTAGTCTATTAAGAGGATTATGATCAAGTCTGCTTAAAGATATAGGTATTTGTGACCAAATTGGGACACTTCTATCATCAGGCCATTTTAGAGGAGTAGGTGATACCCAAGCTGAAAGAAGATACAGGAGAGAGATACATGGTACCAACTCTTTCATCACAGGGAGATAGATCCCCTGATCGCACTAAAGTGATGCAGGTATTTCTAGTGAAGTTCCAACTGGTTCTGCAAAAAGTGAAAAATTAGTATTTCAGTTTCAAAAGGTGAGTACTGTAAAGATAGGGGGAGAAATATACATGACATCGTTGGGATTCACAGTGTCCAAGAATCCTCTTAGTTCAGTCGATATATAGATGTTGGTTTTTTTGAGTGAGTTAGGGGTAGATGTTATGTAAGCACAAGAGCGACTGTCCCCTCTAACTTTCTCAGGGATATATTAGGCGGCAAGCAGACATGATGGGTGTTCTCGTCAGAGCATTGGGAATCCAACGACACCATATATGTTGAGTTTACCACCCATTCCAGGCTTTTTACAACTCCTCCTTCAATTCTACAATATCTCACAACACCCCCACATTCAACCAGAAATGAGAACATCAGGATGGGGTCGCGTTAGGTTGACACCTCGTGGGAACTCCTCAGCACCAGCGGTTCCCTTACTACCCTTTAAAATACCTACAGTACTATAACTTCTTTTCCACGTTCAGCAATAACCATGAAACTCTCCCATCACAGAACTGCTCCAAACTGAGCAGAAATACACTCCTGAGTATTGAAGGTAGGTGCCTGCACTTCCTGTACGCAGGGACTTGTAATGGTACGTTGTACGCCTCTCCTAGAACCACTGCTCCACGTCTAACACCAAAACAACTACTCTCTATAATTTGCCAAACTGTCCCTAACTTAATTAAAAAATACTACATAGCCAAGGCGAATTGATCAATCCATCCCTTACATCCATTTGATTCCCCAAAAACTCCTCAGGCCCTCCATATCGCCTTTTCCTGTATTTGAAACTGAATCTCCCAATTCTACTCTACAACGCAACTCCACCAAACTTGTGCAGTAATATCCCCAATATCATAGCGACTTGATAACTTGTCAACTTGGGAGATAGAAAGCCAATATTACCCTGCTGTTCTCTCTTGTTGCATCATTCCAACAATTTCCTGCAAAACGTCGAACAATACTAGACCACCCAACAGCACACAACTTTTGCAATAAAGCTCCCATCGAAACCACGAGTTGACCATTCTGTTACCAACGGCGAGATCATTCTAATCGTACCGATCTCATCTATTCATTATCCTCTTTACGATTTTTTCCCTGATATTTTCAATCTCATTACAGCTTGAATATGCCTCTCGCTCTCTAAGAAATTCAGATATACAAACCGGTACATTGACTTGACCACCATGCATCCCATGGTGAGCCAATGTCAAATGTCCCTATCATAAGACTATTACAACCTCATCCTTGTGCCTGTAAACTGAAACACCCACCTTTCCCACCAGGTAGAACTGTCCTCAATTAATCCATAAATAGTCACAGAGCCTTGGGGCCTAGGCCATCTATATTCTAAGGCCTCTGTTTATCAAAAGGTGTCTATCGTACCCTCCATTCTATAATGTTCCCACTTTTGACTACAATTCTTCACTTTCTTGCTTACACAGTTTTGAATCTTCTGCTCCTAACTTTACCAATAATATCTTCACTGGTATTATGACTTGGGCAACATGCTCACTTGGCTCTAAATAGCAGCCCTAGTTGTTTAAATTACCACCTTTCTGTCGCTGTGCAATTTTTGTTCCTAACCTACAATTTCATTTTTCGACATAGCAGCCGCAACACATCAAAAAATATCTATATAGTTAAGAGAGTTTAACAGGAGTAGTTCCCAAACCTGGACGGTTATTTTGATACCTTGAAGTTATATATTGTTACCTCCATTCAAATTTTTACAACATCTCTCCCAGTTCTAATTTAATATGAATCTGCCATAACTTCTCCAAAGATAGTCTCAGTATAAATGGGATTGGATTAGGATATTATCCGTGTCCTCTTAGATCTGATATTACCATGTAACCTCTGTTTATGCCCTCTTTACCAGGTACAGTATTTCACTTCATCTAGAATTCTAAGGCACACACATCTGAACTCAGCAAGCTCAAAAATATTTCTACGACCAAGACGATAAAACTATCTTGTTTATTAGACGTTATTAATTCCTATGGTTCCTTTTAGTCCACCTATAACACATTGTACTCTATTTTACCACCCACTCATTCACCTTCACTTGCTCATACCCCAGCACTCAACTCTCTCAAAAATCCGCACATAGCAACGTAGACTTGATCGGAGTATTCCTACGCTAGGGTAGAATCTATTGATACCAATCAGGTATTTGAAACCAACTTTTACCCGTTTAGAATGAACTTTCCTAATTTTAATTTTTTCTTACAACTGACCCTTATTCAGAAAGAAACAAATATATTGTTACAGAGACTTGATCACCACATTTAGGAAACATAGTCCAACATGGCAATACCCTTTACGTCTCGCTTACATCTTCTTCACTAATTTTAATAACGACTCTCCTACTATAGACACCTACAGAGCTACCTCCAACTTCACCTAAAGTACTCAAATACTCTGGCTGACTTATGAGATGTATTCTCGCTCGCCTGGGGATTCCAATAATACCGACAAAGTGTCCTCTATTATCTTTCTACCCCTTTTTAGGCAGAGACCCAAATTCTAATTCTGCATTCAGCTGAACTTAACTCCGCGAATACTACTGTAGTCAGATTGCAATGGATACTTGACTGGTGTACTCCCCAAATGGTGGTGATTCTAGCTGTATCACTCAAGCACCCCCTGTTATCCCCTAAAATCTTAAAACCCAACACCCCCAATCCTGCCCCTAACAGACGGGCAGTAATTTGTACCAGAAACAGCTGTAAAACTAAAGCCTCTAGATCGCCGTATTCCTTTACAACGTACCATTCGAATAGGTCCCATCATGTCTCGTCTACAGTCTTCTACTTCAATATAAAACCGAAACCCATTTTCTACTTTCTACAGAACTGGCCTCATCTTCTCCAAACTGACCAGTATCGCTTAGCTGACTTGACAGATGTCTTCCAGACAGACACCGAGCGATTCGCTTGAGTCGTTGACCTTCCCTCTACTACCCAATATCCAAGTTTAACCCCAACCTTCACAAGTTTACTTCACCAGTCGGCTAGCTCCAACTCTCTCAGAATTAACAATATCGTTACACCAACTTGACCATAGTGTTCCAATAACGGCGATTAATTCTGTACTATCACATAAGTTCCCGATCTATACTTTTTATCACTTCTAGAATCAAAACGCTCTTTTACACTTCCCATCGAGCTGCCCCTAGCGTCATCAGAAATACCGGCCTTTCTACAGTAACTAGACAGGGGCAATTTACCGCGTCAGGCGATTCGTCTAATACCATACATGCCTCTCCTACATTATTTTCCCATCTTTTGCAGCTATGCACCTAATTCTACATTTCATACAATTCGAAGTAACTCTTTTAAAAATGTTCACATTTTTATACGGTTTTGACGGAATTGCTCATCTCAGTCTGGTGAGCCCCCGGGTACCTTGTATCTCCGTTTTACAACTTCTTTTGCCCTTTTAATGCCTAAACTCCCAGTTCTACTCCACTAACAAGTCACTCCAATTCCTCTGAAAATACTCCCATAACAACATGGACTTCACCATACCTTCCACCAGAGTTGGAGGATTCCAGTGGCCCTTTACGATCTTATTTTACTACATCTCGCACACTTCTAGCACCCCTACTGTACCCCATTTTTAGTTGGTATAATAAGTGCCTAAATCTCGTTCAGAAATACCCCTATTGTAACAGCGACTTGACTATAATGTCCTCAACTGCTAGACGAGTCGCTTGGCACCTTTAAACTTTCCCCTAACGTTCCTTAACATATTTCAACCAATGCACCCGTATATTTCCCGAGAGATAATTTCCCACCAGCACACAAGGAATGGCCAAATTGTTTAGTTGCCTCTTACAATATAATCACCTGAATCGGGGGACTACTATGATACCCGAAAAGTTTTTACTGTTACTACCTTCCCCGTTTTACCCTCACATTCTCAATTCTACTTGGCCATACAATGTGCCCTATCTCGCTGTGAAATATTCTTAAGACCACAGGGACTTGGCCACTGTATTCTTGCGCGTCTAGAGGTTCTTCTCTCACCTCTCTATTATCTCTTTCAATATCGGCTTGCCTTTCAAGAACGAAATACTGACATCATCCATCTTACCGAGCTCAGTCCAGTGTCACCAAAAATACCCATATTGGCAAGCAGGCTTGACCATTTGGTCCCCTTACAACTAACTGCCGAATGGCACCAACCATTCCCAGGCTTCTATCTCATGTCCTCTTTTACAACCAACATCTCGAATCGTTCAAAACTTTAACTTGACCAGTCTCTCCCAGAAATAACCCCATAGCGAGGCCAGCTTTACCATTCTGTTCTAAGGGAAGGGGGGGTTTTCCTGATGCCTATATATCCCTTCTACTAGCTCTTCGCTATTTTTGACACCTGAACCCAAACAACTGCTCGACTTAATTATGTTTTTAGATTCATCCAAAATGCCCCCATTATAGTGGTGATCGGTCCAATGTATTTCCTCCACCTGGACGGTTCCTTTAATACCATTAACATCTCCTCTCCCCTCTTCTACACAGTTTGGTCTTAACTCTCCCCATTCTACTTCCCACATAACTTGGTTCAACTACTTCGAAAATACTCACATCAGTAAGCCAACTTAACCAGCCTGCTTCCCCAAATGAGTACATTTTGATAATATCGCTTGTTGCTCTCCTCTGATATATTTCGGCTCTTATAAATCGAATTTCCGTTCAAGCATAAACCAGAGAACTAACCTCAACTCTATCAGAAATACCTGGGTAATTATGACGACCTCACCTGCGTATTTGTGACTACTAGCGGAGTCCAACTATACCCTATTATGTCCCCACTCTACTTGTTATCCACTTGTAATATAGACATCTCCAATTCTACTTCACCTTAGAAGGTAATGGCTGTTAATTTCCTTTTTGGGATGCTACTTCGAAAGGGAATAGCACCACACATTTCTATAGTGTGATATACGTACGCTGGCTCTTCAATCTTCTCAATTTCACCATTTTCAAGCCATTCAATTGGAACCTCGCATGTTTCTTACTTACAGAATCTTAAGTAATCTTCCCAACTAAATGTGTCAATTTACTCATGGTTGAGACATGCATGAAATATGCACTGGGAGGAAACCACCAAAAATGCATCATGACAAGCTTCAACCGATCAATATATGGTCCCAATTCAACTGCCATAAATTTCATAAATGCCCCAAATATATGAAACAGCCTCAACGACAGCAAAGGATGTTTCATCTCCCCGAAAACATATGCCTTCTTTTCATCGTGATATCCAAATAAATAATCACTCTAAATTGTAGATGAAACAGCCCCTACAAGTACAAGTACAAGTATTTGCTTGTACAGTTACTTGTACACTCTCAATCAGACTCAACACCACGACTACTTGTAGCTATATTATTTACCAACCTCAACAACGTGATTTATATGTCTCCACCTGGTTCCAGTGGTATTTTCATTCTACACGGGGACCTACTATTCTACATGGTGGCTGGCTAAGGTTAAAGTTACCTACAGTATCCAGTGGCAATAATAATATTCTGAGAGAATCTTTCTTTGAGGCTGAATAGAAGGAGACGGAAAGAGAAAAAATGTCACAAGTAGGAATTTCAGTGGAAATGAATCGTTCTGGAACCATTTGGCATTTCCCAATGACACGTTCAGGTCAGGAACAATTCTATAGTATTATCTTATCGTTATCAAGGTACATGATAGCTGCAAGTTTTGAATTCTAAATCAAGACCCAGGAGTAGGAAGGCCAACTTCAGAATGTCGATAGTGGAAAGTGAAATAAAAGGGTCATCGAGTTTTGTTAGACTCAGTTCAGTTTCTGTGATATGCCTGGGTAGACTCATTTTACAGGTCGCTGTTGTGGTGTATTATTTTGAACGAGTTAGGCGGAGTTGTGTAGATCTGTAAACTGAAGAGTTTGTGCAAAAGATGACAAGTTGTAGTACTGGGCAACTGAATGGTCTTTTGTGAATAGGTTTACGTCAAGGAAAACGTCTGTGAAGTCCACATAAACATACAGATTTTTCCCAGCGAGCTAGAGGTAGGTTTGGGTGTACAGTACTGGATTTATGGAGTGTCGGTATGAAAAGCAGGAAGGAGGGATATGGGAATGATATAAATTGGAGCACAGGGATTTACGGATCAGAGGAATCCCCAGGTAAAGTTCATATTGTAACGTGCATATTTCTGGTGGAGTGTAAGGCAGTTGTGTGAACCAGTAGAATTGGGAGGGTACAGTAGGTCAACATGCTCATGACGGGTTTTACATGCTCGCCTCCGTCACTTTAGACTATACATATTTAGGCACCCAAATCAACAAAAAAAACGGCGAACGGATGATTTTTGCTAGGAATAAGTAGCTCCTAGTATTACGAAAGAAATCGCCTCAAACCGCAACCCAACAGGGCCCTACAAGTTGCGGATCAAGGTGAAAGGTTAGGTAAATAGTGCATCAAATGTGTAAAACCTTAAAGTGACGGAGGCGAGCATGTAAAACCCGTCGTGAGCATGTTGACCTAGGCATTGAAAGTCGGTTGGAAGTGCCAGAGGAGATGTGACACGTATTGTTGAAATGTAGGGGTTCGAGAGAATCCACTGGTGAAGTCCCCATGACGATACAGGCAATGTTAATGAAGTTGGGTCCAATTCTGAAAAAGTGCAAAAAAAGTGTTTGGGCCCCACAAGTAGATGAAAGATGACAGGAGACATACAAAGGGTATTCTCGGAATCCCATTAGGTCAAGGAACAATTATGTGAAACAGGCTTAGGCGTGCCAGTATTTTCGAAGGAGTATGACAGATCTGGGGTTGCCACAACGTCCAGCAGACTTGTGAGTTGGTGTTAAAAGTTGTGAAGAACGTGTGGGTGAGACGGCAATGATTCTACATTAAACTGCATCATCTGGAGAGAATAATGGGTAACTCCCCAAGACGATGGGAGCATTTTTGGGGAAGTTAGAGGCAGTAAACTGGTCAGGTAGAATTGGAGGCGTAGATGTAAAATGTTCTAGAGAGGTGGTATAATAGTCTTATTGGGTATCATTTTACTCTCCTAACACTGTGGAGTACACTTGTACTTCTCCCGTAATGATATGGATATTCCTTATGAAGTTATTGGTTTTTCTGGATGGGGGAAAATACGGGGTGTGGCAGTTGAAATCTGTATAGAGGTAAATGGGAAGGAATAACGGACATCAAATAACCAAATGAGCATGTTTAACATAATGGTCAGCTTGGTTTGGATCTATGGGTATTTCTAACCAAACTGGGTTTAGATAAGCGAAAAGGTAAAACCTGGGTCCCGTGGTAAAAAGTGGAGAAGACGTATTGTGGAGAATAAGGATGGGGAAACGAGTAGCCAAAAGGGTCGAGAATTACCTTGTGAACTGTCCAAAACGCTACTTGTATTTTTGGGGTTCTGGAAGACAGGTGGGCAGATTGACCTGAGGGGTGGAAGGAATAAATCCGGTTTGGGAGTGACAGTGGGGTATTAACTGGTATCAATAGGTATTATGAAACCCGAGTATTACGATGGTCAACTAGCCACAAGTGTTTAGATATTTCTTAGGAACTGAGATGCCGTTCTGTGTTTAGTAAAATATGAGGGTTTGAGATTCATAGAGAAGTCAGAGCTAGCAGGAGGCAAATAAGGGTCACCTACGGATTCGACAGTCCGGGGAATACGCTTGATTGAGTTTTCTTACAGAAACATGTATTCCCAAAAGATCTAGTGTTGAACCAGTTTTTTTACAATGTTTTCCTGGATGTAGGCACATGCCGAGATGAACCTATTTTTCTAGTTGTTATTGAAAGTAATACTTGTTAAGGAGTACATTCATCCCAAAGGTTATTCCTCCCAAGGGAAGTTATAATTAATGAATGTATGAAGAAAAAAAAAAAGAAAAAAAACTAGATGTTGTTGTGTGGAGAAGAGAATTGAGAGTGCTAAGGGCAAACAACGCATAAAGTACATCCAACGTCTGTCAATGGAACTTTTAGAATCTACGAGCTCTAATGAACACGATGGTCAAGTATCCAGGAAGATAGGAGTTTTTTTTGATGAAGATAAATGCTGTTCTTAGTTAGCAGAAAATATGTATCTCAGATTTAGAAGTGGTATTGAGATACAAAGAGGAATTTGAAAGGTACAGTACCGTATTAACCACCAGACACCAAGGAACAATTCTGTTAGCTCGGTATAATTTTATAAGTATCTTTGAGCGAGTAGGGGCCTGTTCTGTGTGAGGTGCGTATTAGGAGAGTGACTGTTAGAAGTGGTGCAGAGAGAGCGAGGGGGAGAACTCACGGTACCATAGGAATTGTATGAGACTGCTAAATGCGTTAGTCAAGTCCCCTTAGTGCTGTGGTTATTTCTGTAGAAGTTGGGTGCAGGTGAAAAAATAACAGAATTGGGAGTTTCAATGTAAAATTGGTGAAGACATGGTAGAAGATACGTGAATGGAATAATCTAAATGTCCGCATCCGTGGGATCACAAGGATTCACTTTCTATGGCTATGTGACTATTTCTGTGCGAGCTGGAGCCACCTATATGGTTAAGTAGAATAGTTGCAAGGAGCATCAGAGCTTGGAAATCGATAGTAAACCAGAGTTGAATGGTATCACTGGGATCGCCTGAGCTGTGGGGATGGGATGATCCAGACATTGTTGTCATGGAAGTATTTTTGGACAAGGTGGAGACGATTGTATTCTAAAGTAGATTTGGGAGTGCAAATGAAGAATGTGGATAAGAGATGGTACAAGAGACTTGTATGGTATCAAAATACTCGCCTAACTCATCGAAATTCTTTGGTCAGGTCGCCATAATCTTACGAGTATTTTTGGAGAAGTCGGAAGCAGTCTGTAGGAAGAATACCAATGGTATTTCGGTTTTTCCAATGCAAAATAAATTCAAGGAGAGGTAAGCCATGCATCTTTGGGATTGAAAGACGTTGTGGAATGCGTCAATCCATCTGTCTTTGCGAAGCCGATATTTCTGGTTAAGTCAGGGTCATTTTTGTGACCAAGTAGAATTTGGAGCGCAGGTGTCAGAAGTGCTGGAAACATGGGAGAAGAGAAATTCATGGCACCATCCGCATCGTACCAATGTATACAGTTAGCCGATCTAGTTGCTATAAATATATCAGTTTTTTTAGAAGGAGTTGGGGCCAGTTCTGATTGGTGGCAGTATGCTGGGTGTAGGTGTTAGAAGATGTGAAGACGCAACAAGTGAGGTAGGAAGGGGGAAAGTGGCGATACTGAAGTCGCTAAATGTAGTGGGCAAGTCGCCAAGGTTACGGTACTATTTTCGAGAGAGTTACAACGAGTTTTATTGAGAAGCAAATTAAGAGTGCCGGTGTTATAAGTAGGACTGAGATAGTTTGTGAAGGTTTAATGGTACCATTGAATCTTTGGGCTCTGTAGGATACCCTGGTCAAGTCCATGTTACTGTACCGGTATTTCTGAGTCAGATATGAGAGATTCTGTGAAGGGTACTGTACAGTATTATTGTGGGGGATATAGATGCGTATGATGTAGCAATGAAAAACAAGCGGTACAATAAGAGCCACCATGCGCTGAGGAGCAATATGATAATCTAGCCGTAACAATGTGACTATTCCTGATGAAATTAGGGGCAGTTCTCTAATCAGAATTTTTAGGTCAGGAGGTGATAAAAAAGGATCAGAGGGGGTAGTAGAGAGACACGAATGGAATCAAAAGGGAACTAGTGTACTAAGGGATAATTCACTGAAGTTGCCGTTATGATGGGGACATTTCTGGTGAAGCTGAATGGAGTTCTGTGTTCGCGTAAAATTGAGGGTTACCGTATGAAAAGCGGGAGAAATGGGATAGAAGAGCCTAAACAGGTACCCTTGAGATCAGATTGCTCCCAGGAATTTGTTGCTCAAGTCTGCTTAGCGATTCTGGTATGTTTTTAGGAAGTTAGGCCAGTTCTGTGTGGAGGGCAAATCAGGTGAACAGGGGTTAAAATTGGGTTGGAGAGGAAACCAGAGATTTTAAAGCTAATATATGAATACCTGGCCATCCAGAACACGCGGGTCCAGCCCCTATGTTAGTGAGAGTAATTATGAGGTAGTTTGACGCAGCTGAGATGTTGAGTAGAATTGGGGGTGCCAATGTTAAAAGTTGTAATGGTACGTTTGAAAAAACCTACACGGTATCAATCGAATCAGAGAATTGAGATATGTTAAACGGTTAACTCGCCATTAAGATGGGGATTTTCCTGGAGATGTTGGGAGCAGTTCTGTATGCAGTTCAAAATTAGTTCTATAGCTTTAAAAGTGGAATAGATATATTATCAGAGATGAAATGGTAGCAATGAAATCTACTTACTCTTAGAAACCTAGTGGTTAAGTTGCCGTGGTTGTATGGGCATTTCCGATTGATCTGGGCTCAGGTGTTTGAACAACCCCTTTCGAGAGTTATGATCTAATGGGGCGTAAGGATAGAAGAGAAAGGTATTAAACGAATCTCAGGTCCCCAAAGAATACGTTGGTTAGGTCGCCATTGCGATATGGTTATTTTTGGTAGATTTGAGGGCAGCTTTGTGTGAAGACGAAAATCAGAACTTCGGGTTTAGATATAAGAAAGATATAGTAAGAGGGGATTCGACGGTATCAACCGATTACTACATCGTCAAATAATCCCATGTTCAGGTCAGTATAGGTCTACTGGTATTCCTGAAGAATTCACGCACATTTCTGTGAGGGATAGGATGGCGTGGTTGTGAAAATCAGTATAGGAAACGTGAGTTATGTATAATAGGTACTGTACTGTACCATTTTGTTAGCCAGGACGTGTAGATATACCAGTCAGGTTGCCTCATTGTTGAGAGTATTTCTGATAATGTTGTGGACAGATATGTGATGGAGAACTTGTCAGGGATAGTTACAAAAATCCGTGACAAGGGGGTAGAGAAATTTTGCATGGTTTCATTGGACTCACCAGAATGAGAGTGCTACAGTGCTCTACTCGCCATATATTTGTGGGTATTTCTGATGAACCTGGGGGCAGTTCTTCAGTCCAGTATTGTTAGGGGTGGAGGCGTTAGAAGTGCGCCAGAGTTAACATGAACCATTTTAGAGAAATAAATTGTAGATTAGAGAAGGTACACCCGTACACTACATGGTCGGTCAAGGGATTTCGTTTATCCCTCTGGTTCCATCAACTTTTACCGCTATCTCTCCAAAAATTCTACAACTATCCACTATTGCCACCCCAGCTTGTCCAAAAATACTCACATTAACAAGCAGACTTGACAAACGTAATCTTTGGAGCCTACAGATTATTTCAAGGCCATGAACGTCAGTTTTATATCCCCTTTCCCACTTTTTGGACCTCATCGTCCAAATCTACATGAACTGGACTATGCCGCTAACTTTGTCAGGAAAATCTGTAAAACTTAACCAGGTTACCCATTCGGTTCTCCAAAGCGCAGCGATTCCTCCAACTCCATTTGTTTTCTTTTTTTTATCCTTTCCGTTCTCTACTAGCTACACACTAATGTTCCAGTTCTCACAGACATGATCCTATCTTGCGAGAAGATACTCGCATTTATAAGGTGACTCAACCAGCATTCTCAACACTATCGTTTCTCTCATAAAACACTCACTGAGTTTCTCTTACTTCTCTCTATGCCCGAAAGACTTATTTCATCATTTCACAGAACTGGCCCAACACATCCAGAAATACTCACATGGTCAAGAGGACTGGATAAGCTTAATCATTGGTGCCAACCGATTCATTCAATACCATGGATGCTTAGGTTTATCCCCTACCCCCATTTTTGGAACCTCATCGTCCAATTTTACCTGAACTCATCTGCCCCTGAGAGACTCAGAAATACCTGAAAAACAAAGCCAAGTTGACTATTGTGGTCTCTAACACAAGGCGATTCCGAGATTCCATTTATTTTTCCCCGTTCATCTCTTGCTGTTCTCTGATAGCCACACACAAATTTTGCAGTTCTCACATACATGGCCCATGTTGTTAGAAGCTACTCGCATTTCTATGGCGACTTGACCGGTAGAGTCAACCGAGTCGTACCATTCGGATAATGCCCATTAAATCTCTCCTAAAATCTCTTTCCTCCTTCTATCCCCGACAGACAGATTTCTTCGTTTCTCTGAACTGCCCCTAGCTAATTCTAAAATACCTGTAGAACAATGACAGGTTGATCAAGTTATTCTTAGGTTACAGAGGACTCTTTTAGTACCCTGTAGACTCCCACTGCTACTATTTCGTATTCTGTTGCGTTGACCTTTCTATTCTACCAGACAATATGATAGGGTCCAGCTCGGCCAGAAATAGACAAATAATCATGGCATCTGGTTCATTCTAAACCCACAAGGCTGGAGATTTGCACAGTCCCATTCATGACTCTATTACATCTTCATCGCATAGGTTAACTCCGACACCCCTCAAACTACACCATCTCATGATTTCTCATAACTCCTTCAAGAATACCATAACAGCTATATTGAGTTGACAAACGTATTCTATGGAGCTATAAGATCATAATGATACCATGAACGTCTCCCCTTTTATAACCGGTACAATTTTGACAGCGACACCCCCAGTTCTAGTCATTCATGCAACTCCCCCCAGCTCTATCAAAAATATCCGCATTGGTTAAGTCTGTATACCATCTCAATCGTCTGGAGTAGGCACATCTTTTAGTCCCTTTGATATTTTATTGCTACAACTTGCCTCCTTTTTCCACCCATATCTCAATTCTAAACATTTTAACAACGCATTCAAACTCCTCCAAAAATAACCCCATAGTTCAAATACTTGGCGGGCGTGATGCTAGGACAAGGAACTTCAAATGAGCTCTTCAGGTTTTTGCTACTATCTCTTACACACATCTCTTCCCCTCATTCCCATTGTACACATTACAATTATTTTTTTCACACTGCCAATTTCTCGGTCAGAAATACTCCCATAACTATGGCGACTTGACCAGTATAATACCAATAGGCAGGAGAATCAATTTCCACCCTTAATCTCCCCCCATAGCATTTCTACTGCTTTTAACATCAATACTCAAAATAATGCTGCTACATAGAACTGTCCCCAACTTTACCAAAAATACCCGTATAATTATTCAGACTTGACAAAACTATTCCTCAGTTCTTGCTAATTCTGATGGTGTCTATATTTGTTTGTTTTATTGTTTTCCACTGCTTTTAACACCAACACTCCGAATTTTACCTTTTCATAAACAGTGTCACACTTGTTTAATATTACCATCATAGCCGTAACAACTAAAGCAGAACATTCAAGAGGCAATTAGAGACTCCTATAAACCTATCATGACTTTCATGCCTCTCCTGTCACGATTCTGCCAGTTTTTACTTCGCGAGCCCTAACTCAACTCTACCATACAGCTGCCCCTAACTTCACTAGAAATATTCCTATCAGTATGACTGCTTGATAGTTAGAATCCTATTAGGCGGGTCGTTCTAATGGTACCCACCGATTCTCTTTTATCATTTCATTTCGACGTCAAAAACTGAGACACCCGTTCCTCCTCGTTAGAACGGCACCCTCCAACTCCTTCAGAAATACTCTCATAACCACGGCGGCTTGACCAGAGTATTCTCCTGGACTCAAAGATCAAAACCATACCATGTACGTGTCACCTCCCATGTCTGACAAGCATTTTACAACCTCACTCCCAATTCTACTTTGTAACTCAACTGCCCCTAAAATTCTCGGAAATACCCCCATCTGAGTAATGTCTAGGCAATTGTATTCAGAACAGCAATCATATTCATTTGGTATCACCAACTTCTCTCCCACTAGCTCTTAGCACGCTTTGTAAGCGACTCCCCTAATACGCTCCAAACAAAGAACAGGCCTCAACTAGTTTAAGAAAACTCGGATGCTTATGTCAAGTTCAAGATCTTATTACTATGACTGAGAGAATTCGAATGATCCCTTATATTCCTGTCTCATTGTGTCCTACCAACCTTTTACATCTCGACCCTCATACTACTGTTTCACGCAACCTCATACAACTACACCAAAAGTATTCATATAACCAATAGATCTTTACCAATGAAATTTTGAATCCTGCCCATTACAACGGTACCTTGTATGCCTGGTTTATTACCCCATACTCGCTTTTTACATTGACACCGCCAATTCTACCTGGTCACCAAACTCCGTTCATCTTCTCCAAAGGTAATCATAGCTCCATTTAAAGCTCATCATTGTATTCCCGGAGTAATGTGACTCTAGAAATATCCCTTATGTTCTCCCTTAATACATTTTCCCACTTTTAACCACGACCCATACAATAATACTTGTTCACACAACAGCCTCTAACTCCCTCAAAAATACCCGTATTCTTATAGCGAGTTGACAATAGGTTTCCCCTGCGTCATAATATTCCCTCACTTCCTTTGATGTCTCGCTTGCATTATTATTTTCGGTTATACAGCTGAATATTTCATTTTTGACTAATCTCAGAACTGGTACAAGATCGAGCGGAAATAGTCTAACATTAATGATGACCAAACCAGAGTGTTACTGTGACTGAAATGGTTCTGATTATACCCATTAACCCCTCCTTAGACCCCTCTCAACCACTGTTTACACCAACACCCCCTAAGTCCACCAGGCCATGTCCCGGCCATAACCTTTGTGAACTGATACAATAACCAGGGGAAGATGATTATCCTGATTTATTCTCTGAGGTAACTGTAGCGATAACGTTTATGCCTCGACTATTGCCTCATCACCACCTCTAAACTGAAACATCCACTTGACACCTTCCATAGAACTGACCTCAACTGCTCTGGAAATACTCACAAAGTAACAGTGATTTGGGTGTGTAGTTACTCATCGTTATCATATTGCATCGATCCCTTTATCCCCTCTCTACCACAGTGTTTCCATTTTTAACAGTGACTCTCGGAATTCTACCCGGTCACACAACAGAGCCTAATTCATCCAAAAATAACTGTACCATCCTTTTGACCTGATAATCTTGTTACTAGATTCTGGGAATTCATTGTAATCCTACCTGTCCTTCCTGCCGCTTCCTAAAACATCTTTTAAAATGAAAATCTGCTCTCCTGCATTTTCACATAACTGCCCCAACATACCAAGGAATACTGAAATCACGATCACGACTTGACCATATTGTTTACACGGGCTGTGACTCCCATAGGGATTGGCTTCAATCCGTCCCCAACTCCTCTTCCCAATTCTTCGCACCAATACTCCAATTCTACCTAGTCCTACACCTTCCCATAACTTGTTCAGAATTAATCACAAATCCACAGTAAGTTGTTTATCATACTCCCCGAACGAATCCGATGCAAAGGTTGCCCTCTTTATGTCTCTATTAATATTTTCTTCCCGCTTTTTACACCACCACCCATAATGGTATCTCACCACAATTGCCTCCAACTTCCTCTGTAATACGCCCTTTTCTTGGCAACTTCCCCATTATAATCCTTGAATGTTGAGAGTTCAATTCTTCTAACAGTACCCTTCAATATTCTCTAACGGCTCTTAATAATTTTTTCGGCTGAGACTCCAAATACTACGTCCACTCAGAATAGGGTCTAAATTAACCAGAAAGACTCCAATCGTTGCAGAGACTTGGCAATAAGTTACCTTGGAGCTAGCTGATCAATATGATACCCATAGGTTCTCCTCTATTACCTCTTTACGTAAGCTGACAATAGCACTCCTGGTACCACCCATAGGCAGAGCTCCATCCACCCCCTACAAAAATACCAGTATCGATATTTAGGCTTGACCAGAGTATTCTATGTGGCTTGGAGATTCCAATGATATGCTGTAAGCTCACCTTTCCACCTCTTTTACGCTTCTACCACTTCCACTGTCGATTCTAATTTATCATAAAACTAATCCTAACTCATTCAAAAACATCTACATCACTAAAATGACCTTACCAACATATTCCTCATCAGATAGAGATTGTCCCTGTACCAACAAATTCTTTCCCACTAGCTCTTTACAGATTGTAACTACCACACCATCTGCTGCCTCCACACTGAACTCCTCCTACTTATGTCAAAAATATCAGCATCATTAAACCAGGCTGATCGGCCTATTATCTAAATTGTGGCGGTTCTAAAAGTATCATAAACCTCTCCCTACAACTTCTCCTTAACCTATCTCTTCATCTGCCGCATGCACCAAATTGCGACTTCTCACAGAACTACCTTAACTCACTCAAAGATACTCATGACGCTACGACAACTTAATCAATGCATCCCCCTGGCTTTAGCGATTCTCATATTACCCTTTACGTCCCTGCCACTACATTTATCTACTTTTAAAACCACCCTTCGCAATTTTACATGTCTACAGATCTCCCTCAAACTTGATCAGAAATATCCATATAGTTATGGGAATCTAATCAACCTATCCAAAGGGTTGGGAGGGATAATATTTTCCCATTATGTCGCTATTGATAACTCTTGCATCTCTCTTTCTTCGAAACACTCATTTTCTTCTTTTCACAGAACAGCTTCTAACTCCACAAGGAATAGTCACATCACTATGGGAACTGGGCATATTTATTCTTTAGTGATTCTTTATCGTAATTATACCTTTCAACTACCCCTTTCAATCTCTACATACCTTTTAAAGAAAAGCCCTCAAATCTTACTTCCCACAGAACAGTCCCCAAATTTATCAAAATTGGCCATGTCGTCACAGGAACTTGACGAAAACCATTCTTAGGGCTTAAACACTCTAACATCTCCTCTCCGCTTCTCCCTTGTCTCTCATTGTCGCTTTTCACACCAGCTCTCTAAATCATACCTCAATAAAAAAATGCACTCGATTCTTGTAACATTACCCCAAGGCCAACAGTAACTTAATCAACATAATCTGGAGAGTGAAGAATTTAATCTCCAAGTCCCCTATCCTTCCTCTTGTCCACTTTTAACACCGCCCCTTCTGATTCTACACTAATACAATACCCTCCGACTCCCTCAAAAACGGATTCCGGAAATATTAACGTGAGGTAGCTTATTAAGTTGGGTCATACTGATCGTCAAATACCTCAGTTTAACTCTTACACTGTTCCAATACCTATCTGTTCTTATACGCTAGGTGCCCTGAGTTTCGTATTTTCTTAACTATACGTTAAGTAAAAGCAGAATTTACAGTTAACGAAATTACTTGCAGCATTACTTGGTCAATCAGAAAAAAGACATGTTCCAAAAATGTTTCTTAAATGGGACAAAAGAAGTACCAAAATGATCACCGTCATCTTCTTAATACTCCAATATACTTTTCATCCTGTCTATAGCACCCAAACAAGTTTTAGAGACTCTTCTCTATATAACCTCGGCCGGGTAACCCCTAAAAATCAGACTTTAACAGCCCCAAACAGCTGACTAAAGCACGTCTGGACAGAAAAAAACATACCAGCAGACTCGCTAGGACCCGTACAATCATCTGAGCATTCGTTTGAATCGATATACCCTCGTTTTTCAAAAAGGTCAAAAACACCAAAAACGCCTCACAGTGGGCCATGAAAAATTCGAGATTTTGGAAAAAATGAAATTACGAAATTTTCAAATAACGGTCCTATAGCAATATAAAGTACTCCACGGGAAACTTAAGACTCCTCCCGTTACAATGGTATTACTTTTAGTCCTCTGTGATGGCTGTAATGTGGTTTTATTCTCCAAATAATTTTTTTTTTTTCAAGTTTACCCTTGATTTGGGCTTTTTCGGGTTTTTTTAAAAAAATTGAGATTTTGAGAAGGGAAAAACTTTAAATCCCGGGTTTTGCCCAAAGTCGGTTCAAGTTGAGAGAAAAAATAAAAAATACCGATTTTGCGTATTAGCCATGGAAAGAGATATTTGAT
Organism: Yarrowia sp. E02; assembly: GCA_017639365.1. Taxonomy (NCBI): domain Eukaryota; kingdom Fungi; phylum Ascomycota; class Dipodascomycetes; order Dipodascales; genus Yarrowia; species Yarrowia sp. E02. Next base: position 1,958,692 of record JAAQQX010000003.1, on the reverse strand, counting down.
GGTACTAGTAGACTCCCCCAAGCCCCACGACCTCAGAAATGTAATTCTTAGGCAGATTCAGGTTATACTTCGAGAAATATCGACTAGTCGGATTTTGTGTGGTATATTTAAGGTTTTGAAGTGTTTTGAAAATTACTAAGTGTTTTGTATACACCACAATTCTCATCATAACAGACGCTATAGAGGACCTCTTGAGTAGATAACTGCAGGAAAATGTAGCGTAAAGTTGGGTGGGTATTTCTATGATCAATTTTATCTCTTTGGAAATACAGTTGACGATTTACAGCGAATTGAAGTAGTGAAAAAACGAAAAAGATCCTAAACTTCGTGAATATAGTCCAAAATTGTCATTTGAATCCGGTTTTCCTCTAGCACAAGGATTCTACTCATTTTGAGCCTACTCTTTTATCAATCCACTGTGTATATCAGGGTTTCGGTTTTTTTTATTTTTTTTCTCATCTTGACCAGACTTTGGGACTTTTGGGCAAATAAGGTTTTTTGAACTCCCAAAAATAAAAAAAAATCGAAAAAGCCCGAAATCAAGGTAAACTTGAAAAAAATCATTTTCGTTGGAGGATAAAACCACATTGGAGGCATCAGAAAGGTATAAAAATGGTACCATTGAAGCGGGCACAGTCTGATGTTTCCTCTGGTGGCCTTTATATTACTCTAGGACCGTTATTTCAAAAATTTGTGATTAGTCAGCCGGTCGATTTTGGCCAAAAACTGGGATTTTTCCTGACCCACTATCAGGCGATTTTGCAGGTTTTGAGATTTTCTTAAAACACGATGATAGTGCAACAAAAACCCCTCTGGGTGATTGTACGAGCCCTTGTGAGTCTCCTGGTATGTTCCTTTCTGTGCTGGTGTCGTTCAGGAGGCTGTTTGAGGCTGCCGAAGTCTGATTTTTGGAGGTTACCCGGCCGAAAGAATACTGGGAACTGTCTCTAAAATTGGTGTAAATGATGTAGGCTGGGTGAAAAGTATATAGGAATAATCACCGAGTGATGGTGATCATCTTGGAGCTATTAATGTTGTTTTTCAGAAACAATTTCGGAACATGTATTTTTTTCCAGGGTTCCTTAAAAATAGCTGTTTAACTATAGCCTAACTGAAAGTTTAAATTTTACTTCACTGTTTAGTTAGAGAATATAGTGTCTGGGAGACCCATCATATAGCCGTAATGAGATAGTAGAAAATTATACAGTCTTCACAGGAGAATCTATCGTACCCGCCTTATAGTTTTATTCACTTGATAACAGCCTACTACGCCGTATGAACCCTCCAAACACCAGGAACTGCTATAGTGCAGAGAAGGAGTGGTTGATAAAAAGTGGTGGAGGCATTGTACGGGGTTAATGGGCATCTCTAGAAGAATTCACTGGCTCTTAGGAATACGCTGGTCAAGCCACCATGAGTCCAAAACTGAGAAAACAGGAATTGGGTGCAAGTGTATCACCTAGTGTAATTTGGAGAATAAGTTGTCAAAAATGGGAACAAAGAAGTAAGCGGGATGTGAAAGGTCTAGCTGGAATAAAAATGCCATAAGAATAATGTTAATCAAGTTCCCATAACGGTATAGATATTCCTGATAAAGTTGGAGACTGTTCTGCGGAGAGTGGGAATAGAGGGCGATAGCTTTAAAAGTTATATAAAGATGATAAGGGGTATATTAATGGTATAATTACGATGGGTATTTCTTGGAGAACGTGCCTAATATATCAGTATCTGTTTGTGAGTAATATTTGTCACGTTGGAAGCTCTTCTGCATGAAGGGCGAATTTGGTGTTACGGATTTATAGTAGAGAGGAGATGAGAGGAGGCGTATTGTTGGTATCATTAGAATGAGATGATCACGGGTATCTAAAGGGAAAAACTGGTAGGGTTGTACATGTATTTTTAAAAAAGCTAGAAGCAGTTGTGCAGAGAAGTAGAATTAGGGATGTGGGTGTTAAAACTTGAGTGGAGGTGGTAGGACAGGCATGAATGGCAGTAAAATTATCGTCTGAGTCATAAAAATACGCCGGTTAAGTCTACATTGTTGTGTGAGTATTTCTGACTGAACTCCACCAAGTTCTTATTAATGCAGAAAATGGTATTTCGGTGTTACAAGTCGCTATAAAACAGCTAGAGAGAAAGAGAAGGTGCTGTTGGATTCTCAAGACTCCAGGAGTTACGATGGTGAAGTGACTGTTAGTATACGTGTATTTCTGGGGAGACTAGACTCTGGAGTGACAAGGTAGATTTGAGAGTGAGTGTACCAGCTGTGGTAAATGTAGAAGAGACAACAAGAAAGATAGGGATTGGATTCAGCCATTAGTGGTATAGTAGTACACTGGTAGTGGCTACTCCGCTATTCAGGTATTTGTGGAAGAGTTGAGGACTTGTATAGCTATGTATGCGTGTTAACGATTTGTATATCGAGTAAACTAGACAGATATGGAATAGTACCATTGCAAAACTACGTTGGTCAAGTTGCACTAGGGCTAAGATGTTATATTTGATGTGCTCTTATATATTTGAGCCATTATGTTACATCAACTATATATATATTCTTGTCAGGATTATATATATAGTATATATATTTTTCTGACATGAACTCTCTGGTCTGAATAAGAACTTATAAAGATGCTGGAGTTGAGTAATAAATTCCATTGGTAGTAGTAAGCCTACTAGATTATATTAAAATTTTTCTAGCGTCATCAGTCTCTTTTTTATCCACTTTTCAATTTATTTTCCGTAATATATATATTTGTTAAATATATATTTAAGGTTACTCACATTTTAGTTGGTTTTGTGGCCAAAACAGCATATAAACCTCTCAATTCTCGGTTCTACTTCAAACCTTAATTGACATATTCGGTAAGAAACTTAGTTTTCTTAACAAAATATATATCGTCCTCAAGAATATATAAGGGCAAAATATATAGCGAATTAATAAATTAATAAATAATTAAATACACAAATAAGTGGACAAATTAAAATAGGTTCAGATGACACCAGCTGTTCCATCAATCTCCAATCTTGGAATGACTGTGGTACTGCCGTATATGAGCCTCCTCTCCTCTTTCACTCATCTCTAAAATCGCAAAACCGAATTTCTTGATTTACAGAGCAGCGTCGAATTTCAGCAATACTAGTAGAACAATTCTAGCAACTAAAATACGTACTCTTCGAGGACAAACTATGCCCAAGATACCACCCAATCATTCCCTCCTATCTTTAAACCGCTTTTGAGGCCAGGATTCTCGTTTCCTCAATCCCACAGGGAAGTCCCGAACTTGCTTAGAAATACTCATAGAGTTATGGAGAATTGTCTAAAAGGATCCTTGGTATCTGAATACCTCATTACCACCTTTTACTTCTCCCTTATTCCCTTTTTCCAGTTTTAACTCCATTTCTCCAAATGATACTTCACCATACACACTCACTCAAAGACTCTAAAATTACTCTCAGGTCCAAGTGGAGTTGGGAATGGTGCCATTTATGCCCATATCTCTCATTTTATGTCCCTTAGCCCCCAGAAATGCCTCTTTAACACCTATAATAGAGACCTCCCAATTCTACCCTGCCATGGCAACTCGCTCCAACTCCGTGAGAAATACACACATAGTCATGGAGACTTGACCATTGAGAGAGTCTGAGCCTGTGTATTCTGTTAATGCCATATGCATCATAATATATACGTCGTTGTCACTTATTTCACCAAACCACCGAATCCCCTTCCCCCCACAACTGCGTCTATATTTCGCAAAAATATCTCCACCACTATGGTGACTTAACCATCTGGTTCCCCGAGGTTGGACTCCATTGTAATAGTGCACTCAGACCCTTATGCCTCCCCTATTCCTTTTTACAGCTTGTTGCGAGATCCCCGCCGCATGCAGTTGTGCAGTCAACCGAACTCAACTCCCCCGGTAAAACTTATATTGACTATTTGACTTGGTAATGTTTGTCCCCTAGTTCAGGTAGAAGGAAGAGCACCACTCATGCCTCGACTATTACCTTCCACTCACTTCTAGCATCTCCATCCAGAATTCTATCATTTCACATCACCGCTCCCAGCTCTCTTAAAATGTCCCTATCACCGAGGAAACTTGACCATAGAGTCCTTGGAGTTCGGGTAAATCCTTTAATACCTTGATATTCTTCTTCTCCATTCTTTTCTTCTGATACCTACCCCTGATACTCTCCTCAAGCAGAGTGGCCACAAGCAGGGTAGCCCCAACTCGTTTGGAAATAGTTCCATCGCCTTGACGACTTGACCAGACAGTGTGATACTGCCAGGATAATTGTTTGGTACCACTCATTCCTCCCCAACTACTCCTCTAAAGAATTTAGCAGCAGGGACTGAGGTTGATAGTCCACACTGAACTGCACTTATACGCTTCAAAAATACCCATGATAAAAAACCAATCGAAATGATGGTCTTCCTGGACGGGTTTCACACTATAGAATAATTTAATTTATCCACTGTCATTTCTATATCACTTTTATAACCCAGATACCTATTTTTCCTAATCGGAGATTCGGCAAAATCTCACGCAGAAATATCGGCACAATCATGTCGACTTGACCAGCTTATTGATAGCGCTCGGGAGATTTTCATGAACCCATTCATGTCTTCTCTACTCTCTCTTTTCTACTTTTTACCTTAACACTCCCAGTTCTCACCAACATCACAACTGCCTCTAGATCGATTTATAATACCCCTATCATCCTTGTGACTGGAACATTTTGTTCGCAAGATGCACTAGATTCCAACACCACCCATAAATATCCCTCATTACTTCCCTTTTAACTTTTCGCCCTTATCTCCCAAGTTCAGCTTGACATTTCAACTGGATCCAGCTAACTAATAAATATCTACATCGCTACTAAGAGCTGTTAGACGTATTCCCTGACGTAGATTTATCCATATATTACCCTGCATGTCCTCCTGATATTTGTATATCCTTTGGCATAACGAAAACACTTAATTGAGTCTTCACGCATAATTGTCCCACCTAAGCAAAAAATACCCGTATAGATATATGGGCTTGACAGGAGTAATCCCTAATCCTGGGCGATGATATTGATACCCTACACGCCCATTTTTATACCTCCCTTCCCCATTTAAGACTTCCACCCCCAATTCTAATTAATCACCAAATCGCCTTCAACTTACGCAAAAATGCCTAAATAGCGGAGGAAACCTCACAAACATTTATTCTAGGTCGTTGAGACGCTCATGGTACCGTTAACATATTGTTTGCTTTCACCTTCCTAATGTTGTATCCAGGTGCCGATTTCCGACCTTCAACAGAACAGCCCTCAACTACCGTAGAAAAATTTACATGGTCATAGAGAACTGATCAGGGGGTTTCTGGAGCTCCAAGGATCCCTAAAATACCCTGTATGCCATGCTCTCTATCTCATTTCTACTTTTAACGCCGTTCAACATAGTTCTACTCCTTCACTGAACTAGACTTAACATGTTCGAAAATACAAACATAGTCATGGAGACTTGACCATCGTATTCTGTGGAGCTTGAGTATTGGTACAATACCATTTACTTATCTCTTATGTGCTTTCTTCTCTGTTTGCTCTAACACACCCAATACTTCTCACCAACACAACCAGTTCTATTTCTCTCGGGAATACATGCTACTTTATTTGAACCCAATCAAGCGTATATCTGGAGCAGTTCCATTAACCTTCTGCCTTCACTCATATACAGCTATCTCTGATTTCTTTCAATAACCAAACATCTCAATTTCCGCTTTTCACAGAACGGCCCCAAATTGCTCAGAAATATCCCTATCCGTAAGGCGACTTGACCATAGTAATCGTTCCACTCCGTACATTCTAATGGTGCCATCCGGTTCCAGACTACTCCTCCTAATCTGGTTTTACTTCCACCACAAGTTCAACTTGGCCACCAACCCCTTCCACCTCACTCCTCCAGAAATACCAGTAACGTCAGGGGCAGTTGGCGATATCTGTTACATACCACTCTAGTCCTCTTCTATCCATCCACGTATTCCATAGTACATTCTATTCCCTTTTAAGCCGAGAGACCTGTAATTACCATTTTGCGTAAATAGCTCCAATTAGCGTATAAATACTAATAGCTCCATACAGAGTTGCTCCTTGTTGTAATATCACTCAGTTGATTCAACTAATACCTATTATCCCTTCCTCATTACATTTTTACAGATTTAAACTACCATCTCCCTAATCACACTCCCAAACATAATGGCCCTAACTTCAGGAATAATAGTCACAAAACTAAGGATAGGTGACCATCGTATGACCCAGAGTTCGTGGATGCTCACCGGCCCCTTTATGCCTATTCTATTATCTCTCTCCCACTTTTTATACAAATACTTCCTACCCCTCCACTCTAGCCGATCACTTCGCTGCCTCCAGGAATACCAAAAATACTCCCAGAGTCCCGGGGACTGGGTAGTTGTTCTCATCACGATCTGGGGATCCATTTAGTTCCCATGGGGTCCCGCCCACCCATTCTTCATAGCATTTAACTCAAAGTCAGAAATCTTCTGGGTTTTAGAATCTCTCTAATTCGATCAGAAATACCCGTACCATTTGGCCAACTTAATCATCGTGATCCTTAGAGGATCTAATCATATATTAACATTTATGTCTCCACTTGTTCTGTTCTCCGTCCTGAAACTAAACATCTTTAACGTCTGTCGGACTTTGCAGGCAACAGATCTCTCTTTATTTTCTACAGAAATAGCCCCACTGTTGAGAGGACTTGAATAACTAGTTCCCCCAACTCGCAAAGTTCTAACAATACCCCTAGTGTGTCTCCTGCCAGCTTTCATCTACCTGAGCAGCCGAACGCCATATTCATACATTTTTGAGAGTTGGCCCCAACTTCATGAGAAAAAATTAAATCGTGATGGGGACTTGCTTATCCCATTCACGGGATCTCCAGGATCCCAATGATACATGGTATTTCTCTCCTCGTACCTTCCTGTTGCTATTAGCTACCACCCTCCCAATTCTAACATTCCACACAGCTGCCTCTATCTCCATTAGAAATATGCACATAGTCATGGCAACTTGGCCAAACTATTCTTCCGAGACAGATATTGCTATGCACTAGTTCCTATCTTTCCCACATCTTCCCTGTCAGTTTTACGCCGACACTCTCAATTTCTATAACTTTGAGATATGCATCTAACTCTTTCGGAATTTTTTGCTATAATCATACTGGCTAAACAAACATATTCCTTGTCATCAGGGGATTCATATGGTATCCTCTGATTATCTCCTGCTATAATTCCTGAAGTTTTGGCCCCCAACCACCTAAACTCTAGTAGCACATCTTTAACTCTTTCAAAACTATTCTCACATGCACAGCGAGTTGAATAGTTGTTTTTCATGGATCGTGCACTTGCCTTAATACTTTTATTCCTTCTTGGGAAGGTCTACTTGGCCGTGTGGGTATTTCTGAGAATTTTGATGGCACTTAATGAGCAAGCACAATTGGGCGGGTTGGAGTAAAATATTGGTTAATATTAGTAGAAGAGGTTGGGTATTACCGATAGAATTCCCTGGGTCTAGGCAGTACGCTGGTCAAGTCACCGCAACTACATTTGTATTTTTGAGTGAGCTGGAGACAGTTTAGTGGGAACCATAATATGAGAGTGGCTGTTAAAAGTAGTGCTGAAATGGTGGGGGGATTTTGAATGGTAACTTCGGAATGGTATGATAATGAGAAACATGTTGGTCAAGTCGACTTAACTGTGTGATTATTTTTGAGAAAGTTGGAAGCAGCTGTGTGGTCTTCGCAGTTATATGTGCGAGGGATATAAGTCCGAAAGGCGTACAGGGAGACAGTTAAATTGTCTTCTCAGAATCTCCCCACTCCTGGGATCACAGCTAATAAGTCGCCACGAATGTGGAAGTATTTTTGAGTCACTTGGACGAGATTATCTTGTATTTACTGGGAAGGTCTGAGTTAAAAGTGACTAGCAGGTAATAAATGGGGCATGTTGGGTATCATTAGATTTGTCTGATCCCAAGGATTATTCTGGTGAAGACGCCTTGACGACCATGGTATTTCTGAGAAAGTTCGGGCTGCCATATGAAAGATAGAAAATAGGTGTTTTGGTGTAACCACGGGAAGATGAACAGTAAGCAAGGAGTAAACGGATTAGTTTCAAGTTTCTATGGCTGAGGAATAACACTGTTAACTCCCCAAGGTGGTGTAGATATTTCCGAGCAAGTTTGGGGGAACTTGCATGGTCGAGAAGAATTGGGGTGTAGCTGTCAAAACTCGAGAAGAGGTGGAATGGGAGAGGTGGGTGGTATCATTAGAATTGCCTTGCCTCGTAGAATCCTTTTGTCGGCTTGGGGTAATGATTCTGGTATTTTTGGTAAAGTTAGGCTGAGCTCTGTGTGGGAACCGTCTAGGGGGTGGGTGTTAGAACCTGTGTAGAGTCAGTGGAAAAGGATTAATTAGTATAATCACGATCACTACGAAACAGAGAACATTATGGTCAAGTCACAATAATGTTGGGGGTATTTTTGGAAGAGCTAGGGGCAGTTGCATGCTAATGCAGAATTGAGAGCGGAAGTGAGAGAAGAGTATAACATGTATCAGTAGATCATTACGTGGTATCGTTGGACTCCTCTGACTCTCAAAAAACCTCCTGTCAAGTCCAAATGTAGTTACTGGTATTTTTGTAAGAGGTGGATAGAACTCTCCCTACTGTATATCAGATGTCGTTGTTAAAAAAGTACTTACAGAAGAAATAGAGGTGTATTGAAGAGTATCATAGGATCAAAAGGCTATGGGGAAGTACGTGGTCAAGTCGCTGTAACGATCGGACTATCCTTGGTAATTTTAGAGCAGTTTTGAGTGGACGGAGTATTTTGGGTGAAGCCGTTACACGAGCTTAAGAGCTAGTCTGAGAGATGTGAAGGTTATTTCTTGTTATGCGATCTCAAATGACTAACTGATTGACTTACTGAGACGACTCACTTAATATTGGGCGAGCTGAAGGCAGTTGTCTCAATTCTTGTGCTGTGGAGGTGGTGTAGAATACGGTGGGAAGAAGTGAGTACTAGAGACAGAAAGGCATAGAGGGTACTACCGCAAGCAGATCTTTCTGAAGACCAAGATAAACAGCTCACTGTGCTATGTGACAAATTCCAAGAAAGTTATGGGGAGTTGTACGAGTGAGTAGAACTGGGGAGCTGGTGTAAAGATTGAGGAAAAGGTCTTAGGGACAGCTATTTGGGATATAAATAACTGTAATGACTAGTGGACGTCATCTGAACTAGCCACTTCTCTATGGTAATTATTTCCTGACAAGCTGGGGCAGTTCTATGAAAAGTAGCAGATAAGTATTTCTGTTTTAAAGGGGAAATCAGGGGAGGTAGGATAGGAAAACAGGATTACACTAACCATCAGATGGCAAGGAACCTGATGGGCAAATCGGCTTGGCGATGAAGTTATTTTTGGAGAAGTTAGGCTCAGTTGTGTGGGATATAGAATTGCGAGATTCGCAGTCAAAAGTGGGAAATATTATAGTTGGGAGGTTTTGAAGGTTCTCCTGGAGTTTATTTACTCCAAAGAACTACCTTGTTAAATCATTGTAGCTCAGTGAGTATTTCTTGGGGAGTTAGGTCAGTTCTATTAAAAGTGTGAAGAGAATGTTTCGGCTTCAAGAGTAGAGATGAGATAGCAGTAAAGAAATAAACGGTACTGATGGATTACACTCAATCCGAGGATTACGTTAATCAAGTCCCTGTGAGTTTATGGGTATTTATGAGAGACATACCCTAGTACAGACAGTTTCGAGGTAAGGTACAAGGGACAATGTGGGTGCTTAAAGTGGGAGACTAGAAGCAGGAGATTTAAACCCAGTACCAACCCAATCTTCCCGCTCGGGGCGACACATCGGCCAAGATTGTTTACCGATGGGAGTATTATTGGAGGAGTTGAGTGCAGCTGTTTTGTTCAAATGCAGAAGGAACGTGGGTGTAAAAAGTTGGAATAATCTAATAGGAGAACAAATAACGGTGTCCTTTGAATGTATGTGGATATGCGAATACAATGTTCAAGTCGCCATTGTTGTACGGGTATTTTTGAAGGAACTGGGGCAGGTGCGAGATAAGTAGAGAGTGGGTGGGTAGATAGGTGTCAAAAGTTGCGCAATGGCTGTAAGAGTGGCATGTATGGTATCGTAAGAATGTACTGAACTTCAGGAATGCTCCCATCCTCTTACCGTGACGACGGATGTATTTTTGAAGAAATTGAAGCTGCTATGTAAGGATTAGTATGAGGGGTGTTAGGGCTAAAAACGGACAATAGATGGTATTGAAGACATGCCAGGGAATTAGACGACCAGTTCATCCCTGCCAAACGACATAGTGAAGACACCATTACAATGCCAATATTTTTGCAGGAGTTAGGTTGAGTTGTGTGGTGATAGTAAAATTCGAAGTGGAGAGAAAAAGTGGGTATTGGGTAGAAAACCAGGTTTATGTTGTATCGGTGGAATTCACTCACACTGTTAATGGCCACAATTAACTCGCCTTAGCTATGTGGGTATTTCTAGAGGAGTGGGGCGGAATTGGATGTCTAGATTGAAAAATATATTTTTGATTTCACAAGTTGTTGAGAGATAAAACGGAGAGAGGTCAGATGAACCAGGATTAGTATCCATGTACATAGAGCAGATAAGGCTAGCTTGCCGTTATTCTAAGGGTTGCTTAAAATTCTACCGAAGAATCTATTTTTTATATTTCACTTAACTGCTTCCCACACCTCACTCCATCAGAAATACACATGTGAGTACAGAGACTTAGCCATATTGATTCTCCTGGTCGGATGCATCTGATTACGCCTTTAATGTCGTTTCCATTGTCTCGACGCCACTTCTAAACCCGGAATACTTATTTTGCACTTTCTACAAATGTACCTCCAACTTCGTCAAAAAAACCCACATACTTTCGGCGAGTGGACCAATGTATTCTCCAGCTTCTGCGCCTACTTTTGGTACTGTACCACACAATTTGTCCCTGGTACCTTATGTTGAGTTTTGTCCTCACGACCCACAATTCTGCTAGTTCAAGTGGCTCCTCCAATTTTGTAAGAAAATAGACGTATCAGCAGGGAGACTTGACGACTGTACTCTCCAACTCCTGGGGATTCCAATGACACCACACACGCATCTCCTACAGTCTCTGCAACACATTTAACGTTGACACCCCCAATTCTACTTTTTCACTCAACAGCACTCAACTCCCTCAAAAATAGATACATTAACCTACTGTCTTAACCAGAGTCTTCTTTCGTCGCATGAGGTTCCAACGATACCATGAATATTCCCACCAGTATCCCTGCACCACTTTTGACACCGACACCCATTTTCCCTCTCCCCACCAAGCTGCCTTCAACTTCGTGAAAAATACTCACATTATTACGAAGACTTGACCGTTGTGCTCGCACAGATTAAAGCTTTCCATTTAACCCATTCCCGCCCCTCCTACTTATTCTTAACCTCTTCTGACACCCATTATGCTGAACACCGCAATTTCATTTTTTCGAGTTTTCTGGCCAATATTGAAGAGAAAATTTCGAAAAAAACCGGACACGTGACTTTTCTGGCCCTCTATATTGTTTCATTGCCGTTTTTTGGCCAGTTGCGGCCATATCCTGGTGAAAATACGGCTTCCGGTCCGATCAGCCATAGTCAAGCACCAGAGAGCCCAGTTAGTATTGTAGTGGGAGACCATACGAGAATCCTGGGTGCAGCAATTCCTTTTCTTTTTGCCGCTCTCAGCGAGCTAAAGAGTTGGCTGTCTCTCTGGTGTCTTTTCCCATATTTTTGGGGAAGTTGAAGGCAAGTCTGCATGGGTGGTAAGAGGGGTGTTGTTGATGGAGTCTCTGGAGATGTCATAATGAAGTCATAAAAGGTACTAAATGAATCGCAGGAGTCTAAAAAGAACAATGCTTTAGTCACCTTGTTTATGCAAGTATTTCTGAGAGAGTTGGATTACATATACTGGAAAATAGAATTGGAAGGGTTGGAGTAAAACGTCGAGAAATAGTGCTGGAAGGGGGATATTTGGTACCATTGGAACCACGCGAATCTGACTAGTACGTTGTTCACCAGGCCAGATCCATGGGTGTATTTCTGAATGACTTGGAGGGAATCGCATAAAACGGTAAAAAATGAGAGTTGGTGTTAAAACTTGGGTGATACAACATTACTGTAGGAGACATGTGTATTCTACCGTAGAACCCTCATATCTACAGGATCTAGCAGTTACTTGACTATAGTGACACAGATATTCTAAAAATAGTTGAGGCCAGTTATCGGTGGGGATGGTACTGTAACTGGAGTGCCAGTGCTAAAAATGGAACAATAATAGCTGGAGGAAAATACAAGAAATCAATTGAATCTTACACAGCTGTAGAACATTGTGGTAAAATCCCCTTATTGATGTGGGTATTATTTAGAAAGTTATGGGGAGTGTAGTGATCAAGGAAAGATGGGGTGAAAGTGAAACTGCAGGTGAAGAGAATGCAATCGAGAAATGAATGGATCTGGTGAAATGCCTGACCTTAACGAGCAGGATGCTGGCTCGCTCTGACTGTGTGAGTATCTCCGAGAAAGTTATACGGAGTTGTGCATTTATGCCAAATTGGAAATGCGGTAATAAATGTAGACAGAGGCAGCTATACGAACATAGAAGGAATCTTATGATATATCAGGACCCAAGGAACCATTTTCTCAAGTCCCCTGGTGATGCGTGTATTTCTGAGAAATTTGGGCCTTCCTACAAAGGGTGGGAAGTGAGAGTTTTCGTGTACCACGATGGAAAGAGAAAGCAAATGAGTAGTTATTGGAGCGGGGAGAGTATTTATAACCCAAGTAACACTCCTCTCAAGTCATCTTGGCGGTGGTGGTATTTCTTGTTGAGATAAGGTCTGTTCCCTGCTTTTTTACAGGAAGTAAAATCAGTGTTTCAGTTTTAAAAAATGTAGATGATACCAGGAGAGATATAGTGGGCATTATTCAGATGTAACTACCGCAGGGAGCTCATTGATCAAGCCACCTTGTCTATGCGAGTATTTCTTAGAGAGTTGACAGCAGTTGCGTGGAGGATAGAATTATGGGTTTCAGGGCTAGAAGTAGATAAGAGGTGGTGGAAGAGACCTAAGGTTAGAGAGAGAATACAAGCTCTCTGAGGAACAAAATGGTTAATACAGCTTGATTATAGGAGTATTTTTGGTGAAGCTTGAAGGATATGGGCGACGTTGTAGGGAAGGGGAGATGGTGCGAAAACTAGGTATGGGGTAGTAAAGTGGACATGCGTAGTATTATTCAAACTCTCTCCTCGGAAATAACCCTCTGATCAAGTCCCCTTGTTAATTGGAGTATTTCTGATTGAGTTAAGCGCAGTTCTGTTTGAGAGGGTGTTATGAGTTTAGGTGTTATAATGCGTAAGACGATCGCGACAGAGGAATAAAGAGAATTGGGTGAGCTCAATGAGTCCGAGTAACAGTATGGTCAACTCGCTGCATTCATAGGAATACTTCTGGAGGATTTGGAGGCGCGTGCATGATATAGTGATATAGAAGAGATATGAGATTTGGTGTTAAAAATAACAGGAGAAAGCAGCGAAGTTGCGGGCAGTTCTGTCTTACTTTAAGACAAATAAGGAATGCACTGGTATATTTGTGTACAGCTACAATTATTATTGGTGAGATTAAGGGCAGTCTTGTGAAAAGTGAAAATTGAGAATGGCGGTATTAAGACTGTAAAAAAGATATGGAGGGAAATATACACATCTATATACACATACCCGCCCGTAACTTTACAGCGGTCTGGTTCTCGTATCAATATGGAAATTTCTTGTGAACTTGAGTCCAGATATGGGGTTGGGGAAAATTGGGCATGTTGGTGCTAGAGATGTGAAACAAAGCAAAGGAGTAAAAGAAAGGTATTTTCGGAAACCTTTAACCGGTGCAAACACAGTTTCCAAATCCCCGTGACTGTGTGGGTGTTTCTGAATTAGTTAGACGGAGTTGTGGTTAAGTACAACTATGGGGGTCAGCCCAAAAGTTGCAAATATGAGGTAGGAGAGAATTTGAGGGTACAGTGTATTCGCCTGTATCCCAGAAATCAGTTGATCCAGTTGTTATAGTGATGCAAATAGTTTTGATGAATTTGAGGTCTGTTCAAAAATTTGTAATTTAGGGCTCTCGGGATAAAATGTGAGGAAGAGAATGGAAAGAAGCATTAACGGTACCAGCAGGACGTTCAGGTTCGGAAAGTCATCATGGTCAAGTTCCCATGACAATATGAGTATTTATGCAGATGGGAGGAGCTGTTGTGTGGCAAAGTAGAATTGGATAGGTCTGTGCAAAAATTGAATAGGATGTAGACGAATAGGTGTGTTTGGTATCGTTGAAATCATAAGACTCTGAATAGTACTCCTGTACACATGTAATCACTTTACAAGTATTTCCAGTTCACTTGCAAACAGTTATGTAAACTGGGTAGAATAGGTGTTTCAATTTTAGAGAGGAGAAACCGATAGTAAGTGAGTAATAAATGGTATCACTAGAAATACCCAGCTATTAGTATCGGATTGATTTAGTCCTCACAGCTATACTGGTATTTTCGAAGCCATTTAGGAAGTTCTACATTTGTGCACAATTTGGGCAAAAATAGGAACTGAGGCCAGATCCGCGCTTAATAGGTGTAAGTCGGTATATAAAGTGGGTATATCGGGTAGTCAAGACTCTAATATCCATTGATCAAGTCATTTCAGCAACCCGAGATTTTTTTCAAGCTACTATCTCGTTTCGAGATTTATTGAGACAGGTTTAAAAATGGGCTGCAGATGTGGAATAAATCAAATGTGACAAGGGGAGTCTGCAATTAGGTGCTATATAATGTTCTTCAGCGAAGAATCGAGTCCTTTTCTTGAGTTGAGCCCTATTTTCGGGCCTACACAACTTGAAATTATTCACACCACTGCACCACTTTCTAACTGGGTGAACAGTGCCTCCAACTTATCCAAGAATATCTGGATCTGTATGATGAAGTAAAAAGAGCATTCCACAGCCCAAGTTCATCCGAACGATACCCTTTACGACCTCACTTCATTCTCTGGCCCACTTTTGTCCGCTGCAACCACAGTACGGGTTCACATATTTCTAAAACTCTCCCAGAAATACTCACACCTTTACAGCGACTTGTCCGACCAGATGATCTCTAAATATGCACAGACTTGACATCCGCCATTCATGACTAGTTTACTATTTTTTGTTCCACCCGTTACACCAATGACTTTTTCTACTTTTCAGGGAACTGGTGCTAAAATATGTAACGAAATGATAAGATAAAGTTGATGGTACCTGTACTGTACTGTTAGAATTGTCTGGATCTGAATATCTCGGTGGTCACGTCACTACGAATAGATGGATATTTCTAAAGAAATTAGGGCCTGTTGCGAGGTTCAGTTAAGTTGGGTGGGTTGGGGCTAAAAGTTGTAATGATGCTATCGGGGAGACATGAGGGGTATCAAAAGCTTCCTCTTGCTCTGATAGATACGTTTGTCAAGTACCTGTGGCTATGACGGTATATTTAAATGAGTTAGAGGCTGTTGTTTAGGAAATAGATGAAGAAGGAGGTGATACTTGGGGAGTGAATGTACTAGTAAGAAGAAATACATTGGCATTAACCGAACCTCCTCAATCAGAGTAACAAGATAATCAGCTCTCTGGGACGATTTGGTTAATATTTGGAGTGTTATGTGCTGTTATGTGAAAAGTTAGATTTGGGGTGTCGGTTCAGATCGTGGGTGGCAGTGGAAAGGAGAGCCTTGTAGGGTATCATTGAACTCCCCAGGGTCCAAGAATTTCTCCTGTCAACTAGCCATGATGATTCAAATTCTTTTGGAGGATATGGGCTGAGATCTCTCAATGACTATGATGAGGAACTCCTATGTTAAAAGTAAGCAAAAATAGCAGGTTGAACGTGAGTGGTATCGTCAGAGTCCTTGCAGCCTGTGAATTACTATTGTGGACTTGCCGTTACGACGCAGGTATTTCTGGGAAAGTTGGAGGCAAATCACTTTTTACTCCAGAACCCCCAATTCTATATTTAATGAAATTTTACTGTAACTCGATGAGAAATAGATCCATAAACTTAGTAACTTCAACACAATATGTCTCTCATCTCTGTCACCTTCATTTCTACTTCCTCCCTTGCTTGCTACTTCGATATATACTCTAACACCTGCGGCCCAAAATATATACAAACAGAAGAGACCTCAACTCCTGAAAGATAACTGGCATAAATACGACGACTTGACCGGGGTACTGATCTAGTCCTTATGATCCTGTTGGTACCGTTTATTCTTCTGTTACTGTCATTACAGCCATTTTAACACCTGCTCTCCCAGCTCTACATGATCATGAGGGGGCCTCGACTGTACCAGAAATATCTACTACACAAATACAGATAGATAGAGAAGTTCCCCTACGTTATGCCATCTAAATGATACATTGATTGTCTCTCTTGGAATCTTCTATATCATTTTATACCCGAAATACACATTTTCAATTTCCGGCCGGCTGCGTCCAACTTCACCAAAAATACAAGACCGGGTATGCCGACTCCACCAGTGAATTTAGGAGAGCCACACTATCGTTTTGATACCATAGCTACCACTACCACCTCTTTTCCATATATCTCAATTCCACCCCCAAGTCTACATGGCAACACAATCGCCCTCACTTTATCCAAAAATGCTCCCATAATCACGATGTCTTTACCATATTATTCCCACACTCCGGGAGATCCCAATGGTACCTTTCAGCTCTTGTTTACCATCACCAACATGCTTTTAAAATTGCCATTCACAATTCTACTGAACCATATAACTGGCTCCAGCTCGTTCAGAAAAACCAGCACAGCCATAGCAAGTGAACCATTGTATTTGCACAGACTCAGTGGTTCCATATATTCCCATATATTGTCCCCTATCACATATTCTCCTCATTTTAGGCTGAAACCCCCTGCGGTGCTGTACGTACACCCGTGCTGAACTGTAAGAATTACCCGCATCGAAACAGGGGCTTAATCTGCGTATTCACCAATCCTTCTCGATTAAAATGGTACCGTGAGTGCTCACCTACCTATCTCTTAACCATTTCAATCCGCCAAACTCCTGATATGGTCCCACACAGAACTGCCCCCAACTCAATCAAACATACCCATCAAGCAATACAGACCTGTTCATGCTGGTTCTCAAGGCTGCTGGTCTATAATAGAGCCCTTAATATCCCTTCTAACATCCATATACCGCTCTAAAGCTTCGGCACACATTTTATTCTTACTACAGAATCGGGTCTAACTTCTTCAAAAATAATTCCATTTCTTTCCCAAGCTAACAGACGTACTCCTTGGTCTTTTGAGATTCCAACGGTACCACCTATCTCTCTCTTGTGACCCTTGGCAGCCTGTTGTACCGACCGACTCATTTCTACATCATCACACAGCAGCCTTCCACTTCATCAGAAATACCCGCATTGTTAAGCATACTCGAATAAATGGTTCATATGCCTCTTTATTATGACAAGGAACCATTGAAATCTCTCCACTGTCTTTGCACGCCTTTTACTGCTGACACCTCCCATTGTAGTCTCTCTTACAACTGCCCCTAACTTTCTCTGAAGTACCTCCATCTAAACTGCAACATGACCAATGCCATCCTGGAACAGGAATGATTCTTTTCATTCAGTTTCCGTCTCATCGGTAGCCACGTTACAATTTACCTGCCTCACCCCTGATCCTGACCTCGCCCTCAGCTCACCCAGAAATACTCTAGACATAACTGGGAGCTAGCTATTGGCATATTCAGGCTCTTCTTGACCTGTTAGAACCCTTTAACTCTCTCCTGATAGCATTTCACAACTTCTATACTCGAAACACTGCTTTTTGGTTTCCAACGAAACTCACTCATCTTCTTCCAGTTTATCCGTGTTGGTATGTCGACTTGAGCATAGTGCCCCCACACTCGAGCTGATCATAATGGTACCACCCAATCACTCCGCTATTTGTATCTTCACCTGTCTAAAACTGAATTACTCATTTCATACTTTTCATTGAGCCAGCCCCTAATTTTATTAAAAACACCTGAAGAGAGAAGGCGAATGGACCAGTTTCTTCCTTGCAGTACTCTAACCCCAATGATACTGTACCATACATTGGTCCCCTGCGAACTATCACCCACTTTTAGCCCAACGTTCACAATTTTACCTGTTCACCAAACTGTACATTTCTCGGCCAGGAATTCTCCCATCGCTATAGCGACTTAACCATTATGTTAGTCAGAGTCGCTAGATTCCGGTTGTACCCTCAACTTCTTGTTTATATCTTTTATTTCGATTTTAACCCTGACACCCCTAATAATGCACCCAAGGAGAGATACCTGCGACTCAGGCAATAATACCCGTACAGTAGAGTTATATAGACTTCATCAGAGTACTCCTAAGCTTCTTCTGATTCCTGAATTAGCAGACATTCCTTGTTTAGTACTTGTAAACGGGTTAAATGACTCGCCCTTCCAATTCTACAATTTTGAACAACGGGCTCAAACTTTTTCAAAAATATCCCCATCGATATAGCCACTTAATCGGAGAATTATTTAGGCACCAGGAGTCACAATGGTCTCTTTATTTCACTCCTGTCTTATTCTAGGAACTCTTAACGTCGCCAGCCCTAGTTCTACTTAAACATATAACTGCCTCAAACTTCACCAGAAATACTCCTATCGTCAGGGGAACTTAACAGTAGCAATCTCACAAGTCTTGTGATTCTAATGGTTCCATTTGGTCTCTGCTTTTACTTCTTCCCGACTGTTAACACCGAGACTCCTAATTCTTCTCGTTCATGCAACTCTGCCCATCTCTGTTAGGAATGACCTCATCACAATGGTGACTTGATGAGAGTATTCCTCGGAACTAGGATATCACAACCATACCATGTAAGTATCACTAGTCTGCTCTAATAAACTTCTGTACCACCCACTCTCAAATCTACCTTATCAACAAACACCCTCTAACACGCTTGAAAATACTTGCATCACCACATGGACTTGATCATCATATGTATCTGTGCTCTCTGACTCTTGTCATTTTTGAACTCTCCCCTTCTACCTGATTTCCTTTGAAAGCAACACCTCTAAAAAAACCTACCAGTACACAATGGTTCTCAACTCCTTCAAATACATTTTTCAGAGCCTAGAAGACTTTACCATAGTGATACTCAGCGTCGGAAGATTTATGCTTCACCTTTGGAATCCCTACTTTTACCTCTAGCTCATTTATTACACCTAACACACCATGTCTCATTCACATTTGCTACCTTCAGCTTTTTCAGAAATACCTGTCTAAGTAGGAGAACTTAACCAAATTAGTTCTTTGTCTTATATGGTTCAAATGACCAAATTTCATTGTGATTTTCCCCTATATTCTCTTACAATAACTTTTTACAAACCCACCTCCATTCATCTCTACACCTAACTGCAGTCAATTTCCACAATAATACGCACATGGTCTTTAAATGGATACTACAGTGATCCCCATGCGTTGAAGATTCATTTGATACCCTCTAACTATATCCTTCTATTCTCGTTTCTACTTTCAGGTCTATACTCCTAATTTGGTCCACTTTGATACACACCCAAAACTTCGAGAAATATTACCCTGAGTATGGCGACTTGATCAGTGTATTCTCTGGGTTGCGATGAATCTAACGAACCTGTTTATACCTCTTCTCCTACCTTTTTACTACCTTTAAACCCGAAACACTCACTTCACTCTACACATAGAACTGCCCTCAACTTCTCGAGAAGTACCCAGAGAGCTACGGTGGGTTATCGATCTAGTTTCTTCGTCTTATTCAGTTATGATAATACCTTTTAAGCCCGCCATACTGCAGCCCTCGAAATTCTACCTGTTAACACAACTGAGTCCAACTCCTCCAAAAATAGCCGTATCTCCAGTCAGACTAGACCATCTTGTTCCCGAGGATCTGATGGTTCAGATACATCCAGTCCATTTTCCTACCACCTCATACAC
This sequence comes from Yarrowia sp. E02, assembly GCA_017639365.1. NCBI lineage: Eukaryota > Fungi > Ascomycota > Dipodascomycetes > Dipodascales > Yarrowia > Yarrowia sp. E02. Next base: position 1,938,564 of record JAAQQX010000003.1, on the reverse strand, counting down.
TCATTTAAAACTGAATCACCCTTATCCCACTTTTAATAGAACTGCCCCAACTTCCCCAGGAATACTTCCATCCGTAAGCGACTTGACCATAGTTTGGCTCCAAGAACTGTAACTGTCTTTTGGGACCCTTGGTGCTCTCCCTATAACCTATTCCCACTTTTTACAGCACATCCACAATTCTGATAGACTTAACAACTCCCTTCAACCCCTGTGCAAATGGGCACATTGTCTCATAGTGTCAGCCATTCTGGTCCCAGGACATCAAATAATCAGTTCATACCTTTCGTAGCGGCTGTACTATTTTTAAAATTCATTTAACACCAACATTCACAAAATCCCTCTCTCGGAACTGCGCAAAAATACCCAGAAATACTCCTATTGTTACAGAGACTTGACCATGTATTTCCTTGTAGCTTATTGACTCTTTCAACACCCTTACACCCTTCCCTCCGTTTTTTTACAATTTTAACAGCGACTTCCCTGCTTCCCTGAAACTATCCCCAGGCAGAGTTCGCTCCACCTCTTACAAAAATACCCGAACGTAATTTATTACTTTACAGGAGTATTCTATGGGTCTTTAAGAATCCAATGACACCATGTATGTACTTCCTACTATCTGTTACACACATCTTTCACTTCCACTCCCAAGTCTACCTTGTCATTCGATTGGTCCTAACTCCTCCAAAAATACTCGCATCATTATAGTGAACTAACCATGTCATTCCCCATTCAAAAAAGATTATGATTGTACCAATGAAATATCCTACACTAACTCTTCACCGATTATAACACCCACACCCCCATGTCACCCCCACACAGAACTCCTCCTACCTACTTCAAAAATACCAGTATTATTATTCCAAGCAGACAAAAATACTCTCTAAATTGAGGCTATTCTAGTGGTTCCATCATCTTCCCTCCTTCTTCATCAGCTCAAGTATTTCCAGCACCACCTCAAATTTATACATTCATGAAACTTCCCCTAACTCTCTTGAAATTATCCGAATCATCATTGAGTGTTGACCATATTATTCCTTGGGGTAGGCAGATTGCAAATATACCCATCTTCTTTTAATTACCGCTTCTCTCCCTTTTGTACCACCAAAACACACATTTTCTACCTTAAGGAGATCAGGCCTAACTTTCCCAGAAATACCCGGATCGTCAAGGCGTTTGAACCAGAGTAATCTTTGGGCTCGTACTAATCCAACGGTACCCAACATATCTCCCATGCTACCTCCTACTCGCGTTTTTCTCAGACCCTCGCACTTCTAGTTTACAACCATACCTTGTCTAACTCTCTCAAAAATACTCTCACCCTCATGGCAACTTGTTCGTTATGCTCCCAAGAGAAAGACGATTCCATAAATACCATTCAATTATGACCTAGTGTTTCTTTCGGACATTTACCTAGCACCCACAGTAATGCCTATCATATTCCCCATGACTGTTCGGTTCAAAATACCGTTGAAGTCTTTCTTAAAATACCGCTCAAGTCTCTCCTGGTATCTCTTACCTCTACCATTATACCCTTCATGTCTACTGTACTGTATCGTACTGTTGAATTCAAAGACACTTCTATATAACAAATACATTAACGACTTATAATCACGGAGACTAACTTTTCTCACGGAGTTTCGCGATGTCGAGCATAAAGATGAACACATTTATAAGACCATTCCAAGAAACAACTACGTACTACTGCTCATACCAAGTTGTAAACAGAACTGCCCCCACTATGGCTCTACTTGCACTTGCCAGGAGATATGTTCTCACTGCTTATGTAAGCTGTTGACTATCTGGTAGCACATGTGGTTTAAATTACTACAAGTGCTTGAAGTACCATGGTGCCTGGTACGTACTTGTTCTGACTCGTACAAGTATTTGTTAAGTATTTGTTAACTCATACTCTGTACCATACTCGTAGATTCAACCGGAATATAGGGTTGCAACAAATGCGTAACGGAAATAAATAATCTATAATCGGCCTAAAACGAATCAGCTGGATTCGGTTCTGGCTCGAAACTGGGTAGGCGCGTTCAAATCGGACGTCTCGGAGTCGGATCGAGCTACTTTGGGATCAGCAACAGTAGCAAAAGAGCCCTCTGCAGCAACGTCGTTTGGCTGATGGGGCTCACGCTTGGGAACGTAGGGCTTTCCGACAGCGGATGTGAGAGGCAGAAAAGTGATGGGCATTGTGTGTTTGTGTGTGTTTGGTGGCAAGGAAGTTTTGGGGTGAGTGAAGAAGCTGGTTCTAAGACTTTGGAAGAAGGACTTGGTGGTTTATATACAAAACGGATGTTCGGATATCAACGTGCATGTTCCTGCGGAAGGTTTGAAAGGGGGACTAGCAAAGTGAGGGCTTTTGCATTTTCCTGGCAAAGACCGTTTGAGGCATAGTGAGAAAAAAATTACGTCAAAAGAGCCGATTGTTGCCTGGTAATTATATTGTCCATACACCGTTAGCTGTAAACCCCACATTGCCGCCATTGTTCATTTTTGGAGGCACCTCATGCACCCCAGAAACCGAGATGCATGAAAGATGTATCGTGTGTTATTCCAGAATGTCTGGGTCAACTAGTAGATACAAAGTATTGGCGCATGAAAACCCGTGCAAACAGTAATTTTAAGTGAGTGACTTTCAGGGAATGGCCTCTTTTTTTTTCATATGCCAGCGATCGTTTCTAAATTTGCGGTAAGAGTGACGGTAGCCTTTCCCATGGTTTGTATCTTCAAAGTGTGATTATTTTATCTGAAGCTTGTTTATAGCCGGTTGTGAAGACAACGTATAGCTCTCCTGCAGGTGCTGGACTGAGATTTTTGTTGTCCATTTTTTCACACTTACCTGGAAAAGGAAGTACTCGTACCGGGTAGTTGCCAGCTATATTCGTTGTACGACCCAGCATTCCAGATACTGTAGTTCTGTTCTTATCTTCAACATCACACCATGGAACCTTGCTTTTGCTATCTTCAACCATGTGACAATCGCACTTTGAGGCTAGGTAGCAGACATAATATGTTACAGCGCAGCACTGCCTAGAAGATGTACCGCTGGTTAACTGGAAGATAGTACCGCTGGAACTGTATGGAACTGTATTGGCACCACCTGAGTGAGATTTACGATCCACATCATACATTTAATTCTGAAGATACATACCTTCCCACACCTACGATACCCTATTTTTCCAAGGCTATATTCTGAACCTGATTAGCCTCAACTGGTTAGATGCATAAAACGGACAGTTGTGGGGTCGCCATTGTTTTTCATATCGTCTCATCCTTGCTCCTCTCCGCAAGACCCCAGTTAGATCCGTCTTCTAGGAGAGCCGACCCATTCCGAAACCTTCCGGTGTTTATCGTGGTGTGAAACCAAAACATTGCACTCCCAGAGCAACAAATCGAGAAACCGATAACCGACAGAACGCATGCATCGAAGAATGCAAGACAATCAGCTGTTGTGGAGCCCTGACCTAACTACACAGTCACGAGATCTGCTTTTCTCACCACGTCACTGAATCCGCAGCTTGAAAAAAGTGCAAGTAGACGATAAGTGAAGGATGCCAATTAGTACGAACTTGTATTGACACAAATACTACAACTACAAATGCTAGGTGATGAAAAAACATCTACCAGGGTAGGGATGACAGCTCCTTTATTTTTTCCCACTGCAGCCCCATTTAATAATCGTTTTTTTTCGTCTCTATGTGTGATCCACTGGTGCCGCATCTTCGGAATGAATGATCCGTCAAAGTTTATCACACCGGTCAAATGGGGCGAACAGCAAAAGATATGACATCATTAATGCGCGGATTAAAACTTTAATCTGTCATCAAAAATGGAGCATAGTACGAACAAAAACATGGGGTAATGGGGATGATTTTTCATCGCACCATGGGCTGAGAACTAGCTGGTTCTACTCTGTGTGTGGGGTTGTAGCGTGTACTGGTACATACCGGTATCACCATCATTCAATATCTATTAACTATGCAAACCAACTTTTAACAACATACTGGATCTGCTCAGACTTAATCTGCTGGACCATCTGTTGAACCTGGTCCTCGCCCAGAGACTGCAGCCAGGTCTTCGTGGCGTCAACCAGCACCCGCGCAGTCTCGCCCTGCACCACAGAGTTGAAAATGGTCTGGGCAACAGAATCGAGCACATGCACAGCATTGTCATTGACTGCCTTGTGGTTGGCCCGCATCAACTCCACAAGGAACCGGTATGCAAAGGGTGCCACTTCTTCGTCACAAAGAATGGGTAGTGTCTTGATCCAAGCGTCCAAGGCGGCGTCGGACTGCCCGCCCAGCTCAGATCCATGATGCTTGAGAATCTTCGCAATCGCACAGCATGCGTGCTCCGTGGGGTAAATGTTCTCATCCACACGGGCATCAGGGCTGTTTGCAATGGCAAACAGAGGCTCCAACATCTGCAAAGAGTCCCGGGTAGACTTTGCGGCACAGCCCACGCAGTAAAGAGCTGCCTGTCGAACATTGGAGTCTCCCGACTGAATGAAGGGTGCGACGGTCTGCAGAACAGAAGGACCTGATTCAGGACAGAACTCGGCAACATCAGACAGCACGCAGATCGAAAACTGAATTTGGTCTGCGTCGCCAGTGAGAAACTGCTGGACAAGAGGCTGAAGTTCCGCCTCGTAATAAGGCTTAAACTGGTCCTTCATCAGTCTAAAGACCTCATGCAGACACTTGTTGATCTCAGCGATGAGGTACTCATCGTGCTCCTCTTCCTCTCCATCATCATCCTCTTCAGTGTAGTCATTGTCATCAGCATTTCGCTCGTTGACACGCTCGACGTAATCGCCAAGATTTTTGCAAATGATCTTACAGAGGGAAGTCATCTGGCCAGGGGTCATGGAGTTAGGGCCGAGGATGGACACAGCTTGGTAGATTGCAGTGTAAAAGTTTCCGAGAACGTCAACCATGGGCTCCACCTGCATGGCCTCAATGAGCTTGGAGAAGAGGGGGCTGAAAAGCTCGGCGAGCATGTTTTGGTGGTTAGTGGTCACAGGGGCCACCTGCTTGGCAACCTCCAGACAGGGTCCGATGGCCGAAGCGGAGGCGTAACGCACGCCATCGTGGACGAAGAAGACAATGCCAGGAGCCAGAATCTCGTTGAGAATCTGGTGCACATACGGAGCAAAGGCCTCCTTGAGAGTCTGTGCGTAACCAGCCATCAGCTCGATAGCCTGTGCCTTGTCGTCCAGGGGAGCCGTGTGAATACTGAGATGCTTGCCCTTGAGAGTAATGACGTCCCATCCCTCCTGCTGAGCCACAGCATCGACCTCTCCTTCATCCTCAATGAGGTTAATGTCTGGCTTTGCAGAAGCAGCTCTCAAAAGAGGAGGCATGACAACGTCCAAGAACGGCATGAAATCACGACCGAGCAACTTACAGATTCGGCTCCAAGCCAGAACCAGATGGGACTGACAGGGGTCATCCTCGTTGTTAGCCTCATCCAGCTCGGCCTGGATGTCCACGTAGCATTGCAAAAGATCCATGGAAGAGGGGATGAACTGAGTCTTGCCAACCGCCACAGCAATGAGGGAAGAGCACTCGATAGACTTGGCCTTGACGTTTCGGGTTTCATCCGTGGCGGGGGTTCGTAGCACGGTGAGAAGCAGGGGCATGAGCTCATCGTAGTACTTGGAGAACTTCTCGGAAGAAGACTCGGCGATAGTCGAGATTGTGGTGAGAACCTGGTCCTGCAGATATCGCTGGGGTCTGTTCAGCAGAGTCACGAGAGAGCTCAGCAGGTCATCAAGGTATGGCTCCAGAACCTCTTTCGTGGCATTCTCAGCAAAGTTGACCATAGCTGCGGCAGCGTGGGTCTGAACACGAGGGGGCAGCTTGCCCCGGAGAATGCTGATCAGCCCAGGAACAACTCTGCTGTGGTACTCGTTTTGAATTGTGGGAGCAAAGTCGGTGGAAATCTGGCCCAAAGTGTTACAGACGGCCCACTGGACTCGGGGGTGGGGATCGTTGAGAAGACCCAGCACCATGTCCAGAACCTGTGAAAGCTCCTTGATCATGACATCAACACAACCCTCGGCCACAGAAGAAAGGGCCATAAGAGCGGCATGCTTCTCCTTCCAGGTGCCGGAGGTCATGGGAGGCACGTACTCAAACAGAGGAGGGAGAATGACGTTTCCATGCAGCTTCAGGGCAAGCCGATCAAGAGACTGACGTGCTCGCACATCCGCTTCCTCTTCTTCAGCGTCACCGTTGATGTCAGTAGCATTGTTCCATTCAGCGGCGTCGTCGTCGTCCTCGCCAATCTCGGTCATGAGCTTGAGACAGCACGTAACCAGCTGGGGGGTGTAGTTGCTCTGGTTCTTGCACATCTGGGGGGCTTTATCCACAAAAGTGGTCAGCAGCTCCAGAGCAGACAGTCGAGCACTGAGGTCCATCTCACCGTTCTCGATGATAGACACACAGAACGCAATCAGATCAGGGAACACGGGCAGGAACATCTTAGGGGCAAGACCAGCCAGTTCCATCAGGTGCTCCAGGGTCTGTGTAAGCTCCAGCCCCTGGTCAGGCACGGCCAGAGGCGGCAGCACGTTGAGTAGTGAGTGTAGAAGGGGGTTGAGCTGCTCCCATTTTTGCTGGGGCAGAAGATCAAAAAATTTCGTGAAGGCTCCCACAGCAGTCACCTGCACAGACTGGTCGCTGTCGGTAAAGCCACGCTGGAAAACGGTGATGATGCCATTGATATCCTGGTTTTCGTTTAGCACGGTGGGCACGGTGGCGATGAGTCGGAAACACGACTCTCTAATGCCTCCGGTGGGCGCCTGGGTTCCCTCAAACAGCGTCTGTACCAGCTGGGGCCACGATCCCTGGGTGTTTTCGTCTTCCACGAGCTCGGCCATGGCGTCACACAGCTTATGTCGTGTGGAGTTGTCGGATTCTTGCGTGAAGCCTCCCAGCAGAATGTTTCTGCACATGTCTCGCACCTCTGGCTGGACGGTGTCGATGGTTCGCGTCACGACATTCTTGACGTCTTCAGGCGACTTGAGGGCCATTCGACGGAACAGAATGGCGGCAAAAGAACGCACCGTCTTGTCGGAATCAGTAGCTGCCAGCTGGGCCAGGCCTACCAGCAGCATGCCGACCTGCTGAGGACGGCACCACTCATCACGAAGAGTTTTTTCTGCGGGAACTCGAACGTCGGAAGACGGAGACCCGAGGTTGACAAGAAGTTGTTTCAGAGACGAGATGACCTCGTCCGGGACAGACACTGGGTTAGTTGTGGGTCAGGGAGCAACGTGGCCTATGTGATGGTGTCAATCGGCTGTGGTCGTGTAATCACAGCAGATAAGACCCTTTATCGCGCCACAACAAGTCCGTCAGGCGACCTTTAATCTCCGTTTTAAGATACTCACTTTTTCGGTTGTGTCTTGCGGTGTTGTGTCCCAAAAAAATCCCCTGAATCAAGTGTTGTCAAGACAAAATGCAAAACTGGGAAAAAAGCTCTGACTACATGTCCCAACCTCGCAGAGCTTAAAATTTGTAGTGCATGTTGATGGTCATGTGACATTGGATGTGATGAGAGAAGCTGATACTAGAATGTAGATGTTCAGAGAGGTATACCGGCATAGAGGCGGTACTAGTAGAGTCGTTCCGAGTTGATTTCTTGTCAGATTAGAAAAAGTGGGTGAAGTTCGAGTAAGATACGAGTTTGTACGAGTACATACGAGCTAATATCACGATATACTGTACAAGAAAAATACATTCAAGGACATCCATCCAAGGCAGAGTACCTTGTATTATATTTATTTCTACACATTTCCTATGTCACCACGTAAAAGAGTCCTGATCATCAAGTTATAGCTAATTACTGGTAGCTACAGTTCGTACATTTTTTGGTTCTCATGTGAAGCTTTGGTTCATATTTTTTCGTGAGAAATATCCAGTACAGTAAGTTGGTTAAAGTCCCAACTTGCAGAGTTTGAGAATGTTACAGAGTGAGAGATCCCATACATACTGAACGGATTGGTACGAACTGTACCAGTTCCAGAACCATGTAGTACAAATACGAATACGTACCAGTTACCAATGCTATTCTGCTTCAAAGAATCACTGCTGTTTTGTCGACTTTACGGTGTATAATTGCTTGTTACATCTGTTCTTGCTGCTGGTTTAAGTAAGTCGTATAAGTATGTATCATAGGATACAGTAGCTGGGTGATGTTTTACTCTTGCACAACATGACACCCTTGGATAACAAAATGTGTGATACTATTGTCAGTACGTACCATCCTATTACTCGTACCTGGTACGTGTATTTGCACCAGTATCTCATGCCTTGTACCTCATCCTGGCACGTTCAACCACAGCCAATCGTTTAAGAGGACTAAACACGCGTGTTAAGGTTTGGAGACCCGATGAATATTATCTTCGAGCAATGAATTTTTATCTGTATTAGAAACAGTATTCTGGATGAGTTAGCTTGGATAGATGGGCTCAGTTTTGGATGCTTTGAGTGGTCTACAAATGTTTGCTGTTTTTCGTATAAATAAATACTCAGTACTGTACGTACTTGTGAGCCTTCTATAAAGATGGTGAAGTTGCCTCTACTACACTTAATGTTTTAATGAATAGAATTGTCTGAGAAAAAGATTAATCATGTCAACATGAGACCTAGTGTATCCGAGAGCTCAAACTGCGTCTTCAAACTGACCCTCAATTCAGCCCATACCAGATTGTTAGCTGCAGAGAGAGAAAAACGGACAGATATTCTTGCGAGTACCTCGTAGTTTTAATTGGTGCCCCCAACTAACCCATTTAACAGATATCCGTATAGAGTTCTTTGCTCTTGGCTAAGTAGCTAAAATATAAGTATCTAGCAGTACGAGTATCATACTGTACGTTTCATGACTGACAGGTCTAATAATATAATAACTCTGTGCACAAGCGAGATCTTCTCTAGACCAGTACTCGGACAGTACGTACTGTACAGTATCGTTCTTACCTGGTATGTACTAGGGAATTTATCTCCCTACTCCAATACTCGACAATACCTTATTACGATTAAACTTCCTATCTCACATAGCGTTGATCGCTCCATATGAATCTACCATCATCCAACGATACCAGAGATAACGCCAGAAACAGACTGGAGGCTTTGGATAGCTGCGCATTGGTTTCTACTGTCTTTTCCCAGTGCCTAAAATGAAGTTCACCGAGCTTCTGGCAGAGTACCAAGTGCCCGAGTGGAAATCTCAATATGTCGACTACAAATGGGGCAAGAAGCTGCTGAAGAAGATCCCTGACGATTTGAAGGACAGACTCAAGCGACATAGTACCTTCAATGGCGAGCTAGATGTGCCCACTGGACCTCAGGACATTTCTGCCCAGGAGCAGGCTGTGCATGTGGATCAAGTTGCTGAAGAGTCTGTATCTCCGAAGACTGTAGGAATGACACCAGGAGCGTTGTTAGGAGAGCCTTCTGAGACCGAGCCGATCAATTCCGGGTCGGAAAACAACGACAATTACGGTGCCACTGAATCCCGTGAAGGAAGTGTGGACAGTGGTAAAGGTAGTGATCCTCAGCAGGGTACTGGTACTGGTACTAATTTGAGCTCTTCTTATATGTCTAGAGAGCGTCTTTCCAGGGGCCAGTTGGACCATCCGACTCCAATTCTGCTTTCAAAAATCTCTACATCCGGAGGAGATTCGGTGAAACTGCCTCCAGCTGCTCTTGATGGAGGAATGACCCCTGAAATGGCTCCTCACAGAGGCATAGTCACCCGAGGAAAGTCGTCGTCTGGTAAATCGGACTCTGTCAAAGCCAAGTTTCATATTGGAACCCCGAAAATCACCCCAGAGGCCAACACTAACTACCCCATCATGGACAGATCCTTTGCAGTGATTCCCCCGTATGACAGCGAAAAGGACTTTATTGCCTGGCTGGACTCTCAACTCGACAAGGTGAACGAGTTCTACGACCAGAAAATGAACGAGACCCACGAGCGATACAGGATTCTGGTGGGACAGCTCGTGAGACTGCAGCGACAAAAGCTGCACCTGAGACAGAAACCCAACAAGCCTGCTCGTGAGGGTCTGAGTGTGGTTGAGCGTCAAATTGAGCTTCCTAGTCTTCCCAGCTTTGGTTGGTTGAGAAGAAGTGACTCAAATGAGGCATGTGACTTGGATGTGGAAAATACCCGGGCCAGCAGCGAAAGTGCACTGCATGGACAGAACCCCCATTATCATGATGCTACCACTGACCATGAGGGCATCTCGTACGCATCTGCCCGACGTCAGCTGAAAACAGCAATGCAGGAATACTATCGAAGCATTGAGCTTCTGCGCTCGTATTGCACCCTCAACCGCACTGCCTTCCGCAAGATTCTCAAGAAATACGACAAGATTGGTGGAAGACATATGAGCCCTTACTACATGGATCTGGTGGACCATACGGAGTTTTGCAACGTGGAAAACTCGCGGCTCGATATTGTCGCTGCCAAGGTGGAGGACCTATACACCAACAACTTTGAGCGTGGCAACCGAAAGCATGCCATCTCCAAGTTGCGGTCTGCAGGTGTGAACAAATCGTACTACTTTGCGACTTTCCGCGGAGGCATATTCTTTGGTTTGGCCATCCCGTTTTTCATCGAAGGTCTATATCGAGGTTGCATGAATCTAGTGGAACACAAATCTCCAGATACCGCATACCTGTTACAGATCTGGGCGGGCTTCTTTCTCATTCTTCTGTTCCTGCTTCTGTTTCCGCTCTGTTGCTTGGTATGGAACAAGTTCAAAATCAACTATACGTTCATTTTCGAGTTTTCTCAGGACCATTTGGACTACCGGCAGTTCTTTGAGATGCCGGCCTTCTACTTTTTCTTCATGAGCATATTTGCGTGGCTCACGTTTTACTCGTTTTGGGAGTCCTCTTTCAGGTCAGTCTATTACCCGTGCATCTTTCTTATTTTCGCAGTTGTGACCTTCTTCCTGCCTGTTGGCATCTTCTATTGGAGCGCGAGGCAGTGGCTCATCAGAGCTTTATCCCGAATTCTTCTGTCGGGTCTCTATCCTGTTGAATTCAGAGATTTCTTCTTGGGAGATATCATCTGCTCCATGACCTACTCCATGTCGAACATTGCTCTGTTCTTCTGTCTTTACAGCCACGAGTGGTCGGAGGGGTTCCACGGAATTTACAACCCCAGCCACTGTGGCTCATCTCACAACCGTCTGATGGGCTTCTTCAACGCGCTCCCAGGTATCTTCCGATGGCTACAGTGTCTGAGACGTTTCGCAGATACAGGAGATGCCTTCCCACATTTGGCTAATATGACCAAGTACTCACTGACAATCATGTACTATGTGGCCCAGAGTGTTTGGCGAATGGACACCACTACTGGCAACCGAGCATTCTTCATCTTCTTCGCCACTGTCAACTCGACTTACTGTTACATTTGGGATATCATGATGGACTGGAGTTTGCTGGAGTTTGGCAGTAAGAACTTTTTGCTGCGTAATCAGCTCACCTACAAGGTCAAGTGGCCATACTACTCGGCCATGGTCATCGATCTGGTGTTGCGGTTCAACTGGATTTGGTACGCCATTTTTGAGCAGCAGATCCAGCAGAAGCAGTTGCTCTCTTTCTTTGTGGCTCTGTCAGAGATCTTCCGACGAGTCATGTGGATGTTCTTCCGAATGGAGAACGAACATGTTAGTAACGTGAAGCGTTTCAGAGCTTCTCGCGATGTGCCTCTACCGTATCACGTCCATGTTTGTGCTGAGCCTTGTGAGACTGACGAAACTGCGGTGGAACAGGGTAGCAACGAAGATGACGACGACGAAGAGGAAGCACGAGATCGAATGGGCTCGTCGACTGGAGTTGAGTGGGCTAGGGACTCGCCTGGTGTGGTACGTGACTCTCCCAGGAAGTCCCGACTTACAGAGTCGCCCCTACGGAAACGAAACTCGCATGTTGAAGAAGGCAATACACCTTCTCTTAAGGCAACCGCCACACCGGTCATGGAAGCCATCTCGAATATGGTGCAGAAGGCGCATACTGCCGACTTCCAGAGACGAAAGCAGCCTCGAGACAACCAAGACAAGGACTCGGATGGCGAGGATGATGACGACGATGAAGATGATGATAGTAGTTAGTATACTTGTTTTTGAGTATTTGAGTATTTGCATTATTTGAGTATTTCGTATTTGCATTGTTTGAGTATTTCGTATTTGTTTGAACTGTATACTGGTGGTATGGTGCTAAGAAGTGTCTTTTGTAATAAAAAGCGGTGGGAGTAGTGGCTATTTATGGGGGTACTTGGGGGTGGAGGAATGTTGTTGTGTTGTTGTTGTTTTAAATCATTTATTAATCAGTCTATTTATTTGGAGGTTAGGCTGTGGTGTCAGGTAGGAGTGGGAATGTTAACAAACGTATAAGTATACGAGCGTATCTGGAAAACGCGAATACGGTCGGAAACTTGAATATCTCGAGATATTGTATGAGGGAAGGTGCAAATTTGTAGGTACTAGTTAGGGACATTGGGTCGTACTATAGATTGGTACAGATAGTGTAGCCATGGGGTGTCGGGAACATCGAAATAGGTACCCCCAGCAGAACCCTGTTCTAAAGTAAAGTCCAAGTAGAGTCTAAGTAATATTTTTGGTCAGTTCTGGAAAGACGTCGAAACGGCTGAAATTTGAAGAATAAAGAAAGAAGATGAGATGTGACGGACTGTGATAAAGCCTCTATTCAATCGGACGACGGCTCGACTTGTTTATATGTTTTTGAACTGCTTCTAGTTGTCTATAAGCACTTCTACACTAGACTGTTTACCTCAAGACGCCTGTTCTTTTATCTCCACGATTGTCTACGAGAAATGGTGTAACAGTACGATAGGGGTCAAATAGATGTTTTCTCCCGCCTGCCTAGATGTATTTATACCTTTCCTATGTCTCTTGACCTTCTTTAACCAAAACACTTACCTCCAACTACCCACAGAACTCCCCCCAATTTCCTCAGATTTACCCACATGGCGAGAAGCACTTGACCCTCGTACTCGTTAGAGCTTGGGGAGTCTATTGATGCCAGGAACATCTGGTTTACCATCTCATATCAAGTTTTAACAACCCTCCTAATTCCATATACCCTTGTAACTACAATCCTCCCCTAACTCCTTGAAGATTATTCCATCGTATAACTACCAGTAATATGTTTACAAGGGTATACCACATAAAGAATATCATTGACTGTATTGTCGTAAAGATGAACTCCGACCGGATCAATATCGTACTGTGCGATTTCATTAATATTACGTCATAGAAGCACTTGTACGCGTAGTGCGAACCTTATTCCAACGCGCTGCATGAACGTCATCAGTTGGGAAGGTTGCCATGGAGACAACTTGGTAAAGAACTTGACGAGTATAAGGAAGTTCAAGGAGACAGTAATTCCACGGATAAGGGTGCGAGTACAAGTTCAGTACACGCCAATAGATCTCGAAGTTGCTATTCGTAGATTATGTAATCAACATACTGTAAAATGTACGAGTATCACTGTTGTAAATTATGCTATGAACATGCGCTTGCCAATTAACTCGTGTAATACAACCACGGTCAAAGCTGAAAACGAAGTGCCTACCCCTTGTAAATATGTCCACAGTATCAGTATGTACCTAGTTCACATTTTCCTTCTTTTTTCCCCTTTTTTCTGTATATATAAACAAATATACAAATGTACGTCACATCAATCAACCAGACAACCCTAGCAGATAAAGTTTGTATCCGTCTTGACCTGGTATGCATCTCCCATGCAAATGCGTGCTGCTTACCGTGCATGAGTGCGTCGACCCATCTGCGAATTTTACACCAGGGTGGGTACACCCTGTCTAACCAGGTTGAGTCCAGGAAGTCTGGAAAGAATAGAAGACAGACACAAACAGAAAAGAGAGCAGAAATGCGGGCAGAACTATTCTTCTATTAAACCCAAACCCTGTGGCACAGAATGTACTCACAGGAGAGAGATGTTTCAAACCCACCTTTCAACGCAACATTTTTGGCGCGAAGCCACCTCAGACTATAAATAAACTCAACCCAGCTTTCCCTCGAAGCATTTGCAAGAAAAATATTATTTTATTTTCAAAACACAGCGTGCAACAATCTAAATAATTTCGACACGACTACACAATGATCGTCCCCATATTCTCTGCTATATGAAACCACAGTGGCCGATAGTGAAAGTCAAAAAAGTGATAACCCAGCAATAGCTAAACTTTACGGGAAATCACGTGCCGCTAAACATCTCATTGAAACAGATATTTGAACGCTCAGACCTATTAAAAGGTGGGTATTGAGATGAAGTGAAGTAGAAGGTGCACAGAAAAACGTCCCATATATCGCACTGATATCGCATTTGATTTTGGTATTCTTTCCTACCTTTTAATGGTACAGGAGGCTGGCGAAACTAGTTCCAGGATACAAGGAGTTGCGACATTAGTTGCATATGTGCTTTGTGGGCATGTACGAGTAGCGCTTCGGGGTTGCAGGTATAGGAGCAGTCCTAAAAAAGTGCTCTTTCAAGGGAACATGAACAACCAAGCCAAGAAAAAAACCACAACAAATTTCAGAAAAATTCCAGACGGCTGACGTCGAGACCCCACAGAAAGCGTTCACTATGCCACAAGTCTACATTCCACGATTACAGTGTAAGTGCATATCCGCGATTTGCGGAAAATCCCCCGGAAGGGTAAAGGGTTGGTCAATGTCAAAATGGAGTTATTTGTAGAGAGCTTTAAAGGTGAAAAACGGGAAATTCAATATTAAAATAAAGTAAGCAGACAGAACATATTTGTACATGACCCGTTATACGTAAACCAGGGCTCTCTATCAGGACTTCTACCAGTCCCAAGTATCAGATACTTCCTGCCCAGCAAGGTTCACCTAAAACAAGGTTCACAAAATGAATATGACAAAAATAGGTTCCACCTGTGCAGAAGCTGTAAATAGCAGAGGCTGCGCAGAGGCAGAGGCAGAGAGAGACACGCAGGCCTCCTTCCACCTCAGAAAGTGACGACATCTCTTGCACCAACTTCCCAGCACTTGGAACCACTCCAAACCTGAAAAAAGAGACATCACCACATTCGTTCCATCTCAGTCTTAATACTCTTCTCTTCTCTTCTCACCTCTCTCTCTGCCTCTTCATCATCGTGACATGAAATTCTCAAACACATTGCTACTTGCCGCTCTGGCTCTGCTCGTCGACGCCCAGGCCGTAGCTCCCGATGCCGCTGCGGCTCCAGTTGCCCCTGATGCCGCAGCTGCTCCCGCTGCCCCAGCAGCAAACAACCCTGGAGCTGGTGCTGCCCCAGCCAACGGAGCAAACGTAGCTCCTGCCCCAGCTGCTCCTGCTCCAGCTGCTGGAAACCCCGCCGCTCCTGCTGCCAACCCTGCTGCTCCTGCTGCCAACCCTGCTGCTCCTGCTGCTAACGCTCCTGGTGCCAATGGTGGAGCCGCTATTGTAAACGGAGACGGTGCCGCTGTGGCACCAGCAGCCACTCCGTCTTCCTCCACGCTTGCTGCAGGCGCCAAAGCGACTCCTACTACATCTACGACGCTGGCAGCAGGAGCTGTGGCCACCCCTACCACCACTTCTACTACACTGCCTGCTGGAGCTGCGGCAGCTGTTCCCGCAGAGTCTTCATCTACCACAAATGTAGACGGACTCGCTGACGTGCCTGGACTCACTTCTACCTCTGCAGTTCCTCCCGCTGCCAACATTGCTCCGCATGCAGGTCTGGGAGGAGGACCTGGAGGAGAGATTCCTACTACTGTCGTATCTACACCAGTGTGGGTGACGGGAACTCTCCCCAACGGTCAGAAGGCCACCACCGAGTCCCTGTACACCCAAAAGTTCACGCAAATGTACGAGTCGACGGGAACGTGGTCCAGTGGCTCTGTGGGTCTCGGTTCTCTTTCTTCCAAGGGTAGCGTTGGAGTTGAGCGTCCCCCCAAGTACATTACCATTGCCACCAAGGGGTAGATGAGGTGGTAGGTGACTGATAAATTATAGAATTGCATATAGATGGAAAGTATTGTTTTCCTAGAAATGAGACGAGGTTCTCAGAGCTATTACTAGTACGAGTACGACTCGTAGTTTCTGGACTTCCAGTACATACGATATTACATAAATTACTTGTAACAAACTTGTAACAGGGACAAACTCCATATATTAGCATGGATTGATAGTTATAATAAACAGATATTGGCAGGAATTTATTGATAAGAAAAAAACAGATCTATAGCGAGAGAGTTTTAGTACCTGGTAGAAGGGTGCATTTCACATATATACCCGCCATTTAATTTAAAAGAAGTGGGCTTTTTTAATGCATTTGAAGTATTGCCGAGTCACTGCATTTGACATTTCAAGAAGGGCACCTTTTCAATACATTGACATTTAAAAGGACGCCTTCTCAATGAATTTCACATTCAAAAGAAAGGCCCTTTTTCAATACATTTTACTTTTTTTTTCAACAAAATTAATACCAATAAATACTTGTCTATATGCAGTGGCAGCTTCCAGACATTACATCTAGAAACCAAAGGAGCTCACCCAAAGTGACTGGTTTGTTCTCCCAAAGATGATGCATTCCGTCTGCTACGAAGACAGTGTCAATTCATACAACTCCTTGCCTTCATCAATGCTAACAAAGGGTAGAAAGTCGTTACACAAGAACCTGAAGCGAGAAAAGTTGTCCGCGTTGATAACATTTTTCCGAACCAGAGACATGATGAATAAGTGAAGTAGGGGAATGTCTCTAGCGGGATCACTATCCGACCCCAAACCGCTGTGGCTCGATAACCAGCTTTGCACAAACTGAAAGATGGCCCAAACCTGGTCCTCCTCATCTTGCAACACTTCACAGACAGTCATATGGACATTGTTGACGGTTGAGACGTTGCGAGGAGCACTTTCCCACAGTTGCTGTAGCAACATGTACTTTCTGGGAGGCATAGCGGAGGAGGAAACGTTGGCTGCTGCTGTCTTGCCCTTGTCACTCACCTCCTGGTGAATCAATTGTTGCAAAAGCGAAAGCCGCAACGGTGACAATGGATGGAGCTTGGCTAGATCGACATGACCCGGAAACAGTCTGACAAATGAAGATGCATAGTCGTGGTCTTCGGTATTCACATCTCCATTTGCCACCACTTCCAGGAACCTCTCCTGCGAAAAATCCTCATATTCGAACCACAATCCCCGTTGAATGATTGCTTCGATACCAGCATCCTGCTCCAGCCACTCCTGGCGCCATACTGTAGCTGCGACAGGGTTGACGCACTCAGCCACCAGGTCATAGAGACACACGGGGTGGAGGTCTCCAGCTACTCGCAACCCAGCCAATTCAGGTAACAATGCAAAGTACTGGACAATCCATGGATTCAATTGTCCAGACAAGGAGTAGAGATGGTGCTGTGCCGCCAGAAAGACGGCTTGTTGCTGCCATAAGGTCCCTGATTGGTTGTGATGCTGCTGCTTCATGCGCTGCCACAAGGCCACAGACTCCTCAAAAACGTCCGCTGCGGCATTTAGCTGTGCGGCCAGACGCCTAATTGCTGCGACTGTGTCGCCAGGAGACGTCGCAGCGTGAATCGAGAGGTTCATGCTCACTGTGGAGATCACTGTAGCTGATTGATCTGGATACACGTCTGATGCATGTCATGTTGGTCTCGAAATGTTGTTATTAAGCAGTGGCAAAATGGGACCCACAAGTGGCTAAATAGGAGAGATTAAAAAGTGGGTGAACAGGAGAAACTAATACGTCCTACTATACGAGAGTCTGTAGATATAGGATAGTCAATATAGATCCATTCGTTGCTATGAGTTCTTTTCCCTCGAATTATTCAAACTCATTATTTTTAACGGAGCCGAAAGTATCGTATGAGTCTGGCCCAAAATAACTGCACAAGACTAATGACCAATGCCATACTGTATAATCTTGATGCATTCGAACTTGAGCGAGATGATGACTTGCCCTCTCCCCTGACCTACAAGTATACGAGTAATACGTCAGCCCCTGACTTAAGGACTGGTGTTTTTTCTTTTTTTCTTCTTTTTTTAATATGCCGTTAATGTCTCATAACTGTTCTATTATTCCAGGTACAGTGAGCATCAATATTGTATAAAACGCCTTTCTCTCTATCTAAATTCGAGCACTTCCACAGACACAGGTACGCTTCTAAGAATACATTTAATTTTATTTTATTACCTTCACTCCTAACTTAGGCGGAGTTCTGGTTCATCTTTCGCTTACCGTTGACGAGGGTAACGTTGATGAATCGTCGAGTGTACAAGAGTCGCTTCTTGGCTCGGCCAACAGGGGCCTTGGGCTTCTCCTGCTTCTCGACCTTGGGAGTCTGAGACTTGACCTTACCGGCACGAGCGATAGAACCGTGTTGCTTTCCCTATGGTTAGTATGTTGTTGAGGAGGTGACTTTGGACTCCACGACTGACATGGATGAATGAGCGTGGCGACTTCTGATTCAACAATATCTCGACTTGGACAATAAATGCTGCTCGTCTTTGTGCTTAGAGCTGGATTCAAACAACAAATGCCATATGCTTTCTCGATGCCCTGCTTCAGGGATCAAGTCACATCAAGCCTTTGATGCCTCCAACCCAGGTTCGCCACCCAACGATCGTGCAATATATCACCCCAGATTCGTGATAACCCCTCCATTTCCCCGTCGAAGATTACAGAACAAGTGTCGTAATATCGTCTTGTGTCGCAGGTATCCATTTGTCGTGGGCTCAAAAGTCGCAGCTCAAGTCATTCAGCAGTCAAGTCGTTTCGCAGGCAAGTCGTGTTTCCGTCAAACGTGGCAAATCGCAGATTGCTCGTCCATAATCCTTCCGTTGATACGCACCATTTTGAATTCTGTGGTTAGTTTAGTCTTGAAAACAGGGGTTGTGTGGTTTACTCACCTTTGAAATGTGTCGATGTGAAGAGTGGGAGTCCCGGAAGAGTTTTGCATTAGGGTGTGAGTGTTCCTTTGAGTTAATCATGTGACTCGACATAGGGTTAACCCTAAGATTATTGGGAGAAAACTAAGGTTTTTGAAAATAAAATAATAGGTTCAATATGCACGTGACATTAAATGTATGGGGATATGGAGTTGTTGTTATACGATACTCTGAAGGCTTCCAGTCTGAGATATTTGAGGCATCATCCATTGAAACATAGTCTGAATTTTTTAAATTTTGGCACTCTTAAATTAAGTGACAACGAATGAAAAAGAGCTGTTGTAGAAGACCTTGAAGACCGACAGCTATAATATTAGCAACTTGAACGAATACAACTGAAATTATATCTTGTAGTCTGAGAATTCTCTAGAGAAAGCGTGATAACCGTTCTGTTATTGTACGAGTACTCTGCTATACTTGTACGCTGTTGTAATGATTCTCTCGTTGGCCACTCTGGATGTAGCATCACAGCTCTGTTTCAAGAATGATCGACATCGTGAGCAGTACAGCTACTCGTACGAGTACGAGTACTGGTACCAGGTACAAGTCCGTATCGTAAAAATGGTACAAATTTCGTATAGAATACTGTTAATATTTTCACAGCATGTACGAGAGTATGTTCATACGTACTCGTACTCGTGACTGGTTGGTATATCATAGGCATGACAGTTCTATGCTGAACTTCACTAAGGCTATAAACCCAGCTTCACAGTTATTCGTAATATCATACTCATTCATTAAATAAATCATCACTAGGGGAACCACCACACATATATCACACTCTCAAGACCATCCAAATAATCACGCCAACAAGAGCCAGTGTGAGACACATGACAAACAGGACGGACATTCGGGATACAGGAAAGTGGTTGTTCACAATCATGTGCTGAGAATGGAAATATCGAGTGGTTCCTAGCAGTAAAACCACGATTCCTGCAGACACAAACAAGGCTCCTGCAATTCGAGCCAGCCGTTTATTGTCCTCAATCTTGTCCAGTTGGTCTTGCGGGTCATTGACGTTACTGGCTGAGTCAGACAGTCTTAACAGCTGAGAGAGACCGACACCAAGGGTAGCAAAGGTCATCGACGTACGCATCCATGCCAAAAATGTTCTCTCGTTGGCCAGATGATCACGAGCCACTGCTCCCTTGTTTTCTAGCCGTAGAGACCCGAGGTGGTATGCTGAGGAAATCCATTTGTGCACCTTGTTGCTATCCGGGTGGTCTAGAGGCGGGTCAGCAGGCTGTACCGGCGCTGGTGGCTCTTCGTCCTGTGTAGGCATTTGCACCTGGTCTTGTCGTTCATCGTGCTCCACTCGAACTCGAGATTTTACTGACATTAAGTGTTCGTGTGGCGCAGAGTGAGGGGTAGGTAGCGTTGGGTCACTCGAGATGAAAATAATGCCTAGCCCGTATCTCACAAAATAGTTGGACCAAGTGTCTGTCGTATTTTACCTGTTGCAGTTTTTGGTTCTCCTGGTACGGGTAATATATTTTGTCGCTTAACTCAAGCCACGATTAAGTGTGATATGCGTGATTAGTGCAGGGGTACGGAGCGACCAGTCTTCATAGTCTCGATTAGATGGATAAGAACGACATCAGAGCCGCTAGAAAAAAATACCACGTTCACCTAGCAACGACATCTCAGGCAGCGAAGCCCTCTGAATAGCCGGAAATACCTCTGTCACGTAAATAAACCACATGAGGTTATGTGGGCAGCGTGTGTGGCTTGACAGCTGTGAAACTAGCGTACAAGTATCTAGGTCCAATGGTGGCTGAGATAGGAATTTCTCGGCATGTATGTGAAGACATCCTGCGTGAAATATTGCTCAGCTGCACTGCGACACAAAGAGCACTTGGTCTTGTGATAGAGAGGAATCAAGGATACCTACATTACTTACGGTGTTGTACTTGCACCCCATTATTACATATTTCAGCTGTACTGTACAGTGAAGAGCGTACAGTAAAGAGCGTACAGGATGTGCATGCTCGTATTGTATCGTATCTCATCACGTTGGAAAGATCTCGTACAGGCGATCAATGGTAATGCAGAGCTGCAACTTTATCACGTGAATCCATTCGCTTTCACATTACATTCTTATCTTTGACACAGCCAGATTCATTACTGTTCCTGCAGTGAAGTCTTGGTGCAGCGCACTAGCTAGTAGGAACGCTTTTACAAGAACAATGCTTACACGGTTCCGGATGAAAATACCAGGTAGGAAATAACAGTGTCTAGACTCTAGATTCAGCACCAGGTGAAAGTGTTGTGTGTACAGGATATAAAAACACCGTGTTCCGTACGTACCTATCTGTTTTGGTACTCCCATACTGGCACTGTCTTACTGTACAACAACTACGTATGTAAGTTGTATCAGGCCATCGTACAGTGTATCAGACTATCGTATCTACCCTGTTTCAATACCCGTACAAGGACCTCAGCACGTGGGTGCAGTACAGATTCTTGAAATACTGTAGCCGTGCTGCATCATCCATCCTATTGGTCCACAGCTTGTACATGTTACAACGGCCCCACATACCGGCATAATAAACGGTGAGCTATGCATATCAGGGGCTTGTAGCGAACTTGTACAAGTGCTAGTTAAACCCTCATGACCAGGACACTCCAATATCCACATACAAGCACCTTCACGTGACGCGTAGGGGTTATTTTTTTGCCACAAGCCGACTTGACGGTCACTTTCTGGAAACTAATCTTTCCTACTGTATCGATTTTGTAACTTTTTGGCTTGCCCTATCGGTGCTTGTTCCCCACATGCACCATTTTGTGTAGCTTCATGTGCACCTCCCAATATCCAATATCAGTTATCACCAGGTACAAGTACAGTGCTCCACACGTTGACTAAGAGACAGTGAGTATCAATGGAGAAGACAAGCGAATGCAGCGCGAGAATCGACAAGTCATGACGCCCTGTCACAGATTACACCTTTCCCCTTCATGAGCCATCAGAACGAACACAGTATGCGTTTGACCGACACGACAGAAGCACCAGAGCAAGTCGTCGTAGAGGCATGGAATCCTGGAACAGCCAATCCCAATACCATTCGTCGCACTTGAACACAAAACCGAATGCTCCCGCACTCTGGCTTTGTCAAAATACCGCGATATCACGACGGAACATAATCACGCCACTGGTACGAAACGACTGAAGTACAGTGCCTTTGATGTTTCTCACACCATTACAGGAGCATGACAAGCTACGGCTAGAGTGCAGTCTAACTCACTGACAATATCTCATGCCACGGAACGTAACAGACGCGATTGTTACTTCTTGAGGCATTGAACTTGCGACAAGGACTAAGTGACGACAGCGGAATGGAGCGTGTGACAGGATTGTTCACTCATGGAAAGGTGCATATACCTTTGGTTTACTTATTGCTAACTCAGTGACTACGTGCGTACTAGAACTGGATCTAGACTGCAATGTGCGGTATGTGTCGCATTCGTGGATGGAGTTGGTAGGAATTGCCCGCAAGGAGGTGATAGGAACCAATATAGGGACACACATTTCTGGAGATGAAAACGACAAGTCTGTGTTTCAACGCGCTACGGAGCAAATGATGAAGGACTCAAGCTCTTGCAGAGTGCGGTTTTGTGTCTGTGCACGAGTGACAGATGAGCAGGACAGCGACAGCAGCGAGGACGACGACAAACACCCCAAAGCGACTCCAGCTGCTGCTAGAGTGACAGAGGAGGCTGAAAAGAAGGTATCAACGCCTTGCGGCAAGTGTCAGAAGTGTGGTACCTTGTCCGCGTCTCCAAAAGACAAGTCAGCAGATACATCGATAAGTTCCATTGAGTCATCCGAGTCAGCGGACTTTGATACCACTGTCATTCGTCACTCGCTCGACAATCTTTCTCTTGCATCTTCCGAACACCCGACTTTTTCTGAGCCATGTGTTAATGAGGTGTGTGTTGAGCTGGAAGGACAGGGCGTGGTAATGAAGGGCCGAGGCTCAGACCCCTCTTACACAATGTGGATTCTAAAGACATACAGGCAAATGCAGCCGTTAAGCATCGACATTCCTCTGTCGTTGTTTGAGACGCTAGGTTTTGGGGCTGATGTGTTTGTACAGTATCTGGAGACCCTCCAACAGGATGGCGTTACGGAGTTCAGCAACCTTCCACCACCTCCAATGGCCATGTGTCGAATTTGTGAGCGGCAGGTTCCCACTTGGGCGTTTGAAAGTCATTCACAGTTGTGTTTGATCGAGCACAAGGCAGAATCCCACCTGCAACAAACGCATGAAAACCTGTCGGACCACCGCGAAGCAGTAGCAGCTCTTTTGTACTACTCGCATGGCACACCGTCAACCTCGAATTCGAATTCGAACTCACCTTCCACTTTAGCATCTCCATCCGTGTCTGGAGCCTCATCCCCATCTCCCCCTCCCCCAGCAATTTACCGGGGCCTTCCCATTGCTCTAACGCCAGGAGAAGAACACATTCCAGCTGTCTCTAGCTCTACATCTTCTTCCCCTCCCCGAAGTCCGCGGCAAACTGCGGCATCGTTGGTGCTAACTAAAAAGCGCATCTTTCAGAAACCCACGCCCAAGACACCAACACGACAGATTCAACTATTGCTCGAACTATGCGACACTGCCCTCGACATCAATGGTCCCGAGTCTGCAGTGCATAGCCCTAACACTGCGGCAAAGATTCACACAGTGCAGGAATGGCCTAGTGCGAGTTTCCGCAAGAATGTTGTCGATCCAGGACTCAAGCTGTTGTACGAGGATACTGAGCGCCTGTGTCAGGAAAAGGTCGAGGCAACCATGCGTCTTGCAAACATTGTGACGTATTTTGGCAAGATCAAGGAGGAGGTGGATACGGCGGTGCACCAGGTGTTGGAGGAAACACTGTACCAGTTGCGACTACAGCAGGATGCTAACGACGGAGTGGAGGCTCCGACAGAGGGAGCTAAGAACGAAATGACCATGAACGAGTCTGCCATTACGTCTTCGTCAGACCTTGCAGTGGGTGACGTGGGGATTGCGACTCCTGCTAACAGTGTCGTCGGCACCGAGTCTGATAGTGGTGGACCTACAGTTGCTACAGCGGCAGGTAATAAGAACGACACCCCACATAATGACCATAACGCATCTTCATCGTCATTATTTTCTTCTCACTACCTAGGGACAGATAACCTGCCTCATCTTCCCGCCCCCGCATTCTCTCAAAGCCCTCAGGGAAGTCCCAATCTTTCAGATTCGTTCGATGGCATGCCTCCACCCCCGCTGCCTTCTCAATCCGAAAAGAATGTGACTGTGCAGATCGGAACTCCAGCACCCAAGACACCATCCACCCCCCACGTTCCTGCATTATCTCTCTCCTCTTCGCATTCGGATCTCCGCACCAAGTCGTCTATATCGTCTGACAACATTCTGGGAGTTAGCCCTACCAAGAAGTCTACCACCATGACTCCAAAGTCGTTTTTGGCTGATGACCTCAATGCAAACAAGCCCCCGACGCCATCACCACAAATGTCCCGTCGCCCGTCTCACATTTCGCGTCAAAACATCAACAGGCCCCTCACAACCCTCAACACTAACCTGCCTGAATTCTCGATGTCAGATTTGTCGCTTTCCGACGGGGAGAACCGGCCACGGGCATCTTCTTCTGCTGGTGGCCGAAGTAGCAATCTGGGCTCCCCCATGGCTGCACCCATCAGTGGTGGCAGTGCTACTCAAAGATCGCGCGTTCATTCCATTAATGTAGAGTGGACCCCTCTTTCGTCACCACTGCTGTTCCCGTATGAGCCCCAAATGGACGATGGCGTAGCTCCCACCCCCCCTGCGCCTGCGAAGCCCACTCAGCCGTCTATTAAGGACTACGAGATTATCAAGCCCATTTCCAAGGGTGCTTTTGGATCTGTCTATCTTTCGAAGAAGAAAGCCACTGGCGAGTACTTTGCCATCAAGACTCTGAAGAAGGCTGATATGATTGCGAAAAACCAGGTCATGAACGTCAAGGCTGAACGAGCGATTCTCATGGCCCAACAGGACTCTCCGTTTGTAGCCAAGCTCTTCTTCACCTTCCAGAACCGAGACTACTTGTTTTTGGTGATGGAATACCTATCTGGAGGTGACTGCGCTGCGTTGATCAAGATGCTGGGTGGCCTTCCTTCGGACTGGATCACAAAATACATGGCTGAAGTTGTTGCTGGTGTGGAGGATCTACATGGTCGAGGAATTGTGCACCGAGATCTGAAGCCTGACAATCTGTTACTTGACAGTGAGGGTCACATCAAGCTGACAGATTTTGGCCTCTCACGAATGGGTTATGTGGGTAGATACACCAAGCCAGGAGCACCAAGTGGTGCTGATACTGGCAGTACCACAGAATCCGGGGCCCGAGGAAGTGTCTCTTCTAGCGACTCACGCCGATCCTCCAACTTCGACACCATTGACATGGAGCACTCTTACTCTTTGGTACCCGGTTTCTTTGATATTGGCGACAGTGAGGATGAACGGAGTCGAAGTGTAGGTGGTGGCAGCATCCGAGACCTAAGAGATCGGTCTACTTCACGAGGAGCTCCTCTCTCAATGGGTCCCACTGGTGTCAGCCATCCCAAAACACCAGTCAGACAGGATTCTCTGCCCCTTTCAAACATGCCCTTGCACGATTCCAACCGCAAGTTCGTCGGAACCCCTGATTACCTTGCACCTGAGACGATTGACGGTATTGGACAGGATGAGACTTCTGACTGGTGGTCTGTCGGTTGCATCATGTTTGAGTTCCTCTATGGCTATCCGCCCTTCCACGCCTCAACCCCCGAGCTTGTGTTTGACAACATCTTGAACCGACGAATTCAATGGCCAGATGAAGGCGATGACGATATCAATATCGACGACAACACCCGTGATCTCCTGATGAAGCTCCTGGAGCCCACTCCCTCTCGACGTCTGGGATACAATGGTGCGGAAGAGATCAAGAAACATGCCTTCTTCCACCATGTGACGGATTGGAATGCAGTGTACCAGGAGGAAGCTAGCTTTGTGCCCATGGCCCAGTCGCCTGAAAACACGGACTACTTCGATAGTCGAGGTGCACAAATGGAGGAGCTCAGTGTGGATGAAAATGTGGATGAGAGTGTCGACAGTGAAGATACTGACCGTGATAGTGTACACAGCCCGTCTGAGTTCCCCAAGATGACGTCTTCAGCTCGGTCAGACTCCTCTTCTCCCAGCCAGCTTACTTCTACTTCAGGTGTGCGTCGAGTATCCTCTACAGGCTCGGGCGGTGGTGGTAGCGGGAGCGCCAATTCGAATTCAGCATCCAATTCCACTCGAAAGGTACCTCTCCACATTCCCCCTCATGTTAGAGAACGAAGATCTCGTCGTCTATCTGAGACTTCAGACGACTTTGGCAACTTTTCTTTCAAGAATCTTCCCGTTCTGGACAAGGCTAACAAGGATATCATCAATCGTCTGAAGGCCGAGACGCTCCCCATTCCAGTACCTCGCAAGGAGTCCGCAACTTCTGCAACTGGCTCTTCAGAGGATGGATCGCCTAGTACGGGCCTGGGGCTATCAAGTTCACCTGCCACCAGCGCTACAACATCGGGATCGTCACAGTTTCTCAACAAGCTATCAGCATCTGGACTCAGTCCTAGTCCCCGTGGGTTGGGGCTTCAGCGGCGGCTTTCAACCTTGTCTGACAGCCCTGATTCCCCCATTCTGGCTCCTCCCAAGATGCGCCGACAACCTTCGGCAGCATCTGCCGCCTCTGCAGCGTCCGAGTCTTCTCCTTACAATTCAGATGACGACAGGGAGAGAGCTCGCCTGAGAGTCCAAAAGCGACGCCAGATGAGCCGCCGCTTCTCCTCCATCAGTCTTACCGAGTCGCCCAGCTTCAGACCACTGTATGTGCTTGTGTGTGATCCCAACCCTGTGTGGAGATACTCCATCTCTCACATTCTGAAGGAGCTCAACTGCCACATCGCGACAGTTAAGACAGGCTCTGAGGCGATTCGACGAGGAACGTCTGATACTCGATTTGACTGCATTTTGACGGAGTATAATCTTCCCAAGGTCAATGGAGAAGATGTGGCTAAACTGATCCATTCAACCAACAACGCCAACACTTCCACACCGATTGTAGCAGTGACTTCATACCTGAAGGCTGCTTCTGAGACTGCTCTATTCTCTGCGGTGATTGAGAAGCCTGTGCGTCGGGACGTGTTGAGTGAGACTTTGCAGCGGTTCTGCAACTGGAAAGAGCCCGATGAGTAGGTCTTGGGGAGGGATATAGACGACTCATGACATGTTCCATCTATTGTTAGGTAATTGCATTTATGTGTGAGTGTTTATATGTAGAATACCAGTGGTACAGTAGTTTTATGAGCTTCTAGTTGTAAGAGTGTACAGCACTGTGCGGTTATACATCGTTTATGTATCTCTCTATTCATACATCACCAAACAACCTCACGAACCAACAGTGTTTAAGCAAAAGCCGAACCGACTTGCCGACATGCATGATGACAAATGGTGCAGCACTACACACACGTACATAGACCCTTATTTGGCGAGTTCCAATGATATGAAAGAACCGGTAGGCTACCAATGGTACTCCGAACGGAAAAAAGTGCTTTGCGTTTCCGTACGTGCATGAATGCTCAAAAAAATGCCTCTGGGCAACGGAGGTCGGTATCTGCTAAGCACCGTGAACTATTGAGGGAGCTATAGAAAAGAAAGAAACAACGAGAGAATCACAGACAGCACGACTTGACTATCTGAACAGATATTTCCTTTCTTAGTAATACCGGTATTTGCACGAGTAATTGGAGGAACTGGTGATACCTCCCCCCACCTTTTTTTCCCCACGCCGTTAACGCTTTAGAGCCTAATTCCCCACTGTAACCTTAATTTGCTGAATAGGCGGGATGAAAAAAGGTGAGTGTCGCGATGATGATCAAAAGGCGACAGAGTGGCATATAATTTGAGGAATTGAAGGTGGAGATACTCCTTAAAATGAGAAACAATATTGCAACCAAATCTCCTAGTTTAATCACTTGAAACGCGTTATTGGTCATCCTACTGGGGGTTCATCAATACTGATTTATTATCACGCTGCAAGGCAACATCCTCGGCTGAACTTTGATTTTGGGGACCCGTTTGCATATATTTATACTGTCAACCAGACTGTCTCCCCTGGTAACAAGACGATAGTACAAGTACGCCATTCTCCTTTGACGCCACAACTTTCTGCTGAAAACCGACGACTTTCTACGTCTTTGACACTCCTATCGCATCTACCTACATCTTCACGTGCTACACTAACTCGACGAGCACTTCTCTAACTAACGCGACCACGAATACCTCTCAGTGTTCTTGTCAGTGTTCACTCCACGAATCAGTTTCAATCACAACGGCTAGATTTTTACAACGGCTAAATTTTCAACATGTCTCTTCTCGAACAAGAACTTCACATTGAGGAGATCGATATCAACCTGTATCGGTCTGCAAAAGAGCTCTGGCGACCTATTGGCCAGAGAGGAATCTTTGGCGGCTCTGTAATTGCCCAGGCACTCATGGCAGCTACCAAGACCGTGCCCCAAGAGTTCATTATCCACTCCATGCACTGTTACTTTGTGCTTTCTGGAAACCCGGATCATCCCGTGCTCTACCACGTTGAGCGAGTCCGAGATGGTCGTAGCTTTGCGACCCGAACCGTCCAGGCCAAGCAGCGAGGACGAGTCATCTTCACCACCACGTGCTCTTTCCAGGTCGACAAGGGTAACGCGAACATGCATCACCAGAGCAGAATGTACGAGCGAGAGATTAGGCCCAGTGGCAAGGCTTTCGATGGCGAGCATGAAGCTACAAACGGGATCCCTGCTCCCGAAAACTGCGTTTCTTCGTTGGAGGTTTCCAAGTACCTCAACAAACAGGGTGTGATTAGTGACGACATTCTTAAGAAGATGGTGGATCGTTCAGTTGAAGATCCCATTGAAATCAGACTAGTTACCGGTCTGCTCAACAAGGACGACGGCTTGCTTCCCCACGAGCGAAGAATCAAGTTCTGGGTTCGGTGCAAGCCCGTCATCGAACGAGACGACGTTCAATCGGTCGGTATCGCCTACCTCAGTGACTCCTTCCTTCTGGGAACTTCCATCCGAGTGCAGCCCCTCAACCCCGGAGCTGCCTCTATGGTTGTCTCTCTGGATCACACCATCTATTTCCACGGAAAGTTCCGAGCAGACGAGTGGCTCCTGCACGTTATCGATTCCAACTGGAGTGGAAACGAGCGAGCGCTGGTGCGAGGACGACTCTACAACCAGCAGGGAGTTTTGGTCGCGACCGTGTTCCAGGAGGGTGTCATTAGACTGAAGGAGAAGTACAAGGGCAAGTCTGTGGAGACCACGGATGACTATCTCAGCAGCGGGGCTCGAAGCGAAGCAGAGAAAGAGGAGTCGAAGAAGAAGGGCGTTACGGCAGCAAAGAGCATTGACAGTAAGTTGTAAGGCAGGGGATAATGTTCGTAAGGGTTAATATATATAGATAATTAATGGAACCGTTTTTGATAAGGAGCCGTCATTGATACGTGGTTATGATACGAGAACCGTGGTTAGATAAGCACCATGTCTATAAAGAGCACCGGTTATGATAGGCACCATGTTAGATAAACACCATGATTATGAGGAGAGCAGAGACAGATCATCTTTCGATAGGCCTCTCTCCACAGCATTCTGCACCTCACTGTTATCCTTTCTTGTCCATACTCTCTCGGTGGACAAGTCTGAGAAATCGTCAATTGCCTCCCACGCTGTCAAAGACTCGAAATTTCCAATGTTGGGGAAGTCGCCAAACGTCACGTTTGTGCACTTTTCAATAATGGGACGTTTGGATGAACAGCTGACGTAAGTAGACACGGAGTCGGACTTGTGCATTCGAAACTGATGGCATGCCAGAATCAAAATGGAGTTGGTAACTCGGTTGATATACACCGGCCCATTCACTCTGTACAGTAATATGATGCTATCTGAGATGTCATCAATTTCTGCAGTCGAGTAGGATGCTTGGTCCATCACAACGACGGACTTTGAAATGTTGAACAGCTTGATCTTAGTGACGGACGGGCTGTTGGTGGGCTTGGTCACAAAAGTATCGTTCAAGTCAATAAGCACGTCAAATGCCTGTTCCTCCAAGACTGGTTCATCTTCTGAGAGCATATGTTTGGTAGCTGTGGAGTCGTCTTTAGCGGTCAAATTTCGGTGACTGAATTTGAATTTTGCCTTTGATTGGGTGGCATGGCCCCGAATGAAGGTAAGTAAGGCCCGCAAGTCACTGTTGTACGTGTCTTGGTCTCTCACAGGTAGGTAAATGAGATTGTGGCGGCATTTGGATGCCAGATCATCTTGTCTCTCAAGAGCTTGAGATGGGGTTATGTCTTTGGAGTCCAAGGACTGGCGGACATCTGAATTAGTAGTTCACCTTGGACAGAGATACTCAAGAGCCCGTTACTCACTTTGGATCTCCTTCTTGAAGTCCACGTAGAACTCGTTTGTATCAATCATGTTGTGTATTTCAGGAGGTTGGGATCTTGCAGCATCCTGAAGCTACAAGAATTTGGGTTTCCGTGCATCATTATCACCAACCTGTCTCTATCAACGTGTTTAAGAACATCGACATGAGTAACCACGCAACTCTATTGCAACGGGAGGACCAGAAGACGTCGTACTTCTTGAGCAATGACATCAGATCGCTCAAGCGAAGGCGATTGGTGGAATCAAACGAGCATGAGAATGACGCCAAAGTCGAATCTGACGAACAGGAGGACGGTGAAAAATCTGAATCAAAGACGCGTGAGGATGAAAAAACGACCTTAGGAGAGATTGAAAATGAGGGACACGATAATCCGGACGAAAACAACCCCTTTGCCCGTCTTTTAGGTGGTAAGGAACCACTGTCGAGTGTTGATCTCCGATGGAACATGTACTTGGAAGCTTGGGCGGTCCAAAAGGCCAAGATTGACGAATTGCTGGAGATGACGAATGGCAACGTACTGGAGGATATCGTCAAGTATGTCAGTGAATCAGACTCCGAAAACCAGATACCCGTAGCTCTGGTTTTTCCTGGATCCAACATCGCTAACCATGTCCGGCTATTTGGCCAGATTAGAGAGTGGCTAGGAGCTGTCAAGGGAATTCATATGGTGACACTACACGCACGAACATGTCCGACTCTCAAAGCCATCATCAAGAATATTGTTGGCGACTTGATCGAGTCGGAGGAAGTTGCCGAGGCGGTAGAGGTGAGAGAAGAGGATCTCAACTACGATCGAAGAGTCAAGTACGACTTCTCCATTCTGGCCGAATGGTGTCGCAAGGTTGGAGCAGATGCATCGCAAAGAGTTGTGCTCATTTTGGAAGATGTCGACTCTTTCGATGTAAAAGTGCTGTCTAACCTCGTGCTCATGATGCACTCCTACAAAGACGAGATTCCGTTCAGACTAGTGTTTGGAATTGCAACATCTCTAGAGATTTTCGAGCACAAAATGACCAAAACTAGCATTAGGAATCTTCAAGGCCAGGTCTTTGACGCCCAAGCCACTTCCACATTCCAGTCTCTGTTTGAGAACCACATGTTCAACCTCAACAATAAAAGCATCATTGTGGGGCCAACAATTCTTGAAGACATTTTGAAGCGTCAAAACGTCAGTACTGAGAGTATTGATGCGTTTATTTCGTCCCTCAAGTACGCCTACATGTCACACTACTATTCGAATCCATTCGCTGTCTTCACTAGTCGCCTGCTTGATGCAGGTGATGAGTACGAAGAGATCATCGACAACAGTC
The DNA here is from genome assembly GCA_017639365.1 of Yarrowia sp. E02. Taxonomy (NCBI): domain Eukaryota; kingdom Fungi; phylum Ascomycota; class Dipodascomycetes; order Dipodascales; genus Yarrowia; species Yarrowia sp. E02. The sequence continues at coordinate 1,906,746 of JAAQQX010000003.1, read as the reverse complement.
TTACTGGAGAACACATTGATGCTCTCAGAATGCTGCAAAGTTTCAGAGCCCTGACAGAGTCCAAAACAGATCCTTCGGAGATTGATTCTCTGCTCTCCGACGATTCTTACATTATGGATCTCACGAAACAAGCTGTACACGACTTCAAAGTGACGGCACGGCGTGTTGTATCACTACTGAATCTCTTCGAGACCGCTGAGGAAGTTTTTGGCAAATTCTCAGTGTCCTGGGGAAAAATGGCGATCTACATTCCTTTGGTTCGGGGTGAATTGGAAGATACCGACTTTTTCCGGGCTGTATGCGAGTCATTCAAAGCTCAGAGTGAGGAGAAAATGCAGCTGCTGGTCGATGAGCTTGCGAAGGATGACCTCTTCGATTGGTTGCATGACTCCAATTCACTTCTGGACACAATAACAACAGCCATCCAAAATCTCAAACCGTTCAAACAACATCTATACCACGAGATCTTTGTCACTGATCTGGCCACGCTACAGCAGAACGTGTTCGTGCCATTCCAGCGACCTGCTATTGAGACTGCACTAGCAGACCCTCGTCACTACCTGGGAATCGAAGACGATGGCAACAAGTTCACGTTTGTGGATCCAAACATCTCTACAATGTTCACCCTGTACCGAGAATCAGGCATCTACATCAACATCTACGACTGGTATGTTGCATTCAAAGAATGTATGCCACGGTCAGTCATCGAGGCAGAGCTGAAGAAGCAGGGACTGGTTCCAGAAGAGGGAGAGACTGACGATGAATGGGACAAACGCACACTCTCGTGGTTTTATCAGGCTGCAGCTGAACTCAAGTTTATCGGCTGTGTTCGAGACACCAAGAGAAAGGTCGAAAGCGTGGAGAAATTGATCTGGAGGGGTTTGTAACATCATCCACACTACTGTAACATGTTCAACTAATCTATCATTTTTTATATATTATTTCTAGTTCTTCTTGGGCTTCTGGCTGATGGTGAAATCAAGCTGAGAAAGTGAGAAGATGGCCAGGAAAACACTGCCGATAACACTGGCGATGAAAATAGGCTTGATGGTGGCAGCAGATCCGGGGAGAGTGTACTTAAGGAAGACAATTCCGCCTCGGTGCTGGTCCACGAAGTTTGCGTGCTGGACCTTGATAGTAGGTCGTCCCTTTTTGTCGAGGTAGCTAAAAGTGACAGACTCCTCCTGGGAGAGAGGGGGTTCCGAGGTCACGACCCGGATGTTTCTGTGTTAGATAAATAGATGGGGAGAGAAGTTGTCTCAGATAAATGAGAGCTTGTATGCTCTGTTAATACTTACTCAGCTCCCTCGGGGAGAATGTAGTTGGACTCCACCTGCTGATACTGGGCATCCACGGGTCCATTCAGAAGAGGAAGACCCACGACGTATTCGTCGACGCCAGTAGTGCGCGAAACCGAGGTCAGGGGCATTTCCCAGCCTATGGTGAAGTTGTAGTTCCAGCCTCCGAAAACGGGGTAACGAGGTCGGAGTTCCAGAAGCGAGATTTCCTTGCCTCCCCGGAAATGACTAGTCGACACGTTTCCCACCAGATCGGTGTAGTAGACGTCGTGAGCACCCAGGGGAAGGGTGAAAGGAAGCTCCATGATGGAGGCAGTGGCAGAAGAGGGTTTGCCGTGGTGAGCAAAGAAATCAGTTCGAGAGAAAGAGCCATCCAGCTTGGCACCAGCGTTGGTCAGGTTGTAAGACTCCTCAATGGCGATAGTGTTGGACACGTGGGAGATCCAGATGTCTCGCTTGAGCGAATCAACTCGGGGGATGGGCAGGGGATAGTCATATCTGAGCACCATAGGCTCCACTTCGAAAGAGCCCATGGGGCCAAAGGGACCGTACTGAGCTCCGCCCTCAGCCTCTGTGGATGGAGTGGAGGTCTCGTCCATGTTGATTTCCTGCATGTTCTGAGCCATGATCTTGACCCGGTTGGTCTGGCTCTTAGTAGGGTACAACGAGTAGAAAGTCTTGAGACCATCATACACAATATGCTGCTGTTCGCTCTGCTTGATGGTAGGAGGAACGGGCTGGAGCTGGTTCACGTAGGAAATAAACAGCTGCAGCTGGATCTCAGAACCTGGCTTAATGGGTTCAGGTAGAACAGCAGACCAATGCTCTCCATGTTCATCTCGAGCCAATCGCATGACCTTCAAGGGAGCCTCGTGAGTCGACTCCTTGATGTCCAGCTTGGCTAGATCATCTACAAAGCCTGGTGGGATGGAAACAATGTAGTCTGTCTCGTCGGAAGTTCCATCGTTGTAGACATTGATGGCGATGAACTCACGCACGTAGCTCTTGCTGAGATCGACGGTTCGGAACAATTGTCGGTTTTCAAGCTGCTTGTCGGCAGCCACCGAGCCAATTGCGGCCAGTATGGTCACCACAGAGAGTCCAAAAAACTTCATGGCGTTCTGTTGTGGGTAACGTCTCAGTCGTAGATGACACGCATATGCAATGGAGTAGGCCCTAATATTGAAATTAAGGTTCATCAAGTGTCTTCGCTGAGTAAGCCGATTCGACATACCAGTAAAACAGCATATCGGTAGTATAGTAACAGGAGTGTGGTAGTATGAGCTTGGTATAGACGGCGTGAACTCGGCCAATCTGGTAGTCAGTTTTGACTTAAAGGTTTTCCCCGTCATATGAGATAGTTGTTATTGACATGGCAGTACAGTAGAGGTGCACATGTACCAGATAGGTCAAAATGATTGGTTTTAGCTATGTACATGTGTATACCTGTATCATACTGAACTTGTATTTGTAGAAACGAGAACGAACCACCATATGACTTTTTCTAGGCTGTACTTCTACAACTACTTGTAGTTCTCGGACATCTAAGGTTAGGGTTAACGCGATAGTGCAATATCCAAACGCGTCGCATAACTGCATATCACCACTTAAACATGACCTAACATGGAGAATGGGGCCTACTTGACAGACGAGTTTTCGGACCCCGAGGAGGGTTTGGACATGCGTTCGACTCATCATTTGTCTGATATCCGACGACCAATTCAGAATGGCACTGCCAAAGATGATATCTCTGTTGTTGATCTACAGTTGATACAGCAACAACAGACGCTGTTCTACGACATCTTCAACCGTGCTGCTGATCATTCTGATGTCCTTTCTGTTGCTACTTTATATCTCGCTTACAACACGGTTCTTAAGCGGTCGAATCGTCCCCAAGATGCGTGGGTAATCAGGACTTTGAGAAGAGTGTGTGCTCAAGAGGGTGGATCATGGGAGGAGAAGTTCCGCAACCTGAATGATACCTACATTAAATACGTCGAGCGACAAGAACAGGAGGAAAAGAGGGCACAGGATGCTCTGTACGAGTCTCGGGCCTTGGGCTTGCGAAGACGCAATCTGCTATTCAATGCCTTTCACAAATTGAAGACCGAATTCAAGTACAGACGCAAGCTGAGGTCTCTGGCACGCAGAATGGACGCGTTGTCGCTAAAGAGACAGTCTCTCCATGCGATAGGGGCCTTCAATGCGAAACTCCGACATCAGCATGATCTTTCCAAGATGTTCAGGGAAAGGAAACTGAAACACGAGATGTTGGGCGTTATGCGAAATGCAACAAGAAGTGTGCTTCAGGACAACGAGGCCGCATACAATCTCTCTGTACTCAAGACACTGGAGGACACGTTTAGATGGTGGAGGACCAAAACACAGACAATTGTGAGGGACAAGGAGATGGCACAGGAGTTCTACAACGAAATGTTGCTGAGCAAATGTCTGGGAGACCTCAAACTTGGAGCCACTGCCTCCAGGGTGATCAACGCTCGTGACAATGAGACTATGAAGAGAGTCTGGGACGCGTGGAGATGGAATGCTGCCAAGTCTAGCTTTGAATTCCACGAGGCCACCAAACACTCAGCCAACTCGACGATGAGAAAGTACTGGGGAAAGTTAGTTGTGGCTAAGAAAGATATCGACAGACATGATGTCAGAGCCCAGAGATTCTACAGAGCGAATGCCTTCATCAAGTTCTTCCTCATGTGGAGAACTGCTACCAAGATGACCATTCAAGAGAACACTCTAGTTGCGAAAACCAACGAGGTCCTGGCCAAAAAGGTCCTTGAATCTTGGCGGGCTGCTCTCTTGTTGAAACTGGAAGCGAAACGATTCCGAAAACACTCGCTTCTACACTTGGGACTGACAGCCTTTACGATAGGACTCAAAACCCAGGCAGTACAGCAACGTCGTGATGATGATTTGAAGCACCGAATCGTCACAATGTGGAGGTTCAAGTCTCGTGCCAGACTCACGTCTCGGGTCAATAACGGTGTCATGGCCAAGACCATCCTGGTGCACTGGAGACAAGTGACCACGGAGAGGATTGAGTCTCGCGTTGTTATGTTTGAGAAGAAAACAATAGAGCTGAACCAACGCATTGCTAAACGCTTCCTGAACATTTGGAGAGACCATCTGGAGGACATTGCTTTGGACATGTCTAGTGCCAACCATCATCATCGCACAAGTCTCCTGGCTCTCGGCTTCAGTAAGATAAGCGCGGTGTCAGCGAAGATTCAGGACTCGTATGCTGAAGCCGATAGAGTGTGCAAAAGAAATGTGGGTAAAAGCTTTCTGCGGTACTGGCGATCTAACATGGAAGCCAGACGGAATTTGCGTCATGAGGACCAGATTCGCGAGTTCCGGTCTCATCGAGATCGCGAAAACGCAGCAGCAGCTCTTCTCAAATGGAGACGCGCAAAGAGCAAGGTGGAGGAAGATATGGCTGTTGCCGAGGATCTTTTTGTGGAAAAGGACATGCTGACCATGAAGGAGATATTGGACCATTGGAGGCTTCTGACAGACCAATCCAGAGGCTTGATGGAGGACGCCTCTGCTATCAATGACAAGCGTTTGTTGAATGCTCACTTTTCTTCGTGGGGTTTCAAAGCCGAAAGGGCAGAGCTTTTTAGTAAGGCTGCCAACGACACACAGACAAAACATCTCAGGAAGTTGCAGAGACAACACATTCGCAAGTGGAGATTACGAACGCTACGTATGATTCAGAACCAGCGGACCGCCGAGGACTTTGAGAAGAAACGCGACTCTCGACTGGCGGAGCCTTACTTCAAAAAATGGCTCAACAGATGCAGAGAAAAGACCGGCTTTGGTCCTGCTCTTTCTGAAGAGGCTGTGAACTACCACGAGATTCGAGAGATGCACGGCTTTGAGACTCCGTTGCGGTCGAGTAGGCGACCTCCTACGTCAATTCGAATGAGTCGTTTACGTCAGGATCCCAGCACTCCCAGAACTCTTCTCGCACCTTTGTTGCGAAAACAGCTGGACAACGTGAACCAACAAACTATTTAATGTATAGCTATTTATTAAATCATGGAACGTAGCATACTACGAACTACGATAGAACAGTATGTGCTGTACATCAGCTATTTATTTAACCGAATGGAACGTAGTATACTACAATACTGGTACAGTGCACTATTTACTGCACATCGCTATTTATCAAACCATGGAACTCGTTCATACTACGATACAAATACAAGAATTTACTCATAGTGGATCTTTTTCTATAACATAATTTTAGGCCATCTAAAAACCAGCGGCAGGCTTGTAGATTTTGACGGCAGGGTTGTTGGGGTCCTTGACAAGAACGTACTTGCCGTCGTCCTTGGCGGTGGCAATGTTGACAATGGACTTGAAGATACCCCATCCGTTGTTGAGGTTGACGTTAATCTGCTCAGCAAACTGTCTGGGCTCTCGGCTGACAACACCGATGATGTTGTGCTGGGTGTTGTCCTTGGGGGACACTCGAGAGGCGAAACCAATCTTCATCTGGTCCACATCACCGAGAATGCTCTGCACAGTCCATCGAGAAATCTTGTTGAGGTTATGCTTGAGCTCTGCGGCAATGATGGCTCCTCGGCCGGTGTTGAACTTGTTCTTCCACTCGGAAGAGCCGTACTCGTTGAGAACACGCAGGTTGAGGGTAGTTCCATCAGGTCCAAGGGCATCAATCTCGGTTCGCAGAATGAGGTTAAGAGGCTCTCCCTCAGGGTCGTCCGACAGGTTGAACTTCTTGTACTTGTAGGCGTGGCACAGAACATTGGAGTCGTTGTTAGAGAAGGGGTTGGCCTTGTACGAGACCTTGCCCTTGGGGTCCTCGGTGATGGCGTTGGAGGCAAAGTTCTGGTTGATCAGAGTGGCCTCGAAGCCCAGGTTGGCAGACGAGTTGATGTTGTCCTTGTCGGTGGAGTCAGCAGGAGGGTCAGCAGCGTTCTCGTCGACGGTGATGAAGTCCAGAGGACCGCCCTCTCGCTTATCGAAGAAGAGCTGGTCTCCCTTCTTGGTGATGACAATATCCCAAGGAGCCACGGACTTGGTGGTGCACATGATCTGGGACAGAATGGTGTCGGTGATGAAGATTCGGTTAGCAGGGTCCTTGGCAAGCTCCTGCATGACGGGGTCCTCGGAGGTGGTGGTGTTGAAGACGGTTCGGCCGAGATGGGCGAGCTTGGTGATGTTGTTGGTTCGGTCGAACTTTCGGTCGTAGGGGAACAGGTCTCCGTAGGTATCAATCTCCACGCCCTGGGCCACGTCGTAGTTGAGCTTCTGCATCTCGGAGTAGGTGATCTCCTGGATCTCGCTCCAGTCGTCGGTGATGTCGACAGACGCGTTTCGGATTCGCTGGGGCTTGTCAAAGTCTCTCCATCCGAACTTGCTCTTGCCGAATCGAGGGTTGGGGCCTCGCTGACCTCCAACGGGTCCTCGGCCGGGCTGGTTCTGGAACCGGCCGCCTCGCTGGGAACCTCCTCGTCCAGCAAAAGATCCACCTCGCTGGGAACCTCCTCCTCGGGTCTTGAGAACAGTAGCGGTTCCTCGGGGCTTGTTGGCGTTCTTTGCGTTGTCAACAACGGAGAAAGAAGACAGCTCCTCAGCATCCTCGTTGGTGAAGAAGGAGGCAGACGAGGCTCCGTAGGCGTGGTAAGGGTCTCGGAAGTTCTTGCCGAACTGGGTTCGCTTCTGGTCCTTGCCATCCTTGGTCTCAGCAGCCCAATCGGCCACCTTTCCAAGCTTGTCGCCCTTGGAAAAGGGAGCGTAGGGGACGTCGTCGAACTTGAGGTCGTCGGGAACGGTGGGGGGAGGACCCCAGGGGGCGTTGGCGTCGAGAAGAGCGGGAAGTCGAAGAGTCATGATGTTCTAGATGTGGAAGTCCAGCTGTCTAGTTTTCAAATCGTGGGTGGAGAGCTTAATTTTCAATTTTCACCTACATCATGCTTAATTTTCGTCATGCGTGGATATTCAAGTCTTGAGTATATTAGGGAATAGCTCAAGTACTACATAGTATTATACATGAAAGCAAGAGAGTTCAATCACTGTAGTTAAGTGCTCTAAGTAGTGTCAAACTCATGACTGCTTTCCTAACCATTTAAATGTCTGTGAGGGATGAAAACTAAACAAATAACTTGTATATAATCCAAATCGCGTAAGACAAGTCTCTATCTTGTGAAGAAGCGTTAAAGAGTTCCATCAAACAAGCCTCATAGGAGTTCTCCTAGTAAGGGTTATCTCTGGAACATACTGTATGAACAAGTAGAGTGGGCATTTCAAGAAAAAATTGCCTTAGGTATGATCAACTGATGAAGTTGACATTTTTTTTATTCTGACAATATAAAACATGGGGGTCCCTACAAGTGATACCTGACATCAGACAATACTGTGTATCCAAGTCTTCATCTTTCAACCTTAATGATATCAACTGGTTTACACACTGCACTTAGTAAGCACTCCCAACATCGATATCGTAGTTCACACCTAAGCACACCCACCTCAGCACACATCACCACACGCCACAACGCAATGAACGGAATCAGCGTAGACATGAACCGCCTCAAGAAGGGAGAGGTCAAGTGAGTATCCCGAATTTCGAATTTGTCCCTGCAATTGACCCCTTATGACCTATACTAACCCAGCCTCGGAACCTCCATGTATGTATCACCATTTCGCCACCAGCACAATCTCTCGACACCCCCATCCGCAATCGCAGAAAACTAACAACAGTATGGCCGTCAAGTTCAAGGACGGAGTTGTTCTTGGCGCTGACAGGTGAGTATCAACCAGTTGATGGCATTTGCCACCACATCGCGACACCAACCAGTGCACGAATCGCCACTAACACAGTCGAACTACCACAGGCGCTTTCATCGCCAACCGAGTCACCGACAAGCTCACCCAAGTCCACGACAAGATCTGGTGCTGCCGATCTGGCTCTGCTGCCGACACCCAGGCTGTGGCCGACATTGTCACTTACCACCTGCAATCATACGCCGCCCAGAACGACAAAGACCCCTCCACAAAGATTGCCGCCTCCATGTTCCAGGAGCTGTGCTACAACAACAAGGATAACCTGACTGCAGGCATCATTGTGGCTGGCTATGATGATAAGAACGGAGGCGAGGTTTACAGTATACCTCTTGGTGGCTCGTTGCACAAGCAGGACTATGCCATTGCAGGCAGTGGATCCACATACATTTACGGTCTTTGTCAGAAGAACTTCAAGCAGGACATGACCCAGGAGGAGTGTGTTCTTTTTATCAAGAACTGTGAGTATATCCCCTATTACCGACACTTACCATTATTAATACTAACTTAGCGCTTGCCCAGGCCATCAAGTGGGATGGCTCGTCTGGAGGAGTCATTCGAATCTGCATTCTCACCAAGGATGGCGCCGAGCGACAGATTTTCTTCCCCGACGAGTATGAGGCTGATTACTAAATCTATAGGTTTTGGCATGATAGGAATAAATATTAAATGATGCAGTATTATGTGTATAAATAGGGAGTTGTGACATTTTAGAAGTCAAATTCCATGTCGTCATCCAGGTCTGTCTTGATCTTGCTCTTCTTCTTCTTCTTGGCCTTTTCACCCTTGGGTTTCTTTTCTTTAGGCATGCTGTCCAAGAGGTCGTCAAGGGTCGAGAATCCTTCCTTCTTGACCTGAGGGACAGGAGATGAAGATGGGTCTCCTAGCTCGACTTCAACAGGCTCAGTCTTCACCTTAATCTCTTCAGAGTCGGAACGGAAGTCAAAGTCATAGTCATCAGTTGGCTCAGCCTTGACAGGTGGAGGGGTTTTGTCACTATCGGACATATCAAAGTCATAGCCATCATCTGGTGTAGCCTCAAGCTTTATAGGGATGTTGCTGTCCGAATTTACAACAGCTGAATCGTCGTCTGACTCAATCTTGACAGGCGGAGGGGTGTTGTCACTATCGGAGGACATATCAAAGTCGTACTCATCATCACGAGTAGCCTCCTTCTTGATGGGGATCACAGGTGGAGGGTTGTCACTATCGGAGGACATATCAAAGTCGTATTCATCATCTCGTGTAGCCTCCTTCTTGATGGGGATGTTGCTGTCCGAGTTAGCAAGAGCCGAATCGTCGTCTGACTCGGCCTTGACTTCAGGTTCAGAGTCTTCGTCAACTTCGATTACATCGTCTCCAGATTCAGTGTCGCTGTTGAGGGTCTCCCACCAAGGAACAGCTGCATCTGATCCAGCTGAAGCGACTTGAGCATCTTCAGCGACAGCATCTTCAGCGACAGCATCTTCCACAACAGCATCTTCAGCTTCAGCTTCTTCAGCGACTTCATTTCCTGCATCCTCACTGCTAGAGTCATCGTTAAGAGTCTTGTCCCACCACGGGGCCGTCTCGGAGTCGGAATTGCTGTACAGGACCCCAGGGGAAAAAGCGTTATCCTCCATCTTCATGGCTTCGAGTTTCACCTCACAGTGGATATTGTCACTCGAGATGTTGTCCAACATGGTTAGATACTCTTCTAGACAGAAAATAACGCCTCCTTCATGCGCCAGCTCAAACTGGACCCTGGCTCGATCCAATAGCTCTCTTGATGCACCAGACAGGACGCCATGCTGTTCAATGTTGTGAAAGGCACATCTCAGCAGCACCACACCCCGGAGATACATGAGCGTAAAGTCTCCCGAGTAAGGTGGTACCATCATTTCCTCGTCCAATCGTCCAAGAAGGGTTTCTGGAGGGCCATCGAGTTTGAGATGCGTCAGAGCCATGTTACGCAAAAAGTCGTCACTTCTGGAGATGAGATAGTCCACATGTCGCCCGTAGATATGGATATCGTTGTAATTTCGATTGTGACGCTTCAACCACACCATCTCCAGCATGAGAAAACTCAGGAACTTGGTGCAGGCGGATAGGTTGTGGGGTGGCTTTTTTGTTTCAGCCAGAATCTCAAGACCGGGAGCCATAAGCCCTGCAAGTTGTGAGCCAGGGTTCCGAATAACGGCAGCAAACGCCTTGGACGCAGTCTTCCAGCTCTTATGCAAAAGTGAGGATCGAAGAATCGCATTCGTAGGAACGAGTCCAGTGATTGTGAATCGATTGGTAGTTCTGGAGGGTCTGAATTGCTGCCGAGGAACACATCTCAGGCCATCCACGCGGCTGGCATTTCTATTCAAGAACTTGCGGATATGTTTGGGCGTCTTTTTGCTGTTTATGGCGCACTGTAGCATCGGGCTGTTGCGTTTCATGATGAATGGCTGAAGAGGCTTGGGCAGCATGTCGCATCCCATTTCGGATGCCAACACTGTCCTAATCGCTTGCCGAGATACATATTTATGGAGAAAGAGCTGACTTTTAAGCAAGTCGTCGTATCTTTCGGCAGGTAAATCATCATCTAGATGCTTTCCAGGTTTTAGAATCTCCCCTTCATGGTCGTAAACTCGACCAGTAGCAACTCCAGCATAAGTTTCGGCGTCAGTCCCGGCTTTGATCAGCGTCTTATTTTGGTAAAGAGATCGGTTGTAGTGTCGCTTGTCAACCTCGAGCTTTTGCAGTCCTTCTGATGGCTCTCTTGACTTTTGAATCTCCTGTAAAAGTTGTGGACCACTCCTTGCACGCTCTAGTTCTTGCCTCTCGAGAGAGTGAAAGAGCAGTCCAGCCACTCTGTCGTGATGTGGGTAGTGTTTTTGGTATGGATACTGAAACATGGTGTCCGTGGACGGGTAAGTTTCTGGTCCTTTTTCCAGACGCGATGGTGTGAGGAAGAATATCTGCAAGTCAGACGCACAGAGCTGCATGACAAGTCAAATTATTTTATTCGAGGTAAATTAGGTGTCTTATGGAGTGAAATTTGTGACCAATTTTGAACAAAATAATTATAAATTGAGCTCAGATAACGAATGCAGTCAACGCTGAAATATTTCCAGCGTGACAGAAATCTACAAGTGCAAAAGAATCCCTTTAACCATCATTATGCTGCCATATGTGATCGCAAGAGCTGGATAAAACGTTGAACTCAAATCGCGTGAGTGCTGAAATGTATTTCAGAATCAAAAAATGGTGAGTATCGTACTTACTGTACAGAACCAATACAGAACTAGAAGTGAACCCACCTGGTGGGTCTTTACATCCTTCCACTATGATATTCTAACATGCACTTTGTACCAGTAAGTATCGCATAGTACATACATACGTATCCGTTTACACACATCTACAGTGTACATACTGTACTAGCACCAGCACAACACGTCCCATACCTGTACGTATCATTCTTCATCAATCAAATAAGTTACTGCTGTGGAGAAATCCAATCCCCAAATAAAAAAGTAATAATGTCACTAGGTTGTGACGGCCTTGGAGGCAGGGTGAACTTGGGCATAAGCCAGAATAAACGAGTAAGTTCGAAAATGGTCCTCATCAGGACTACGAGAAAAAGACGGCCTTGGGGTCTGTGGGTCTTCCGTCTGCTCCGATTCCGTTGTCTCGGAACCGTTCCTTTGTGTACTTGGCTCGAGCTTCGTCAAAAGTCATGCCAGGGTTTCTCTTCATGATTTTTTGGATGGCCTTCTTAGACACCTGGTCCAAACCAGCTCTCGAGTCCCCTGAAGAGATGTTTTCATTGAGATCAAAGTAGTCCGAAGTGAGTCCGGATTCGAGATCATCTCTGAAAGAGCCTTCACTCCATCCCAGCCTCGTGTAGATCTCCGAGGGGTGCTGAACAATGGGTAGCCACATACGTCTTGTGAAATAGAGACCAATGGTGGCACCTAAAAAGAGGAGGAATAGAAAGATCTCAAACCCCCAAGGAATATCCATATCCCAATTGCCAGCTTCAGCTCCTGTGTTTGTGTCTGACATGATGTAAATACCGCAGGTGTGTCTTTGTCGTTTGAGAAGTGCTTCGGGACGTGTTGATGTGTAAGTTGGCAATAATTAGCCACTTCAAGCTCCCGTTAGGCGTCAAGAGTACACTACAACGAGTGAGGTTCGCTTAGTGAGAAAGGTGTGAGTGGAGTGCGAAACCCTGGAAACGCAAAACATACTTTTGACTTGCAGCAGATAGTCTAAATCTGGATGCACTGCCCTAACCTGAAGCACCCTGAATTGGCCACCGCCACCATTTTTTTGTTCTAAAGAAAGCGTTTTAGCTGAATATGGCTTATGACAATTTAACCCGCATTTCCCTAGAACCAAAAAACATCTTCAGAATAAAAAATAAAAAATTCGGATGCATAAAACATATAACAAATGTGTTCAGTTTCGCTGTCCTCATCAGATCGAATAAAACCAACAATCAAACAAAGCAGTAAACTGGGTATCGTATCACGCAAACCAGCCTTTTAATAACTAGTTAATATATTACAGTAAATGCCCCGAATGGTATATCGAATGCTACACCCACATGTGCTTACTCATACTATAACAGGTCGATGGGAGGGGGACTCTGAAGTTGAAAAATGGGACAAATCTCATATATTGGCATGAATATCTTGATAAGTGCTTAAGTCGGTCTTCATAACGTAGCGGGTACTGTTCCAATTTGAGATTGACTACTGTTCGCATGTCTTAGACTACTGTAGGCAAATGAGGCTGAATCGGTCATCTCTAGTCAGCCTAAAATGATACCTGTACAAGTAGTCGTACGTACTCTGAGAATGTCCCTGTATCACACAAACAATTCTATTAAGAGCTCCTGACCCTACTTTTAGTTATACTGAAGTTGAATTGTACTATATCCTTCTAATACATTCATTGATGGCTTTCCTAAAATAATACAGTCGCAGGATATCGTGCTACAGGAAGAAAGGAATCTATTGTAGAGCCAATTGAAATACAAATAATTGTATTCATACCAAATTCAGGCCAATTGTTAGACAATATGTTTGAATACCAAAGCTTCGATCGCCAATCTCAGTAAGTAGATGCCGGCTCTGTCTAGATTTATCCTTGGTAAATAGCTAGGACTACCCATATCTATCCGAGAACTATATTGAATACTTGTGGTAACTTATGAAGTAATATATCGGCAAAGTACTCTTTATTTGGTTATATCTGAGTACAAGTAACAGGTGTCAGATGAGATTTTCGTAGGATGGTTCTAAGAGTAGATTTCCGAAAATATTGAAGGGACGAAGACAGAGAGACTCGAGACATATTTGCAAAGTTAAAGGCTCAAATGCGTTTTGTGGCACCTACAGCAATACAATTGAGTAGCTTCGAAGTGGAGCGACTGACAGGTGATATAGAACAAGGTGGTTTAAACTGTGATGCATAGATTATGCACCAACCAGTAGTGCATGGGATTTGATGAAACTTAATAGCAATACTGTTGCGCTCAAGACTTGTAGAATTGTACTGTGGCTAATTCAATTCAAGCAGCACTTTTCACCTTTCCTCCTGCTTTCTTCTGCCTCATATTTTGAACCCTCTTCCTTCGAAATCATACCTCTCCACTGTAAAGATGGTGTATGGAGGGTATGGCAGAACCACATGCGAGTAAGACCAGTGGTTTAAAATAGTTCTTTTTTGGTAACAATAGAAGTAGAGAACTCTCATAATGTGATTGGTGTAATTTTTAATTGTATTTTCTGAATGAGTAAGCTACCTGAGCACCCACTTAGTGTGGTGGAGCTACCAGGAATGGGATCCTAATCGTTACAGTATATCGTCTAGGGGCAACAGTCCAATGTTACAATATATTCCGAGGATGATTTTATATCCTAATTGCCTGGCCACTGTGACTATATCTTCCATTAGCACTCTCACCCCACATTAGGCAAACCATTCCAAGGCCATGATGTTCAAAAATAACACCACAGTACAGTAAGGACTTGTACCATGGTACCTGGTACTGCTCTTGTCTTTAGGCCTCATGAATCCAAATCATGAACCCATAGAAGTTCATTGTACTACTTCAATTCATCCAGTAGTAGCAGTCGTTTCTGATCTACACCTATCTTAGTCAAAAGAGAATCAGATCCACAAGTCCAAGCGGGCAAGCTCCTCAAGAATTTATAATTGAGGATTATCATTGACATCCAGACCTTGATCCTATTTGGCTTGATATTTTCAATAAGAGCACCATCTCCTACGATCTTATAGCTTCTCAGTGGAATCTCAGAACTTGGCTAGAAAAGAAAGAGATGTGTTATTCGAATTTTGTACTCACTACTGGTTCAAATACATCCTGGTAGTGGCTCAAGATTCCGTCCAAGTATAATAATGGAGCACCTAGGTAGAGATGCCTTCAAAAGATCTCTGACATCCTCCAGACTAACCACCACTAATATTTTTAGACACTCGTGATATCTCCGATTCAAGAAGTACAACAGCAACACTGAGAGTACTGCACTTACAAGAGTGTATGGACTAAGAAGATGCGATTTTAGTAACGTCTAGATTTTTCTTCTTGAAACATTCAGATCACATGATTTCTCAACTCATCTCCACGCGCTTAACGTTGATGTAATCTAAGTTCAGGTCGCTTGTTTTAAATATTATGCAGGACGTGTCACATTAAAGCTCTATCACGACATCTTGCAAAATGCACCTTTGCACAGTTATTGTCGCTGCGCTGACGCTTCTGGTGGTCAATGCCGCCTCCAATGACACGTTGCTGTGGGGCCCGTACAGACCCAATCTGTATTTTGGAGTCAAGCCCAAGCTTCGAGAATCTCTACTTTCAGGTCTCATGTGGTTCAATGCCGACTCCTTCAATCACATTCACACCATTCGACATGAGTGTGAGCAGGGAGATAACATGGCCTCTTTTGGCTGGCACGAGTACGACTCGCGTCTCGGAGGTCGTCAGCTGATTGAAGACGTCAACCACGATGTCGACATCACCACGGAGTTTGTCACGTCTGAAGATGGAGAGTCTTGGGGCGTTCGAGTGAGTGGAAAACGACGACAAAAGAAGGACGGACTCACTTCTCTGGTCTTTTACTCTGGCCTTGAGGGCAAGGGCAACCTGGACGGTCCTGCTTCCTCCAAGAAGGGCTACAAGGACACTGTGGAACTTGAGGGCAGTTCTCCTGATCTCGGCAAATTCACCATTACCATTTCTGAGAAAGGAAAGAAGAACGTCCATCCTGTTGGAGACCATCCCATTGCCAAGCAGTTGGTCATTGACAACCTCCAGCATGCCTCTCTCAAGGTCCCCACTGGTAATGTGTGGAAGGCCAAGGGTGTGTTTTTGACCTTGCTCCAGGAACGAATTTCCAAGCTGTCTGAAAAGTATCCCGAAACCGACCAGGTTCCTGCCGCTTGGGTTCTTCAAATGGAGGATCAGGGCATGAAGGGCAACCTGCACTTTGTCCAGCTCACCTTTGAAGGAGACTTTGAATTCGATGTGCTGTACAACACCAAGGGTGCCATGCTTCAGCTGGATTCCAAGACTCTCAACGAGGAGATTTCCCGCAACTCTGAGATTTTCAACACCAAGTTTGACTCGATTTTCCCCGTTAACGCCCCCTTTGATACCCCCAAGCACGCCGTTTTTGCCAAGAACATGTTCTCCAACCTTCTTGGAGGCGTTGGCCACTTTTCTGGCTCTTCTTTGGTCAACCGAAAGGCTTCTGAGGAGTACGACGAGGACGAGGAGCGGTTCTGGGAAGGTGCTACCCACTCTTCTTCTGCCATTGGTGAGGAGGAGGGACCTTTTGAGCTTTTGACTACTGTCCCATCTCGTCCTTTCTTCCCTCGAGGATTCTACTGGGACGAGGGATTCCATCTCATTCCTGTTCTTGAGTACGACTCTGACATTGCTCTCACCATCCTTGATTCCTGGATGAATCTCATGGACGAAGAAGGCTGGATTGCCCGAGAACAGATTCTGGGCCCTGAGGCTCGATCCAAGGTTCCTGCCGAGTTTCAGGTCCAGTTCCCCCATCACGCCAACCCCCCTACTCTGCTGCTGTTGATCTCTCGAGCTATTGAGAAGTTTGAGAGACATCAGCAAGGTGAGACTGCTCGACAGGTTCGAGATCAGTACGCCACCGAGTACTCTCTTGGAGACTCGCTCATTTCTTCCCCTGAAAAGTTTACTGCTTTCCTCGAGAAGCTCTACCCCAAGCTGCAGCTGCACTTTGACTGGTTCCGAACCACCCAGAGAGGAGAGGTCAAGGAGTGGGACCGGGAGGCCTTCTCTAAGCGAGAGGGATACAGATGGAGAGGCCGAACCAAGACCCACTGTCTGACTTCGGGTCTTGATGACTACCCTCGAGCTGACACTCCTCATGCTGGTGAGCTCCACGTTGATCTTCTCTCCTGGGTTGGTCTGATGGCCCGATCTCTCAAGGACGTTGCTCAGTTCCTGGACAAGCCTGCCGACGTGAAGCGGTACGCTAAAATCGAGAACGCCATTGTTCACAACCTCGATGATCTTCACTGGAGTGAGGAAGAGCAGGCTTACTGCGATGCCACTATTGACGACTACGAAGAAAATGCCCACGTTTGCCATAAGGGCTACGTTTCGCTTTCTCCTTTCTTCCTCCGACATCTTAGCCCCAAGTCTGAGAAGCTGTCTGCTGTTCTCGATCTCATTTCCGACCCCAACGAGCTCTGGAGTGACTTCGGACTGCGATCCTTGTCCAAGTCTTCTCCGCTGTATGGCACTAACGAGAACTACTGGCGAGGTCCTGTCTGGATGAACATCAACTACCTGGTTATCGATGCTCTTCGGTATTATGGAGAACATCCCGAAGTCGACCCCAAGGTGCGAAAGCAGGCTGCTGACATCTACTACAAGCTGCGACAGAACACAGTCAAGAACGTCCACAAGCAGTGGAAGAAGACAGGATACGGCTGGGAGCAGTACAACGAGGAGACTGGTGGTGCCCAGGGAGTCAAGCACTTTACTGGATGGACTTCTCTGGTTGTCAGCATCATGGGAATGCCTGAGAAGCTGGATGTCTAAGTGCACAGCCCTAGAAGTAAATTAGATATGAAGGAGACGTGCTGAGAGCAGATAAATATATATAGATACACGATTTAACATATGGTGGTGGTTTGTAGTGAGTGAGTGTGTGTGCTTTTATGAGAGGGCCTAAAGGGATATTCTTGTTGTGGGCCTAGGTATATATCTTATGTTAAGTATATCATTTTGTTTTGTTTTAATTTCCTTTATTTAAGGATATTTATTTTAATAATATTATACGATATCTATTAATGGAGATTCTCGTGCACGCACTTTCTAGGGTGTTATTAACAATATATTACAAAATGTCTTTACATTGTCTGTGCATTAATGAGCGCCACAGACCTGAAATACACACGTAGTTGGCTTAGTTGGCTTCTGGACGGTTACTTAATCCAGAATAGCCGAAACGTGATGCTGCTTGCTTCCGTTGTAAGCAGCAAACTGGGCAAAGATGATGAGATCCTCAACAATTGTTCCCAGGGAACCAATGAGCCAGGGCATGTACTTGATAACGTAATCCCACTCGGTGGAGTAGAGCAGGATGTAGCCAGCGTAGGTGAGGTTACCGAGGAGCGAGAAGATGAAGAACAGGAGAGAAAGACCCTCGACAGACTTTCGTCGAGTGTTTCGGATGATCTGGGGAATTCGAGCCAGCAGATACAGGGCCGCAGACAGGTATCCCAGAACCTCAGCTCCCACGGGCATGGGAGGGTCATCAGCAGGAGGCTCTCCACTGTCGTTAGAGAGGAAGTATCCGACGGTTCCGGCAGCGAAAACCAGAACAACAGGAACTCCGTATCGGACCCATCGGCTTTCGGTGGAGGTGTTTTCGACGATAGGCTGCAGCACAGCGTCACTTCCTCGTCGGTTGAGCAGAGGCTCGGTTTCGTTCTCGTTTTCCTCTGGCTGAGCAGGCTTGTAGTAAGTGTAGTAAACGTAAGAAGCGATAATCAGACCGTCAGCAAAGCAGAACCACACGGCCAGGAAGACCACGTTGGATCGCAGACCGGCCCACAATGCTCCTGCGAGGTTGGTGATGTCTCCCACCAGCCAGACAAGAATAAATCCAATGGCAATGCCCTCAGCGGACTGGAGACGCCATTGCTCGATGAGTTGGGGCAGCAGAACCACGATCCAGCATGCCAGCGACGTGGAGCCGCAGATTCCGGCCAGTTGTGTTCGTAGAGTCGACATTTCGTCCTGTTGGAGCGGTGGTTAAGTCTACTTGTCGGTGAGCAACACAAAAGACGATAACTTTAGAAACTTAATGTCAGGGTGGGACATGACGGTTGGTTGCTTGTGGAGGACTCAGGCGCGCTATGCAGACTATGAAAAATACCATAAAGTAACCAACGGGGGCATCTGTACCAGATTCCGATTTTCTCGTTTTTTTTACATACCTCAAAGCCTTACTAAGGACGTTATTGTATGCTCATTTGCGAAACTTTAGGGGGATGTGAAAATGTTTTCAATAGCGTACAAGGTTCAACAGATGACCAGCCCGAACATTTTCGTGAGGATGTAACTGAGGGTAGAAACCACTTATTCGGAAGATAATGCTGCCACTTTTTTCTTTATATTGACATGTTGTCCCGGTTACCAAAATATACAAAAATACAGCTTTTTCTGGTTCTACGGAACGCGTTCAACATGGCGCATCCCCTTGTATAGTTTGACTCATGTCACAGTGAGTGTAAAAAACAGCTAGAAGCTCAGTATCTCGTTCTGAGAGGCTTATGTAAGCTAATAACTACTCGTATGTGGCTTATTAAGCCTGGAAAGGGCTGTTTTGTTGATTACAACCTCTCAAAGTCGAAACAGCAGTTTTGGCGGACATTTTGAAAACTGGGGCAGCTCGCTAAATCAAATTCTATTTTCCATAAGGTTCCGGGGGGTGTTCCAGGAGTCCCGATTTAGAGACATATGGCGATGAGTAGAGAGGTTTTTCGGAGATTGATAAGTGATTGTTTTGGCCTTTCTTTCCAGGGGTAACTTCTATTCTCCTATCAGGCCACTATTGCCATTATCTGAGACACCTGTTGCGGCAAGTCGTTATCTGAAAAGAAGGTTGATGGGATGAACATATCGGATGATATGTGACAGGTCATATAGAGATAGGTTATGTATAAGTGTAGATTTTTTTGACGGAAATATATTAATAAGAGTATACTGATGTAGTTTTTCGTCGCTGTTACCCCCTAAACCCTCTACTCCGTTCAATATCACACTATTGATGCTAAATTAACCACACGTGACCCCTAACTTTGTTGATGATACACCTGCAAAGATAGAACAACATTTATGCCTGCAGGATATCGGACACCGATAGTTATTCTACTGTAATTAACGAGAAACTTGTATTTAAGTGGATTAATTTGGAAATTTCAGAAAAATCGCATACAAAATTAGACTTGACAGTATGGTTCCTCGGATTTAGAAGATTCCTGTAGTTCAACTCTAGTCTCTTCTAAAAATGAGAAAGGGGTGATATCCTCTTTTACAATTTCAACAAAACCCTCTCAAGATACTTCATACCTCAACTCCACCAAAAGTGCTTGTATTGTCAAGCGGACTTGACCAATGTCTTCCTTAATTTTTTATAAAGATCCTGGTGCTGTTTGATGTAGAATTGTGTCAGTTCTTTTCAAACTATTGAGGCTGAAGGTAGGTAGGCTGTAGTATCGTGAGTCGACTTTGGTGGTACGAGAAATACCTGTTTCCCCAAACTATTTGTTTCCCCGGTCTCCGACTGGGTTAGTACCTTTAAGCCGAAGTCGCATAGCAAAATTCTGGGTTGAATATCAACACAATTGGAATAACCTGGTTGTATCTTCTCTGAAGACTGCTAAGAAGCAACCAGAAACAATAATGGTCCGAGTCGATAATATAGGCCACCTGTAAATGATCCTGGGGCTCAATTAAGGGGGAACCAGCTGTACAACGATGTGGCCTTACTGCTTTCTCTACAGTGTGTGTCAGATGACGATGGGCGGACGAAAATGCGGACTGTAGACAAAAATCAAACTTGAAACCACCAGCCTTAAGTCTACCAAGACTAGGGATAACAAAGAGATCAGTTCATGTACCAGTCCCGTTGGCCAAGTGATCACCACTACTGTACCTACTGTTGGGTTAACAGATAGGGGCTTGTTGAGTGCTTAGAATGGCTCTTTGCGGCATCCAATATGTCGGATCAAATGCCGAGGTTTTTGATCTAACTAGGACGTTCAGTACTTCGGACTTCATGAGTGAGATGGGTACGAGGACTTGTACTTAAGCTAGATGAGAAGGAGGTCTAAATGAAGCAGATCAGCAATAAACCAATCGCATAAACCAATCGAGAATCGACTCGGTTATGACAAGATCAGATGGCTGCCTAATCTAGGAGGCCAAGTAGTCATGTCCGGAAGAGCCTAGGGATACAGTTTTGTGCTGCTTGACCGGTGCAAGTGCTCGTACGAGTACAGACACAAGTACGAGCACCTCCTGTGGTTGTTCTGATATAGTAATTTTTCCACTGAGGCACTTGTAGGAGCAGCCATTGTCAGTTGCAGCCATGGCCGGTTACTGCAGTTACTCGTATCGAGGCTGGTTAGGTGCTGTTATTTGCTTGTCTACGGTACATACATACACAGTATATGCTCAACCTGAAACTGCCTTCAACGGCCAATCACACACGGGAGCAAACATCTGGAACAAATGATCTCCACAGCGGCTGTTTCATCTGTTCATATGGCAACGGCGCTGAATTGTATCTCACCCGCTGTTTTTATTTTTCTGCACTCTTGATTTGATGGGCCGGTTTTTAATTGCTTTACTCTGTTCTATAATTGGCATGGTCGCGAAACCTGAAACAGCGAGAAAATATTGGCGATAATTCGTTTGAAATTCATTATAGAGACGGTAAAAGGAGCTAGACGAATGTTAATAAGCAACAAAAATAAAGATAGCACACAAGATGCCGCTGTTCCTTTTCGATTTCTGGCAAATAAATTGGAGAACCTCCAATAATTCTGGCCCCATAATCTCTTACAAAATTTTCTTCTATTAGTGCCTGTTTTAGGTGAGGAAAAAAAAAGAAAAAGAAATGTCCAGATGCTCGGAAACAGCCAAGAAAAAGCAACGACTTTGAGATTCAACATGTGTCTCCCTGTACAACACGCATTATACATGATACACTTTGGCAAACGGCAAAAAGCTATAACTCTCGGTTTTGATGATTAGCAAAAGCAAAAGCAACCACGGTCCCAATTGGTAGAGTCCTGTCCCTTTTGGGCCATAATTGATATGGTTGCTTGGGAGCAGATATATATCTTCGTCTTGATTGCTTACACTCCTTGCTGGGAGAGATAATTTCCCAAGGAGTGAGACTGTCTCTCTCTTGGTCAGACACTTGATCCCGGTTGCTAGTTGATATGTACAATTGCAACTGCACATATCCTTCTGTGGATGGAAGAGACGGAGGAAAAAGGAATTACTAGATGAGACAAGAGTCGACGTGAGAAAATCGATCATGAGATAATTTTTGTCGGATCTAAGAATAGATTCGAGGAGACGGCGAGAATATTATCATAAGCGGGGGAAAAAAAAGCCGCAATACAGGACAAGATCTCCAAGTTTAAAAAGATCTAAAGCGCCTGTTCCGCTGCTACTGTGGTGGTGCATGTTAGTTTCTAGAATGTCTTCGCCACCTTCTGTTATGAATTTCCATCAAAAATCCTCTTTTAGTTTAGCCACTGGTCTGAGTGAGGATAACCTATCGCAACCTCGTTTCTCCTCGTAAAGCGTCGTAAAACGGACTAAACGAGACACGAAGATGCACAATGGGAAACTAGTCGCATTAGCCGCGAACAACAGTTATATATACCTTTCTTCTCCACCATGTACCCTGGTACTCTGACACATCCCCCATATGAAACACCTGCTGAGACAGTTTCATAGAGCTGTAGAGTCGTTTGAGATTGGAAACAAAATCTGTTTGATGCAATTTTTTTTGTATTGCTCTTGGCCCTGTAGCCGGCTGCTGCTTACCCTTAAACGGCTTAAAAGAGCCATGCAACTAAAATATCCCGTCCGTCCATGCAGGCACTTGTCTTCTCCTTTTTTCCTGTCTATCATGGTGGACAGTATTCTGGGACTCATTCTTTTTTCGTCGTCGTCTGTATCCATATTTCGCAAGCGAGATCTCATATTTGGTACTGGTCCGAAATATAGGATCTATGAATCTCTCTAGCCCATTGTTCTGCAATAATATCACTCTACTCAGTCCCAGTTAATTAGACTACTGGTGCAGAATATCAGCGACTAAATTCGATTGTATTGGATAATAGACCTTGCTGAAATTTATTTTCCAGAAAAAGACCACATACCCAGCTTGACGAAAAGAATCAGGAGGTATTTTCCAGGGCAGCAATGGAAAATAATCCATTTTAATGTAGTTCACATCCCTTCAGAATCTCATCCACTCAACTAAGTAAACGCCTCGGAACTAAATGAACGATGCCTCCCACTAGCGTCCTTCACCCATTGTCATTCCTCTTGGCAATTGTGCATCCACCTACCTTATTCGGATCGGTATGCACTTAACAGAACTAGTGGGATGGATTCCAGAAGGACCCACTAATGACGCGTCTTTAAAGTGGGCTGTCCCAAGTGACAAGTTGACAAAGAACGTCCGACTTCTCCGAACCGATGTAGGGGATGAAGCAGCACTTAGTGCTTTGTTCAATGTGACAGGACCGAGGGCAGTACGAACTCGTACAATTTGTAGTAATTAGTATATGCACTCATACCGGCAGATACTGTAGTTATTACTGTATGTACCAGCAGATACTGTAGCAATTAGTGTATAGCCGGCAGATATATATGTACTCGTACCGTGCACCTAGGACCGGTTAGATACCTTACAAATACCTTTCCCGAGATTGGCTTTTTGGCGGACGGACTACAGCCTCGGGGCCGTGCCAAGGATGAGTCTTACGGGTACCCCAAATATTTGCTAGTTTTTATCGCTTTCTAGCACTCGTTATAGCAATTGGATTATGGTCTGAAGTTTCAACGTTTTTCATACCATATTACGATTCAAGTGTATCTAGACAACCTTACAAGACCTTCCTGAACACCTGAACACAACACGATTACTTGGTAACAGAAGCAAATCAAGTACCATTCACTGAGCCCAAACCCAAAGCCCCCACGCTACCAACCCGTCAGACATCCATATGTACGACGTTTAGCAGGGGCTCAAAATAACCTTACCTGTGGCCGAATAAATACGCAGTAATACGAACATTGCCAGAGCCCCTCTCTGTCAGTCGGACTTGTCATCAACAATCAGTCCTCCTTGTCTTGCCACGGCCTAAGTCCCGTCTATCCCTGCCTGGTTGGGGGCATAATTGAGGTGGGCAAACTGAAGTGGCTGCTTATTTGGCTTAAAGGTCCCAACCGACTGAGATGATGTACCCCTGGTGCCCACTCAAACGAGTTGACAGTTGACATAATATTGTGGGATGCTGTTTCTGGGTGTTTGTCAGAGGGCCAGAGCCTTTTATCTTGTTTTCTCGGAACAATTAGGAGTT
Source organism: Yarrowia sp. E02 (assembly GCA_017639365.1). Taxonomy (NCBI): domain Eukaryota; kingdom Fungi; phylum Ascomycota; class Dipodascomycetes; order Dipodascales; genus Yarrowia; species Yarrowia sp. E02. The sequence continues at coordinate 1,882,951 of JAAQQX010000003.1, read as the reverse complement.
TTACGGACAGATGGAGTTGACATAGTTAGATGGAGAAGATCTTTTAGTTTGACTTGAAGATTGACTTACTGTACTACCAGGTACCAAAAACACTCAGGAGGGTACAAGTACGAGTACGAGCTGGTATCTGGTAGTGTACGCACTGCACCAGCTATTATACTGGAATACATACTTGTACTGGCACGTTATTGCACTCATACCACTTCTGCATACGTCAAAGGACAGCCATTAGAGATGCAAAAGCTGTCAAAGCTGTCAGAGCAGTCCGATGGCCGTCAAGACTGACAGAAACAAGGCAGCACCTCAAGTCCTGACGTTGCTAAACCCCTCTCGATGGCCAACTCTTCATCTTTAAAAAGACCCCTTATTGCATGCAGCTGCAGATGAAACCAGTAGAGCAGGGTGTGTGAAAACAACTAAGGGCAAAGAGCAGGCCTAACCGGCCCACGTGACTTGGTCTTGCAGCTCCTTTTTGACAGCTGACGTAGTCTAGTACGAGTACAGTATGTATGTATGTCTCCCCCCACTACGTGTGTGAATGTCAGTTTCTGCAGCATTTCAATGGATATTCGAGATTCGATATTCTCTCGATTTTTGCACGTTAGGTTGGGTCACGTGAAGCTCCAGCTCCACGGGTCTCCACGGGAAGTTTTTGTCCCTTTTTTGCAAACACATTCATTGTACAAGGCCAGCTAGAGTTGTTTCCGTACCTTGTCAAACTAACTTCGGCCCCACATCTTACGTCTACAGGGTCGTCTTTTTTAGTCTTAAAGGCGATACAAAAAAAGCCTGCACAGTGCGGGATGCACCTTATTCCCGCATGTGAAGGTGGGTGTTGCACACACGCTTTCTGAGAGCAAGTCTGGGGCGAGAAAATGAAGCCCAAAAGGGCAGATTTTTTAGCATTGCAGCGATCGGAAAAAATCTGGGTACAAGTCGTGTCCCAGATTGAAGAAAAAGACGCCAATCGCCACACATTTGACTTGTTGCTGTCTAACCTAACCAACAGATCTTCGATACGTTCGGCTGCGGCACAAAGACGAAGACGCCATTGTAGATCGCCTACACAAAGCGGCTATATGAAAGTCTCATGCACAAGCGACACAAACGCAACAGGTCATGGCTAGCGAGTGGGAAAAAAGGAAAAAAGGGAAAAAACGCAAAAGGGGGGATGCACAGGAACAAGCATAGTATACAGTTGGGGAACCTTCGGAGAAAAAAGAGCAACATTCCGTCAAGGACAAAAGGAATGGGTAGAGGGTAAAAATCGAAAAAGGGATTTGGACGACGGAGATCACAGCCAAGCACCCAGCTTCCACCACCACAGACCAAGAAAAACTGTAATCGTCTTCTGTCAGAAAAAATCCTTCTATGCTTTGCGGCGCGACAAGGTGCGTCATAGCAGTAGGGCTCACTTGGAGCCAAGAGTGGGAAGGGGTAGGAGGCCCCAGAGGCTTTCAGAGGCGTGACTTTTTGGGCAATAGGGGGAAGTTGATAGTAGCAATCTTCGGAATTCGTCCAGATGGCTGCCAGACTCGGTTCAATTGGTTTGCTACTGTTTTTCTTGGCTACAAGCTTCTTGGCTTTTTTCCCTGGCTGTCCAACCATGTTTTGTTGGTTGAACTAAACACTGAGTAGTGTCGTGTCTGTGCTGCCTCAAGTGTAACCCAAGCTGTAGAAAAACGAGGGGCTTCTCGTATTTGTGAAGAGGTCACTTGCTACTTGCTAGGTAGAAACAACTGTCGTATCCCTGATGCCGTATTTTGGTAGCTCAGGTCACGGTTTGTGTCTTCTTCGAGCAGCCAGAAAATCAATTTGAGAAGTCACCGTGCCATGCTGATGACCAGAAAAACTAAAGAAAAATGAGACTGTAGCCCGCATCAACCTCCCTACAATCATGTCAACACAGACGAACATTTCTGCCTTGTCTCAGCACAGTCTGACGGAAATGGACCTGCTTTCTTATTCTTAGAGACGGTGGCACGGCCCTCCGATCTACTCCGATCTGGGGGCTGGATAGTTTTGTTGCCAGTTGTGCAAAGGACGCTACTCTTGCGTTACTTCGAGACGTTACCTCCTCGTATTGACTCCCTGACAGTGACACCCGAAAAGACCCTTGACAGGTTCACGTAGCTTTGTTTGCTACACTGACGGCCAGTTAACTGTCATTGCACATTCCCCATCCAGTCGCCAAGCCGATTGAGGTGGAGGAGTTGGAGTGAGTATTACGAATGAACCTGGACCTGGACCTGTTGGAGAGAATTGAAGGGGAATTGACGGTAGAAGTTGGTGGATAGACAAGTCACAGCTGTGAAAAACGTCCGCGAATAAACGTCACAGTCGCGAATAAACGTCCACGAAGTCGATGCGATGTTTAGGGGCTTTTGACTGTCATAACTTCTGCAATTGAAGCATCACCCACACATCTGGTCTGGGACAGTCACAATAATGTAGAGAATGGACCAGTCCACTGAAGGACTGAAGGACTGAAGGACTGAAGAAGACGCTTTTGCTGGAGTATGGGACCGTCTGTCACGACTTTCCAACCCTCCCTTTTCCAGTCTGCCTCTTCCAGCTCAGAAAGAGCCAAATACATTACATTAAGCAGCCAACTTCGTCCAATCAAAATAGCTGTAGATTAGAAAATCTAACCATCTCGCCGTGGATGCAGGTATACGATATACCAGCAATGCTGACAATTATGTCTACGGCCTTTTGAGACTCTGCGCGTGCCTTTTGGAGATATATCATAGACCCTTTGGTAGCGTCTACGGAGCTATGTTGCGGAGTATAACTTGGGGAACTGTACTAGTACGAGTAGATGTAGGGAGAAGCAAAAAAAAAGCGATGGATGAATCTCCACGTCTTCCGAGCTCTTCAATTCACTAGTCTTTCGGATTCTTTTTGTGTCAGAAAACGGGTATCAATCCCCGAACAAGTCCTTGTCCATCAAACAGTTCATCCGGCTCTACGTCAATTCTCCAGATCTGGCCCATTGTTCATGCTGCCACAAACCCCTGGTTCTACACGTGTAGGTAGCTCTCTGGCTGTTTTGTACCGAACTAGTAGTAGTCGCATGTGGATACGGCCGATGACACATCCGACGTCAGGCAGGGTGTCAAATAGTGGGGCTCTTTGACAACGCATCGACGCCAAATTAGTGCGAGTAAAAGCTTTGGACGATTTCTCTAGGATCAGCACATGGTCAAACAAATGTCTATTTACCTAGGTACAGTAGTACTTAGTCATCGGAAGCTCGCTACCTCGACTAAACTTCTGCTTGCCTTTTTTCTCTATTTCTCTTTGCGTCTACCCCTTTTCGTTTTGCCATGTCACTTTGTCGTCCCGGGAACCGAACTGTAGTGCTCACAGGATGTGTGACGACCCGTCCGGCATATCTCATGGATCTTGGTTGCGTGCGCAGATCTGCGTTTGTATTTTTTGCAGACTCGCTTTTTTTGCGATTTTTACAGATTTTTTGCGATTTCTGCCGATTTTGCGCTTTCCCAAAAACCTCTCTCTGTCTCCCTTTGTCCCCGCCCCAAGACATGACACATAAAAGCAAATAGTGGTAAAACCGCACGGCAAAAGATGGCATGGCTCCGATCTGGCAACCCTCGTAGTCCGATGGACTGGTGTAGCAGATATACTATGTAACGGTGGCTGCTGCCCTGGTGTTTCGCCTCCTTTGCTCCGAACTTGCATTCAAATGTACCCGGGTGTAGATCAGTTTGAGAGGGGTTTGTGGCGCAGCGTGTAAATGGTAGGGTGCAGCAGCGTCTATACGAGGCCGAAGAGTGCAGAGTGTGGATGACTACGATTGTGTGGGTTGGTTTTGGGGTACCAGTTGATTTTTACTTCAATTGGACAAAAGAGAGGTGTTTTGTTTTTTCCAAATCCGTGGAATTAATATCACGAGGCTATAAGCGAGAGCTTTGCACTTCGGGTTTCGGAGGGTGTTTTTAAGACTGTAAAACCAGCTCAGCATAGTCCTGCTATTGGAGGGGGGAGGGGGACTTCTCCTTCAGTACAAGTAAACCCTGACCCCACCTGGCACCTTAAATGCCACAAGACAAAAAGTGGCAGTTTCATATTCACTTTGCTTTTTATTCTCCACTACAGGACAAACTACATTACAATAGGGATTGTTCAGTGTTCCACGACCACCAGCTAGCCATCTAAGTAATCTTCGCAACAGGTTTTGTGCATAGAAGGCTACAGGAAGGGACAAACAGACGAAACGCAAAATGGTGGTGATTACTGGTTCCAGGGTGTTCACTACTTTTCAAATGGAAAAATGTGGACAATCCTTTTAAAATCAACTCAGGTCACCCCCCAACCACTGGGTAAGTATCGTACTGGTACATCATAGATATCCAGTTTGAATCGACCCGAGAATGCCTTCCATAGCATCCAAGGTTTGCGATGAGAGAAAGACAGACAGAGTGTGAAGAGAGGGCGGGATGCGGACTTTGCGGGCCAAGACCTTTTTTAGAAGGAGAAAATGGCAAAATATGGAAAAAATCGCCTAAAATCAAAACGGCCAATTTGCCCCAAAAATGCCCAAAACTACGCGACCCGGCTAGTTCTCGCTTACCATTTGCAACTCCCTCGGTGGTTCGCTTATGAGTGACTGCATCGTCTCCATGTGGATGCACAACCTAATGTGAGGGTTTTGCGTCTTCTTATGGTGAAAAAAACGAAAAAGCGGATCTCCGGCAACGGGGGTGCAAGGGCCAAGCACCAACCAGAGAGAGCACTAATACGGCGAGGTGGAGATGAGGACGTGCTTGCCAGGACGTACCTATCATGTGGTCTCAAGGCGAGGTGACATTGGTTTGAAGAGAGACGTTTTGCGGGTGGAGGAGTCACGTGAGCGGAGAGTCGGAATAACACTAAGAGCAGTGAGGGGTACAGAGAGTTGTCCCATTGTTATTTTTATTTTATAGATTGGTGTTGTGAGTCGGGAAATATCAGTTTTTGAAAAACGCAAAAGACGACGAGTGTGAAAAAAACGAAAAAATAGACGCTGGACCCTTAGTAAGCGTTATGGCTAAAAGCTAGTCTGGCAACCTAAAGTCAGGCTTCTGTTTCTAGCTTTTCACATTTGAAACGTTAACAAGATTTCAGGCTCGTTTGTTTGACTTTGTGCTTTTCCACCCAGCTTTTCACTTTGTCTTTTTGCACCTCATCACGAGAAACAAAGAGGGTAGGAAAAACACAAAGTGGTTCTTATAGAGAGCCTAAAATGACAAGACACTCGACCACCTTTTGGATATAAAGAGGCTTATAGACCCAAAGTACAAGGGCTGAGTGGTACTTTTGCGTCACTATTACTTGCTGACTTCCCCCGACTCACACTCAGATTCCGACGAGGGCTCCTACAACAACACGACCATAGCCACAGGTGGCCTTGTTTTCAAGATACTCTCGATAATTACCCCAAAGGGCCATTGCCCACTAGGTGAGTACAACTGTGATGATGTGATGAGATGAGATGAGGAAGGGATATTGGAACCCCCGACAAGACACAAAAGCATGTGATACAGGACACAGACGGAAACATGGACAGCAAACACACACCCCCTACCCTACACACGCCCCAGCCAGAAGCTTCGATTTGACCCCTACTGCCCCCTTGCCATGGGCCCAGCAGATCTGAAGGCAGATCAATACCCAGGGTCGTGGTTTCTTACGCAATTGAGCGATTTGGAAGCATGCACGCAACACCAACACTTCTGGAACAGAGTCACCTTCGCTACCCCTCGCCTGTGCCTCACCCCAAGAAATATGACTTATGTTCGTCCGCATATTCTGCACCCGACCTTTGTACAGTCACGCAACATCCACCCACCAGACAGCAGAGTTTGACCTTCGCAGCTCACATGCGCAACGAGTGCAAAAACGATCAGCGGATTGTATCTGCACCACGTACCTCAGGGCAAAAGACACAATGTTTGCCAACGCAGGGTACTTGTAAGAATTGGGCGGGGCGGGTGACGACTATCAAGTCGAGACATAAGGTGAGCTGGGAGGTGTTAGTCAGCACGTCAGGTCCAGGACGGGCAAATAAGATTGCGCGTTTCTTGGCATCTGCTCAAGCACATGCGGAACGCTCACGCTATGTACATACGCGCCAGGTAGTCGGGACGACCGACCGGAACAGGCAACTTAGTCGCTAGAAAGCTGCGCGGCAAACCACTCCTGTTCCCGGGTCGCGGTAATGCACCTCTCAGCCTCCTCCACCAGCAACTGTCACGATCCGGGGTCTGGAGTGCGTCTGCTGTTTATTATTTGCCCTCTGTCTGTCTGTAACCGTGTCATTTACTGTGTCTGGGTTTTTCGAGCTCTGTGAGTGGCTCTTTTTTTCTGCGTTGTGTCTTTTGTGATACCGGGGGAAAGGGGACCCACTCAGGGGCGTACCTGTTTTTTCGTGTCCTTTTATGTGGTCCCTTTTTCTGCCGTATGTGTCTCATTACTTGTTTGGCGTGGTCATTTTTCTGCTTTTGATTTTTTTTTTCCGGTTGCGGCTAGCTTGACACTTCTCCGTTGCACCTTTTCTGCACTGTGCCGCTGCTACAGATTTTGATACAGTGGGGAGAAACAACGAAGTCAAGTGTCGAGTTGGCTTGTGGACCCTAACCCCGACTTGTTCCGCCATCTCCAGAGACATGCAGCCCGGATACGTCTTGCTCGGCAGCTTTTCACACCGGATCTCTAGGTTTGGCACTAGCGTCAGCAATCCGTCCTTGTCCCCAGTGGATCGTGGGCAGCATTATGCTACCCCGAGAAGCTGCCGGGCGTCTGCGAGCAGGATACCTTGGTAATGTACGCTATGGAGCTCGGCTGGGTTTTAGGCATACATTTAAGAGTGCAAGAAGCTTCGCGGACATGCCGGCTATGCAGTGGATACGGCAAGGGTGCATGAATCTGGATTTGGAAAGTCCAGATCGGGGAGGGGTACCATAGCAGCCTGATAAAAAGCCTAGAGAGACTGACAGGACAGGAACACGGATACGCAGAAGGACAAGAAATCCACCACCTCACAGACAAGATGTTGTCCACTTGCTTTTCTCCACACACAAAAACTAACCCCAGTACCCATGACGCCCCGGCTACCTCTGCCAATCCAAGCACAGAGTATCAACCTGCCGCCGCCGCAGTCGCCACAAGTCAAACGAGAAGACCTCATCGATGCCTCTGACCACAGTCGGGAAGACCTGACGTCCCTCAAACGACGTCGTCTCGAAACGGTGGGATCCCATTCTCCTGTTCCTCGACCTTCCTCGGCACATACACAGACACAACTGTCGCCCAACGGCCAGCAGCCTCCCTCGCCATACTATCCTTACTCGCATACCCACAACTCCACACATCCTCTTCAGCATCCGTCCGCACAATTGCATCAGCCTCCACCACCACCGCCGCAACAGCAACAGGCCCCGCTTCCACCGCACCACGACTACCACTACACACATGGCCCGCCCATCTCGCCCATCATGGGTCAGGCTCCTCCTACCGTCCAGACGCCCACACAGACGCCATCGGGCTTGCATCAACCACATGGCGGCATCCAGGGCGGACCTCCTCCCCCTCCTCCGCCACAAACCCTGATCTACCCTCACCAGCAGTACTTTTCGCCGTATGGTGTCGGAGACATGCGGTACCCCACGCCGCCGCAACCTATGGCCCACTCCCATGGTCCCACTGGCCCCATGCCTCCCATGGGCCCGCCACACTCACATCTGCAGCATCACCACATTCCTCCTCCCCCGCCTCATCTGATGGGCCACCAGATGCAGCTTGGAGTGGCTGTGCATGGCCCCTCGTTTGCTCTGCGACGCCCCATTCCGGCCCGCCAGCGAACCTCTATTGCATGCCGGTACTGCCGACGGCGAAAGATCCGGTGCTCGGGCTTCGACCCCGAAAACCCCGACTCGCGCTGCTCCAACTGCATCCGCTTCAACCAGGAGTGTGTCTTCATCCCCGTCAGCTCTATGGCTTCCACAGATAAAAAGGGCGGCGGGGCTGATGGAGCCGTCGAGGGAGTGGGTGCTGGAGGCTACGACCGGCTGTCGCCCACGCTGTCAGACTCTGACAAACGAGAGTGGAAGCCCCAGCCGCACCCCACGTCGCCGACCGAGATTCGTAACGCCATTTCGCCTGCCATCTCGCCGTCTCCGCCCACGGCCGCAACTGCACCGGTTGCAGCTGCATCGTCCACGTCGACGTCGCCGACTTCGGCCTCCAGTTCCACGCTTCCCACCCCGCCCACCCGAAGCAAGTTAAGCATTCAAAACTTGCTAGGATGATTACTAACCTGTATCACTATTTAATGTAAACTATGTATCATACAGCCGATGTAGCTGTTTTTATGGCCGTCGGGTTTTTTCGTGTTTTTTGTATTTTTTGTATTTTCCGTATTTTCCGTGTTTTTTGTATTTTCCGCATTTTTATATCACTGATAAGTACGATACAGGACTCGTACTCGTACTCATCAGGAAATCCATTAGACGACAGACAATGTCGAATCCAAATCACCTTTACATTTAGCCAAGTGCCAGGTACCCAGTAGCGCGGGCAACCATGGCTGCTTCGGGTCTGTTACGTGCTAGTGGTGATACTCGCCCGGGTTCCAGATGCTACAATAGGATGGTCTTGGACACGCACCAATGTTTGATCTATTTTTTCTCGTCTATTGAATTTGGCTCGTCTACGCAACCCCACGTTTTACCATGATTATTAGGTCTATTGTTCTTTGCAATCGAGAGGTTAAAATTCGTGGACATAACTTATAATACGAGTGGTCTAGACAATACGAGCCCAGGGTGCCCTTATTCTCTTTGTTCTGTGGATGCTTCGTATTAAGCTGTCACTCGTTAGGTGGAGGAGGAATTCTTTTTTCTCGCCGGAGAATTTGGTGCTAACCTATGCGATACGTTCCAAAGCGTCCGGTTGCATTTTCAGCAGGGACCTCCTTGGCCCAGATAACTCCACCGGATCCACCCGATATTGGCTGGTTTGGAAGGACTAATATCTACAGGGGTCTTGCACTTTTCCGGCTGGTTTCCACTAGTATCGCCTGGAGGGGAGGTGTTATTTTAGTGCGCTACCATTGTCCCTCTCACAGAGCATTGTGAATAGATAGGAGCTAAACTTCTCGTGAAAGTGGAAAGAGCCATAGCAGCAGAATAGCTCGATGCTACGGTGGTTTCCAGCTGCCACCACTCCATGGCTGCTTCGCCACTAGTGGCTGCCAAGCTGGAGACGTCAGGTATCACTGTCACCACACATGCAGCTATGCCTCTAGTGAGATCTGCTCCATCTGCCCCTTGACCCAAATATGCTTAGTGTCGCTCACCCCTTGTTGTCCCTTGGGCAACTCTAGCCTCAGCACGTTAGCACATGCCCGTGCTATCTTACGTCTAGAAGGGGCCAACTACACTAGCAGGACAGGGAGCCGCTTTTAGCAAGTCTACTCCGGTCCAAAGCGTCCTGGGGTTGGCGCAAGGGCCATCTCCAAGTCTTGGCTCGGGCCGAGAATGAGTATCTTCTCTGTGGGTAGTTTTTAGGCGAAAAAAAGGTCCTGTGCAGTCCTCGCTTTGAACAATAAAGCGAGGGGTTTAAAACCGCTGTATTACTTACATTAGTGTGCAGCAGCATTGTTTTGACATTGGTCGAGGCATTAATAGCCGATGCGACACCCTCCTGTCAGCTGTCAGATGAGAGATCCACACACGTCAGACTAGCAGATAGCGTGTGGCGTCACGGTGGCTGCATCCCCAGCCGTTCCGGAAGCCCGGTCCGCGAGCATTTTAGAAAAGGCCCGCACGGACAAGCAGGGTAAAGGTGCGGTACTCCACACGGCACGGTGGCGGCACTAAGCCCGTTAGAACGGCAAAAAGCGGCATCGTTTCCTAGGTTTGAGGTTCACCTTGTTTTGTGCTGTTCCCCGCGATAGGCCTTCCATTCTTCCATTGTTTTGACCGCCTTGTGCCAATTTTCGTTGGCCTCGTGCAGCTGTCGCTTTAGCACGGCCACCTCGCTATCCTGGTCGACTTCAGGTAGTGTGAATCGTTGCGCCAGGGCGTCTCTGAGTTGCGAGAGGTTATCAGTCATGGTGGCAGCAAGCTCGTATACGTCATCGGTTCTGTTTAGTGAAAACGTGCCTCCATGCTGCAATTCGGAGACGGATAATTGGACGATGGAGTTGAGGTCGTTTTCAGAGGGTGGTTTGCCTTCTGCAGCTTGGGTCTCTTCAGCATTCCGTTTCAGCATGTCTATATCGTCAATAGTCTTGTAGATGAGCGACAGCAGCATTTTATTGTCTCTGATGAGCTCATTGTCCAGCTGTCTGACATCTGGAGATGGAGGTGTAAATGTGACTAGCGAATCAGAAGACAGCCCGGTCCCTTTTCGGGCTAGTTCTCGCATTCGTTCCAGACGAACGTCCCGTTTGCGCATTTCAACCATACTCATTTGTTTGAATCTGTCGACAGCCATTTTTGCACGTGTGAGACTTCCTCGTTCGTTTTTTGCTGTTGTTTCCAGTCTTGCAATTTCGCGTTTGGCGTTTTGCAACGCGTTTTCTTCGTGAGCCAAACGCGTCTGATTCTCGTGATTTTTGCGTTCGTGGGCCCGAATTTCGTTCCGTAGTCGGTCGTTGTCGTGTTCCAACTCTGCCACTCGTCGCAGTCGATTTTCTTCGGCCTTGGAGTCCTTTTCCAGGGACTGTAGCAGGGAGTATATGGTGTTGATCACCAGCATGTCGTTCTCCTCCACATTGTCTAATGGCGTTTCAGACACTGTGGCGAACCTGAGACGCTCATTAAGAAGATAGCCCTTGGAGACGAGCGTGTGGTTGATGAATTCCGCAGCTGCTTCCATCGTGGTGTGCAGAGGAGGTTTTTCTCTGTCGCGTTTCTCTTGCGTGTGACATGCATGAGATTAGATAGATAAGCTGCGATTCGACCTGTAGACTGAACTCTTTCAACTCGTTCAAAAGTACGAAAATGGTTCTGAAAGAAGAAATTAATTGCGAAAATCAATTGAGGGGTAGAGGAAATAATTAATTCCGATCTCAATGATTCTCAGGGGAAGCAGTTGTCCGGTTTCAACCTGAAACCCCAGTAAAAGGCCATGATCGACATGACTAAGAATAATTGATTCGAGACATGAACAATAATACCGTTTAATATCCTTTATCTTTGTTCCAAGCAGCCAAAACGCCACCCGTTGCTGTATCATCAGACCTTCGTTTGGAGATGCCAAAGTGGGAGTTTACCAGTTTAGAGACCTCTTGCTAAACCTGCCTAAACCTCACGGTTGCTTCATATCGCCATATCCAGCAATTTATGATAATTTCTTTTGACGGCCGGTCCGTGGCCCGTTTCCCGTAAAAAATACGGCTTTTATATGGATACTAATCTACCAGGTACGATACTTGATCCTCGGGATCTGATCACACTCAATCTGGATCTTACCGTAAAAATGTCCTCACTCTGAAACACCATTGTCTATCAGAGCCTCTTCTCCACCCACACCTTTCTACCTTCTTGCTTTGCCACCTTGCTCCCATGACACCGCAGAGACATTGCTAGAGCAAGAAATGCGCTTTTAGCCAAGCTCAGAATGCCACTTGAGACCCCCGTCAACCGTTCCTGTATCACCTCTGGAGAGGTCCACACCCTGGGTGAGACAGTGGCTGTACGTGCAAGCTTGTTCAGGGGCTTGGTTCAGGCGCTTAGCATGATACCTGGTGTCTCTAACCGGGTGAAACAGTCTACCGGGACTCACCTTTGCATGCTCTTGAACCACAACCTGGCGCGACTCTACCTGACCCGGCTAATGTTGCACTTCAGAGTTCACCATCGCCGAGGGGTGCATTGCAGAGCTGCACTTGCGGACCCACGCAAAAGTGACCCCGTCGATCCCGTCTATCGCTTTTTCCCCGCCGTTGGCTCTTGCTGATTTGCTCCATTGCTAAATCGGAAAGTGTGGGGTCAGAAATGAGACAGAACTGGGGTCGTGACAGCAAGATAAAACGGTGGGTCCCAACTATCACATGCAAGACATGACGGCCAAGAATGCTCCTGGTGGACTCTGCAGTAGTAGGCCACATACCACATGCTGGACGACCCCTAGGGCCTGCACAAGAGCCCCGATACATGGACCCAAGCCCACTCAAGCTCCTCCCACAATAGACAACGTTCCAGGTTTGCAACCTTGCGCAAGATGTTGCAGGTGGTCAAACCCAAACGGTGTATCTAGACAAGGATAGCTCTTGTTATGACATTTAATTTTAGTCTCAATTGTATGATAGAGTGTCGACTTATGTTGATACAATTCCTATGTATTACATACACAAGTTCGTTTCGAGCAGCCAAACAATAGAGAACAGGTGAGGAAAAAGAAGGCGGAAAAAACAAAGCGAAGGAAAAAACTTACGACAAGGGGGGCAGTAACTTACGAAAAACATGCACCCAGCGGCAACATAAACCTGCATTGCACAAAGACTGTTATAATAAGTTATAAATGGTGTTAATAATAAATGATCGGACGGGGGAAGATGCGCTGAGTACACGAGCTACCACAAGGGTGTAGAATCGCCGGTATTGAGCGAGCAAAGGTGAAAATGAAACAATTGTGACCCATTGCTAAGACACAAAACACCACCGCAGCATTCTTCCCCCTCCACACATAACCCCACACAGGCTGTCTCCACCTAGAAATGCACACCCCCTTCTCTCTTCTCAGACCCTCTCTATTCAACATGGTGGTCGAAGAAGCCTTCAACAACACTTGCTGCAGGACCCAAGGCGGCCACTAGAGGAGTGGTTTGTCCGCTGGCTGCAGGTGAGAACTGAGGAATCACGGCAGGCATGGTTGGAGGAGCAAAAGTAGACCCTGTAGCTGTAGGCAGTCCTCCTGCACCTCCCATTCCCGCGCCCGAAGCTGCGCCACTGTCCTTGGGCTTGTACTCCAGAGAAATGGCAATCTCCTTGGTCAGCTTGGTCAGCGTTCCCAACGCCGCAGACGCATTGCCCAGAATCGGAAGATCGTCCATAGCCTGTCGAGTAGCGGCCAGCATAGCAATCACCACCTTGAGAAAGTACGATGTGGTGTCGAGAAACTGCTGTCGCGGTGGGAAGTCTCCTCTGGCCACTCGATCGAGACGCTGACGCACCTGACGAGTAGCATCTGCGCCTGCCACACACGTGGACGTGAGCTCTTTGACGAGAACTGTCACGTGAGGAGGGATTGTGCCTCCGGCATGTGCTGACGCTGCTGCGCTCTTGGAGATGAACTCCGTCAGCTGGCCCAGGACGTTCTGAGCACAGTTTGTCGCGCTAATGAGCTTCTCGTAAAGCGCCCGGTCAGCGGGAGACACGGTGCTGAACTTGTCGGGCTCGTTGGGCGGGAACAGAGTGTGCCACGCGTTGTGGACCTCCGAGAGCGATCCAAACGTCGACAGCAGCATCAGACGCGAATACCGAATGTCTGCCGATGCAAACTGGGCAATGTTGGAATGCAACAGAGCCAGAATGCGACGCAAAGAACCCACACAAAGACCTGCCCGTTCCACCACGGTAGACTCCACCGTGGCGTCCTGTACCGTCTCCTCGTATCTCTCCAGAGCTGCAAGTAGCGCCTCCTGCTGTTGCTGGCACGTGCCGTGTAGATTGGCCGCTTTGGCCACCAGTTTTCTATCTTTACAAAAGCCGCTGTATGTCTTGATGGCCGGCAGAATCTCGGAGAAGGCAAAGAGGATCTTTCGACACGCCTCGATCGTGTTGTTTTTGCGTTCTTCTGGCAGCGTGGACAACCGTTTGAAGTAGGCACCAGTCGAAGAGCCCTGGCCCTGCACGGGTTCTCCAATCGCCGAGTCGTGAGATGCCCCTCGAGCATGCGACGATGTGGATCTGTATTTTTTGACAATGACGCCCATGCGTTTGGCCTGACGGGACGAAATGGGGTCATCTTCGAGGGGTGTCACTGGGGGTGTGGTATGCACGCCTTGAGCTGTTTGCGATTGTGATGGGGGTAGTTGTTGTTGTGTTTGTGTCCCTGGCACCTGTGGCTGTGTTCGTTTACTCCTGAGCCATTCCTTGACCTCTTCCACCCAGTCCAGCACTCCCTCGGCCTGAGGGTCGACACATGGAGGCGGAGGATCCACAAACGGGTTTCCGTCAATCTCCATGAGTCTTAGTTCTGCCATGTCGGCAATAAACGAGGGCACGTAGCGCAGCTTGTTGTGTGAAAACGACAGCACCATGAGGTTGGTGAGCCGCAGCATGCCCTCAGGAAAGGCCTCGACCTGGTTGTACGACACATCGAGGATTTCCAGCGTAGTAAGGCGAGTCACGACAGCAGGAACGTTGTGTAGAGCGTTATTGCTCAGATCCAGATACCGTAATTGCGTCATATGGCCCATGAGAGGAGGCAGGTCTGTCAGCATATTGCCCGTGAGAGACAGCTTTCGGACCCGCAACAGCAGCTCTGCCACGCCATCACTCACCTCAGTCAGCCCCATGTGATTGAGCTCCACCCCACGCTCTTCGTCTCCTCCAGCCTCCTCCACCTTGCGTTGCACGTCTTGAATCAGGCCCATGAGGTTGGTGTCAACTTGTGGAGATGTCGTATAATGGCGGACCGATAGAGTTGACATGCAGCTGGGAGAAGATGATGTCATGTGTGAGGGTTTTGGGTAGGGGTTGTGGAGGGGGGGTAGGGATGACGTGGCTTATGTGGTGAGATCTTTTTGCTGTATTTATTGGTTTTTCTATATATATGGTGTCTTTCTCATTTTTTACGTACGTCGTAGGGCCTTCTAAGTGTGCCCCAAAAGACGTGTTTGGTTGGAGGGTAGAGGTGCTTGGATTCATAACCTTGTCAGGGGCTGTGGGGGTGACATAATACTGGTGCTAGTATGATTAATACTGGTACGAATAAGTAATAGTATCGTACATATGGTATAAGTTATAGTACAATGGTATCGTACAATGGTACCAGTACCGGTACAAGTCTACAGGCTATTTATCACGGAAATTAGATCATTTATCTTAATATGCGTAAAATTGCAAAGTTTTTATCGAAATCATTGTGGACCGATTTATTCTGCTGAATCTAGTATTGGTGCCTTGGCTTGTAAGCGAACTCCTATTTCTTACCAGCCCTAATGGGGTAATGATTTGAAATCATCAACTGACCGATGTGTAATCATTACTACTACTGATGGTTGCCCCGTTACAGTTATATGTTCGTGTTGTTTATATAATGCAGCGAAAGTCATATAATGCAGCGAAAGTCATACAACTAAGGTTGTCCTTCATCCTGCCTATTTTCTTCTTATCTCCTCTAACTATGCAGTCGGATACTTGTGAAATTGTTGGTGTACAACGAAGTCCAAGTATCTGGAAACTAGTAATTCTCATTTCCAAGTAGTCTCCAAGTAGTCTCCAAGTACGCAATCTTCTCGTACATGAACCAGAACTAGAACTACGATAGACGTAGTGATACACTGACCGCTAACCACAGACCAACCAGTCTCTATACAAAGTAATATGGAGCAGTTCTTTTTGCTGATACTTTGGAAAAATCAATTCGCATCGTGATTTATCAATTGGATCAGCACAATAGAATCCTGCGCCAAAATAGGGGAAACAATGCGCGTGTGCCTATCGTCCTACACGAGACTCTATGTCTATGACTAGATGGCCAGCTGACGGGGCTGTGTAGCATTCCTGTTTGAAGGGATGGGTCTCAACAAACGAGAAAGTAAGAGTGAGTGATGGACATTTTTATCAGGTAAGACAATGGATCATCATCGTGACCAGATCAACAAACAAGCGACGATTAAGCGACCCCAGGCATGGTTATTGGACCCACCAAACAAGGAAGAAGCAGTATTTTGCCAGAGTGGAGACGGTATAGGAGAATATTTCCTTCAGTACGCGTATTTTTTATTTCACACAGCTGAATTAACGACTTTTGAACCTCCCGACCCCTTGTCTGCCGAAAATAACTAAGAAATAGTGCTCAACGTCAAAATTAAGAAATGCAGGGCATGGAACCGGCATGACGTAAGGACTTGCACTGTATCGCCTCCAAGGGGGAATTCAGCAATCCACGGGCTTAGCAAACACGTTCATTCCGACGCTCACATCTGGCCTGAAGATCCATTTCCGTAACTCGAGTCCCCATCCAGCTTCCATCCATGTAGAAAAAAGGAAACCGAGTGACCGGAAGGGAAACTGGGTTTATCGTAACAGAGAAACAACCCAATCCCAGGCTGTTGCACAGTCTTCTAGAAAAAGTAACCAGGGCCGCACAAAAGAAAAAACGCTGGTGTCTGGAGGGACAAATGCGGAAAAAAGCAAGTGTTCCCGTCGGGTGAGTATGGAACGCTTTGTTCTTTCGAGGAGCAAAATATCCGAGGTGGATATATGCTTATTGCTTAATCAGCAGGCCACGGACTCAATCTACAAATGCACCAATGATTCCCTTGCCAATTTCCTTTTGCCTGCCTTTTTACTCTTCCAAAATGCTCATGTTTCAGTCTCTTACATAAGCTGTTCCATTTTTTACCGTCTACTTAACTAACCCAAACGGGAACTGAGACAATGGTAAAGAAGCCCCCTCCTGCACTGAGCTTGTTGGTCTTGTCTGTTGGGGCAAAAAAAGCAGTTCCACACAGCACAAGCGAGCAAAAAAAGCACCGTTCCCGAGCTTCTTGCACTTAGGGTCTTTTGTTGGCGCTGAATCCGGAGCGGTTTGGAACAAACATTCTTGAGTATAATTCGATACGGAGCTATTGTTTTTGGGGCTAAACACACGGACCGATCACTAGTCGAAAACCACCCGCTTTTCCCGCCGTAATAAAAAAAATATGCGTTGTGAAGATCGGTCCACAACCCCTGCTTGGCGTCAAGACTCGCCCGTATGTATGCTCCAGTACGACCCCGACTGCACAAGGTATGTATGGCCTGACTTGATTCAGATGGGCCACACCTTACATGGAGCATGACGATCTTTGCTTGTCTTGACCCCTCAAAGATCGTCGTCCCTACATTATAGACTTGGAGACACCGTGTGGAACATGGGGAAGAGCTGGGGTGAAAGAAAGAGACTAGGGCTCGTTTCGTCGCATATCTGTACGCTACCCCGGATTCTCAGCTCTCTTACCGGGGCAAGACATTTTTGAACCCCTCAGGGACCCCTCCATCGCCCCCACCATGCTTGAACGCTTCCTTGTGCAAACTGTCTCACCTCGAACCCCTAGTTTATCGCCTCCCGCAGTAGGACTGCACCTGGTAGGTCAGGTTTAAATTGCAGATCGTGTCTCACGTTACTAGGAGCCGTAGATCTGCATCCGCATCAGCACAGGCGGTTGGATGGTCCGGTTCAGGAGCAACTAGCGTTGGTGGGTGCTTGTGGTTGCAAGCTAGCAAATCCGATGTGCACTACCGCCTTCTTGCATCTCCGTTTCCCGCAAGTTTAACCCAATCCCAAACCAAGGAGATTGAGGCCTCAAGCGGTTGCAAAAAAGCTGTCGGAAACTTGTGGCAACTAGAGCCTCACTGAGACCCGTCTGTTACAAACCCTCGGCTCCTTGCTTTCTTTAGCGCCGGTATGAGTTTAGGACGTAAACTCGGAACTAATCATAAGACATGTGCTACAATGAATGACTTGTGAGACCAATAACTGTCTAACACATTTAACGGCATATATATACGTTGGCGCAGACCGTTGATACTCTAGTCAGACAAAAAATGCCCCTCCTGGCTGTATAGCGACTGCAATAAGAAGTGTCGGTCATTAACCTCCATAGATAAGCAGCCCCTCGCGTTTTTTTTCACCTTAAAACCTGCTCGTATAGCTTAGTTGCTCGTATCACCGTCCATACGGCACTCTGTTACACACTGTCTCCTCGCCATGCACACATCTACATTACATTATGTTCATTATCTATATTTAGTCCTTTTGAGAACCTTGGAGATCTCCGAAGAAGGTCCTGACGAGCCCCTGAGATTAAATGACTCATGGGACGCAACAGCGGAAGCAGCCGCAAGAGACCACGCCGTATCCGGGTTCTCCCGCGCTCCATACCGAGCGCTTCCAACCAAAGGCTTATCCCTCGTTAATCGCCTTCAACCGTGAAATGGCCTTGGGGTGCTTTTGGGCAGCAGCCTTGAAATACCACTTCTTGGCCTCGTTCAGATCCTTATGCACACCAATACCCACCTCGCAGAAGTAGCCCAACGCGTACTCGGCCTTGACTAGACCCTTTTCTGCAGCCTTTCGGGCCCACAAATAAGCCTCGGTATCACTCTGCTGCAGAATGCCGTCACTGCCAGTCAGATACCAGCCCGAAAGCGCCAGCTCAGATTCAGGCTCGCCCTTCTGGGCCGCGTAGGAGTACCAAGCAATGGACTTTTTGGCATTCACATCGCAGCCCAAGGTTCCATACTCGTAGCAGCAGCCCAGACGGAACTGAGAAGGAGGGTAGCCCAACTTGCCTGCTGCCATAAATAGAGACAGGGCTCGCGCCTCATCTTTTCGAACCACAGACCGTCCATCCGCGGAGATGGCACTCATCTCATATGTGGGGCGCTCGTAGAGAAGAGCCAGCTCGTGAAGAGCATGCGGGTTCTCGGAATCGGCCTTGGAAGCAGCCTCCTCCAACAGAGCCACAGCTTCCTGAATGTTCTTCTGCTCGCCCAGAGTACCGTGTAGATGGGTCATACCAAGCTTGTAGAGAGCCTTGGTGTCACCCAGATCAGCGGCTCTCTTGTACCACAACACTGCCTTTCGAGCATCTCGTCGAGTTCCAATGCCCAGCTCAAAGCACACTCCGACTCTGTACGAGGCCTCGGGATGATTCAGACCAGCGGCCTTGTTGTAAAGATCAAACGCCCGCTCCTTGTCTGTGCTCTGGACTCCGTACTCAAACACGGCAGGAGCATAGTTGACGGCAGCCAGCTTCTTGACGATTTTGAGACCTTGCGTCGTCCAGTAGTCTCTGTTCTTCTTGGCTGTTTTCGAGTCGATGGGATTGCCGTTCTGAGCCTTGTCTGCCAGCTGAGACGCAGCTTTGAACATGGCCTGTGCATACTCGAGCTGTGCATGGTTATCTTCGAGATTGACCATGGCCCGCTGTTTTTTGGCCTCCAAAGAAGCATGCGTAAATGTAAGACTGCTTGGGCTAGGAAACTCGCTAGTCTTGGCCTCCGAGCCCCGTCGCTCTTCACCACCAAATCCTCCAGTTCGAGGATCTCGAGGATCTTGTCGCCGGTCTTCCGAACCTCTCCGATGATCGTCTCGTCGTGCATCATTGCCCGTTCTGATAGGATAAGGCGCATTAGGGTGCGAAAAGGATGACCTTGTTGGCGATGGATGTGAAAGCTGAGCAGATGACTGTGAAGGGGAAGATGAACTGATGTGCATCGGAGGCTTCACAGGCACAGCTGCAGGAACATTCAGCGCATACATGCCGTTTTGAGGTTGAGGAACCGGAGGAGGAGCGTGTGTAGGCAGCTGGGTGCGCTCCTCGTCGTAGGGGTTCTCCTCCCTGTAACTGTCAACGTACTGATGGGGAATAGGGTTGACGGGGTTTTCGGGCTGGGGGTAATGTGACATTCGCGCGTAGATTTTGCGCTCGATCTCTGCGCCCCGGCTGTCACTGTGATTGTTGTTGGTGGCGTACGAGTTTGACGCTGCTGCTGATGTGAACTGGAATCCGGAGTTGGAGTCGTGAGAGTCCCGTGAGTCTGTCTGTGTCGGTGAAAACGTGTTGCTGCTGCTACCTCTGTCGCTTCCACGGTTGTAGTCGTTGCTGCCACGGTTGTAGTCGTGTAGATCAGGCGTACTTCGAGACGCCTGTTGAGGAATAGACGGTTTCACCACAGGACTGTGTGAAGCAGCAGGAACCTTGGCCTTGGGCAGAGGGTAGGGAAGATGCGTAGCCTGGGGCGAGTTGCGTTTGGCCACTGTAGCTGCGTAGGACTGGACTGGAGGTCCTGGGTTCTGCAGCGGGCTTTTGGAGCGCACACTAAGGTTGTTCATGCTGGCATTGAGATCCGGTTCGGACTGCGAAAACGCATTTTGTTGCGGCTGCTGGTAGCTGTTGTTGGGGTGATGCTGGTACTCGTCCTGGCGCGGCGGATACGACTGTGGCTGGCTTCCCACGCTGGGCGACTGGTTGTGTTGGTGGTCGTTGTAGCCGTGGTTGTGGTTGTCGTAGTCGTGGTTGTCGTATCCCTGGTCGTACCCTTGGTTGTCGTACCCTTGGTTGTCGTACTGATCGTACCCTTGGTCGTAGCCCTGGTCGTATCCCTGATCGTAGTGTTTTTGGGGAGGAGGTGGTTTATGATGCTGGGGAGGAGCATGTTGAGAGTGTTGGGGAGGAGGTGCATGCTGAGCGTGTTGGGGAGGAGGTGCGTGCTGGGGAGCATGCTGAGGAGGAGCTCTATAACCTCCCTGACCACCCTGGTGACCCTGACCACCCTGGGGACCACGTTGAGGATGTGGTTGCTGAGGTGGTTGCTGGGGAGGTGGCTGCTGATAATGTCCTTGGCCCTGGTTCTGTGGAGGACCCTGGTACCCTTGGCCTCCTCCGTACTGATCATACCCACCTCCGTACTGGTCGTACCCCTGGTCATACCCTTGGCCTCCTCCGTACTGGTCATAGCCCTGGCCTCCGTACTGATCGTAGCCCTGATCATACCCTTGATCATAACCCTGATCGTAGTACTGCTGCTGCGGAGGAGGCTGCTGGACGGGTTTGGGGGGTGGCTGAAACTGTTTCGCGGGCTTGTACCGCTGACGTGGCCCCGGACCTCCGTGTGACTGAGCTCCAGGAGGTCCAGAAGGTCCCCCAGGTCCCGGAGGAGCAAACCGCTGAGGAGGACCTGGCTTACCGCGTCGTGGAACTCCGTAGGAACGGCCGTAATTCATGCCAGGTTGGTTGTACTGCTGGGCCGAGGCCATGGGGGCTTCTCCAGGCCCATCGCGACGTTTCAGCCGGTCTTTGGCAGGTAGGGCTCGTGAGATGCCGTCCATGGTGTGGTGGGTAGAAGTGGTGGTATAGAGTTGGATGGGAGTATGTGGAATGTGGGTTAGGATAGAGCACGCTACACGAGACGTATACGTTACATGGGAGTCATTATCGTGTAGGAGGAGATGTTGTGTTTGACAAGTGGCACAGAAGTGGCACAGATAGGTCGATTTATTATTTCCGCTCTGCAATTGGCTGGTCTAGTATCGTCTCCTGATGAGTCGCTTTTAGACGGAATGAAATCACATAGTATAGTTCACTGTTCTTGTCTGATTTGGGACAAGTCACGTGGCACAACGCGTAATGCGTAACTCCACAGAAAGCAAGTGCACTGCATGTAGATGGAGTATGAACAGGTGAACGACATTCGGGTGACAGGTATATAAAGTGAGTAAGTGGGTAAGTGAGTAAGTTAGTCACTCTAAGACACCACAAACACCAACCACCCTCCCACCCACCTCATCGACGATCCTCAGATACAAGACACAATCGTACATAACCCCCTGTCTCTCTCTGAGGTTATTAACAGGAAAAATGTGGAGATAAGATCGGACTACAGACGGGTGCAACGGCCCAGTCCCCGTGACTCGGACCATGTCGTTGGCACGCTTCTTGCTGCGTCCAGAACGTGTCAAGGCGTGATTCCAGCTTCCATCAGCCCATAAATCCTCTGGACACGCCAACTAAGCGTTAGCAGGTAATTTAACTGCCGAACCGCTACTTTTTTGAGTTGCACTAACATAAGCAGGTCCTCCATAATATTGGTTTTCACGTCTTGTGATTGGCTCCGTGTCCCGTAGTATAAAACACCTACCCCACCCTTAATTTCGCGCACCAGTCGTGTTTTCTGCTGGAAGTGTGTTGTTCGGGGGCCCAATCTTAGCCCCGATAATAACCCCGAAATTACCTAGCAAAATGTCCCAGAAAACACGATATTGAACCTTAAACGAGATAGCCTTCTCGGTAACCCACATTTTGGTCCTCGATTCCGCATCAATATAAACCAGAGGTATTGGTGGAAGCTTTTCCCGTCCTATACAAGGTGCCTTTTTCCAGGCTAAATAAGTGGTCCCATATTGATATCCACGGACTTAGCATGCTGGAAATCGTGTTCTAGAACCCTTAAAGGGGTTTTGGGTTTGAATCTCCGAATCAAGCCATACCATTTTTTTGATCCATACCAAAACCCAGCCAGTAGGTAGGAAAGGTATTCCCTCAAGTAATGTCGGGAGTGTGCATTAGTCCGAGAGGGAAACATCCATACAGTTTATATTTATCAATTTTTATCAATTTATCGTTAAGATTGATGAATTAGTGAGTACGGTCCGAGCTGGTGACACTCAATGTTTGGAAACTATAGATGAAACTGATACTCAGTATCGGTACATGCTGTACTTTTACTGTAGCTGAATTGCTGTATAAACCGCATAGGTACACACCTTTGCTGTTATTGTATCTTAATTGCTGTTATTGTGTCTTAATACATGTCATCTTGGTTTGTCTGAGTTCGTCTGAGATCTCTACTAGACAGAGTCACGTGTAAAATGATAGAAGCTACGTTTAACCGCGTTATAACTACAAGTACACTTTCGAAGCAAGACCCACTTCTGGATCAATCGGTTATGAAACCAATAGTGCAGGTACCATGTCCAATATCCAATGTCACAGCAATGTACCGAGGAATGTGCGCTTGTGGATCCAACCATTGGCTTTTAGCAATTTCAGATCATCTCCTGATGGGTACAAGGGTGCTTGTAATCCACGCATTCCTCCATTGTACTCGTAATAGAGTAGTTCGACGATCATGAAGTTGACAAGGTATATTATGGATACGTTTGATGCGAATGGCACAGGTGAGTATCAAACGTTTATCTTGAGAGTTTTAGCAAGAACATTCAAATCTGATAGTTGATAGTTGACATCCATAGTCAGTACAAGCTTACCTGTTTCAGTCATTACAAGTTCACCCATAGATCAAACCGGTGGCTTAGTCAGAAGAAAGAGAATGTATCTGTCTCTCTGTGTGGATGAACCGCGGATGAACCTAAGCAAACCGTCTTCACTAATTAATAACAGTCTGATATGTCTCAGTGTGTGTCATATTGCCCTCAAGTAGGTTTGCATACAAGACAGTTTTTGTCTCTACCTGGTACACACCTCCCTTAATCTCACCTCTCTATGTAACATATCTACCCCACAGAGTCTTTGTATAGGCGAGAGATGAAGATAAGCGAGAGATGGAAAGAAGTATGGATACGTTAACACTATTTTTAGAACCAAGTGGTATTTGGAACGGCTGACATTGGTATCAGGTGAGTCTACACTTTTCTACCGAAGCTATAACACTTCTTCTATACCCCTTTCACGAGCTTCCAGCCCTCACCAGTAATTACCCTGTGACTTAGGGTTTCTCTTGTATGTTTCAGTTTTTTTCCCGTCACTTGTTTTTTACAATAACGTCTGATCTGAATTGTTTAGTAGTTACGTCGCCTTACATTCGAGTATTGGAATATATGCTTATTGATGTTATCATGAATTGAATTGTCTGAGAGAAAAAAAAAAGAAACAAAAATCATAAAAAAAGAGCCCGACGCTGTACATAATCAATTAATGTTTCAAGAGGAGCTACCCGCCACATTAGACAAACTCAACCACTTTTCTCTCCCGTTGTGTCTCCTGTAACTCACTAGAAAAAGTCTCAAAGTCTATTCGCGAATGTCTCACGTCTGAAGCACATTACGTTTAAGTTAGAATTGTTGTATGTGAAGCTGGAACAAGATCGTCGCGATGGAAACTTTGCATAAGGCAGGGATTCAGAATTTGTAAGCTTTCGTAAGCAACGGTGCGGCTGGTTTTGGGGCTCTTTGACGACCAAAGAGACCTCTTTTCGAGATCGGGAAAAATGGGCTAAAATCAGACTCCAATTCAAACATCTGTCGGGCCCTTATCAGTGTTTTTTTAGTTTATTTTGATTTTTTGAAAAATCAAAATTGAATTACTGTTCTCCGATCTCTGATACTCGATGATTTGAAAATAAAAGTTGCGTAGAATGCAGAGACAATCGGAACCTATGATCGCAACAAGAGGGAGATGTTGTCTAATCGATCGTATCAACCCAGCCAGGGGGATTTAACACCTATTGTTGATCAATTAGAATTTGTTAATATTTTTAAAATGAATAATCTGATAAAATCTGAAAATAATCTTATTCAGATAGTGAACACCACCAACAGCCCAATCAATGCTCTGCTCGTGCGTTTTCTGCCAGCACCATTTTACACTTCTCCAATCACCTCCCGTTTCAAGCGTTTCTCCCCTAGTTCCAGAAGACGCCTGTCATAATGCATGGCGCCATTGTATGGCCGATTCCCGTAGCTTTTAGCCAAAAAAAGCAACGTTACCACAACAAATCTCAAACAACGGCTTAATTTGTGCTTTAGATTTGAGATCTGCTTGCTGGACAAGGGGCGCTTATTAGGGTTGGGATGCAGCAGGGTTACTCTTTAGACCTTTGCTGCACTGCACGGTAAAAAGCTTATGTGAAGAGCCGAAATTGAGAGGCCACTGGGAAATACAAAAGAGATTGAAAATAACAGGGAGGAGAGAAATAAAAAAAAAGGTCGCGGACACGGAAATAACTTTTTCCGAACTCTTGACAAACCACAGTAGACCCTGCGACAGGGTGTGGTTTCAGGTTGGCATTACAGATACAGTAATTTTGGAGATCGAGGTCTTACCTGGTGTTTTACCCAAGGCTTTATACTCATACACATCTCTCGTTTAACGCATCTCACTCCTTGCAGCCCGTTAGTCAACATTGGTAAGATGTTAGACCCGGAAGCTGCCATTGTCTCCTTTCTACAGTACAAGTACTCCCCCATTGGGCCGTTATTTGCAGCTCCTTTCACCGTTGGAATCAGGAGACGTGGTTTCTACGTCCCGGTAGTGCAGTGTAACCTTCTCCAACCCCCAGATAGATCTCCACATTCCGAGACGCATCTCAGTATCAGATAAAATGAGGGCTTGTATAGAATGTGACCTACCAGGTACGACGATGTAGTAGTGCGGAAATGAGAGCAAAGAACTGTGCCGTTCTCTGTCTCGAATTTGTCTTCTCGGTTCGCTTTTGTGTATTATTTTTTCCCAGATATTTTTTATCTCGGTATTCTCGTGCCCTTTGTCCTCTCATATCGTTTAACTCATCGCCCTCTGCATTGCTGAACCAGGGTGGGCACATGCCAAATCTGACATTGGATGTACTGAAATCCTCTAGTGTTCGATGCATATCAAGGACAATGGCTTTTCATAAATGATAACCTGCGAGGACGGTCAATGAATTCTTTGTTGCACTATAGAGACAGCGTGCGCAGCGACCAGCCCGAAAAAACGCCCAAAACCCAACCATTGCAGAAGCAGGTGAAATGTTAGACAACACCAGATTACCTTGGTGTAATAAATGTGTGTGTTCCGATTAGGCCGTAGGAGTTGTGTGTTCGTCAACGCATCGTCACCAATGAATACACCTGCATTTCGGTGCGTCGGTGCATATCAGGAGACGAGAGACGGGCGATAATTGAACAGTGGAGCCCATGGAGCAACATCCTGACTGCCCTGCATCGATTTACACCCTCGTTTTCGTCGTTTTAAAAATCTGACGCTGATCTGAGTTCTAAAGCCGAAAGCAACCTGTTTCAGGACTGCAGGGGTGGACCGTCTACTAAGCTACTTGTAGCATGGCTGCTTGAAGATCATTGTGAGCTTTCTTCGACGACCAGGTTTCCGGAAATGGAAGTCTGCTTTGGGCAAAAAAGGGGTTGAATATCTAGCTGTTGAAGGGCGAGGGACTTTGTGTAATATATTGAAGGGTTTATATTTGCCATATTGCCCATTGAACCCATCTTTTGGACTCCAATGAAGTGATACAAACAAAACAAGTCATTTTAGAAAATAATAGTCGACGGTTACAACTGTTGCAGTCATGTGGACGCGCACAGCTGTAAAAAGCAACGTGTCAACTCTAGCTTGTTCCAAGGTCTGTCTATGTCTGGTCTGTTCAGAGAACGATACAGTGGATTTCAGCTTCAAAAAATTAATGAGAAACGCAAGGAGAATACGTAACTATCCAGGGTCCAGAGGATAAATTTCCTAAACTGGCCCACACTGGCATTTGGGGGGAGAATTGACTCTCTCAACTCTGAAACGCTTAGTTCGAATTTATCTGTACAGTAGCGTTGTTTACGGCGGGCCGGGGCCTTGCTACTGTCCACGTGAAAATAAAGCAAAGAGGCTGTGCTCTCTGGTCCTCGGTAGTCTGGAGCGGTCCCCGGACCTCTGTCCGGTTTAGGGACTTGTAACTGAATGGGTTCTCTCTCTAAAGTCAACGGCGTGAACATTAAGGAGATACATCTTTGACAAGTGGTGCACTCCAGAGAAGAAGAATGGGGATAAACTGTTAACCAAAATGCTCCTATGATCTCTGGCTATCTACTGGTACTTCTCTCGTCTTTCTCTCAGCTTTATCCGATGAGTAATGAGCTCTTGGTTATGGAGCATCACCACACCCACACATACATTGGGCCACAGAAGTAATTGAGAGAGTGGAGAAGATGGCTAATGTTCGTAGAAGGATTCTTAGAGGCTCGATAATCATCATGGACTGTTTTTCCACGTTCTATTCTTCTTCCGCCTTGTCCTACGAATTTTTGTTGTCTTTTCTGTGTAATTGGGCTTTTTTTAATTCCAAAATACAAGGGGCAAAAATAGTAAAAGAGGATTGGAGACTTCAGTAGAACGATGATAGAGAGGCCTTCTTTACACCCTCATTCACTGGATCTCTGTAGAGGTGCTTTGTCGTTTAATGAGCCCCATTGTTGTGTTGTAGCATAGGTGAACGTGAACTGCAAACTCATAAAATTGTACTGGAATGACCCCTCAGAGTTGATACAATGAATCTAGGAGATCTTTTATGTTTATTAATACATCTTCGGCTAGTTATAACCAGTCTAGCTGACCTTTATCTTGGTTTAAACAAATGCGTGAGCCTCGCTCCAGTTGTTATTCTACCAATTTGATCATAGAAGTGCCACAGAGGAGGGTTGGATCCCAGTCAATTGAGCCGTATCCTACGCAAAAAAATTCTACCAGGAATCCATCACTCTGCCTGGTTTCATGGCCCGGTAATTAAATCCCGAATACGAAATCGATCGTAAGTAGTGGGATTAAAGTTGGGACGAGAGAGGCAAGTAAAGGCTAGAAACACCTTTTAGGAGAAGAAGAAGTTGAGGGTTTCCACCTATGTACGCCAAGCAATCTCGACAGCCTTCCAGTCCGGTTCTAAGAACGTCTAGAAAAGTCTAGTCGCTGTTTACAGTGCTATGGGCTTCCACGTAATAGGAAGCTTATCCGAGAATGTAGAAGTGGGCTATGAATATGAAGGTGGGAATTGATTCTGTTGCCCAGTAAGAATTTTTCTTCTAACTTTGGGTGTCAATTTTTACACGGGATTTGCAGTAGAGAGTCCAAAGTGCGATCCTACAACTCCCCATCTTGAACTGATGCCTTCCGAGTAATAACAAAAGCCCTGCCGACAATAGGGAGTTTGGTTAAAGGGATACAATGTCAATGTTATACCAACAGGCACCTCCTATAGCGTTTTCTTTTTCTACGCGTGTTGATAGTTGTTCGGCATAAGAGTGGGGGGTAGTGCCATACGTAATAGCTTTTTTTTCGTGTAGGAAGTATTATCCAATAGTCCAGCTGACAGTACGAGCCGGGAAACACAATCTAATGGTTGATCTTTTACTGTACTTGTTCCTCGTACAGTGTATTCAAACAAGATTCTTCACGATGATGTTATGAATATCATTTAACTCAGGCTGTGGTTTTCTGAGCAAAGATGAACGTCACAGCAAGGAAAAAATCCCCTAGGTAACGGTCCTCAAACAATAAAAGTGAATCTTCTACGGGGCTCCACCTGACGCTCATTTCTTGAAACGGCGTGATTCATTTCTCATTACCACAACTGGACCCTGCATTAGTGTGTCAAGTGTGTCTTGGAAAATAGAGAGGCTGGGATACTAGTGGACCCCTATTGATACCAATAGAGTTGATAAAAGAAACCATTAACTGGCGTCACTCAGCGTCTTCCGGTGGAAGCTCCCCGTCGAAGGTGATACATTAAATTCCCGAGCCGTCTTTCTTCCATGGACTTTCTTTTGATAAATGGCTCATGTACAAACGGCCCAGCCCGTTGGTGAAGGTTGAACTCTGTAAGAAAAAGAGTTGGGCACAAGCTCATTTGGGGGAGTCGTTTCTTTCTCTAACAAGTCTTTTGAGAAAGCGGTTGGCCTCGGTTGTTGAGTACTTGGAATTTGGCTGCCCCCCACCTTTTTCTCTGGTGGGGGGTTCAATGAATAACAAAGAAGAGCTATTTTTACAAGGCTATAAATTCATAAATCCCCTCCTAAACAAAAACGATATCTGAGTCAAATCGGCCCATAAAGTCATAAGTCCGTGCGCCACGACCTTCTCAATACCTCGTCCTGCTGTTTTTTTTCTGTCACCATCCATAGATCGTCCAGAATTGCTTTTTGCAAGTTTATTACTTTTTGCAAGTTTATTACTTTTTGCAAGTTTATTGCTTTTTGCGAGTCTATCTGGCCTGGTGTCATAAACATCCGTGGAATCTCTAATGATCCCCCATGACAGCTCTTACAAAAAACAGCGCCAGGGGGTAACATTCTGGAGTCAGCAAGTCAGCAGAGATTTCCAAAATAAGCAAATCTCATGTACAAGGATCAGAAAGAGAGACGTTGAAGCTTGATAAATGAAAGAGAAACACATCGGCAGGTTCTAAAGCGAATCTTAAACGATGGTTAAAAAAACAATGGGGATCGACAAGCAATACAACGGGGTGTTCTTTACGAGCCCAACTGCCGGCGTACATTAACAGAATCGTACTTGAAACGTGGCGCCATATGTACAAGTGCCTGTGGCGAACATTTTCCTGCCCACTGGTACCTCCTGACTACCAGCAACTTCTCAATAAATATTTTATCTTGAAACATGTTCATCCGTGTGTTTATTTATGTCGGTGCGATAAGAGTGACTGCCTGTATATCGTTGGATTTTCGATGCCCACCTTCTGGGTGAGTTTGACGACCGTTTCCAGATCATGTACAAGACCCAGAGATTCGGTTGCTGAACTGATCTCGCTTTGTGGATCCCCTTTTTTACTTGTTTCAGCTACATTGAGATGCTACTTTTGAGGGACAGGTGGCTACTTTTGAGGGACGAGTGAACCTGTACTTCAGTGTTGGACTCAGATCGAAGAGGAGAAAAATATGGTGGATTCCTCGCACTGTTTTCAAGTGACCATCTTCTAAATCAGAACACATCGGTTCCTGGATCTCTCGTTGACGGTTCCTGGATCTCTCGTTGAAAATAGCTCAAGTTGCTTGATATGCAGCATGAGTGGAGACCAGCAAACGCACAAGTGGCAGTATCAGGGGCAACGGGTGGCTCTTAAACTATCTACACACTGCTCTGAACTTGCCAGATCCCTTCTACCAGCCGTTTTGTTAGGATAAATGTCGACAATTGCTTCTTGACAGCTTTGCTTACAGCTGGAATGTCTATTAATCGAAGAATAGAGGGCTGGTGACGTATCGGGAACTTCACAGATCGGTTCCTGAGACCAATAGCTCTTGATTGATAGCATATACGACTTCTTCGGACCTCTTCATCTCGTTACAATTCACGATATTCCTTTGCTCTCTACCCCTATTACTCTGTCAAGTGTTTCCACAGCGCCACAATTAGCAAAAAAACGGACCCAAAGAGAATATCGTCTTTGATTCTCGAAACTACCATTATTACCACATTTATTTCCACATTTATTTCCCATTTTATTCTCCAGACCACTTCTCAAACGTGTCCAGATAATTGCCACTGCCTAACGTGCGTCTAAGATGCAAGTCTCTGCACCGTACAGAAAAAAGTTGACCCTGGTTCACATCTCCACACAACAGCTTAGAGACGATGATACGAATGCTGAATGGCGTCAGGGGCGTCGGTAGAGGGTTTTGTAACTCTCTACGGACCCCTCTCCATTTTGCTCGGTCGTCAAATAGTCAAAAATTCCGCTCGACGCGTCATTCTACGTATCTGCGTTTTGCCAGTACCATCACAAGAGCAGACAAGTTATTACGCCGCGGAGACTTCAATCCGTCTCATCTCAAGTCTCTATCGCCTATGGAGGCGTTTACCCACATTCCCACTTTTTATCCGGAGGAAGTCAAGTCTTTTTACGACAGTATCGAGTTCCAGGGTCTGGAGGCAGAACTGTTGGAGAGGATCAAAGAAGAGCCTGACGTTTCCAAACGACTGGGAAAAGTGATGGCTTTTCTGCGAAACCAGATTGTTCAGGGCCATGCTGTTCAGGAGACTCATTTACTTGAATGGTTCAAAAAATACGTGCGAATTGAAAACGGAAAAATTGAGCCGCTCTATTCCAAGAACAAGAAACGTGTGTGGACCGAGGACGAGGTCCGGGAGCTGCTGAACCACGTGGTCAATCGAACACAAAAGCCCTCCGTCGAATTCCTCAGGTGGCTGTCTCAGGAAGACTCTGTTCTCTGTGAACATCATCTGTTTCGGTCGTATATCAAGGATCTTTTGGTTTCCAGAGGATTTTCTGTCGAGCGACAGGGCAAGGTGGATATGCGATACCCCGAAGAGCTTTATCCCGATGCCCGGATGCTCACCCGGAAAATCATCTGTCATTTGGGCCCTACTAACAGTGGTAAGACTTACAGAGCACTGGAGCGTCTCAAAAAGGCCAAAAGTGGCTACTACGCTGGTCCCCTTCGTCTGCTGGCTCGTGAGACGTACGACCGAATCAAAGGCGAAGGTATCCCCATCAACCTGAAGACTGGTGAGGAGGTTATCAACCACGAAGACGAGTTTGGAAGACCTGCTCCTCTGACAGCAGGAACGATCGAGATGACCGACACCAACCAGGCCATGGAGGTGTGTGTCATTGACGAGATTCAGATGCTCAGCGACCAGTCTCGAGGCTGGGCATGGCTTAATGCTGTGCTAGGAGTTCAGGCCAAGGAAGTGCATCTTTGCGGAGAAGAGAGTGTGGTCGACATGATTGAGCAGATTGTCGCAAAGACAGGAGACACTCTGGAGATTAACAGATACGAGCGACTGGGTACTCTGGAGATGGAAAACAGACCCATGAAGAGTTTGCATGAGGTGAGAGCAGGAGACTGTGTGGTGGCCTTCTCGCGAAAAAAGGTGTTTCAGTACCGAAAGGAAATTGAGGAGAAAACAGGCAAGAAATGCTCCATCATCTACGGCGCCTTGCCTCCGGAAACTCGAGTCACTCAGAGCAGAGACTTTAACACCGGAGTAAACGAGGTTCTGGTGGCCACTGACGCTGTGGGAATGGGTCTTAACCTGTCCATCAACCGAATCGTCTTTGCTGCCATTCACAAGTTCAACGGTATCGATAGCGTCGCCCTACTGGAACCTCCGCAAACAAAACAGATCGCAGGAAGAGCAGGTCGATACAAGGTGCCTGGAAGTGACAAGGTCGGAAGCGTGGGTCTGGTGACTACTATGTCCAACCAGCAGACCAGATTTGTCGGAGAATGTCTTGCTGCACCCACAGTCATGCTTCAAACACTCTACGTCAAACCCCATGACGACATGTTCGCTCCACTGGTGTCTAGTGTCAAGGGACTGGCTAAACTGATGGCCAGATTGAACCAGCTGACAGATCTCTCTCCAGGGTACAGACTGCCTTCGTTTGAATCCCAGTTCGAACTCTCTGAAGCCTGCTACCAGGGTCTGAATGTCGATCTGGCTCTCGGCATTTCGGGTCTTCCGTTCGGACACGCAAAATACTGTGTTTCTCAGGTTCTTGCTATGACTAAAGCTATGGCTCTCGGATCTGTCTACACGACTGCACAACTTTCTGAACCGGCTCTAAAGGCATATTTCGAAGCTCCCATGGCTGTGGAACGACTCAAAGTCTTGGAAGACTTGCATAAAATGATTTCTGCCTACCGATGGCTGCAAAACCGGTACCCCGAGACCTTTGTGGACATAGAGGGAGTCAACAAGTTGCGTCTACGGGTCGAGGATGGCATCAACGACATTCTTAAGAGCAACCCTAGGAAGAAGAGCAAGAAGAGATGATTGTATATATCAGGGAAATGGAGGAGGATCATGTATATAGTGCTACTATGTAGCAGTTAATTATTCTAACAGCACAACTTGTAAGTGGTACAAGAACGATACAGTCCATATCAAGCCCGTAACAATATGTACTTGTACTTGTAGCAGTGTCACGACACTTCAGATCACCTACCCCACTTACTCAGTTCGTCTCATAATCATAATCTATCAATAATTTACATCAGTTTACAGTGTGCGTGCGAGTTAGCGTTGGTTTATGCGTCATGGGCCAGTCCAGCTGAGCCCCCGCCAAGGAAATGTCCTACGACTGCCAAAAGTCGCACCCGGGCGGGAACTTGCCATTATATGTGGCCGGAGCAGTCTTCAGCGGATAGAACAGATCACTGTCCATGTCCATGTGGCCCATGTGGCCGAGGTCGACCCGAGGAGTGGGAGTCTCCGACTTTGTAGGCATCATTCGACCTCCAGGGGTGCCGGGATGGTTGTTCCACGACGAGTCCGTGAGAGTACGGGTCATGGGAGGAGCAGCCTCAAAGGGCGCGTCCAAAACATCATAAGACATGCCCACGGCGGACATGGACCGGGTCATGGGATAGTAGTAGTCCGAAGAACCCACGCCCTGGCCAGGAGTGGCCGGAGTGGGGATGGGGGCGGCCACAGAGATGGAAGTGGCAGGGTTGGAAGGTCCCTGTGCTCTCTGGCCGCTTGCAGAGCCAACACTCTGCACGCCTTGAGGCAG
The DNA here is from genome assembly GCA_017639365.1 of Yarrowia sp. E02. NCBI lineage: Eukaryota > Fungi > Ascomycota > Dipodascomycetes > Dipodascales > Yarrowia > Yarrowia sp. E02. The sequence goes on along the minus strand of JAAQQX010000003.1, from coordinate 1,849,949 downwards.
CGCCGAGCCAGGCGACACGTCAGAGACGGGAGACTCCATGCCGCCAACCCGTCGGAACACCACCTGGGCACTGAAGGCATCCTCAGCCTTGGCAAACTCCCACAGGAGCACTCCATGAGGACGGCTTTGGATCTCGTCAGTGCACGAAACGTCAAACTGGGCAGCATCACCAGGCAGGCAGTAAATGACCTGCTGCATAGTAATGCCACCAATGGCAGCAGTGGCCACCTCCTGGCTAGAGGCGGTGGAGCTGTCGCTGATACCAGCCACAAAGGCAGACCAGAAGTCGCCAGCCATGGGGAGCAGCAGACGCTCCTTGGGGGTACCAGTGCTGTCGTGCTGGGGGGCAGCGGGCACCAGGTTTCGGAGTTGAAGAATCTCGTGACCCAGTGTCCACACCCTAGTCTCGCACATCCAGAAACGCGACGAGGGAGGAGTCTCGAAATGCGGCGGCGACACCACAAACTGACTCTGAGTCTTGAGCTCGGGCGTGCTGCCTGTGGAGGAGTGTTCGGGGAGGTACAGAGCAGCCTTGGCATGGATGATGGGAACCCCAGTCTGAGCGAAGTACAGAGAGTCGGGGAACTGCTGCTGCACAGTGACCAGGCCCTTGGGTCTCATGGGAGTCGACATGGGCTGTCGCATCGACTGACAGTACACATGGGGAGCCTCGTCCTCATGCCACAGGCAAAAGTGGTGAGGGGAGAAGCTGGGGGTGGGGGGCGACATGAAGAGAGGTCGTCCGGAACCGCTGTGCATTCGATGAGAGCCACCAGAGGATCCTCCCAGCACTGCAGGCGAAGAAGGAGGCCGCTGGATAGCGTATCCCAGCTGTCGGTGGCTTCGAGGAGTAGAGGGACAGGCGGGAGGAGGAGGGGAGATGGTGTTGGAGGTGTTCTGCTGCTGCTGGGGAACGGGCTGGGACAGAGGCTTGGCGTTGGCTCGGATCACCTTCTCGGAAACCACAACGTCGCCGTTGGGGTTGGAGCCCTCGTCTCCCAGAAGAAGCGACATGAAATGCTTGTCGTCCTTGAGCAGGTTCTTGAGCACCTGGATATGCGACGAGACTTGCTTTCGCGTTCGCTGCTTGCCGGTCTTCTTGAAGATGTACTCAGAGATGAGCTCGTTTCGGCCGCAGGTTCGGCCGTTGATGACAATCTTTCGACGGCCAACGCAAGGGATCACCTTGAGCGCCTCCATGAAGGCCTGCTCGACGTCGGTAGACCAGATGGAGGGGTTGACGTCGCCTCGCTCCTTCTTCTGCCTCTTGAGGTACTTTGTGTAGGCCTCCCAGTTGGTGAGAGCGGGCATGGAGGTCGGCGACTGGTTGGCGTCGTCGGCCTTGGAGTCGGGGCTGGACGACGCCGAGTCTGTCTGCGAGTTGGCGTTGGCGCCCGACAGGTCCTCCTCGACCTTGACGCTGGGCGATCCCGGCACGGTGGGGAGCATGGACCGGAAGGAAGTGTCTGTGAAGGGGTCCGACTTGAGCGGCGTGGCGGGCTCGGACTTGACAGGGGCAGCGGGCACGACGTCGAGCTTGAACTCGGCGTACATGGGCTTGTTGTGAGTATTAGTGTGTTGCTGTTGCTGCTGCTGCTGTCGCTGGGGGTCCGCATCCTGGAACGAAAACTGGCCCTGGGGGAAGGCCGAGTTGACGGGGAAGGAGGAGAAGGACTCGACGCACGAGTTGGCCCGTCGCATGCCAGGGTGCTGTGGCATCATGCCGCCATTGTTGTTGCTGTTGTGGTTGTTGTGGGTGAGGGTGACATCGTGGGTGTTGCTCTGTCCGCCGTCAACTCGGCCTCGTTTGATACGTTCCGAGTCAGGAGGAGTATTGAGAGCAAAGGCCGATGGCAAGAGGTCGGGGCCATTTGCCGACGTGGGGCACGCAATGGCGATGCTGTGGCTTCGTTTTAACGGCGTTACTGGTTGTGTCAGCATGTTGTGTGTGTTGCTGTGGAGTTTCAAAGAGAGTGTGGTGTGGTTCCAGTTGTTCTTTTTGTGTGTGAACGTCGAGGCAGTGCTGTTTGTGAGACTGATTGATTGTGCAACTGGAGCGTCTTGATGCTGATGGCGTCCTAGTCTGTGTAACGAATGAGTGTGAGTGTCTCGCAACGACGATTTATCACCACTTTTGTAGCTCTCGACTTTCGTGAGGAAAGACACCAAGGGCACCCTCAGACACTTATACCAGGCCCAACTAAGGGATGGCCCAGGTGCATGATGGTGCGTCTATTGGAAATAGAGTTGCTAAGGGGTGGCGGGTCGAGCTGGGGGCGTGTTTATTGGGGCCAGTTTTGGTCTGATTCGTGATCTGAGCGTGTCAAAATGCTCGTGGCGACGTGCTCTCCAAGATACAGGTTTTTTATCTCACAACTTCGAAATATCTCACCTAGCAACACGACCCCACTCAAAACACGACTCTGGAAACCCACGCGAAAATAAAACCTTAATTTCTGAGCTTATTATTATTGCTCGGACATTGGCTCTTCAACGGACTACAAGACGAGTTTGAACAGGGAAAACCGTGTACAACTGTTTGTGTCACTCGTGCTCGTCAATTGGTCGCGAGCTCGGCCGCTTTTGTGCCACTTGGTTTTTTGCTGGCTCCACGCGTTCACGCGTGTCCGGGGCTCCCGCACAAACCTCAAAAACTAAAAAACTCAGAGTTTGCTAATCAAGGGAGCCGGAAGACATCTGATCCATCGTGTGGATGAAGGAGATAATAGTTGCTCTAGAGACGTAAATAATTCTGTACAACTTGTAGACGTACAACTTGTAGACGTACAACTTGTAGACTCGAGCTGCTCAAACCGCCTCTACACCCTGTCCCTACCTCCATAAAGCGCCGAGACGTGAGCTGCCTTCTACTTTCGTGCAGGTCTTTCAAGCTCCGAAGGATAGACTTAGGTTCGGCGGGAACATCTGAATCAAACCAGTCAATGACCTAGGAGCTGGACAGTCACTCTTGTTGCATGGTGTTGTTGTCCCTTCACGATAGCCTCATTTTAACCTCCAGAACCCTCAATGAGCGGGATTTGGATACTCCTGGCGTGACACTACCATCGTGACTACTCAACCACCAACATGCTAGACCTCGTGAACAGTACACCGACACTGTAGGGGCCCATTGTACACACCTTTAGGCCCACTCTAGGACAACCCATTATTATTAGTGTAATCGGATATTATCACCTCCGCAGCTGGGTTGCAGCACAACCTTGTTTGCAAGCGAGGTACAGCGTTTCATAATAAAATCAACTGATGGAAGATGGAGAGAAGCATCGTGGCAAGTGGAAGGAACAGTTCGGGTTGCTGTGGCATAATATTGGTCCAGACGCCGTTCCCCAGTAACCATGATACTCTCCGTACATGATCTGAAACATGGCAGCAGGTAGTTCGGTGGTATAGACCCATTCGGATTTCTCGAATCCAGAATTCGGCTTTTTTCTGTCTATAATCCCCACTGGTCAGATCCGGCCTGTCCTACGCCCACCAGTACGCTCAAACCGGCCTTCACGTGACTCGGTGGGCTCACTGTTTTTTTTTTCTTTCCGTTCGGTATTGCTCTGTCAAATAAGGTTCAAACCCTACGCCTGATAAACTTCTGAAACGCGCTTGGTCACGCCTCGGAACGCGTGCAGTACAGTTTCCCCCGTACAGTCCAGGTCACGTGCGCGGGGACTGAAAGAAAGGGTGAAAATCGTATAAGAAAAAGACGCTTCAGTACGAGGCGTTAGAGAAGGAGAGAGCGAGAGCGAGGAAAAGGAAATAAAAAGGTGTCTTTTTTTTTTGCCGTGTTACACTGTATGGAACACTGTATCATATGCGATATTAAACGGCGGAACGGCCCTGTATACACCACCACCAGCCCTGATAATATCGTCCTGTTCACCCTGCTTCTTGCAGTTGGGTGGAGTGGGACAAGGCCTGTGGACACGTACTTACGACGATATTATTTGCGCACTGATATTGATGTGGAAAAGCACCAATGAGGAAATTATTGAGCCAGCTGTATTGCGACGTTGCTGGTGCTGTACATACACTGTACGAGTACTTGTACTCGTAGTTGATACACACCAACAGTGAGATGTACTCGTACTTAGAGTGTCCATTAGAGTGTCTCCAGAGTACCTCCTGTCTCCACCCAGAACTAAGGGTACTACCCAGTTCACGTGCAAAAATTGTGATTTTAGGAAAAATATGGGCTGCTTCTGGGGCAGCAAGATGGCTCGTTTCCTAATCAATCTGGCACATGATCTTGTGGGCAGCCTTGTGGTCTATCTGTCCTTGTCCCCTCTCTTGTTCTCACCACTCGATCAACAGGGCGCACATGCAGATACAGGGGTACCCGCATGAGGGAGGTGGTTCACGTAGTCAGACGCGTACCAACATACGAGGCAGCCTACTGTTCGTAGGGTACGCGTACAGAAGTACGAGTAGTGACCTCGGTAGGGCAGTAGGAGTTGAGGTGGTTATGTTGGTTATGGTGTTGTAGAACTGGATGGAGATACTTCTACTGGTTAACCTATTGACTTGAGACGAGATCAAAGTGTTTAAGCAATTGAAGAATTGGTACTTTGAAGAACTGGTTCTACTCTTGAACAGCTTCCAATATTCGTTTTCTTTTTTCACACCACCCCTCCTTTACCCTTGACTGTATCCTTCCATGTGCTCCTGTTAGCCTAGGTCAGGTAAGGGTTTCTGAGACACGGGATATATTATCGGCTGGAGGCGTGTAAAAAGCACACAGCGTGTTGTGAACTTGCCCCATGTGTAAATACGTGTCATTAGTCTCAGACCAACGGTCCGAGTGCCTTTTTTTTTTTTACCAGCCCGTTTCCTCCTCCTCAAGGGCTGGAGAGCACTGTATCAGGTTCAGCCTCCTTTTAGCGCGTTGAATGCAATATACCGGGTTCCATGCATGAAGCTGTTACGTGTAACGCTCTGGGCTCACTTGCTGCGTTAGTGGCTGTCGCAGTGCCGTACAGATTGGTGCCTGTGGTTTAGTTTCAGGGTCGCGTTGAGAAGGAGTCCACATGAGGAGAAAGTCTCACCCAGTGTGTTCCAGTAAATGAAGCAATTTTAGTTGACATATTTGTTAGACATTGATAGGTTACGTAACGCAGGAATACAAGATTAAAAGGTCAGAAATACTCAAACATTGGACTGCTACCTTGAGGGCCGTTTTGCCTCATTTCTGCCTTCTTTTCATGGCCTTGAGAGTGATATGGCAAATGAGGCAAACTGAGCCAAGAGCCTGGAAAGGCAATATATGCAGAATTAATGCTTCTTTTTCATGAAATACAGGATAAAACATATAAAATTGGGAAATGAAAATAGCGACATTTTTGGGTCTGATTGAGGTATTCCTGGTCGTGTGGTCTCGTTTTTAAGGACATTTTATGACATTTATTTCCCTTACACCCGATAAGATCTCTTATACAAGCTAAAGGATGCGCATATATGGTAACCTATTTTATTTGCTGTTTTTTGACGCATAATTTGGAATAAATGAGAAAAAACCCGGAATTGTCAAAGGAAAACAATTCCACTGCACTACAGTAACCACAAAGCCCCAAAACAGTTGTCATTTAAACACCTCCTGTACTTGTACAAGTAGCTACAAGTATATCCTGACCCTCAGAGCCTCGAGCCTCAACCTGGACCGCAACCTTAACCACGTGCAGTTATCAATAATCGTGAGGCTGCAATACTGCAAACAGAGAGTCAGAAAGCCCCAAATGAAAGCCAAACGGACGCAAAAATTGAAAAAGCCAACTAAGCAATCACTGGGATTCTTATTTAGCCGGAATCCACCTCTTATTCAAGTTTGCCACTTCCTTTTTACGTCATAACCTCTTCCAAACAACAATGTGGCGCGTTGTAATCACCAGGTGGGGTTTAAATAACTTACATATTTAGCCATTATCTTCGTTCTACGGCTCCATTTCGATATATGACTCCATTTGCTCAACAACAACACTTTTTCTCCATCTCATCTTCCCCCACATCATTTGTCATCACCCCCACAAACTTAAACCCTCATCGAGGTACATAATCTGCACCCAAATCTGTGGACATCTAAAACAAATCTCATAACCATCTCAGCACCATCAAAAATGCTCACGACGCTCAAAAATATCAAAAAAACGTCGACGTTCACCGCACGGATGGCCCCGGACGCCCTGTTCCCTACGCTTCAGAGCGTCAAGGAGGCTCCCGAGGAATTGCTCCGAAAAGATCGGTACCTGAAGGCAGGCAACTTCACATGGGTTTACCCTGAACAACGTCCAGAGTACAAACTACTGGCTGTTTCGCCACCGGCAGTGGAAGAAATTGGTCTGGAAGCCACAGAAGCCACGTCAGAGTATTTCAAGGACATTGTGATGGGCAAAAAGTACGTTGAAGACCCATTCCCATACGCCCAGGCCTATGCTGGGTGGCAATTCGGTGAATGGGCTGGCCAATTGGGAGATGGACGAGCACTGTCGCTATTTGAGACCCATAATCCCGTCACAGGCAAGCGGTACGAACTGCAGCTTAAGGGATCGGGACTGACTCCATACTCCCGATTTGCAGACGGAAAGGCTGTTCTACGATCTTCCATCCGAGAATTTCTGGGTTCTGAGTACGTCAACGCACTGGGAATCCCCACCACAAGAGCTCTGTCGTTGGCCGAACTTCCTGGCACTACTGCTCGAAGAGGTCGAGGCAAGGAGCCCTGTGCAGTTGTGTGTCGGTTTGCCGAGTCGTGGGTCCGAGTGGGCACCTTTGACTTGCTCCGAAACCGAGGCGACCGACCAGGTGTCAAACTGCTGTCTGATTACGTGGTTGAAGAGGTTTTTGGTGGCGAAGACAAGCTTCTGAACAACGATCTTACCAGAGACGCAATTGCCAATTCTGCAATTTCTTACAAACACAATAACCGTTACGTCAAGTTGTATCGAGAAATTGTCACTCGAAACGCCTACATGTGCGCTTTGTGGCAGGTATTTGGATACCTGAACGGTGTTGTTAACTCAGACAACACCTCAGTTTACGGTCTCACCATCGATTACGGCCCATATGCGTTTATGGATGCGTTCGACCCTAACTATACACCCAACCACGACGACGGTCTGCTTCGGTACTCGTACAAGAATGTTCCCACTGCTGTCTGGTGGAATATGGTACGACTTGGAGAAGATCTTGCAGAGTTACTGGGTGTTGCTGAGGGAACGGATCTGGAGAGTCTTACGAAGTCTGAAAAGAACGAGCTTCTTGATACCGCCGAGGCCGTCATCACTTCAGCTGGAGAAGAGTACAAGGCCGTGTTCCTCTATACTTACAAGAAGTTCATCTCTAAGCGATATGGTCTTCTGGAGCAGCGTGAGTCAGACTTTGACGAGCTCATGACGCCCACTCTGAACATGTTGGAGGACTCTGCTCTTGATTACCATCGATTCTTCCGACATCTGGGAGATTTGCCTTTCTTCACTGGTGAGAACGCTGCAAAGTCCGAGCCTGCTGACTTTGCGCCTGATGTGGAGCAGTTCATCAGTCCCGAAAAGAACATTAACGCCATCAAGACGCCTTCTCAGACTCGAACCGAGCTCGCACAATTCTTGGCCGACTTCAAGAAGCGTCTTGCGGCCGAAAACAACACCGACGATGCTGCACGAAAGGCCCGGTCGCGCGAGATCAACCCCAAATTTGTGCTCCGTTCGTGGGTCATGCAGGAGGTGGTTGAGGATGCCCATAAGGGTGACTACGACAAGTTGGAGCGTGTACTTAACATGGCCTTGCACCCGTTCCAGGAGACATGGGATGAGGATTGGGACGATGAAGAGGCACGGTTCTGTGGCCATGTTCCCAAGTACTGCGATTCCATTCAGCAGACTTGCAGTAGTTAGAGTCAGTAGGACCAATATAACGAATGTGCGTGAATGGAGGCTGAATAAATTACAAGTATATACTAACTAGGCAGCTTTGACGAGCTTGGGAAAAGCCCCCTCGGCTCTCAGCACGACGGTATGTCGTTCTCGAGAAATGTAGCCCTTGAGTCGATCATGGTAGATCATGTTGGAAACAGTAGCTTCCAGGAAGTCACGAGAGACGTCCACACCAACTAGTTTTGCGGCAGTTTGATAGTCATCAATGGTGATTCGTGTAGCCTTGTCGTTGGCGAGGAAAACTCGATAGAAGAGCTTCTCAAACACGAATACTCGCATTTTCTCAACAGCCAGGTAGAGGTACTTTTTCACAAACAGCGACCGTCTCTGCATCACAGCCTTATCAAAAGACAGCACGTCTCCCCTTAACAGCGCCGTGAGCATCTGATGGTAGACTGTCTGTAGTCTCGGGAACTTTTCCCACACGGCCTTGGAGGGCACTTGGTTAGTCATGAGGAACTGCACTGGAATTAAATGCAACAGAATGAGTTCCTGGTTGTCTACGGTTTTGTAAAAGCACTGGTTGAGCGCCTGTGTGAGCCAGTTCTGAGCCTGCTCGATATCATCATCCATCAGACTCAACACTCCTCGATAGTACGAGTATGTGCAGGTGTGTGATCGTGGATACGAAGCTAGAGGAGGCAGATCACGAGACATGGACTCGACCACCTTGATGACGGATTTGCTCATGTTCCGCTTATTCAGCAGAAAGTAAAGCTTGCACAGCTCGCCCACAAAGAAATAAGTGCCCCATTTCTTGGATTTCTGTAGACTGGGATGTCGGTCGTTCAGACACAGTGTCAGCGTTCGGTTGACCACTCTTGACGACGATTCCAGCTGTGTGAGAATCTCGCTCTTGGCCTCCTTGTCCTTAATCTCCTTCAGAGCTCTTCGTCCAATGCCTCTAAGATTGGTGCTAGCTGCGTATAGAACTGGCAGAATCCACACGTCTTCCTTCTCAGAGACCCGATTGAGCTCGGACAAAAACGCCTGGTGAGCCTGAAGTCGCTCCAGCAGAGTCGACGAATCGACGCAGGCAATGACGTGAGCCTCCACAATTGGTTGCCACACCTGGTTTGTGATTCCTGCTGCTACTGCCAGAGCATTTGTTTGGGGAGCAGTTGGATTTGAGTCTGGATCGACAGCCAGAAGATGCGCCAATTGCAGACCATTCCTGGAATTGATTGCGGCGTTCAAATTCCTCACGTAGGTTGCCATATTGATGTTGTGGTGTGGATGGAATCGTGCATGGTGTAGAGATGGAGATCATGCACCATTAAGGTTTGATGATTAGTTGGATTTTGTTAAGGCACATGTAAATGAACTAAGTGGCAATGTGGAGTGGAATATAAGTCTGGGCGAATAGATAAGAAGAATATATTCATCAGAGATGTGTGTGGGACAGTTTACAGTGGCTTCTACCTCCAGGTTTGCCTTTATCTTCTATAATGCCAGGTTTATCACCCTTTGACCTTAAACCTCCTTAATCTGGTGATGTTATACAGAATATTCAATACTAGCCAAATCGTATTTTCAGCAGTACCACTAAAACTGCACACTCTCCACGATCAAAATGAATACCCACACAAGCCCTCTGGCTTCCCCATTTACCTAATGAATCCACTTGCACCCAACTCACGATAAATTAAGCTCTGCATGCATATGAGAAAATATATTTTCTGTCGGAAAAAAAAAGATACGGGCTTCAATCTAGAGAAAACCACAGTACAACACAACATCATGGGTCTGGCTGGAGTGTCCAAGAAAATCAAATACGGCAAAGACCCCCGAAACCTCGGGTGGTCCAACAACACAGAGCGGTTCGGCCACAAACACATGAGCAAGCTCGGCTGGAAGGACGGAGAGGGTCTGGGTCATGAGGACCGAAAAGCCCAGAGTATCACGCAAAACATCAAGATTGTGCTCAAGGACGACAACGTGGGTCTTGGTGCCAGTCTTGCCAAGGCCGGCAAGGACGAGGCGTTTGGTCTGATGGACTTCCAGAAGCTGCTGGGTAAGCTGAACGGACGAGCTCAGGAGATTGAAGCTGAGGTTGAGCGACAACAGAAGGATGTTCTGCGAGGCAAGTTCGGCATGGTTTTTGTGTCTGGCGGTCTGTTGCAGGGAACTATCGAGGAGTTCAACAAGAAGCGAGGTTCGGAGGCTGTGGAGGAGTCTGACAGTGATTCTGAGGAGTCCGACAGCGAGTCTGAGGACGAGAAGAAGAGCAAAAAGAGCAGCAAGAAGGACAAAAAGGAAAAGAAGGACAAGAAGAGCAAAAAGCGAAAGGCTGACGACTCTGACGATGAGGAAAAGAAGAGCAAGAAGAGCAAGAAGGACAAGAAGGAAAAGAAGGAAAAGAAGGATAAGAAGGAAAAGAAGGAAAAGAAGGACAAAAAAGACAAGAAGGACAAAAAGTCAGCGTCTCCTACTCCTCACGATGGCATGGAGAAGCCTTCTGCATCTTCCACTTCTGCCCTCCGTGGACGAATGGCTGGACGAGCCAAGTTCATTCGATCCAAGAGAATGGCCGTCATGGACGAAAAGAGTCTCAACGAGATTTTCATGGTCAAGAACTGATCCAACCAAAAATATAGATGCTAACTGATTGAGAGTGAACGTGTGAACGGTGGGTAGAGTGTAGCAGAGTGAGAAGTGTAACAAACTGCATAATTTTGCTTCCTACAGAGATATACGAGACCGTTTTTCTTATCAGAGGATAGGTCTAGGTCTTTACGTTTTTAATGTATTTTAAAAGAATATTTCCAATAAATTCTCATTAATCGGTGTTAATTAATAAATTTAAGGTTGAAAATGAGGTTTTGGATGTGAAAATCTCAATCAGGCAGAGTTGCTGACTAATCTATAAATTTGCTTAGATATTCCGATTGTAGCAACAGGTACAGTATTTCGCGAGTTTACGGGCTCCGAGTAAGGCGTTTTTCTTTATTATGTAGTTATATGGGTATTACAGAGGATCCCAGGAGGATTATATTGTGTTGTAGAATTGGAAGAGAGAGTGTTAATAGAGGAATAAAGATAATAGCGATGGATTGAATGGTAAACTAGCATAGGAATATCACTCTGAGAACAGGGGTCAAATCTAAATGATGATACGGGTCTTTCTGATTAAGCTGAGAGCAGTTATGTGAAATCCAGAGATAAGTTTTTCGAGATTTGAAGAGGCCGGGATATAGTAGAAGAAACTTCAAAGGTATCACAGACATCCCCTGACTCGTGGGACCCAAATGATTAAGTCCTTATGTTGATACGGATATTTCTGGTTAACTTGAGGTCTGTTAGGTAGTTGAGTAAAATTGATTTATCAGTGCTAAAAGTTGGAAAGACATAAGAGGAGAAGCTTTAAAGGTTCCTTTGGAATCTCCAGACTCGTTATATTATATATAAAGTCTCCTGATGAATGGTATATTCCAGGGCGAGTTAGATGAATTTGTGTTGTGTATTGTAACAAGGAAAATTGAGAGGTGGACGCAAAAAGCAGATAGTGATAGCAAGAGAAATTTGAATGGTATCACAGGAATATATCCAAGCCAGGGAATATAATGATTAGCTAGCCATGATCATGGTAGTATTTCTGAATCAGTTACAGTCAGAAATGTAAAGCTAAGAAAATGAGAGTCTCGGCGTTAGAGATAAGCAAGAGATACCAGGTAAATCACTGTTGATATTACTTACGTGATAAAGCGATGAAGATCATGTCGGTGAAGTCGGCTTGACGATATGGATATTTTTGAAGGAGCTAGGGGCAGTTTGTGGTAAGTCGAAAGTGTGGGTATTGGAATTGAAAGTTATAATTTAACAATAGGAAAGAAGTAATAGGTATTGTCAGCATTAACAGTGCGTGAAGAACGTCATTATCTACTTGTCATAGTAATGAGAATGTTTCTGGTAAATTTGAGCGCTGTTTTGACAACCTGAAAATGAGTGTTTCGATTTTTAAAAGAAAAAAGAATTGTCAAGACCGGAGAAACTGATACAATTACTACTACTAACTCAGAGGAACGAGATAAGCAGGTTCCCTTGGCCATACAGGGATTCCTGGTCAAGTTAAGGGAGTTGTAGGGAATTGTAGATTTTGGAGATTTTGTGTTAAGAGTAGATAAAAGGTAGAGCAATAGATTAAAAGGGAATTATTGTCATCTACTCACCTAGAGGAATGCTGTGATTAGTTGGATTTAGTCATCGCGATATTTCTTGCTAATTTAGACACCGTTGTATGTCTGAGGGGAAAATCTGGGCGTCATTGTTAAAAGATAGTTGGGCTAGCGGGATAGACATGAACGGTGTCATATAAATCTCCAGGATCAGAGAAATACATTGACCAACTTGTCGTAGTACCATGGATATCTTTGAGTATGTTAGGGGCAGAGCATTGAGAAGTAGGAGATGAGTGCTTGGCGTCTACAAGTCAAGAAATGATAGCAGAAGAGAGTTGAATGAAACCAAAGGAATTCAGTAGCACTCTGAAATACGCTGGTAAAAACTTCGGGAAAATGTGAGCACTATTACTGGAGTTGAGTGAAGGTATATGAATAGGTGAGTTGGGGGTGTCGGCGTTAAAAGTTGTCCAGTTGCAGTAAGTGAGAAGTATATGGCACTGGAAGAACATTAGGACCTTGATAAACACAATGGTGACTTGCCATACTTCTGGGAATATTATTGGTCAAGATAGAGACGCCCAGAGTAGGGGGGAGGTAGTGGGTGTTGATATTAAAAATGTAGAGGAGGGAGAGGAGGATCTGGGATAAGTACAGTATGACTCCCTTAAGCCTAAGTATTAAAATGGTTCATTTGCCGTAACAATGAGAGTATTACTGAGGGAGATAATCGTAGTTGTTAGGTAAAGTAGAATTGAGGGCATAAGTGTAAAATCTTGATAAAGGATGGAAAAGGGGACATTCACGGTATCTATTGAATCACACAGCCCTGAAAAATATGTCTATTGGGTCATAATTGTCATTTGAATAATTTTGGAATATTTATGGAGAGTTATATAAGAGGCATAATTGGCGGGGGGTCATTTTTTTTATTTTTAAAATCTGTAAAGAAGTCGTAGGAGGGATTTAAATGGGCCCTGATGACTCGTCCTGTCTGTAAGATCACAATGAATGGCTTACCATTGTGGTGTCAGTATTTCTGACGAGGATAGAGGGAGATCTCTGAGAGGAAAAATTATTGGTGTTGGGGATAAAATTTGGGAAAGAGGCAATATATGAGAAGTGAACGGAACTAACGAAGTCTCCTGACTCCAGGGAATACGATGATAAAGTCTCCATCTTGATGGGATCTCTCTGATGGATCTAGATTCAGTTGAGTTGTTAGATAAAATCGAGGTGTCGGTGTTAAAAGTTGTGAAGTTATACTAAGAGAGATCAACAAGATACCAAACGATTAAACAGACATAGATGAACACAACGATCCACTAGTATTAAATATGCGAGTATTTCTGATAATTTTGGGGGCAAATGTGTTATCCGATAGAACTGGGGTGCAAGGACTAAAAGTTGGAAAGACATATGAAGAGAGATATGGATGGTATTGATGGAATCGTGTTGCTAATCTGAAGACATCTAATGGGTCGCCAAGGGTTTGGGAGCATTTCTGAGAGATTTAGACCACGTTGTGTTGTAAATGAGAAGTGCAAGGGCTCGGGTTAGAAGTTGTTAGGAGGCAACATGAGATGGATTTGGGGTATCAATGGATTCGTATGACTCCAAGGATTATGCTGGTTCAAGCGTCTTGGCGAACAGGGTATTTCTGAGAAAGTTAGGGCTGTTCTATGAAAGGTTGAAAATTAGTATTTTGGAGACACAAGGGGGAAGGAGATAGTGTACAAAATATGTATGGTATTCTTGATATCGTATTAACACAGGGAACAACATTATCAACACCCCAAGGCGATATCTATTTTTTCCGAGAGAGTTACGGAAATTTTCAATGGCAGAAGAATTGGAGGTATTGGTGTCAAAAATTGAGAAGAGATGGGAGGGAGAAGTTCACGGTATATTTCGAATTATCTAGCTTCAAAGAAACTAATAGCTAGCTCGGGTTACTGATAATAGTATTTTTGACAAAGCTAGGCAAAGTTCTGCGTGTGGGCGGCATAGGCTGTGGTTTTAAAAATATGTAAAGAGTTAGTGGGAAAGGATTAATTGGCACCGTAACAATATTTATCACACGAGGAACAACATGGACAAGTCGCAATAATAATGTCAGTATTTTTGAAGCAGTTAGGGGCAATTGTATGAGAATATAGAATTGAGAGTGGAAGTGAGAGAAGACCGTAGCACATAGCAAAGGATCATTACATGGTATCATTGTATTCCTCTAGGACTGGAGAATACTCTTGTCAAGTCGAAATATCTATACTGGTATTTTTGTAAGATCTAGAGCGTTCTCTATCTTGGTAGAATTGAGGGTGGGGGTGTAAGAAGTGGGAAGAGTGATTAATAGAGACAGAAAGGCATACGCGTTACTACCGGAAGCTGGGGTTTCTGACGAGCAATGTAGACAACACACTGTGACTATGTGATTAATTCCAAGAAAGCTATGGGAAGTTGCACGGGTGAGTAGAAGTGATGTGTTGGTGTAAAACTTAGAGAAGAGGTCTTAGAGACACCTTTAAGGGTTATAAATGGCCGTAATGTCTTGTTGAAAACACTGAAACGGGTCGCTTTCGCAATAAAAGTGTTTCTGGGTAAGTTGGAGCAGCATTTCTGTGAATGTAGTAGATAGGTGTTTCAGTTTTAAAGGGCCATCAAGGGTGTTGGGGAAGAAATAAACGACTTTATGAAGCTTCAGATCCGAAGGAACTAGACGGTCAAGATGGCTTGGCGATGTAGTTATTTTGGGAGAAGTTAGGCTCCAGTTATGTGGGAGGTAGAATTGCGAGATTCGCTGTCAAAAGTGGGAAATATGTAGTTGGGAGGGTTTGAAAGGTGTTGCTGGAATTAAATGGCACCAAGGAACAAGACAGTCCAGTCCCCATAAAGCTGGGAGTATTTCTGGAAAAGTTGTGGGATGTTCTGTAGTGCAAGTTATATATAAATGAAAATGTGTTGTTGAGATCTAAGAAAATGTTGTATTCGAGGCATGTATGGTGTCATTCCAGTGCTATATTTATGAGTAATACCCCTGTCAACTCAGAACTAATATACTCATTTTTTTGAGTCGGTTAGGGGGACCACCCACAATTAAAAAATATTAAAAAAATTAACACAACAGCCTTAAAATACGTCAGAAATACAAGCCTCATCACATCCAGTCCACCATTGAAATCTTCGGTGCCCTGATATCCACAATTCACCCTTTACGTCTCTCTTTCTACCTCTTGTACAGTTTACACCAACACTCATAATACCAACCGCACTCAGAACTCTTCCACAGTTATCAGAAAAGCTACCATCGTCATGGGGACTTGACCGTTTATTTTCCTACTGTTTGCAGTTTCTATAGATACCATTAAACCTTTTGTATTACTTCTTCACACTTTTTTACAACGACGCTCCTAATACTCCCTCCTGACCGAGTTTCGTCTTCTTCCTAAATAATACCGGTATCAATAGGACGATTTGACAAGAGTATTCCCTAGTTCTAGAGGATTCTAACGACACCAAATAAGTATCTCCTGGCTTCTCTTAAACATTTCTATCACTTCCCCCCTCAATTCTACCTTCTCTTATAACTTCACCTAGCTCCTCCTGAAATATCCGAATGATCAAAGTGACGTAACCATTGTGTTCCCAATATGTTAGAGATTGTCACAATAACCGTTACGTTGCTCCCCCTAAATATTGCTGATTATAACACCCACATCCCAGAGCTGCCCCCTCACAGATGTCCTCCCATTGTGTTCAAAAATACCTGTATAATTTAACCAACCTGACCAACTGAATATTGCAAGTGTAATAATTCCGATGGTACTATAAACTCCTTCCTTTCTACTTCCTTTCTTGTTTTGACAGCGACACTCCCAGTTCTACTCGTTCACAAAACTGTCCTCAGACTATCTAAAAAATACCTGCATCATAATGGGATCTCAAACATGCTTTTTATGGGCTGCAGAGATGGCTAAGGTCTCGTTTGTTATCTCTCACCCTTTGTTAAACAAAAAAACTCATTTTCTAACTATTTATACATTTTATAGAACTGCCCTAGGTTTATCAAAAATACGTGGGTCATCATGGGGAGTAGACCAGAGTACTCCTAAGACCCCTACAAATCTAACGGTACCATGATTGCTGTTGTTGCTACCTCCTAACTAGTTTTTACTCAGGCCCTTGCATTTCTAAATTCCAACGCAACTTGGACTATCTCTCTCAAAAATAATGCCATAGTCGTGAAGACCAGATTACAGAGGTCACTTGAGTCCCGGGAAGCCAGTAATACCAACCTGATTTGTCCTTGTACGTTTTTCGAACTATTAGCACCTACACATAAGACTATACTCCTTGCATAACTACACCTGACTCTCGAAGAATTATAGGCATCGACATAGGGAGTTGAACAGCATGCTCCCTGGAGCCAGTACAGTAATCCCAAACAGTATCCCTTTTCTATCACAGTCAGCCCTACAAACTGATCTCCTACCACCCCTTAGCTCTAATTATGGATCATATTGGGTGCGTTTTAAAAGTCGAAAAATAGTGGTGCAAGGTTGTACCTGGTATCATTTGAATTATCTAAGACTGGATAATACGGTGGTCAAGCTTCTTTGACAGTGCGGACATTTCCGACTAGTTACGAGCTGTTCTGTGGAAGAGAGAGGATTGGTGTTTCGGTCAGAAAGAAGTTAGAAATATTGGGGGAGATCAGTAGAGTGTTTTACTGGATTGCTAGTTGTCTAAGCTAATTACAGTGAAGTTGGCTTAACGATGCGGGTATTTCTGAAGAATCTGGGACAGTTCTGTGAATGTGCAGTGGTGGGGAGGTAGGAGTTGAGAATTCTGCGGATATATTAAGAGAGATGTACCTCATTTAGTAAGATTGTGATAGACAGACATGTAAAACATGTGGTCGAATTTCTGTAGGATCAAGAGTATTTTTGAGGAATCAGAGGAGAGATCTGGTTAGGGCAGGATTAAGGGGTTCATGTAAAATCGGCAAAGGGGGTAAGAGAAGATGTTTCAAGGGAATAAATATAAAAGCCAGAGTTATGCAAACGTATGTATCAAGTCGCTGTAGCAGTGTAGATGACTTTCAAGTAGTTATGTGGAGATCTGTAGACATATGCATTTCGGGAGTTGGGGCCAAAATTGGATAGATGATGCAGGAGATTTGTATAGGGTACCAAGTGAGTAACACGATCCCAAGGAATGCACCTGTCAAGTCTACCTAAATATACTGGTATTTTCCAGCGAGCTAGAGGCAGGTTTCGGCTTACTAGTTCAGGGAGTATCGGTTATAAACGTGGGAGAGAGGGTGTGGGAAAGACACAAGCTGGGGCATAGACATCTATGGTTTAGAATAACACTTTTGTTAAGTCCCTATGGCAATGTGGATTTTTCTGGTGGAGTTGGATGTAGTTGTGTGAATAAGTAGAATTGGTAGGGTGGCCATTAAAAGATGGTGAGAGGTTTAAGGGGAGACTTGCGACCTATCATTGGAATCCATGGAGTCTGGAGAATGCTCTGGTCAACTCCCCATCACGATTCGAGCATTTTTGAGAAAGTTGGGGACAGTTCGGACATAGTACGAAAAATGTGTTTCGGTTCCACAAGTAGAACAAAAGTAGCAGGAGTGATATAATGAGGTATTTGTGAAATTCTACAGCTTCAAGGAACAATGTTACCCAGTCGGCGTAGGTGTGGAAATATATTCGAAGGAGTTGTGCCGAGTTCCTTGGTCAAGTGGAGGTGAGATGGACAGTATAAAAAGGGAGAAACGGAGGGAATGGGGAGGATGTTCGGTGCCACTGGAGAAGTAACTTACAAATATGACAATGATTGAGTTGGTCGAATGATACGGTTTTTTTCTGGGTCAGTTGGAGGAATTGTCTACTCCAAGAAACTTGGTAGTTGGGGGTAAAAAGTTGTGAAAAATGAGTGGGCGAGATCTCAATGGTGGCAAGAGGACCATGTGAATCTGGAGAGAGTAGTGGTCCAGTTCCCAAGACAATTGGAGTATTTTCAGTAGAGCTGGAGGCAGTGAAGTGATCTGGTAGAAATGGAGGTGTAGGGATAAAATCTCAGGAAGAAGTGGTGTAATAAGAATAGAAGAGATGGTTAGAGCCTTTTAGCTGCGAGTACTTAGGTGATCATGTCCCCATAGTGATTCAGATATTTTCTATGAGTTCCGGGTGTATATGTTTGTGGGACATTTAGGGATGAGGCTGTTAAAATCTGTAAGGAGATAAAGGAGGGGGGATAATGGCCACAAACCGACTCTAGAGAGCGAGAGGATTACAATGGTTAACTCGGGGGGTTGTTATAGGTATTTCTAAGCCAATTGGGCGGGGTTGCGTTAAATGGTAAAAACCGGGTAATTGGGGTAAAAACTGGGTAAGACATAATAGTGAGGGAGTAGATTGTTACCACACGTCTCACGAGGCCTGAAAATCATATCAGAGACTGCTCATGACTTTTTCTGGTATTTTTGAAGGAGTTAGGGGAGATTGGTAACAAAGTACTACTGGTGTGGATGAGATAAATATGGAATAGGGGTGGCAGTATGCCGTTAGATTGTATCACCGTAATAATTGGAGTCGTAAGATTTCTCTGATTGAGTCGACAGAGCTATGTAGGTATTTCTGAGGAAACCAGGGGCGCTTATGTGAAAAGTACTAAATAGGAGTTGGAGTTTAATCGAGAGATCAGAGAGAGTAAGAGGAAAATAAAGAGTGTCTGTTACTGAAGCAACTCTGAGCAACGTTATTGGTTAGATATCCATAAAGCCGCATGCATCACTGATAAATCTAGCGACAGTTGTGCGGATCAGCAAAAACTGGAGTGTGAGGTTTTTCAAGTTGTAAAGCAGTTAATAAATAAATGAATGGTATTGTCGTTATAAAGGTGCTCAGGAGATCACTATAGTGGAGTCTCCGTGGCGATGGCTTTAGTTTCTAACAAGTTTTGGAAAGTTCAGTGAGAAGTAGGATACTGACCATCGGTGTTGAATGTGGTTAGGAGTTAGGGAGTGAGTCAAGTAGGGTGTCTGTGGAATCTATGGAGTGGTGTGAACGTCCTGATCAGGTCGCTGTAACTATGTAAGTTTTTCTGCGGGAGCTGTGTGAAGTTTTGTGAAAGGTAGAAAATCAGCATTTCGATATAACAGTGCCAAAAGGCGAATAGGCAATGAACTGATGGTACAATTACGTTCTAATAGATCGGAGATATCCGATGGGGAACCTGACTTGGGGATTCAGGTATTTTAGCGCAAGTTGTAGTCATTATTGAGGTTAAATAGAATTGGGGGTGGATGTGCCAAATGAGGATGGGGTATAGTAGTTCTGGTGTCGTTCTAATCGCATGGACTTGACCAGAACTCCTGTCAAGTCCCCGTAGGTATACAGGTATTTTTGGCGAGAAGAAACACATTTGCGTATTTCAACTCAAATATGGGTTTTCGTTTTACACAAGCTATAAAGATACCAAGTATACGCCAAGAGAATTGAATGGATAGATCGGCGTTAGAAACGAGTCTTGCTAGCTTGGCTACTGATGTAGGCATTAATTAGTTAGTTGGAGGCAGTTGAGTTACCAAGGTAAAGTTAGGGGGTAGGTGCCAAAGGTTTGAAGGATGTAAAAGGGTATATTGTATAGACGCGTTAAAGTCTAGTGACTTCTGGGAACAGAATGATCAAGTCATACATGTTGTAGCATTATTATTTAGTCAGTTATACCCAGTTGTGCTTGATGGGTTATTTGAGATTGTTATGGTAAAAAGAGACAACGAGAGAGTAGAGAAGACACGCATAGTTCAGTGGGACTCTCCCAAGTGCCAGTAATATGATGGTGAAGTCTACATGTTAGTGCCGGTATTATTACAAGATTTTTCGCCAATTTTGTGAATAGGAAAAATAGGGATTTCATTTTTTAATCAGAAATGCAAATACCAGTGACAAGGCCAAAAGTTTCAACAGTGTACAAAGACTCCTTGGAAAATACTGGTCAAGTCGACTTAATGATATGAGTATTTTTGAGAAAGATAGGTGCATTTCATTACAAAGAAACAACACAGTTCTCGCAGATGGATTCTTTAAACGAGTAAACGAGTAGTTGGAGGGACATGAGAGGTCAATACACGTCTTCAGACCGTGAGAATCACCCATGTTATGTTGCCACATTGATGGGCCTGTTTCCAATCGAGTTGTTGTCAGCTCTTGTTATGGGCCGTTTAGGTGAAATGTATATAGACGGGGAAAATACACAGAAGAGGAAATTAGAAAGGTTGGGGCTGAATTTCTTGCTCTAAAAACGCTATGGCCAGATTATTTGGTTCCAGGGGTATTTCTGAGTGAGATGGGAGCAGGTGGTGAAAGCGTATAGTTGTGGATTGAGGGGTTAAAAACAAATATGGGCGAATAGTTAGGGCTTAATTGGTACTGTTGGAATTCCCTGAGGGCAGGAAGAAAGATGGTTAAGTCCACTCGCTTATATATCTAATATTGGTGAACTTGAGTGCAGTTGTAATGTCGTCTCCATTTGGCGGTAGTTGGCCTAAAATCTGTGAAGAAGCATAAAGGGGTTCATAAAGGCACCATAATTGGGCTCAAAACAAGGGGAACAAAATGGTCAAGTCGCCATTATGATGGAGGTATTTTTAAGAAAATTAGAGGCTGTTTTGTGAACTGGGGGGATTGGATGTGTCTATGTAAGAAAGGATACCGAAACGATTACAGAGCTTTATAGGGTCTAACAAGACTCCTCTGGTTCGAACCATGGAAACAGTCAAGTCCCCTTGGCTATGTGGATATTTTGAAGGAAGTTAGAGGGAGTTGGTTTTCTGAGTAGAGTTGCGAGGTTGCAGTTAGAAATGAACAGGGTGAAGTGTTTGAGGATTTACATAGACCAATCGAATGGTCTGTTTACAAGGAATATTCTGGTCAGGTTATTATGGGTCTGTGAGTATTTCTTGAGGAGTTGGGTTTAAGTGTATATTCAGTTCTCATTTGAAGAGTCGGCATCAAAACTGAGAATAGGGATATAAAGAAGAAGGTAAAGGTGGCAATGGATTGTTCTGGCACTTAGAAATCATCTGGAAATAGGCCAAAAGAGTACAGGTATTTCTAAGTGATTCGGGGGCATCCTTGTGAGATGGAGGAAATGAGAATCCCGAGTTCAGAACCAGTTTAAAGCCGGAACGCTATTTCTTGCTGCACCACCTCCCCTTCCTTTTCACACCAGACATTAAACTCCCCATAAATACCTGAATATGCACAACGACTTCGCTAGAGGGACCTATATTTTTCTGGAGAATCCAGCTGTACCTTCCCTTCTCTCTAAATATCTCCTACCGACATGTAACACCGGAATACATTTCGTCAGCCATTTTCAGAACTGCCACCAACTTGCTCTAAAATACTGATACGACCATACTGACTTAACAGGAGTCTTACTGGGAGTCGGGGTCATCCATTTAGTACCATTCATGTCTGTTCTACCATCCCTCCTCAAGTTTTAACCCCCCTATCCCCAATTCTACTTTACCGAGAGCTCCCTCCAACTAATTCAAAAATGCAAATATCATCATACGGGCTTCACCACTGTATTTCCCCATGATCTGCTCATCTTAATAATACCAGTCATAACCCTCCTATCGTTTCTCACTCTTCTCTAGATTCAAAACACCTATTTCATTCTCCCCACTGGACAGCGTCTAACTTCACCAATATTAATTGTATAACTAAGGCGTCTGAACAGATGTATTTTTGAGGATACGCTAATCATTATTATACCATGTTACTAACCTTTCCTATCATTGCACAGCTTTTAAATCCAAGACCCTCATTTCCTACTTCCCACAGAACAGCCCCCAACTCTCTCAAAAATACCCATACCGTTACAGTAACTTGATCATAACTTTCTCAAAGCTGGCATATCCTAATGACACCTTTAATTTGGCCCTTATTCTATCATTCCTTCTTGTGACTCCAACTCCCCTTAGCACCTGACCCTACACCTGCATTCAACTCCTGGAATATTACTCACAGGAAGATAGTAACTGGACCAGCGTAGTGTACTCATTAGAACACAGAGGTTCTCTCGTAGAACTTGTGCCCTATTTCCCTTCCACTTTTAACACTTCCCCTCCTATCTACGCTATAGTGAGAACCACTTCTCCCACAACAGAGGCTTAAGGGGAATATTTACGCGACGGAGAAGAATAATGATATAGTAAGTGCAAACGATGCTTGTCTAAAGCTCTTATACATATCAGTGGCTTTGTTATTGTTGAATGATGGTTATACTGAATTTTGAATTTTCTTAACTAAACACCCAAGTATAATCTAAATTTAGTACAGGATATTTAGTTAAAGCTCTATTTTGAGACCTCATGAAAAAAGACATGTTCCAAAAATGTTTCTCAAATACGGTAAAAGAGGTACCAAAATGATCCACATCAGCCGGTGAATACTCCTATATATGTTCCATCTCACCTCGACCTACCGTTCCCATTTTAGAGCCCTTTTCCTATATCACCTCGGCCGGGTAACCCCTAAAAATCAGACTTTAACAGCCTCAAACAGCCTGGTGAAACACGCCAGGACAGAGAAGAACATACTGACAGACTCGATAGGACCTGGAGAATCACCTAGACCTGGTTTTGAAAGGATATCACCGCGTTTTTCAAAATTGTCAAAACCATCAAAAACGCCTGACAGTGGGCCATGAAAAAATCGAGATTTTGGCAAAATTGAAAAAACGAAATTCTCAAATACCGATCCTAGAGCAATATAAAGTACTCTACAGGAAACTTCGGACTCCCCCCGTTAAAATAGTATTACTTTTAGTCCTCTCCGACGCCTCCAATGTGGTTTTATCCTCCAAAGAAAAATTATTTTTTCAAGTTTACCCTTGATTCGGGCTTTTTCAGTTTTTTTTTTTTTTTTGGAATTTTAAAAACCTTATTTGGCCAAAAGACCCAAAGTCTGGTCAAGAAGAGAAAAAAAATAAAAAAAACCGAAATCCTGATATACACAGTGGATCGAAGTAAGAGTAGGTTCAAAATGAGGAGAATCCTTGTATTAGCTTAAAACCGGTTTGAAATGACAGATTTCGGCTATATTCATGAAGTTTAAGATGTTTTTCGTTTTTTCATTACTTTAATGCAGTCTAACTCATGAACGGTGTCTCTAAAATGGTATATAAGGTAATTAAAATACTTGCTGCACCTTTCGCTACATCTACTAGGTATCATTTACCCCATAGGACATCTATATCATCTGTTCTGATAATATTTGTTGCATTTTAAAAACACTTAGTAATTTTGAAAACAGCTCAAAACCTTAAATATACAACACAAAATCTGATTAGTAGACAACTCTCGTAATAAATCTCAAATATCATTAATAACTACATATTTGAGGTCTTGACATCTGGGGCATTCTAATGGTATCATCAAATGTCTCTTCCCATATCTATTGCGCAAAATTGGTTTTTTTATTTTTTTTCTCAACTTCAACCGACTTTGGGCAAAACCCCAAGATTAAGGTTTTTCCTCTCTCCAAAATTCCAAAATTTCCAAATAGGCCCGAATCAGACATTTTCAAAATTCATGAGTGGAAATGAAGGTATTCCGGTAGTCTGATTGAACAATTAACTATACCATTATGTTACCTGGAAAGCAAGGACTCTAAATATGTGCTTAGATTCCCAATAGTCTCGATATTGATGGAAATAATTTTTCGGTGTCCCTCCAAAAAGTGCCAAAAATCGACAAAATTGTGGGTCTTGGTCAGGCGAAATCGTGAAAAAATGAAATTTTCAAAATAATAGTCACAGAGGTTTGAGAGTTGTACCATGTTTATAAGTGGACTATAAGGGCTAGATTGGTTCAGTTGGATATTTTCTGTGACAGTTATTTCTGGAGATACAGGCTGTTTAATATCTTCCATTTTCACACAAAATCGTATATATAGTCCACAAATTCAGTAATAATGACAAGAGAAGCAAATATAAGTCATATCAATGGAAATATCAAGGCTACTAAGTTGTTAGTCAACTTCTCTTGTATTATTAATCTTTATGATGATAAATATGGGCTTCTAAAATGTTCTTATTACATAAGATACGTACTTTCAAATGGGGTAAAATGGTCCAAAGGTTAAGCAGTCAACATATGTCTGTTACCGTTGGAATGAGCACGGTATGAGTAACATGTTTGTCAAGTCCTCATTGCTAATCTGATATTTCTGACTGTTTTAGATCGAGTTGTGTGGATAGTAGAATTGGGGGTGCGGTTGTCAAAATTTGATAGAGAATGATAATGGAAAGATAAAAGGTACAGAAAGCTTCCCCTGTGTTGGAATAATATTTTAGTCTTGTCTCCTAATTTATGAGAAAATTTCTGGTGAAGTTGTCGGCAGATGCGTTTTCTTGCGAGATTGGGGGTGGGGCAGCAAAACCAGGAAAGAATATTTAGATGGGTTAGTAGAGGTATCAAATGAATTTTCCTGGTCTGCAGAGTATCCCTCTCAGGTTCCCATAGCTATGTAAGTATTTCTGAAGGAGATGGGGGGGTTGGATTACTAAGCAGGCTTGGAGATGTTCGGACGTAAAAGTTGACAAGAGGTAGTAATGGAGACATTATTGGTAGCCAAACATTCTCCTTGCTCGTGGAAACATTACAATCTGGCCTCTTTGGTCATTCCAGCTTTTCTAGAAAAGTTCGAGGCGTCTTATAGTCTGGCAGTAGGTGAGAGTGAGACTGGAACGCTGTAAAAGAAATTGATAACTAAATGTGTGTGGTACCAATGGGATATCCTAGATGCCTTAATTGTAATGGAAAGCCTGCCAGTGTGGTAAAAATATATCTGACGGAGCTGGACACTGTTATGAGAAACACTAGAATTGGGGGTGGCAGTGTTGCAAGATGGAGGTGGGTCGTGGTAGAGACTTACATGGTATGAAAGAAACACCTGATGTCACTTATTCCTCTTGTCAACTTCCACTGACTATACTGATATATTTGAGTGAGTTGGAACCTGTTATGTCTCGATGAAGAAATTGGGTAATACGGGTGTCTTTGCAAAATGTCCGAAAAATGTAATAATGGCAGTTAAATGTGGTCATAAAATTAACACCGGGTTTGCTGATTACTATGGTCAAGTAACCACTGTGATAGAAGCATTATTGGTGAGTTGGCTGCCGTTGTATGATGTAGTAGATTTTTTGAGTTGGTGTGGAACTCCTGTAGAGAGTAACGGGAGATAATTAAGAGGAAGGGAAGGGCAGGTTATAAAATGATAGGCTACATGGTTAACTTCAGTCTAGTTTATACTATTATGCTAGCCTTTTTGAAAGAGTTGGGTAGATACAAGTACCCGTCAGAACTGGAGTTAGAAGTGACATTAGTGCGTAGGAGTGGATAGATGATGGTGATGTGGTATTTTTAGAATCGTTATTTACAGGGGAATTCGATGGTCAAGTCGGCTTAATGGTACTGTAAGCGTATTTATGGGGAAGTTGTAGTTGGCTGTGTGGTTCGGTAGAATTGTGATGTAGGGATAAAATTCAAAAAAGCGTATATACAGAAAGAGGAAAGGTATTTCTAGAATCTTCTTGCGCACGTGAAAATCCCGAATCAGCTTCCAACAGGTGGGTGTATTTCTGAGTGAGTTAGAGAAGGTTGTAAAGAAAATGAGAAGTGCGAGGGTCTGGCTTAAAAGCCGTTAGGGGGTGGAAAGAAAGGCATATAAGGTACCGTTGAGTTTGTATGGCTCCACTGATTACTCTGGATCCGTCGACTTGACGACCTGAGTATTTCTGAGAAAGTTAAGGCTGTTCTATGAAAGGTGGTATATCAGTGTTTCGGGGAAACAGTGGAGAAATGGATAGTATACAAGAGATATGAGGTATCAATGAAGCCTTCTTAGCGTTAAGAAACAACATGGGCAACACCCCAAGGTGATGCAGGTATTTCTGAAATAGTTAGGGGGAGTTGCATGTACTAGTAGAAATGAGGGCGTCCGGTTAAACACTTGAGAGGAGGTAGAAACACAAAAGTGAGTGGTTCCATTCGAATCACCTCGCGTATAGAGCTAGTTCATCCCCTTGGGTTGATGATGCTAGTATTTTTGCATCAGGTAGGCAGAGTTGTGTGTGGGAGCGATATTGGGTGTGGCAATTAAATTCTGTGAAGAGCTGGTGGGTAATGATTCATTGGTACCGTATCAATCTCAATCTCGTGAGGAACAACACTGTCACGTCATTATAGTGATGTATATATTTTTGGAGGAGTTAAGGCCTGTTGCAATACAAAGTAGAACTGGGAGTGGAAGTGGTACATGTGGGAAAGAGATGGAAAGATGCACTTATAGGGTATCATTGGAATCCCCTTTCCCCAAGGAATACTCCTGTCAAGTCCGGATACAGATACTGGTATTTTTATAAGAGGTGGGGGGATACCTCAGGTGGTGGTATCAGGGACATCGTAGTTAAAATAAGCAAAGAGAAAGTAGAAGGCTATATATGGGTATCATAATAACCACCAATTCCCAGGGATCATAATGTTCAAGTCACTGTAGCGATCTGAATATTTCTGATGACTTTAGAGCAGCTCTGAGTGGATGCAGAATTTTGAGTGTCAGTTGTAAAATTGTTTAAGAGCTATTATGTGAAATGTGGTGGGTTCTGTTCGAATCTCTGCTGTCCAAATACTACAATGATAAAGCTGCTGAGACGAAGGGGGTATTACTGAGGGACTTAGAGGCTGTTGTGTTGACGCAAGATTAGAAGTTTCCGTGGGAAAAAAGTGGAAGAAATTAGCTTTAACGAGGGAAAGATGGTACTGTCTAAAGATTGTGGGTCTTAGGAGCAATATAGTCTGTTCACTGTAAGTATGTCATTAATTCCTAAAAGTTATGGGGAGTTGTGCGATTGAGTAAATTTGGAGTGTTGGTGTATTTTGGGGGAAGAGATATTAGAGGTAGCTAGAAGGACTATTGTACAAATGATAGTAAGGACTCGGGGATATCAAGTGTACAAGATGATCTCTAGGAAAGGTATTCCTGAGGATGTTGGGGCAGTTCTGTGAGAGTAGTAGATAGGTGTTTTTGTATTGAAAAGGAAACAGGAATGGTAGGGACGAAAGAGAGGATGTTCATAGGCCCTTGGACCGTTGAAATTGAATTAGTCAAGTCTGCTTTTCGATACCATTATTTTTGGAGAAGTTAGGTCCAATTGTGTTGGGAGGTGGAATTTCGATATGAGCTGTAAAAGTGGGAAATATGTAGTTGGGAGGACTTAAAGGGGGCATTATAACTTATCAACCTCAAGGAACAAAATTGTCAAGTCACTATGGCTCTGTGTGTATTTTTGGAGAAATTGAGGGCAGTTGAATCGGCAGTAGAGAGAGAATGCTTTCAGTTCCTAGATTGCTATGAAATAGAAGTAGAGTAATAAATGGTACTAACAGAGTCTGCTTGACCAGGGAAATATGCTAGTCAACTCCCTGTAAGGATTTGAGTATTATTGAGAAAGTTACCCTGGTAGGGGGTTTCGAGGTGTATGACAGGCAGGTGATAATGTGGGTGCTGAAAGTGGGAGAGAAAGGGTACAGTACTAGTTTTAATAGGGATCCAGATGAATAAACCCACTTGAGGGAGCAGAATGGTCAAGTCTGCTTGGCTATGAGAGTATTATTGGAGGAGTTCTGTGCAGCTGTGTTGTGAGAAAACGAGAGGGGTGTACTGTAGGTACAAAATGTTGGAAAGGGGTAAGAGGAGATTGTATAAGGGTATCATGGGATCAATTGGGGCATCCGATAGTAGTGGTCTAGCAGCCGAGACAATGGAAGTATTTCTGACTGAGTTAGAAGGAGTTATGTTGACTAATAGAGATTGGGACTTTGATTTTTAAAGGGAAGTAGGGGGTAGATAGGGAGGGTTTGAATGGTAATGGGCAAATAGGTGTCATTTATTGAGACGATGGTCAACTCGCCATGTATATGCTGTTTATTTTGAAAGAACTAGCCGTAATGTCGTGGTAAGTAAAGTGTGGGTGTTTTGGAGATAGAAGTTATGCAGTGATAGTACGGGAGCCATTTATATAATCCAAAGAATCTAATGAGCTCAAGGGACACTATAAACTACTTTCCATGAATATGGGGGTACTTCTGAGGTAGGGAGCAATTCTGTTAATGGCACGTTGAGGAATGTCGAGGTTAAAAATGCACAAGAAGTAGTTTTGGGGGTATAAATGGCCCCCAGGAAATCCTTTCAGCTCTTTAGAATGTAATAGTCAAGACCCCATTGTTCTGTGGATATTTCTTCAGGAGTTAGGTTGAGTTGTGTGATGCTACAGAATTGGAAGTGGAGGCGTACAAGGTGGATTTTGGGCAGTAAGCTAGACATGAGTGGTATTTTTAACCCCCTGACTCTTGTGATCACGTTGATCGAGTCTACCTGTCAATGTGGGTATTTCTTGTCGAGTTGCGCAGAACCTGGCGACGAGGTTGAAAACAGGTATTTTCTTTTTTTCAAGTTGTGGAGAGATAAAAGGAGAGAGAGCAGGTGTGCCAGGTAGCTATCTAAGTCCATATAACAAACTTACAAGCGTTCGGTTATTTTGAGGATATTTCAGGTGAAATTGGGGGCAGTATCGGGTGTGTCGCAGATACGATTCAAACAGCTGCCCCTAACTTTCTCAGAAATATTTCCATCTTAACACCAACTAGACCAGAGTGTTTTTGGAGCACAGGAGAATCGTTTAGTTCCCTTCCAGACTCCAATAGACCTTTTTTATGAGTTTTACCCAAGAATATCCTCCCTATGTCGCCTTGTGAGTAACAGTAGTCGCCTTCAATTACCCGAGAAATACCTTCAGTAAAATGGAAAGCTGATCGTAATGGCAACCAGGCTGGGATGGGGCATTTTAGATCTCCCAGCTCCCTCCTGTAAGTCCCTCGCAACTTTTATTATAACGGAACCCCCCGGTTTTGCCTTGTAACAGATCTTTCTCCAATTTCTTCAAAAATACCCACATAGGTATGGCAGCTTTTCTAACAGACTCTATTGCTCAAGAACATTCTGAGAGCATCACAACTTAACCCTTCTGCTAGGTCTTAGCTACTTCTATGACCGAAACTGTTTTTCGTATTTTCACAAATCGCCCCAAACTTGACCAAAAATACTTGAATGGCCATGAAGACTTGCCCAGCCTCTCTAATGGGCTCAGAGAGTCTGATATAACTTTTACTGCCTTCCCTTCAACGTTTTACCTAGGTTTTTCTTTGAGCAGAAAATTTCACCTTTTTACATAACTGCCCCTAACTTGCTCGAAAATGCCCACATAACCAAGCCAACAAGACCATATTTCTATCTGGGATAAGGCGATTCTAATGGTACCAAGAATTACCCCTCCCACACTTCACTCACTTTAAAAAACGAAATTCTCATTTCCACTTCGTAGAGAACCGGTGTAAAAAGTGGTAGAGAAATAACAGTAGGAATATTCTTGGTATAGTTTGAATCGTACGCGGTCGAGGAAGACGCCAGTCAAAACACCAGGATGATGTATGTATTTTTGATGGAGTTGAGTGCTGTTTAGTGAACAGGTAGAATTGAAGGTGTCAACGTTAAATTGCTTTTAGCAGCAGTAGAAGACACATATAGGGTGTCATTCGAATCCCCAGAAGTCGAAGAATACAGCCGTCAAGTCACCCTGGTGATATGAGTATTTCTTATAGAGTTGGAAGAGTCGCTTGAACTAGCAGAATTGTGGGTTGCAGGGGACAAAACATAATGTAAGGTAGCAGGGACAGATTGTGTGGTACCACAGGAATCCTTAGCCTTTGGAGATTACATTAGTCAACTCGCCAAAACTATGTGGGTATTTCTGACCAAGTTGGACTCCCATATGTAAGAAGTGTAGAATAAGTGTTTCGGTTTTAAAAGTGGTGCGGCAACACTAGAACTGAGATGAAAGGAATAATTGGGTGTCCCCGATTTGTATGGTCGATATGGTTAAGTCTCCGTAACGATTCCGGTATTACTGATGGAATAGGATGCAGAAAGCAGTTTTGTGAAATATCAAAAATAGGTTCTTTGGTAGATTTTGAAGTAACCCTTAGAGTAACAGCAAGGTTGTCATTTCTGTTATATGGAGTCTGTTACTGTACCTAACTTGGTCTATATGACCTCTCTCCCTTTTGATATCTCCACAACTTGTAAAACCAAATTTCTAGTTTTCAACCTAGACACCTGAGAGCGCCCAACGCCTCGAAAAGTACCCCACATTTCCAAGAGGACTTAATTCCGTTATCCTCGGTGTTTGTAGATTCCGATAATACCACATATGTCTAGTTTCCTACCCAATACCCGATTTTCTCCCTGCATCTCCTATTCTACATCACCACGCAACTCAACCTAACTGCTGCAGATATATTCGAATAACAATAGCGTCTGGGCTATCTTATTTTACAGGGTCGAGAGTACCGTCTGATGCCAGATACACCTTCAATACCACCTCTTGTTCTGTTTTAACCCCCAAGTCCCCTCCTACTAGCTCTTACGGAACTGCTCGTAACTTCTTCAGAAATACCCCCATAGCCTTGTAAAGTGGATGAGAGTTTTCATTGAACTCAGGCGATGCTTATGATACCACACAATACTCTCATACAGTCACTGCATAACTTTTAACACCAACGCACCAACTCTCACTTGTTTTGTACTTCGTGCGAACAGTCCCTAACTTTCTTAAAAATGCTCTAATCGTCATTGGGAGTTGACCAGAGTACTTTTCAGGTCCCAATTATTCCAATGATAGATCACAAGTCTCTCCTGAAACCTCTCTCCGACGTTTATCCCCATCCTCCCAATTCAACTTCTTCACACAACTGCGTCTAACTACATCAGAGAAATTCACATTGACATAGCAACTTGACCAGGGTGTTAATATGAACCATTTATTGCCAGGATCCAGTTTATATCTTTCCTCCACCCTTCATCTCACTTTTATCACCAACACTCGAAATTCCAGAAATCTTGAAACCTGCCTCTAAGCTCGCTGGAAAATACCAGTATATTTAGACAGACTTGACAGGTGTTTTCTTTGGTTTCTAGCGAATCTTTTGATACCTGTAAGAATCTACTGCATCATCAATCTAACGTTTGGCCTCAACTCTCCAAATCTACATATTTACCCAACTTTCCATAACTCCCTCAAAGATATCTCTAGAGTGATCGTGACTTGATCGATTCTTTTGCAGAGTCCTTGCCCCCATTTTGATACCCCTCAACCATCTTCCCCTACACCTTTGTCGATTTTACCCAAGCCCCTTAACTGTGCCCTAGTCAGAACTCTCCACAGGTTCCTCGAAAATAATAATAACGCTATGGCATTATCCCATAGGTTTTCCAAGTCTGTCTAATACAATGATATTATACCAGGCACATCTCTCCTAATACAACCGCAGATGTTTCCGCTCCTTCCTTTCCATATTACTCATTCACAGAACTGCCCCAGATTCTTCAGAAATATCCGTATCGTTAAGAGAACTTGATTAATGTCTTTTTTGTCGTCTTTTAATCCATGAAATACACACCATTTATCTCCTCTTACATCTCCAACCTCTCTCTGACCGGAACACAAATTTTATCAGTTTCACGGACCTGCTCATAACTGATTCAGAAATACTCACATAAACATGGGGACTAGCGCATTCTACTCTTGGGTCTTGTGGGATTCAATTGGTACCAATTATATTCTCGGAACCGCAATTTCTCGACTCTTAAAAACGACACCCGAACCTGCTAGAAATGGAGTAGGGAAGAGATCTGTTTGTCAGAGACTGAATGTGATACCCAAGTGATACTGTTTGGAACTATTAGCTATAGGGAAGATGCTTATCAACTCACGAGATCAATGCCTATAGTTCTCCCAGAGTCAGGTGCAGTTGTGTGAAGAGTATAGTTGTAAGTGTCAGGGCTAATAGTTCGAATAACGTACAAGGAGAAATCAGGTTGGTATTATTGGAATCCCGGGACCCGAGTGAACCCTGATATCAGGTCTTCATGACGATGAAACTATTTTTGAGAGAGATAGTCCAAGTTGGGTTGAATTTCAGAAGTGCAAGGGCCTGAGTAAAACGTAAGTATGGGGTAGAAACGATAGCAATCATGGTATCATTGAATTTGTATGAGTCTAAGGATTACTCTGGTCCACTCCCCATGATGGTCCCAGTATTGTTGACAAAGTTAGGGCAGTTCTATAAAAGATTGAGATAGGTAGAAAATGAGTGTTTTTGTGTAACAAAGGGTGAGGGATAATAAACGAGACCTTATGCCATCTCTTCAGCCCATAAAGGAGAATGATCAACACCCCATCTTAATGCAGATATTTTTTTCAGAGTTTGAAGACAGTTTCGTGAACGAGTAGAACTGAGGGTGTCGCTGTCAAAACACCACAAGAGAGAGAAAGGGAGGAGTTTATCGTAGCATTGGAATCTTCCCGTCTCCACTATTCCTCTAATCTCATTGGTTAGATAATACAGGTATTTTTTGAACAAGTGGGAGGACTTCTGCGAAGGAGTGGCATGAGGGTGTAGGTGTTAGAATCAGAGATGTGGTAGAGAGAGAAACTTAACGGATACTGTCATAACAGTTAGCATATTTGCAACACAGCTGTTTATCCACTTTCACTATTTGAGTATTTTTGGAAGAGTTAGAGGCAGTTGTATGAGAAGTTAGAATTGGGAGGGGAAGTGATAGAAGTGTTTAGGAGGAGCCAGGAGAGACTTATTTGGTATCGTTGGAATTGTCTAGACCCGTTGAATACTCTTGTCAAATCACCCTATTGATTCTAGTATTATTTTAGGAGGACAGAGAAACTCGGGCAAGGACCAGTATTAGGGATGTGGTTGTAGAAATTAGTGAAATAGCAATACAAGATATTTCATGGTATGAAACGAATCAGTAAACAACAGAAAACTAAATGGTCAAGTCTACGTAACGATGGTAGCATTTTTGATAAGTATGGAAGAGTTCTTAGTTCGGTTAGTATTACGAGCGTTGGTGTATAATCTGTATAAGACGTAGAAGGAGAGACGCAAAGGGTGACTTTTGGATCTCTGAGCACCGAATATTCCAATGGTTAACTGGATATGATGAG
The DNA here is from genome assembly GCA_017639365.1 of Yarrowia sp. E02. Taxonomy (NCBI): domain Eukaryota; kingdom Fungi; phylum Ascomycota; class Dipodascomycetes; order Dipodascales; genus Yarrowia; species Yarrowia sp. E02. Next base: position 1,816,726 of record JAAQQX010000003.1, on the reverse strand, counting down.
TCTTGGATTTCTAAAGAAGTTAAGTCTGTTGTGTTGTTATATGGAAATTGCGAATGATGGCCTTAATGTACTTTAAAAAAAGAGATGTAGTAATTCTGAGTTAACAGGGGTATCCCCCAGAGTTAGAAGATTGCAATGATACCATGTATTTCTCGACTACAACATTTTCCTAGTTTCAAGAACATTTCCCATTTATATAATCTTACATCACAACATCCTGTAACTCCTCCAGAAATATTCCCACCTTTATGGAGACTTGACTGTAGTGTTCTTCAAAGTCTGCCAATCTTTTCAATACCATTATATTACCTACTACCAGCTCTTCATTTCCAATGAGCCGAAATACCTATTTTCCATTCCCTGAAGAGTCGCCCCTAAACTTCTTAATAATGAAATACCCCATAATCGAGTGGCAAAAACGGAGAAGTATTCACCTTAATAATTGAACGGTCCATTTGCTATCACTCTGAGGGTATTTTTGGTAAGTTGGGGGAAGGTCTCCATGTCGGTGTTATCAGAGGGTTCCTTGCTAAAATCTGTGAAATAGTTGTAGTAGAAATATAAATGGTGCCCATAGAAATCTCAACGCTCCTAGAGCATAATGGTTAAGTCCATTTGGCTATGTGAGTATTTTTGAGAAAGTTACAAACACTTCTACCATCAAGTAGAACTGGGAGGGTTGGTACAACATGTTGGCAAATTGTAGTAGAAGAGGAGTTCAAGCTATCGTTGGAATCTCTGAGATCTCAGTATTACTCTGGTCAAGCCACTGTAGCTACACAATTATTTTTGAGTGAGTTGGGGCCAGCTCCGCGTAGAGGTAGTAATAGGAGTGAATTTGTTTAAAGTGGTACAGATGTAGAAGGGAGATCTGAATGGAACTGGTAGGATTGTATGAGACTGTTTACCTAGCTGGACCAGTCTTGGTGACTATGCAGATATTTCTGAGCCAGTTAGGGGGAGTGACGTGGCCAAGGTGAAAAAGCTGAAAGTGTTATAACAGGTAAAGAAGATGGAATCATACATGTGTTGTATTAGCAAAATCGACTACAATTGAAGATTGTAATCATCTGTTCGCCGATACAAAATAAATATTTCCGAACTAATTCTGTCGATATGTGCCGCTGAGTAGAATCGGGGTGGTGGTGCTTAATGACGTTCAGACATAGTAGCTTAGGCTTAATTGGTATATTTCGAATTCACCAGGACCCAAGAGTACGCTCGTCAAGTCTGCTTGGTTATGCATGTATTTTTGGAGGATCTAGAGGCAGTTCCGTGGATGGGTAGAAAATGAGTCGGAGGCTTAAAACCGAGATAGAGGATATGGTGTAACTGTCCCGATCTTGTTCAACAATACCCTTATAACTATGGAAACTTGACCACTACATTCTCACGTCAAGTATATCCCAATATTACCGTTTTTATTTTCCCTATTACCTCTTTCCAACTTTTTGTACCTCACCAATTCTCTATTTTAATAATTCAGCTCCACTCAACTCTCCAATAATACTCGCGTTGCTTAACAAGCTTGACCGCTCGTTCCCATGAGAGGGATATTCATCAGGTACCACTTATAAACCTCGTACTTCTTCTCTCCCCCTTTAAGCACCCACACAGCCACTGTCTTACATGTCGAAACTCTCTCTACCAAGGTATCTCTCTCAATAATACCTATATACATATGGGGAGTTGACTAAGGTAATTCCCAAGTCAAGTATATTCCGTCGGTACCGTTTATTACTCTACTGCCATCTCATCTCTCCCCTAGACACTAAGTTATTATTTTTACACTTTCCAGAGAACTGACCTAACTCCTCAAGAAATGCTCACCGAGCTACAATGACTTGATAATGTAGTTTCTTTGGGACGATAAACTCTTGAGACGCCTTTTAAACCCTCCCATCTACATATTTCCCCCCTTCACAGCAAATCTCGCAATTCTGCACCCCAATACAACTGGACCTAACTTCTTCCAAAATAACTGCATTGCCAGGCCAACTTAACCCATTCGTTACCAGGAGTCTGAGGGTTCAGATTAATTTTACCTTTCTTTCCTACCTCCCCTGACGCCCCTTTAAAACTGAAACACGTATATTCTACATTTCACAGAACCGACCCAACCTTTCCAGGAATAAAATTCATAGCGAAGTGGCTAGTCCAGATGCATTCCACTGGTCTTTGCGGACATCTACATACCTTCAAACTATCTCTAAGACCTCTTCTTATATTTTTATACCAACAACTCTTCTCTACATATGTCGTACAACCTCCCGTAACTTTCTTGGAAATAATCACATAGTCACAATGAGTTGTACAACTTGCTCCCCAGAAAAAGCAGCTTCTGACAGTGCCCAGTATGCCTTCCTGTCACTACTACTCACTTCTTCCACCTCTATCTACACCAACCCCACATTCTAATTGCCAACACAACTGCGTTCAACTACCTCAGTGATATATTTTTCGTCTCAATTAGTGGACCCTGTAGATTATCGTATATCAGACAATCATGCCATACCATTCACGGCTCTCATACCAGCTCTTAACCTCTAATTACGAAGACACCCACAATACTGCGCCCACTCAGAAATGCTCTAAAATTACCACAAATAGCCCGATCATTACAGGGACTTCTCTAGTTACTTCACCTGAGCTATTTAGTCCTTTTGATACCCTTCCACACACCCTCTATTCCTTCTGTATGTATTTTAAACTCAACATCCCTGATACCCCCAGAGAGAGTTCTGTCTAGCTCTTACAAAAATACCAGCATATATATTTCGACTTGACAGGAGGACTCTACGTGTCTAGGGGAATCCAACAATACCATGTAATGACCCCCTGCTACAAGTTTCGCCCATTTTTCACTTCCGCTCTCAATTCTGCATTTTGATGCAACTGCTCCTAGCGCCTCCTAAAATACTCCCATCATTATTGTGACTCGATCATATTTATCTTTGCTCAGTTGTGGTAACTAGGTACCAATTGGTCCTTTCTCACCAACTAGTCACAGATTTTAACAATCACACCCTAGAGCCGATCCCACACGTAATTGAGCCTATCTTTATAAAAAATACTAATGTAACTACTCAGAGCTGACCACCAGATTGGTCGAAGCGAGATTGTTGCAATTATACCAATAACTTCTCCCCTTCTACCTCTACTCAGGTTTTGACAGCGACACCCACAATTCTACTCATTTTTGCAACTGTCCGAAACACACCTAACTCTCTGGAAAATATCTACATCACTTTGTAGTGTTTACCATCTCATTACGCAGGCTAATGTGGTCTCAAAAATACCCTTGATCTCTTGTATACTTTCCCCTTCTCCATTTCTTTCCCAAAATACTGATCTTTGACTTTTCATAGAAAAGTCCCTAAATCTCTCAAAAATACTTTGTTAGTCAAGGCGTCCGGACCAGCGTAATCCTTGGAGTCATACAAATCTAGCTCTGCCCTGAATGCATCCACTTCTATACCCCAGTCACTTTTTACTAAGACACTCGCACTTCTCATTCACAACACAATGTCGTCTATCTCTCTCAGAAATACTTCCAGATTCAAGCGAACTTATTCACTGTGTTCCCAGGAGTGGAGTAATTTCCCTAATACCGTACAACTATCTCCTTATTCGTCGTTGGTACTTTTAACCCTGACACTTTGCACTCACAGTTATACAGCAATACACTGCAGTATCCAACTTCTTCAAAAAAGCTCGCACTTGTAAGCCGCCTTGACCATCGTATCGTGTTCCTTAGTTTCCTTCGATTCTGATGGTGCCATGCAAAATCCCCCACCATCTTTGCACCGCTTTAAACTGCCACTCTTCTAGTGAGGGTTCAATAAGACGCATAATTTGGGGTGACGCTGTAAAAAGTTGGAATGGTATGGTAGGTGAATCTAAAAGGGTATTATTAGGATAGATCTTCTCCAAGGAATATATTTGTCAAGTCTCCTTGGTGGTTCAGATATCCCTGGTGAAGTTGGGGCAGTTATGTAGGAATGTAGAGTTGGTAGTGGAAGTGCTAAAGATGGAATAGAGGTATAAGTGAGGTCAAATATGGTAGACTTAGAATCTCCTGAGTCTTGGGAGTTCGCTGATCCAATCGCCATATCTATGCGGATATTTTTGACAGCGTTGAAGAAGTTGGATGAAAATCTCAATTGTGCTTTTCGGTGCCAATAACGGGTAATAGGTGGAAGAGAAGACTTTAAAGGCGCCGAAAGAAACTACCAGTTCTAAGAGCTAACATGAACCACTTGTCGTTGTCATTGCCATATTTTGGGGTAAGTAGCGAGGAGTTATATATTCACCGGTTACGTCATGTTGTGTGCCCAAGTAGAGTTGAAGGTGGAAGTGAAGAAGACCGAAAAAGGGTGATAACATTGGCTTGCATGGTATCATTAGAGTCTACTGAGTTCAATTAATACGTCTATAAGCTCGTATTGATCATGTGGGTATTTATTATACCACTAGTTGCAGTTCTGTAAATGGGATGAAATATGCGTTTTGGTTTTGGTGTACAATATAAGACATCAGGAGATGAATAAGTGGTATGATTCGAATTGCCGTGTTGCAAGGAAGAATATAGCCCAGTTACCATTACTGTGAGATTATTTCTGATTTAGCTGATGGGAGGTTCGTATGGGAGCAGTGCTGAGGTGTTGAGCTATAAAGTGCGTAAAAGGTGGCTTGGGAGATGACTTAGACGGCCAGACGGATTAGCACACTCTGAGTGGTAAACTAGCTAACAAGACTTGCCCATTGGGTATTTCCGGCCATTTTGGGGTATTTTGCTGAAGTGACAGAATTGGAGGTTGTGGTTTAAAAACAGGTGTAGGGTTGTTTAAGTGGAATTTGTGGTATTGATGGAACAGTCTGATCCTTTATAAACACGCTGGTCAAAACCTCTTGTTAATGAGGGTATTTCTGAACGAGTTGAGGGCAGTTCTGTGTAGATGACCCATTATGGAGACAGGTGTTACAATCTACAAAAAGGTAGTAGATAAGAGTTGAAGGGTGCTAATGAATCCCCTTTGTCTTAATACAATATTCAATAATTCGCCTTAATCGCAGAAATATTTCTGGAGCAGTTGGACGGAGTTGTATGATAGAGAATAATTAGTAATTGTGATGTTAAAACGCACAGAAGGTATCCCAGAGACCTAATTGGAGTCTCCTGACTCCTCAAGACGACGGGAACACGGTGGTCTAGTCCCTGTAAACATATGAGTATTTTTGGTGAATGTGAGCGCCATTTTGTGAAAAGTTCAAAAGCCGAGAATTCTCTTTAAAAGTAGGGCAGAGATATTAAGAGACAATTGAAGGGTATTAAGCACATTTCCTGACCTATTGAAGAATATTAATCAAGTCTCCCTCTTAATGTGGGTATTTCTGGTAGACTTGAAAGCAGTTGGGTGCTTGAGTAAAAATGGGGGTGTCGGATTTAAAAGTTGGGGAGATGGAATAGTGTGTGCTTACATGGGATCATTGTGATCCACTAGCTCATGTGATCACATCCATCAAGTCCCCATGTCGATCAAAATGTTTCTGTTTGAGTTGGGTTAATTATTAGGCCAGGTACATTGGGGGTGTCAGCCAAAAAAGGGGGAAAGATATGGTGGGAAACTGTTGAGGGGTATTTTGAATTCTACTAACATGGAAAGCACTCTGGTTAAATCGGGATGATGTTGTAGCTATTTTTGCAGAAGTTAGGGGCAGTTCTACATGGGGTGGCAATAGGGCTGTTGAGATTAGAAGTGGGGAAGAGATGGTACTAAAACCTCAAGGGGAGAAAAGAACTCTCTTGCACTTAATAGCAACATTAATAGGCTCCAAAGTCTTGGTGGTATTTCTAGAAATGTGGAAGCAGTTCTGTAGTTTAGTAGATCTTGGAGGTCGGTGTAAAAAGTTAGTAAGAGGTGCCGTGGAAAGCTTTAATGGTATGTGAAGATATCTCTTACTATGAGTAAATCACTGGTCAAGTATCTGTGTCAATAGGATTATTTATGAAAGAGTTGGGGACCGTTGTGTCCTGTTGAGATTTTTAGATATCTGGTTTAAAATGGGAGAGAGAACATAAGTGTGAGTTTAAAGGAGAAATCGGAACCCTCCAGCCTCTATGATTAACTTAGTTTCATCGACTTGTTTACATAGGTATTTCTGAGGGTGTTGAAGGCAGATATGAGTTCCAGTAGATATGGGGTGAAGGCCCAAAAGTTGGAATGGGGCAAAAGGAGAGCCCTAAATGGCATTCGTGGGACCTCTGGTCCGTGCTAACACAAGGAATAGGTCTCCATTTCTATGGTAGTATTTCTGAGTAAGTTAGAGGAGGTTGTGTTGTAAACTAGAAGTGAGAGGGTCTTTGCAAAATGTAGGTAAGAGATAGAAGGAGAGGCATGAATGGTACCATTCGAATGTTCTAGTGCAGAGGAATACGCCGGTCAAGTCTTCCCGGCTATACGAGTATTTTTGATCAAGTTACAGGGCATTGTGTGGCAGTCGTTTGCAAAGTAAAATTGGGAGAGACGGTGAAAAAAGATTGTCAATCATATTAGGGAGGTTTTGGCTGGTATCATCTGATTCTCATTAATCCTGGTATTGCTCTGAACTACCTTCAGACATGCTGCGGGTATTTCTGGTGAAATTGGATGAGTTTGTGTGTCTAGGTACATTTGAGAGAGGTGGAGTCAAAACTGAGTAGGAAGTGGTAGGGAGGGCTTGAATTGTTCCTGGCATATATTCAGGCCTCTGTGATTACAGTGATCAAGTCTCTGTTGTAATTGAAGTATTTTTTATGAAGTTAGGGGCAGTTCTGTAAAAGTAATAAATGTGTATCTCGCGTGTAAAAAGTGTAGTAAAGATATAGGAAAGAATTGAAAGGTAATATACGTATCCACCAAGTCTATTAAACATAATGATCAAGTCTCCTTTGTTAAGGGAGTATTTCTGGTGAAATTGGACAGAAATTGGTGACCTATTTGAATTAGGGTGGAGTGAAAAATCTGAGTACAGTGCCGGTATGTGATAGTAGATAAACATTTTGTGGTATCATTGGATTCTCCCAGTGACGTAGATTACTTAATTTAGCTTCCAGTAGTAATAGGACTATTTCTGGCGAAGTTGGACGCAGTTCTGCGAAAGGGTAAACTGAGTGTGCCAACGGTATATTGACGTGGGAGATATCAGGGAAGATATTAAGGGTATTACCTGAATCTATAGGCCTTGGCGAACATTTTTGTCTAGCCTGTTAACTAATACGGGCATTTTTCGTAGAGTTAAGCCCATTTGTGAAAGCAGGTATAATGGCTGGGGTCTCTGTAAAATGAGGGAAACATGTATTAGGGGGTGGTTGTGAGGTTTTTTGGAGACAGCTGAATTCAAGGAACTAGATAATCAAGTCTGTATGTCCCTAGGAGTATTTCTGGTGGAGTTGGTGGCAGTTCTGTAAAATGTAAAATGTGAGTGTTGGAGGTACAACGAAATATTTTGAGTATAAATGGACAATGTTATTTGAATCCTCAAAGCTACCTCTAGAACTCTTCAATGATACCAAAACCTCCTCCAGAATCATTCAGATCGAAATTATCCTTATTATGCAGTACTGATTTGTTGGTAGTGGGTATCAGTTTAGATTTCCAACTAATTTCATACATACTACTTAATAACCAGCTTTACTCCTCTTACCCACGCCAACAAATTCTATCTTCGATAAACCTCGGTTTTAAATGAATTTATTTATCGCGTTCATGTCGGTTGCCTTCAAAAGGTTGTCCGACGCCTCCGATTCTGCACGAGAAAAAGTGCTAATTTTGTTGGCTTTTAGCATTTTTAAATAAATTCCAGAAAATCCAAATAATGCGGAAAAAGCAACTATACAGGCAGACCACATGAACATAGGTTAACATCTATTCGGCTAGGCCATTATATACATACATTGTTAGGTGAGTGTCTGGGTCTAGAACCACCAGCTCCACCACTTTTGTCGCTGGCTAGGAGAGACACCAAACTTGCCCACGGGGGCCTTCTTGCCAATGTTGAAGCCCCATCGCTTGAGAATCTTGACGACAGAAGGGGTAATAGCGGCAGTAATGGGCAGTCGGATGAAAATCAGAGACTTGTGGATAGCGTAAGCAACGGCAAACTCGGCCCACATTTGCTTGGAGAACCAGTACGACTCGGAGGGAGCGGTTTCGGGCAGCTTTTCGTCCACCTTTTGGTCCTCGACAGCAGCCTCGATGTCAGGAGTCACCATAGCCAGAGCTCCGGTAACGGTGTTGGCAATGTCCATGGCTCCAGCGTTATCCTCCTCAATCTCCTCCTTGGGAGTAGTCTTCCATCCAACCAGCTCCTTGAGGTACACCTGCCACTCGACGACCTTGTCTAGACCCACAGAGTGGACTCCGAGCCAGCAGATGGGCAGATCGATGGTGGAAAGAGACAGATAGACTCCCAAAGCCACCCAGCCGTACTTTTGCACCAGAGCCTTGATTCCAGTGGCTTTTTTCTTGTCACCTTCCTGGCCCTCCTGCTTGCCTCCCTGGCCCTCCTGCTGACCCTCAGTCTTGGCATTGACGTTGCCAGACTGTCCTACACTTCTCTGCATCTTCATGGGCGTAGACATAAAAGATCGCACGGGAAGTCGTGAAGGAACACAAACAGGTGTGGGAAACGCGAAACGGGTCACCTGAGCAGGTCCTCGCACTCCGGCAGCCCGGGAAACGTGCAAAAGACCCCGGGAAATTCCTCGAATGTTCATTTTCTAAAGTTGTCGTCTAGTCGGTCAAAGACAAATTGGCTGCAGCTTAGATGAAGCATATTGGTGGATCAGGTTAAAGTTTGGATTATGTAAGGTGGCGGTGGCGGAGATACAAGTGGATAGTTGAGGTTTTGGTCACTTGGAGAGATTTGTTTGTGGATATTAGTCAATTGGATAAGTTTTTGGATTATTCAGGTTTGGAGGTTTCTGCTTTGTCATATTGTCTCTCTAAGGTCAGTAATTATGGTATCTCCTTCATGACGGTCAAGCTAATATCAAGAAGAGTGGTAAAAAGGTTACAGTATAATAAAAATACTTGTAATAGAAGTATCGTACTGGTAGTACTTGTAACGAAGATCAGATATATCGGTATCTGAATGTCCTCTTGCTTTTGTACCACAGCATTGAGCTCGTTTCTTACATTGTGCTTTCCTCGTATCATATCGTAATTCATTAGTTATAGATTTCTCTATTGGTCATCCTCATCTTTTTCATCATCTCAAAATACAGAGCCACCCGAGAGCCACAAAAAAGAGCCCAACGGGATAAGCGGCCAGAACGGTTCGTCCAGGAAGAACGCCAGAGTGCTTGAGCGAGTTGTTGGCAGACCACAAAGCCCAGGCAACGTTCAAAATAATCACAGGAACCGACAGCCAGACCCACGGAATGAAAATCTCAACCACAGACCCCAGAACCACGGGGAAAAGAGAGTATCCCACAATGCACAGGCCTCGGAAAAACGAAATGTTGCCTCCAAGCAGCTTGATATTGAGAGTCACGAGAATCTGGCCCATCCACGTGATGGCAAAGACTCCGGAAAAGGCCTCACTGTTGCCCCAGCCCAAACTGAGAGCCAGAATGAGACAAAACACAAGAGGTCCCCACATGTCCCATTCCTTGATCAATTGAGACGAATTGTCAACTGGATTGATGAAGCCAGAGAGAGAACCGGGCCAAACCACCTCCTTCAGCCGGTTTCCAACTCCTCGGACATCTCGTCCAAGAGTTCGAAGCACAGGCTCGTCTAAAGTATCTCCTCCCATAAACCGTCGGGTGACCAGCTGTTCACTTCCCACAGAGGTTGTATTTTGGCTGTTGCCGGTGGCGGGAGTGTCATCCTCAATGATGAAATCGTCGTCCACGTCCAAAAGATCGTCGTTAGCGTGCTGATACGACATTTTGCGGTATTTGGTGATGAAGTTGCAGGATGCAGATGATAGAGATAGGTGGCCAACCTAATTGGAAAGGTGACGTAGCCAGGGATTGAACTGGGCGTGGCGGATAAACCTAAAATCCCTATCAAAAGTAAAAAAAGAAATGGACCAGTCCGGAGTCGAACCGGAGACCTTCCGTATGCGAAACGGACGCGATAGCCACTACACTACAAGCCCAATTTGGAGATGGATTCTGGAGCTTAAACTTCTAATATATACCGTAATTTGATTATGTAATCCGCGGAATAGAATCAAAAAAAAAAATTTTTTTGCCGTTTAAGGGGCTTTAAACGGAAGTAGAATATTTTTAAGGGGTTATTTGTGGGTCCTGTTGCGTATTAATTTGTTTTATCTGATTTATAGGCTGATTTGAGCATTTTGAGCAACTTTTAAAATGTCAAAATTATGAATGTTAAATGATGGGACCATAGGAAACGTATAATTGGATCTCAAGAAGATAGGGATTGAAGAATGTGGGATGTGAAGTCGAGAATTTTGAAATGCAAGCATCTCGGAGACAATTGACCTGGCCATTTGTATAATAAAGACCTTTAAACACTACAATTTACAATACATTTACAAGTTCTACAACACTGTCCTTTGGCTACAGGTACAAGTCCTTCAAATCACTATACAAATGGATACAAAAGCAGAATACATCAACTAACTTATCTAATAGCTACATGAATGGTATCTGTGTCACTCTCGGTGAATAAACTGGTTCTATCCGCATCACTTCTAAAAATAGAAGAGCTGCTGGCGTCTGTATCATATACCAAACTTGGTGGGATGGTTGAGCTTGCAGTTGTGGTTGAGGTAATGATTGAGTGTCGGTCGTCGTCATCGTATGGTTTCTGGAACTTGTAGCACTCTGTTGACCAGTATCCAAACCATCCACAAGGCCCTGCTCCTTTCTTGTTGACTTCATCCCATCCCATATCTTGTATCCATTCTTCAAGTGGTCCCTTGGCGCTCAGTTTCAAGTCTGTGATGATAATATAGCCTCCAGGTTTGCACACGCGTGCCATTTCTCTCAGGATTTGTCGTTGAGCCACTTTATCGTATGATCTGAAGGCCCAAGGAGAAGTCACCAAAGAAAAGACATCGGAGTCGTATGGCAACTGTGTCAGGTCAGCCGAGTTGAGCGTCACCAAATCGACAAAATCCTCACATCGGATGTTGTTAATGATCTTTTTCATGCGCGATTTACGCTCCTTGTCTCTGGAGTAGTTGTCAATTGCGTAAACGTTGCAAACAGGTCGATTTTTGTCCTTTCGAGCTCGTTTTTGAGCACAGACTTTCATCAGAGAAACTCCTGAGCCTGAAGCCACGTCCAGAGTCGGACTATCAAAATCGTAGGGCTCTTCCTCCAGTAGTTGTTGCCATAAATCGTGTCTTCCCTTGTAGTTTGCATACATGAAGGCACCAGCAGAGTCTCCAGAGAATAGGGCACGTGTTTTCGACTCGAAATGAAATTTTGTCGACAGTTTCTCTCCACTAGCCCTTGGCTCCACCTTGATTGTCTGAAAAGACGTTCTTCCCTGGTCCAGTTCTCTGTAGACCATGTTTGAGATCAGATTGAGGTTTAGATGGGTGAAATTTGAGTAAAAAGTGTAAAAAAAGCGAGGAAAATGAAACTGAGGTGTTCACCCGCTCGTTAAATAGCCAGATTGATTTTTCGGACGCAAAAAAAGACTTGTTGTGGGTTTGCTGTCGCTAATCGGAATTAATTGTCGCTAATCGAAAGTGTAGATGACTCAATGCATAGTCATGCATACACAACGTTAGGAGAGGGTTAGGTTAACATCCGAACCAGAAGTCAAGCGGCTAAGAAACTGCCTGGCGGTGACTCAGAGCCGCATATGAGGCGTTGTAGCCGTGTAAAGATACCCCAGAAGCGTTTGTGTCGCAGTTTTTTGCCCCAGGCAGTTTTTGGAACGTTTCAGATGGGTCTATGATAAGTCCGGGTTATGATTACTCATGATGCTTCTGCATGAGTGCATATGTAGGGCGTCCAACGGTTTTGAGGCGTGTATTTGAAGGGAGGGAGATGAGGAATGGCTGGAGGTGTTTTTTATTCTAGGAAATACAAGTGGTTATGATGAATAGACAAAAAATTGTGATAGGATTTTTAGAGTATTTTTCGAATATTTTTCAAGGACGTTGAAGATGACTTTCAGTTGTGGTTAATTATAGCCCAATTGAAGTGTGTAGCTATTCTCAGAGGTCTAATTGACCTTATACCAACAGGTACACTGCCACGAGAAGTGGATCATTACCTGTCACATATCACTTTGGAACGTCAAATGACCTGAGTAACTGCTTGTTCTAGTGTTTATTGTGACAGGCTAAAGAAGGATTTAGAATATCCCTCGTCTCCTGATAAAAGTGTCATTAATAAATGTGTTTTATCTATGTTACGGGGTACGACTACACTCTCTTCATTAATCCTCTAACCCCTACAAGTAGGGATTCAAATACTGTAATTAGCCACTCTGCATTACAATCTCACCACAATGTATTGTCAGACATACCCCTGACACAATTGTGCATCAGGGCCCACCTCTCACCCGTCAGCAGGTACAGTGCTCGTGTGATGTCAAGTTCAGGGTGTGTTCAGGATCTTGGACAGAGTTACATGTAATCGTAAAAGGGGGTATCGTAAAAAATACTGGATGATAGCTCTACTGGTTGCTTACTGATGCAACATAAGAATAAAAGAACAATCACGTAACCACGTAATCACTTACTAACCAATAATCAGCCACACATGCCTTCAATGCTTCACTCAACTATTATCAGTCCTGTAAGGAACAAAGTTGGGGGCAAACGACACCTGAGGTTTTGGTTTTGAGGTTCATTCCACGGCTGAAGGCTAACCTCAATACGTCTATCGAGATCAACGTTTCTAGAGCTATCACATGCTGTCTAGATGGTTTAGTGCTATTCATGCCTCGTACGATCCAGGATCCAGACCCGCGTTTGTACCGCTTCTTTTCAGCTCGAAAACCGGCTACTTTTCTGCTGACAAAGATTCGGCTCTTCGGGTTCAATCCTCGGATCCCGCGTTCGGCTGCAGGAGACGTACCTGAAGGCTGGGGGTCAAGTTACACAAACAGAGTCACCTTGTATATAGAGACTCGGACCCAGATTACAATCTTGAACAGTCTCTCAATCCATAAAATGACACACGCCACAGGAAGCCACACAGCCGTAAAAGTAGTTACACAAACAGCTATTCATTCCACTTCGGAACAACGCCAGTTACACACACACCTCCCCACCGAACAGGGTTATGGTCCCAGTCCCAAACCTCCACACACAAAACCGTTAAAGCCGTTATAGCCGACAGGGGTTATGAGCAATCCACAGACTGGCTAATCGACACGTGACTAGTCCCAGATACACATTTCCCAACACCATCAGCCTCGGCTATCTCAGCGTGCCTTTACCTACACCAGCACTCGTGGTCCCCCCTTAAAGTTTACGACACGTAAAAATTGCCTCTACGCATCACCTTGTACGTGACAGTCTCTCTCTCCCCAACACCACACCACTGTTGTCACAATGGCCTGCGAAACACAGCTCCTAGAAAAGGAGTTTGGCCGGCTCACGTCGGCCGAGTACAAGTACAAGCAGAAGGTGCAGCCCAGCGAAAAAATCCGCCATGTCGAGGAGGAGGAGCCAGCCTACTACATGCTGTTGCTCACCTACCTGGGGTACCTGATTATGATTGTGTGTGGCCACGTGCAGGACTATTACGCCAAGGTGTTCCATCCCGAGACGGTGGCCGACTTTATGGCCAAGGACGGCTACGCACCGCTTTTCTCCGACTTTGAGTCCTTCTACATTCGACGGCTGCAGAAGCGACTGCGAGACTGTTTCGGCCGAGTGGTGACTGGCGTCCCCGGACGTTACATCACCGTGCTGGACCGAGTTTCTAACGATTACAATACCACCTACAAGTACCTGGGCACCTCCACCGACTGTCTCAACCTGTCGTCGTACAACTACCTTGGATTTGCCCAGTCCTCGGGCCAGTGCACAGACGCTGCCGAGGTCAGCATCAACACAGAGGGAGTGTCGTCCTTTGGCGCTCGTGCCGTTTGCGGCACTCTCGACGCGCACGTCAAGACCGAAAAGCGAGTCGCCGAGTTCCTTGGCAAGGAGGACGCCCTGATCTACTCCATGGGCTACGGCACCAACGCCTCCGTCTTCTCGTCTCTCGTCGACAAGCACTGTCTGGTGCTTTCTGACGCGCTCAACCACGGATCCATCCGATACGGTGCCCGACTTTCCGGCGCCGTCATCAAAATCTTCAAACACAATGACACCAAGGACCTGGAACGAGTTCTGCGAGAGCAGATTTCGCAGGGCCAGCCCAAGACCCACCGACCCTGGAAAAAGATTCTCGTTGCCGTCGAGGGTCTGTACTCCATGGAGGGAACCATGACCGATCTGCCCACCATGTGCGATCTGCGAGACAGATACAAGTTCTACCTGTTTGTGGACGAGGCACATTCCATTGGTGCTCTGGGCCCCCGAGGCCGAGGAATCTGCGACTACCTGGGAGTTGATCCCGAGCGAGTCGATATTCTCATGGGCACCTTCACCAAATCGTTTGGCGCCACAGGAGGATACATTGCGGCGTCACACGAGCTGATTAACCACCTGCGGGTCAACAACATGGGTAACGTTTACGCGGAGTCCGTGTCGCCACCCGTTCTCGCACAGATCACATCTGCTCTGCAGACGATTGACGGTGAGATCCGGCCTGGAGAGGGAGAGGAGCGTCTTGAGCGAATCGCATTCAACTCGCGGTACCTCCGACTGGCTCTCAAGCGACTGGGTTTCATTGTCTACGGCATTGACGACTCGCCCATCATTCCGGTGCTGCTGTATGTGCCTGCAAAAATGCCCGAGATGGGCCGAATTCTGCTGAGAATGGGCATTGCTGTGGTGGTGGTGGGCTACCCCGCAACAGACATTGCGTCGTCACGGGCCCGGTTTTGCATGAGTGCCGCTCTGACCAAGGAGGATCTGGACCGAATCATCAAGGTCATGTGGCAGCTCGGCAACATTCTGTCCTTCAAGTACGGCAAGGGCATGCCCGACGCCAACGGCAAGGTGCGACACTGGGAGCTCAGCGAGGTTCTGGCCTCGGGAGTGGAGGACTGTAAGAAGGATTGGTAAGATATAGTAAATGTGCATATAGTTGGCAGTAATAATACGTGTGCATGTTAGGAGGGGTGTGGCAGATGAAATGAGTTGGTAATTCATTTGTGGGAGTCTAGGTATCGTACAATAGATGGTGAGTGTTTCTATTGTGCACTTATTTTTGAAGGTTGAAACTGTAGTCGAGTTTAAGGGCTAACATCTTGAAATCGAACACTGTATCTCATGAACTGAACGATCATTTAAGACAGTTACATTCTTCACGAACGTTGAAGTTTGAGGCTGAGGAAGCGAAGGAGAAAAAAGTTAATTACAATTGATTTAAATGAATATCGAAACCAGTAGAGAGTGTAGCGAAAGCTGAGTTATCCAATATATCTGAATCTGTCAAAGTGCCTTACTAATGGTCTTTCCACCCTCTCTGAACCTCCAAATGCACCTAAATATAGACGTGCAGGTGTTCGAGTGCATATCTGCAAATCCTACAGTCTATGAAGACATACGAGGGATTATGAGGTGGCAAGATAGATTAGAGGGGTTATGAGTGATTAGTAACTTGTTAGTCACACTCGGAAATTAGTAATCCTGCCGGCTTTCCAATCTTCCAACTCCTTCATATTCTCCTATAACGGTCAATTATGCATTATCAGATCTGGGGTAAAGTGTGCGACATGTCACAGATATACAGTTTTGAAATGCGGCGTTTTTTTAGATGGGGACACAAACGGGTTCTGAAAGGTATATAGATGTGGTGTTTCCGCTGTTTTGATTTCCTTCTCTTTAATTCTCACCCAGCAGTGTGCAGCTCTCATTTGGCTGGATGTCCATGTCACCCCAAAGTTCGTGATGTGTCGCACTGTGCCACACAAGGCGGAGCTAAACCTAATAACCACGGCCAACCATACAAACCACCACCCCAAGCTCACCATCACACCAGTCGTCCCCATGAGATACGACAATCTAGAAGACTTGGGGAAAGCCGCCAGGCAGGCCACCGGGGCCGTGTCGGACTTCAAGCCCAAGCGCATGGTCGATCTGGCACTATCGCAGATAGAGCAGTACAAACAGATGCTGGAGATGGACCTGGAGCTCGCGGCATACCACATTTTCCAGGCCCGTGAGATTCTGTTTGTGCTGATTCCGCGCCACCCGGACTACGACAAGTTCAAGGCCAAAAGGGGCCAGTTCTACGAGACGTACGTGCAGCTGTGTGATCTGGCAGAAACAGACAGACGGGTACTGGAGCTCATTTCCACCGTCAAGGGCAAGTACGTGAGAGAAAAAACATCGGGGGTGCGACGACAGTCCAACGACGACCTGCTGCAGTCCATCGACGACACCATTCGCGGATTCTCGCACCTCGACGTCCAGCCAGCCCCTGCTGCAGAAACAGATCCGCTAAAGGACAAGCTGGAGAAGCTGCGAGGTAGGAGCCCCGAGGTGCAGCGAGCTACATTGGCGACCAACGGCAGCAACGGCTCCGCGAAAAACGGCGCCATGCCCCCACCACACACGTCGCCACCGCCCGTTCCCGTGCCCCACAACGGCGGAGGGTATGTGCGACAGTCCTACGTGGGCCCTGCATCTGTGCCCTCGCCACCTCCTCACTCCGTGACGCCCACGCCGCCACGTCACACCATCACGCTGAAGGCCCAGCAGCTCATCTCGTACCTGGGCCATGCTCCCGAGACGCTTTTGCTGCTCGACATTCGGCCGCGAGCCGACTTTCAAAAATGCCACATTGCCGCTCCAAATGTGGTGTGTGTGGAGCCGCACCTGCTGGAGTCGGATATGACGGACGCGCAGGTGGAGGAGAAGATGCTTGCGGCGCTGACGACGGAGGAGTTTGAGCGGTTCATGGCGCGGTCGGCGTTTGAAATTGTGGTTTTCTACGACCAGAACAGCACGTCATACCAGACGCGGCCGCTCAAGATCCTGCTCAAGGCTCTCTACAGCCAGGCGTTCAAACGGCCTCTCCAACGGCCTCCCTGCTTGCTGGTCGGTGGTTTGGACGAATGGAGACACTCGAAAGCGCCAACAGCATCGATTGACACCCGATCTCCTCTCCAACAGAGAGCCGAGCTGGCACGCACTCAAACGGATCCCACACCTGTTGCCTCGTATGATCCCAACCGGACGCATTCATACACTTATGGCAACAACTACGCGAGTTATGCGTATTCTTATGGCCCCCATCAGTCATCTCCCACCCCTCCTCCGGCCCCCTCTACACCACCACCAAAGCCCCCGTCGGCAACTTCGTCTTCGTCGTCGCTCAATCTTCCGCAGTCGATGGCACTCTCGTCGTCCACCTCGCTGCCAGATCCCAGCTCGTACAAGAACCAGATGTACTCGTGCCATCCGTACCTCAACGAGCCTCTTCCCGAGTCCAGACACCACACTCATGGCGTGTCTCAGCCCGCCCAGGCTGCTCGGTCGTCGCATGGCTACTATTCCCACGCCCTGCCCCAGCTGTCGGTGAACACGGCGTCCTCTCCGATCAAGCAGCCGCCCAGTGCGTACTCGCCCAAGGAAAAGCATCATGGCGAGTTCCCCTCGTACAAAAGCGTGCGTCAGCCAGTGCCACAGTCGCCGTACCCGCCTCACCTGGCTCCCATGTCCGGATCGCCTCCTCCCATGTCTCTGACCTTTTACACGGGTCTCAAGAACCTCGGAAACACCTGCTACATCAACTGCATCATCCAGTGTCTGGCCACGTCGCAGCTGACCAAGATCATTGTCAACCAGGCGTACAAGCATCGGGTCAACATGAAGTCCAAGTTGGGATACAAGGGCGCTTTGATCGCCAAGTACGCCGACCTGGTGCAGGCTCTAGTTGCGAACTCATACCCTTATTTGGTTCCTACTTCTTTCAAGGGTATCATTGCACACGTCAACTCTCAGTTTGGAGGCATGGAGCAGCACGACTGTCAGGAGTTTCTCACTTTTATCCTTGACGGACTGCATGAGGAACTCAACTCTGTCGGCGATGGTCAGTACAAGCCTCGGGAGCTGACTGAGAGCGAGGAGAAGAGACGTGAGGAAATGAGCGTGCGAATCGTGTCGTCCCTGGAATGGGAGCGGTACCTCAAGTCTGCGTCGTCGTTCATTGTCGACGAGTTCCAGGGCCAGTACCAGTCCAAGCTCCAGTGCACCGTGTGCAACATGACGTCAACGACATACACTGCATTTTCTTCACTTACACTGCCCATCCCCAAGTATCCTGGGGCCACGCTCCCGACTCTTTACGACTGTTTCAACCAGTTTACGCAGCCAGAGCTGCTGGAGGGCGAAAACATGTGGCATTGTCCCACATGCAAAAAGCCGCGGCCCACCGTCAAGTCCATGAAGATTTCGCGGCTTCCAGAGACTCTGATCATCCACCTCAAGCGGTTCGACCACTCGCGAGGATTTGGAGACAAGCTCAACACGTTCGTCACGTACCCTCTGGAGATGGATCTCACGCGCTACTGGCCCCCACCAACCCCCGAGGATGAGCCCTTCCTGAAGAAGCTGCTTCCTCGTGGTCAGACGGCTCCTTTCCGGTACTCGTTGTTTGGAGTCGCCAACCATTACGGAACTCTTCGGGGCGGTCATTACACGGCCTTTTGCAAGCGTGGCAAGCTGGGCTGGTGCTACTTTGACGATACGGTGGTGAACCGAAACGTGAATGAGCGGGCTGTGGTCAACAAGAACGCCTATGTTTTGTTTTACCAGCGACGGCACAATCCTTAGATGGAGAGAGGAAAACGGAAAAAGGAAAAAAGGAAAAAAGGAAAAACAGCATCTTGAAAATATGCATATAGCTATTTATATAACGAATTATGATTGCATGACAGTAACAGATGGTAGTGGTAGTGGCAGTGTGGTAGTGGCAGTGTGGCAGTGTGACAGGTGTGCTATATTCGGCGGCTGTCTCAATATATACTTCGGAGATAAGACATTGAGAAGTTTCAAGTTGAATCAACGTTGTGTGACGAAAGAGATGATTTGGTGTCCGCAAAAACAGTAAAAAATGGGCTAAGCAGAGGAAATATAGGTTTCGGGTCTTGTTCTTGATGAAAGACAGGTTATGAGTGGATAAAAGATAGATTAGCTTCATCTAATGATTCTACATGGCTGAAAATGATACAGCCAACTCCTCAATTAGACAACGGTTTGAGCTCAAATTTGAAATATCAGCTGGTACCGAGGTCAAGAGTCATATGAGCAAAATCCAGCCTCATACCTCACCCCTCATCTCCACGTCATCATGGTAAGTCCGAGTATACGGCTTGAAATAAAGTTGTCCAGGCTGGCTAGATGGAGATAGCAATTGGGAGGTTTGGGGATGAGGTGTTGGAGGAGATGAGATGAGATTAGTAATTTTAGGGAGATGAAGTGTTTGTGGAATTTGATAAAAAAGACTCAATTGGGGAGTGTTTGGTCACGTGACGTCGAATATCGCCCCAAACTGTTATTTATGACCTCTTTACAGTGTTCTTCTCTAGAGTCTCCCCCATCTCGCTGACTAATAAACTCCCGCATACAGCGCTCTCACGGTGCATACTCCATCCTCCATCACCACCACTGAGCGAATATGAGCGAACAACCAATTGTGCTAGATCAAGGAACCGGCTTTGTCAAAATCGGCTACGGCGGCACCAACTTCCCCGAACACACCTTTCCCTCCATGGTGGGTCGGCCCATTTTGCGGGCTGAAGAGCGGGCTACAGACACATATGGCGACGTGGCCATCAAGGATATTATGTGTGGAGATGAGGCAGCAGCTGCTCGAAACATGCTGCAGATCTCTTATCCGATGGAGAACGGAGTGATTCGAAACTGGGAGGATATGGGCCATCTGTGGAACCATTCCTTTTACGACAAGATGAAGATTGACACCCGGGGACGAAAGGTGCTGCTTACAGAGCCTCCCATGAACCCGCTCAAGAACCGAGAAAAGATGTGCGAAATCATGTTTGAGCACTACGGCTTCAACGGCGTCTACGTGGCCATCCAGGCCGTGCTGGCTCTGTATGCCCAGGGTCTGTCTTCTGGAGTTGTGGTTGACTCTGGAGACGGAGTTACCCACGTCGTGCCTGTCTACGAGTCTGTGGTGCTCAACCATCTGACCCGACGTCTGGATGTCGCTGGTCGAGATGTTACCCGACAACTCATTGCTCTGCTGCTGCGACGAGGATACGCCTTCAACCGAACCGCCGACTTTGAGACGGTGCGACAAATCAAGGAAAAGTTCTGCTACGTTTCGTACGACCTGGATCTCGACACAAAGCTGGCCAACGAAACCACCGCTCTGGTCGACACGTACGAGCTGCCCGATGGTCGAACCATCAAGCTGGGCTCGGAGCGATTCGAGGCTCCCGAGTGTCTGTTCCAGCCCCATCTGGTCGACTCGGAACAGCCCGGAATCGCCGAGACGCTGTTCAACACCATCCAGGCCGCGGATATCGACGTGCGTTCGTCGCTGTACAAGGCCATTGTGCTGTCTGGAGGCTCGTCCATGTACCCCGGTCTGCCGTCTCGAATGGAGAAGGAGCTCAAGCAGCTGTGGCTCACCCGGGTGCTCAATGGCGACCCTACCCGGCTCAACAACTTCAAGGTCAAGATTGAGGATCCTCCTCGACGACGACACATGGTCTTTTTGGGAGGAGCCGTGCTTGCTAACATTATGCATGACAAGGAGCACATGTGGATTTCCAAGCAGGAGTGGGAGGAGCAGGGTCCCGCATGCTTGGCCAAGCTGGGTCCCCGATAAGCCCGGAGGACAGCCCCAGGTACAGATCTCTATCGACGGTATCAATCTAACACTGTCGGTAGAGGCATTATGTATGTTATATGATGAAACGATTGAAAGGGTAGGTGTAGGTGGAAACAGGTACGTACAGTACTCGTACTCGTACTTGAAGGTATTTGTAGGTGGATCCCAGAGGGATAGTGAATTGGATCCTACTACACTCCTGTAGGTACTGTACTCTACTGTAGGTACAGTACAGTTAGGTGTCTATACACATAAGTCATCAATTTCTATATCATTAGTCATTACTGTCCATTTCTGGACTAGGCCCACTTACCAATAAGGGACATACAAATCATTCCGCCAACCAGGCCAGCCAGGGCGAAAAAGACTCGCTTTTTGGGGGCGAAAGACAGGTCTCCAAACAGCCAGTCGAACGCCAGCATCTCTACCAGTCCAGCCCACATGAGAACGCCAGCAGAAAGAGCTGAAATAGTTCCAATGGCCCAAATGGTGGCTGGGTCGTTGGAGTTCATGGAGTCCATCACTCCGAGACCAATAGCCATGCCAATGGGAGTGACGATGGTGAAGTATGTGCACATGCTGAGTTTGAAGAAGAGGGACGAGTCCTTGAGTCCTGCGATTCGAGACCCCAGACCGATTCCTTCAAAGGTCTGGTGGAAGAGAATGGCGATGAAGAGGGCAATGAAGCCGTCTTCGGATGCAATGGTGACTGCCACTCCGACCAGAGCAGAGTGGAAAATGATGCCTCCTTCCATGATGATGACGGAGATTTTGTCTGTGGGGTCAATGAGAGCAGCTGAGTGAGCAGCACAGCCCATATTGGCTGCTCCAGACATGTCGATTTGGCTCTCAATAACGTCCACGGTGCTCTTGGACTCGGGCAGCTCTTTGCTGGTATCGTCCATTTCCGAGTCGCTGGAGTGGTTGTGTTTCTTTCGGTCCTTTCGGGCTCTAAGCCATCTAGCAGAGCCATATTCCAGCACAAAGGCGATGAAAGTACCTGCCAAAACGAGCGACATGGCAGTAGGATCGTAGTCGAGCTGTCCAATGCACTGGTTGCTAAAGTCCTCCTGACTTTCGGCAGCCAGATGCACGTAGGCGGTACTCAGAACGACTCCGGTTCCAAACTGCTTGACAAAGGTCATGGGAAGGGACTGGAGGTCGATTTTGAACACGGAGGTTGCCAGCACGGGAGGAAAGACGCCCAGAGCAGAAGTGGCGAGAACAGCAAAAAGAGCACCGATTCGAATGGGTTTTTTGAGGTTTCGAGGCTCAAACGAGCAGTCTAGCTCTTCGTTGCTGTCTCTGTCTCCACCTGAAAAACTGGATGAAGCCTGGGATCGGGCCTCAAGCTGTTTTCCAAGCAGAATGTTGTTGAGCGACGACGCCAGAACGTCGATATCCTGGCTTCTAAAGTCTTCCAGACACGCTCTTTTGGTTCCAGACCCGTCCACGGCACACAAAAGTCTTGTTCGATCGACCTTGAGAATTTCTCGCACCTGAAGTGACTCACTGGAGTTGATCAAGGGCTCGATGGAATGCACATTGACGGGACTGAAGGCTGAGGCTACTGTTGCTAACAGAGCTGAGCAGAGGATGGAGGTCGGTTTCATGGTTTTTTTTTGTCTTGATCCTCAGATCGATAGATATCAAAAAAGATCAGATAGCGGGTGACGACGTATTATATACGGGCGCGATTGAGCAATTTCATATCTGATAAAAAGAGCAAAATGGACCGAGTAAAAAATCCGGCGGAAAATCGCAAAATGGAGCCGACCTTGGAACGTTTCTTTGTTAGACGCATCAGACTCCTTTTCTTAGGAAACCTTAATATAGTAGAGTCACTGGGATAAATACTGGGACCTATTTGGAGTGTCATAAAGACAGGTAGAATACGTGAAACTGAAAGAGGAATGGTTAGGACTGAAAAAAAGTATTGAAAAACATTTTTCTGATCAAAAACTCGCCTTTTTCAGCCTCCAAGTCTCACTTTGCACTACCACCAAGGTGGCTGTGGTCTGCTCATTTGCTCTGCATGACAGCATATAATTGAGCAGATTAAAGGAGAAGTCGCGTGTGTCAGATTTTAAACGTTCATAAATGACCTATCAGATGGAGCTGAACCACCCCAAAAGTAGTGTCAATCCACTTGAAAACCGATTTAGAACAAAATGACACCGCTAACAGTCGTTTTCAGCCACTTTGACCTCCATCCAATCACCCCACATGCATTTGCTCTCTATGCATATGCATGTACGTTTATCTTCGTACTAGCCACAACGCCACACACCAGCCACAGCCGAAGAATGTCTCGTGAGACATGTTGAGATGAATTTGATAACTGAGACATGGTCTTACTGTTTCAGTCATTGTAACTTATGTTAGTGGTAGAGTCTTGTCTTAACTCACTTTAGAGCTTAAGTTTTCTCTGACTAGAATCATGACCGAAATCATTCCGTAAGAAATGGTATCTTTCTTGGCTGAAATTGAGAGATACTACATGAAAGGGAGAGATGATATGTGCTGGTTTGTGTGTGAATCCTGATGTACAACTTGTATCACTAACTGGAGGTATCAGTTATACAATGATAAGATAGTTCGTTCTGAGTAGGAGGAGATGGCTACAGACTAGGAAAGATGGTAGAGTAAACAGAAAAGAAATCAGGTAGAAAAAAAAGTAGTCTTAGATGTCTCTCAGCTGACCATCTCTCTCTTGGTGGTTATCATGTATCATTACTGTATCTTTGTGCAAAAATAGATTGATAAGACATAAAGACAGACATGAGATAGACAAGTACAGTAATTACATCCGGTACAACTTCATAGAACAAGCCGAAGATCAGATAATCTATGAACAAGCTATCTACTCTGTCTAGATCCACACCAAAGACCAAATCACCCCATTGCTCTATAAAAAAGATCTACATTCTATCTAATCTCAAGATCCATCTATATGCTCAGCCTTGAGCAGATTAAAGAAAGACCGATATTAGATGCCCAGACTCGACATTAGCATCGATTGAGCAAATATAACCCGGATTCGACACATTATATTGGTGCCCGGAGCGGTTATTGACGTACTGATGCTTCAGATCTCTTTCATCTTCACATTCTCTCTCTCCTGTGCCAAGAGCCAAGAACTAATAATTTTCTGGTGGCTGAGCCACAGTGAAGATATTCTCGTGGCGGTGAGCACTGTTAAGCAGATAACCCGGTGGCTGAGTACGGAGGGTTTGGAGCTAGGTTTCTGTCTGCATTTTTCTCACTGAGCTGAGTCAAGTGTCTTTCACATGGAAATGTACAGTAGTAAGGTGGCTGCTACTGTACCATCAAGTTCAAACGTTCGAAAGGCATAAAAAAGCTATATACAAGCAGTAACCAGTATCAACCAAAGAGGAAAAGAGCTGATATTATTCCAATGGTCTAAAAATCACCTCATATTTCTCATATTGAAATAATTTGATCCCAACAGAATGTACATCTACGTACGAATACTGCATGTCGACAGTGCCCGTTAGGTGCAGCGTAAGAAAACCAAGAGCAGACAATTTGAAGCTTTAGAAACAGTATGAGTCATACCGCTAGTATTACCAACTCTTGCTTTGTAAGATCACTTATGCTGGACTTTGTTTCCTCCTGAGGAGAGTTGATTGGCTAAAACCTGCTGTGAGACAAAACAGAGATTGATATATGTTAGAACCGATTTGAAAAGCTGGAAATGGATTACTGACAGCTAATCACGGCTTGTGCTCAAAACCTCTACGTACTTGTACAAGGGTAGCTGAAACATCTTCCATTCATCCGTTCTACAGGTGTTTCGCTGCACCAAGACCTGTGAAATGACTTTCGGTCTCCAAATGGGCACAAGCAAGATTGCCCGATCAAAGAATCAATATGACCGAAAACAAACGAACTCACCCTCCTTTCACCTTTCATGCTCATCTCATCGCATCTCATCGCCTCCTCGTCTGACCAGTCAAGTTGAACCTAAAAATAGCACCCTTGTGCATTATCTTAAACTTAATACCCCACATTTCATCAACATTTTTGTGAAACAAACAACAGCTTTTCATGGTACCGTTCAACTCGTGAGACATGGCTGAATTTAACGAGCCAAGTCTTGTTTCCGTAACGTTGATATTCATTCTTATACGGCTCGGTTCAAATTAAGGTCGCCGAGCCGAGCCGAGGTCCATAGATTCCATAGTGACCAATATGGATGTAGAGGGTCTTTTGAGACAGCAGTAATGTTTTATCCGGTCCCTCTTTACTTCTACCAGAATCACTTCTTCCATGAGCTTCTCTAAAGTATCCTAATCTATGCTGTATGGTAAAGAGCCCTCTAACATTCAGCAGAAGATTGTGTGTTCATTCATAGACTAATGCCAGTGTGTATTCACTTACCCAATTAATTCTCTTCATAGACCACTCTCTCTGTTCTACCAAAGCCTACTACACATCCATCCCGAAATACCCCACTCCTCCTTCTCAGTTCATCAAAGCCTGCGACAGGAACATGTTTCCACGTCCAGCCGCGTCGGCATGCAATAAATATATACATTAAATGCCCAACCAATGCTTCATTCTCTCGTAGACAAAGAACGAACAGGCGACCATGGGAGTCACCTTAATATATCCAATAGTCAGTCCCACAAAGAAGCCCTTGAAGCCGCTTTCTCTGTAAATTGTCAGGGCGGTCGCCATTATGCTGGGATGCACTCCCGACGAGCCTGCCTGTGCACCTGCCACCTGCATTCGTCGTCGAATGACCTCAAACGGATACGATGCAGTTTGCGACACCATGCCGGCCACTCCTCCAGCAATGAGCTGGGCCCAAGCCTTTAGTGGCTCTCTTTTGTACGACACCTTTTTGTTTTCATCGTGATGGTGATGGCCCTCCAACATGACGTCATCGTTGTTGGTTTCCAGAAGATGCGGATAAGTCTTTTTGGGTGCAACTTCGCCCTTAACAGTCCATGAGCGGAAGTATCGGGTATGAAACAGGTCGTGGATGTAATCGTGGGTGAGAAACGACACGCCTGCGTACGGGATCATGCCCATGATGGTGGGCGTGAAGCCTCGGTAAAAGTTGGTCCAGGCGGCTATTCTGGGAGACAAAAAGCGTGTTGCCATGGTAGAGGGAGTCTCTCCATAAATAGACCGAGCAGCAGCCACTAGTCTGCCGCCATGAGGCTTGCCTACCTCGTTAGTGGCATAAGCCATGCGAACTCGAATCAACTCGAGAGGATAGGTACAGTAGACTGAGACGATTCCAGACAGAGAGCCTGCTGCCATTCGTCGTAGAGCCACCTCCTGGTCGGGGCCGGAAATCAACAGAGCTCGAAACTGTTCGTAGGCCACAAACTTGACTGCGGCATAGGGAAAGATCCGAAGTAGGGTAGCGGAATGGCCCTGAAACAGACCCCAGACTCCCTGCTGGTTGTAGATGAACTTTCCAGCTCGCCAAAAGCCCAAAAACGAGCCGCGGTACTTGCGGAACTCGGGATTCGACGTCTGAAACAGAATCTTGACTCGATCCAACGGAGCAATCGACGTTTTGGCTACACATCCAGCCACTCCTCCAGCCAGACCACTTTTGCACACGTACGCCAAAGTGCGTTTATTTTCGTACGTCCCGGGAGCCGACATTTCTTTTTGAGACTCTTGACGCAAAGGATGTCGGGTCGTCACTAGTGTCGTGTGATAGGGAGGTTGTGTTGTTGGAGTAGTGAGTGTAGTTGTGAAAAATCAAGCCTGCCGAGAGTAATAGGGATAAAGTTGTTTAACCTCCGTCCATTCACCGATGTGGGGTAGGTGGGATGAGCCCTAACCCTGGGCTGATTGGTAAAGAAAGTGGATATTGTGCGCGAGGTTAGGGAATGGGGAAAAAACGGTATTGATTATTATGGCAAAAAATGGAATCCTTGTTTATTACTATGTCAGCTGACCCGGCCACGTGACTCTCAGTACACTTCCCACTATTACTCACGCTCATTAAACTGCAATATCCCACTCATCTCATTGGTCACCAACCTTGTTGTATGGATGTGGTTCAAAATAAGGTTTTGGTGGAGCAAGTGGCTGGTGTATTATGGATGGAGATATCAGGTTGGAACCAAGAGTTGTGGGTGTTTTGAAGTTGGCAATCAGTTCTCCACGTTTCTAGGACTCTAGTGGTATCACTATATTCGTCCTAACACGACCCTAACATCCTCCTTTCTCTGGTCTAGTTTCCAACGGCGCACGCTAAAAGACATGCTAGTAAAATCTGGGGATCATGTGAATGTAGACATCGGCTAAATGTGCACAGTGGGGAGATGAGTCACGTGGTTAAAAGAGTGGGGTGATTTTCCTTGAGGTCTTCTATCTGATTACTAATGATATTACCGCTCTAAGCCGCATTAGTCATCTTTTACTCTCACTACGGAGCTCGGTTGCTCCGAAAACCGTCTTTAGCCGAGTCTATGGACTTAGATCCGTAGCTAGAGAAGTGTTTTTACAAGTTTGAAAGCAGTCAGCAAGAATTATTTTTTCAGGAAGAAATTAGTAAACAACACGTGCCGGCTTACTTCGGAATAGTTGCGGTTGTGTAAAAGTATGGAAGCAGTATGGTGGAAGAGAGAGTGTGGAGAGTGATCTGAGGATGAAGAAGAGAGAGGAAAAAAGATAAGGGTAGTAATACAGATGAATGGGATGGTATAGAAATACGATAAATTTGTACCTTTCGCCTTTTCTTCTACCTGGTACCTCCAAAGAATCCAAGTTGTTCTACTATCTGTAGTTATGGTCTTGTCATACAGTACGGTACGATACGAAGTCTGTAGTTCGATATTCAGTAAAAAATGTAGGAAAAAGCTTACCAAGAGAAGAAAGCCCTGTTTTGTAGTTTTATGGGTGCGAGTAACCCTCTCGAAGCAGTCAACTCCTTCTTATTCATATCCCAAAGAAATTGAAGACCTTGTAACATCTTACTGTATCCATGATCACAAAATTCCATACCAAGCCAGACAGTACTCCAATCTCGAAAAAAGTGGTACCATTAGACTCCCCTGGTTCCCCTCAATCTTTTGGTACCCACAAATAAGCTCTATATATAGCGAAAACTGATTTTTTTTTTTGATTCTAGGGAAATACATTTAGCTAAATTAATTTTTTCCCGATTTTTTTGATTCTAGGATTTTTTTGATTCTAGGGAAATACATTTAGCTAAATAAGGCCTATAACAATGTTAAACCCGCACGTCGGATTCGGATTCGGATTTGCAAAAAAGCTAGGATTTTTTGATTTTTTTTCGCCGCCAAATAGACGCAGCCCACCCCGGATCCAACGAGGGCGTCTGGTGTAGTTGGTTATCACATGCGCTTAGCATGCGCGAGGTCCCCGGTTCGATTCCGGTGTCGTCCATTCTTTTTGCGTCCTACAAGGCTGAATAGTTTCTGGCTAGTTTGCATCTTTTTCTGGTGGTATTTCTGTCCTGTTCTGGTCCTCATGATATCGCGACATTTTGAGTTGAAGGTTTTGGAGTTAGAATGTTGAGATTAGGACGAGGACCTAGAATAATTAATATTGAATATATATAGATTATATCGAAAATGAGATCGTACGTTAGAAGCTCATTGAGTACTCTCATTTGCTTTTCTACCCTTTTTCAGTCTTAAATCGTTTACAGACTTCAAAACCGAAACGTCCATTTCTACTTTTTACAGAACTGGCCTTCTCGTCTCAAAATATACCAGTGTCGCTCAGCTGACCTGATCTAAATCTTCCAAATGGTCGCACCTTTGACTGATATCAATTCTCTCCCCTCTACTACCCCAACCACACTTTTAACCCCGATCCACCAAGGAATCCTTCACCAATCAACTCCGCCAAACTCGCTGAGAATTACTAACAGCGTTACACCAACTGAACCATCATGTTTGAAGATCCGTGGCCGTTTTTGTAACACCATATAATTCCCCCCATACTTCTTGCTTACCACTTGTAGATCTACAACACCCGTATATACTTCTGGAAAAACTGCCCTGCCATAATCAAAAATACCCGTCTACTTACAGAAACTAGATAGGAGTATTTTCCTGTTTCAGATTATTCGTTTGAAATCATTGATGCCTCTTGAACATGCTGGATTATGTGTTGTGGATCCTCTACAAGTCTGGTATAGATTTTTCAAAGTAGAAGATGATTGAACCAAAGACAGAGAGAAAGAACTAGAGAACGAAACAGAAAGAAGTCCTTTGAATATTCTCATACTCATTTCTAGCCTGTTTCAGTTCTGGAACATGCTTAACAATGTGTAATGGGGTTATTCTACCAAGTCTGGTGATATAATGAACCTCTGAAGTCACTCTGTCTACTTCGTATCTCCAGTTTCAGACTGTTGATGTCTACATATCTTATTCTAGAGATGGCACTGCTCTTGTACACTGTGGTCTAAATGATAATTTCTCTTTTCTTTGTCTGCCTTTATCTTTCCACCTTCTTCATTTCTGCTTTTTGGAGCTAGCTAGATCGTACGTACCTCTTGGTCCAAAGAACTAGAGAAAGAACTCCAGAAAGAATTACAGAAAGAACTACAGAACGAAATACAAAAGAAGAAAGAACTAGAGAACGAACAGAGAAAGAACTAGAGAAAGAAACATAGAAGGAAACAGAAATAAGTCCTTTGCTCCTTTCCTCAAAAAGACCGACTACGCTTCGTTACCAAATACTTAAATAAGGGTATACTATTTACTGCATGCATCGGCTTCGCCTACTCCACCTCCTCTACTCCTCATCCTTGGGGTCGCCAATACCGTCTTCGTGGATAGCAAAGACACACTCGCTCTCTGGCAAACAAGGCGAGTCGTAAATCTTACAAATTCGCTGCACTCCTCGGCCCTTCTTAAAGTACAGCCGTGTGGTAGACGCATGGGCCACAATGTTGCCTCCAATGGGTTTCTTGGGGTCCGGATTGAACACGGCACCGTCCACCTGAGCTACCACCTGGTTGGTGATCACGACAGCGATGCCAAACTCGTCAGCCAGACGCTGCAACGTCCGCATGAACTTGGCCACGTGCGTCTGACGCGCAGACAGTTCTCCTCGACCAGCATAGTCTGTTCGGTAGAGAGCCATGATGGAGTCTACAATGAGACACGAGAACCGGGACTTGGTCATCATGTTGGCCGCCATCTGCAGCAGCTGCATCTGGTGGTCGGAGTTGTGTGCTCGTGCATATGCCACGTTGTCCAGCACCTCGTCTCCGTTGAGTCCGTACCGTTTCGCAATCTGGTGCAGACGTTCGGGACGGAAGGTGCCCTCGGTATCAATGTACAGACACTTGCCCTCTCCTCCTCCCTGGTCAATGGGCAGCTGGCAGGTGACAGCCAGAGTGTGACACAGCTGGGATTTACCTGTTCGGAACTCGCCAAACATTTCTGTGATGGCTCCAGTCTCAATACCGCCTCCCAGCAACGTGTCCAGTTGCGAGGAGCCTGTAGTTAGTGTGATGAGGCCTGATCGGGTCTGGTGGACATCTGAGGCCGTGGTGAATCCAAGAGGCACAAGTTTGGATGCCTCCGACAGCAGCTTGTCAGCCTTGGCTTCACTAATACCCTTGATTGTGAGCAGATGTTTCTTAGGAGTGTACGCCACACTCTCCACAGTGTAGAGTCCAAACTCGCCCAGACGGTTGATATCAGCCTGGGTGATTCCGTTGACGGCCAGACGCTCGATGGGAATGGCGCCCGCTCGCTCGAATTCTTCGTCAGCCATTTTTCAGTGGTTTGAGACGTTTTCAGACAGAAACAAAAACGTGTTGTCACTTTGACAAGAAGGGAAGTCTAATTTCAAGACCCAGGCGCGCGTCTTTTCGTGTCGTAAAGCTTATTGGGTGGCGTCAAAACAGACAGAAATGGAACAGTAATGGATCATGCAGATAAAGCGGACATACAGATATATTAATAAGGACAGAAAGAAATACATGGGCAGCTATCTTAGTTTTGGGATACACTCAAGTCACAGTATGATTATCTCTGTAACTAGTAGCTACAGTATAACCTCGAATCGCGTAAAGTTATGAAGAAGATGAGATGATAGAAAAGACGTGTTTTTTAGAATAAATGAACGCGATTTTCATGTTTAATGGAAACTACTCAGGTTTAATGGGCGTTTATTAGTTCAAAAAACACCTTCCTCGTCTCTATTTGTCTCCATCTATGGCTCTACTGTATTATAAACTTTGCCTCTCCTACTAGATTTGTAGCAGCCTCAAATCAAGTGCAATAATATGACCAGAGACTAATAGAATATACACAAGAAACCGCAAGAATCCAGAGATTCTCACTGGATAGTTTCTGATCCGGTACCATTAATATTTTCAAACAATTCCAACACTTTTACTGATCTGATGAAACCTTAAACTTACGAAATTTCAGCATAGAGTTTTGCCTCCTAGACATACCTCTGACTGAGCTGAGGCAGTTGTGAGTAGACTTGTGGGTAGTTGGTAGTAAGATGCGATTAAATGGTACTAATATGATTCCTCGACTTTCCAAAATCCTAGGGTCAAATCGCTGTAGCAATGCAGGCATCATTAGAGGAGCTAGAGGAGGCGCGGGACCACGTGAGATTGGTTGATGGAGGAATAAAAGAGTGTAGGAGGTTGTAGGTGGTGATTTGAAGGTACACGTGGAATCCACATGCGGGGAGGAAGTCGCTGGTAAAGACGGCTTAATTGTACAAGTTTTTATGAGGAAGTTGGAGACAGAAGCGTGATTGGGTAAAAACAGTGAATGGGAGGTAAAAGTCCGAAAAGAGCACGAGGTGATAGTTGAATGGTATTTCTGGAATCACCTTACTTTGGGGAACAGAATGATTAAGTCTTTATGACGATGAGAATATTTTTGACGGAGATAGACAAGTTTGTGCTGTGAACGAGAAGTGTAATGGCCTGGGTTAAAAGAGATTGGGAGGTAGCATGGGGGTCATACTGGGTATCGTTGGTCTTATCTGTCTCCAAGGATTACATTGGTACAAGCGCCTTGACGAACTGGGTATTTCTGGGAAAGTTAGGGCCGTTCTCTCGGAGGTAGAAAAATGCGTGTTTTGGAGTTACAAAAGGGAGAGAAGAAGTAATTAGAAGCAGATGGGCATCATTGCAGCCTTCCTACTCCGAGAAATAATATGGCCAACACTCCATGGCGATACAGGTATTTCCAAGAGAGTTAGGGGAAGTTACATGTGTGGGTAAAAATTGGGGAGGTGCTGTCAAAACTTGAGATGATGAAGAAGGGGGAAATATATTGGCATCGATATAATAGCCTCTCATTTGAGAGTCGTTTGATCTGCTTGGAATAATTATACTGGTATTTTTGGAGTAGGTAGGAGGTGTTCTGTGTGGGGGTGATATGGGCGTGTGGCTGTTAACATCTTAAAGGCGCCAGCGGGAGATACTTAGTTGGTATGATTACAATCTATATCTTATGAGGAATGACATGATTAGGTCACAATAATGATGCGGGTATTTTAGGAGGAGTTAGGGGCAGTTGTATGCCAAGGTAGACTTGGGGGTGGAAGTGATAAAAGTGTGCAACAGATGTTAGGAGATACTTACATGGTATCATTGGATTCGCGAAGACTCATAGAATACTCCTGTTCCGTCGTATACATATTGATACGTTTGTAAGAGATGGAGCGAGCTCTGCCTGGGGTGGTGGAAGGGAAGTCGGTTTTAAAATGGAAAAAAAAAAGGAGGGACGGGCGTCCAAGGGTATTAAAAGGACCACCTAGCAATGAGGAACAATATGGTTAAGTCGCTATGATAATAGGAGTATTTCTGGGAAATTTGGCGCAGTTCCGAGTTGTGACAGTTTTGAGGATTTTGGTGTTAATGAATTTAAAAGATAGTACAACGGCTATGAATTACTATGAGCCGATTACCTGATGTTCCAGGGTCAGAATGAATGACTTTATGAGACGATGTGCCTATTACTGCCGGAATTGAACGGAGTTGTTATGTCTATCAGAATTGTGGATGTGGTGTAAATGTGGGGAAGAGATGTCAGAGAGAGTTTGAGGGGTCGCCAAATAACGATTACAGCTCGTGAGAATAACCTTTGGTAAAGTCGTTTACTGATGCAAGTATTTCTGTGTAAGCTGGGGCAGTTCTGTATGTGTGGGATATGGGTGTTTCAGATTTAAAAGAGTGTAAGAGGTGGTAGAAGAACAGAAAGCATGTATACGAACCAGCAGATTCTGGGGAATAAAACGGTTAAGACGTGCTGGAGATGCGGCTATTTTTGGAGACATTGGGCTCAGTTCTATGAACAGGTAGATTTGCAGGGGTTGCCGTTACGCGGGAAAATAGTTTTATGGAGAGATTTGGAGGTCTCATTATAATTGCATAAGTCCAAGGAACTAGTTTGATAACTCACTGTGGCTCTCTGAGTACCTTTTGAGGAGTTGAGGGCAGTTATACGGAAGGTGTGAGGTGGGTATTTCGGATTTAAAGGTGATGACAAGCTAGTAATAGAAGTATAAACGGTTTGATTAGAGTAATCCCGGCGCGGGAAACACGCCGATCAAGTTGCCATACTCAGGGGAATATTCCTCGAAGTTCTGTGCGTGTGCCAGAGTAGTCGAAATTAGGAGGATAGGCTAAAAAAGGAACGAGAATAGAAAGAAAAAAGGTAGAGGGTATCAACTGAATTACCACTATATGAGACTGCTGTAGTTTTCATTTCAAGACTACCTGTGTGTCTTATTGAAAGAATTTGCTCCCGTTGGGTATAGAATGATTGGAGGTGGGTTCGTAAAAAGTCGATATTGTATGAGAATGTGAGAGAAACACAATGTAACTGTATTATTTGAAACGCATAAGACTGAAGAATCATTTAGTCAAGTTCTCCTACTTATACAGGTATTTCTGAAAGCGCTGGGGTAGCAAATGGAGAATAAGACATACTGTGTTAGGTGTAATAAATGGGCTAGAATATTAGAGTAGGGGGGCCAAAGGCGAATTACGAATCTGCTGATGCTGAGTAACACTATGGTCAAGTCTTCTATGCTCTGAAAATGTATTTGATGGAGTTGAGAACCATTGTGTACTGGTAGGTTTTTTTAGAGGTGCGGCCTTCAGAGGAAATCAGGTAGTGGGGGAGAAACCAATGGGTAGGAAAAGAGTCAGAGAGACCATGTACCCACTATGGTCAAGTCCTTATAATGATGCATGTATTTCTAAGGGTTTTAGAGGAGTTGGTGGATAAGGTAGATTTGAGAGTGGGTGATACAAAAGCGTGTTAGACCAGATAGGAGATACTTATTTGGTATGATTCTAATCCTTTAACTCTGGGGAATGCTCTCGTCCAGTCGCCATGGCGGTGAGATCATTTCTGACGGAGATGGGATGAGTTGCCTGAACGAGAAGAATTAGGAGTCTCGATGTTAACAGTCGGGAAGATGTAAAAGCAGAGATCAAATGGAACCACTAGAATCACAAGACTTGTGAGATTGCTACTGTCAAGCCCCTCTGACGATAGGAGTGTTTTTTGGTGAAGTTTGAGGCAGTTGTATGTTTAAGTAGAACTAGAGCTGGCGACGTTAAGAGTTCCTAGAATAAGACAGAAGTGAGATAAAGAGACCATGGTGACTCCCGGTGCCTAAATAATGCTCCGATTAAGTTGCTAGGTCGATGGGGATATTTTTGAAGAAGTTTGAGCCCGTTGTTCAAAATTGTAGAATTGGAAGGGCGAGTCATTTAACCCGTTTATAAGTACTAAACAAGGCATGTCAGCTAATTCCGGAATCAGAAGAAGCTGAGGAGTACTCTGATGAAATCTACATAACTCTACGGGTATTATTGACTGAGTCGCAGGTATCTCTCCTCGGGTGCATTTTTAGGGGTGTCGGGGTTAAAATCGAAATAAAAGATATAGACAAGAAGTTGAGGGTACATCCGGAATCTAGCGAGTCTGAATAACATAATGGTTAAGTCGCTATAGCGATGGGAGAATTCCTGGCCGAGAAACGTGCAGTTTGGTGAACAGGTAAAATTGTGAACGTTGGGCTAAAAGTGGGTGATAGTTCGCAGGGGACCAATGAATGGTATCATTGGGGTTAGAATACTGCAAGGAAGAAACTGGTCCATTCGCCTTCTCTCTTCAGATATTTTTAATAAAATTAGGGGCTGGCTCAATGAAAAGAATGAAATGAGTAATTCAGTTTTAGACAGGTGAAGATACAAATAGCGGAGTTATTGGGTGGTACCGTACCATTACGACCAGCTCGAGTGTGGGAGCACTATGCTCAAGTCGACATACCACCACGGATAAACTGGAATAAGATGAGTGAGTTTCGTTGGAAACCAAAAAGTAGTGTTTCGAGTATAGAAGTTGTGAAATGCTATCAGGAGAGAGTTAAAGGGTTCTAACAGGTCAATAAGAGCCTTAATATGCCAATAGCTAGCTCCCAGTTATGTCTAGAGTATTTCTGGGTGAACTGAGGGCAAGTCTGCGGAGGTCAGGATCAGGGGTGAGGCAGGTAAATTGTAATGTGGCTACCTGATGAGACGGAAACAGAATAAAAAGAATCATTACTGTTCCAGGATGGCATTGGCCATGTTGCAGTTTAGATGGAGGTACTTCCGAAAAAGTTAGGGGCAGTTGTAAGAGAGACTACAATGGGAGGTGTCAGCAGTAAAAGGCGTGCAAAGACAGTGCAGAGATTTCAATGGTTCCATGTTATAATAAAGAGGCATATGAACCATTTATTCGAGTCTGCTTAACAATGCGGGTATTTCTGATGAAGTGGAAGGCTGCTGTGTGATGATGTAGAAATTAGTCGGTCGGTACAACAGGCTGCCAAGGGTCACAAGAGAGAGATAGGTGGTACTGTTGGAATCTCAAAAGTCCAAGGAGTACGTCTGTTAGCTTGGGAAAGAAATGGAATTATTTTTGAAGAAGTTAGACCCGATTCTGTAGTAAGCATAAAATGTGTGCTGAAGCTTTAGAGGGGTATATGGATGTTAGAAGGGATATTAAGGGCTCTATTATAGACCAGCAGCCTTGAGATCCAGCATGAACAGGTCTGTATTGCTTGATGGGTATCTTTGATTGAGTTGAGGGCAGTTCTGTGTGGGACCATATCAGGAGTTTGGCGGATAGAAATGGTTAAGAGATAGGTAGGTGAGCACTCACGGTACCATTTTAATCGAGAAGGATTGGTGAATACGTATATTAAGCCCCTGTTTCGATGTGGGTAATTCTTACAGTTCAGCACGGGTGTACGTACAGCACCCCAGGGGGTTTCAGCCTAAAATGAGGAGAATATGTGATATGGGGACAATATATGGGAATATATGGAACCACTGAGTCTGTGCAAACACAATGGTCCACTTGCTATGGCTGTGCTGGTTTTTCTGAACGAGCTGGAGCCAGTTATATGGTTCAGTAGAATTGTGAATGGCAATTTTAAAAGCATGTTGGTGATGGTAAACAAGAGCTGAAAGGTACCATTGGGATCTCCCGGAGTGTGGGAATAATATGGTAAAGACATCGTGATTATGGGAGCATTTTTGGATAAAGTGAGGGCGATTGTGTTGCCATGTAGACTTGGGGGTGGAATTGAGACATATGGAGAAGAGGTGGTAGTGGTAGCTTGCATGGTATCAAAACGATCGTGTGACTCTCCTAAATTCACTGGTGGAGTCGGCATACCCGGTCTTGTATTTTTGGCGAAGTTGGACGCAGCCTGCCGGAAATTGAAAATGTGTATTTCGGGTATAAAATGATATAGAAGATTCCAAGAGAGACAATCAATGTATCATTTAGATGGTATAACGTAGGGGAGCTTTTCTATCTATCTGTATTTGTGTAGTAGATATTTCTGGTACAGTCGAGGCCCTATCATGATCATATAGAGCTGGGAGAGCAGGTGTTAAAATGGCAGTAATGACAGTAACAGAAGAATAAACGGTACCAACAGGATCATAAGGACCCAATGAGTACCCCGGTCAAGTCTTCGTATCTATGCCAGTTATCTTTCAGGAGTTGAGGTCTCTTCTGTTTGTATATATTTTGGGCCGCAGGTGTAGAGTATATATCGAAGGGAGGAAGTAGAAATGAAGGTGACAGAGATGAGAGGCATATCGTGTTGAAGTTACTAAGTTTATGGTTCTATTTCTCATCGAGTTACAGCAAGTTTCATTAAATATAGAATTGGTGGTTCTGGAGTAAAAAGTGATTTGCCTCCAACTTTCCCAGAACTACCTGCGTCGTAACGGCAGTCCACACGTTAATTCACAGGCTGCAAGGATTCTGACGATACCACTCACGTTTCACCTGCTATTTTTGCTTACTTTTGACATAGGATTTCCTTATAGTCATTGAGAGATCTCAGCCCATATCCTCCAAAAGAATTTGAATCATCATGGCTAGTTGACAGGAGAAAGTCTTGGACCCTAGGGAGTTCAATGATACCCTACAAGGCCCTCCTTCCCACTCCCACCCACGATCTGAACCGACCCTCCCAAATCTAACTTTTCACATAACAGCACATAACACTCCAAATATTAACCAAATCGTCTCAGTCAGCTGATTATCTTGTTACTATGATCGAGGAGGTTCGTTTGATGCCAATGTATCTCTTCTTACTAGTACATTCACTCCCCAAGTATCACCTCCCTCTTCATCTACTTCCTAAACAACAGCCTCTAACTCATTTAAATATACAGTCATAGCCACAGCTACTTGACAAACGTATCTTTCAGAGCCAGAGGAAGCTTTTGATACCCCTCATGTCTCCCCCCTAACATCGTTACAGCTTTTAGCCCCAACCCACCCAACATAACTGGACCTCACAACAGGCCCTAATTTCTTTAGAAATATTCATCTATTTGTAGTGACGTGACCACCGAAATATTCAGAACCAGAAAATTCTAACAATACCAACAACTTGTATCTTATCATTTCGTTACATATTTTAGCACCTGTTCCCTGAAAAGTAGAAAAAGTCATTGGTATAACGGGTGGAACAAAAAATAGTAAACTAGTCATGAATGGTGGATTTTGAGTCTGTACATTTTAGAGATCATCTGGTCGAGTCGCTGTAAAGGTGTGAGTATTTCTGGGAGAGTTATAGAAAGATATGTGAACCCGTACTGTGGTTGCAGCGGACAAAAGTGGACCAGAGAATGAAGTGAGGTCGTAATGGGTATCTTTCGGATTTACTTGGGCTGTGGAATGCTCTTATTACTTCATCATACAGATCCAGATATTCTTGGATAAGTTGGAGGCACTGTTCACCCAGTTAGAAAGTGGTGCAGTGGTGTGAATAATTTCAAGTTGTGTAGGCCCGAAAATAGGTCTCAACTCAAGAAAAGGACTTGATTTATTGGCTGAAGAACAGTATATAGCACCCAATTGCAGACTCCCCTTGTCACATTTGATTTATTCCACATCTGCAGCCCATTTTTAAACCTGTCTCAATGAATCTCAAAACGAGATAGTAGCTTGAAAAAAATCTCGGGCTGCTAAACTGACTTGATCAATAGACATTAGAGCCTTGATTACCCGATATACCTACTTTATATACCGACTTACACCTATTAAGCGCGGATCTGGCCCCAGTTCCTATTTTTGCCCAAATTGTGCACAAATGTAGAACTTCCTAAATGGTTTCGAAAATACCAGTATTACTGTGAGGACTAAATCAATCCTATACCAATAGCTGGGTATTTCTAGTGATACCATTTAATACTCACTTACAGTACTATCGGTTTCTCCTCTCTAAAATTGAAACACTATTCTACCCAGTTCACATAACTGTTTGCAAGTGAACTGGAAATACTTGTAAAGTGATTACATGTGTACAGGAGTACTATTCAGACTCTTACGATTTCAACGATACCAAACACACCTATTCGTCTACATCTTATTCAATTTTTGCACAGACCTACCCAATTCTACTTTGCCACACAACAGCTCCTCCCATCTGCATAAATGCTCATATTGTCATGGGCCTTGGCCATAATGACCACCCGAACCTGAACTTCCTGCTGGTACCGTTAATGCTTCTTTCTAACCTCTTTCTCGTGTTTTATCCCGAGAGCCCTAACATAAAATTTTTCGAACAGACCTCAAATTCGTCAAAACTATTTGCATCACTATAACAACTGGATCAACTGATTTCTGGGATACAGGCAAATACACTGTACCCTCAAATTCTCTCCTACTTCATATTTGCAACTTTTGGGCTGACCCCCATAATTGTACTTAACCACAACTCCGTCTAACTAATTCAGAAACACCCTCACAGTCACGGGTATTTGGAAACTGTGTTTGTACCGGTTAGAGGATTCTGAGAATACCTTTCTTTTACTCCTTTGCTTTGTTTCACATCTTTAGCACCAACATGCCCATTTTCCCCCACCCCACAACTGGACTCAAGTTCACAAGTAATTTCCATATTGATACGAGAACCAGACCGCTGTAAAGCTACGGGCGAGTATGTGTATATAGATGTGTATATTTCCCTTCATATCTTTTTTACTGTCTTAATACCACCTTTCTCAACTTCACTTTTCACAAGACTGCCCTTAATATCACCAATAATAATTGTAGCTGTACACAAATACACCAGTGCATTCCTTATTTGTTTTAGAGTAAGATAGAACTGCCCGCAACTTCGCTGCTTTCTCCTGTTATTTTTAACACCAAATCTCATATCTCTTCTATATCACTATATCATGCACACGCCTCCAAATCTTCCAGAAGTATTCCTATAAATGCAGCGAGTTGACCAAACTGTTCTTCGGACTCATTGAGTTCATCCAGTTCTCGTTATACCTCTGTTGCGATTGCCTTACGCATTATAACACCTAAACTCATAACACCCTTTCAAACAGAACTGCGCTTAACTCAATCAGAAATACTCCAATTAAGAAGGGGACTTGATCAGGGGGTTATTTGCGAGGAGAGAGCTTGAATAATACTACACATGTCCACTTTACTACTCCATACCTAGTTTTCCCACCATCTCCCGTTCCTACAACGTCACCCATCTCCTTCAAGCTTCACCAAAAATACTCCTATAATCAAGCTGTCTTCACCATTTTGATCCTCAGAGAGCTTGTATTCTCTCTCTAACCTTAGGTCTTTTCCACTACCTCTTATCTACTTTTAGCCCCGAAACCCCTATTTCTATCATCCACGCAACTGCTGTCAACTCTCTAAGAAATACTCGCATTGCCAAGGCGACTTGATCAAAGCGTTTCCTGCAGCAGTTACATCTGAATGACACCCACTATATCTCTCCTGTTATTATCTACCTTGTTGAAAAACTGAAACACTGATTTTGCTTATTGTACAAAATTAGGGAACAGACCTTATCTAAACAAGAAATACTACCAGCGCCAAGCAGACTTGACAGGAGTGTTTCTTGGACACTGAGGATTCTCCCTGTTCTAAACTAGTAACCTGCTATCTCCTTCCATCGTGTTATACCAAAAGTCCCATTTTATACCTTTCGTTGGAAGGCCTAACTTTCTCAGGAATACTCGCATTACCAGGGGGACTTGAGAAAATGGTTCCTAAGATACTGGTGTATCTCACGATACCGTTAATGTTTGTACTACACCCTCTGTCTACATTGGTAACCAACATTTCCAATTTGGCATAAATTCTCAACTTCGTATAACTTTCTCGGAGATACTCGCACAGTCAGAGCGAGCCCGCATCCGGATAGTTAAAGTCAGGCATTTTCACTAGTTCCATTCATTTCTCGATTGCATTCTCTTCATCTGCAGTTTCACTTTCACCCCAACTTTCCTTGATCACTACACTCCCCATAACATTCTCAATAATACCCACATCACTAAGGGGCTTGCAGTAATGTATTCTTCAGCTGTGAAAGAATCCAATTGGTTTCTTGTATGTTCCTCCAGCTATTATTGTTCCACTTTTAGCACTGGCACTCCAGTTACCATCCCCATCGATAACTGGCCTCAACTCTTTTTAAAATATCTGTGTCACTATAGTGAAGTAACTGCTAGATCTTGTAGATCCGAGAGTTCTACGGTAGCACACACATATCTCCTACTGTCGTATCGCCCAAATTTTAACACCAACTCTCAATTTTTTACCGTTTTTATGTGACTCCCTTGAAGGCCTTTAGAAATACTCCAATGGGATTGGCCACTTGATCAGTGTACTAATCAGACTCATGCGATTCTAACGATTCCCTATATGTCTCTGTCACTACAATTTCTCAGCTTTTAGTAGCGACCCATCCAATCCTCCTTGTCCGGTTTTTTTCCGAAAAAAATCTTCAATATTGACCAGAAAACTCGAAAAAATGAAATTGCGGTGTTCAGCATAAGTCATCATACATCGACTTGGGTCGATGAGCTTCGACATTGACTTGGGTCAAAACACCCCGATAGGGTAACCAACCCTCGTTTTAGAGTAAAATATTATACCCCTCACATGAATTCTTAGTAAAATATGCAAGACTGACCCAACTCAAAGTACATCCCAGCGACCCAAGTCGATGTATGATGACTTAATGGGTGTCAGAAGAGGTTAAGAAGAAGTAGGAGGGGTGGGAATGGGTTAAATGGAAAGCTTTAATCTCTGCGAGCACAACGGTCAAGTCTTCGTAATAATGTGAGTATTTTTCACGAAGTTGAAGGCAGCTTGGTGGGGAGAGGGAAAATGGGTGTCGGTGTCAAAAGTAGTGCAGAGATACTGGTAAGTTTATTCGTGGTATCATTGGATTCGTAATCGACTGAAGAAGGAGCTGGTCAATACAGTAGGGTTGTGTATGTATTTTTGAGGGAGTTGAGTGCTGTTGAGTGAAAAAGTAGAATTGGGGGTGTCAACGTTAAATTCTTTGTATGGATAATAGGGGATGCGTGTAAGGTGTCGTTGGAATCCTAAGGAGTCGGAAAATACAGTCGTCAAGTCGCCCTGCTGATACGGGTATTTCTTACAAAATTGGAGGAGTTGTTTGGACTAGCAGAATTGTGTATTGCGGGGGCAAAACTGAACATAAGGTAGCAGGGACATGTATGAGTGGTTCCAGAAGAGTCTACAGCCTCTGGAGAATACATTAATCAACTTGCCATAAACATATGAGTATTTTTGACAAAGTTGGAGGCACATCTGTAGGAATCATAAAATAAGTATTCCGGACTTAAATGTGGTGTTGAGACAGTAGAAACGAGATGAAAGGCGTAATACGATGCTACCTACCAGGAAGATCACTATGGCTAAGTCTCCGTAACGATGTTGGTATTCCTGATGGAGTGGAATGCGGGAAGCAGTTAAGTGAAATATACAAATTGGTTCTTCAGTAGATTTTGAAGTAGATCCCAGAATAACACCAGGCTTGCCATGTCTGTTATATGCACAGGGTTGTTTAATATGGTATATATGACCTCTCTCCCTTTCACCTCTCAACAGCTTGTAGAATCGAAATGTTAGTTTTTCAATATAGACACCCAATTCCGCCCCACTCCTCTAGAAATACCCACATAGCTAAGGCGAGTTAATTGTGGTCATTTAAAATGCGAGTGAATTCCACCGATACCACATATGCCTGATTTTCTCCCCAATACCCACTTTTTCTCTCCACTTCGAATCTTACTATCACCACACAACTCAACCTAACTCCTGCAAAAATATTTGCATAGTAATGGCATCTTGATTATGATGTTTTGAAGGGTTGAGTGGATCGTCTAATTCACTGGGATGTCTCCAATATCACCTCTTATCCATTTTTACCCCTGACACCCCTGACACACGCAATCACAGTGCAGCTTGTAACTCGATCAGAAATACTCCCATAATATTGGAAAGTGGATGGGAGCATTCCTTGATCTCAGTGGATTCTTATTATACCATCCACGTCACTCTTACTATCATTTCATAAGTTTTAACTCCTAAGCACTCACTCTCTACATATCACTCAACTTACCCCTGCTCCTTCAAAAAAGTATGTACAACCATGGGGGGTTGATCATAATCTCATCAATACCAACCTTATCTCATATCTCAATTCCATCCCTCCTAA
This sequence comes from Yarrowia sp. E02, assembly GCA_017639365.1. Classification (NCBI taxonomy): domain Eukaryota; kingdom Fungi; phylum Ascomycota; class Dipodascomycetes; order Dipodascales; genus Yarrowia; species Yarrowia sp. E02. Next base: position 1,773,768 of record JAAQQX010000003.1, on the reverse strand, counting down.
TCACTCTCTACTCACTTTCCAAACTAAAGCCCCTCAATCTACTTATCAAGACAACTCCCTCTAACTCGCTCAGAAAAACTTCCATTGTAGTGGTGACTTCACCACTGCGTTCATACATCTCTGTAGATTCGATCATGTCCTTTATTATATGATAGTATGTCTTTCCAACTTTTTTTAGCCACATCCCCTCTCTATTTTTAAAACACATCTACAAATCTGCACATAAACCACCCCAAAATACTCAAATCTCCAAGAATGCTAGATCATTCTCCTTCCATAAGTGGGGAGATTCGGTTGGTACCATCAGTAAATCCCCTACTTCTTCTCTCCACTTTCAGCACCCACAACCCACTTACCTTACATCTCGAAAATGTCTCTACCAGGGTAGTTTTTGAAATAATACTCATATACTTACGGGGAGTTGAGTAACGTATTTCCAGTCGAGATTATTCCATCAGTGCCGTTTATTACTCTACTGCTATCTCATCGCAACCATTCAGAACGAAACATTCTCTTATCATTTTCAATAGAACAGACCTAACTACTCAAGAAATACTCACTGAGTTACAATGACTTAACCAGGTAGTTCCCGGGAGCCATTAAGCTCCAGAAGGACCTTTTAAACCGCCCCGACTGCTTATTTCCCACTTCTAGCAACGGATCTCCCAATCACTCCTCCCACACAACTGAGCCTAACTTCTCCCGAAATAATTTCATCGCCAAGCAGACTTGACCGTCATGTTCCCTGGAACCTGGAGGTTATCCTAATGCTTTATTTCTTTCTTACCACCCCTGACTTCCCTTTTTAAACAGAAATGCTTCTCTACTACTTTTCATAGAACTGCCCCAACTTGTCTGGGAATAATTTCCATAGCGAAGTGGCTAGTTCAGATGACGTCCACTAGTCATTACGGTTATTTATATCCCATATAGCTGTCCCTGTGACCTTTCCCTCGATCTCTACACCAGCACCCCAATTCTACTCACTCGTACAACTCCCTACAACTTTCTGGGAATTAGTCACATAGCACAGTGGACTGTCTACCTTGGTTCGCGAACGGTCAATTTTCGGTAGTACCCTGTATTAATTTCTGTTTCTACTACCCACATCTTCCCATCTTTTTCTACACCACCCCCACAGCATAAGAACCGAGACAACTGCCATAAGCTCGCCCAATAGTAAGTGAGTCGTCTCAGTAAGTCAGTCAGTTAGTCATTTGACATCACAATACAAGACATGACCTTCATATCTCTCATACTAACTCTTAAGCTCGTGTACCCGTTTTACCCAAAATACTGCGTCCACTCAAAACTGCTCTAAAATTACCAGAACTAGTCCGACCGTTACAGTGACTTAACCATGTACTTCCTCTGAGCTATCTGAACCTTATGATACCCCTCAACACACCTCTATCTCACCTGTACGTATTTTTAACAACGACACCCCTGATACCCCAAGAGAGAGTTCTGTCCACTCCTTACAAAAATACCAGTATCTATATTTAGACTTGACAGGAGGTTTTTCGAGAGCCAGAGGAATCTAACGATACCATATAATGATCTCCTACTACATGTTATGCTCTTATCTCACTTCCGCTCTCAATTCTGCATTAGCATGCAACTGCCCCTAGCTCCTCCAAAAGTATCCCCATAGATATTGTGAGTTGACCATACCATTCCTCGTGTGGTGACAATTGTGATCATACCAATTAATCTTTTTCCACCAACTCTTCACAGATTCTAACAACCACCCCCTAGGAGGCTCCCACACAGAACTCAACCTAAGTTTGCCAAAAATACCTGTATCAATACCTCGAGCTAACCAGACAATTAGACAGAGCAATGCAATTCTAACGATACCGTAAACTCCACCCCTTTCACCTCTTCTCAAGTGTTGACAGCAACACCCACATTTCTACTCATTCTTGCAACTCCCCCCAACTCTGTAGGAGATATATTCATCATAATGGGGAGTTGACAATAGTATTTACCAGCCTAGTCCAGCTGAAGATAACCCCTTCACATCATGTCTGCTGTTCCTCTGCGTCTTGTTTCACCAGAACACCTATTTTCTATCTTCGGGAGAACGGCCCGAACTTTCTCAGAAATACTCTGATAGTCAAGACGTCTTGACCAGAGTAATATTTGGAGCCTGATAAATCGATTGATACCCAAATTGCCTCCTTTACTACCTCCCTAGTCACATTTAACCCAGACCTTCCCAGTTCTCATCTACAACACAATCTCATCTAATTGTCTCAAAAATACTCCCACATTCTTGGCAACCTATTCGCTGTGCTCCATAGCGTAGGGCCATTCCAACAATACGATTCAGCTTTCTCCTTCTGCGTCTTTTGGACGTTTAGGTCTTGCACCTACTTTTCAGGGAGACCATACAGCTGACTCCAACTTTCTTATAAATATTCTCACAGTTAAGTGGACTTGACCAACATGTTTCCCACTCTCTTTCAATTACGATGGTTATATGGAAAATCCCCCCACTATTTCTGGGCCACTTTTAACAGCCACTCTCCTAATATGGTCCCACTCAGAAATGGCCCCAACTCACTCAAAAATATAGCTGTCGCTACGGTGACTTGACCAACGTAATGCCTAGCAACAGGTGATTCTATCGGTAGCCCACACTTCTCTTCTACTAATATTTACCAAGATACTCCTACTCGTCCTTACTGCTTGCTCATACTAGTGCCGCTCAGAAATATCCACATTATCAAGAAGGGTTGCCCAAGATTGTATAAGGCCATCAAGTCAATTGCACGATCCATACCAACTAATTATTTAAGTCACTTTGCTGGTGAGAATAGTTTTGGGGGAGTTAAGTGACGTTGTGCTGTTATGTAGGTTTGGGGTTGGGGGCCAAAGCGTCATGAATTGTAGCAGGAGATTTTTAGAGGGTGCTAAACGTATCACCAAACGCCAAGGAATACGCTTGTCAAGTCAGCATAATCATAGTGATTTTTCTGAGGGACATAGAGACAGGTTTAAAAACTCCAGAAATTAGAAGTGTCGGTGTAAAAACTGGCAGGGAGGGTGTGGAAAGATAAAAACTGGATCATTGAAATACCAATCTCGGTAGAATAGCTCGGTCAAGTTCTTATGGCAATGTGAATATTTCTAGTGGAGTTAGAGGCAACTGTGACAAAACATTAAAATTGGGACTGTGGCAGTTAATAGCATCAGAGAGGTATCAGGAGAGAAATACTATGTACCATTGCGATTCTGGAGATTCAGAGAATGGGCTAATCAAGTCTCCCTGAATATATGAATTTTTATTATGAAGTTCGGGCCAGTTCTGAAAAATGTATAAATATTGCGTTCGGCAGCTCAGGTCTTGAAAGGTAGAAGGGGACACACGAGTGGTATTTCTAGGACTTTATGCGTTAGAAGAACGTGTTATTCAAATCCTCTCAGCAGTAGGATTATTTTTGGAGAAAATAAAAGAGAGTTCTGTTGCCAGTAAAGTCCGACAGATGTCAAAAATGTTTAGTTTCAGAAAGGATAACATAGAAAGGAGGAATGAGTGTTTCCACACGATTGGCTAGCCTCTAAGGAGTACGACGATCAAGTCTCCCGAATGGTACGAGTATTTCTGACCAAATTAGGGGGTCGTATATAGCTCAGGAGATTTCTGACTTTGAGTTAAATGTTGTGAAGAATAGGTGAGCGAGACCCCAAGGGAACCAAAAGGATCCCTGGACTTTGAAGAGAACAACTACCCAGTCCCCAAGACTCTGGGTGTATTTTGGGTGTACCTGGAGGCAGTGAAGTGGCCAGCTAGAGTGGAGGGGTAGGAGGTATTGGAATAAAATGTGGGAGAGAGATAATAGATTAGGCATAAAAGGGACAGTAAGAATCTACAAGCTCTGGGTCGTACGATAGTCACCTATCCTTAGTTTTGTGACTATTATTCCTGAAGTTATGGCCATTATGTTTGGGGGTATGTTTAGGGGGATGGTAGTTAAAATCTGTAAAAATGTAATGGGGAAGGGATAGTAAGTACGAATTGAATCTATCGAAACATACAATCACAAGGATCAACTCAACATGGATCCATCGGTATTTCTAGGCCAATTGGAACTTTTTACGTAAATGGTAAAACAAGGGCTCTCAGGTTTAAAAGAGGATAACATGTATTAGGGGGAGGAGGGATGGTTAAAAGAGTACCAGTGGGGATCTTAAAATACGTGTCCTACTGGCCTTGACGTGGCTGGTAGTTTTGGGTGAGTTAGGAGGGAAGGGTTGGTGGCCAAGTAGAACTAGGGGTGGAAGTAAAACCAGATTTTGAGTAGTAGTATGGCTTTGGATGGTACCATTGGAATGTATGGAGCCTGTGGATCAAGTTGATCAAGTCGCCATAAGTATAGCGATATTTCTGAGAAATTTGGGGCCGTTCTGCGATATGCGAGAAATGGGGATTTTAGTTTAGGGGAGAAATCAGAGATAGCAGAACGTAAATAACGGTTGCAGGTCAATGGAACAGCTCCGGTATCACGTTTGCTTGGGTTCTAATAAAGTAGCCTGTATCTCTGAGAGAACTAGAGCAAGTTGTGTGAGTGAGAAATATGGGTTGTGTTAGGGCAAACATGGAATAAAGCACTTGAGAGATATTGAAATGGCACTGTGGTACAGTAATCTAAAAGTTCCACAGGACATGATGGTCAAGTCTCCATGACTATGTCTGTATTTTCAAACAAGTTAAGGCAAGTTCATTGAAGCAGTAGAACTATGTTCGTCGGGGTTAAAACTAGAAATGAGACAGAGAGCAGGGCATACAGGGCAATTTTGGGATTCTTGTAGTTCCTAAAATACCCTGATCAGTTCTGTATGACCATGTAAATTTTTCTACGGGAGTTGAGTGCTGTTCTGTGAAAGGTCGGAAATCGGTGCCTAGATCCAACAGTAAGAAAGGGAAAGCAAACAATATCTTAACGGTACCATGTGCTTCTTATCGACCTAGAATAAATGTTTGTCAGGTTGCCTTCGCTATTCAGGTATTTTTGCGTAAGTTGAAGGCGATTTAGTGGTTAATTAGAATTGGAGGTGGAAGTCTTAAATGGGGAAGGGAGGTAGAAGAATAGGCATGTAGGGTATCAAAATAATCACCCAGATTCGGGGAATACTCCTGTCAAGTGAATATATGTATACAGGTATTTTTTGGTTAGGCGCGACAGTTCTGCGTGAAGACTCAATTAAGTGTTTTCGATTTACAAAAGATGTACACATATCAGGGGGGTATCCAGGGTAAAATATGGATAACACGATGTCAAGGACATCTACCAGGTCTTATTGGCGGTGCAGATATTTATTAGTTAGCTGGAACCAGTTGAAATGTCTAGTTGAAATTACATAGATCAGCCCCAGGTCCTCAGAAATAGATATACAATTCTGAAAGCTAGATTAGCGTAACACCGTGGATCCACAGATTCTAATTATACCTGGGAGTTTCCCACCACCTCTCCTATTCCACCTTTAAGCCGAGGCCTCGTTTTTACCGTTTTACTTAACTCGATATAATTGTCGTAGAAATACCAATAGAGCAACGCCGAGTTAATCATTCTCATAATAACGCCTATTCGATTCGCGTGGTACCTTTTATGCCTTCCCCCAGTATTGATACATATCTTGACAGCTTCACACCTAAATGCCCCCACACACATACATGCGCAGAACTTCATAGCAAAATATCCTTATAACTACAAGGAAGTGATAGGCGTACTCCCCAAGGTGAGGAGATTCGAACAATACCCTATATGCCTATTCTACCACGTCTCTACCACATTTTAGACTTTCTCCACCACTTCTCCATAACCACTAAACTGCCTCCAACTTCACTGAAAATACTTCCATAAACTTGGGGACTATACCATAGTACTCCCCAGATGGAGAAGGTCCTTTGATTTCATTTTAGTCTCTCCTGCTGCTTCTTTGCTACTTTCAACATCAGACCCTCTAGTTATGCTTGACCCTGCAACTTCTCTAACTGGCTAAGAAATACTCGTAGCGACTGAAGAACTGGACCATCGTTTTCATTAGAGCCAGCCCAATCCATTGGTTCCACCTGTACCCCCACATTTATCTTACCCACTCTTTACACTCCTCACTTTTACACCTACCGCACTATAATGGCCACAGCACTCCCCTCTACTCTTACAGAAATACCGCCACAGCTAATATGCCTTTATTAGGTCTCTCCCCGAGTCCAGAGGATTAGAAATATACCCTTTATGTCACCCCTGTCATCTTTCATCTACTTGTGCTACCAAATCATTAATTTTGATATTTCTCAGAACTGGCTCCAACTTCATCAGAAATGCCTGCAACATCATGGGGACTTGATTAGAGAGGTCTACAAAGATCAAGGACTCTAATGATACGTTGTACATCTCTCTTGAAACCTCCTACCGACTTTTAACCACCACCCCCTCAATTCTACTTCTTCATACAATTGTGTCCAATCCCACTAGAAATATTATCATCGACATAACAACTTGACCAACGTAATCTTCCGAGTCTCAAATGTCTCTGTTCCAGTTTCTGTCTTTCCCACACACTTCGTTCCACTTTTGAAGCCCACTTGCCGAATTCCAGTAAACTTGGATCCTGCCACTAACTAGCTAGGAAATATCGGTAAATTTATTCCGAGTTGACATAAAGGATCCTTGGAGTCAGGAAATTCTTTCAATACTATCCAATTAGCTCCTGCTACTCCTTTTTATCTTTTGACCCCAACTGTCTTTTTCTATATATCTACACAACACGACTTAACTCCTTCAAAATTATTTCCACCACCACCGCGACTTACAAAGGAGTTTGCATGGGTATATCGAAGGTTTCAATGCCATCAAATCATCTTCTGATACCCCCTTTGCAGATTTTAAAGAGACCCCCTTAGTTCTGCTCATAGCCAGAACTTTCCGAGATCTCTGAAAATTTAGTCGTATCGCTACTTCAACTTTGAGGGATGTAATGAGATATTGATTAGTAGTATCAGAATCCACAGCCTCTTGCGAACAACACGATAAAGTCACAACGACTATAGAGGTAATATTAAGTGAACTAGATGGAGTGGTGTGGTTTGGGATAATTGAGGGTGTTACGGTAAAAAGTAGAAAAGAGAGAGTAGAGAAGATATGAATGGGTTAGTTAGAATCCCCCGAGTGTTATCAATATGATGGTCAAGTCTACATGACAGTGCCAGTATTTCTGTGTGAGATTTTGCCGAATCTGCGATTGGGAAAAATGGGTGTCTGGGTTGTAAAAGTGAAATAGAGATGTCAGTGGAGAAATTAAATGCGTTTCCAGTGTGGTACCAATCCGGGGAGAATCCTAATTAAGTTGGCTTCTTATTATGAGTATTTTAGAAGAGTATCAGTGCAGTTCAGTGTGGGCTGTCAACCTCAGTCCTGCTGATAAATTCTTTAGAGGAGTAGTTGGAGAGGAGTGGCTGATATTAAACAATATTCTGGGCGTGAGAAACTGTCTGGTCAAGTCGCCACGGTTATGAGACTATTTCCGAACGAGTTGGGGGCTCTCTGCTTGGGACCGGTCTGCTTGGGGAGAGTATTAGGGGTAGATATCCGAAGGAAAGAATAGACAAGAAGAGTAGAAAGGTGTTTACCGATTTACCCCCACTCCAAGGACTCTATGGCCAAGTTTACTCTGTCACAGAACCATTTTTGAGAGAGCTAGGAGCGGTGATGTGAAATGATAGAATTCTGGATGGAGGTCTTAGAAGTGAGTAGGAGCTAATAGTCAAGGTATGAGAGGTACTCTTCCTTTTGCTTGGAATGGAGGACAAACATTACCAAGTCAAATAGTCAATGGAAGTTTTTCTGGGGGAGTTGAGTTCAGTTGACTGCACGACTGCATGTAGCGGGTATCTCGCAACATGCTGTAAAACAGAATAGGGAACAAATAAGGGTATCTGTGTAGTACTCAAATTGAGCCCGACATCGAGGGAACCAAATGGTCCAGTCGCCATAGTTGTGGAGATATTTTTGCGAAATATAGAGGCAGTTGTTGGAGATAGGGTTCTGTACTGTAGTTGGGTGTATTGGCAGAAGAAGTGACAACGATGTATTTATTGAGATGTATAAAGTGTTAAAACGATCGACAGACTGTGAAAATCACAATGGTCAAATCTCTATGACTATGTGTGTAGTTCTCAGGAAGTTGGAGGTAGTTGTCATGGCAAGGTAGGATTTGGAGGTCGCTATTATAGGTGATAAAGAGGCATTTCTGGGGGGTTAAGGGGTACCAAATGACAGATATGCGTCTAAATACCATCATTCCCAACTTCATTTGGACCTGAGAGTAATTTTTAGAGTCTTTGGGTGAGTGTGTATGGTCAAGCATCATCTGGAGAAATGGAGTTAAAAGTCGGAACAAGGCAATAAGGGAGAAGTAAAAGGTGGTAATGAGGTATTCAGACACCAAGAATCCTGCTGGACAAGTCTCCATAACAGTGTGAGTATTTGTAAGCAAGTTGGGCGCTTCCCTTGAGAAAAAGAAAACGAGAAACCAGGTCTCACTAGCAGTTTAAAGATAGGAGGGAATGAATGAGTGGTATCTTGGGAATAGTTTGGTCTCGAGGAGTACGCATCAAAGTTGATAGAATTGTTCTATCATTATTGCTGATATGGTACGCTGTTCTCTACATCAACAAAATCGGTTTTGCGTTTTAGAGACGAGCGAGAGGAGAGGAGGCTCATATACGGTAGTACTGTACCACAGTCATTCCAAGATTGAAGATCGATGGACCAGGTCTATGTCATCTGATCTTATTTTAATTTGTCCACTTATTTGTGTATTTAATTAATTATTAATTTATTAATTCAGTATATATTTTGACACTATATATTCTTGAGGATGATATATATTTTGTTAAGAAAACTAAGTTTCTTACCGAATATGTCAATTAAGGTTTGAAGTAGAACCGAGAATTGAGAGGTTTATATGCTGTTTTGGCGAGAAAACCAACTAAAGTGTAAGTAACCTTAATATATATTCAACAAATATATATATTACGGAAAATAAATTGAAAAGTGGATAAAAATGAGACTTACGACTCTAGAAAAAATATAATGCAGTCTAGTAGGAATACTGCTACCAATAGAAACTACTACTCCACTCCAGTACCTTTATAAGTTCTTATTCAGACCAGAGAGGTCATGTCAGGATTATATATACTATATATATAATCCTGACAGTATATATATATATAGCTGATCTAACAAAGTGGCCCATATAGATAAGAGCAGATGAAATAGAGCGGTCAACCCCTAATGTAACTTGGCCAATGTACTATTGCTATGGTACTGTTCCATATATGTCTAATTTTCTCGATATAGAAGTCGTTAACACCCCCACCGCAATAGCTATACAATCCCTCAACTCTTCTAAGAACTGAATAGCGAAGTAACCACTATCAGTGTGCACTACTATACCACGAATGGCTGAATCCAATCCGTACCTTTGTTGTCTCTTCTACATTTACCACAGCTGGTACACTTCCTCTCAATTTCTGCCTTCTCACATCAGACCCTAGTCTCTTTAGAAATACTTGTATACTAACAGTCACTTCCCCATTGGAACACCTGGCGTCTGGAGAACCCAACAGCACCTTCTCTTTCTCTCTAGCTGTTATTTTCTGACTCGCAACACCGCAATACCATTTTCTGCATTAATAAGAACTTGGTCGAGTTCAGTCAGAAATACTCACACAGCAACGTAGACTTAACCAGCGTATCTGCGTGCATCAGACGATAAATTTACTACTATTCATGCCTGTCCTACCATCCCCCCTCAAGTCTTAACGCCCATACCTCCAATTCTACTTCTCCGCACAACTGCTTCTAGCTTTCTGAATAATGCACGTATAATCATACCAGCTTCTCCATAGGAATACCAGTCATTAGATCATTCTAATGATACCAAATATACCCTTCCTGTCATCTCCCATCTGCTATAAAATCGAAACACCAAATTCGTCCTGCATTCAGAACAGCTTCCAAAGTAACAAAAATTACTCACAGACAGATGGTGACTGAACAGACACATTCATCAGAAGATCCTCATCATAATAACACCATTGATATACCCCCTATCATCGCTGTTTAACTTTTAAAGCCATTACCCTCATTTACCACTCCCCACAGAAATGTCCCCAAATTTATCAAAAATACCCATACCGTTACGGGTACTTCACTAACACCATTCTTAGAAGTTGGGTATCCTACTGCAAACTTTCAACTCTCCCTCACTATATCTTTCCCACTTATGACACCTATTCTCCAAACTACACGATGGGATACGTCTGCACCCAACTCCTGTTTTCTCACTCTTAGGATCAATGAAGCCTGACAAACGTAGTCCTACGAGCCATTGGATTCTTTTAACGGTGCCCATAAAACCTGTACACTCTCTCCAACACTTTTTATCCGCCACTACTTCTCTGCGTTATAATCAATGTCCAGCGACTGGAGTGTAAACGGGATAGTAGACTGTTAACAAGTATATAAACATGTATACTGAGTACGACAGACACTCCCGTGAAGTTTATACTCTTTTCTATTATCTCATTATGGCTATATGATGGGTCCCTTGACACTGTATTTTCTTAACTAAAAGGTGAAGTAAAATTATAACATTCTGTTAGATATATAGTTGAAGAGCTACTTTTGAGGAACCTGCGAAAAAAAGACATGTTGCAAAAATGTTTCTGAAATACGACATGAATAGCACCAAAATTATCACCATTAGCTGGTGAATATCCCTATATATCTCCCATCCCGTTTCAACATCTTATACCAGTTTTATCGACATTTTACAATATCACCTCGGCCGGGTAACCCCTAAAAATCAGACTTCAACAGCCCCAAACAGCCTCCTGAACCAGGCCACGCCAGAAAGAAACATACCAGGAGACTCGCAAGGGCTCGTACAATCACCCAGAGGGGTTTTTGTTGCGCTACCAGTGTGTTTTTCGAAAATGTCAAAATCTGCAAAATCGCCTGATAGTGGGTCAGGAAAAATCCGAGATTTTGGCCAAAATCGACCTGCTGACTAAGCATAAAATTTTCAAATAACGATCCTAGAACAATAGAAAGTGCACCAGAGGAAACTTCAGACTCCACCCGTTATAATGGTACCATTTTTACACCCCTCAGATGCCTCCAATGTGGTTTTATCCTCCAACCAAAGTATTTTTTTTCAAGTTTACCCTTGATTCGGGCTTTTTCGGTTTTTTTTTTAAAAATGGGATTTTTTAAATCGAAAAAAGCTTAAATTCCGGATTTTGCCCCAAGTTGGTTCAAGTTGAGAAAAAAAATATAAAAAACCGATTTTGCGCAATAGCCATGTAAATACATATATGATGGTACCATTAGAATCTCCTAGCTGTCACGACCCCCAATATGTCGTCATTAGTGATATTTGGGATATATTTCGAGAATTTTCGATTAGTCGGTTTTTGTGTGATATTTTTAAGGTTTTTTACAGTTTTGAAAATTAGAAGTGTTTTTGAAATACCCCAAATATCATCACAACAGACGTTTTAGAGGACCTACAGAGTAGATGATAGCAGGAGAATGTAGCGTAAAGTTGGGTGAGTATTTCTATGATTGCTATTATCTCTTTGGAGACAAAGTTCACGTTTTAGAGCGGATTGAAGTAGCGGAAAAACGAAAAACATCTTAAACTTCAAGAATATAGTCCAAATTTGTTAGTTCAAACTGGTTTTCTTCTAATGCAAAGATTCTCCTTCTTCTGAGTCTACTCTTGTAGCAATCCACTGTATATCTCAGGATTTCGGTTTTTTTTATTTTTTTTCTCATCTTGACCAGACTTTGGGACTTTTTGGGAAATAAGGTTTTTTCAAATCCCAAAAATAAAAAAAAAACCGAAAAAGCCCGAAATCAAGGTAAACTTGGAAAAAAACATTTTCGTTGGAGTATAAAACCACATTGGAGGCACACCAGAGGAATAAAAGTGATAGAATTCTAACGGAGGAGGTCCGAGGTTTCTCCTGATGTACTTTATATTGCTCTAGGACCGTTATTTCAAAATTTTGTGATTAGTCAGCAGGTCGTTTTTTGGCAAAATCTCACATTTTTCCTGACCTAGTATCAGGCGAATTTGCCGATTTTGACATTTTTGAAAAACGCGGTGATATCGCTCCAAATCCTGGTCTAGATGGTTGTCCGAGTCTTAGTGAGTGCACCAGTGCCCTTCTTTCTGTCCTGGCGTGTTTCAATCAATTGTTTGGGGCTGTTGAAGTCTGATTTTTCGGGGTTACCCGGCCGAGGTGATATCGAGAAGTGTCTCTAAAATTGGGTTGGGTGATGTAGTCAGGAGGAGAAGTATATAGGAGTATTAACGAGATCGCGGCGATCATTTTGGTACCTCATTCGTCGTATTTAATAAACATTTTTGGAACATGTCTTTTTTCTGATTGACCAAAGGAAGGCTGCAACTAATTCTCCTAACTGAATTTTTCATTTTACTTAAGTAATAGTTAAGGAAATACGAAAATCAGGGCACCTAGCGTATAACAACAGATAGGTATTGGAACGGCGTAAGAGTTTCACTGAGGGATCTGTGGGACTGCTCGATACTATTTATCTTGGCACTTCACATGAATATCCCCTGAAGCCGTATTTGAGGGAGTTGGAGGGTATTGCTATAGTGTGGAATTAGGATGGGTAATGTTAAAAGTGTGACCGATATCGTATGGGAGAAGTAAATGGTGTAATCTGAGTAGATCAGTCCTATGGCGAGTGTTGGCCAAATTCCTGTGAAGACCTGGGCATTTTTGAGGAAGTTGGGGGCTATCCTGTGAGAAGTGGGAAATGAAGGCCCATGCTTTAAAAGTTCTGTTGAGATTTCAATGGCAGTTGAATGGTATAATTACGATAAATAAACGCAATAGAATACATTTGTCAAGTCTCCATAGTGATGTGACTAGTTCTGGTTGAGTTAGAAGCAGTTAAGTGAAACGAAGAAAACTGGTATTTCGATTTTAGCGAGAAGAAGAGTTCGTCAAAAATGACATAAAGGGTAGAAATCTCTCCTCCCAACCCTTGGAAACAGGATGATCAGTTCCCCATAGCTCTATGGGTATGTTTGGTTAAGTTTGAGGGGGTTCTGAGGAAATGGAAAATCGCGATGTAGGCGGTATAAGTGAACAAAATGATAGTGACAGGGATGTTAAAGGTATTATTGGAATCTTCTAATCTAGAGGAATACACTGGTCAAGTAGTGGTAGCTCCATGGATATTTTTCATTAAGTTAGGGATAGTTATATGAGAACTCGTAAATGAGTGCTTGGGGTGGGTTGAAGAGATAGGTTAAGAAGAAGCTAAAGGGGGATGTTTACGTTACAGTTAGAACAGTCTCGATTTAGTGAATCAACAGATTACCCGGGCATAACGAGTCTGGTACTCTTGAAATAGGTAGGAGGAGTTCAGTGTTGTAGTGGGATATGGTGTGGTTGTGAAAATCCTGGAAGAGTAAGTGAGGAGAGGATTCATCAGCACATTAATAATCTCAAGTCTGTGGAATCATATGGACAGCTCACTGAAACGATGCGGGTATTTTTGAATGAGTTGAGAGCGGTTGTATTGTAAAGTAGAATTGAGAGTGGAAGTGGTAAAAGTCTGTAAGAGAAGGCAGGGTGTAATTATAGAGTATCATTGGAATCTCCAGCCGATCCCGATTTCTCTGGTCTAGTCTAAATATCGATACTGGTATTTCTGTAGGAAATGGAGGGAGTTCTGCTGGTAGGTTGTATCAGGAATGTGGTTGTCAACTTACGTAAATAGGTAATAGAGGAGAACCTATGGGTATCACATTGATCAACTAGCTAGTTCCAAGGAAACGTATTGTCAAGCCCCCGCAACTATTGGAGTCTTTCTGGTTAATCTAGAGCCCGTTCTGAGTGGACGCAGTATTTTGAGTCTCAGCCGAAAAAGTTATAAAGAGCTGTTATGAGAACATTGAAGGGTAAAGTTAAAATAACTTATGTTCAAGGATTAAAATGGTGACGTTACCAAAAAAAGGGGCGTATTACTGAGGAAGTTGGAGGCAGTTGTGTTGAGATAACATTATGGGTGGAGGTGTAAAAAGTTGGAACAAAATAGTAATAGAGACAGAAAGAGGGCACCCTTTGGATCGGATTTGTTCGGGGAGCATGATATACAGCTTACTGTGATTTTGTGATTAATTCTGAGCAAGTTATGGGAAGGCGTAGGACTAGGTAGAATTGGAGTATTGGTGCGAAAACTTGGGAAGAGAAGTTGGGGACGGATTGAAACGAATCCCAATGAGAACTACTGCCCGTGTAAACAATATGGTCAAGTCGCAATCGCGAATCGAGTATTACTTGATAAATTGGGGCAGTTATGTAAAATGTAGCAGTGGTGCTTTTCGCTTCTAAGATGTAGTAAGCTACGGCAGGAAATAAAGACAAGACACAACTGAGCCCACAGCCCAGGGGAACAACCGGATCAAGTCTGCCTGTCTTTACAGTTGTTTTCGGACGAATTAGACTCGGCTGTGCTCCCTGCTGGGATTCCGAGATTAGTTGTTAAAAGTAGAAATACTGTGGTAGGAAGGGGATAAAAGGTCCTTGCAATATAAAGACGATGGGTAACTACATATCCTAGTCACTGTGACATTGTGAGTATTTCCTGAGTAGTTGAGGTCAGTTCTAGTACGGTGTGAAGTGGGTGTTTCTGTCATAAAGCTGTAATATGCTAGAACTATAGGAATAAATGGTGTGGCTGTAACTGTATCGGAGTGGGTAATATGTTGGTCAAGTTCCCCAGGCTATGGGTAAAGTTTTGAAACAGTTGAGGACAGTGGATGATCTTGCAGTTTTGTGGTTGTTGGCGTTAACTGCGCTAGAAAGGGGCTAATGAGGGGTTAATTGGTATACCCAGATCCATCCGAGTCTCACGAATACTCTAGTTCGGTCTTCGTTGATGATAGATTATTCCCAACGGAGCTTGTACCAGTTCTGAGATTATTCAAAAATGACGTATTCAGCTGTATAACCGAAGATGAGAATGCAGGTGGGACAAAAAGGGACTGTAGGATATGTCAGCTCTGGCGGGCTCTTTGGCCAACTTGCGGTAAGAACGTGGGTATTATTGAGGGAGTTAGAGGCTGTTGCGTGAACAAGCATATTCGTATGGGTCGCGGTATAGTTGTGGAAGGATGTAATAGAGAGGAAAAGAAGGGGATTTCTAGAATTATATTACTCCAGGTATTATGATGGTCAGCTTTACATGAAGCTACTATTACTTCTGGAGGAGATATACTAAGTCTGGTGACCAAGTAGAATTGATGGTGGCAGTGTAAAACGTGAGGATGGGGTATTAAACTAGGCATATAAGGTACCGGTGTAACGGGCTGGATTCAAGTAGTACGCAGGTGAAATCCTACTGGTTATATGAATACTTTTGGTGCAGTTGTAGGGGGTGGGGTAAAACGGCAGTAAAGGGGGTCGCGATGTAAAAGTGGAGTAGGACTAATAAGAGAGGCATGAAGGGAATCATTCGAGTTCTCGCAGTATCATTAATAGGATGATTTACCTGACATAACCCAGCAGATATTCTTAAACTGTTTCAGGGCTGTTCTTTGTTTGGAGCGTAATAGGGGAGTCGCGTTCAAGGTAGCTAGGAACTATTGGGAGAGAAGATGGTGATACTAAATGAATATAATGGTTATTCTAAATCCCATTGCCTAGACATTACTCCGACGGGGGTATTTCTGAGAAATTTAGGGGCAGTTGTGTGATGAGATAGAATTGGGAGTGAGATTGTCAAATGTCTGTCAGAGATGGTAGGATAGACGTACATGGTATGGTTTTAATCTTTGAATCCAGGAGAATACTCTGGTCAAGTCGCTGTGGTAGTGAGAGTATTTCTGAAGGAGTCGTAGGGTACAGTTCTAACGAGAAGGAACGGGCGTCTCAGTTTTTTAAGTCGAAAAGACATGATGGCTGAGAACTGGTGGGTACCATTAGACCCTCCTGTCTTAGGGGATTGCAACTGTCAAGGAGTCATGCCGATAGGGTATTTTTAGAAATGTTGAAGGCTGTTGTGTGGTATAGTTGAGTTAGGGCTCGCGAAGTAAAAAATGGCAGAATCGTGGCAAGTGCGGTGTAAAAGGTAGTGTGGAGATCCCTAGTGCCTCTAGAATGATTTGCTTAGGTTGTTACAACTAGGTTAGTAATATTAAAAATGTTTGAAACCGTTTATAAAATCGTAAAAATCGGAGTGTTGGTGTTAAAAGCGGGAAAAAGAATACAACAAGCAAGTGTAGATACCAGACGAATCGACGGACACTGGGGAATAGGTTTATCAACTCTGCAGAATTATATAGGTATTTTTGGCGAAGTTGGGGTCAGTTCTATATAGCAGCTCTATTTTGGGTATCGACGTTAAAAGTATTAGAATTATCTTGGGGAGAAATTAAGGGTCTAATTTTGTTCTCCTGTCTATTACTATTGTAATGATTAAGTCGCCATAGTTATGGGAGTATGTCTGACCGAAAAATCGGCAGTGTGAAAAAAATAATTGTAATGTGTACAATGGGAATGGGGGGAAGAGATGTGTGTAAGAGATAGTGGGAAAGAAGTGAAGAGCTAATTCGAATCTCCTATCTCCTAGCGTCACGCCCGTCAAGTACTTGAACTATGGGGTTATTTTCGGAGGAGTTTGAATGCGTTGTTAAAATGTTTAGAATTGAGATATGGGTGGAAAAATGAGGCAAGTTGTAGCAATAAAATATCAAAGCAACAACAAGATGTGCCTTCTCCAGATGATTCAACTGATTCACAGACTTAGGCGATACATATATTTATTATGGAGTTAGGGGGAGTTGCATGATTGACTAGAACTGGGGGTGTCGCTGTCAAATTTGTGGAGGATGTAGAAAGAGAGGCGTTCATGGTATCATTATGATCGCAGAGCTCTACAGTATTCGTTTGGCAGCTCTATATAACTGTTATGGTATTTTTGAAGGGGTTATGAGAAATTATGAGATGGTGTAATTTTAGGGGTGTTGGTGTTAACCTATGCGTTGAAGATGAAATAGAGTCATGAATGAGACTGTGCAATTCTCCCTTATCGGGAGTTCAGAATAAACCAGATGCCATGATTACTTGTCTATTTATG
Source organism: Yarrowia sp. E02 (assembly GCA_017639365.1). NCBI lineage: Eukaryota > Fungi > Ascomycota > Dipodascomycetes > Dipodascales > Yarrowia > Yarrowia sp. E02. The sequence goes on along the minus strand of JAAQQX010000003.1, from coordinate 1,756,567 downwards.
GCTGACTTGGATTCTCCTATATAGCCTGGTAGAAAAGAAGGGTCAAGGCAACAGGTTGAGAAATAGTAGCAGTGGGAGACTACTGGGTACTACAAGAGTCCTCTGTAACCTAAGAATAACTTGACCAACCTGTCATGGTTCTACAGGTATTTTTGAATTAGCTAGGGGCAGTTCAAAGAAACGAGGAAATCTGTCTGTCGGGGATAGAAAGAAGAAAGAGATATTAGGAGAGACTTAGTGGGCGCTTTACCAATGGTATGACGCTGTTGAGTCTACTGGTAAAGTCGCCATAGAAATGTGAGTATCTTCTAACAACCTGAGGCATTTCTGTGAGAACCGCAAAATTAATGTGTGGCTATTAGAGAACAGCAAGAGATACAGAAAGAAAAATAAATGCAGTTGACGTAATCAATCGCCTTGTCGTAGAGAATATAGTGGTCAACTTGGCTTGGTTTCACAGGTATTTGTGAGAAAGTTAGAGGCAACTGAGTTCTGGGTGAATTGGGGCGGAAAACTAAACATTCGTGGTCCTGTTGGAAACAACCAGCTCCATTAATTACGTTTGTCAAGTCCTGCTGTCCATGTGAGTATTTATGGATGAGTTGGGGCAGTTCTGAGAAATGATGAAATATGTTTTTCAGGCATAGAGATAAGTAAGAGATATTTGGAGAAACTTAGTGGGTGTTTTCTACGGGAAACAATAGCATTGAGAACGCTGGTTGAGTCACCATATAAATCCGAGTATTTTCTCGCAAGTTATATTCATGTCTGTGAGAACTGAACATCAGTGTAGCCATTATGGAACGGTAAGAGATATCAAGAAGATGAAACGGCATTGTTGGAAACATCTGGTTCTCGTGAGCACCATGGTCAACTGCCTTAGCTTTGCCGATATTTCTGAGAAAGTTAGGGGCGGCTATGTTCATGTTATATTGGACGATGAGGTCCAAAAAGTGGGAAAGGGATATGAAACATATGTTCATGGTGTTAATGTAATCTGTTGGCTCCAAGGATTACGTTCGTCAAGTCAGCTTGTTAATGTGAGTATTTTTGGACAAACTGTGGAGGCCATAGTGGACAGGCTCCTGTACATGATGGGTATTATGGTTGCAGAAACTGTGGAGATATAACCGAGATAGTACCGAAGGTATCAACGACAGCCCTTGATAGTTCACAAACTATACAGACATACACAGGCTAATCTACACTATATCTCTTTAAAAAGGTTCATTTTAACTATATTCAAGAAGGGTAAAAACTAGAGCCACACTGGGCATGCATAGGAAATTGAAAGGAGTGAATAAATAGGAGGTGGAGCAAGCTTACTCCTTGGTGGCACCAATGGTGAACTTCTTGGGGTCCTCGCAGGCGTACTTGCCGTTGTACACGTACACAACCTGTCCTTCATGAAGAGGGTCCTCAGTTGAGTCGCAAGAGTAGAACTCTCTGGTACCGTAAGAAGAGAATTCCTTGACAGATCCATCGCCAGAGAAGCCCCAGCCTCCGTTGTAGCCCTCACCGACCTTGGCAGGATGCTCGTTGACAACCAGCTTTCCGCTATCAGCAACAAAGAGCTCTCCAGGAGGCTTGCCATCAGAGATGACATTGACAAGAGCGTCTCCAACAGAGTCGACCTTGAAGTAGGAGAAGCCCTGCTCGAGTCCGTAGACAATGTTTTCTCCTCGGAGCTGGAGAGGCTTCATTCCCGTGACACCAGCTCCAGGGAACAAGTGGAGGGAATACTTGGGGGTCTCATCAGAAGAGGAGTTGTTGGGGTGGTCTTCAGGCTGTTCTCCACAAGCGATGGGAGCGGCAAATGCGGCAGTAGCAGCAGTGAGAATGGCAAGAGACTTGAAAAGCATTGTGATTGTAGTTGATGTAGTTGTAGAACTGGTAATTGTTAGATATGGAATTGTGACGGGCGGTGGGGGGTTTATATATAGAGATTTTGGGGAGTAAGGGTAAGAACTGACGTCAGACAATAGCAACTGAGATGTTCATCTACGTCATATTGAAGTCTTTCGCTTAATATCTTCCCTGCGTGGTATATGCAAGCTGAGAAAACGGTGGAAGCAAGAAGATGAGACATCCCGAAGGAGAAAAACGTATTTAGAGGTAGAGATGAATTTGGGGAGATCAATTAAAGACTCGGCGGAATTGCTGATTTTCGACTTCAGCTACCACAATACCATTTTATCCACCTCTCTTAGACACCCTTCCCCAGATCCGAGGAGGTTAAAGTTGGTTCAAAAATAGAACCGTTGAGCTTGACGTCATCGTACATGTATACGGCACCATGTGGGGACCCTTGTAAAGTCATGATTGATCTAGAAAAAGAAAACACGGAAAATATACATTACAAGCCTATACAACTCCATTGAGAAATTTATCACCTTCCATAAAGTAGGTTTATACGGCATCAGCTTTAAAGACACCGTTAAGCAGATCATGGGGGTACATTTTTTAGAAGACAGGAGATGGGTGATCTGAGAAACGAGAATTGACACAAGTTTTGAGGAGTACGAGTACATATTTGAAATAAGAATTGCCAATTAGCGATCATCTGTATACACTACTGGCTACCTCAATTCGAGATACCCCCTCACCCAAGACAGTATAGTTCGTTAAATTACTATTTGTTCATTAGCAACCAAGTTTCACCCCACGCCACTTTCTAAAAGTGGTTAATGGAAGGGTAATACGAGGTATGGTTTGAATCATCTGGGTTCCAGTACGCCGCTGGTGAGACCGCCATAGCAATGTAGTTATTTCTGGGGGACTTGGACGGAATACGGGCACCGTAGAGGTGTAAGGCTCGGCTCTAAGATTATGTTAAGAGCGGCAGAGGAGATGTTAATGGAACCAAAGCAATCCTCAGACTCAGGGGATCATGGTCAACTCGCTACTGTGCTACGGGGTATTCTGGGGAAGTTGTACCAGTTCTGAGAAAGTATAATAGAATTGTTTCGACTTTAAAAGTTGTGCAGAGCGGCTGGAAAGATATACAGGGTATTTCTGGATTGATCTGGTATAGGTTAATGGAGTGGCCAAGTAGGCGTAGTTATACTACTATTTTTGAGTGAACTGGAGACAGTTGCGTGAAGGGGTAGAATTGTGAGTGGGTGTGGTAAAAGATGGTAGTGTGTTATGGGTGAGACTCACATGGTATCAAATTGATCTCCAGGCGTATCTAAATCCAATGGTTGGCTTCCTCTAGTGAAGGGGGTATTTTTTTGAGAGACTTGTTACTGTTATGTATGGGAGACGTATTAGGGGTGGTGTTAAAATATGTGAAGATGTAAGGGGACAAGTTTGAGTGGTACTAAAAGAACCAGCTAGTATTGGGAGACTGAATTTCTAAGTCTCTACTGTCATCAAAGTATTTCTGAATGAGCCAGGGGCACATATCATATCTGATTGAACTGGGTGCAACAGTGCTAGGATCAGTTAAATTGTAGTAATCGATACATGAAAGGTACAAAACGAGATGCCGTGTCTCCTAATCCAGTTGGTAAAGTTGGTAGAAATACACTGATATTCCTCGAGCAGATATCAGCAGTTATGTGTCTAAGTAGAAATGGAGGTGGAAGTTCAAAAAGTGTGTAGGGGATTATAAGTAGGGCTTAGATGGTACCATCGGAATCTCCTGGATTCTACGAGTACTCCTATCTCGTCCCCACGACAATATCGTATGTTTCGGCGGAGTTGTGGAGTTCTGAGAAAAGAACAAAATAGATCCACCTCCGAGATAGGTCTCCTAAGGGAGAAAAAGATGGAAAAAAGGAAACGACACCGCAGAGCCCCCTCTAGCAACCCAAAATAATTAGGTCACTTCTCACCAAAAAATTGGGCTCGTACTTGGCTAATTTTCTCACTTCCACCAATCTTCATAGATCCCAAATCTGCTTCAACTTACTCAGAAATATCTCTATGACTAACCCGACTTGACAGTTGTGATTCCCAGACGGTGATGATTCCAACATCATCACTCATGGCTATCCTAATGCCCTATCATCACTTTTAACCCAGACACCCCAAATCTACATTACTTGTACACACAACGGTTCTCCACACGCCCTAAACATACACGAATCCTGATGGGGTTAACACAGACGTAGTCCCTATACTCATCTCATTCAGTTGGTACCATGCGTGCCTCTTCTAGCAACTATTGTCAACATTTATAACCTCCCCACCATTTCTACCTTCTACACATCTGCCTTAAATTCCGCCTAAAATACTCCCATCGTCAAGGTGAGTTAACCAACGCTTCTGAAAGGGTCAAGGAAAACGTGTTTTACTCTCATCTCTCCCCTGCTATCTCTTATCCACTTTTAGCCCTGACCATCTCAAAATTACTTGCCCTGAGAACTGCCCCAACTACTTCGGAAATCCCTATATACTTATGCAGAGTTGATAAGAGTGTTTCAAAAGTTATAATGTTTCAACTATCCTAGTTAGGTGTCCTCTTCCACCTCTTACGCACATCTAATGTCTCCACCCCTAGCAATACTGGATTGAAGAACTGGCCCCGAGTTCATCAGAAATACTCACAGATTTATGGCGAGTAGACCACTGTAGCACTCTCATTCTGGTTATTCCAATGGAACCGTTCCGAATTTCTCTACCCCCTTGTCACAGATTTTTGCACCTATCCCCGACGAGTTCTCCATCACATAACTGTCCACAAAATTATCAGAAATACTCTCATCAACGAGGCAACCTGACTGGAATATCTACACATCCTGGCTATTAGAATGGTCCCAATTATACATTACTCACGTTTTCTCTACTGATTTTCCCAACCACACCATCCTAATACCCCCTCACACAAATGTGCGTAAATTATTCAGAAATACCAGTAGAACTCTACTGACCTGAACATGGGATTATTTGATGATGTAGTACCTGTTGATCCTGTTGAAGTCCCTCTTACTATATATTCCTTCTATCGAAACCCGAAATTCTGATTTTTGTCTTCACACAGAGCTGCCCTCAAATCTACCAAAAAAATTCATATCGCAATGGGGACCTAACAATCGTATTCCTTGGATTCCAGAGATTCGGTTAGTACCTTTCTCTTCTATCCTCACACCTCATTAGAACATTGTACCCTAACTCTCGCAACATGTGGTTCATATACTTGAACCCAGATCAATCAGAAATGCTCATATCACCACCGCAACTCCACCACTAGGTTTCTATGAGTTAATAGATCCCATTGCTACCATTTCATCTCTGCTAATATCTCTATACAATTTTTTCAGCTAGAGGACCCATTTTGAACTGCATCCAGAACTGATCCCAGCTTTCCAAAAATACTCCCATCCTAATGGCGACCGGACTTATATTAATCTGCTGATTCGATTTATCCCATGTAAGTCTTCTCAAACGTAGCGCTGCAACTTTTAACACTGACCCCCCAATTCTACTCTACATCTCAACTGCGTCTAACTACCTCAAAATTACTCTCACTAACACAGGGACTGGACCCGCGTGTTCTGGATGGCCAGGTATTCGTATCTCAGCCTTACTGTCTCTGGTATCCTCTCCTTCCCAATTTTTACCCCTGGTAACCTGATATGCCCTACACACAGAACTGCCCTAACTTCCTAAAAAATACCAGCATCGCTAAGTAAACTTGAGCAACGTATTCCTGGAAGAAGTCAGACCCAAGGTTGCCTATTTAGGCTCTTCTATTCCACTTCTCCCGCCTTTCATACGGCAACCCTCAATTCTTCATAAACACAGAGCCCCGTCCAAATTAACCAAAATTATCCCCATCATAACTGTAAGTTCAGCGGGGTATCCCCTAGACCCGAGTGTCGCTTTTGTGCCCTTCGTATCTCTATTACCCCCTCTAGTCCATTTTTATCACCTCCTGACCTAACAATCCTGGATTAGAGAACTGCCCCTAATTTCATCAGAAATACTCACATCATCACAGCTACATGATCATATTGTTCCTCAGGGCATAGTGGCTCTTATTGTACCCCTTGTTTTTTGCTGCCAGCTCATTCACGTCGCTAACCCTCACACTCACCTAATAATACTACGCTTCACAGAATCTCCCATATCTGACTCAGAAATACCCGTACTGTAACATAGGCTTGACTAGGGTATTCCCCGGAGCCCAGTGATCCATGTGGTACCACATAACCCTCACCAACTATCTCAGTCCTACTTTTAATACCTGCACTCCAAATTATTTTGTTAATACGCGTTGTTATAGCTCTTTCAAAAATAAAATCATAGCCTTGGCGACTTGCCCACCGTATCCCATGACTATTGCATCACCACTATCCCCTTCCTATCTCACTTTTTGCCTCTTCTCAGCTTCTAACACTTACACCCAGTATACTGCCACCGAACAGAACAGGCCCCAACTCCTTCAAAAATACTAATATATTTATAGCAACTCGATTAGCGAACTGTATAGATCGGTACAATCCGGATGGTGCCATGTAATCCTCTTCTATTATATTCCCAGCACTTCTAACACCTGCACTCGAAATTCTACTTGGTCACAACAATGCCCGCAACTTAACCAGAAATATTTGCTCAACAAAGGCAGATAGATAGTTATGTTTCTATCCGTTGGGAAATCTAAATGGGATCTTGTTTGTCTCTCCTGAAATATTTTATGTCTACTTAAAATCGAAATACTAATTTTCGGCTTCCCACAGACTGCTTCCGAATTCTAGAAAAATACCGGTAAGATTATGGCGAACTGACCAATGAATTTTCGTGAGTCAGACGAGTATTTTGATACCATACAAGTCTCTAATACCACCTCTTATCCATATGTTTCACTTGCACTCTCAACTCTACTTTAGAATATAAATGTCCCCACCTCGTTCAGGAATACTTCTATGATATTGAGATTGGGACCATTGGATCCCCACTAACCTGAGCATTCTAGTGATACCTTTCTTTTGTGGTTTACCACTACTTACCTGCATTTGACATCATCAGTCACAATTCTACTGAACCATATACGTGGCTCCGCTCGCACAGAAATAGTCTCATAGCCATGGAAAGCGAATTCTTTTGAGCCCACGGACACGAAGATTCAGAGTATTCCCTTAACTTATCTTCTACCATCTCTTCCCCAATTTTACGTTGAAACTCCCAATTCGGTTGTTTTTTCACTTGCACCCAAATTCGCCAAAAATAACCACAGCACTAAGGGGACTTGCTAACATGTTGAGTAGTCTCTTAAAATACCGATGGTACCGTGAGTTTTCCCCTCGCTCTCTCTGCACCACTTCTAACAGCCACTCTCCTAATACGCACCTCACTCAGAACAGGCCCTTACTCGCTCAAACATACTTACAAAATTACATCGAGCTGACTGCGTTGTTTCTCGGTATCCAACAGCTCCCATGGAACCCTTCCAACACCTCTTAGTATCTCTATACCACTTCTAAATCCGAGATAAATATTTTCTGCTAACTAAGAACATCTAGCTTCATCAAAAATACTCTCATCGTCACGGATACTTGTTTCTATAAGAGAACCCGACCAAGTGCATTCCCAGGAGCTGCTTCATCCATATGAAACCTCTGCTTACCACCTACTATCTCTAACTTCTCTCTGAAATATCAACCCCCATTTTTTACAAAACACAGAACGGCACCCCAGTTTCTAAGAAATGTCTAAACACTTGTGGCAAGTTCACAATCGTAATCCCCAGGCTCTATAAATTCTAATGATACCATTCAATGCATGCCACACTATCACTCCTAATCCTGGTTTATCTCTTTCCACCCATTAGGTCAATCAGGACACCAGCCCTCCCAAAAACCCCAAAATACAGGTAGCGCCAGGTAAAGTTCACTAGATACTTCTCGACCCTCATAGATCCTTGTTTGCCCATATTTGATCTCCCTAATGCATCTTATCCACTTTTTACCACGAGGCCCAGATTTTTACCAATTCACACAAGTGGACCTAACTCGCTTAGAAATACCCTTAGATCTGGGACAAGTTGACCATTGTAATAATAACGCTCATTAGATTCATGTTGTGCCCTTTATCCCTTCCCCTTTACCTCTTTACAGATTTCAACCTCCACACCCTTATTTCTCCCAGATACAGAAAAGCTACCAACTTCACAAGTAATACCCGTATCATTACGGGATAAGAAGGTGTGTACTCCTCTGTGTTTGGGGATTACAATGATACCCTATAATACTAGTATACAACCTCACTAGAACATTTTACATCTGCGCCTCCAATTCTACCTGACCAGTTTACAGTCTCTAACTTCCCCAAAAATACTCCCATCGTCTTGGGGACTTACCCATTATTCTCCCCAGATGATGTGGTTTTATGTGGTATCAGTGCTGTCTCGCCCACACGTTCTTCACAACTTGTGACACCAACTCACAAGCCTGCTGGACGATGTGGCAACCCCAGATCTGTTATACTCCTTCAAAAATACTCGCACGCCTAAGCCTGCTTCACAAAGTTGTTCCTTGAGGTAATGGGATTCCGCGAATACCCTTTGTATGCCTCCTGACATCTTTCATCTACTTGTAGGGCCCAAACACTTTTTTTGCACTTTTTCAGAATTGAAACCAACTTCATCAACATTGCCCGTATCGTCATGGGGACTTCACCAGAGGATTCTCTCGAACCCCTACATTCCAGCAATACGTGTCACATCTCCCCTGGCATTTCCAATCGGCTCTCAATGCCTACCCTCCCACAACTTCTTCTACACACAACTGCGCCATACTCCGCCAGAAATATCCATGTAACCATAACCACTCGACCCAAAGTGTGTTCTGAGTCGTAAAGCCCTTTGCTGCAGTTTATAACTCTCCCACACACTTCCTCCTATTTTTAACACTGACTCTCCTCATTCCAGTAAACTCGATACCTACCTCAATCTCGCTCGGAAAAGTCTGTATGTGTATGTGCACTTGACAGATATATTCCTTGACGTAAGGCGATTCATAAAATACCATATAGCTATCCGGTACTACAACTTCTCAACTTCTGGCCCCCACCCTCCAAACCTACATATCTACACAACTCCTCCCAACTGTTACAAAATAATTCCCACCACAACAGAGACTTGTAAAATGTGTCGAACCAGGCATATGACAGAAGCTAGACTGAAGCTAATAAATCTCGGAGACCCTTTTAATTCACTTTCCACCTTCGGCATTCTAAGTTGTCATACTTCTGAGTCGTGATTTTGAATTCAAAACTTGCAGTTCTCATGCACCTTGATAACGATAAGATAATACTATAGAATCGTTCCTGACATGAACGTGTCATTAGGAAATGAAAAATGGCTCCGGAAAGATTCATTGCCACTGAAATTGCTACTTGTGACATTTTTTTCTCTTTCCGTCTCCTTCAATTCTGCCTCAATGAAGGCGAAAGATTCTCTCAGAATATTATTGCCACTGGATACGACAACTTTAACCTTAGCCAGCCACCATGTAGAATAGTAAGTCCCCATGAAGAATGAAAATACCACTGGAACCAGGTGGAGACATATAAATAACGTTATTGAGTTGGTAAAGAATATAGCTAGTCGTAGTGTTGAGCCTGATCGAGAGTGTACTAGTGCTTGTACAAGCAAATAGGGGCTGTTTCATCTACCTGTACTTGTACAATTGTACAAGTACAAGTAGAGCGATTATTTACTTGGATATCACGATGAAATGAAATTGTATGTGTTTTCGGGGAGATGAAACATCCTTTGCTGTCGTTGAGGCTGTTTCATATATTTGGGGCATTTATGGCACTTGAATTGGGACCATATATATATTGATACAAGTAGGTTGAAGCTTGTCATGATGCTTTTTTGGTGGCTTCCTCCCAGTGCATATTTCATGCATGTCAATGCCATGAGTAAATTGATTATTTTAGTTGAGATTACTACTTAGGATTACTTCAGGAAGAAACATGTGAGGTTCCAAATGAATGACTTGAAAATGGTGAAATGGGGAAGTTTGAAGAACCAGCGTACGCATATCATCCTGTAGAGATGTGTGATAAAAGTACTACTCCCATCCAAATGGGTCTCCGAAAAAAGGCAAATAACAGCTATTTTTCCTTCTATGGTACAGTAAAGTAGAAATAGAGAGGTCTGTATTATAAGTGGATAGCAGGTAGAGTGGGGACATAATAGGGAATAGTTGGACTCCCCTAGTCGAGACAATTACGCATGTGAGGTCGTCATAACTATCCAGGTATTTCTGGTAGAGTTGAGGTTAGTTCTGTGGCATGTTCAAAAACGGAAATTCGATTTTTAAGAGACGAATATATCGGAGGAGTGTAACAAGCGGTATTATCAGAATATGCCGACTAAGGGGAGCATTCTATTCAAGTCTGCTTACCGATGGGAGTATTTTTCGAGTAGTTGGACGGGACTATTATGTAATGTAGAATCGGGAGAGTTAAGACCAAACTGTGTAGAAGAGAGTAGAGGATATGTTAATGATATCAATGGATTCACACGGGGGAAGGGAATACACTGGTCCTATAACCATTATAATGGGAGTATTTTTGGATGAATCTAGAAACTTATTTAATCAGGCATTTGTTTGGGTTCAGGTGTAAAAAATAGCGAAGAGCCAGTAGGAGAGATATATGGGCACCAGAAAAAACTTCTGGTTTCGTAGAACAAAATGGTCAAGTTGGCCTCGCTATGGAATTATTTTTAGGAGAGATTGGTCAAGTTAAAGTTCTGAAGGATTCGAGATGTTGGTTGTAAAAGAGGACATGGGATAGAAGTCTGAAATTGATTGGTACCATAGAGTTGGGTAGGTTTCTGGGAACAGATTGGTCAAGCCTGCTTGCAAATATGGGTATTTCTGACGACACTGGACTGAGATCGGTAAGATTGATGATGTCCGTATTTCGTTTTTGAAAGGCAAGCTGAGATTGAAAGAGATGATGGCGAGGTGAAAGAAGAAATACTAGACGTTCAAAAACACAGTGGTCAAGTCTCTGCTGTCTTAAGAGTATTTCTCAGCGAAATCGGGCAGGTTACATGGACAGGTAGAATTGAGATTGTGAGGGTAAAATGGGGAGAGTAGTAGCAGTAAATACCTTTCGGGTATCATAGTAGTCCCCTTATTCAAGTGATAACATTTTAAGAGGCATCTAAACAATCTGGCTATTCTTGGTGTGCTGGTGGGAAGATATCTCTCGGGAGGTATACAGTTGCACTGATTGAAATATGTTAGGGAATGATAGGAGAAAGTTTAAAGGTACTAAGAGACTCGACAAGCAGTGGAGGACATTATGGTTCAGTCACTGTTACAATAGGGGTATTTCTGGTCGAGATTGAGGCACTCACATTATCAACTCGAATCGGGGTAGGGGTGCTAGGAGCGCGTGATATGTAGTAAAATAAGATCAGAAAGGACCACTGGAACCATCTCCATCCTCGATGGAAGGGGTGGTAAAGTCCCTGTTGTTATGGGAGTATTTTTGGACGAATTGGAGGGGCTTGTGAGTGGAGTAGAACTGGGAGTTTAGGTTCTAAAAGTGCAGAAGAGGTTGTAAAACGAATATCCAACATATCCCTGGGCTCACCAGACTGAAAAGAGTAATTCTGTCAAGTCGGTATAGAAATGCGAACATTTTTGAGGGAGCTACCCTGAATTGTATGAAAATGTAGAATTAGGTGCATTGTTCCAAAAGATGGGAAAAATCAGGTATCAGAGGCATGAATGGTATCAAACGGATCGCCTCACACTGAAAATTACTCCCGTCTAGTTGATGTAGGTAGAGCGGTATTTTTTTATTGAAGCTAGGGCCAGTTTGGTGAGAAGTGTATATGAGAATATTGGCTATACAAGTCATAAGAAGTCGATAAGGAGGGATTTATGTGATAGTACAGAATTGATCGCTGCTAATGAAACACTATGGTCCAGTTGGTTTAACGATACTGCTAATGCTGGGAGAGTTGGGCCGCGCTGACTGTGGAACTAGACTTGGCAGATTGGGGCTAAACTTGGAAATTAGGTAGTAGCGGGAAGGTCAACGACTCTAGCGAATCACTCGGGTTTCTGGAAGACATCTGTTAAGTCAGCTAAGCGATACTGGCATGTTTGGAGAAGATGAAGCCAGTTCTGTAACAAGTAGAAAATGGGTTTCGGTTTTACATTGAAGTAGAAGACTGTAGACGAGACATGATGGGACCTATTTGAATGGCACGTCCTAGAGGAATACGGCGATCTAGAGGCTTTAGTTTGACAGCTGTTTCAGGTACAAATTACTGCCCGTCTGTTAGGAGCAGGATTGGGGTTGTTGATCTTTAAGATTTTAGGGGACAACAGGGGGTGCTTGAGTGGTACAGCTAGAATCACCGCCATTTGGGGAGTAGAACAGTCAAGTATCCATTGAAATCTGACTAGTATTCGCGGAGCTAGGTTCAGCTGAGTTCGGAAGTAAAATTGAAGTCTGTGTCTAAAAAGGGGTAGAAAGATAAATAGAGGAGACTTTGTTGGTATTATTGGAATCCCCTGACGTGTGAGAATACAGTGGTTAAGTCACTCAGAGTATATGGATACTTTCGGTGAAGTTAGAGGTAGCTCTGTAGGTTACAATATTTGGAGTGTCGTTATTAAAATTAGTGACCAAGATGTAAGCGAGATACAAAGGGTATTCCTATGTTCGCCTATACTGGATAGATGTGGTTATCAAGTCTCTGCATGCTAAACATTTATTTCCATCTGAATAGTGTCAGTTGTAAGAAAAAGTAAAATTTGGAAAATTCATTCTAAACGTGTAAAAATTGGTTTCAAATACTTGACTGGTACCAATAGTTTCCTCCGTAGCGTAGGAATATGCCGATCAAGTCTACGTTGCTATGTGAGGATTTTTGCGAGAGTTGCGTGCAGGGGGCATGTGCAAGTAAGGTGGGTGAGTGGGTGGTAATGCAGAGTACAATGCGTTAGAGGAGGACTCAAAGGAACGTATGAATTAATTGCGTCTGATGAACAAGATGATTGTCTCGTCTTGGTCGTAGAAATATTTCTGAGCTTGCTGAGTTCCGATGTGTGTACCTTAGAATTCTATGTGAAGTGAAATACCCGGTAAAGAGGCAATAAACAGAGATTCCATGGTAGTATCAGATTCAAGAGGACACAGAGAATGCCCTAGTCTGATTGCCGTCATAATGAGACTATTATTGGAGATGTTAAGGGAGATTCATATTAAATTAGAACTGGGAGAGATGTTGTAAAAATGTGAAGAGAGGTAACAATATATAACTTCAAGGTATCAAAAGAATCGTCCGGCTTTGGGAATTACTCCTGTACAACTCCCCTAGCGGTATAGATATTTTTTGATGTGTTGCGGCTGCTATGTGGAAAAATGAAATTGTAGGTTAGGAACAAAAATTGCACAGCGACAGAAAGGTGGTAATTTAAACGACTGGGGCTGCTATTTCGAGCCAAGTGAGCATGTTGCCCAAGTCAATATACCAGTGAAGATATTATTGGTAAAGTTAGGAGCAGAAGATTCAAAACTGTGTAAGCAAGAAAGTGAAGAATTGTAGTCAAAAGTGGGAACATTATAGAATGGAGGGTACGATAGACATCATCAGATCAACCGAGGCCTTAGAGTATAAATGGACTAGGCTCCGAGGCTCTGTGACTATTTATGGATTGATTGATGACAGTTCCACAAGGGGAGAAAAGTGAGTGTTTCAGATTTACAAGCACAGTGATGAGATTGTAATAGAGATATGATAGGGACATATAACAATGTTATACCATCATGTGATGCGTGGTGGCCAAGTCAATATGCCGGTACATCTATCTCTATTTCTGAACGTGCGAATGGAAGTGTCAACGTATAGTGATATCGAAATGATCGGATTTAAAAATAGGAAAAAGGGCAAATAAAGATGGAATTGGCAGCTTTAGGATAGTCTCGCAAATAGCAAGAGAATATTTAACTCGGGACCTCGATGAGAGCTTTATTTCATGAGCTGGGCGCTTTTGGGTTATCAAGTATTGTTCCTGATCAAAGAGCAAAAGGTTGGAATGACGCAATAAGAGAGAGTAGAATGGCGCGGTTGGCTTTAACTCATCCATGATAGCTGGGCGATCAGATCGCTATAACAATAGGGATATTACTGCCCGAGTTTGGTGCAGTTGTGCTGTAGGGTAGTGTCGGGGATTCAGATTAAAATGCAAGAAAAGGTGATGTGGACAGTCAGTGAATTTCTGAGGGAATAAACAGGATGCAAGGTATTGAATGATCAACTCGCCTTGGCTGTCCGGAGTTTTTTGATTGACTTGGGGACAGCTTGGTAAAATATACAGAGAAGTTGTTTTGGTGTTAGACGTGGAGAAGTGGCTCTGGAGAGGCGTTCAACGTACCATTACAGATTCCGGCGTACATGAAGTGCAGGAATCTACCTGCAAAAGTCACGAGTGTATTTCTGCTCAAGTTTGGAGCAGTTCTGTAAGGGGTGAGTTTCATGGATATTGCTGAACGTTGGTAGGAGGTGATGGTAGAGATACCAAAGGTAAGAAGGGAATCACTCGTGCTGTGGAATCAGTCCGAAGAGTCAGCCTAACACAACTCCATCCTGATGTTCCCTATTTCTGGAGTAAAAACGTTAGGATGTTCTGAGATATTGTAGAATTGAAGGTGGTGTTGTACAAAGCAGGTACTGGGTGGTAATCTAAGGATATATAGTGTCGTTAGAACCGTAGCGCTCTGGGGAGAACCCCGGTCAAGTCGGTTTGGCCATATGGATATCCCTGAAAGAGTTAGGGGTGACGGGCTGTCATATACCGACATAACTGCCGCCCCTAACTCACTCGAAAAAATCCACATCGATATACCGACTGGATTAGAAGGATCCCCGGACACTGGTAATCCCAATAACGCCCTGTATATTTCCCCCATTTCTTTACTCACCTTTTGAAACTGAAATACTATTATTTCACTTTTCGCAGAATCGACTGGAACTTCACTAGAAACACTGGCATCACTTTAATGCGATCATAAGAGGTCTTATATCAGCACGAAGAACGATTTCGAACCATGTATCTCTCTCCTGTTACATCTTTCAGCTCCGTTACCACCTACTCCCCTAAAATGGCCTGATGCTAGAAGTGTCCCAATTTGGTCAGAAATACCTATATCATTAAGTAGATTATCAGGCTCATCTGAATAGATTGGATTATTATTCATTACCACCTATGGCCTTCTTACTAGCCCATCACAGTTTCAACTACTGCTATTGTACCCATAAGGTTGGCCTGGAACAGAATTGCCTCTAACTCTTCTAGAAATAGATGTGTAATGAAGTCGAGCAAATCCATGGATTCCAGAGCTTTGGGAAACTCCTAATGTACCTTCAAAAATGTCCCTACTACTTCGTACCCACTTTCGACCACCAGACACCGAAAAAACTTGACATGGCAACTTGCTTCATTTCTCCAGAAATACTGTCATTATCGTAACAGATGCACTAATGAAACCCTAGGACGAATGTGATTCGAGATGTACCCTTCACTTATCTGTTTATACATTGTGCGCATTTCTATCGCCGAAACCCATAATGCAACCCAAACCAAACCGAGAACTCATGTAACCTCACCAAAACTACTCTAATAACTATGTCCGAGTGACGAGCGTACATAACAGGGCCTAGCAATCACAACGGTACCATAAATGACAAGGTTCCCTCTTCTTACCTGCTTTTTACACTTCGCCCTCCAACTCTACCTGGATACAGATGTCCCCCTAACTCCTCTTAAAGTACCAGTATCACCAAGGAAGCAGATCCAGCGTATTTACTAGAGCGGTGCGACTCCATTACAAGTAATACCCTTCATTCCATCTCCCGTATTTTTCCCAGCTTGTAAACCTCAACCTCGAACTCCACGACCATTCTAGCGTGGACATAACATCCTCAGAAATACCTGTTTTCTTACCACGACATCAATTGGGTATATAATGGTGCCGAGGTACTCCAACAATGACCCATATGCTTCTCCAGCTATCTCGTAGCCACTTACAATACCAACAATCATGTTATGCAAGTATTTACAAAACAGTCCCTAGCTCAATGGAAAATACTCATATTATCACGTGGACTTGACCAAAGTTTTTATAGGAGCCTGATGATTCCATTGGTAACATGTAAGCCTGTTCTACTGTCTCCAATCTAGTTTTAACCCCTCCACCCTTAATTCTACTTTTGCATACAGCTCCCTCCAACTCCTTTAAAATTGTTCATATCACAATGCCGTCCCCACCATAATGATTCAAGTCGTCGATATATCCGCATGAAACTGTTAATGACGCTCCCCCTCCCTTTTTCCTTTCATTATATCCATCCAACAGATTTCTTCCTTTTACAGAACAGGTTCCAACTTTACCAATAAAGGTTACTTACCAACGGCAACTTCAAAAACACATTCTTCTCATCCACTAGACCATCAAATTACCAACCATCTACTCCATGCTACCCCTGCCAATCTTTTTAATACCCGGACTCTCATGCACTACTTCCAGAGAGGTCTCTCTAAAATCATCATAAATACCTGTACTCTTACGGGGACTTAACCAACGTTTTAATCGGTGGTTACGTACAGTACCTCAAAACTACCATTCACTTCCTTTCTGGTATTTCTCATCCACCTTTAACAACCAATTTTCCAAACTATACCTGAACATTTATCTGCACTCAACTCTTGTAGAATTACTCCTAGGAACATGGTAACTTCACCAACGTATTCTTGAGATCAAGGAGATTCATACCTTCAACCACTGACCCACCACCTTCTGTCTACTTTTGACACCACCCCTCCTAATTTTACACTAAAGCATATCCCTCCAACTATGGCAAAAAACACCCCAGGGGGCTATTAATGTCACATGGGTAGTTACAGTTATAGAAAGGGAGTCAGAGATACTACCGTGAAGCTCTAATATGTTTCAATGGTATATGTATTGTTTTCATTTGGGGTATGTTTTGTGCCCTTATTCTTAACTAAACCACCAAGTAAAATTTAAACTTAGTGTTCTATATTTAATTAAAGCTCTATTTAGAGATGCCATGAAAAAAGACATGTTCCAAAAATGTCTTCTAAATACGGTAAAACAAGTACCATAATGACCTCCATCAGCCGGTGAATACTCAGATGTACTTTCCACCTCGCCGGGACCTATTGCTCCCATTTTAGAGCCGTTTTCCAACATCACCTCGGCCGGGTAACCCCTAAAAATCAGACTTCGGCAGCCTCAAACAGCCTCATGAAGCATGTCAGGACAGAATGAAACATACCAGCAGACTCGTTAGGACTCGTGTTATCCCCTGGGCCATGATTTGAAGCGCTAAGACCGCGTTTTTCAAAAATGTCAAAATCGTCAAAAACGCTTGACAGTGGGCCATGAAAAAATCGAGATTTTGGCAAAAATGAAAAAACGAAATTTTCAAATAACGGTCCTATATCAATATAAAGTAGAACATAAGAATCTTCAGACTCCTCCCGTTACAATGGTATCACTCTTAGTCCTCTGTGATATTTTCAATGTGGTTTTATCCTCCAATCAAAGTATTTTTTTTCAAGTGTACCCTTGATTCGGGCTTTTTCGGCTTTTTTTTTATTTTTGGGATTTAAAAAAACCTTATTTGGCCAAAAGTCCCAAAGTCTGGTCAAGAGGAGAAAAAAAATAAAAAAAACCGAAATCCTGATATACACGGTCGATCGATTCGAGAGTAGGCTCAAAATGAGGAGAATCCGCATATTAGCTGAAAACTTGTTTGAAATCATAGATTCGGACTATATTCATGAAGTTTACGAAGTTTTTAGTGTTTTGGGTTCTTCAATCAGCTCTAAATCGTAAACTGTATCTCCAAATAGATAAGAATAATCATAGAAATACTCGCCCAACTCTACGCTACATTCTCGTGCTATCAATTACTCAATAGGTCCTCTATAGCGTCTGTTGTGATGAAAATTGTGGTATTTAAAAAACACTTAAGTCAACATACATCGACTTGGGACACTCGAATGTACTTTGAGTTGGGACAGTCCGCACATATGACGCATTCAGAACCTAAAATATTATGAGAAAAACATGGAATCTAAACTCAACACGAGGGTTGGTTACCAAATCAGGATGTCTCGTCCCAAGTCGATGTCGAAGCTCATTGTCCCAAGTCGATGTATGTTGACTTAGTAATTTTCAAGACAGTACAAAACCTTAAAAATACCACACAAAAACCGACTAATCGAAAAATCTCGAAATATATCGCAAATATCACTAATAATGACATATTTGAGGTAGTGACAGCTAGGGGATTATAATGGTACCATCATATATGACTTTACATGTCCATTGCGCAAAATCGGTTTTTTTATTTTTTTTCTCAACTTGAGCAGACTTTGGGCAAAAACCAGAATTTAAGGTTTTACGCCCTCTCAAATTCCAAAAATTCCAAAAATTCCCAAAAAGTACCGAATCAAGGGTAAACTTGAAAAAATAAATTTTCTTTGGAGGATAAAACCACATTGGAAGCGTCGGAGAGGCCCGAAACCAATACCATTGTAACCGGAGGGGTCAGAAGTTTCCTATGATACACATTTGAAGTCTCTAGGACCGTTATTTGAAAATTTCGTGATTCCGGTTTTTCCAAAATCTCGATTTTTTCCTGACCAAGTGGTCAGGCGATTTTGACGATTTTGACATTTTCGGGAAACGCGGTCATACCGCTCCAAAACCAGGTCTAGGTGATTGTGCGCGTCCTAACGAGTCCGCAGATATGTTTCTTTCTGTCCTGGTGTGCCTTAGTCAGCTGTTTGGGGCTGTTTAAGTCTGATTTTTAGGGGTTACCCGGTCGAGGTGATATCAAGAAAGGTCTCCAGAATTGTTAACCTCGGTTGGAGCGAGATATAAAGTATACTGGTGTATTCACCAGCAGATGGTGAACATTTTAGTACTTCTTCTACTTCATTTAAGACACATTTTCGGAACATGTGTTTTCCCAGGCTCCTCCAAGAGCGTTAACTATATCTGCAACAGAATTTTTTACTTTTACTTAATCATTTAGTTAAGAATGTGAGCAGATAGAATTACGTGGGTTGCTTCCAATAGTGGGGAAATGTAGTAAAGAGGACCTAAGAGGTATCATTGGAATCTCAAGACCTGAATAAATAACATGGTCAAGGCACTGTGGTTGTATGGGTATTTCTAGAGGAGTTAAGGGCAGTTCTGTGAGAGGAGAAAAATGGGAGTTTCTGTGTTGAGGGTAGTAACGTGGTAGGAGTAGAGATATAAACGGAACTGCCGGCATTACATTGAGCCACTAAATTGGCTGGTTAAGTCCTCGACGTTGTATAGGTATTTCTGAAGTTGTTAGAGACATTTTGGAGGTGGACTGCAATTGGCTGTGTTGGAGCTAAAAGGGGGGAGGAGCTCGTGGGGGAGATATATATGATTTTCAACGAACATTCACGCTTGTGGTAACAGTACTGACTAGTTAGCTTGGTTGTGAACGTATTCTTGGAGGAGTTGCGTGCAGTTGTATGGTGAAAGGTCAAGTTGAAAGATTGAGTGTAGGTGGGGAAAAATGTTGGAAAGAGGTAATAGGGGAGACTAGAAGGAACAGTTGGGATCTACTAGCTGATTCGAGCATGGAGCGCAAGTCGCTATAATATTGTGAGTATTTTTGAGTGAGTTAGAGGATGTTGTGTTTTGAAGTGTATACGCGTTTGTTGGTAATCAGAGATTATGAGAGCTTTTATAAGATAGTTGAATGGTACTAGATGAATCCCCTAGATCGTGGCAACGCAAAGAACAAGTCTTCTTTGATATGTATGTATTTCTGGTGAAGTTGGGGTCACTGAGATAATGAGTACAGTAGAACTGGGGAGGTTGGTGTTAAAAGCTAACTAGTGGGGGTAGGGGATATATCTGTGGTAATACGGAGACATACCCAAAGTTCCATATGCATCATAAGGCTCGTGGGAACACAACTGTATAACTGGCTTAGTTGCCTGGATATTTCTCAGAAATTTAGAGGCGGTTGAGTGGTAGAGTAGAGTTGGAGGTGTAGGAGCTAAAATAGCTATGGGGGAGTGGGGATGTCATACAGGGTTCCATAGGAATCGTATGATGTTGGAGAATACGTTTCTCAAGTTGGTATACTCATACAAGTATTTTTAAGTGGTTGAGGGCAGTTCTATGGGAAGCACAGTATGATTTGTTCAGGTGCAATAAGTGGAGAAGAGATATCAGGGGGGATTTGAGAGCTCTAATAAGACTAATCTAATCCTATGCAATGCAACGGTCGAGTCTACAAGGTTATGTTAGCATTTTTGCAAGAATTAAGAACAATTATGATGGCTGGCATAATTGGGTGCTCAGTGGTCAAAAGTGGGAAACTGGCAGTAGGATATACAAGCATGGTACAAACCGAACTGGCCATAGCGTGTTATTATAATGATGAACCTGTCGTACCATTGTAGGCATTACTGAATGAGTTAAAGGCAGCCTTCTGACGAAGTACAATTGGGGTTGTAGGTGAAAAAAATTGATGGGGGTAGTCAACAGGGCATCCGTGGTCCTGTCCGATCTGATTGGCTTATGTGAATACATTGATATAGTTGGCATGATTATAGGAGTATTTCTGAGCAAGTTGTGGGCTTGTCTGTCAATGTGAACTCTTGGGGTGATGTTGTTAGAACCCATGAAGGGATAGTGAGGAGGGTCCAAGGATATCATAACGGTCCCCTGTGTCACAGAAATGCCATTGTGAAACCCTCATATTTATTGGAGTATTTCTGCGAGACTTAAGACCAGTTGTATGGACAAGTAGAAATGTAGGTGAAGGTGATAAACGTACTAGAGAGATGCCAGGGGGTTATACACCTGCCTCAGGGGATCACAGACGTAATAAAACAGGATTATCAAGTCTCTACAACAATTTGACTATTGTTGGTGAAGTTACCGCCGTGGTATGCGCAAATCAACTTTGGGATGGTGGTGCCAAAATTTAATGAGGGACAGTCGGAGACGATTTAAGGGGACCATATGAATCCCCAGCTCCTTACGATCAGCTTGGTGAAGTCCCCGTGGTAATGCAAGAAATACTCGATAAATTAGGGGCAGTCTCGTAAAAGTAGAAAATGGGTGTTTCAGTTGCAGAGAGGAGTAAGATATAAAAGGTAAGACATGGGGGGTATTTCCTAAATAATTAACGTCGACGAAGTTCTTGAGACAAGTCAGCCTAATGGAACAAGTATTTCTGCTGATGTTGGGGCAATTCTGAGAAATGGTAGAATTGAGGGGACGGGTGTTAAAAATTGTACGGTGTGAAAGTGGAGGCTTTGAAAGGATAATTTAAGTCTCCTGTACCTGAGGAACACAATGAACCAATTCCCGTGATAGTATGGGTATTTTTGAAGAAGCTAGAGACAGAGGAGCTGAAGAGTAGAGCTTGGGGTAGAAGTGTAAAATGTGTGTAAAGGGTGTAAAATAGGTCGTTCAGGGTATCGTTGGGTTTGTCTGCGTCTGAGAAATACACTCGTTATATTCACATTGCTATCGGAGTATTTTTGACTTAGCTGGATGAAGTTACATCTGGAGCATGAAATGAGTATTTCGGATTCAAAATCTTAGCTGAGGTATGTGGGGGTAATTTGATGGTAAGATATGAATAGACTCGCTCTAGGTATAAGGACTTTGAACGCGCTGTAGTTATTGGGTATTTACGGGGGAGTTTGATGGGAGTTCCGTTAGTAGCTAGCATGGTAGGTCGGGAGGTAAAAGTGAGGTATCATTAGAGTCTTCTGGCTACCAATATTACAATGGTTAAATCCCAATGGTGGTAGGAATATTTTTGGGAAAGTTAGGCGAGTTCTATGTCTGAGTAGAAAGGAGGGTGTGCAGTCAACAGTGTATAAAAGGTTATAGAAGAGAAATGAAAGGTACCAATACAGTCGGACTCTCCTCAGATATACAGTATTCAAACCGTTAAAATGATACATGTATTTCTGGTGATTTTGGGGACAATTGTGTGGAGATGTAGAATTGAGAGGGCGAGGGTTAAGAGGATAAGAAGCGGTAGCAAACAAAAGTGTGGTACCGTTAGAGTCGTGACAATCTGGAGAATACGCCGGTCAAGTCCCCTTAATCATACAGGCATTATTGGACATGTTGGAGTCTGTTAGTTAGGAAACAGGAGGGGTGTTTTAGTACTCAATTATTTATTAATTTCAACTATTACACTAATTTATCAAAAAACTTATTCATTTGGTCACCACTCGGAAGGAGGAGGGCCAAAGTAACCAGGGTCTTCGGGGATGGGCACATGGGGAGGTAGCGGGATTCCTCCACCGTCCATTCCTTCGTACATCACATTATTGCCCCACCACGAGATATCCTTGGGATTGTAGCTGACGGAGAAAAAGATGATAATGGAAGATAAAGCAATACCCGTGTCCATAGCAGCTTCAAATACGTAGGCATACTTTCTCCACCAGGACAAGTACCGCGACTTGAGGTAGCCGTTGAACAAAATGGCAACGTAGACTCCTCCAGTCTGGTAAGTGAGGTTTAGTGGAGCCCAGGCCAGCATTCCGCTGAGGAAAATGAGCGGATTGAAGTAGAGAAACTTTTGTCGGTAGTGGTGGATTATCTCCGAGTGTTTGGGCCAGAACTTGATTATGTATCTGGGCACCTGGACTTGCAAAACGTAGAAGAAGAGCCCACAACCAGCTCCAAACAAAAACATCCATTTCATGACGGGGTACTTGTCAAACATCTTCTTGGGTCCAATCACGCCCCAGGCAACGGAGGCTGTGAAAAAGGTGGTTTGGTCGGGACAGGAGAACTTGAGCTTGTTGTCTGCCTCACACAAACGGTCCAGACCCATCTGGAACTGCAGAACTCCAAGAGCAACGAAAAGATTGACCAGAGTGGCCCACAGCTGCAGCCAAAAAATCGACCGAGGAGGAAGATGGGCGTAGTGCGTCATTTTCTGGTCGGAGGTGTAGTTCTGGGCCTGCTGAGCAATAGTAACTGAGAGAGCTTTGACGAGGTTAAGAGCCTGGAAACTTCCAGGAAGGGCGTATCCCATAATGAGCTCTGCCAGCACGTTCAAAGAGAGACCTGCAGCAGTGTAAGCAGCAAAAACGGTGAAGGGGATGATAAAGGCACCCACCAGACCAAGAACAAACACAATACTCCACACAGGAGTGCCTACGGGCCAAACTTCGACCAGAACGACACCCAGAACAAACATGATGAGCAGAATTAGGTAGAACCACCAATCAGGCACCTCTTTGTACTTTCGCATGTACCTGGAGTAGGGATCGACTCTACCGTGGTAGTTGGACCGGTGAATGTACCGGATGGCCTTGGCTGTATCAACAAGGGCGTCTCGCATGGCTCTCCAGTCCATCAGAATTGTGTAGACAAAAGAGCACGTGTAGACGGAGAAAAAGGACGAGTAGAGAACGAGATTGGCGGCAGCATAATAGGGCGGTGAGTAGTTGAGGTACTTTTCCTTGTCAAACTTGTAGTTGGTCAGAATTCGCGTCACGTTGTACACTTTGCCCTTGTTGTCAAACAACCGGTTGGAGTTAATGGGAATATGGGCAGACCACGAGTTGTTGGAGTAGTAGACCGCCAGGATGACCAGCCCTCCAAATAATGTGCCTGCGTACGTAATGAGAGACGTGTAGAGAGGATAAGTGATGGGTGAGATATTACCTGTCGCCTGGTTCCAGTCAAAGGTAGGAATGGGGTTGAAGCCGAGTCCTCCGACTGATCCAGTCACTATAGCGAGATCTTTGTTGGCCGGAGCGATCCAGGTCATCCAGTTGAAGGTCTGCAGGAACTGCATAAGGTACTGGGGGACCCAGAAGAAGAGGAAAGAAAAGGCAAACATGATCATGAAAAACGTATATCGCGAAATCGTCCAGCCGTTGATGTTTTCTCTTCTGTTGGGAGCCAACAAGGCCTTGTTGACAGCCAGAGTAGGCAACAGAGACGGCCACATGGCTTTGACGGGGTACACTGCGACTCGTTTAAGTAGACCCGAGAGTCCGAACCCCATATACTGCGTCACCAGAGCCAGCACAAACTGGTAACCAAAGCCCTTGGCGAAGTCCTGGTTGTAGAAGATGGGCATAGCCTGGGTGATGATGTTGGAGGAAATGTACGGGTTAGAAGACGCACAGGAAACCATGATGGTGGCAAGAAGCTGTTCTTTCTGACTCCACACTCCGGGATTCAGAGTGTACCGTTTCCCTCTGAAAGTGAACCCCCAGTCGGGAAGACAGTACTGAAGAATACGTCCACAAGGGTAAAGGAGCAGCTGACAGACTCCGGCGCTCAGAGTAATAGCAGGAAGACGCACGCAGAAAAACTCGTTGACAAAAGTAGCAATAGCGACCCAGATTGTGCCCAGAACCCACACTCGCCATGTCTCGACGGTGCAGTCTTGGTCGTCAAAAGGGTCAGTGACAGAACGAACTTCAGGATAAGGACTCCACCAGTGGAAGATGGTGGCCCAGTAGCGCATGAGCATGATTTCGTCGGGGTCTTCTTTTTCGGGGTCTTCTCCAGACGCAAACGAGTCCAGCAACGCGTTCACTTCGACCCGGTACTCATGTCGAAAGTTGTTGTCGTGGTCGTGGTACTCCATGTTGACCTTGACAATGTTGAGTGCCTTTTCCAGCGACATTTCCGTGAACTTTTCGGCCATGAAGTGGACCTCTCGGGGGTACGAAGAGTCTTCATCCGAGGGCGGAACACCCAATTTCATGGCCAGCCACTCGATGACGGAGTCTTCAACTTCTTCAATTTTGGCGTGGATGTCTTCTTCTTCCTCCAGATCTTGAGGATCGGCCCGCATCCAGACGTCCTTGGCCTTCTTGGCCTTTTCGACCGTGCTAGAGATGAACGTCATTGAGGAGTTGTTAGGTGGTTGGTATCAGCGGACTTGACGGATATTCTGTATAAGTGGGAATATGTTAGGGCTATCACGGCTCCATTGGTATGGCTCTATCACGGCTCTATAGTCACGGGTCACACGGCAATCCCCACATTAACTGTATCATTATGAAGTACTGTACCAAAAGCACGTAATATGGGTATGACGACGACTACTACCGTTCTAGCCTCCTTTGTTACATTTGGTCTGAGATGTGTCGCCGTGTGCTAAGCTTTTTAGCGTGGTTTTAGACCGAGATAAAGGGGTATCGTGTAGTTTTAGAGGTTGTGGGAGACTAGAAGACAAGGGTAGAAGAAGGGGACTAAAGAAGAGACACAGAATCACAGAAACAAAGAAGCTCAACCGCAGAAACAAAGAAGCTAAAACCTCACAAATAAAATACAACAATATCAGAAAATATAATGAAGAAAAAAAATACAAAAACAATTAGAAAAAAATGAAAAAAACAATCCGGCCCACAGGTCAAAAATTGTTACTCTGTAACCCTGGCACCCTTCCATTGTCTACATAAATCACATCTATAAACGGCTTCCCACTAGCTTCACAGTAGCCTGTCAGTAGTCTGTCAGTAGTTTGTCACAGGATTATTTCCAAAAACGTTGCAAATGTCGACTATGAGAATGAGTCAGATTTTCTAGAAGGCTTGGAGTTCTTATCGAGACGGTTATTGAGAGTTTGGTGATAAAGACATGAGAAAAAAGACATGATTTTTGAAAAGATTTGAAGAAAAGACAGAAAAAAAAGACATGAACGTGAAAAAAACCTGAGTCTAGAATAAAAAGCAACCGCCCTAACTAACCTAACTAATCTTGAACTGTTACTCCCCCTCGGAGCGGCACCAACTAAGCCAATCCATGGAGTTAAAGTATGAGGGGAGTCACTACAACCCCAAAAGAACCAGTAACAAACTGTAGAAGTGCTCCAGACCGCCTCTGACTAGGAGTGTTGGTGAAGATAACACCGAAGCCATCAATATGGCATGCCGTGGGGAGTTATGGAATAACTCGGAAATATACGGAAATATAGTCCTGGCCAGCAGATGGTCATCCACCATTAGAGAAGTTCCTCCGCCTGGGGGAACTCACAGATATAGTAGGTAGCCCTAATAGTGTACACAATATGTTATTGAAAGCTGTGGAGCTGTGGAGAGATACACAATGATACAGAAACACCAATCTTGGAATATAAACGAGATTGCTGAGAGAATATATAAAGGTCCGGATTTAAACGGTGATGGATTTTGAACGGCGATGTGCTAATTCTTATCGTAGTGATCCAATAAGTGTTTTCTCGTTGCTACAAACTTATGGACCGAGTCTGGACAACTAAGAGTGTCAAGGCTGTAAGTAGAAAAAGCCGATATCAGAGAAGATAAGGATAGTGATTAAACCTCCTGAGCTCGGTAAAGACGATGGTCAAGACACCATGTAAATGTGATTATTTTTGAGGGAGTTAGACTTCTGTAGGTTGTCATTAGACCTGGTGATGTCTGTGGTAAAAACTTGGAAATTGCACTAAGTCAGAAGTAGATGGTACTATTAGAATCAGAGGGAGTAGACAAGAGAGTTGGTCAACTCACCGTGACGATTCGAGTATTTCTGTTGAAGTTGGGGAAATCTCCGTGGAGGGCAATATTGTATGACGTTCGTAAAATCAGTTTAGTTGGGAGATTGCTACTTTAATGGTACCACGCTATTCCCCTGGAGATGAGGAGCATTATTGTCTACTCGCCGTGACTATGTGTATATTTCTAGACAAGTTAAATGGAGTTATGTGTTCAAGTAGAGTTAGGGCTGGATATGATAAAGTCGGATAGAGGATGACAGTATAGATGTAAGTGGTATCAATTGAACCGTATTGTTGTGAGGAATACATTTATCAGCTCTACGTTACGATTTGTGCATTTCTGGGAAGATTATAGCCCAGTCTGCAAAAAGTATAAAAATCGAGTTTTGGTTTTAGAGTAACGTAAGAGATATCAGGGGGGTAATAAGTTGTGTTAATGGATCCTCCAAGAGTCAGTAGATGTGATGATCAAGCCTGTATTACTGTCTCTATATTTCTGACCAAATTGGGGCCGCTTATTCTGCCAAGTGGAAGTTCAAGTGTCTGTGTTTGAAGCGAGTAGAAGATAGTGGGTAGAGATTTAATGGTGTTGTGCGATTGTTCTAGTGGTTAGCACTACTTTGATCGAGTCCATAAAGAAATTCAGGTATTTCTGGTGGAGTTGAGTGCAGTTCTGTGAGAGGCATAATATTCTGGTAAAGTAGAATTGGTCCTGAAGGTGTTAACAGTTATCATGAGGTAGCAGGATAGATGCAGTAGTTTCCCCTAATCTCAGTGGGTCTGGGGCACTTCCTGGTAACGTCGCCGTAGAAATACGGCTACTTTTGGTAAACTTGACCGCAGTTCTGTGGGAGGTGAAAAATTGGAATTTCGATTTTAAAACTGATGTATGTAGAAATGGTAGAAGGGAATTGAATGGAACAAAACATCTCTCCCTTGTCAAGCTACATTATGGTTTACTCGTTGCGTTTAAGGAGACATTTCTGGTTACTTGATTACAATTGTGCAGTTGAGAGAACGTACCTGGTCATACCAGTGCCCTCGACTTGCTCAGCAACACCCACGTAACCAAGCAGACTTCATCACTGTGTTTTGAAAGCGTATTGTGTTCTATGAATACCATTAAATCTCTTTTATTGCTTCTTCCCAACTTTTTACAGTGACGCTCCAAATACTGCCCCCTGGATGAGGTTCTTCGAGCTTCCAAAAAATGCCAGTATCACTAGGATGATTTGACAATAGGATTCCTTGACCCTAGGAGATTCTAACGATACCAAATAAGTATCTGCTTTCTCATCCTAAACACTTTTAGTATTTCCCCTGTCAATTCTACTTTCTTAAACACATAGACCTAACTCCTCCTAAAATACCTGGATAACCATGTGGCGCAACCATTGTGTTCCCTAGCAGCAGCAGATTGTTTCAATAACCACCTGTCGCTCCCCCTAACGCATTGCCGGTTATAACATCCATATCTCAAGCTGCCCCCTCACAGAAGTCTTCCCACTGAGTTCAAAAATACCTGTATAAATTAACCAATGTGGCCAGCGGAATATTCAAAGTGAGACGATTCCAACGGTACCATAAACTTCCTTATTTCTACTTTCTGTTGTGTTTTGACAGCGACACCCCCAGTTCTACTCGTTCACGAAACTGTCCTCAAACTCTCTCAAAAATGTCTGCGAGATAACGGGACCTCTATCATGCTCCTTCAAGGGCTATAGAGATTGTTGGAAAACTTGCTTATTATCCCTCATCCATTGTTTCACCCAAACACGCATTTTCTAACTATTTATACATTTTATAGAACTGCCCCAACTTTCTCAGAAATACCCGGTTCGTCATGGGGAGTGGACCGGAGTACTCCTTGGGCCCCTACAAATCTAACGGTACCATGATTGCTATTGTTTCTACCTCCTCCTTACTTTTTAGTCAGACCCTTGCACTTCTATACTCCAATACAACTTGGACTATCCCTTTCAAAAATAGTCTCATCATCATAGAGACATAATCACTGAGGTCCCATGGTCCCTGGGATTCCAGCAATACCAACCTGATTTCTCCTTGTAAGTGATTCGAGTTATTAGCACCTACACATAAGACTATACTCCTCGCATAACTGCACCTGACTCTCGAAGAATTATAGGCATCGACATAAGGAATTGCACAGCATGTTACCTGGAGCTAGTACTGTAGTCCCAAACAGTATCACTTTTGTATCACAGTCAGTCCCCTACATACAGATCTCCTCCTTCCCTTGTTATGGATCATATTGGGTGCGTTAATAAAAATTGTCTAAAAATAGTGGTGCACGGTCGTGCCTGGTATCATTTGAATTATCCACGACTGGGTAATACGATGGTCAAGTTTCTGGGAGAGTGTGGATATTTCTGAATCAGTTATGAGCTGTTCTGTGGAAGAGAGAGGATTAGTGTTTCCGTCAGAAAGAAGTTAGAAATATTGGGGGAGATCAATAGAGTGTTTTACTGGATTATTAGATGTCTAAGATAATTACAGTCATGCTGGCTTAACGATTCGGGTATTTCTGAAGAATCTGGGACAGTTCTGTGAATGTGCAGTGGTGGGGAGGTAGGAGTTGAGAATTCTGCGGATATATTAAGAGAGATGTACCTCATTTAGTAAGATTGTGATAACCAGACATGTAAAACATGTGGTCGACTTGCTGTACAGTATCATCAAGAGTATTTTTGAGGAATCAGAGGAGAGATCTGGTTAGGGCAGGATTTAGGGGCTCAGGTAAAATCGTCAAAGGGGTAAGGGAAGATGCTTCAGGAGGATCATTTTAAAGGCCAGAGCTATGCAATCGTATCTGTCAAGGCGCTACAGCAGTGTATATGACTTTGAAGTCATTATGTGGAGTTGTGCAGATATGTGCAATTGGAGAGTTGGGGCCAAAATTTGGATAGATGATGCAGGAGATTTGTATAGGGTGCCAAATGGGTCACAAGATCCCACGGAATATACCTGTCAAGTCAGCCTAAATATACTGGTATTTTCCAGCGAGCTAGAGGCAGGTTTCGGCTGACTAGTTCAGGGAGTATCGGTTATAAAAGTGGGAGAGAGGATGTGGGAAAGACACAATCTGGGGCAAATAAATCTATGGTTTAGAATAACACTTTGGTTAAGTCCCTATGGCAATGTGGATTTTTCTGGTGGAGCTGGATGTAGTTATGTGAATAAGTAGAATTGGTAGGGTGCCCATTAAAAGATGGTGAGAGGTTTCAGGGGAGACTTGCGACCTATCGTTGGAATCCATGGTGTTTGTAAAATGCTCTGGTCAACTCCCCATCACGATTCGGGCATTTTTGAGAAAGTTGGGAACTGTCCGGACATAGTGCAAAAAATGTGTTTCGCTTCCACAAGTAGAACAAAAGTAACAGGAGTGATATAATGAGGTATATGTGAAATTCAACAAGTTCAAGGAACAATGTTATCCAGTCGGCACAGACGTGCGAATATGTTCGAAGGAGTTGTGCCGAGTTCCTTGGTCAAGTGGAGGTGAGATTGACAGTATCAAAAGGGAGAAGCGGAGGGAATGGGGAGGATGTTTGGTCCGACTGCAGCAGTGACTTACAAATATGACAATGATTGAGTTGGTCAAATGATGCGGTTTTTTTCTGGGTCAGTTGGAGGAGTTGTCTACTCCAAGAAACTTGGTGGTCGGGGGTAAAAAGTTGTGAAAAATGAGTGGGCGAGATCTCAATGGTGGCAAGAGGACCATGTGAATCTAGAGAGAGTAGTGGTCCAGTTCCCAAGACAATTGGAGTATTTTCGGTAGAGCTGGAATCAGTGAAGTATTCTGCTAGAAATGGAGATCGAAGGATAAAACTGGGAAAAATGTGGTTGAATAAGAATATAAGAGTTGGATAGATAGTTTTAGCTACGAGGACTTTGGTGATTATGTCCCCATAGTGATTCAGATATTTTCTATGAAGTTCTGGGTCTGTATGTCGGTAGGACATTTAAGGATGAGGCTGTAAAAAATTTGTAAAGAGATAAATGGGATGTATTATGGCTATAAATAGAATCTAGAGAGCTAGAGGATTACAATGGTTAACTCGGGGGATTGTTGTAGGTATTTCTAAGCCAATTGGGCGGGGTTGCGATAAATGGTAAAAACTGGGTACAGTAATTGGGGTAAAAACTGGGTAAGACATAATAGTGAGGGTGTTGATTGTTACCACACGTCTCACGAGGCCTGCAAATCATATCAGAGACTGCTCATGACTTTACTAGTATTTTTGAAGGAGTTAGGGGAGATTGGTAACAAAGTACTGTACTACTGGGTGTGGATGAGATAAAAATGGAATAGTGGTGGCAGTATGCCGTTAGATTATATCACCGTAATAATTGGAGTCGTAAGATTGCTCTGATTGAGTCGATAGAGCTATGTAGGTATTTCTGAGGAATCCAGGGGCGCTTATGTGAAAAGTACGAAATAGGAGTTGTAGTTTAATCGAGAGATCAGAAAGTGTAATACGAAAATAAAGAGTGTCTGTTACTGAAGCAACTATGAGCAACGTGATTGGTTAGGTGTCCATAAAGCCGCATGCATTACTGATAAATCTAGCGACAGTTGTGTGGTTCAGCAAAAACTGGTGTGTGAGGTTAAACAAGTTGTAAAGCAGTTAATAAATAAATTAATGGTATTGCCGTTATAAAAGGGCTCAGGAGATCACCATAGTGGAGTCTCCGTGATGATGGTTTTGGTTTCTAACAAGTTTAGGAAAGTCCAGTGAGATGTAGGATACTGACCATCGGTGTTGAATGTGGTTAGGAGTTGGGGAGTGAAACAAATCGGGCATCTGCGGAATACATGGAGCGGCGGGAACGCCCTGATCAGGTCAATGTAACCATGTGAACATTTCTGCAGGAGTTGAGTATAGTTTTGAGAAAAGTGTGAAATCGGCACTTCGATGTAACAGCTGAAAAAGGAGGAAAGAAGGATACTGATGGTACCATTGCGTTCTAATACATCTGATATATCTGATGGGGAACCTGCCGTGGTGATTGATGTATTTTGGCGCAAGTTGCAGACATTGTTAAGGTTAAATAGAATTGGGGGTCGATGTGCCAAATGTGGATGGGGAATAGTAAAACTACGATGTATGGTGTCTTTCTCCAGGCTTGGACTCGATGAGAACTCCTGTCAAGTACCTGTAGCAATACGAGTATTATTGATCATATTAAAAACAATTGAGTATTTCAGCTCAACTATGGGTTTTTGTTTTATACAAGATGTAAAGATACCAAGGACACAAGAAGAGATAATCATGTATGTATTGATGTTAGAGAAGGGAATTTCTAGTTTGGCTACTAGCGCAGGCATTATTGTGTTTGTTGGAGGAAGTTGAGTTATCAAGGTAAAGTTAGGGGGTAGGTGCCAAAGGTTTGAGGGATGTACAGGGTAGGTTCTATAGCCGTGTTAAATTCTAGTGAGTGCTGCGAACAGAATGATCAAGTCATAAATGTTGTGGCATTATTATTTAGTCAGTTATACTCAGTTGTGCTGGATGGGTTATTTGAGATTATTGTCGTAAGAAGTGGAAAGATGCTATTAGGGAAGAAATACTTGGTGTTATGGGACTCTCCCAGTTCCTAGTAACACGATGGTTAAGTCTACATGTTAGTGCCGGTATTATTATATGATTTTTCGCGGCTTTCGTTAATTGGAAAAATAATGGTTTTGACTTTTAATCAGGTATAGAAATACCGGTGACGAGACCAAAGGTAACAACAATGCACCATGTTTCCAGTGAACATACAGTACTGGTCAAGTTTATTTAAGAATGTGAGTATTTTTGAAAAAGATAGGTGCACTTGATTTCAGAGAAAAAACACAATTCTCGTAGATAGGTTCTTTAAGCGAGTAACCGAGTAGTTTGAAGGACATGAGAGGTCCAAATACCTTTTCAGACCGCGAGAATCTCCCATGTTATGTCGCCACGTCGTTGTGCCTATTTGCAAACGAGCTGTGGTCAGTTCTTCTTACGGGCCGTTTTAAGCGAATTGTAAATATAAGGGGAAAACAAACAGAAGAAGCAATTAGAAAGGTCTAAGCTTGGATCCCTGGTCTAAAGACGCTATGGGCAAGTTTCTTCGGTTACAGGGGTATTTCTGAGTAAGATAGGCGCGGGTGTGTGAAATTGTTGGGATGTGAATTGAGGGGTTAAAAACAAATATGGGCGAATTGTTAGGGCTTCCACGGTACTGTTTTGATGCCCTGTAGATCGGGAGAAGGATGGTTAAGTCCACTCGCCTATTTATCTATTATTGGTGAACTTGAGTGCAGTTGTAATGTCGTGTCCATTTGGCGGTAGTTGGCTTAAAATCTGTGAAGAAGCATTAAGGGATTCATAAAGGCACCAGGATTGGGCTCCAAACAAGGGGAACAAGATGGTAAAGCCGTCAATATTATGGAGGTATTTTTAATAAAAATTAGAGGCTGTTGTGTGACGAGGGGGGGATTGGAAGTGTTTACGTAAGAAGTGGTAACTAAATGATTACCGAGGTTAATAGGGTCTTAAAAGATTCGCCTGGCTCGGACCATTCCAACGGTCAACTCCCCTTCGCTATGTAGGTATTTTTAAGGAATTTAGATGAAATTGATTTAACTGAGTAGAGTTACGAGGTTGCAGTTAAAAATAGACAGGGGGCAATGGAAGTGAAAATGGTGGTACCGGTCGAATTGAATTGACTCCAGGAACAGATTGGTCAATTTGACATGGGCCTATTAGTAATTTTTGAGGCGTTGGGTCTAAGCGCACGGTTAGCTATCATTTGAAGAGTTGGCATCAAAACTGGGAATAGGGATATTAGGGAGAAGTAGAAGGTAGCAATGAAGTATTGTGGCACCAGGGATCCATCTGAGAAAGTACCCATAGCTGCACAAGTATTTCTGAGTGACTTGGGGGCTTCCTTGTGGGGTGTAGGAAATGAGAATATCGGGTTTAGAACCAGTTGAAAAATCAGACACAACAATTATACGGTACCGCTCGAATAGAGCAACATGCAAGAGTTCCCTTTTTAAGTACCTGGAATTTTGCCACTATTATTTCTGAAGTTGGACGCTATTCCTTGCTACACCTCCCCTTCCCTTTCACACCAGACATTAAACTCCCCATAAATACCTGAATATTCACAACGAATTGATCAGAGGGACCTCTAAACCCTGGATAATCCAACTGTACCTTCCCTTTCTCCCTAGCTATTTCCTACCGATTTTCAATGTCGAAATACTTTTGGTCTGCAATTGTCAGAACTGCGGCATTACACTCAAAAATACTAACAATGTGTCATAGACTTGACAGGATTGCTGTGCGGTGTCTGGCTATCAATTTAGTACCATTCATGCCTGTCCTACTATCTCCCCTCAAGTTATAACAGCCCTACCCCCAATTCTACTTCACCGAGGGCTCCCCCCAACTAATTCAAAAATGCAAATATCATCACACAGGCTTCACCACCATATTCCCCATGATCTTTCCATTCTAATAATACCAGTCATAACCCTCCTATCGTTTCTCACTCTTCTCTAGATTCAAAACACCTATTTAATTCATTCCACTGGACAGCGTCTAACTTCACCAATATTAATTGTATAACTAAGCCGTCTGAACAGATGTATCTTTGAGGATGCGCTCATCATTATTATACCATGTTACTAACCCTTCCTATCTTTGCACAGCTTTTAAATCCAAGACCTTCATTTCCCACTTTCCACAGAACAGCCCCCAACTCTCTCAAAAATACCAAGACAGTTACAGGAACTTGACTATAGCGATTCTTGGATCTGGCATATCCTAATGGTACCTTTCACCATTCCTTCTTTTGACTCCAACTCTCCTTAACACCTGACCCTACACCTGCACCCAACTCCTGCAATATCACTCACAGGAAGATAGTGATTTTACCAACATACTCATTAGAGCAAAGGTGTTTCTCTCGGTGAACACTTGCCCTAACTCCTTCCCACTTTTAGAACTTCCCCACCTAATTCTACATTATAGTGGGAAGCACTTCTCCCACAACAAAGGATTAAGGGGGATATCAACATGACTGGGAAGAATAATGATAGAATAAATATAATATATCCTTCCCTAAACCTCTTATACGTTTCAGTTGCTTGGTTATTGTTGCATGATGGATACACCGAATTTTGAATATTCTTAATTAAACATCCAAGTAGAATCTAAATTTAGTACAGGATATTTAGTTAAAGCTCTATTTAGAGACCTCATGAAAAAAGACATGTTACAAAAATGTTTCCCAAATACGGTAAAAGAGGTGCCAAAATGATCCCCATCAGCTGGTGAAAACTCCTATGTATGTTCCATCTCGCCTCGACCCATTGTTCCCATTTTAGAGACGTTTCCCAATATTGTCACTGCCGGGTAACCCCTAAAAATCAGACTTCAACAGCCTCAAACAGCCTGGTGAAACACGCCAGGACAGAGAAGAACATACCGACAGACTCGCTAGGACCCGGAGAATCACGTAGATGTGATTTTAGAGCGATATCATTGCGTTTTTCAAAACTGTCAAAATCGCCAAAAACGCCTGACAGTGGGCCATGAAAAAATCGAGATTTTGGCAAAAATGAAAAAACGAAATTTTTAAATAACTGTCCTGGGGAAATATAAAGCACTCTACGGGAAACTTCAGACTCCTCCCGTTACAATGTTATTTCTTTCGGACCTCTCCGATGCCTCCAATGTGGTTTTATCCTCCAAAGAAAATTTATTTTTTCAAGTTTACCCTTGATTCGGACTTTTTCGGTTTTTTTTTATTTTTTGGGATTTTAAAAACCTTATTTGGCCAAAAGACCCAAAGTCTGGTCAAGAAGAGAAAAAAAATAAAAAAAACCGAAATCCTGATATACACAGTGGATCGAAGTAAGAGTAGGTCCAAAATGAGGAGAATCCTTGTATTAGCTTAAAACCGGTTTGAAATGACAGATTTCGGCTATATTCATGAAGTTTAAGATGTTTTTCGTTTTTTCATTACTTTAATGCAGTCTAACTCATGAACGGTGTCTCTAAAATGGTATATAAGGTAATTAAAATACTTGCTGCACCTTTCGCTACATCTACTAGGTATCATTTACCCCATAGGACATCTATATCATCTGTTCTGATAATATTTGTTGCATTTTAAAAACACTTAGTAATTTTGAAAACAGCTCAAAACCTTAAATATACAACACAAAATCTGATTAGTAGACAACTCTCGTAATAAATCTCAAATATCATTAATAACTACATATTTGAGGTCTTGACATCTGGGGCATTCTAATGGTATCATCAAATGTCTCTTCCCATATCTATTGCGCAAAATCGGTTTTTTATTTTTTTTCTCAACTTCAACCGACTTTGGGCAAAACCCCAAGATTAAGGTTTTTCCTCTCTCCAAAATTCCAAAATTTCCAAAAAGGCCCGAATCAGACATTTTCAAAATTCATGAGTGGAAATGAAGGTATTCCGGTAGTCTGATTGAACAATTAACTATACCATTATGTTACCTGGAAAGCAAGGACTCTAAATATGTGCTTATATTCCCAATAGTCTCGATATTGATGGAAATAATTTTTCGGTGTCCCTCCAAAAAGTGCCAAAAATCGACAAAATTGTGGGTCTTGGTCAGGCGAAATCGTGAAAAAATGAAATTTTCAAAATACTAGTCACAGAGGTTTGAGAGTTGTACCATAATGAACAGTAGACTTTTAGGGCTAGAATGGTTCATTTTGCTAGTTTCTGCGACTGTTATTTCTGAAGATACGGGCTGTTCAATATCTTCCATTTTCACATAAAATCGTATCTTTAGTTGAAAAATTCAGTAACAAGGACAATAGAAGCAAATTAAAGGGATATCCGTGGATGTATCAGGGCTACTATGCTGTTAGATGACTTCTCTTGTCTTTTTTAATCGCTATGATGATAAATGTGTGCTTATAAAATGTTCTTATTACATATGATACGTACTTTCTGGTGGTTGAAAGTGGTCCAAAAGGTTAAGCAGTCAACATATGTCTGTTACCGTTGGAATGAGCTCGGTACGGATAACATGTTAGTCAAGTCCTCGTTACTAAGGTGATATTTTTGACTGCTTTAGATCGAGTTGTGTGGATAGTAGAATTGGGGGTGCGGTTGTCAAAAGTTGATAGAGAATGATAATGGAGAGATACAAGATACAGAAAGCTTCCCCTGTGTTGGAATAATATTTTAATCTTGTCTCCTAATTTATGAGAATATTTCTGGTGAAGTTGTCGGCAGATGCGTTTTCTTGCGAGATTGGGGGTGGGGCAGCAAAACCAGGAAAGAATCTTTAGATGGGTCATTAAAGGTATCAAATGGATCGTCCTGGTCTCAGAATATCCCTCTCAGGTTCCCATAGCTATGTAAGTATTTCTGAAGGAAATGAGGGAGTTGAGTTACTAAGCAGCCTTGGAGATGTTCGGAGGTAAAAGTTGGCAAGAGATAGGAATGGAAACATTATTGGTATCCAAACTTTCTCCTTACTCGTGGAAACATTCTAATCTAGTCTCTTTGGTCATTTGAACTTTTCTAGAGAAGTTCGAGGCGTCTTATAGTCTGGCAGTAAGTGAGAGTGAGACTGGAACGCTGTAAAAGAATTTGATAACTAGACGTGTGTGGTACCAATGGGATCCCCTAGATGCCTTAATCGCAATGGTAAACCTGCCATTGTGGTACAAATATATTTGAAGGAGTTGGAGACTGATATGAGAAAAACTAGAGTTGGGGGTGGTAGTGTTACAAGATGAAGGTGGGCCGTGGTAGAGACTTACATGGTATTAAATGAAACCCCATAGGTCACTTATTCCTCTTGTCAACACCCCCTGATTATTCTGATTTATTTGAGTGAGTTGGTACCTGTTTTGTCTGGATGCAGTATTGGGGTATCACGGGCGTCTTTGCAATAAGTCCGAAAAATGTGATAATGGCAGTTAAAGGTGATCATAAAATCAACTCCAGGTTTGCTGATTTCTATGGTCAAGTAACCACTGTGATAGAGGTATTATTGGTGAGTTGGCTGCCGTTGTATGATGTAGTAGATTTTCTTGGGATGGTGTGGAACTCCTGTAGAGAGTAACGGGGGATAATTAAGAGGAGGGGAGGAGGAAGTTGTTAATGATAGGCTAAATGGCTCACTGCAGTTAAGTCTATACTTTGATACCATCATTTTTGGAAGAACTAGGCGGATACAAGTAACCGCAAAACTGGGGTTCGAAGTGGAATTAATGCGTAGGAGCTGGTAGATAATGGTGATGTGGTACTGTTGGAATCTTCAGATGCAGGGGAAGTCAACGGTTAAGTTGGCTTAATGCTAAACGTTTTTATGGGGAGGTTGGAGGCAGCTGTGTGGTTCGGTAGAATTAGGATGTAGGGATAAAATTCAAAAAAGCATATGTACAGAAAGAGGAAAGGTATTTCTAGAATCTTCTTGCACACGTGAGAATCCCGAATCAGTTTCCAACAGGTGGGAGTATTTCTGAGTGAGTTAGAGAATGTTGTGTAGAAAATGAGAAGTGCGAGGGTCTGGCTTAAAAGCCGTTAGGGGGTGGAAAGAAAGGCATATAAGGTACCGTTGAGTTTGTATGGCTCCACTGATTACTCTGGATCCGTCGACTTGACGACCTGAGTATTTCTGAGAAAGTTAAGGCTGTTCTATGAATGGTGGTATATCAGTGTTTCGGGGAAACAGTGGAGAAATGGATAGTATACAAGAGATATGAGGTATCAATGAA
Source organism: Yarrowia sp. E02 (assembly GCA_017639365.1). Classification (NCBI taxonomy): domain Eukaryota; kingdom Fungi; phylum Ascomycota; class Dipodascomycetes; order Dipodascales; genus Yarrowia; species Yarrowia sp. E02. The sequence continues at coordinate 1,718,249 of JAAQQX010000003.1, read as the reverse complement.
GCCTTCTTAGCGTTAAGAAACAACATGGGCAACACCCCAAGGTGATGCAGGTATTTCTGAAATAGTTAGGGGGAGTTGCATGTACTAGTAGAAATGAGGGCGTCCGGTTAAAAACTTGATAGGAGGTAGAAACACAAAAGTGAGTGAATCCATTCGAATCACCTTGCGTATTGAGCTAGTTCATCCCCTTGGGTTGATGATGCTAGTATTTTTGCATCAGGTAGGCAGAGTTGTGTGTGGGAGCGATATTGGGTGTGGCTTTAAAAATTCTGTGAAGAGCTGGTGGGTAATGATTAATTGGTACCGTATGAATTTCAATCTCGTGAGGAACAACACTGTCACGTCACTATAGTGATGTATATATTTTTGGAGGAGTTAAGGCCTGTTGCATTACAAAGTAGAACTGGGAGTGGAAGTGGTACAGGTGGGAAAGAGATGGAAAGTTGCACTTATAGGGTATCGTTGGAATCTCCTTGCCCCAAGGAATACTCCTGTCAAGTCCACATACAGATACTGGTATTTTTGTAGAAGGTGGGGGATATCTGATCGGTGGTGGTAACAGGGTTGGCGAAGTGTAAAATAAGCAAAGAGAAAATAGAAGGGTATATGTGGGTATCATAAGAGCCTCCAATCCCCAGGGATCATAATGTTCAAGTCACTGTAGTGATCTAAATATTTCTGATGAATTTGGAGCAGTTCTGAGTGGACGCAGAATTCTGACTGCCAGTTGTAAAAGTGTATAAGAGCTATTGTGTGAAGTGAGAAGGGCACTGTTCGAATATCTGCCTTCCAAAGACTAAAATGATAGAGTCGTGGAGACGTGGGTGGTATTACTGAGGGAGCTAGAGGCTGTTGTGTTGATACAATATTAGCAGTGGCGGTGGGGAAAAAGTGGAAGAAAATAGTTTTAACGAGGGAAAGATGGTATCATCTGGATCTGGTGAGTCTCAGGAACAACGTCGTCAGCTCGTTGTAAGTATGTCATTAATTCTTAGGAAGTTATGGGGAGTTTTGCGATTGGGTAGAATTGAAGTGTTTCCTATAATTATTGTGGAAGAGATATTAGAGATAGCTAGAAAGGCTATTATATAAATGATGTTAATGGCTTGGGGATATCAAGCGTACAAGATGATCTCTAGGAAAGGTATTCCTGAGGATGTTGGGGCAGTTCTGTGAAAAGTAGTAGATAGGTGTTTTTGTATTGAAAGGGAAACAGGAATGGTAGGGACGAAAGAGAGGATGTTCATAGGCCCTTGGACCGTTGAGATTGAATTAGTCAAGTCTGCTTTTCGATACCATTATTTTTGGAGAAGTTAGGTCCAATTGTGTTGGGAGGTGGAATTTCGATATGAGCTGTAAAAGTGGGAAATATGTAGTTGGGAGGGCTTACAAGGTGTTTCATAAACATATCAAGCCTTAGGAACAACACTATCAAGTCACTATGACTCTGTGAATATTTTTGGAGAAATTGAGGGCAGCTGAGTCAGAAGTGGAGAGAGAATGTTTTCGGTTCCTAGATAGCTATGGAATAGCAGTAGAGTAATAGATGGTACCATCAGAGTCTTCTCGACTTAGGGATACTTTGGTCAACTCCCTGTAAGTGTTTGAGTATTATTGAGAAAGTTACCCTAGTAGGGGGTTTCGACGTTTGTGGCAAGCAGATGATAGTGTGGGTTCTGAAATTGGGAGAGAAAAAGTAGGAGACTTGTAAGTGATCCAGACAAATCAACCCATTGGAGGGAGCAGGAGAATCAAGTCTGCTTGGCTATGAGAGTATTATTGGAGGAGTTCTGTGCAGCTGTGTTGTGAAAAAGGGATGGGTGTAGGGGGAAAAACGCTGGAAAGAGGTAAAGTTGATTGTAGAAGGCGGGCAATTGACTACTATGGGGTGTCTGAATGTAGTCAGCTCGCAGCCGAGATAATGGAGATATTTCTAACCGATTTGTAAGGAGTTAGTTATCTTGACGAGTAGAGATAGGGACTTTAGTTTGCAAAGTAATTTGTGGGAGATAGGGAGGGGGGTGAATGGTCAGGAGGAAATAAGCACCATTTAGTGAGATGTTGGTCAACTCGCCTTGGGTCTACTGGTAATTTTGAAGGAACTAGATCCAATTGCGTGATATGCAGTAGGTGCATGTTTTGGAGAGAAAAGTTATTCAGTGACAGTACTATAGACATTTAGGGCATCCTGAGAATTTAATGAGCCCAAGGGACGTTATCATCTACTTTCCGTGAATATGGGGGTATTTCTGATGTAGCTGGGAGCAGTACTGTGAATGGCACGTTGAGGGATGTCGGGGGTTAAAAATGCACAAGAGCTGATATTGGGGATATCAATGGCTCTAATGAAACTTTCCTGTTCTGTAGAATGTAACAGTGAAGACGCCATTTTTGTGCGAATATTTCTACAGGGGTTGGGTTGAGTTGTGTGTTCATGGGAAATTGAATGTGGAGGCGTACAAGGTGAACTTTGGGTATGAAGCTAGACATGGGTGGTATTTGTGGAATCTCCTGACTCTTGGGATCATGTTGATCGAGTCTATCTGTCAATGTGAGCATTTCTTGTCGAGTTGGGCGAAATTGGGCGATGAGGTTGAAAATATGTATTTTGTTTTTTTCAAGTTGTGAATGGATAAAAGGGCATAGATCAGATGTGCTAGATTTCTATCTAATTCTACATAAAAGAATGGCAACCGATCTGTTATTCTGAAGATATTTCTGGGAAAGTTGAAGGCAGTATCGGGTATGTAACAGATACGATTCATATAACGGCTCCTAACTTTCTCAAAAATATTTCCATCTTAACACCAACTAGACCAGAGTATTTCTGGAGCATAGAAGAATCGTTTAATTCCTTTTCAGACTTGAATAGACCTTTTTTATGAGTTTTACCCAAGTATATCCTCCCTTATCCCCCCTTTTGAGTACGTAGTTGCCTTCAATTGCACGAGAAATACCTTCAGTAAAATGGACAGCTGATCATAATGGTAAATAGGTTGGTATGATAACCTTTTGGATCTCCCAACACCCTCCTGTAAGTCCCTCGTAACTTCTATATCGGAAACCCTCAGTTTTAACTTGTAACAAAATTTCCTCCAATTTCTTCAATAATACCCGCATATATATGACAGCTTCAACATCAGACTCCATATCCCAAGCACATTTAACTATCATGACAACTTAACCCTTCTGCTAGGTTGTATCTACTTCTATGACCGAAACTGTTTTTCGTATTTTTCACAGATCGCCCCAAACTTGACCAAAAATACTTGAATGGCCATGAACACTTGCCCAACCTCTCTAATGGGCTGGGGAAGTTTGATGTAACCTTTACTGCCTTCCCTTCAACGGTTTACCTAGGTTTTTCTTTGAGCAGAAAATTTCATATTTTTACATAACTGCCCCTAACTTGATCGAAAATGGCAGTATCGCTCTGGGTAGTTTATCAATGGTTTGGTGAATTCTGGGGCATCCCGAAAATACCCTCTATGAACCCCCTTCTGCCTTCTATACTCCGTTTGTCACCCCCATCTCCACATCCACACAACGACATAATCACCCCCAGCTCATAGAGAAATACCTTCAACACTAGGGCGACTCCTATAACGTTATTCACTGCTATTGGAGAATCCCTTGCTACCCCTTAGTTTGTAGTTTATATATTTCCCTTTTTCACATCCAAGCGGTATGTCCAACTTGGCAGCAGAACTTCACTCAAATTCGCTAGAAATACATATACTTTCAAATCAACCTAATCTGGTCATTCCTTGAACTCGTAAGAATCTATTGGCTCACATTGTATGCTTGATACTGTATTTTTTCCACTTTTAAAATCGACTTGGGGATGTATTAAAGTCTTCCATCTCGCAACTGCCTCAAAACTCAACCAAAAATATCTTTATCGCCATGGCGACTTGACAGGAGAATTCTACGCTACGTTGGGATTCCAACGAGACCTCGCACATCTACTTTATCATTCTCTATCCAATAGTTACTCGAACCTTCTAAATTCTCACTAGACTTACAATTTCGCTTTACTCCTTAAGGAATTTTCCCATCAGTGTGAGAAGTTACCCATTCTACTTACTAGTCCAATCTATCCATTTGATTGCGACGGGAGGACTGTTACTATTAAACGTACCATTTTTTCCACCTACACCCCAGTTATGCTGGATCACATTTCTGCCTCTAACTAAATCAGAAATACCGATTAGATTTTGCATACTTGATAAAAATGTTCCCCGCTTCAGATAGGTTACATTAACACCTTTCTTTATCTTCTCTCTCTCATTTTAACCCTATTTACCTTCAACACTTCCTAACACCCGCACAGCTGTAGACGCAACTACACCCTAACTCTGTCATAAATAGTTGTATCATTATACCATCACCGCTGGTTGTATTTCCAATGCCGGAATAAATCTGACGATACCATTTCTATACCTCCTGCTATTCTCTGTCTGATTTTAAGTCCAAATCATGAATCATCAAAAATTCACAAATTCCACATGTTCACCAGAAATATCAGTATAGTTGTAGCGACTTGATTGGAGAGTTCTCTGTACCCAGGGCCTTCGGATTATTCCTTCAATATCTTGTCTTACTACATCTTCACTGATTTTAGCACCAACTCTCGCTTCGACTAGTTCACGCAACACCCTGTCACTCGACAGGAAATAGCCACATATCTATAGTATTTTTTGGGGTATATTACTGGAGCCAGAATATTCCTTGTATTCTTCAAGTTATCCCTAACCTACTGTCCCACTCTAACTGAGACAGAAATTCGCATTTCATACTTTCACAGAATTGCGTCCAACTTCACCAAGAATATTGGCATCTCAATAAAGATGTAACCTGCGTATTTCCTAGCTTCAGAAGAATTGAAAAATACCTTTCTTCCCTTCCTACTTTCATTTTACATACTTTTATCGGCGTCAGCTCCCAATCTCACAAATTCACATATCCCCACTAACTCCATGGGAAGTATTTGTATGGCCACAGAGACTTGACCGACGTGTTCCTTGAGACTATGCGATTCCGGAAAAACATCAATCTTCCTGTTTGCAATCTCTTTCTAACTGTTGCGACAAATATTCGAATTTTCTACCTTTCTCAGATCAGCCATAACTTTCGCAGAAATACCCCAAAAGAGAAGGGGTCTTTACCAGCGTACTCATTAGATCAGGGCCAATACAACGACACCATATATGTCTTCCTCGCGGTCTCTGTACCAAGTTTTAGCAAAGACCTCGCACTTCTCATTTACAGCACATCTCTCTATAACTAAACAAGAAATGCTCCCATCGTCATGAAGACGTGCTCAGTGTGAACACACGGGTAAGGAGAAACACTCATTACCTTCGCTGTCTCCTCTTCTCTTTCTCACTCACTTTTGAGACCGACCTCCCAAATTACACTCCCCTCATAGCACACTGTTTCTCAGCTAGAAATATCTAAACCAATAAGTGAATTTGACCAATATTCTCCTGCTATCGAGACGATTTGAACAATACTATCTAAGTCTCGCTTACTATCTCTTTCCTAATTTTAACACCCCAGCACGTATTTCCTATCCCCACAGAGTCGCACTTAACTCAACCAGTAATATCTGTCTCGTCACCGGGAGTTGCCCATTATGCTCCTTAACGAAAGGGGTTTCAACGAATCGCTTTCGAATTTCTCCTACTACATTTTTCCATCATCATCTCCTAACCTTTGATTTTACTTGTCCGCAAAACTGCCGTCAAATGTTCTCCAAAATACCATCACATCAATGGATACTGACTATCATTGCTTCGCAGAGCTCATGGACTCATCTGGTACCAATTAAAGATTTTATACACTATTTTCTCACTTTTTACTCTGTATTTCCGTCTGGCGGTTCTGGAGTCAGTATTAGATTTGTAGGCATTAATGTACCAGAAGAGGTTTAAATGATAGCTAAGTGGTAGTGTCTAATTAAACTGTGCCTGGGGTATGTGATGGTCAAGTTTGCGATTTAGGGGGGATTTTTTTGGTGACGTTGGAAGGAGTTCTGTGGGAAGTCAGAAATGAGTGATTCAGTTTTAAGAGTAGAAAAGAGGTCGTGTAAAGGCAGATATGGTACCACCGATTAGAAGAGAGTTTGAGAAACTCAGTGGGTATGTTTCTGTGGGAATAAGCGCATTTCAGGATGAATTGTGTACAGTTGTGTAAATAAGTAAAACTTGGGATGTCCATCTAATAATGAACAGGAGGTAATAGGAAGGGAGCAAAGGGTTCTAATAGGATATCAAAACATTCAGGAGTCGAGTTATCAAGTCGTGGTAGCCATAGTAGTATTTCTGGTGCGGCTAGTGAGGATTCAATAATACGCATAATTTGGGGTGACGCTGTATAAAGTTGTAATGGTATGGTAGGTGTATCTAAAAGGGTATTATTAGGACACACCTGCTCCAAGGAGTATGTTAATCAAGTCCTCCGGGTGATTCAAGTACTCCTGGTGAAGTCGGAGGCAGTTATGTAGGAATGTAGAGTTGGTAGTGGAAGTGCTAAAGGTGGAAGAGAGGTATAAGTGAGGTCAGATATGGTATCGTTGGAATCTCTTGAGTCTTGGGAGTTCACTGATCCAATCGCCATGTATATATGGATATTTTTGACAGAGTTGGGGAAGTTGAATAAAAATTACAATTGTGGTTTTGGGTGTCTATAACGGGTAATAGATGGAAGGGAAGACTTTTAAGGTACAAAAAGAAACTACCAGTTCTAAGGGCTAACATGAACCAGTTGTTATTGCCATTGCCATATTTTGGGGTAAGTAGCGAGGAATTATATATTCACCGAATTCTCGGAAAAATTAGTTAAAATTACGTAATAGATAACAGGGAGAATTTTGGGGAAATCATCGGAAAGTCTTCCTCTTTATGAGCAATATATACAACTTGCTGTTGTTCTAGCGGTATTATTTGTTAAATTGATCCCGCTGAATATTGACATAGATTTGTGGGTGATTGTTTTAAAAGATATTTTAAGACAGTGGAATAGGTATGGGTGGTACCATTAGAATCCCTTGGATAGGATAAACATGGTGGTCAACACTCTGTAGTTCTACAGGTATTTCTACGTAAGTGGTGGCAGTTCTGAATGTGGACACTTTTGGCTGTTGCTGGCGAAAGCTGGGAAGTTATCTTAATGAACATTTAGAAGTCACTATATAATTAATATGAGCGTGTGTAACAGGATAGTTTATTTTGTGTAGCTGTACGGATATTTCTGGTCCGGTTACATCGTGTAGTGTGTCCAAGTAGAGTTGGAGGCTGAATTGAAGATGATTGAAAAGGGGTGGTAAGAGAGGCTTACGTGGTATCATTAGAACCGTATACGTTCAGTTAATACGTCTATCAAATCGTATTCATGGTGTGGGTATTTATTATACCTCTAGTGGCAGTTCTGAAAATCGGATGAAATATGCATTTTGATTTTGGAGTATAATATAAGACACCAGGGGGTGAATAAGTGGAAACATTTGAATTGCCTTGCTATGGGGAACAATATAGTTAAGCTGCTATTACCCTGTGATTATTTTTGATTTAGTTGAGCGGAGTTCGTATGGGAGCAATGCTGAGGTGTGAGGATATAATGTGGGTACGGGGTGGCGCTGGAGATATCTGAGAAGACCTGAAGTATCCGCGTATACTGAGTGCCAATGTAGCTAAGAATACTTTCCCATGGGGTATTTTTGGCTATTTTGGGAATATTTTTGGTTGAGTAGACAGAATTGGGGTTGTGGCTTAAAAATACGTATAGGGTTGCTTATGTGACATGTGTGGTATTGATGGATCCGCCTGACTCTGGAAAACACTCTGGTCAAACCCCTTTGTTAATAAGGGTATTTCTGAACGAGTTGGAGGCACATCTGTGTGGATGAAACATTATGAGGACAGGTGTTAGATTCTGCAAAGAGGTAGAAGAGAAGAGGTGAAGGTGCTAATGAATCCCCTGTCTTTAAAGACCAGATATAATAACTCGCCATATTCGTAGCAGTATTTCTGGTGGAGTTGGATGAGTTTGTACGGTAAAGAATAATTAGTAAATGTGAGGTTTTAAACGCATAGAAGGTAGCACCAGAGACGTAATTGGTGTCTCTGACTCCTCAAGATGAGGGTAACACGGTGGTCTAGCCCCTGTTAACATATGAGTATTTTTGGCGAATGTGAGCGCCGTTTTGTGAAAAGTTCAAAAGTCGAGAATTGTCTTTATAAGTGGGACAGAGATATTAAAAGAGAATTGAAGCGTGTAACACACCTTTTCAGACCTATTAAAACACAATGATCAAGTCTCCGTGTTAATGCGGATATTTCTGGTAGACTTGAGGACCGTTGGGTCGATGTGTAAAATTGGGGCGTAGGAGTTAAAAGTTGGAAAGACGGAATAGTATGTGCTTACGTGGTATCATTATGATCCATTAGCTCATGTGATCACATCCATTAAGTCCCCATGTCGATGAGAATGTTTCTATGTTATTTGGGGTCAATTATGTGGTCAGGTACATTGGGAGTGTCAGCCTAAAAAGGGGGAAAGATTTGGTGGGGGATTTTGGAAGGGTATTTTGAAGTCTACTAACATAGGTAGCACTCTGGTTAAATCGGCATGATGTTGTAGCTATTTTTGCAGAAGTTAGGGGCAGTTCTACATGGGGTGGCAGTAGGGCTGTTGAGATTATAAGTGGGGAAGAAATGGTACCAAAACTTCAACGGGAAAAAACGAACTCCCTTGCACTTAATAGCAACATCAAATAGGCTCCAAAGTCTTGGTGGTATTTCTGGAAGAAGTGGAAGCAACTCTGTAATTTAGAAGAATCTGGAGGTCAGTGTAAAAAGTGAGTAAGAGGTGTTACGGAATGTTTTGTTGGTATCACAAGAGTCCTCTGGCTGCGAGTAAATCACTGGTCAAGTATCTGTGTCAATGGGATTATTTATGAAAGAGTTCGGGACCATTGTGTTCTGTCGAGTTTTTTGGATATCTGGTTTAAAATGGGAGAGAGAATAGAAAGGTGAGTTTAATGCAACAAAATGAACCCTCCAGCCTATATGAATAACTTAGTTTCATCGGCTTGTTTATATAGGTATTTCTGAGGGTGTTGAAGGCAGATATGAGTTCCAGTAGATATGGGGTGAAGGCCCAAAATTTGGAATGGGGCAAAATGAGAGACCTAAATGGCATTCTTGGGATCTCCGAGTCCGTGCTAACACAATGAATAGGTCTCCATTTCTATGGAAGTATTTTTGAGTAAGTTAGAGGAAGTTGTGTTGTAAACTAGAAGTGAGAGGGTCTAAGCAAAACGTAAGTAAGATACAGAAGGAGAGGCGTGTATGGTATCATTCGAATGTTCTAGCTCAGTAGAATACTCTGGTTAGGTCACCCTGGCTATACGGGTATTTTTGATCAAGTTACAGGGTGCTGTGTTGCCGCCGTCTGCATCGAAAATTTTGAGAATGACAGTGTAAAAAGAGTGTCAGAGATGTTAGGTTGGTTTTGGTTGGTATCATCTGATTCGCCTCCATTCGGGGATTGCTCTGGTCTACCGTCGGACATACTACGGTCTTTTTCTGGTGAAAGTAGATGAGATTGTGTGCCTAGGTAGATTTGAGAGTGGTGAGGTCAAAAATGAGAAATAAGTAGTAGGGAGGGGTTGAGCGGTGTTGAGCATATATTCAGGCCTCGATGAATACAGTGGTCAAGTCTCTGTTGTGGTGAAAGTATTTTTTATGAAGTTAGGGGCAGTTCTGTAAAAGTAGAAAATGTGTATCTCTCGCGTAAAAGTGATGTAGAGATACTAGGAAAGAATTTCAAGGTAGTAGCAGTATCCATCTGATTTATCTAATCTGGTGGTCAAGTCTACTTTAATATGTTAGTATTTCTGGTGAAGTTGAAGGGTGTTTGGTTGCCAAGTCGAATTAGGGTGGAATGTGAAATCTGGGTACAGGGCCGGAATGTGGTAGCAGATAAAGATTGTGTGGTATCATTGGAATCTCTCAGTTTCGTAGATTACTAAACTTTGCCTCTTGTAGTTATTGGACTATTTCTGGAGAAGTTGAACGCAGTTCTTTGAAATAGTAAACTGAGTGTATCAACATTAGTTTGACGTAGGAGATATCAGGTAAGGCATAAACGGTATTTTCTGAATCTACAAGACTCAGGGGACATCTTTGTCTAGCCTGATAAATAATATGAGCATTTCTCGTAGAGTTATGCTCATTTGTGAGAGCAGGTACAAGGGCGGGGTCTCTAGAAAATGAGATAAACATATAGTATGGAGAGGGGAAAGAAGATATTTGGTGACCCCTGGATCCATATAACTTGATGGTCAAGTCTCTATAATAATACATGGGTATTTTTGGAGGAATTTGCGGCAGTTCTGTAAGATGTAAAATGTGAGTGTTGAGGGAAGTAAAACGAGATATGTTGGATATAAATGGACTTTGTCTTGTTCATACTAAAGGCTACTTTTAGAGCTCTTGAATGATACCATTCCCTCCTTTAAAATGTCATTCGGAAAAATATTCTCCCTCATTACTAATCTGCTGGTTGTGGGAACTGGAGTAATACTTCTATACTTGATCCAACAGAACTTGATAAGGAAAAACGTACAAAGAGATTTTGGATCATCTGAGGCAATATTAGACACTATCGCTGGCAATGGCAAAAAAAATACGGGAAGGAAAGCTTTCCCTGAACGTCAAAAATCAAAAAAGAAATGGTCCCTAGCAGGATCGAACTGCTGATCTTCGCGTTGCAAAGAGGCTAATTTCTTATTAGCACGACGCCTTAACCAACTGGGCCAAGGGACCGGAAATCTGTCTCGAAAAACGCTATGTTTGCTAATATCATATTTCTGCTTAGTAATATCCGGCCAAAAATGGATCTTTTGACATATAAACTAGCGAAATGAGTTCCAGTGGTTTTTAAAACCACTATGCAACTTTTTCACCGGTTTGAGCTTATTTTGCGTCCAATATAGAAGTATGAAAGATGGACCTTGGTAGGATACAGTATATTTGAAGGCCTTTGTTTGAAGAATAATCAGTCATCTTCAGTCTGTTAGGTTCAGTGAACAATGAATATTATGAAGTGTTTACTAGCTGTAAAGCACAGTACTTGTCAATGTAATTATATCTCACTGTATAACTAGTATCTCACTGTATTTCATTTTTTTCTTAACAAAACATGAAGTTCAACTGCTGTATACAGTAATGGGTTGAACTGCCAGTATTCATCCAACTATTCTTTTAACTCTCACAATATACACTCTCAAGTTTCCACCTGTTTGAAACTACACTCTCTCTTCTTTTGTAGACCAGATACCACTCCCTCTACAGTACACACACCACCTGACACTCTCACGTGGCTGGTGCACTAGCACGAGACCTTTCTTCTTCTACATGTGTATTAATTTTAAGAGATATATTTTTTCCACTTCATCATTCTCATCACTAAGATATCCTAATTAGGCAAAAAACACAGTTTGCCTCATCTCATCTGGCCCGATTGGGAACAAAGGAACAAAGAAAAACTAGCAGAAATACGAACACACATGACAATAATACTTTCCTTCTAACGGAATGCAATAAATTATTACAACTATGAACAGATGCCGCTCCCTTGTATGCCTTGTATGGTACTACTTTTTTTTGGATGTTTTTCGATGAGGCAACTTGTTTGGTTTGGACGAAGAGGAGATGCCATGGACGTCTCTCATATGTCGAATAAACCCGTCCTGACGCTGTAGTTTTCTAGAACAGATTTCGCACTGAATGGGCTGACTTTCGTGGAGCGCTTTAATGTGTCTCTTTTGTTCCGTGAGAGACACAAAGCCCAGAACTCCCCAGGCACAATCTATATGCGGACACTTGAGTCGGTGGCTGAGATCTTTGTGTTCTTCGTCCATGTGCTTTGCCAGGTCTCCAGCGTGGTTGTATTTGGCCGACTGTTTGAATTTGCCGCACTCTGAGCACGACAGCTTGCCTCGTTTCTTCTTCTGGGCGTCTTCCCACAGTCCTCTTCGTTTGAGCTCTTCCACAGCGCTTCCCAGAGCCACAGGAGGAGGTGGAGTTCTGCTAGAAGAGGGAACGGGAGAAGAATTGCGGTTAGCAGGAGTTCTGGAAGATGGTCTGGGACTCTGGGTGGGCGGCCTGGAATCAGGAGTAGGCTCTCTTTTGACTCTGGGGTGGCTGTAAATGACGTCTTTTCGAGCCCCTCGGGAGTAAATGGCTCCAGGAGAAGAGTGAGCAGATCCAGGACTGTAGGTCGAGTCACTTCCACAGCTGCTTCCTCCATAGTCGCTGGAAGCGTAGTCTCTGTGACCAGCATAAGTGGTTTCGTTTTCATAAGATCTTCCATGAGCTTCGTCTTCATGATAAGATGCATAAGTTGCTTCACTCTCTCTATGGGGAACATAGTCACCCAAAACTGACGTCAAAGAAGGCAGAGTGGGAGAAGGAGTGGGAGAATAACCAGATGAGTCAGAAGACTCGTACTGATAAGACTGGGGAGGAGAGTCTCGCTGCAAAAGAGGAGGCAACGAGATACTGGGGTAAGATCTCGCGTAGAGCTCTCGCATTCGATGAATGGAGTCCATGTATGTTTCTGGGGTGTCTTCAGTCGATTCAAAACTGGTTTCGGAGGTATCTAGTTCTTCGCTGCCTAGTTCCAGAGAGGTATCGGGGGTAGGAAGCTGGGGAAGAAGCAGAGAAGTGCTACAAGTGGGTTCAATGAGCTTTTGTTCAATGGTCAGCTGGTTGTAGGGATCTAGACTGTCTTGAGAGAGGCTCATAGGCATTCCGCTGTTTTGTCTCTCGAAAATATTATCGTCGACCGAGGGCTCTTTATACTGGCCACCTTGTTCGTCTTCAGGACTATTACAGTCCATACTCAGGCCTGACGCAGCCTCAAAGCCTTGTTCGGAGTTTGGGGCTTCTTCTGCAGGCTGGTTTAGACGCAACATAGCCACGTTCGGATTGGTCACATGCTCTGTGGAAAACGACGGGTCGAAAAAACGGCCCTCTTCAAGAGCGGTCCATGCAATAGCCGTTTTGGGGGTCCATGGGTAGGAAGTGAGAACTGAGCTTAGGGGCGAGAAACAGGTGAATTCTCCAATCGGCGAACGAATGACGTTGATCTGGAGATGGTTGTTGAACATGGTGGGCGCGGTACCGGTTGTAAAGTGCTAGCTACGGTTTATTAATACTATTTGTCCAGCCTCAACTCTCCCTTTCACAGTGTTCATCTGGATGTGGAGATATTGGGTTTCATATTTAGGTTGGGTGCATTACAACAAGGTTAAGGGTCAAGGTGATGCGAGATGCGAGATACGAGCGGTAAAAAGTGGATACATAATGACGTTTAGTTGGTTGAACTTTCAAACACGACCCAAAACACTTATAAGACACTTGCAAACAGAACGTCACCGTTTTTATCACCACCTTCCACCCAAAAACGACATTTATCTCACCTCCACTTTGCCACACCAAACTCAAACTGGCGATATGCTGAGGCTGATTGAACCGTGCATATTCGACGCACTGGACAGCCATATTGAAGGCCCTGATTGAGGAGCAAGCGCATTTTGGCCCCATCGGGAAACCACCTTGAAACGAGTCAGGGGAAACGTGAGGTTTTCGTGTCATTAGGCCGGTTATTTTGACGGTCATTTCTCCGCAGTGAGGGGATAGTGTGAGTAAGGAAGTACACGTGATACTAAGAGTGGTTATGCTGAGGCAAGTATTTCGAATGGGAAATGTCTCTTCTCGGAGAACTTATTCCAAGTTTACAAGTATCATACTGTACATCCTCCTTCTCCTAACCTTCAACTACTGGTTTCCAGGTTCTCATCATTGTCCCCATCTTATCAGACTGTTTCATGAATATCTCCCTAACTATTTCTGGAGCCAATATTCCAATAAAACACCCTCTTGCAACCTCTGATCATCAGCTGGACATATTATTGATCTTGGCCTCTGCCTTTGTTCAGTCGATATATGACTCCGTATCAACCTGTCCAATGCAGGTGCGCCTATTGTTTCTGAGAGGTTATACAAGTAGAAATATGGATTCCAGGAAAACCACCAAAACGACTCTGACTCACACCTCTTTTGAAAGCCATTAGCCGTTACTAATGCGTCTACTGATAGCCAATCTTGGATTCCGAGTCAATGCTCAACTAATGGGTGTTATATCGATATCTACTACAAGTAGTACTGCACATAAAACTTCAAGTACAGTATTATAACCATACTGCACCTCCATTGAGGCAAACTATTCGAGCCATCATTTCGTGATACTCGAAGATACGTATTACTCCAGATAACTACTTCTAAGACTGACAAACGGAATGAAGCCTTACTAAGGTATATCATGGCTAGTGTACACTTAGCATTCCTATCGAAGGATCAATCAGTATACAACCCTTTCATCTGCTTTGAATCACTACAAGTATACATGTACTTGGTACATACTACCCCTCCAAGAACCAATCTCATCTTAACATACTTCTATATATTATAAGGCACCTTATGGGGCTCTCGTATCTGATCATACTGTAGATATTCACTGTCTACCAAGATAATATTACTCCAATACCATGCCATGCCATGTTCTACAGCACTGCACCTCTGATTGCAACCTACTTTAAACGTCTCTAGAAAAACAGCCAAAAGACTTGAGACTTTTAAAATCACTGGAATCCACTCCAAATACACCAATCCTCCCCTCTGATCTCTTCAAAAGCGTTCTATTGAAATTATTGAGGCCGGATTAGTCATCAGACATCTCATATTAGCGGTTCAACGACCCAAAAATTTCGTCTCCAAAAAGGCATCCTGGCCGAGCGGTTAAGGCGAGAGATTAGAAATCTCTTGGGGTTTCCCCGCGTAGGTTCGAATCCTGCGGATGTCGCCATCTTTTTTTTGTGCTTTTTGGAAAGGATAGAGGTGTTTATTTATGAGCAATTCTTTTTATTCCCCGCTTCTCTTGGTTTTCCTTTGTTTTTTTTGTATTTCTTCATTTTCCACTAAACTACGTGTTGTCTAGCATCGCGTCATTTACGTTACGCGTCTCATCTCCAAAACTGAAACACGCGTCATATGCCATATTGAGCCCAATATGAAGAGGAAACACGATGGAAACGAGCCAGAAATCGACACAAACAACTCGTACTCCGAAGAGCACGTTTTCCACGTTTTGCGGACCGTTTTCAAGAAAGACTCGTTTCGAGGATGTCAACTGGAAATTGTAGAAACAGCTATGAAAGGAAGAGACGCTCTGGTGTTGCTTCCTACGGGCCACGGAAAGTCGCTGACGTTCCAATTGCCTGCTGTTGCTGTTTCCAGAGGCGTGACTATGGTTGTTAGTCCGCTACTTGCTCTAATGGCGAACCAGGTTCAGGGGCTCAAAAAACTCGATATTCCGGCAGAAACGCTCAATAGCGACGTTCAGGGCCATGATAGACGCACTATCCTGCAGGACTTGGTCTCTGACGATCCTCAAACCCGGTTGTTGTACTTGTCTCCGGAGTACATTTCGAACCAGTCGTTTCAGCGCATTCTCAAGTGTCTCAACGATCAGGACTTGTTGGTGCGATTTGTGATTGACGAGGCCCACTGTTGTGTGGAATGGGGCCATTCGTTCAGATCCACCTACAAAGAGCTCGGTTTTCTGCGCAAGGAGTACCCCAATATTCCCATTACTGCTCTTACTGCTACAGCTTCAGACAGTGTCCAAAAGGGCATCATAGACATCATGGGACTGGACGAAAAGACGCTGGGAGTCTTCACCACGTCTATCAACCGCTCCAACTTGCATTACGAGGTTCGATATCTCATTCCGGACTACCGTTTCTCGGACTCAAACAGTATTCAGGAAGTAGTCATGGCAGACATTCTGGAGTTTCTACACGACTACAAGGACCGTCGACTGGCCCAGAAATCGTCCTGTCCTGGCGCTGGCATCGTCTACTGTCGCACTCGAGCTCTTGTGGAAAAAGTGGCCCAAGAACTGGCCAGAAAAGGATATGGAGCCCATGCGTTTCATGCTGGTATGGATCTCAACGTCAGAGAAGACATTTTGACCCGGTGGACTGACTCTGAGCCAGGATATGAGATAGTCGTAGCCACCATCGCCTTTGGAATGGGTGTGGACAAGCCCAATGTTCGTTTTGTTATCAACTTTGACCTCCCCGACAACTTGGAGTCTTACTATCAGCTCTCAGGACGAGCAGGAAGAGATAACAAGGGAGCAAGATGCATCATTTACTACTGCTCCGGAGCACATAGTCCTACTGCTAACGCTGATATGAAACGGTACTGTTCCAAGGCCAACCAGTGTCGTCATGTTTCTATTGCCGAGTACTTTGAACCTCAGAAGACAAAGACTGTCAAAGAACGAACCCAGCTGGCCACACAGTATTGCAACTATGCCTGTGACGTGTGCAAAAACAAACAGTTTGTCTCGTCTCGGTACATGGCCATGGTCCGAGCGGTGGACTCCTTGTCTGAAGGCGTGTCTAGTACCCAGCCTACTTGTTCCAGGAGTTTGGCCATTAAGTGAGGAGGAGGTTGGAGAGCATTTTAAGTCCTCTCTAGAAGACTGCCTTATCCGTTCTTTCGCATTATTTATTTGCATTACATTTATCCATTTGTTAACTGGAATCAATCCGGTCCTGTTCCACATGTAGAGGTACTACCAGAAATAATTATACACGCTCATATGACGTAGTAGCTACAAGTTAATGACTCCAGAGCGTTTTAAGGTCCTCCTTGCAGAACAGCTTATTCTGGTTGGACTCGCTTCAACGGATTGAGAGTAACAATCCCTTGGAGGCCTACTTGTAAGACCTGGTTTCACGTTGGGGTTACAAGTACAAGTAAGATAATAATAAAATAAAAAGATGGTGCTTTCTGGCGTTTTCTGGTGTTCCTGGATCATCTCGTTCCTCAACTCCGTTTCATCAACTTCATTTTATCCACTCTTATACAATCTGTTTCAGGTCAGCATATGCACTTCAATCAGGGTGTCTAAAAAAGACAGTCCCGAAAAGTTGGGGAAAATGCTATTCGAACGGGGGAAAGGCAAGCAGAAAGATCATTGACCCATTAAAAACCGACCAGTGCCTTCCCTTCCTTTCTTACTATGCTGGTTCTGCTTCTGTAATGACTACAATTCGCGGATGTCGTTCATAGCGCATAATTGAAAGTAACAGCGGAGCTTGCTGGGATTATCAAGAGGGTGAAAAAACGAGTTCCAATGAAAGAAGAGGCGGATAGTATTCCAACAATCAAGTCCTTGTCTCCTAACGAATATTTTTGCCCACTCTACGCGCGTTGTTCCAGTGCTACCAGAATTGAGAGTGTTGGTATAAAAGTGGGAGGGAGGGTGTGAGGAAGACGCAAACTGGAGCAGAGAAATGTCTGGCTCAGAAGAATGCCTTGATCAAGTTGCTATGATGATGTTCATATTTCTGGAGGAGTTGGCTCCAGTTGGGTGAAGAAGTAGAAGTAAGAGGGTGGTGTTTAAAAGCCATTAGGAGATGTCAGATGAGACGTGAGATGAACCATTGGAATGGAATACTTAGGTCACGTAAAATGCTCTGGTCAAGTCCTCATGACGCTGCGGGCATTTTTTGTGAAGTTGGGTGCAGTTCTGAGAAAAGTACAAAAAAGTGTATCGGCTCTACAAGTAGATGAAAGGTGGCAGGAGAGCCTTATTGGGTATTGTTTGAATCTTCTGAATTCAGGGAACAAACTTATCAAGTCGGATTAGATGTGGAGGTATTTTTGGAAGAATTATGCTCAGCTCCGTGGTCGAGTAGAACTGCGATGATCGGTGTAAAAAGGGGACAAGGCGAGGAAGGGGAAGCATCTAGGTAAACAAATAGATCTATTGTGTCCTATTAACAAGCTGGTCAAGCTGGCCGAATGGTACGGGTATTTATGGGTCAGTTCGAGGAGTTGTATAGTTCTGCAGACTTGGGGGTTGGCGTTAAAAGAAATGAAAAATGGGGTGGGTGAGACTTACATGGTAGCAAAATCATCTTAAGGATCCGAGGAGAATAATGATCTAGTCCCCAAGACTATGGGAGTTTTTTCAGGGAAGTTGAAGGCAGTAGAGTGGACTGGTATGTACAGGGACTTGACTGGAGTATTCCCTGTGGCTGGGCGATCAATCCAATACGCAACATGCTCTGAGAACGGTTTCCTATCCACATTTAACACTTCCTCACCAAATTCTAACGAACCACCTAACGGCCTTCAACTTACTCAGAAATACCTGAATAAGCAAAGCAACTTTACCAACGTTTATCCTCGATGCATTAGGATGCAATGGTACCATCAACATATTGTTTACCATCCCTCTTCTCTTCTAACATCGAAACACAGATTTTCAACATTTCTCAGAACCGCTCACAATTACAGTAGAACAAATCACATACTCACAGTAACCTGATCATGGTGGTTCCCAGGACTCCTGGGATTCCAATTATACCTTACATGCTTTGGTTCTACCTCTTATCTACTTTTATAATAATATAACAGCAGAGATAGTAAAGGTATTAACAGTGTGGTACGAGCCCAAGGAACATTCTGGTCAAGTCTGCTTAACAATACAGGTATTATTGAAAGAGATAGGTTCAGTTCAATGAGGAGAAGGAATGGTAGCTCTTGCCGCTAAATTCTTTAGAGAAGTAGCTGGAGAGACGTAAGAGGTGGAAAAAGATTGTTCTGACTGTTAGAAACCCTCTAGTCAAGTCGTCATAGTGATGGGACTATTTCTGAACGAGTTAGGCCAGCTCTACTTGGGGGGAGTGTCAGGGGTATAGAAAATAAAGAGGGAAAGAAATGAAGGAGTGAATTGGAAAGGTCATATCTGTAATTATCCCACAGTAAGGGATCTATGACCAAGTTTCTCTTGTCATAGGAGTATTTCTGAGAGAGCTAGGAACAGTTGTGTGATATGGAAGATTTTGTGGATGGAGGTACAGTACTGTACTAGAAGTGAGAGAGAGCGGGTGTGAAGGCTTAAACGGTACCAAGTGAACCACCAGTAATCAGAGAGACATATGGTTAAGCCAGCTTTCAGATGGATGTATTATTGGGGGAGTTAAGTGCATTTGTACGGTCAACTCCATTGCATTGGTGGGGGTCTGTTAAAAATTGGGAAGGACATTAGGAGAAATGATAAGGATGTCACAAGTCGTTCCTTTAGGTGGATAGAACATGATGGTCAAGTTGCCATTATTATGGAGGTATTTTTGACAACTATAGAGCAGTTGTATGTGAGAGGGGGAATCGAACGTATCGATGTAGGAGGTGGTGAAAGAGTGTTTGCAGAGGTGTAGATGGTATTAGAAGAACCCCCGGGATCAAACAATGATGATAGTCTACTTGCCATCTCTATACGGGTATTTTTAAGGGCGTTAGAGAGAATTGTTATGAATGTGTGGAGTTAGGAGATAGCAGACAAAAGTGGACGGGGGACAGTGATGACTGGGTTATGGGTATAAAACGATTCTACAGATCCTTAGGAACACGGCAATCCAGTTTCCTTAGGCATGGGAGTATTTTTGGAGGTGTTCGGTGCAAGTATACGGTGAAGTGCCATTTGGAGAATCGGCATTAAAAGTGGGAGAAACGTCATAAGGGAGACTTAAAAGGTAGCGTTGAAGTAGTCTGGCACCAGGGATCTAGCTGGTCAAGTCGCCATAACAATACAAGTATTTCTAAGAGAGTTTGGGGCTACTCTGTAGGGAGTAAGAAATGAGAAACCTGGCTATAACTACAGTGGAACGATAGGAGGGAATAAAAATAAACGCACCATTGGAATAGTGTATCATGGAGGAGTACATCTGCTAAGTCCCCATGGTGATGTGAGTATTCTTGCTGGAGTTGGAAGCTGTTCTGTAAAAACCAGAAAATCAGTGTTTCGAGTTTACCAAGGAGTGAGAACTTAGAAGAGGGTCATACTTGTAGATGGTATTACCAGAGTCGTAACGATAAGAGGAAATCGGTGGTAAAGCTGGTATAATGATACGGGCATTTTTGCGTTAGTTATCGGGGCTCTATGGAAAAGTAGAATTTGGGGTGGGCGTGATAAAATTTGAGTGGGGACAATAGAAGAGAGATTGGGGTACCAACATGAAGGCCAGGATCCTAGCTATAAGATGGTTAAGTCTGCAAGACAGTGTCGGCATTTTTGGGTGCGCTACGGCCGTTTTTGGAAATTTAGAAAATGGGTCGTTCAGTTGTGTGGGTTGGTAAGAGGTAGGATGGAAAAGAAAAGGAATGGGATAGAGTAATATGGCTCTAGGAAGTGATCTAGCAAGTCACAGTGAGCCCATGGGTATTTCTGTGACTTTTAGAGCCAGTTGTGTCAGGTAGAATGGCAGTTGTGTGGGCTGGTAGCTTATAACTTTACATGGACTCAAGAAGACGCAGGTATCTTAACTGCTAGTCGTAGAGAGAACTACATCCAGTCGTAGAGAGAACTACATCCAGTCGTAGTAGCTGTACCTCTCTATCTATGGAACATTAGCGTCTACTCACTACACTACACTACTTCTGATGGGTCTAACTGTTGAAGATAATTTATTAGTTTTACACTCTGCACTCTACTCATCGTCATCCGAGTAAGACATGATCTTGACCTCCTTCTTGAAGTTGTCGGCATCCTTGGTAATCAGAGCCTTGAAGGCCTCGGGATCGTCGGCAAACTCGACGAGGAAATCAATCTCCAGGTCGTGGACGTTGTTTCCAAGCACAATGAGCGAGTGGAGAGGCTCACCCGACTCGTACTCGGCCAGTTGGCCCAGAGAGCCAGCCTTGATGCACTGTCGAGGAGATCCCAGTCGAGAAACAGCAATGGCAGGAGTGTCGGCACAGTAGACCTTTTCCTCTCGATCCTCCTCAATCTCCAGCAGCTGGGAGGCCGCCTGCTCAATGGACATGTATCGCGGAGGCTCGAAAATGTTTCGGCCTCGCATAATGTTCTCGATGCTCTGCTCCTTGACCTTGATGTCCAGCAGAACCAGAGTGTGGAGACCAATCTTTCGGTTCTCGTGGATCTTATCGTAGAAAGAATCGGGCTTCCACGAGTCGGTGAAAAACACCAGAGACACGGTCTGGCCAAAGTTGTACAGCTGCAGACCGCAGGCTCCAACGGCGTTCATGACAGAGGCGTTGTGGATGGTCTGGTACTTGATTCCCAGCTCTCGGGCTCGAATCACCAGATCGGTATGAGTAGTAGCTCCAAAGGGGTCTCCAACCACCAGAAATGCGATGTCATCCTCCTGGGCGCCGGCGAGAATGTCGTCCGAGGCCTGCTCGACCATTTCTCGGTCGGCCAGAATGAGTTCCTTGCCGTAAAACTTTTCCAGAGTCTCCTTTTCGGCCGCCATGAGAATCGACGTGTACGCCTCCAGGTAGACGCGTTTGCATTTTTTGATGGTCTCCAGACCTCGCACGGTGATGTCGGTTTCGTGGGACAGACCCAGGCCAATCAGATGGAGCATTTTGTGTGGTTGTGGATATGGATGAAACTGAAAATCTCCAAAATTATTTGCGTGGGAGTGCGTCTGACAAGCATTGAGTTAATATGGAGTGGAGATGTATGAAGGATAATGGTGTTTTGAGGAGACATATAAAGAGTACAAGGAAGGGTTGAGAAGGCGGGGAAAAAGACGGAATTGATTTGTTGCGATCGGTGGAGTAGATTTATGTACTTATTTATCACTCTTTATACCAGATATTACCATTTATAATGGTACATGTTTCTTCTGGTCACTCATTAACTTTCCAAATTGAGCCTACTTATTCCCAACTATCTTACTTCCGACCTGTCTTACTTCCGACCTGTCAAACTCTCTCTTCCATACACACTAACCGTCTTCTCTAGGACAACATGCTACCAAGAGATATTCTCGACATCATCTGTTCGCATCTCAATCTCGAAGACATTGCTGCGCTCAGCAAAAGCAGTCCAGAATGGGAAAATGTGATCCTCGAAAGAACGTATCGAGACGCCGTCCTCAGACACTGTCCCTACTTTGACCTGAAATACAGCCAATGGGACAGCTGGAAGGCCAGTGCTCTCAATCTGGGCAAGATGGACATGTATCCGTTCAGCATGGGTCTCGACTGCTCTGTGCGTCACAATGTTCCGCTTCCAGACGACTTTCAGGTGCTGTGTCCTGGAGTCGATCTCAACAGCGATATCGTGTACGAAAACGACGGAATTTTCATCCAGCGCTCTTTTGTGAGTCTCAAAAGGACGCGCAAAGAGCCTCCTGAACTCCCCGAGTTCATGGAAGTCGACAGCGTGCCTTACATGATTGATCACGACATTTTCTACGGAGACGAACACATGCACGTGGTTGGAGAGTTTCACAGAGCAGTTTGCACGCCGCAAATTATGGCTGCTGTCACTTCCTACGACGACGAGATCTGTCTGATGATGAGAGACCTCACAGAACCGAATTGCGGCCCACAACTCAGCCCTATGTACTATGCCGGTCTTCCAGGAAAGGTTCCTTTCAGACTGCAAGCTGTGGGCAAAAAAGTGATACTGGTAGTCACAGGACCTACGAAACAACTCCAGTCGTCCATTTTCAGTGCGGCTGACGGATTCACAAGACTGGAACACACACAACCGCTCAAAACGCTTCCTGCAGGCATGGTGTTGTACGACGGTCATGTTTTCGACGTCTCCATGACCTCGGACAAAAACCCATCTGCTCAGAGCACCCAGTCCAAGTACTCTAGGCCCATTGAATGGGACCTCAACAGATACCACAAGGTCGAGCAGGACAGGACTCATACTCAATATGCTCTCATCTACAATCAGTATGGAGTGGTGGCAGCAGTTGTGGATCTCAAACAACACAAGATGGTGAACCTGAGGCCCCATTATACTCAGCACTCGGATTCTGACCGTCTTGTGGTTGTGGTAGGACTTTCCAAGGGCTCTTTGGGTGTCTGGAAGTACACCCGAGACTATATTGCTAAGGAGTACGAGGATCAACTGGAGGAACCCATGCATGGGTTTATGGATCTCTTTCAATTTACCGAAGAACGTCCTCAGTACCCGGCCATGACGTTCAAAAGCATGGAAGCCATGGCCCAGCGGTATGCCTACAACGCTACTATTGGTGGAGCTGGGTGGGATTAGGCTAATGAGAAAGTTCAGCTAAAGGTGTTAGGAGTGAGAAGGTGGTTATGAAAATATCACCATGGAAACCACAACAATCTTACGACTCTCATTACTGTTGCAACGATCTTACGACTACTCTACTGTTGCTTTATGTTGCTTCATTTAAACAGTTAACATATTTACTGTTGCTAAAGCACCCAACATGGTACTGTACTGTACTCTTGCTTTGCAGTCAACATGGTTACTTGTACTCCTACTACAGTAAAGCACTAACTTGCTATTATATTCTCAGACTGAATTCCACGGACACCGCCGACAATGTCCACTACGCTAACA
Organism: Yarrowia sp. E02; assembly: GCA_017639365.1. Classification (NCBI taxonomy): domain Eukaryota; kingdom Fungi; phylum Ascomycota; class Dipodascomycetes; order Dipodascales; genus Yarrowia; species Yarrowia sp. E02. The sequence goes on along the minus strand of JAAQQX010000003.1, from coordinate 1,694,735 downwards.
CAGAATACTCGTACATACGAGACAAGATGCCTTTTTTATTTTTACTTATCATATATATTCAGCCTAATATGTTCAGCCTAATATATGATTTTATTGCCCCAATTTTCTGCCAAGAAATGTTAATTATAAATAAATACTGGAATACTCAGTTGTGGAGGTGGAGATGGTATAGATGAGAGATGTTCCTTATCTGGATGTTGGCTGTCTGACATTGTGTCATCCAGGGGTACTCCCATCCTAATCATACAGAAGTACTGTACTGTACTTGTGATTAGTCTCAGCCCTCCTTCTCATCCAGAATAGTCTGATACCTTCCTCTCTCCATAGTCCTTCCTCTCTCCATAGACCTTCCTAGACCTCTCAGTGAAGCTTCAGTCTGGAGTCTTACTGTTCATTCACTCATAACCTCACCCACCACTTCCCCTCTAATACTCATGTGCTCCGTTGAAATGAACATCGGCCTCGGTGCAGTGTCCTCCCTGGGCAGCCGAATCGAGCGCAAAACAAACGAAAATGGAGTCCACAATCATACTGAGAAGGCCTTCAGTACTACCTAGCACAAACCAGCCCGTAAAAGAGGCCAGAACAACCTCCCACAGCAAATGGCCTCTTACCCAGGTGGTGGCGGCAAACAAAAGAGCCGTGAGAACCCGAACAACCACCAGCAACATTTTGGCCAGCTTGTGGACTCGCCAGGCAGCTGCAGGAAGCCGGAAATGCAAGTTTTGAACCGTCAGCGAAGACGACTTGAGGTTCTGCGAGTTGATGACGGCCAGAGTGAGTGTCAGAGGACTCATGGAGAGCACGCCAGACGGAGTAGCGAGAATGTAGAGGGCCGGAGAAATGACATTAAGTACCATTCGAAGTGGCCAGGGTGCCACCACAGACGTAAAACTGCCTCCGAGAGAAACCACTCGAGACAGTAGCAGCACCGGAATGCGAAAAGTAAGATGCAACAGAGAGCTGAGAGAGATGCTGCCAAACTGGGTGGTCAGAGCGTACCCCAAAGCAGCTGCCAGAACCTGACGCGAACTAGTATGGGGGAAAAGATGCCGGTAAAAGTACCATTGGCTGACTGTGGCTGAAATGGTGGCTCTCTGGGTGCCGTTCAAAATTCCCCAGGTCCACATGTACATGAAAATGCCCAGAGCGCTGACTAGCAGGTTCTGGCCGTACATGACTTGACCAATAGCAGTCACAAACACGGCAGAAATGAACACAAAGAGCGCCATAAACGCAAAGGACAGAAACACAAGCACATGGTTCGCACTGAGAATGCGACACGACAGCTGGATGATGCCGACAGCTCGTGACACGTAGTCCTTGTGTTTCCAGAACGCCAACGGCCACATTGAGCCTGTCACCATGAGTCCTAGCGTGATCCACCACGAGTATCCGCCCGAAAAGAGCGTCACCAGAGCAGCAGTCCATACTGCCACGGGAAAGGCTGCTGCCAGAAAGTAGAACATTACCGACGAGTACTTTCGTAGTAGCAGCAACCACACCAGCGATATTGCCACTGCAAACACCGTGTAGTGGGCCAGAACCGTCAGCGGCAGAAACCCCAGCGAAGGTGATCCTCCTGGACTAGTTGCTCCTCCCTCAACACCTCTTAGTAATGCCAAAAGATAGGTTGCAATCGTAGCGGCCATCATAAACAGATATACTCCTCCCCAGACCTGGTCGTATTTGATGGTGTCAGATACGGACGTAGGAGGAGCCAGTTCAGGCGGTATACTTGAGGCCATGTGATCTTCTTCCAGTCCAGCTCCACCTCCCAGAGATGAAGATGCTCCTGCTGAGGGAAAGAAATGCTCTCCTTCAATACTCTGTTCCGAATCCTGCAGCTGTTTGGCCATCTCCTCCGGCCCGTCTTCTCGGTCGAGAAAGTCCACGGGAAAAAAGCTCTCTTTGGGCTGTTTCTGATGCTTGCCTGGCTCCTCCACTGCTCTCAGAAAACTGTTACTAGGCCCCTCCGTTTCGCTTTCGCTGCCCGAGTTGGAGTTCCACGACGCGTTGATGGCGTTGGACGCCTCCTCGTTGTCCTCCATGTGTTCCCACAGTCTTCGGGGCGAGTAGATGCCTCTATGGTTGTTGTTGTTGCTGTTGATATTGGGGTTGCCTTCAGCCTCTTCGACCGCCGAGTGGAAGAGCGGCACGTTGGAGTCTTTTCCAAACTTGACCTGGCTCTGCGTCAGCAGTTTCGATGCGTATTCGGAAAACATGGTGTTTTTTTCTCTGGCACGTTTTGGACCAGAAGTGATTTAGCCGTGATTTTTATTTGCGACTGCTGCACCTGCTCAGATAACTGATAAGGTTCAGATAGTAACTTTGCCACCAGATAGGGATACATGGAGAGTAGATGGAACCAAGGTAGAAGAGGGAGAAATGGGTATTTTTGTGTAAAAAGTCACGAAAATGGTGGTTGCTGGGTTACAGCGTTTTATCTCCTTTTACCGTGGTCAAAAACACCCTCTATATCGCTATACTGCTGCGCATCTCCATCTAGCTATCTCCCAGCAACGTGACCAAATGTAATTACTGGTCATGCGAGCAGGTCATGTGGTGGCACGTGACCTGGAGGATTGGGTGAGTAATATTGTATAGTAAACGTGGATGACTAAGCTATGTCTTACCTATACTTTCTATAATGTCTACTCGTTGTACTGGTGTCCTGTCCTTAAGGTCATCTGATGAGAGGTCGTATGTAAGCCACATCAGATTAACGAGATTTAGAGTGTTGCTGAGAAGGAGAGACAAGGAGTCTGACCTGTAGAGAGATTGACTTGTGGACACTTCTGACCTGTGAGGAAGGATGACCTTTCATTTAGACCTATGAAGACTGACCTGTTTCATTTATGTATAGAAGACTGACCAGTTCATTTCTGTAAAGAAGACATATTTCCTCTAAGAAGACTATTATCAATCTCAAATGTATAGGGCTGGATCAGGAACCAGTCACATGAACTAGTGGAACTCTGAGGTAGGATGCGATCTAGATGTAGTGTTACTGGTTTATTACTGCCTTAGTTTGCACTGTCTCTTGTTGTATATTTACAGTATATTTACAGTATATTTAATCGTATTTATTTATTTAAATAAAGGTATCGTAAATAGAGCCTTAATCTGGTCAGTCTGAGATTATATAATATCAGTCCTGAAACCACAAGTATGAGTAGGTACTGATTAGTATCAATAACCTGACTCTTGATATCAGCTATTTGCTTATATAATCATACACAGATATACTCCAATACCATCATTGTTCGCTCCCTCATACTTGACCTGTCCTCTTGTCCCTCCACTCCATCTGCATATCTACTGCACCGTTTGGGAAATGAAAAGACCTATTTGGGATATCACCAAGCGGACTATATTCTAGGAGCAACACTTGACCAGACAAATATTTGAACTCGACCCTTTTTTTCAAGTCGCAGCCAACCACGTTACATTTCATTTATTCCACCCACTTTCGCCGCTGACACAAACACACAATGAGCTGGGATTATATTGCCAAAATCGTCATGATTGGAGATTCGTGAGTATAGGGGTATGGGGTGTGGGGAGTGTCAAGTGGTGAGTGACAACACAAGACCAGTGACGTGTTGCATTTGTGGTAACTCATTACATTGCTTTTGTCATATAACGCGTTTGTGACACAGCAACACTATCAACTCACTACTCGCCACATCACCAATCGTTACACCAGAACTAACCCAGAGCATGTGGAAAGTCGTCTCTGACTCTCCGTCTCACTGACGACACATTCAGCGAGTTCCACGACGTGACTATAGCCGCGGAAATCGGCTCCAAAGTCGTGGATCTCGACGGAAAGGAGAAGATGAAGCTGCAGATCTGGGATACCGCGGGCCAGGAGCATTTTCGAGCAGTGACGCGCTCGTACTTCCGAAACGCAGCCGGATGTCTTTTAGTGTACGATATCACCCGCGCCAAGACGTTTGCCAACGTGCAAATGTGGCTGGGAGAGCTGCGTGACCAAGCAGACGAAGATATCATCATCATGCTGGTGGGCAACAAGACGGACGTTGGGGCGCGTCAGGTGGAGACAGAAGAGGCGCAAAAGTGGGCAGATGAAAACGGACTGGCTGGATTCATCGAAACGTCTGCCAAGACCGGCGACCAGGTGCTGGAAGCGTACTCCAGGGTCGCTCAGCAGATCCACGCCAATATCAAGACTGGCAAGACCAATATCAAGGATAAGCGGTATGGAGTGCGAGCAACGACGACCGGAGGAGCCCAGCAGTTGAATTTGGACGAGGGGCCGGTGAAGAAGGGTGGTTCTACGTGTTGCTAACTGGTGAGCGTTAGCGAGCCAGTTGTGACTTAGTGGTGCAGTGATGAGCCAGTTGCGAGTGTCTCTCTGGTGAACGGCTTGAGATGAAACTGACAATTCTTACTGGCATGCTTACTGACAATGCTCACTGTGAGCATCTAATGTGTATATAGACTAATGCCATGATGGCGTGTTACAGGTGGAGGGGTTGGTATGGACTGTACTGTTAATGCTTGTACCTGTACTTGACTATGATACTGGTACAGTACGAGTAAAAGCATACACCAGTTATCGTATGTACTTTGGCTGTACAATGTACTTTACTGTAGTTCTGGTTCTCGTTCTACTAGTAATGTGCCAATACTGTTACTACTGATATTGGTTCAGTGCAGTTACTACCAACTGGTATAACTAGAACTGTCACTACTGTACTGATATTTGTACTGTTTCTCCAGTATGTATTGATTCTACTACGACTGGTGAGTAGTTGAATTACTTCTACCATCTAAGACCTCTCTACTATCTGGTACCTCATACTGTAGCATATGCCAATACCTTCCCATGATCGGCTCCAAACGTAACTGTCTTCAACACATTCAAAAATACCTGAATCTTCGAGGAGAGCCTACTTGCACATTGCAGAGACTCTAGAGGTTCCTTTTGTACCTTCCAAGATATCCCTACTACTTCTTACCCCCAAACATACTTGGCTGGAGAACTTACCCCATTTTCTCAGGAATACTCTCATTGTCGTAGTAGGTCGATTAATCTCATTATAAGACAGATGAGATTCACTCTATGCCCTCCACTTATGTCTGAATACCTCGTGCGTAGTTTTAACACCGAAACCCACTATGCAGTCTCTACGAAGAACAGTATAACTGCACCAATAATACTCTCACCTTTGTGACAACGTGACGGGCGTATTACCCTAGTTTTGCTGATTCCAACCATACCATATATGTCTCTGTTTCCTCTTCCTACCCACTTTTTACACTTGCCCCTCCAACTCTACCTGAATGCAGCTGTCCCCCTAACTCGTCTAAAAATATCAGTGTTATCATGGAAGGTGAAGAATTGTAAACACAAGAGTAATACCTTTCCCCTGATACCCTTAACCCCATCTCTTAAGCATCTTTCTCAGCTTGCACACCTCACCTTCTAACCCTCGTCCTCCGCTAGTCTTGATCTAACATCCCCAGAAATAGCTGTATACTTACCACGACTTGAACAGGGTACTGTACTTAATGTGGTCGGTTTAATCCGACAGTTCCTTCTCTGCCTCTCCAGCTATCTTGTAACCGCTTACAATACCGAAACACAGATTTTCTACTATTTACAAAACTGCTGTTAACCCTCTAGAAAATACCCACATTGCCACATGGACTTGACTAACGTAAATCTAGGAGCCAGGAGGTTCGATTGATACCATATACGCCTGTTCTACTGTCACTAATCAACTTCTACTACTTCCACCCCCAATTCTACTTTAGAATAGAACCGGCCCAACTCCTTCAAAAATACTCGTATCAATAGGCCATCTCCACCATTGAGTTTCCCGTTCTCAATACATCTATTTGAGACTCACAATGACCCTCTTGGTCATCCTTTCCTCTCTGTTTTCTAAACATAGTTTTTCTTACGTTTCCGAACATACAGAACAGGTTCCAACTTTGCCAATAAAAGTGACAAGTCGATGGGGACTTGACGAAAGTATCCTACTACTCACTAGGAAGTCACATTATAGTACCATTCATCTACCTGGCCCGTACAGAACAGCTGGTAAATGTACTCTCCTCTACTACCGGTACGGTACATACTCCTCAAACTTGTATAATAAGACAATCGCTTGACCTTTACAAGAACTGTTACTACTGGTATTAGTACTGCTTCTTCTGGCATTTGTAATTTTACTACTGGTACTATTTCTACTGGTACAAGTATTTGTACTGTTTCTATTAGTTGGCTACAGTACCTGGTAGTATATTAACTACAGTACTGATAATTGTACTGTTACTACCGGTGCTGTTATATCAACTGGTGTATTACTAGTACAGGTACCTTTACTACTGGTAAGTCGAATACCTACCATGTACAAGACCATACGCTTGAACCATCTTTACTACAATAGTTACTACAGTACTGGCAATTGTACCTTACAACTCATACTTATAGATAGTACTACCATACCATGCTTGTACCATTGTCTACATGTTCTCATACTTACAGTACCACCAGACCACTCTTTTACATCGTGTTCATCATAGGTCTATTCGATATATGTATTTGCATTGCTTCCCCTGTCTAAGCCCGGTTGGCCTCGTTCAGGTTCTCCTCCTTGACAATGTACTTTGTGGGTGCTCGCTGGGCCCACTCGGTCCAGGAGCCATCATACACGGCGTTGGTGTCTCGAGAACCAATGCCCGCAATCTCGAGAGCGAGATCAATGACGCAGGCAGTCACTCCCGAGCCGCACATGGAGACAATGGGCTTGGAGCCATCGATGCCCTTGGCGGCAAACAGCGCCTTGAGCTCGGCCGGAGACTTGAACTGGCCGTTCTCCACCACCTCGGGAAACGAGACGGAGTATGCGCCGGGCACGTGGCCGGAAGACAGTTCGGCTCGAGGCTCGGCGTCCTTGCCTGTGAAACGTCCGTTGGGTCGGGCGTCAATGAAGGTGACTTCGTTTCGAATCTTGGCACCGTCACCATTGTGCTTCTCCACAATGGCCAGCACGTCCTCAAACGACTTGACGAGCTCGGGACGAGCCTTGGTCACCTTGTAGGGAGGGTCCGCAGGGTCAATCTTGCCGGGAATCTGGGTGTCCCACAGACCCCAGGTGTACGCATCGGGTCTGCTGGGGATGCCGGGGAGCTGGGCGTACGCCTCGAAGCCGTCGAGGAACTGGACGTTGTCGTGGCCAAAGACCTTGAAAGTCCAGACGAGTCTGGGGCCAGAAAACACACCCTGAGTGTCGTACACGACAATGGGAGAGTCGGTAGAGACGCCCTGCTTAGTCAGCTCCTTCTCGAACGTCTGGGGCGACGGCAGCATGTGCGGGAACTTTGAGGGAGTGTTGACAGCATCAATGTCAAAGTACAGAGCTCCGGGAATTCGCTTCTTCATGTAGTTGTCGTAGGCGTTCTTTCCCACGTTGGCAGGAGTAGGGAGGAACCAGGTGGCATCGAAGATTTTGGTTTCCTTGGAGGCCAGTCGTTTGGCGAGTTCGGCGGGAGAAATGAGTTTCGACATTGTCAATTGAGTGAAGATGGAGTGGTGAGATGACGATGATCTGTAAGAGGTTGGTTGGGACGTCCACATGCAGCTTAAAAGTATGTCTCTGTCGAGCTTAAAAGCTGAGAGAGCAAGGGAGGAGAAGAGTTTGGGGCTTTTGATTGGCTGAAAAACCGGGTGGGTGGCTACTGGGGGTCTGGGGAATTGATTTATGTCTTTTCCCCGGCAATTCCGGCCCAATTCGAGGTTCTAGACACTCCTCTGTTTTCTCGTACTTCTCAGCTCAGGCAGCAGTCAACATGCATTATCTGCAGCAACCTCGATCGGGTGGTAGGAAGGTACTAGGAAGATGATGATGTCATAGAGAGTGGTGAGAGTGGGAAATGAGACACTGAGTCACCTGGGGAGTGTATAGATGGCTTGATGAGTCAGTTAGGAGGAGTCAGCTAGAGTCAGGTGGTGATTTATAAGAGAGGGGATAAGCTAACTAAGTTTCAAGTAAATGAAAGTAGGTGTGTGTCGGGTGTAGACGGTAGAGAGATGGGGAGGGATTTTTTTGTGGTTTTTTCTGCGCTAGATAAATACCTGAGCTTGGGGCTACTTCTGGAACTACTTTTCATTACTCTGGCATACCTGGAACCCCGTTTTTGTACCCCCAGCGGACTTTTGAGGTCAAGTAATTCTAAGTAAAGATAGTGTTGGAGTGCCAAAGTCGTTCGAAAGGGCCGAGAAATACTTGTGGAGATTAGATGGATATAAGAGGTATTTAATGGAGTCAATTGGGATAGTAGTAGTAATTTGGAGGTCCAGAATCGAAAAACGAGAGTATTTCTCTCGAGTGATGACTGATCCCATATTAGGAGAAAGGAAAAAGTGGAATTGGCCACCAGATGTTGTAAGAATGGTTGAGAAGAGTTTTTATAGACATCAATAAATACACCTATTATGTCTTTGCAACAATTGTTACAATATTCTTGCATTTCTTTTGACGAACTATTCGTTATCAGAAAGTTGAGGTCTCAGTCATGACACCTTATATAGGAACGTGAGGACCAGGTATCCCAAGATCAAAAAGTGGGAGTTCAGTAACGGACACCCAGTTGTATGAGAAAGCTTCTGTCTCCTGTTCCTGTTACTTCTGAATAGCAAATCTCACAAGTTTCAACCCTACCCCTTTGAGAGGAAAACCAGTTTCCTTCATATGCCGTTCGAAAACACAAAAGCAACATGGGTATCGACTCTCACTGGATTAGTGAAGCGTCATGGCAGTATTGAGTTGCTCATTGTTCTCTATTTCACTTTATCCTCCCCTCTCGTGTCTGTCGTCTTCTGCTCCAAGGTTGGAAGAGAAGCCAATCAGAGTAAAATCAGTAGTTTTTCAGTCACTGGAGAGTTTTTCAAGTCTCGTAATAAGGAACATTTATTACTATTCTGAACTCCTTGAGGTCTATAACCCATTGTTACTGTTACTGATCTCCATTCAATCATATGTCCTGTCTGAAAGAAGGCACTATCTTCGTAGAAGACTTCACATAGTGGCTAGAACAAACATAGATTGAGACATTAATAAGTCGCTATCGAATCCAGTCTCGATGCTAACATCATTGGTACCTTCTTCAGACTCCAATCCTTCTTCTGGTCTCTGAAGTTGATGCACATGTTATGACCCAGCCTGTTCCTGTAGTAATAATTGAGGGACTAATCAGGTCCCAGGTCATGTCAGTCGCTCTAAAACAGACCTCAGACCTCTTCAGTCTCTCTAACAGTGTCAATCTGGTTTTTTATAAAGCTTTGCTTCACTTCCAAACTGGCCCTATCTTATTATGCTCTACCATTGACTCCCGCCTCAATGAAAAACACCTATATCCCTGAATAATCCGCTAACGATATTTCCAATTCCGACAACTCCTGAAACTCCTGAACCTGAAACATGACCAATATTTACCATTGACCCCTTACTTGTAAGTGCTTGAGCAGTTGGATATTACATTATCTAAAAGACCAAAACAACAAGATACCTTGATCCGATGTTGAATATAGTACACACAAAATACCCGGAATACTTCTACTATTTTACGGTATCCATTTCCACTAAGATCTTTTCCTCCAGCCCAAACCCCTTCTTTTTTCCTTCATATTACTCCCCCTACTCCTTACTCCTGACAATGTCATTTAAGTAAGATATGAAATTTCATTTAAATAACGGAGAAGGGGTCAGGGGCACCACACCACGACAATAATCTCTCACATCCATATTCTCTCATCTATACTTACTCTTCCTCTTACTCGCACATCTCATCATGTCACCAACTCACCTTTGATTTCAAAATCAGATATCATTGCTCATGGCAGATACTACAAGTACCAATACCAGGTGAAAGGTGTAAGGTGCAGAGGTATGGAATACGCCATACCAGCTACTCGTACAAAATCGTACAACTACAGTCACTCATTGAAAGTTCCAAATAATCCATTCATGCCAAGAAATACAAGCCGATGCCAAATGCTGTCGTATCGTGTGACGACAACGGGAGAATGCCCCCGCCAAAGAAAGAGCGAGAGCGGCAAGACACTGCCCAGATGTGTGTGGTGTAACAGTGCAATGCGAGTCCAGAAAGAAGTAAATATATATATAATCACGATTTGTGTGTATGATCATGTTTTTGCGGTTTATGCCCAGCACCAGCGCTAGTTGGCAGGCGCTGCCTGTTACTCCCGGCTCAATTCAGTTTTCAACGACGGAGCTCGGGTCTCGACCTCCTGCAAACTGGGGAGAACATTGATGTCAATATCCTGCGACGTCCGGGTCAGCGGCTTGTTGCTGGCCGGAGGCGGCATGGAATTGAGAGCAGGCTTATTCGCGGGCTTGTTAGCCGGCTTGCTGGCCGGCTTACTGGCCGGTTTGTTGGCCGCGCCAGTCTGCCCCGAACGAGCTGTGTGGGTCGACGTCACCGACGAGATGGAGTCCGTTCGGCCAAACGAAGATGATCGGCCGGGGGCTCCCAGAGAGTTGCACCGGTGTACACCTGCTGCAGAGCCAATGGAGCTGCTTCGCTGGGACGCCGATGCCACAGGGGTGGCTGATGTGGTTGAGCTAGTGGTTGCTACGGGCGTGGCGGTGCTGTTCTGGGGGCTGTGGGTATGATAGCCGGAGAAGCCAGCAAAGTGATGGCCCTGATGCAAATGCTGATGGTTGTGGTGATGCTGGAAGCTCGAGCTGCTGGCGTTGCCCTGGTTGAATATAGGGCTGGTGATGTTGTGCACGCCTTGGCTCACATTCTGCGAAGTCGAGTGAATCGGTTTGGTTAGCTTGTTGAATAACCTTCGCCCCCGACTAGGCTTCTCCTGGGCTGGAGGAGACTTGACAACCGACTTCATAAAGTTGAAGAATCGATCACCATACTCCGTCGAAGGAATAGCCGAGAGAGCAAACCGCGGGTGCTTGAGAGACTTCCAGAAGGTCTCAACTCGCTTGACAAAGCCGTACGGAGTGAGACAGTCGATGATACCGAGGTAGTAAATCTCATCGAGCGGCTCGTCCTCGTCGTTGGTTGATCGGAATCCACCGTCATCTGCGTAGAACTGCAAGCTAGAGTGTCTGTGTTAGTTAATGTTCCAAAATGTCGAATGCCAAAATGTCGAAAAATATCCATCCCATAATACCATAGTAATACTCACTCGTTGACAACATAGGGCATGTCCTGTGTGTTGAATGCCGTGGGGCTAGTTGCGCTAATCACCCTCCTCAGTTCATCTGGCTTGCCGGACGTGTTGTTGGAATCCACCGGCTGGAAGACGGACAGCAGATTGTCTCGGAGACCCTCTGTGTTGCCCTTCTTCAGGTCGTGGATACCAATGAGCAGTGAATAGTCCATAATGTTGAGACGCTTCAACAGCTCCACGTCCACCTGCAGCTGCTTGAGGAACTGCTCTCGCTTGGTGGGACCCAGGTTGATCGTCTGCTTCGCCTTGATCCAGTTGATATCCTTGAACACCATGGCGGCGTTCTGGAGGTTCTCACCCTGGGCAAGAGCAGCCTCCTCCTCCTCGTTGGTGGGGAGAGGAACAGGCAGCTCTCGTCCAATGGAAGAGCCCTTGAGATCAAACGTCCGGTGGATATCTCGGTGGGGAGGAAACAGGTTGTTCATGACGATGAAGTGGATCTTACGACCAAACGGCAGCTTGACTCGATGCAGACCGTAAAATTGCGAAATCAGCGTGTTGGGGTTGGCCTTCACGTGGTTGTAGTAGTCCTTGAGAATCTTGCGCAGCTGCTTGTGCTCCGAGTGGTGGATCGTCTTGATGATGAACCGGTAGTCTCGCGAAAAGTAGAAGAACGATCCAGACTTGCCGGGAGAGCCCAGCTCGCTGACAATGTACTTGGACGTCAGAGACATGAGGTAGTCGGCCGGGTCCAGCTTGAACAGCTCCCGCAGGTGACGGAAGACCCACGGCGAGTAGTCCTTGAACTTGAAGTCGTACTTGGCCGAGGGCGTCAGCTCGTTGCCGACAATGTCAAAGGCCAGCTTGTGTCGGGCGGTGAAGTCCTCGTCGGTCAGGGGACGGTCGTTCTTGGCGTTGCACCGCGACACGGCCACCCGCAGGCCCGTCAACATGTTGTATGCAGTGACGTAGTTGTCGTGGCCCTCGCTCACCTTGGTGCCAACAAGCACCTTGTCGTCCTCCACAAACTCGCGCCGCTTCTTCTTGTACTCTCGCTGCGCAATGATGGAGTCTCGCAGCCGGTTCACCTCATTCTGCTCGTTCTCGTCCAGAAGCTGGATGCAGTCGGGATGGTTGTGGCCGTGCGTCTGCACGGGCACGGATCGTCGCCGCGAAAACGACAGAGACGGCCGGTGGTTGGCGTGCGGAGGATGCAGGCTCGATGCAGCGGGGCTCACAGACATGTTAGTAGGCGGAGCCGTCTGTCGCCGGGTCATGGGTGGCGATTGCTCCTTGAGCAGCGGAGCAGAGAATGGCGCCGAGGGGGAACCAATGCAGAAGCAATGGAATGTGCGCCCGCTGCGCCTGCTGCGCCCTCAGCCGGAGATGCAATGGCCGAGGGGTTTTTGACGGTGTTGCTGGAAGTCGCCGTGGACGAAGAGGCCGGCCCGGGCGTAATGTGTGTGTCCGTGGGGGTGCCGGACGTTGCGCCGGTGTCGTCGCCCTGGACTGTGTCGATGATGCTCGTCTTGTCGGTGCCCGTGCCTGTGTCGGTGGCACTGCTGGCGTCCTCCACGCTCAGGGGGTCCACGGCCATCTCGTCGGCAGCGTGGTGTGCTGGCCGCCGCGAGGTAAAGTAGCCGGTGGCCACCTCGGGAGTGTTGTTGGTGGCAGCCGCAGCAGGGACGCTTTCCTCGGCGTCAAAGAACTCGTCCTCCTTGATCTCGGGGGCCACCTCATCGTCGTTGTTGTAGGACGACAGCGACGAGAGGTACGCCGGCGAGACGCTGTTTGTGGGCGACACGGTGGTCGACTCTGGCGACGGCGACGTATGCGACGTGGTGGTCACTTCTGCCGGTGCTTTGGAGGCCTCCTTTTGAGCAGGAGACTCGGGGACTCCCAGAGAATGGACCTGAATGTGCTTGTCGGGAGAAGATGCATGTGTGTGGTTTGTCGATGTGGATTGCTGGCTGTGGCTGTGGCTGAGCTTGGCCTCCTGCTCCTCCTTGTGTTCGGCGGACATTTGCTTCTCTTCGTCCTCCGTCCGTTCCGAAGCACTGGTCAGGTTGATGTACTCGGGCCGGTAGTCCTTGTCTTTGTGTTTGTGATGCGGAATGTGGTGCAGTGGCAGCGGCACCTGGCCCACCAGACTGGTCAGGTTTTTGTGCTTGTGACTGGGCGTGTGCTTGCTGCTGTCGTGACTGCCATCATCTCGCACATCACTCAGCACAAAGCTCTCGTTGTCCTCTCGCGCCGTGTCTGTGGAAGCAGACTTGGAAACGGCGGTTGGGGCGTCGGACGAGTCCAACGCCAGCGGCAGGACTCCGCTGGGCGCGACCGTCGAAGAAGGTAACGAGTGCGGAATTTTCGACGTGCGAACCCCGGGGGGGCTGTGTTGGGTGACGTTCTGGGGGTGGTGACTTTCAGGGGCAAAGTCGAAGTCCGCGTCGTCGTCGGAGATGCGGCTGGGGGGAGCGCCTCGGATATCCCGCTCGTCGGTCTGTGTGGCTCGGTCGGCGCTTTTGTGTCCACCTCTGTGCTCCTGAGGCAAAACAAACGCTTGTTGATGATGGAGGTGCTGCTGGGACCAGTCCTGTTTGGGGGCGCGGTTAGGGCTCAGCATGTTAACGTGGTTTGAGTTCTGCGCTTGGGACAATGCAAAAGAAGGTGTTGGTGCTCCTGCTGCAGACGGGGTCGAAATGCCGATACCAGTCACAGACGACACGCCGGATGGGTAGTTGTACGTCGAATAAGATGAGCGGATTGATGGCGCCGTCGTGGTCGCGTTTGTGGTCGTAGTCGCGGCCACAGACCGAAGGTCGTCCTCGTACAGCGATGACGTGGACGAGGTCGAGGCTCGAGGCGAATAGGCCGTAAACGAGTAGTCGGAGGGCGGCGAGGGGCTCACGGTCGACGGAGGAATGCCCGCGGACACAAAGCCGGAGGGCGAGTACTGTTGCTGCTGTTTGCGGGCCTGTTTCTGGGTCTGTTCGTAGCGCTTTTTGTTCTTCGCGGCCGCTTTGGCAGCAGCGGCGGCAGCGGCTTTGGCGGACTGGAACTGGGGCAACCTGTATGGCTTGAGTTCGTTCATGCCTTGTGGATGGCCAGGCTGCAACGCGTTTGGGTCTGTTGTGTAAACGGCGTGGCGTTGTGGGTATGAAGTGGTGATAATGTGGGTATGGGCAGATTGTGGAGCCTGCGTTTTCGAGGTGCGTTTCACAGAGTTTGCACAATGGGCTTGTTTTTGGGTTAGGGTATTGTGGGATATAAGGGGCCTTCTGGTCAGTAAATTAGCTCTGGAGTATGGAGGTGGTGGTAAGGAGTGTGACTAACTGGCTGGCTGACTGACTAAGGGATTGATGACTAATAGTACGAGTGCTGGCTTACTAATGGTCTGGCTAATAGTACTGTCTGTATCTGTATCTCAAGGGCATATCTCATAGTACAGCTATCAACCCCTATCTCCCCTCTTCTCGAAGAACTGACAAGCGGATGCATATGGGCATAAAGTTTGGAATTCTGCTAAGCCATAAACTAGGTTTTTTACGTCTGAACGTCATGCAGCGATCGGCTGAGCAACGGGGTGTGAGGGAAAATACGGTTGGAAAAAATAGTGGAGACTGGTTTGAGGACCGGCAGCAGCCACGGGGGGCTTTTACACGGCCACAAACAGCTTCTCGGCGACTTTGGGGCTGTCTCCAAGCGTCCACAGGCAATATTATATTCCTCCACCTCGGTTACAGTCTAGGGATTGGGGAATAAGCTTCGATCGGAATGTTCCAAATAGGCAAGAACACTGCGCAGTTGGGAGATGATGGAGGCAATGCACGAGGGGAATGAGGGTGGTATTAACAGGTGGTGGTGGTGGTATTACTTGTAAGAGGTTAGGGGAGTGGTTAGGTGGTTAGGGCGGGTTATTAAAGAGCTTTTTTGGACAAAAAATACCTCCACTGTATCACTGTAGTGAGTCTCTCTCATCTTCTCTTCTTGCTAATCTCCTACTCGGTTACTCCCGCAACCGTTTGTTTCGCGGTATATTTAGATAAGGTCTAACTGAGAAGTTCAAGATTGGAAGAGAGCAGGAAAGTAGAGCAGTAAATAGAACCTCAAAAGACGGACATATTGATACAGTAACAAGTCAACAGTCAACAGTCAACAATAGTAAACATATCTCACGTCAAATTCTTATGTAATCAACATTACCAAATTCGACATTGCCAAATTAGGCATGACCAGATTCGTCCATACCTCAGTCTCAAAACGTCTTATACCTAAACGTCTAGCTCATACTTGTACCTGGCGCTATACTCTTTAGTGTGAAGTCCAAGTGGAGCAAAAACAAACCAGTGTGTTTGAAAACGTGCATCGTTTACTGCGAGCAAGTCTCATGTCTCTTTTTCGTCTCTTTTTCTCTCTTTCAAAGACTGATTTCGCGCAGCTGACAAGCGTTGGAAGCTTCAGCCACAGCAAAAAACAACACAGAGCTCCCTCGGCGGGCTCAGCTCCGTTGCAGGACTAGCGAAAACGTGCTTTCTCCCGCCGTGGACTCGGCTGTTAGCTTTTTATTGTCTTTTCTTGGCCATGCGTCGAACAGACGTGTTGCTTGAAAACACGCTAGAGAGAGCTAAAGACTAGTGCTAAAGAGAGCTAAGCGTAACTCCGAACTCCGAATTCCGAAAATGTCAAAAAGAGTCACGGAAAGGAGACACATACTTGTACAAGGTATTGTAGATAAGGGAGATAGACATTTTTTCCTTCTTCATCAGTCTCAGAAGTCCGTATCTACGGATAAAGTTGTCAGCGTTATTTTCGAGACTTTACAGCAGGGTATTATTATGACGTCATACCCGACTGTAAATGTAGTCATTATCATGGGCTCTGACTGTCATATGTCAGGCCCACAAAATGCGCTAAAAGGGGCTAAAAAGGGCTAACAGCAGATAGAATGATATGGGGCACTATATAGGCACTAGTGAGCGTTATTTATGTGTCGATTTATGTTTCGGAGCAACTTCCGTACCGTTACTCATGGCACTTATTTTGCCTAATAGAGTAGATATGAGGCTACAAGCTGTATCATTACAACGTCATTCATGTATCAATGCTGTAGATACGGGGTACAAAAAGTACTGACCGTACTCGTACCCGCGCACCAGCTCATACACCACGTCATATTATGGGGGATATTAATCATTATTAATATCACGAACAATGGGCTATTTATGCTTGTCTCGGAGTTAACGGAGGAGCTTGTACTGTAAGGGGTTGTTGTAGACACGTGAATATAAGACACAAGAATAAGACACAAAAATATAACACAAGAATACTCCTTTGCTGTACTGCCACAAAGTCGCTCAAATATGTCCTCGATTATATAATCCTTCTTACCCTACTTGTCTTACACCATCGACATTCTCCTTTGCTTCCAGACTCTACTCTACTCTATAACCTCTAACATACACCTTAACCAGACCACCTCTAAGATAGACCTCTAACCCAGACCAAAGTCAACCCCTGAATTTTTCACGCCATAACGCGTGGATCCACACTTGTACAATGATCACATGAGGATCACCTCCCTAGTCCAACGGCAATGTAGTCTCGCATGAAACCGCACTGTTTCACCTGTCTTCTGCAAGAGACATCACCAGCCGAGATGTCTCAGTCACGTTCATCACGCTACGACACGCACCAAAGACGCGCCAGCAAGCTAGAGGCTCTTCTGACCGCGACGTTGCTAGCTCGGAAGCATTCCTCGGCCCAAAATAGCCCCTGGTCCAAATCTTGTAGTGAGCGATATCTCGTGTTTCACGCCGATCAAACGCTACCCGGATTATGGTCTACCCCTAGCAGGGGTGGATGGAGTGGATGGAATCTTTGTCTCTGAAACAGAGAGTATGCTTGTATTAAGGAGTACAGATTATGATACGGGCAGCAACACTGATATGAATGTAGTACAGGTTATGATATGAGTGCACTAGATATGGGTACATCTTATGATGCGAGTACAGCATGTGAGACGAGATCAGCATTGATACGAGCACATTACATACTGATACGAGTATACGAGCACACTGATATGAGTAAATTGGCACTTTCATTCGTAAATTGAGGTTTCAATCGTAAATTAAGTCTTTCAATCGTTTCTCAAAAGCTGTGTATTCCTATTCGAAAAGTACTTTACCTCCTCAATAGACGTAGACGTGATACCACCGGATTGAAACAATTGATGGTAGCTCTGAAACTCTCTCAAGCCGTGGAATAACATGGTCAAGTCCACAAGTTGATGTAGATATTTCCGAGAGAGTTAGAAGGACTTTTATGAGCGAGTAGAATTGAAGGTGTGGCGCTCAAAACTTGAGAGGAGGTTCAAGGAGAGAATTTCATGATACCGTAGAATCATCTATTCCCATAGAATCTAATGCTCAAAAGCACATGATGATCCTGACATTTTTGGAAGAGTTACAACCCCCTCAGATCTATAGTCCTTCAGCAGCTGCTATACTTATGATGATAAAATGGCAGTTGGAAATAGGGAGACTTTGAGGGACCACCCAGGGGGTGTAGAGTCTCAATCGCCACCTTCGTTCTCGTCTCATTACAGCTAGACACTTTTTTATGCCTACAAACCGCTTTAGCTGTTTCAGACCTCGGGAGTTGAAAGTGGTGGGGAGATGGCGTGATAGGCGATAAAACGGCACCGTTGGAATCGTCGCAGCATAGGGATCTCTCTGGTCAAGTCGCCGTACGTGTATGAGCATTTTTGATCGTTTTAGGGGCTCTTCTGTAGTGGGCTCTTCAGATGCAGTAGGTGGGTGCAGGTATTAAAACATGTAAGAATATGCTAGGAGAGAGGTGCAGTCGATCAGTGGAATTGCAGGAGTCCTAGAAACAAAGTAGTCTAGTCCCCATCGTTTTTGAGGTATTTTTGGGAGAGTTACAGAGAGTTGTATAAACGGACAAATTTCAGAGTGGAGGACATTAAAAAGTACGCGGATAGTTGCAAAGGTGTATTTGGTACCGTTTGATTCTCCTTGCTCTAGAGAATACACTGATCTAGTCTCTGTATAAGTACGGGCAATTTTGAATGAAATATCTTGATGAGATGTTTTATGTATAAGAGACTTGCCTTACTTCAGATATAATATATGTATATAAATGTTGGGTTAGGTGAATGGCTAAGTCAGATAGGTTGTCTTCACTGAGTAGTTTATATCTCATATGCCTTGAGCTTTTAGTCATCGAATTGTCCACCGAGTAGAACCCCACCTGATCTATAGGATGGACTCTTTTTTGTTGTAGTATGTGGTTCCAGTCTCGATCTCCAACTACCAGTCCATGGCTTTTGTGTCTGTAATATAACGTCCAATTCAACCCACAAGAATTGACCATCTTTATTTATTTATTTTTCTTTTTTTTTCTTAGAGTACCACTCACAAAATCCTATTTACTACAAATACTCCCTACAAATACCGTACTCTCTACAAATACTTCTACACCCTAGTCCCCCACTCCACATCTCCAAAAACACTTAACTTATCTATACAAAAAATCTACAGTCGAGACTCAATCATGGGATCGAAACGAAGATCCCAGACATTCTCCAAGACATCCCACATGTACTTGACGTAGGAAATGTCCATCTTGTCCAGCACGCCTCCATCGCCGCCCTTTCGCTGCTCCTCGTCCACATCTCGCTTGTTGGCCAGAGGCAGCATGATTCTGTTGACGCCAGCAAGATGGGCACCAAGCAGCTTCTCTCGAATACCACCCACAGGCAAAACTCGTCCTCGAAGAGTCATTTCTCCAGTCATGGCCAGAGAAGGAGGAATGGGCTTGCCCAGGAACAAAGAGACAAACGCCAGAGTCATAGCAACACCTGCAGAAGGGCCGTCCTTGGGAACAGCACCTGCAGGAGCATGCAGATGAATGTCGACCTTGTCGAAATCGGTATCAATATGAAGAGCAGCAGCATTGCTCTTGACCCACGAAAGTGCAATCTGAGCAGACTCCTGAATCACATCTCCAAGCTTTCCAGTGAGCTTGAGCTGACCCTTACCGGGCATCTGAGTAGCCTCAAACTTGAGCAGACCTCCGTTTCCGGTACCCATGTATGCCAGACCGTTAACGACACCGATATGCGACGAGTTGGGCTCTTCCTGGGCCTCCTGAGCGTCTTCATCAGTGTACATTTCCATGCCCAGAATGTCGGTCAGGTTGGCAATGGTCACCACGGGATCGTAGGACGAATGAGCACCCTTTCTGGCCTCGTCAACCACCGTAATCAGCTCTCCATCGTCGGCAGAAAGAGATTTGGCATAGTCAACAGCCTTGGCTCGACAAACGGCACCAATCTTTCGCTCGAGATTTCGAACTCCGGCTTCTCGGGTGTACTTTGTGCAAATGTGAAGGAGCACATCGTCAGGAATAACAACCTGATCAACCTCCAGACCGTTGGCCTTGGTCTGTTTAGGCACAAGATACTTCTTGGCAATGTGCAGCTTCTCCATGTACGTGTATCCCTCGAGATGGACGGTTTCCATTCGGTCCAAAAGAGGAGCGGGAATCGTGTCCAGGTTGTTGGCAGTGGCAATGAAAATGCACTTGGACAAGTCCACGGGGAAGTTGATGTAGTGGTCTCGGAAGGTGGCGTTCTGCTCGGGATCCAGCACCTCAAGCATAGCAGCAGCAGGATCGCCGTGGAAGTTTGCGCCTCCAATCTTGTCAATCTCGTCAAGAAGAACAACAGGATTGTTGACTCCAACTTGTCTCAAACCCTGGATAAAAAGACCGGGCATGGCTCCAACGTACGTTCGTCGATGGCCTCGGATCTCAGACTCGTCCCGAACTCCTCCGAGAGACAGACGCTGGAACTTTCGACCCAGAGCTCGAGCCACAGACTTGGCCAGAGACGTCTTTCCGACACCAGGAGGTCCAACGAGCAGCAGAATAGGAGCCCGGTTGGAGTAGTCGATCGGCTTGGCCGAGTCATCGAGCTGCTGGCCATGGGGACCCTCAGCCTGAGCAGATTCTTCCTGAGCAACCTCGGCTTCAGAACGCAGAGACTTGAGACGTAGCACGGCCAGATACTCCAAAAGCCGCTTCTTGATGTGCGACAGACCGTAGTGGTCGTTGTCAAGAATAGTTCGAGCCTGATCAACAGTCACAACAGTGTCTTCGGTGCACTTGTCCCAGGGAAGCTCAGCAATGGTTTCCAGATAAGTTCTGCAAACCTGGTACTCAGCCTGAGTAGGAGGCATTCGTTTGATACGCTTCAGTTCTCGAGACACCACCTTGTCGGCCTCGGGACTCAGCTTGAGACTCTGCAGCTTCTGGGTGAGTTCCTTGAGGTCATCATCCTCTCCCTTGTCGTCAGTCTCTCCCAGCTCCTCCTGAATGGCCCGCATCTTCTGCCGAAGCAGGTACTCTCGCTGCTGCTTGTTCATCTTGGAGTCGACCGTCGAGTCGATCTTCTCGGTGATCTTCATCATGTCCAGCTTGGTTTTGAGAATTTCAGACCCCTTGGCAATTCGCTCGGGGATGGAAAAAGCTACCAAAATCGCAATTTTGTCTTCAAAATCGGTCGGCAAAATCGCCATCAGCAAATCGACCAGCATGCCGGCCGTCTTGCGGGTATCTCGAGCAGATCCAGGACCAGGACCCAGCTTAGTCAGCTGTTTCATGACAGAAGCAGCAACCGTAGTCTGGGACGCCATGAGTTTGGAAAACTGCGTGGCGTTGCTCTTTGCGGCCAGGTCGATGATTTCCTTGGCCGAGGCGTGCAACACCTCGAGCTGAGACAGCTCCGTCTTGTTCCAGGTGGTTTCAGACTGCTCCTCGGAAGAGTCTGAATCTTCATCCACTCGCACCTTAATTCGAGCAGTGGGAACCAGACCGGATTTGTCCACCAGCTGGCCCAGTTCCAGACGAGAAAGACCCTCAACCACAATCTGAAAGTCTTCTGTGCCCGAACGCTCAAATCTCACGATTCGACAAACAGTGCCAAAAGAGTACACAGAAGTGTTGACTTCGGTGGAATTGGTGCCCAAAACGGGGGTCACAGCCTCGCTGTCATGGGCACCAGCCTCAGACTGCTCTCCAGTCTCCTTGATCTGTTTCTGCGTAATGCGGGGAACACACGCAATAGTGATCAAACTAGCGTTTCTGTAGCCGTCAGCTGAGGTCCGTTTGAGCTTGAAAAACGCCTGCAGCTTGTTCACGCTGCTCATAAGGTCTTGGGTCGCCTTGGAATACGCCACGTCTTTATCTTTGGGCTTTTCAAACAGCTTGAGCATGGCCACAGCGGTCTCCTTGCTGAGACCCACCTTCATGCTCACTCCGGGCAACACCACCGTGTCGGCCGGGAGCGTCAGCAGAGGTAGAGTAGCGTCCATGTTGTTTTTGTGTCTGATATTTGTTGTTTTTCTCTGTTTCAACACCGTTATCTAATGTCGCGTGGGTCGATACTTATATGTTCCAACCGAGGTAGTCGATAACAAACCTTATTTGCAGTCGTGAAACTCTAACGCTGCGATTCATGTGATATCCAACAGGGTTGTGGAAAGTTGGATAGGGGCGTAGAAGTTGCAAGAAAGGGGATAGGGGTGGGGTGATGTCACGTGACTGTTACAAGAGGTCAAATATCGTCATATTTCCGTTTTTTAGGCCTTTTCCCACACTTTTCTCCCGGTGGCAAACATCTACTTCTTCTCACTCCTCCACCGGCAACCTAACGGATGCATCTGAGATGAGGGTTCTAGTCCGGATTATTTCGACGTTGGCGAAAAGATAAAGACGAAAAAAAGACAAAGAGATGGCCACGCGGATTGCCGCTTCAAATTGACACCCTCAGATACACTCTCAGACGTCTCAAACGAGAAATATATCGCCACCAAGATGTCTCGCAAAGTTGGGCCCTTGAAAACTGTATTCCGCAACCTGGAAAAGATACTAGCGTGTATTGAGACAATGAGTAGCCCGATTTTAATTTTGAAACGCGGTAAATGTAGCCCTGCGGGTAAGCATTAATGTGGTACTTTTTTTTTGTCAAAATTCCCACCCAGTCACAAAATATACTCTTCCTTGCTCTGCATTTGCTCCCGACCTTGCGTGGTGCATGTACTGATTTGGGGTGCATTAAAGTGGGGAGACGCTGCAGGCACGGGCCGAGTGCATTAGTGGGAACTTAGTTGGGAACAGTTGGATTGGTGGAGCTTATTTGTTGGGCCCCAAGTAAATCGCCATCTAAAAGGTCAACTATATCTGAGGGGTTAACTAAACTTATCAGATGCGAAGTTGCTAAAAAGATACTGGGGCCCGAATCTGGCCAAAGAAGAGTGCCAGAGTAATCAACAACATCTTTCTTACCACTCTGAAACCTTTTCCGTCTTTTCAGAACCTTCAAAGAGCCAAAAAGTCGTATCTTGAAGATCCTAGATGCGTGAAGGCGTGTTTGAGCATGTTTGAGCATGTTTGAGCACTTTTTCGCCACTGAATTCTTTGAATACCCGGAAATCAATTTCGCCCGCCCCAAATTTTCCTTTGTTACAATTTTTGCCTCTTTCAGGAAGCCGCAGCCTTTCATGAAACATGCTCATCTCTGCACTCCATCTAGAAGGTTCGTGAGATTTGTAGTTGGTGATATCCCAACTAACGCTAACAACTTTATTGGGACGAGATGTTCTAGATTCTTCCAAAAACTGGCACCACCTGACTCTCGCCCTGGAGGCGTCAAAAACGTGAAATTACTAGATAAGAAGAGTCTCTTTGACTCCGAGAAAAGATTGCAAAAGTTTGATTCCCCACAAACTCGCTAATGCACAAAATGAGCTTGAAAGATGCAAGTCAAAGTGAACTTTTTGTCGAGAGGGTGAAAAGGTGGAATAAGGAGATATAAGGACTGAAAAGTTGATCAAGAGTTACCCCATAGTTCCACGATTTTCATGGTACCTTTGTTATATCTCTACGATACCTATCCCTCCCTCTATACTCCAAATAAGGTCTTATGACTGTCTCATCGAAAATCCCAGATAGGAACCAACATTGTCTCTGGTGGCGTGGTGGGTTTCGTTACAGAGTAGTTACAGATAACGAATGTCTTATGATTGTCTCGGTACTCGGTTCTTGGTGGCGTGGGCTGTTTTGGAAGTGTCCGGGTATGATGGGAAGGTTTGAGTGAGAGATAGTAGGAGAAAAAACTTGGAGTTTTGTTGTGGGGTGATTTTCGGCGGCAGCTTTATGTAGCTGGAGTCCTCCTGATCAGATTCATCTACTGTACATGTCTGTCTTGAGCAGAGTATGTGTTTTGGATGACTGGTAGAATGTTCCAGAAAAGTAGAGTGAGAACAGTGGCAATTTTAGAAGAGAAAAATGTTTAGTAGTGGTAGAGGAGTTGATCAGAGTAATTACACATCTGGGA
Source organism: Yarrowia sp. E02 (assembly GCA_017639365.1). NCBI lineage: Eukaryota > Fungi > Ascomycota > Dipodascomycetes > Dipodascales > Yarrowia > Yarrowia sp. E02. The sequence goes on along the minus strand of JAAQQX010000003.1, from coordinate 1,671,126 downwards.
TTGATCTGTAAATCTGGTTTCCTGATTTAATATGCCGATATTAACACTTTTGAATCGTTTCTGGCGACCACCCCATAACTCTCCCATGCAGAAGTCCTCTTATCTACTTCAAAAATACCTGCTGCGTCATACCAAGCTAACCAGTGGATTCCCTTATGCGTGACAATTCCAACGGTACCATGAAGTTCTCCTTTTCTTCCTCCTGTCAAGTTTTGCTACCGACACCCCCAATTCTACCCATTCATGCTATTCCCCTAACTCGATGAAAAATATTACATCATCATAAGGTGTTGACTATTCTTGTCTCTATGGAGAGTAGATACGAAAAATACCCGTTAATCCATGTTCACTATCTCCTTCCATTTTATAACACCAAACACTGTCTTTCTACAATTCATAAAACTGACCTAACTTGCTCAGAAATACCCGCTTCATAAAAGGGACTGGTCTCTCATATTCCTTAAGGTCCAACTAATACAACGGTACAGTACAGTACCTTACATTCCCCCATTAGTACATCTTTCTCGTGTATAACTCCGACTCTTGCACTTCTACTTAACAATTCAACTTGATGTAACTGGCTCAGAAATACTCCCACGTTCCTGGAGACTTGTTCATTGTGTTCATACAAGTGAGACGGTTCCAAAAATACCATTGAATGTTCTCCTTGTACGTTTTTCGGACTTTTACCACTTACCTCTACCTTCATCCTGGACCACACAGCCGCAGCTAAATTCCTCAAAAAAACTCGTACCGCTAAACAGACTTGACCAGTATATTCCCCTGTTAATTACAATTCCAACGGTACCATGTTGATGTCACCTCCTCTTACATCTTATGTGATGAGCACTTTATGAACTTGTTGTACCTTGTGGGACTTAATCCACCGTTTATGCATTCGGTCTATCCCTAGAAGTACCTCTAGCTTAATTTCTACATCAATGGGTGATTACTAACCTGCTATACCCTTTTCTCTATAATTCTCTGTGCCCTGTAATTCCCTATAATTAGTACTACTCTGTCAAGTTCTGGATATATCCTCTCTCATAGAACATATATAATGCTGACTCTTCAGAGACACAACCTACTCACGACAACTCGCTTCAACTTACAGTACTCTCTCATAGTCAATAAATAATGTAATGCTATCCTACCTCTTTCTACATATCTCCATCCACTTCTCTCACTTCAAACCTCCTTGATGGAAGCAACAACTCGTCCCAAATATCTGCTGGAAGATAATCTCCTTGTTGGGCCACAAAGTCCTGACGTCTGTTAGTCTCCTGGACACTCATTTGGGCCAACTTGGCGTTCATTTCAGCCACGTATTCCTTCATTTTTGCCTCTGCTGCTTTTCGTCGCTCAGCCTCGTTCAAAAGCGCTTTGTACGAGTTGAGAAACGTCTGATAGTGCGTCACAACAGCAGAAGTTTCGCCCACATACCGTTGCACCTTGAGAAGATACTCCTTTGTGTTTTTCTGCTGGGTTTCGCAGATTTCCAGAGTGGCGTCCATGGTTTTTTCCACCGCCTGGATGCTCTGGAGTTGCCGTACTTCGAGCGAGTACGAGTGGTACATTTGCGTCATGTGGTTGTGGACACCCTGGCAGCCCTGTTTGACCTCTTCTAGACGCTCCTGGAGCTCGTCCAGAACATCGGGAAGCTGCTGGGCGTCGTTTTCAAGCACTCCACGCAACTCTGGCAGTTCATTCACGTCCTCAGCTTCAATGGCTCCAGTACTCAGGTCCTGGCCTCGTTCACACAAGTCATAATGTCGAGCCAAAGACTGCAGCAAATTAGCCATATCTTCTGAACAGGCCTCGGCCGAGTTAAGCAGGTCATAAATGCCGGAGTCCGACGTGCGATGACTCAGCAATTCTGCTTCTTCTGCTTTTTCCCGCTCAATTTCCTTCCGAGACCGGTTCACAATATCGCCGTGTTTCTGAATCTCCGGTAAAAGTACCCGAAACACATTAAGAGCCTCCTCATGCACCTCGTTCCAGCCCTTGCCCTGGACCTGGCCCGAGAACAGATCCTCGTCCACAAACTCTCTCAGATTATGAGCTCCGTTGTTTACTCGCAGTTGTACTGGAGTAGCTGCCAATTCACCCAAAGCCTCCTCCAGAGCTCCCCTGGCTGCCTGGAAACGTGTCTGTTGCCGGGTAACCGTTTCCAGCGACTTTTTTGTCCGTGTAAGGGCGTTTGTGTAAAACTTTGACGCCAGAGTCCATTGATGAGCATGAGCCTTGGCCAGAAATTCGGTCCGAATTCCTAGATGCACAGCAACCTCCAATTTCTGTCGAGCACGTGCCAAAACGTCCTGCGACTCCTGGCAGAGAGGTCCTGCAGCCGCTAGAGCGTCCTGCGCCTCTCGAAAAAGATGTTCCATGGATGTCTGTAGTGTTGGTGATAATGCAAGGAGGTTAGGTTTGCCTGCAGGAGATAGAATTACTGATTGTGTTTATTAGGGGTAGATCTAAAAAGTGGGATAATAAAAACAAAACAGATATATTGAGGGGAAAAGTCACGTTAGTGCATTAGGATATGGATTTTTGATTTTCCGTTTTTATTCTGGAGTTATAGTCAGCATATTGGAGTTCTGAGGATACCAAGTATAGTCCCAAGTGATAGTTGGATAGTTCTGAAGAAATGTGTTCCTACGAAGAATGACTTCTAGAGGAGTGGATTGAGGGATGGGGGTTTGTGGACGGTTTCACAGCTTGCATCGGTCGAATTTAAATCTTCTGGGTATTTTTATTCTCATACAAGTACTTGTAGTATGTCTACAGAATGGGATCTGGATAGGCTGGTTGGTGAAGAATTAGAGGAATATTGAGCTATTAAAGAGATGATGACCAATTCAAGCAAAATGAGCTTGGGTATTATACTTGTAAAATACCACACAATAACATTGGGTTGAGTACATCCAGCAACACTGGACTCCCTAAGAACTGCCCCAACTCTACCAAAAATACCAGTACATGTTTGGCGACTTTACCAGAGTATTCTCCAGTCTCGTACTATTCCGGTGGTACCATGTATGCCTCTTTATTCCTTGGAGCAGGTTTTGGCACCCACACCTCCAACTCTACTTCACCACACCATTTCTTGTAAAACTCTCATAAATAGTCACATTACAATGGCGAAGGTACCATTGTATTCTCCCAAGACACACGATATTATAACTGTATATCTAACCCTCAGTTAATACTCCTCACCAAGTGTTGACACTTAATCCCAATCCCGAACCCATTCCTACTAAGTCACTTTCCTCCCCTAACTCCTCTAAAAGTGTTTGTATCATTGTATGAACGTAGTAAGTCTCAGATCGTGTTAACCTCTCAGATAGCTTCTCTGCATCCATTTCTATCCTCTATGCAACTTCTACACCGTCTCTACTAGATCCAGTAGATTGTACAAACGTGTCCAACTTGACAAAAAATACCCACATCGTTACGGGGAGTTGACCACAGTAATCTTTGCATCAGGTGGGTCAGTATTCGCCCCTTCAACTTCCCACTAGCACATTTTGCACCATTCTAACAGACCCGTCTGAAACACCCTATTATCACCACCCCGTACATAACATCTTATAACTCCATCAATAATACCTGCATCTTCGAGGGGAGTTGACCAGCCTACTTGGGTGCCTTTTTTGATCACTCTAATCCCACTTGATCCCTCACCTCAACCCACTGCCATTGTGTAACACTTCCAACCTCAGTTTCACTTATTCACGCAACTGTCTCCAGTTCCTTCAACAGGAATGGGACCATAAAGGAGACTAAGTTATTAAGATAACCACTTCCAGACAATTCACTGGATTCCATTCTCAACTAGTTGGCCTCTTCTTTCTCTATTTCCAGGTGCATCCTCACATAGACCATTCTCATCAACTGTATGCAACTCATCTAAAAATACCTATATGGCCACAAGGACTTGATCGTTGTACTTCAACCTGCCTTATTAACACTTTAATACCATTTATGAGTTGTCTGCTATGTCTTGTTAGCTTTTAACTCCAAGCGGCTCCTACTCTACTCCATCACACATCTCCCTATCTTCTTTGGAACTAAATGTATGGCAAGGGGAACTTGCTCATTGGATTCTTCCCCGCTTAGAAACTCATTTGGATCCCCTTCTGGCTCTGCTACATCTGTTCCTCCTCTCTTATAAACCCGTCCCCCATCGCACCCAACCACACATCTCCATACAACTTTTTCAGAGATGTTTCCACAAGCTAGCCGACTTGAACAGTTTGTAGATTCAGCACAGGCGACTCTTTTTGTGCCCTTCACTTCTCTCCTACATCTCCATTGCGTAATTTAACTCCCATTCCCAATACGCCACTCTAAGAAAAAACGCGTCTAACTCGTTCGAAAATGATCACAGCACTATGGGGAGTCGATCATTGTATTCTCAGAACCAATAGGACTCATTCTGTACCAATAAAAACTCCGCTAACATGCCCTACCGACTTTTTACCCTCTCCCTCACAGATATACCCCACCATGCAACAAGACCTAACTTTCTCAGAAATACTCGTGTAGTCATGGGGACTGGTTCGCTGTCTTGGTTGAACCCTTATTATTCTAATGCTACCCTCTGACATCCCGCTGTTGCTTATTCTAACGTTTAACTCTTGCACTACATATTTTACCGGACCACACATCTGCCCCAACTCATTCAAAAACGCCCGTATCATTAATCCGAGTTAACCAGTGTATTTCTTGTGGTTTACTGATCCCTTAAATATCTAATAAGTTTCCTCTACATCATTCCCCCAATTTATACAGCCAACAAATTCTGCTCTACATCACCACCCATGCCCCTCTAATTATTCAACAAATGATCATATTAGCGCAGGGACTTGAGAAACGATCTTGTGGAATCAAGTTGATTCATATAAAATCTTTTCTTCTTCTCCTACTAGAGGTTCTCAATTTTTTCTAGCAACATCCCGAATACTGTCCCTACAATGACCTCCCCCAACTTTTTCAGAAATATATGTATGAGTTGGGGGAGTTGGCCAATGTGTTATATAGGGATGGATCATTCTCGTAGGGCCCATCTCATGTCTAGTACAGGCCGCTTACATATTTTAACATCCTCACCCCTGATACTGCCTCCACACATACCAGCCATCAACTCCTTGAATAATACTAGAAAACCTATAAAACAATGATAAACGTAATCTATGAATCAACACGGTCCCAATTATATCTTGAAAGTATCCCCTTCTATCTCCTCTGCACATTTGACAGAGACACTCCCAATTCTACTCTCTCTTACTATTCTCACAACTTTATCAAAAATGATCGTATCAACTAGTTCAGTGGACCATTTTGTTCCGCTAAGGGTTAAATGGAATTTCCCTACCTCATTGGCCCGACAATCTCAATCTACTAATAAGCAAAAAATAAACGAAAAACAATCTATCGGTATAAGGTCTAGGTATAACTATAGCTGTCTGTCGAACTGGCACACCCACAGTATCTAACACATCAATACCCTCTATGCCTTCTTCTCCTCCTCATAAAAAGGATAATCAGTGTATCCATGAGGACCAGGAGTGTAGAAAGAAGGTCTATCCCAGTGAGTCAGAGGAAGATCTTTCTCCAACCTGTTGACAATATCCGGATTGGCAATAAAGTACCGTCCAAAACCAATCAGCGTACGATCGTCCTCGTTGGCAGCTTCAATAGCAGTCTCTCGATTGTATCCTCCTGCTCTGATGAGAATTCCGGTCCAAATTTTGCCAAAAGGATCGTTGGACTGCCACGGTTTAGGCACAGCGTCTGAAATGCCGTCAGCTCGAGGCTCAATAACGTGGATGTACGACAGCCGTTTGTTTTCGTCCTCTTTGGCTCGTTTCTCCAGCTGTTCAAACAGGTACTTGAATTGCGGAAGAGACTTTTCTTCACACACGTCCATGTCCTGAAAAGTCGTCCAGGGCGAGAACCGCACTCCGACTCGATCGGCTCCAATGGCTTCGGAAACTGCGTCGATAATTTCGAGACTGAAACGAGCTCGGTTCTCAATGGACCCTCCATACTCGTCAGTTCGAAGGTTGGAATTCCAGTGAATAAACTGGTCAGGAAGATACCCGTTTGCCGAGTGGATTTCGACTCCGTCAGCGCCTGCTTCCAGCGCATTCTTAGCTGCTGTCACGTACAATTGCACCTTTTGTTTGATTTCAGCAACAGTCAGAGCTCGTACATGTTTAGCTCCATCTTCATCTCCAGCCTGCGCAATTGCCGAGGGACCAACCAGATCGTGTCCAGTCTGTTGCAGCACGTCGTAATTGGCCACTCGACCAATATCCCACAGCTGGATGTAGATTTTGGAGCCCTTGGCGTGGATGCCTTCAATCACCTTTTTCCAGCCCCCAATGATCTTGGAGTCGCCCCAAATGCCGGGAACAAGACCCTCACGACCCTTGTGGCCGCCGGAAGAAGGATCGATATACGTGGCCTCGGAAATAAGCAGAGTTCCAGCACTGGAAGCTCGCTGAGAATAGTACTCGACAGCCAGGTCGGAAGGGACGTGTTTTTCGGCCCGGGTTCGGGTCAGAGGACACATGACGACCCGGTTGGACAGTTGAGAAGCGCCCACTCGAATTGGTTTGAACAGGTTAGGAGTTGTCATGAGGAGTGTTATGAGTAGTGTTATGACTACTTGTATGTTGATGAGAAGGAGTATCAGGCGTCTTTGGTGTATGCAGACAGATGCAGCTAAGATGCAATACAGTTTCAACCGAGCTATCAGACGTGAGATTGCGCAATCGAGAATGACGAGTCAGATGGAATTGCGTGATGAGGGTGTGGTTTTTTAAGACTGTTTTATAATGTTTATATTATATGTAGTTTGGTGGGTATTTGCACTTTCATGTAAAAATGCCATCCCAAAAATACGACTGACATACGACTAGTGCCACTTTTGACAGCCTTCCAGAACACCCTAGTGGAAGATGAGTAAGTACATACCGTAGCTATCAACATCATTGTACCACTCTATATATCTCAAGTCATCTTCATCACTACTTCGATAATAAATTAGTTATACGACTCTCCGTGCACTGCTCAGATAATCGCGTGCAGTTGTAACAGGGGTTTTATGGAGGGAAAATCGTTCACCTTGTTTCAGAAAGGTCAATTGATGGTGACTTGTACGAATTAATTACTCCCTTTCAAGTGGATACATCTATTGATACATTTCATGTTTACAGCTCGAGTATTTCTTCAATCAAATGAGGGTAAAAAAGTTGATTTAAGAACAAACATTGAAAGGAGTTAAGATAGAGCTCCCACTCCTGAAAGCTACAATCTCCAAGAGCCCACTTACTGGATTCCTTCTTCCGTCTAGCATATATTATAGGAAATATCACGAGTCTTCAAAAGTGATATTTTAGAAATGGCCAGACAACGGGCAGCATATTCATTGGTATGGGTATATAGTGGCTCAGATAGAAGATACACTCTCCAAATAGCTATTACTACAGCTACTGGAGGTCTTTTCTTCCTTTCTCACTTACAGAATTAGTTATTCCCGTTTCAGTCCACCCTCCTGTGAGAGGTAAAAGTTGTCAGAATATAGTAGGAAAGATGTCCTTGGGATAGTTGGAATCTTCTGGCTCAGAGAAATGCAATGGTTAGCTCGGAATAACGATGGGAGTATTTCTGATGAAGATAGGGGCAGATCTGTGACAACCTGAAATTGTGTGTTTCAGCTGTAGAGATGGCATATATAAGATAAGAGAGAGTTGATTGGTTCTATACTAGCCTCCTAAACATCAGCAATCACACCCACAAGTCCCTATAGCTGTACACGTATTTAAAAGGGAGTTAGGGACTGCTATATGACTGAGTGTTTTTTGGTTTCAAGTTGTAAAAGGGAAGTGGAGATCGTAGAAGAGACATGAAGGATGCCATGTGGGTCTCCTTTCCTCTGAGAATAGTCGGGTCGAGTCGCTGTGACTGTGTGAGCTTTTTTGGAGCAGTTGAAAGGAGTTGTCTGGTCTACTAGAAGGACAATGGTGTGTCTCAAAAGATAGTAAGAACTACCAGAGAGGATTTTGAGGGCTGCATTTGAGTAGCCCAGCTTGCGAAATTACAACGGACAAGTCGTCATAGTCACACAGGTATTATTGAACGATCTAGAGCAGTTCTGGTTGTTCCAGTATTAGGGGAGCAGGTGGTAGAAACTGTGAAGTGGCGATAAGAGTGGTATAAACGGTACTTCGGCATCTTTCACGCATTTAAATTAGACGTTATCTTTGAACTAAGTGCTTTATTTGTTCGTTGACTTTTTTTGATTCTAGGGAAATACATTTAGCTAAATAAGGCCTATAACAATGTTAAACCCGCACGTCGGATTCGGATTCGGATTTGCAAAAAAGCTGTCTCTACGGTGGATTCTTTTAATTTTGAGGACGGGCGATTAGTCATCAGACGCGAGAGTTTGGCCATCCAATTTTCCAATTTTTCAAGTTCCCGCCTTCGTGGCCAAGTGGTAAGGCGCAGCACTAGTAATGCTGAGATCATCAGTTCAAATCTGGTCGAAGGCAATTATTTTTTCATTCCCAGTAACCGAGACAGGGAGAAAAACTTTTTTTGCTCTTCGTACTCAACTAAAAGCCAACAAGTTCTCTGTGGAACATCATCAGTTTAACAGTGTCTAACAAATTTCGCTATCTAACGTCAAGAATGTCCTAATTTTTATGACCGATCACTTCATGCAATTTCCGCGCCGGAGATACCAAGTAGATTATATTCTAGTCCCAAACAAGACAACGAGGCCCGAGGTATCCAAAACAGAGCCAATTGGTGACTCTGCGACGCCCCGTCAGGACATGAAAGTTAACGAAGAAATTTTGCGTCTGCACGGGCTTATATTAGAAGTTGGGCTAGGTAGGGTAACTCGGTGGTAGGGTAAAACGAGGCAACCACGTAGGAATGAGGTTGAAAATGGAGGTCGGAAATTCTCTTTCATGCTTACGTGTTGCATTATAATTTTTTTGGGAGGAAATAAAGGGGTATCTTGGTTTTGGGGGGATTTTGTTGTGATTCAGCTTTGTTTCAGGACGTGTTTATTACTCGTACGAGTAATTACTATACGTGACAGACTTAAAAAAGGGGAAGAAAATAGGATTATTTTGGATTAATCCAAAGAATTCGGATAATTACAAAATAAATACAACGTGGATATTCTAAATGGGGCAAAGGGGATATATGGCAGGCCTTGACTCGATTTTGCTGTGGTTAGTGGATTGCTTATACTATTGCTTATATTCGCATTTGTCAACCAAAAAACCCCTCCAATTATACGGAATAAATGGGTGATTCATAGTGGTGCTATTTAGTACAAGTACAAGTGGGGATCACGTGACCGCGTATTTTGACCTCTACTTGTAGTTTCTCTGCCTGAACTACTTGTAAACAACAGAGGTTAGGAGAGAAAGGGGGTAAATCGATCATTCTCTATCATACGGGACTCTTTTTATAGCTACAAGTACGAGTACTTGTACTTGTTATTGGTGTTTTCACTACTTGTAGAGTTATGAGAATTGTTGTGATATCTAAACTGACTAATTACGATACTTGTAAATACTGTAGTGTGGGTATCACGGATGATAATTCGGCGAATAATTCGGCGAATAAATCGAACAAATTGAATTGTTCGAAAATAAATATAATACAAGTACAAAAAGGAATATTTACAAAGAGGAATATTTACAAAAAGGAATGAAAAAAGGAACAAAAGGAATATAAATAAAACAAGGGCCCAAACGTCTAAAGGGACAATAGGCAAAAACCTGTACAAATGATGCCAACCCACCAGGGGAGAGAGCAGAGAGAGGGCTGTACCAGTCGACGGCTTCCTCGCACCGTGACCGCGTACCACCCACCATTCTCTGTCTGCAAAAAAAGGAAAAGGAAAAAGAACATGAAGAAAAGTGACATAGTAGAACAATGACGTTGAAAAAAAATAGACACAATTATACAAATCCTCAATGGCTATAGACGTCCCACAATCGAGCAAGCACCCTCGTGTACCACTACAGCCCTCGAAGGAGCTCAGGTACAGGCGTTGGCGACTTTGGCGTCTAACAATGGACATGTCATCGCGCGGAACAATGCAGATTTTAGCTTGCACATCTATGCAGAGCTGAGAGTCTCTGATCTGGACTCTGGAAAAAAGGAAGATGGGGGATCAACACCATGATGATAGAATCGCCATGGCACTACAGTTGATCCTCCAGGTTGTGTAGGAAGGCCGCCCAACGGTCATACAACCTGGGAGCCAAAATGCAATCATCGTCGACGACTTACACGTAGGCCGACGACTGAGGCCCGGATACGGGGCCATAAGGAAGGGGGTCCGAACGGCCGCGGTCGGCGCTGCGGTCGGAGCTGCGATCGTCGTTGTTACGATCACCGTTGTTGTTGTTGTTGTTGTTATTGTTGTTGTTGTTATTGCCGTTGTTGTTGTTGTTGCGATCGTTGCGGTTGCGTTTGGAGAACCCGTTTTTACCACCGTGGCCATTGTGATGCCGAGGCTTGGAGGGCGGTGGTGATGGTGATGGAAACATGTTGGGATTGGGAATCGTGTTGGGCATGTACTGCGGCATGAAGGCACCCTGCGGCGGCTGTGGCTGATGCTGCATGGCGGCCTGCTGCTGGAGAGCAAGAGCCACCTTTTGCAGACTCATGGTATCAAGACGCGTCTGGAGAGCCCTCAGAGTCGCCACCTGGTCGTTGGACAGAGTGGGGATGCCCATAGGGATGCCCATGGGACCAACACCAGGGAGACCAAGGCCCGCCGGACTGGGCACAATGCCCGGGATGGCAGGCATGCCGTAGTAGCCGTTGGTGGGGATGGGCTGTGGCGAGTTCATGTGCGGGGGAGGCACAGGATGAGCCTGGAACGCAGCCATCTTCTCACGCTTGACCCGGCCAAGGAGCTCAACGGCGACAGGAATGTCAACCATCTGGTACTCGTCGAACCGAACGCCTCCATCAGGAGCAGGGTGGAACACCTGGAGGTTCACCTTGTTGGCCTGCTGATTAAGACGCTCGACGATGATGAGCCCAAACACGCGCTCGCGGATAAGCTGGTTGACGATATCCGGAAGCGACTCCTTGAGCGAGGCTCGGGGCTGCAGCCACTGGTAGTTGACCGACATGCCGTTTTGTTTCAGGGGCCGCTCGACACGGTGGACAAAGTCCCGGTCGACACGCGACTCCATGACGATCTGGACCTCGGGCACGATGTGAGGCTTTTTCCGCGACAGCAGGTCTCTTCGCCGCGACCGGCCACGGTCTCCGTTGATGGTGGACCCGTTGGGAGAGCGGCTGCGGTACTGGTCGCCGTTCTTGTAGCCGTTGGGCGAGACGGAGCGCCGGCGTTCGCGGTTCTTGCTCTGTGGCTGTGCAACCTCGAGCTTGAGGTAGAACCCGCGCAGGTACCGGCCGTTCTCGACCTTCATGGCCCGCTCGCAGTCTTCGGGACAAAAGTACTGCACAAAGCCGTACGCCCGTTTGATGGAGATCTGGGCGAGCCGTCCGTACTGGTTGAACAGTTTGAACAGCTCCATGGTATCGATGCGGTCTCCAGGCAGGTTGCCGATGAACATGCGCGAGCCAATGGGGAACTTGTTCCAGTTGCCGGACGTGATGTATTCCGACTCGACCCGTCGGTACTCGGAGAACTGGGACGCCTCTTCGGGGGTGAGGGGCGACTTGATTTCCGCCTCGGAAACCGGTTCTGTTGGCGACGAGTCGTATGTTCCGTTGGAGCCTCCATTACCGTTGATGCCGTTGACTCCGTTGACTCCGTTACCTTGTGTCAGTGGTTGGAGGATGCGTTGTAACGAGTCTGCGGCGGCAGTCTGTGTGTTGTCGTCGTGTTGCTGCTGTTGGTGCTGCTGTTGTTGCTGGCCACTACATGCGCGCAGTAAGTCGTCGAGATTGTCAACAGTTGTGTCGGTGGCAAGGCCGTTTTTGTCGGAGGGCTTTGTGTCGTCGGGCTCGTACTTTGGGCTGTAGTGGTCGTCATCTTCGTCCAGCGATGACGATGACGAACGTGCACGATCCGTGCTCATGACAGACTCGGTCGACGTGGACGTGCCTGAGGACGACGTCGAGTCCACGCCCGAGTTGGATCCAGAGCCAGAGGACGGGCGGGAAACCGCGCTTTGCGGCACGTCGACTTCCGAGTTGTCGGAGTCGCTCATTCTATATGAAGAAGGACAAGTTGTGGGCGACAACAAAAATGTGGCGGCACAACTGGAGGTATGTGGTGTGTGTATAAACAGAAACGAAACTGCGTATTGGACAAGAACAAATACTCGAACAGAAGAGAAGAGATGACAGGTATACTGTGGTGGACAAGAGCGAGGACAGGTGTGCGGTCTGCGTTGTAGTGAGAAGAAGAGGATGAAGAAGAGGAAGACTTTAAGCGTGTGATGTTATTTTGCTTCTTTGGATTCTTAATAAAAAAGAAAGGCAGACTCAGATAGAGGGGGGGGATGCCAAGTAGGGTGTGTTTGGGTGTCTTTTTCTTGATTACAGTTAAGTCCCCGTAATCTTAGACCTTCTTTTTCGCCTTTTTCGCCCTTTTTCGCTTTTTGGGGGGTTACCCGGCCGAAAGAACCACCTCACAACACTATGGAACAGTGCAATAAGTTTAATATAAAATGGGGGAGAGTTTTATCAATCGGTCCGAAGACATGTGGTGGAGGACTATGGGGCGGTATTGAGCTAATTAAAAGGCGACAGAAAGCGAAAAAAAAGTGCTCCGATCGTTGCAACGTTTGCGGCTGCTTTATTTCTGTCTTCTCCTGTCTGCCCACTAGTTGTCTCAGTTCTCGTCTTGTCTACACTCGTTCTTGTTAGTTCTCACTTGCTAGATATCTCTCTGATCGAGCAAACAAAGAGCTCCTGTTGCTCACTACTCTGGAGAAGAAAGTCAAGTACAGTCTCAAAGTTACCTGTCCGATCGATGCAGCAGCCAGGGTTCTATAGGACGGCTCTTATCAACGCGCGTATGTCATAGGACGAGTCAGGGGAAGTGCAGGCAAATGACATTAAAAATAAAACCTCCATTTCTCCTCTATAACTTGTGTTCATTCACTCACAATTCTCACAATTCTCTTCCATTATCTCTCCGACTTGCCTGCATACCTTATTTTGACCTCTTGGTTGCTCAAGTGACGCGGCCACCGTATTCGCTGGTTTTGCATGTGGACTATCGCACCGTTCAGGTGAAACTGGAGAACAAACAAGTCAACATAAATCGATAAAGATGCAAAAAAACATCCCAAAAACGTCCCCAGATATATAGATAACTCTGGAAAGACGCTAAAAGTGCAGAAAGCAGGTCCCACGCATCGAACACGATTTAGCGTCTTTTTTCGCTGACACAGGGCCCATGATTATGCTATATTCTGGCCACTAAACCTTTCTTGAGAGCCATAGAATAGCAGAATGCACAACCGAAAATTTAGGTTGATCCGGCTAAAGAGACCACACGAGAGGTCCATACATGTCCTATTGCAGCGTTATGCACCGTTTAAGTGAAAACGAAAGAATCGGTTAATAAATAGTTGATTATGTAACAGGCGGTTATGTAACGCAGTTGAGGAGGGTAAGTGCTTAATGGAGACGTGGTGTCGGCCCGAAACCCTACCAGAGCTTATGAGGCCCCCCGATCGAGCTTATGACCTCCTTGGCACCGATCTCAGAGCTTATGAGGTCTTAGCAGAGCATATGACCTACCAGGGCTGAGGTCTTTTCTAGAGAGGTCTTTTCTAGAGCGGTCTTTTGTAGAGCCTATGAGCTCCAGCAGAGCCTATGAGCCCCTCAAACAGAGCCTATGAGCTCCAGCAGAGCATATGAGGTCCTTACCAGAGCATATGATCTCCTCACCCGAGCTTAGGCTCTTTAAGCAGAGCTTAGAATGCTCCTCAAGCAGAGCCTATGAGCTCCTCGGAGATAAGGAGCTCCTTGACCCTCCCATCCAACCACAGCTCTTGTGAGTTCAAATGCACAGCCGAGTGACATGTGGCTGAGTAACTGAGCTCCTCACAATGAACTCAAGCTCCTGAACTGACACATGCTCTGTAGAGTAAGATCATTTTTCTCCTTCCTGGTGACAGTCTTACCACTCTCCTCCTTCCTAGCATAGCCCCAACACCCTCCTGATGACACAGCCTCATCCCTCTCTCTAATCCAAATCCACACTCATATCTCTCTCGTCGTCGGACAAAAACCTCCGCATGTGACTGCTACTGTTTCCAATGCTGCCCAGACTCACGTTGCCAATGCTGTCGTTGCCAACACTCACATTTCCTAGAGTCATGTTACTAACATTGCCTCGATGAGTACCAATAGGAGTGTTGCCGATATTGAGCTCCCGCGTATTCGTGGTGATACTGCTATCGAGCGTTCCGTTGCCCAAAACAGCACTTCCATCGTCGTACTCCTCCTCCGCCAAAAAGTCGTCCTGATACTCGGCCTCATCGTAGTCATCATAGTCATCATAGTAGTCAGACCCCTCGGGAACGTCGTCGTCCAAATCTCGTTCCTCCATGGCCTGATTGCCTTCGTCTCCGTCAGCAGACAAGACGTCTTCACTGACCTCCAGACCACTGAACTCCGTATTGGTATCTAGAGTGAGATGAGTTCTGCCAGTATGATCAGTAGGCTCTCCTCCAATCTCCAGCTCCTCTTCCACCACCAGAAACGAGCCTTCTTCCTCCTCCTCTTCAAACTCGTCAAACTGGGTATCTGTCTGGTGGTTTTGAGGAGAGTCTCCTTCGTCTTCATCCTCCTCGTCCAAACAAGCCTGCAAAGTCTTGGAAAAGCCCGGAGGCTTCAAATACGTGTATCCAAGAGTCCGGATGTTGCGCAGATAGAGCTGCCGCATCTCCTCGTCGCGTTCTAACGACTTTGTCGACGCCATGAGATTGGAGTTTTCGTCGCCCCACGGCTGATCCACCAGCGAGGAAGCCAGAAGATTGGATCGGCCCAGGGTGTTTGTGGCCGATTGCGACGTTGATTTTTTCGAATTCAGCGGCATTAGAGCATGAGCTCGGACATATGACGGTCTCCAGATGTCTGGATTGACGGCCAGAGGTGGTAGGTTCATGTTAGTGAGGGTGGGTGATTAGTAAGGTGGTCGTAAGGGTGGTAACGTTGATTAGTAATGGATGTGGTGATGGTGGTGATTAATAATATGTCGTAGCCCTTCTGGTTCCCTTCTGGTTACCAAGTTTGATGTTTGCTGGTGAGTGGTGATGGTGTAACAAAAGCGCCTGCAGATGGAGCTTGTTTTGGATATTTTCGAGTGGGAATTATGGAGTAATTTAGTTGGGATAATTGGGTGTTTAGTGATGAGATTAGTTGAGCTAGGAGGGGAGGAAAACATGGATATTACACGGAAATGGAGTATAGAGACGGTTTGTAGTCTTTTGGAATGACCTAGAAATTGGTGCAACTTCTTTGAGACGTTCCCATAGCTGTATATACAGTATTTTAGATAGTCTTGGAAGTGGCATGTTTTTTCTATAGGCAGAACAATACACCAGTTACAACAAGGTAAAAAAACTAGAAAAGACATAGCTCCATATCCAAAACTCTACCACCACCTCATAGCCCTCTCGGTGTCTTTTATTCTTCTTTTACTTCTCATTTTTTCTCATTTTTTTTCATTTTTTCTCATTTTTCTTCATTTTTTCACATTTATTACTTCCTGGAACTCAGTGGTTGAATGTTCAAATAGAAGTGTAAGTCTCAATGAAATTCAGGAAGAGAAAAAAGAGTGCCGTTATGATACGATGCCCCGTGCGAAGATATTAGTCAATTCTCCATAGTAACACGAATATTTTTGAGCGAGTTGGACCAAGTTCAATATGGAAAAAGTTGTCCATAGATCTGGAACCTCAATTAAAGAGATTACAGTGGATCCAAAGGTACAATTGGATAGCTGACACTGAGTAAAACAACACAGTTCTTTCCACCACCCAATTGGACCATTATTGGTCAGTTTATACTGTTTCAAATTTTCGTCTTTTCATCCCATTACTTAGACTTTACTTAGCATTTTCCGTAAAAAAAAGTCTGCTGGGGGTTCAAATTCGGTGTTCCAGATATGGTAGAGATATAGAAAGTGGATTTAAATGTAGCGACAGATCTTTTTGGTAAAATCACAGCATAAAAACACAACCGTGTCTTACAAAATCGTGCAGTATCTGCAGTTTCCACCCCTCATTAAAGTTACCTTTACTTAGGTCTACTTGACAAGAAGATAGAGTATGCCAGCTCTGAAAGTTCAACCTTTTGTCTTCCCTAATATACGAAATAATGGCCACTAGAGGACAACACCAAACCCCTAACCAACCAACCGTGTAGATCAAGAACCCCCCAATCTACTCCCAATCCCCCAGAAACCCTCCCATCCAAGTTTCTCCCAAATTACCGCCCCTTTCACCTATTTTTAACCTCCTCCCTCTTTCCCATAGTTCAACCCAAATCAACCCCAGCGAAAATCGAACCCTCAACCCCCACACACACCATCCTTTTTCTTCACACCGCCGTCCATTGGATACCACTCTCTGTTGCTCGACTGACCTCTGCGGCCCTCCAAAATGCTGCTATCCAATGTAGCGGTCAACCGCACGATGGTCCACACCCCGCTGGTGTCGGCAAGTCGGTCTGCTCTTCACGCCGTTTCTCGAGCGTCTCAGGCCGTTTCAGTCACCCAGAGCCACCAGAGAAGACACCTGTTTAGCCACAAACGCCGGCTGTCGTCTTCGACGTTGGCGATTCCGTTTGCGCTGAGCAACACGAGCTCTGTCACTGTTTCTGCTCCGATCCAGTTTCTTTCCAACGTTTCTCTTTGTCGAGTTTCTCCAGCGACGTCTATATCGACTTCTGCCAAGTGTGGATCTAATGTTGATAGATTGAGTGAAGGAGGTGCTACGACGTCATCCACGACGTCATCTACGTCATCTGTGTCACCCACAACATCATCTACATCCCCCGACAAAGACTCATTCCTAAAAAAGGCAGTGTCCTGCCAGTCGGAAAGCGAACGAGAAGCCGTCATGGCCTCCAGAGCAGCAAAAAAGGCGCTCAGAGAAACAAAGGAAACGTGGTGGGCACCCTACGTTGCGCTGACTAAGCCACGACTCACCGTTCTCGTGGTTCTCTCGGCCATGTCGTCCTACGCCCTGACCCCCGAGGCCGTGTCTCTGACTAATCTGCTTTTTCTGACCGTGGGAACCGCTTTGTGTTCCGGTTCTGCTAACGCCATCAACATGGGTCGAGAGCCCGAGTACGACTCGATGATGACTCGAACGCGAGGCAGACCTGTGGTTCGAGGAGCAGTCACTCCAAACCAAGCATTCACCTTTGCAGGCATCACAGGCACTGTTGGAACCGCGGCTCTGTACTTTGGAGTCAATCCCACGGTAGCTATTCTTGGAGCGTCCAACATTGCGCTCTACGGAGGGCTTTACACGACTCTCAAGCGAAAACACATTATCAACACGTGGGTTGGAGCCGTGGTGGGAGCCATTCCTCCTCTGATGGGCTGGGCCGCTTCTGGAGGCTCTCTGCTGCATCCGGGAGCATGGTGTCTGGCTGGTCTGCTGTACGCATGGCAGTTTCCGCACTTTAACGCGCTTTCGTACAGCATTCGAGACGAGTACAAAAAGGCCGGATACGTCATGACAGCATGGAAAAACCCCGGTTTGAACGCCCGAGTGGGTCTCAGATACGCCCTGCTCATGTTCCCGCTCTGCGTCGGTCTCTCGTACTACAACGTGACCGACTGGTGGTACGTGCTGGACTCGTCGGTGCTCAACGCATGGATGGCATGGTGGGCGTTCAAGTTCTGGCAGCAGGAGAACGTCAACATTGCTCTGGCGGCCGCGGGCAAGCAGTACTCGCAAAACCCGTTTGCGCGGAAACTGTTCTGGGGCTCGGTTGTGCATCTGCCGGGCGTCTTGCTGCTGGCCATGGTTCACAAAAAGGGCCAGTGGGACTGGTTGTTTGGTCCCTCGGATGAAGAGAAGAAGCCTCTCAGCAGCTAATGTAAATATGTATATAGGAAACGCACGCACGAGTATTAGTACGAGTGCTAGTTATGAGTACGTCACGAGTGTTGTGAGTATGTACGTGGTACGAGTGCAGTAGCATGGTACGTTTGAGTACGAAGTACGAGTGCCAGATATCACGAGTATTATGAGTACTGTACCTGTTAGCATAGTACGTATTATGAGTACCAGTTAGCATGGGTACGTGTTATGAGTGCTAGTTAGTATGGGTACTGTACAGTACGCATTATGAGTACGATACCAAATAGCATGGGTACAGTACGTACGTATTGTGAGTATGGGTACAGCACGTATGAGTACATATTATGTGTACTCTACAGTACCAGACTAGTATAATCGAGTACAAAAGACTTGACCATTGCATTTGTCGCTACCTCAACTCTCCTTTACTTACTTGTTGACCTAACACCTTATGCTTCCATAGCGGCCCTAACTATCTCAAAAATGCTTGTATAAGTATGGGAACTTCACCAGTGCATTCCTCGGTCTCGTACTATTCCACCGGTACCATTTATGTCCTTTCTACTCCCTTGTAGCTGATTTTGACACCTACACCTTCAATTCTACGTCATCACGTAACTCTTTGTATAACTCTCAGAAATACTGACATCACAGGGAGCATTGTACCATTACGATCCTCTAGGACAGTCTAGTAAGATAATCCCTCCAAACCCCAATCTCCTCCTCTAGCCAGGTTTTGACACCCACTTTCAATTCTTCTAAACAGAACAACTGCTCTTTCTTTTGAAGAAATACTCCCACCAAAATGGCGACTTGACCATTGTATTCCTACAGGTCAGTAGATACGTTTTGAACTTTTTACGTCCCACAGATTCTAACATCACTCCTACCTCCACACAGAATTCCTTCCAACTTCAAAGATGCAGTATTTTGCCAAGGGGAACATAGATCTCCTGGAAATGAAGTACTCATAGTACCTTGAATAGCAGGTGCACAAGTATCATACCAGCATCTTACCAGTCTCGTACAGGTATTTTTTTCCCTTCTTTTTTCTTCTTCTAGGAAATGGCCTAACAATGATAACCCTTCAAACAGACTCAGATTCGTGTTCCTGTAGATACAGCTAGTCATCTTGATTATCTACTTATGACGCTATACCATTCAGA
The DNA here is from genome assembly GCA_017639365.1 of Yarrowia sp. E02. Taxonomy (NCBI): domain Eukaryota; kingdom Fungi; phylum Ascomycota; class Dipodascomycetes; order Dipodascales; genus Yarrowia; species Yarrowia sp. E02. The sequence continues at coordinate 1,651,880 of JAAQQX010000003.1, read as the reverse complement.
CAGCAAAAGTCTTGTTCAATTTTACGGAGTCTTACAGCCTCACCTAACCATGACACAAATAGTTGAATCTGTTACAAATGGTATAAATACATGTTGAGAGTGTTAGCTGGTCTTGGAGGATAAAACACATCCTTGAAGGTACGATACCAAGTCAAGGTCCCCTAAGACTAAATTACAATCAACATCAAGATATGTTGTGGCTCAGTCTATGAGAGTACAGTAAACCAGAACCCCCATAATGAAACATTGGAGCACTGGAAACACTGCTTAATCAGCTATAGACCCTCTATCTACATATAAATATCTCCAGGATTGTGGTATTACTCCTAGCTACCTGTTTGCCCAGTTCATACTTCAAGCTTACTATACGCTCTCTCTTCTCATCCCTTTTTTTATTCTGAAGATACCATTAGCTTCATGTCTACAATATGTATCTTAAATACTCTATCCAAAGGTATCAGATTTGTCCGTACATCATCCTAACGACACCATTAACACCACAATTATACTCCAACACTGTGTCTGACGACACCGTGTATCATCCAAATCAATGGTGTCTGGCAACACCATTCTATCGTACCAAATACATGATGTCTGCGACACCATCGCCTCCAAAAACAGTGTCTAGCGACACTGTTTTTGCGACACTTTTACCCATCAATGGCGTCTAACGACACCATTGCTGTATCCCATAACGTCGTTAATTATATGCATTTTTCCTAAGCAAAAGCCTGGACTCCGGTCATGGCTCTTCCGAGAATGAGAGCATGAATGTCCGACTGGCCCTCGTAGGTCTGGACCACCCACAGGTTGGCGGCGATTCGGCCAATGTGGTACTCGTCGGAGGCGGCGTTTCCGCCAAAGATCTCCATCAGGTTTCGAGCACCTGCCAGAGCTCGGTCACAGTTCTGTCGCTTGATCATGGAGATGAGCTCAGGAGGACAGTTTCCGGCGTCCTTGAGTCGACCAACCTGGATAGCAGCGACCTGTCCATAAGTAGCATCAGTCAGAGCGTCGGCCAGCTTCTTCTGGATGAGCTGGTACTTGGCCAGAGGCTGGCCCTTGAACTGCTTTCGGTCCAGGGAGTATTCTCGGGCGAGTTTGATGGACTCGGACAGAGCTCCCATGGTGCCCCAGGCAATGCCGTATCGGGCCGAGTTGAGACAGGTGAAGGGGCCCTTGAGACCAGTGACCTCGGGGAACATGTTTTCGACGGGAATCTCCACGTCGTCCATCTGGATCATGCCGGTGATGGAGGCTCGGAGAGCAGTCTTGTTCTTGATGGCAGGAGTAGCAAGGCCGGAAGCAACCTGCGATCGCTCAACCAGGAAACCTCGGATCTTGCCGTCCATCTTGGCCCAGACAACCATGAGATCAGCAATGGGAGAGTTGGTGATCCAGTTCTTGGCACCGTTGAGCACAATGACGCCCTTCTTGGTGGGGTGCATCTTGGCCACGGTTTCCATAGATCCGGGGTCGGATCCGTGGTTGGGCTCGGTGAGACCGAAGCAGCCAATCATCTCTCCGGTGGCCAGCTTGGGCAGAAATCGGTCCTTCTGTTCCTGCGAGCCAAACTGCTCGATGGGGTGCATGACCAACGACGACTGCACAGACATGGCAGATCGGTAGCCGGAGTCGACTCGCTCAACCTCTCGGGCCACAAGACCGTACGCGACAGAAGACATGCCGGGACATCCGTGGCTCTTGACGGTGGTGCCAAGAAGACCCACCTCGCCCATCTGTCGCATGATGCTCTTGGGGAACTCCTCGGTTCGGTAGCCCTCCAGCACCTTGGGGTAGAGCTCGGTCTGGCAGAAGTCTCGAGCAGCTTCAGCAACTGCAATTTCGTCTTCGGTCAGCAGAGAGTCCAGCTGGAAGGGGTCCTGCCAATCCATGGGGCTGTGGATCGGGTCACGGACGAGGTGGCGAAGCCTCGGGCTGCGGGAGCCAGTCGGGAGATTCGGGAGATCATTGTGTGTGTGGTGAGTTGTGTTTTTTTTAGCTGGGTCCAAGCTCTTATATATACTTGTTGCTGGGCGGAGGGCCGAAATAACGTTGCCGCCAGCTTTAACTGTGCGGCACAAATTGCATCTAACCTTCTAGACTCTGGGGAACTCGCGTCAAGCGGGTATTTTTGCCGCCAATAAGGAGCTTAACAGAATAACAAGAAAGGGACGAAAAGGGACGAAAAGTACAAAAAAAGGAATAAAATACAAAAAAGGAATCAACGTGGAGAGACGAAAAACGGACATAAAAGCCGCACGGCCACAACGCACAACGGTCGTATATGAGTCAGAGTGGAGTGAACTGAATCTACAGTATAAAATAGAGCTCGGAGAAAACACGGAGTAGAGAACAGTAGAGTGTGTGAAGACCAAGTTGACTTGGACGAAAGAACAAGATGGCTAAGGAAACGTCTAAATATTGTGTTTTTTGTCTTCTTTTTTTTTGGCCCCATTTACCACACCTGATAATAATACCAGATCTATCTCTTTCTATCCAGTCTCGTCTCTCCCTCTCCTGCTGCAACCTGTACCCCACCTCGCGCTAAAGAGTGCAGTCTGCAGGAATATACGATTGAGTGTGGACCTGAGAGTGGACCTAGACGGGTCTTAAAAAAGGCACGAAAAGAGATATAAAAATTCTGGAAACGGAATCCGTCTCTCTGAGACACCAATATCCCGTAGCCGCCTTTTTGGACCAATCCCAAGCCTCTAACCCCTCCTTGACTACCACCCAAAAACCCCAACCAAACTGTATTCTCATTGTAGAGATATTTACCGTGCATACACACAAGCCCCATAACAGTTCGGTTATGAGGAGGTGGAGGATTTGGGAGGTAGGGACTAACTTGGTCTCAACGTTTTTTCAATCACCATCTAGTTTTTTGTATATTCGTTTCCATACCATTGGGTCACATCCTGTAAAGCTGTTCTTGTAGGTGTAGATAAGATGTCCCCTCAACTTCTTACCATTGCATCACATAGTACGATACACCCATTCGCCCAAGTCGACTATCATACAGACTTACTTATGTACCGCTTCCAGGCACAGCACTCGCCTATCCTCACCCACCGCTGTGCATCTGTAGGTTAGATACGTTCATTAACTGTGATTTTATATGCTTACCAGGCTGTAATGTCGGGCATGGTCACCCCAACAAGCGATTCACAAACATGACCATGCCCAGGGCAGAACTGCCGGTCGAAACAGCAGAATTGAGACCCCGGCGACACCGACTGGAGGTCTCTCCCACGCCCCGGATGGCCCCGTTGAGCAGCGGAATGTCGCCCTGACTAATGTCCGACCTCAACGTCGACAGCTCTTCTCGCCACGCGCTCGGAGTGTTGGCCCACACGCGAGACGGCACCATGACGGGCATGTCGTAGCTCGTGTTGCGCTCCATTTCACGGAGCGTGCGACGCGAAATGGCGTTGGGTATCGACCGACGGAAAAACGTGCCTCTTCGGGCCTTGAGCATTTTCTCCTGTCGCTTACGTTCGGCCTCCACTGTCTGGTACAGCCTTGCCTTTTCGGTATCTCCCAGTCCGGGAATCTTTCTGCATTGAGAGCGCAGACTTCGAGTCCACGTCTTACACGGCACAGGTGGTGTGTTCATTGGAGTGGGTATCAAGTACGATGTCAGGTATGTGTAATGGTACCACGTCCTGTAGTATGGTATCCCGTTGTCGAGTCAAAAACTAATGAGTTAGCAAAAAGAGGTGGTGAAGAGTCTAAGTTGTTTGGGGACATTGTAACGCTTTATATCTCTCCCTTAAACACACAGATTCTTTGTCGCAACAAGGTTACCATGCAAAAAAGAAAAAACAGAAATGGACGAGACCGGGTTCGAACCGGTGACCTCAAGCATGCAAAGCCCACGCGCTACCACTGTGCTACACGCCCAAATTCTTAAAAATACGGAAAAATTGGGGTCGCAAATCTGAAAAACGTGCTCAAAAAAAATTTGGCCAAAAGAGGCGGTTCCGGGCAGAATAAAGATGGATTTGAGGTTGATACATGTTCAATTGGGTCGGATGAAGGGGTCTGATGTTGATTTTGGGTATATATCGGCGTTTTCAGCAAATTTTCTCATTTTTGCAAAATGTGGAAAATGAAGGGTTCACCCAAAACGGACGGTATTTCCTTTGAAAAAGAAAAGTAAGGCTTTCGGGGGGTTGAATGAGGTCTGTAAGCTGTACTAAATCATTTGACTGACTTTTATTCGTCCTTTTTTCTTATAAAAATGAACTTCTACCATAAGAAGTAAGATCAACTAGAGTCGATTCAAGAGCCACCAGGAGAAAAGAGTATCAGGATGAATAAAAACAATAAAAACAATACAAAAATACAATACAAAAATGCAATGCAAATACAATACAAGAACGTACCATACAACCTGAGTATCGTACATATAATACAACAAATCATACCAAGTTATCTCCCCAAGTGAGGTTATCATTAATGAGTGTAAAGGAAACGATAAGACAACAGACACATGGGAGAGTAAGTGGTGAAAAAAAGACACCTGTAGAGGATAGAGGAGGTTCGAGTGAATGGATTGGAGCTTCTACTGATGATTTTGGCCCGTATTCAGAGAATTGATAGGGTCTACTCTGTGGTCAGAATATGACAGAGGAGAAGGGATGGAGACAGCATATGAAGAGACAAAAAGGGCTATAAAATATGTAAAATTGCAAAATAAGATGATTGGAGTCATTCACGACTGTCATTAGAACGTACAATTCAATACAACTACAATGCAATACAATAGAAGAACGTGCATTCATAGTTGTGTCAGAGAACACTCTTTACAAATACATTACAGGATAAGTACAAACTTTTTTTTCAAGATAAGTACTACCAATACAATATAACTACGTATCGTACAATATAAGAACGTACAAAACAATACAAGTACTCGTACTACGTACTTGTACCTGACACTACGCCAGGATTACTCATTCTCGTATACATATTATTCATCTATAGTTAGCTAAAGCAGAGCCTTGGCGCCAGCAGCTCCGAGAGCAACAATGAGAGCCCAGAACCAGATCTTTCGGAAGATTCGGACCAGCACGTTGGGGTAGACGGAGCCGGTTCGGGGGAAAATGGGCCCGACCAGCAGCAGGTTCTTGACCATGCTTCGCTTGGTTTTCGTGTAGGGTGCGTATCGCACGTCCTGCAGAGGCTCCAGCAGCTTGGGCTGGTTGAGGTACGTCTGTCGGTGGGTGAAGGCCAGGAACGAGTCTTCTCCGTGGTAGGCTCCGTATCCGGACATTCCGACTCCTCCAAAGGGTGCCTGGACACATCCGACGTGGATAAGGGTGTCGTTGAAGATGAGACCTCCAGAGTTGATCTGCGACTGGATGTAGTCTCCCTCGGACGACTTGTCGGTGAACACGTACATGGCCAGAGGAGTGTCGTGGTTCTCGTGGACGTATTTGATACCCTCTTCGACGGATCGGGCAGTGAGGATGGGCAGAAGGGGTCCGAAAATCTCATCCTCCATCAGCGAGTCGTTATCGGGGACCTTGGCAACAACAGTGGGGGCAATGAACCGGGTCTTTTCGTCCGTGTTGCCGCCGGTGATGATTTCGCCCTTGGTCTTGCTCAGCATCGACGTCAGACGGTTCCAGTGGTTGGGAGTGGCAATCTTGGCAAAGTCGGGGTTGTACTGGTCGATTTTGCCGCTGTAAAACTCGTTAATCCAGTACTTGCAGGCATCGATGAACTCCTGCTCGACCTCGGGCTCGACAATGACGTAATCGGGAGCCACACAGGTCTGGCCAGCGTTGACGACCTTGCCCCAAAGAGCTCGTTTGGCAGCCAGCTTGATGTTTTTGCAGTTTTTGGTCACAAAAACAGGCGACTTGCCGCCCAGCTCGAGAATGATGGGCGTCAGGAACTTGTTGGCAGCAGCAGCAATGATCTTGCCGACCGTGTGGTTTCCGGTGTACATGATCTTGTCAAACTTCTGTTCGAGGGTCTTGGTAACCACAGGAACGCCTCCCTGGATGGCCTGGAACACAGAAGGGTCCAGAGCCTTGGTGCACAGATCTCCGACAATCTTGGAGGTGTGGGGAGCCATTTCGGAGAACTTGACAGCAACCGTGTTTCCAGCAGCCAGAGCTCCAATCAGAGGAGAAACGGTCAGCATGAAGGGGTAGTTCCAGGGCGAGATGATGAGCACGTTGCCGAGGGGCCGCTTTCGGATCTTGGGGGAAGAAATGGAGTACTGCAGGTTGGTCTTGACGTCCTCGTCAGCAGCCCATTTCTTCAGGTTGGCCACAACGTTGTTAAACTCGCCCCACAGGAAACCAACCTCGCACAGGTCGGTTTCGTGCTTGGGTCGGCCGAGATCCTTGTAAACGGCGTCCTTGATGGCCTCCACGTTGTCTCTAAGAACGTAGTGGAGGTTTCGGATCTGGTCCAGACGGAAGTTGAGGTCCAGAGTCTTGCCGGACCGGAAGCCCTTTCGCAGTCGCTGGACGTCGCCAGGAATCTGGTCGAGAGGGGTAGGAGCAACGATGGATTCCCAATCAAAGGTGGACATTTTTTTCTAGTGGTTTTGGGATGGAAAGGGAGGCGTGGTCTTTATATGTATATATATACTATAGTTTGGTGTTCAGTTCAGATGCACGTCGATGCACATGACAATGCGGGGTTGGGAGAGGTCATTGTGGACGAAGCAGTCGGTGGAAAGAGCTGGAAATTTGGAAATCTGCTTGTTTTTGTGCGGCGAATCCGCTGGTGGCTTTTTCGGCCCGTTTTTACGCCCAAAACGCCCACTAGACCCATCCACATTTCCCCGCCGCCGTTGTTCCAACGCGCCAACCCTATTACCAAGAGCCATTTTCACATGTTGGCGATGGTTTCAAAACCTTGCTTTGTTGGGCGAGTAGGATTGAGGCAGAAGTGAGGAGGTGAGGAGATGGTTGCGGTGGTGAATTAGCTTGAGAATTGATTTCCGTCGAGAAAACTGAATAAATTGCTATTTTTTATATTTTTTAGGATTTTTTTGGATTTTTTTGGATTCTAGGGAAACATTCACTCACCGTTTTAGTGCACTCATCAGACAACAAGGACAAGACATAGACCACGCTAGACAGGTGGATACGACGCAACAAAGCAAGCTGAATCAGACAACCTGATCCGGTGAGGTGAGACATTAGCCGCAACTTTGGTTACTGAGACGATGTCGTGACCAAAAGTATTGTATTTGTACTTCCTACGACCTCTCATTCGACTCTCACCCACACTCCCATCCACCTCCACAATCACACGCAACACTAGGTTTCGAACGCCGATCCCCCAACGAAATAATATGGGGAAGCTTGGTGGCAAACTGCTCGCTTAGGTCATGCACTGTACTTCGGCTTTAGTGGTGAGCCCGATAAACACCGATGATGAGAAAGCCGTTGACAAAAAAAGACAAGGTGAGGTGATAACGGATGATAAAGTAACCAAGAGGCTGACAAAGAGGCTGACAAAGAGTACAAGCGGCTGACAAAGAGGATAGGGCTACCAGATCTCCAGGTATAAGCGTGTTTCCTGAGTGTAAGTAAGCAGTGTGTTCAAACAGTAAACAAGAACATACCATACACCCAGTAGGACTTGTAAAGTACTTGATTAATCTGTTTTGACTGTCATCAACTACAATTACTTATTTACTCTCTACAGCTTGTAAAATCATTCTACTCTACACTGTACTCTATTCATCTTAGAGCAATACAACTTCAATTTCACATGGATGAGGATGATCATAGCAAGGCTCTAGGCCTCCAGACCTCCTGGCCTCCTGACCTTTGTTTCTATCAACTCCAATTGATGTCTGCTTTGTACTTGTGCTTTTTTGTCTCCTTCATCAATTCTCATCTTCCTATTCTTTATGTTGATATTCCTCATATTGTAACAGTGTATCCTCCTCAATTGGTAACCTTCAATTGTAGGTATGGGTACAAGTATATCGACAAGTCCCCACTAATCTCTAGAACCACAATTTGTATGATAAAAAAACGGTTTTTTCACATTTTTGTAAAAACAAGGACATTATCTATCTTTCTAGACATTCTCTTTTCTTTCAGCAGAGCTTGAACCTCCGATACTTACCAGTAGGCAACGGCTCATACGAAGAATAGAGCTCATAACGAAGAATAGGCTACGATACAACGTCTTTCAAAGTCATCTACTATCTACTCATCTACTCTCTCCAAACAACTAGACTGATCAATAAATGATCTATACTCTCAATCCAACTACTCGTACAAGTTCTTTTTTTTTCTTATTTAATTCAATTCAATACATCAATAAACATAATTACACATCTCGTACTACTCGTACCTGCCTAGTACCTCTTCCACTTAGTACAACCCTCCACTTCAACCCCAGATACATAAACTCATTTCATCATACTATACAACATAGTGGAGACTCCGGTGTCTCCATCATGAATAAATAAACCTTTTGGCTGTCCTGCCTCTCTCTCTCTACCGCTTCTTGGCCTGGTCAATAATGGACATGAGCAACGCGGGATTCTGCAGCAGGTCTTGTTGGGCCGCCTGTGGCGCGTTCTGAAGACTCGGGTCGTTGAGCAGCGATTTGAGCGCATCCAGATCTGGGGGAGCCTGGTATCCCGGAGTAGGGTACATAGGACCTGGCATAGGACCTGGCATTGGACCTCCTGGCATAGGACCTCCTACTGGTCCTCCCATATGACCTCCTGGCACTGGTCCCACTGCACCCACCTGACCCTGATACGGAGGCACCACAGGATACGGACCCACAGGAGCAGTCACTGGAGCAACAAGAGTAGGAGCTGTTGGTGCTGGTGCTGCAGGTACTGCCCCAGACCCAGGAGGAGTCCTTCTCGAATCGGAATACCGTCTTGCAGTATTCTTATTCTGCTTCACCCTGTCTCTCATAGACTGCTTCTTCTTCTTCTGAGGACGCTTCTCAGCCTCAACACCTGCTCCCCGCTTGGGACTCAGCTTTCCAACCACATACACAACCAAAAGAAGAGGTCGTGACCGCTTCAAACTGCTCAACTCGACACTAGGGTGCACAAGAGAGCCCAGAGTGTAAGGAGGCGCGTCTTCGGGGGCCAACGGAATCAAATACGCGTCTTTGACCATCGTCGACCGGTTATGAATCACTCCATACTTTGATCTCGAGTGGAAATACTCATACAACTTATAATACGCCTCACGATCAACCTCCGACGAGTCTGACGGCAGCAAACAAAAGGCAGCCACGTCTCGAGTGCCTGCTCCCAGCACCTTGCTGAGATACGGATCCGCCTTGACCTTGTCCAGACGGCCCTCTATGGTGAGAGGCTTGCTGGCGTAGAAAATGGAGCCCCAGGAGACGTTGGGGTCGAAATGAACCGACGACGAACCCAGAGAAAAGGCCGTACACATCGTTTTATCTAGTCCAGCCATAGGTACTGCTCCTGACCAGACAAAGGGTGCTTCTGAAATAGTAGTCCAGTCATCAGTCTCTGCTTCTCGAGCCTCTCGAGTCACATCTCCCAGAATATCGTTCACCTTGTCTTCATGGTCCGAGTCATGTTCGTGGTCGTGTTCATGGTCAGATTCTCCCTGAGCGAGGTCGATATCGCGTTTCCATTTCGGCACAATCGGAGAAATGGACATTTTGGGAGACTGAGAGGCAGCTTTAGCGTCAGTATCGACCTCTCCTTCCTTGTGGATATCGTCGACTGCTCGATCCAGCTGTTTTCGAGCCTCTGCAGCTTCCTTTCCGTCTCCATCTCGCTGTTTTTCCATCTTCAACGCAAGATCCACGTTGTCAATGTAGTCCTCATACTCTCCCACAATCTCTTCTCCCTTGTGAGTTCGTCTCAAACGAGGAGCTTCATCAACAACCAGCACAGAATCTCGAATTGCTTCGGCTCGTACCTCTTCTGCCAGCTTCTGAAGCTCTGGATTCATCATTTCCTCGGACGACATGGCCACCAGGGTTTGGGGAGTCACTTGTCCGGTCATGACGCGAATTCGAAGAGTTTCGTTCTTGGAGTCGCGCAGATTGAACGACAGCGTCCGGAACTTGTCTCTGTAGTTGGACCCGATTTCAGGCTCCACTGTTCCGTACGCGTCGTACAGTTCCTGCTCAATGGTGAGAGCCAGAGTCTCGCAAAAGTCTTCGGAAGACACTCCTTTTGCAGGCGAGTATTTGGACGTTGGAACGGACTTGAAAATGCCGTTGAGAGCGGACGCTGCACTCTTTCGCACCTTTTCGGTGATATCATCGATATGTCCAACGCGTTTGTTTGTAGTTTTGGACACTCTTCTAGCCACAGGAGATTTGGGAAGAGGTTTTTCAACAGGTTCATTTCCAGGGACGTAGGTGGTGTCTTCCTTCTCTTCCTTGTCTTCCTTGTTCTTATCCTCCTTCTCCTCAGTATCTTCAGACATGGAGATATCTTCAGTTTCTTCCTGAGCTTTTTCCTGAGTTTTTTCCTGAGTCTTTTTCTTTGACTTCACCTCCTGTGACTTCGTTTTGGTCTCCTCCTTCACCTCCTCACAATTGCCACAAACATAATGATCCGGAAGCTGGTCCAAATCATTAGTCTGCAAAACACACTGAGAATGCTGCCACTCCAGACACTTTTCACACTCAATCATAATCTTGCCGTCGCTAGGAACATCCTCGGTGGCCCCACACGGACACCTCACGACGCCCTCGTCGTTGTTGGTTTTCTTTCTCTTGGTCGTTTTTGTGTTCTTCGGCTTCTCAGTCTTGGGGGTCTTCTTGACCTCCTCCTTCTGAGCCTCCTCATACTTGGAATGTCGGCCTCGGGTAGCTCGAGTGGACCGCCGTCTCGCAGGCTCCGCTCCTTCTACCTCCATATTGATTACTGTACAACAAAGGGTGGTGTATAGTGATACTTGTAAGTTGTGGAGAAGTGCTAGTGCTAGGTATCATAGTATATGTATGGTGGGAGGTAGGGTAACTTAAGCTCGTGTGCAAGGGGATACGAGAGGGGATGGGGTGGAAAAGGGATTTTTGGGAATTATCAAATAAATCGGTAAAATCGGGAGAAAATCAAATATCCAAAGATCGCCTCGTTTGTCACGTGTTTTCAAATTTTGGCAATATTTCATATCCTCCAAATCCATCCCTATTTCTATCCTCACCCAATATATCAACCCAACATAGTTCACATAATGCACGGTCAAAATGGTGGAAAACAAGACATATTGACCAGAAAAGCCCCAAAAACAAAAAGAATACTTCAAACGAAGCAGACACTCCGATACGGGGAATCGAACCCCGGTCTCCACGGTTCTCAACTTGAGAGCGTGATGTGATAGCCCCTACACTATATCGGATTGATGGATCGGAGCTGCGTTGGGCTTATCTAAGGTGTAAAAAGTTCGAAAAAAATTCACCTAAAAATCGACAACAAATCGAAATAAAACTGAAAAAATCGATTTCAGTGTGTACTAGCATCAGAAGAAAATGAGCCAAAAATAACACCTATTTAATATATGATTTTAAATATATTTTGATTATTTTGAATTTTCGGAAAAATGTATTTAAATCGAAATTGAGGCTCTATTATAAAAACTTTAACACGAATAAAGCTCTGTATTAGACAATTGTTTTGCTTCAGATTAATACAGCAACATTATCCATTTGCCACAGATTAATACGGCCTCCTATATAATATGATGCATAATAGATGTATCCTACCATTTCGTCTTCAACGTTGAGGCTAAGAAATCGGTGAGGTATAGTTGGTAATATTTAATATAACCTCTCTATTTACTTAGTAGTACTTTTGTTGGTCTAAATGGTTAAATAAAAATGAATAGTGATACTCAGACGGTTGGTAATACAGAGTCTTCCTCCTATACACTTCTTGAATGCAATTGAATGTGGTTAGTGATTAATAAACTGTTCCTTGTGTACAGACTGCTCTACAAGTCTGTACCAGTACTCCTACGATACTAGATACGAGTTCCAGGACGGATATTTCCTTGTACACTCTGTATTTGTGTTCTTAACTCATGTAATACCAGAATGTCATCATTCAGAATAATAGAATAAATAAGGCTCAATTTGTCGTCAGTCGCCGTCAGGATCTCAACTTGAACCGCTAATCCTCCAACAAAAAGAGAAACTTGTCTGTGCAATGTTTGGCATGGTCAAAGAAGCCGTCGATGGAGGTGAAGACGCCGTTGCATTTGGTGCACATGTATCTTTGGACTTGTCCTGACATTGTGAGGCAGTGAGAGTAGTGTAAGAAGAGAAGGGGGCAGTATGAAGGATGGATATATATACTTGGCGGTCACCTCATACGATGAGAGGTCAGTCACCTACGCTGGGGGGTCACGTTGATCCAATATGGGGCACATTTGGGGCTTTAAAGAGACAATGACAAAACTGGTTACAGGAGTGCAGATAATATTGGATTCAACAAGTCAATACGATACAAGCATAAGTACAATACGATACAGGCACACATAAGTGTGTCAGATATTAAAAATCAATTATTATTGGTAACCACGTATCACAGGAAATATTCCGTGGTAATACTCCGTTACCTCATTTCTCCTCCTCCTCGAAAACGACCCACAGAGAGCTGCCTCGACACCATTGAGTGTGTCTGTTGAAGGCGTCAATGACGATAAACACACACCGGCATTCCGCACACATGTATTTCTCCACTTTTTTGGACATTTGTTGTGTAGTTGTTTGTGTGAGACTGAAAGGAAGGAAGGGGTATTTAAGGCAGAGATGAGGAGTATGAACGTGTCTACTCAATCGGTTACAATGCCTATTGTGTCTGAGAGACGGTACGTAGAATTGACCTATCTTGACGGAGTTGACCTATTGAACAAGATATTGAACAGACATCTGAGCAGACATTGACAAGTCAAAATCTTGAAGATGAACAATGGACTATGGTCATACGACATTTACCTACACTAAATAGAACTGATTCTGAACTTGCGAATAAGACACTCCTTAGACAATCAGTTAGTCCAGTAATTCATCCACTTCTTCAACCCAGTCTCGTTCAATGACGTCATTAATCTTACAACTGTAAGGAACTTACCATAATACCGTCTCTACCATAACACCATCATACCATTCACCATCATACCATACGCAACATAACCTCAACACTCAAACCAGACAATGACCTATCTTGAGGCCAACTGAGTCTCTTTGAGGCAAGCCATTAGTCATTGTACATACCGACAGTACAAACCTTTAGCCATCCAATACTGCCAAGCCTCATTCATGCCAGAGACGAAAACGTCAAGCCTCTTTCTCTTTACTATTTAAACTGGTTCTGGTACTCCATCCTCATTAGTCATCCACTCCTTCTCACTAGCTATGATCTACCTGGGATATGACGTCATCCTGATCTCAGTTCTCCTGGCGGTGGTACTGGTACTTGTTCCGGCCACTCACTTTTTTCTGGCTACCATTCTGGCGCCCTACGTGTGTTGGTTCTTGTATTATACTGGGAATACTACCATACAAACCGTCCAATGAACAATTCTACAAGTACGATACCTAATAAATGAATCCTAAGTACAAGTACGAGTACAAGTACTGTACAGTACCAACCCAATGACCTATTCTACAACCATCCAATAAATGCATAATTCGTAATCTATGTCCAACGGGTCCTTCAAATACTGTATAACCACGTATACAATACCAGGTACCCACATCAACTGTCCTCCCTCATCTTTTTCATTTCAGAAAACGTGTCTTACCAATACTGGTTCTGACAGTCTTCAAATGACTTCCTTATCCAGAGTAATATCCAAAATGTAATATCCCACTCTGAAACCAACATCTGAGAATGTCCAACAGAGTAGGAACATTCCTCATACCATAACCTGAGAAGAATAACACTATACAGTAAAGTATAGGTCATCCGAATCTCATACCAAACATCATCCTCACCTATCCATACCAATAAAACATTCTGAGCGTAGCGAAGAATATCAGAATGTCTCCGTAGAAAGTGTCACAAACAATAAATTCTTCGCTACGCTCAGAATCTATTGTTTGTTCACTTCTCGCTCATCTTCTTACCCTCAAAAACCATGGCCTTTGGATACGGCAAAATCTTAACCGCCGTTTTCGAAAAGACATACGAAAGACCAGACAAGAAAGTCGTAGCTCCAACAAAATACCCATAGTAAACCATGCCAACATCAAATGCAGCCATGTCGGCAAAGGTGGCGAAAATCGGCTTACTCATCACCAGGCCAATGTACAGCATCTGGAACGCGGTATTGTACTTTGAAATGGTGGTGGGATTCACCTCAGCACTGGGGATGGAAAAGTCCCAGAAACGAGTAAACGTCTTTGGAGGAGGCAGAGAAATGTACCGGTAGTAGAACGCCGAGAGTCCGAGACCGAAATCTCGTCCCAGAATCAGTGTCGTGAGGTAGACGGGCATTTCTCCCGCAGCTGCCAAACACACGGTCAGAGTGATCATCAGAAACTTGTCTGCCAACGGATCGATCACAGAGCCCACGACACTCTTCATGTCAAACTTGCGCGCAATGTATCCGTCCAGCATGTCTGTGACACACGAGTACACAAACAGAGAAGTGGCTAGAACCTGTTCGTGCTGAATGACAAAGTAGCCAATCAGAGGCGCAGACAGCAACCGAGTAAAGGTCAGAATGTTGGGCAGGGTGTACAGGTTTTCGTGGATCTCCGAGGGCAGCAAAGTAGCCGGCCGTTTCAGAGGATCCAGAGACAGCTTTTGGAGCACCGGTTTGGTTGCTGGAGTTACAACCGGCTCTTTGGACGGCTTGGAACTCGTCCATCGGGCCAAAGAATGTTGAATTCCGATTCCGGGCCGAAGAGGCGGCCGCAGCGAGCTCTGCAGAATCCGCGAGCGCGAGAGACCAATTGAATGGGGTCGGAGAGTGCGGATCATCTGTTGAGAGATGTTTTTCGGGGTAGTTTTGGCGTTTTCGGGCTAAAAAAACGGTGACAAAATAAGTCAAACCTTGTCTGCCATGTTGGGGATCGTTGGTTGGGTGGTGGGAGGATGGCTGTGGGGGGAGATTGGAGGGAGGAGGGGGGTAGAGGAAGATATAGGATGAGTGTGTAATGCGTGTTTGTGCGATTTACAAAATTTTGTACGTTTTTGGAGATTTTTGGAGATTTTAGAGGGACTGTTCTGACTGCTTGAGCCGAGGTATATAAGATGTGGGGACAGTGGAGTGGGGGGAAAGTACAAAGTGAAAAGTGAACAAAAAGTAGGAAAAAATGTTAGAAAAGGGCGTAAAACGATGTACGGTCATTGTTACAGGTATCTGTATCCATTTGCGTCTTTTTGTGTACTTTCAATGACCCACAAAGTCTCTACGGTGAAGTTTCGGAGATCAAAAGTAGGCTTTAGTTGGACCAAGCTCTGCATACTTACTGATCCCAACAAAGAGCAATTGAGGGAAAAAGCGACATTATTTGGGGTAAATAAAGGGCTGTAAAAGGGCCGTATTAAGGCAGCAAGGGCATTGAATGACACAAACCACGCTGAGTAAGCACATACTACCTCCAAAACCGTTTCATATGTTAAAATCCAATAACTTCCAAACAGCAACCATCTACTGGTGCCTGAACCATGTACGGAGATAAGAGTTGAGACCTGAACTTGCTATTTTTGAGCAAAATGCTTAGTAAGGAGTTATGTGGGAAACTGGTGGCTACTCGACTATCTGAATATATTGCAATTCATGAATTTCTTGGATTTTTCTGATTATTTTCGTTTTTCGTTTTTCATAATTCTTTTAATTTCTACAACCTTAATCGCACACCAAAAAACGCGTCTTAATTAGTTTCGCTCCTCTCTCATAACGACATGAGTCAGGACGACAATGGGGACCAGAAGACGTCTCCAGGCAATGGGAAACCAACAGAAGGTCACGTGACATCGACAAACCTGTTTGAAAAGGGAAATACTCCTTTTCGTCGCGGTTTGGGCACTGATGGGGCTGTTTCTGGGAGTCCTATTAGGAAGAGTGGGAATTTTGGAAATTTAGGAAAATCGCCAAAAATTCTGAAAATTACAAAAGTCACGGAAATCCCAAAAGAACAGAAGAATGAAGGTATTCAAGCTGCTGATTCTTCAACTACAGACGTTAATCAGTCAAATAATGCTTCACAATCACCTCCTCCACCACCCCTTGACGTCCAGAAACTGTCTCAAGAGATACCGTCATTTTCAGCCTCTCTGGCTACATTTGAAAAAGAGTGGAACTCGATTATCGACAAGTATTCCAACGTGGACGACCAGGGCGACGTTGTTGATCTTGCTCGAGGCACTATTGTGGAAAACAACGGACATTTGGAGTTGTTGGAAGACGAAGAAGATACCATTTGGGAGTCCATGTTTCCCAGCAAAAAAGAGGAGGGGGAAAGTGGAGATGGTGAGGGTGTTAAACGGCCTTCTACTCCGTCGTTACTACAGCAGATGGGAGATTTGAGCGAGTCTGAGGAGGAGGAGGAGGAGAAAAAAGAGGAGGATAAGGAGGAGAGAGAGGTGAAGAAGAGACGTGTTAGTTTATGGGATTTGGGGGATTAGTGGTGGTGACTGTGATGGTGCTACGATGCTACGGTGCTACGGTGCGTACGTCATCTTTTCTGTCTTTTCTGTGGCTCTGTGACTCTACTGTGTCCTATGACTTCTACTCAATGAGGTACCAGGTAGTAAGAACAGTCTCAAAAGTCCAGAACAGCCAGTTTCAGAAAGTGCCGTATGGTCCGTATGTTCCACTCTGTAACAGTCTAACCACTTTTATGAAACTGAGACAGAAGTTCTACTCTATCTCTTCTAACTCTTCTTATTCCCGGAGATACAGTCGACACTCCAGGGTCAAGAGTAATACAGTCAAACCTGTGCAAAAACGGTTAACTCAAGATAGCCCGGTTTCCACTTGTTTCAGTCATAACTCCGGATTATGACTTCTTCATGACTCCTGTCTCATCACGCCTTACAGTGGTCTCAGCACAGTCTGGTCTCATTACAGTCTGGTCTCAGTAAGGCTCAAAATAGAACAGTCAGTATAGCTGCAGCAAAGTCTAGTTTCATGTCACGTCACAAGAAGTCTGCGTTGGTCACAGGCTGGAAGCTGTTTCATGTAAACTCTCTCATGCAACCTACTCCCTGGCTGCTTCCTCGATGCCCCCTGACAGCTCTATCTCCAGCCCCTGACAGATCTCAACTCAATCGTTACCACAACTCTACAGTGTAGGACGTTGGGGTGGAAAAAAAGATACTCTCCTTGGTTTTTGATGGAGGATTTGGACGGTTTTTTGTGTGGGGTTTTTGTTTGCTCTGAGTTCTGTCTGATACTAGTTTATGCTCGAAACTGCCTGGTCTCAGTTCAATAACAGGCTGATCATGAGACCTGAGGCGTGGTTTTAGCTATTGACACTATAATAACGGTGAGATCTGTATCGTACGATATTGATGTTTGGAGTTAAGGACTATGCTTGGTATCATAGCACCAGAACCATAGATAATAAGACACAGATATATTGTACCCCTGAACTAGTGCAACCCAGCGAATGTGAAAAAACGGTTCTGTCATGTTGTACCATGGTACCCTGTAGACTCACGGTCTCAACTCCCCTCCTGGATGTCTCTTGATGTCTCGCATGTAAGAATGACGAAATAGTTTATCAGCATTAGCATGAGATAGTTTATACCAGGATGAAGATAGTTTGTATGGGGTAATTTATAAGCATTAGTAAACGTATGAGTACACAGGAGACAAGGCAACAGTTGACGTCATTTTATTCCCTGAGTGACGTCATATTATGGCCGAGTCTGATTACCAATGCAATTCAGTGTTTCTCGATGTTTTCAGTTTACAAACTCCGACATCTCCGCCTTTTTTTTGCCTCCTTTTTGCCTCCCTTTTTCCCTTTTTGCCTCCTTTTCCGCCCCCTTTCTCATCTCCACTACACCTCAGAAGCATCCGAAACGGGCCAGCCTCGTATTCTCCTTTCCTCTTTCAGACCCGTCATTCCTTTTTCATTCTTCCTATTTCGGAATATTTCTCTTCCAGAAGGAAGTACCAGGTACGGAGTGCATCGTACTTACTGAGACCCCTTTTAGTTGACTTAAATAGATGAAACACTGTACGAGTACGACGTACGAACAACTTAGAACTAATTAGGAGAAGTAAGAAGTAGGGGAAGTAGATGTATGAGAACTGGGCCAAAACGCCTTACAGCTTGAGATATCTTGAAACAATAAACCCCAAAAGAAATGGTCCTGGTGTCATGTATCTTACAGGTATTGAAGTTGACTTGACTATACAAGTAAGACTGAGTTGTTTACTGTAACTTGTATGTCCACAGAACCAACAAAACAAAAACAAAAAGAACAGTAAACAAACAACAACAAAACAGTAGAGGAAGACAAATCTGGACCAGTACAACCAACCCCAACAATCTGCTCTTACTCTTCACCTCAGTATACTGAAACAAATGTCTTTCCTTGCTATAACAAATACTGCTATCACAAGATGTACTGTTGCTATAACAAGTACTCGTACTGCGCTATAGCACTGCCTGTTGCTATCGCAACAGACAGGCGCACACGGCCTATATCGAATATCGGCAATCTCAATCTCGCATCCGTGCCGAATCCACAATGCAGCTCGTCTATTGTTATCGACGATCGTCCGGTTGCAGATTCCGAAACTGTAGCGCGACCAAAGAGGCAACGAGAGGTCCTAAAACGCGATTTTTGCGGCATTCTTTTCCGTAAGTGGTAACCAGCCGTTATCGAGCGTTTCCCGCTTTTCTGGGCTCTCTAGCTCGTTTTCTGGCAGTCAAAGATGAGACAGAGTTGTATCGTATGTACAAGTATGCATGTCACTGCTTGTTGCATTCGTAGAGCTAAACACAGTCGTATCAGCAGCAAATAGAAAACCCCCAACAAATCAACAAAACAAATCGACATAAATACATCATAAAACAAATGAATCCGCAAAAACAATTAAATACCTCTAAAAGAAGGAAAGAAGGAATCCAAATTTGAAACCGAATACGGACAAAAAGAAATATAGCCGTGGACCCTGCCAGCTACACCACATGACGGAACTACCCCTTCGCTCCCAAGTAGGTTCAAGGCTCGCCCAAAGCGGCCCATAATTATGCAAGTGCCCTGAAAGGGGATGCGGGTTTCACCAGACACTAAAACACACAAGGGAAAGGAAGAATGTATGGTGGAGAACATGCCTCTTGACGTCACTAGGGCTAGGACTAAACCAAAACGACCCTAGTCCGAGTTATGAAGGGGCTATTTTAGCAAGGAGAGACTAGTATTTGCCCCTTTTTTTCTATATTTCTTTTCTCTAAAATCCTCTTTTCTCCAAATACCTCACTTCTCTTTTTCCTGTTTCTCTTTTCCTGTTTTACAATCCACAAATACGGTCATAAGTCGACGTCACCATATCACACGTCACATTAGAGTCCCACAATAAACTCAGCAAACTCAAACCACCACATGTAACAGATGTGCCTGGCTATCAACCTTATTTGGCAACGCGAAACGTGAAACAATTGGATTGTCATGCTGTCTACCTGCGTATGGCTGACAGGGGGTTTAGGGCTGCCAGAATGAGAGCAGCTTGAGAACGAGCTGGTTGAGATGTCGATATTGAGACAGTAAGGGTTTTGTTGAGCGGGGAAAAATACCCAATTTTTTCCTTGGCGCTAGTGAAATCTGAGACTTTGCCACTCGCGGGTGATGGGAAGGAATAAGTATAAAATAAAAAATAAAATAAAATAAAATAAAATAAAATAAAATAGAGAAACAAGAGAAATCTGGGGAAATGGAATTGCTAATAATCCTTCATAATCCAGTTACAATCAGCTGATAATTACATTCAGGTACCAGGCACAGAATCCTGGCTATCAAACAAAAAATGCTACATTCATTCAGTCTTCAAATCGAATAGATAAATAACCGCTGAACGGCGCGGCCTGCTCTAGCTAGCACTGCACAATTGTCAAGACAACCGCGCAGCCCGCTCAGGCAATAAATACACACCCGGAACGCCAGCGTTACCAGGACTTCTTGTAATAATCCTCCCACATTTTCACATGGACCTCAATCACGTTGCGATCGAGATCCGGGTACATGTTGTACAGATGGTCGACCATCTGCTCGATTGAACGGCACAGGTGGTGGGTTCGCACGTGTACCTGGGCCACTTTGTCGTGCTGGTCGGACCATTTAATTGCCATTTTTTTGGGGTTTTTCGGGGAAAGAAACGGGTTTGAGAGATCCAAAAAAGGAGATGCAAATGCAGAAAGTGAAGTGATGCGGTGTTTTGGTGGGGTTCGTAGCTGGCACAAAGGAGTGGGTACCAAAGACTGGAGGTGGAAGTGTTTGTGTTGGTGGTGGAGGGACGTTTGTGTTTGTGTTTGTGAAAAGAGTTGATGTTGCGTCTGATGGGAACGAGTATATATATAGTCTAGTGTCGCCATGTGGGGCTTAACCTCAGGGGGAAAAGCTTATTTGCGACAGCTTTTGAAAATAAAAGACACAAAAAGATAAAAACCCATCCAATGTGCATGAGACGCTTTGTGTGTGACAAGTGGACCGCAACTCGCACAGGAACACAAGCAGGCACCAGGAGAGAGGGGAGGGAGACAGAGGTGAAACGTCACAGTGAGAGATTTTTCAGTGCCAGAACGAGAAAAATTATTGATTCCAGAAACCTCCTGTTTCATCTTTATTGCGTGATAATTGGGGACTAGGGGGTTTGGTACTGGGTGGCGATTTTCGGCTTTTGGGTCTATCGGGTGGGGATGGTTGTGGTGGTTGGATGTGGGTGTATCTCTGTGATTTTCGTCTTTTTTTTTTTTTTTTTTTTTTTTTTTTTGTTCCTTCGATTTTCGCGATTTTCGCGAGTTTCTAGGTTTTCAAATTTGGACATTTGAAATTTCAATGGGGTCCAGACCTGGAGTGATTACGTCATTATTGATGTCCTACTTCAATCTCTCCATTTCCCCGAACGTGATTTATTATTGTGATTATGTTCGTCATTTGATTTTCGTGATTTTTGCCCATTTAATATCGGGCCCATTGCTCTGACCACCTCTTCCATGCATTGTGCCTGTCAGTCACTTTAAGCTTTAAACTCTGTTGCAGGGTGACTTTGGATCTGTCAGCAAGAAGTAAAGCTTTAGGGGTTGGGGGGATGAAATAATATCTGATAAAGGGCAAACTGGAAAAAGGGCAAAAAAGGAAAAGGGAAAAAAGAGTCATTGCAAAGAGACGCGAAAAGAAGTAATAACGACGCGAACTAATGGGAAACACGGTCGGTCGACGCGATGGCGTCTCCGGGGTTTGACGGTTCCAGTAAAAGTTCAATATCTGTCAGTTTAGACGTTTTCAGACGCCATCAGTCAAGTCCCCAGAGCTGAGTCATTGTGGCCCCAAACGCGACTCTTTTCAGTTTCAGACAGCCCTTTTTTCCCTTTACGTAATGCTTTTATATCCCACATCTATGATACAATTGTTAATATATTAAATAATGCTTTTCGGCCAAACGGCAAAACGTGTGTTGCCATATCCCACCCAATCCCAACCCAAGTCCCAAATCCAAAGAGGCCAAACTTGCATGTCTTTTTTTGCTTTTTCTGCGTTTTTCGCCAAATCTGCTTGCTGGTATTTCTGTCACATAACGCCCCGCCAGTACTTGACCCGTTTGAGCACAAAGGAGTACTCGTGGCCCGGCAAATGGGGCATGAGAGTCACTGCCGATCTTTCGCATGGCTCTCCAATGTTGAGCTCCACGTAGTTGGCCACAATCTGATCTTGTTCGTATCCCCAAGCCATTCTGTCTGGAAGGTGTCTGGAAGGTGTCTGGAAGGTGTGTAGAAGTCGGAGAGTACTTTTGTACTGTTTCAGTGTCTGTGGAGGTGTCCGTTGGTGTCTGTGTCTGAATCTGGCAAATTCTCCGATCCCCAAGCTATATAAATACATCTGGAGTGGTGGCTGGCCAATGCTGATACAGCCCTGGTTTGGGTTTTTACCACACTGAGAACCCATAACCCCAGTTTGAATAATATAATATCGCTTTTTTTTTTCTCTTTCTTTTTTAGCATTTTGCGAACAGAGTCTTTTTTTTTTTGGCGCCAGGAATACGCCCGAACAACTATGCTACAAGGTCGGATCGGGTCCGGAAATGGACGCTATCCCAAGTACAAGGCGCGTCAGGAGTGACAGAAGGCAGACGCTACACTGTTGTCCCGGAAACGGAAATCTAGCCCAAAAAACGTCCACTTTGGATCTCCAGATTGGCGGATAAAAAAAAAAGAACAGCCTAGTAAAAATCCGACAACCGCCTTGACGTCGTTGATTGATCGACACTCTCTCGACACTAATTTTTTGACTTCGACTTCTTCTTGGGGACGTGGTGGTTCCACTGATAGACTTGATACACTTGCCAGTGTGCTGTATGTATAGTATATAGTGCACTTGTAGCAACTTTGACTCAAACAAAAGTTAGCCAGAGTAACCCCTGAAAACAGCCCAGAGTCGAGCTATGTGTCACAATCTGTCACCTCTGTTGCTTACTTGCTTTTGCTGACTCGTATCAGTCATCCTGCTGCCTTCTACGGAACTAGGAAAATGCCACCACAAGAATCCCACCAAGATACTGTCCACAAGCACCTGGACCCGTACATACCAGTCTAGTGATTACCCGGCCGGAAGAAAAATCGACTTTCTGGACGCCACAAAGATGCCACGGAAAAGCTGAGCGGATGAAACGAGAGAGCCGACGATCAGCTTCCAAACGAGCCCGGTTTCAGCTTTCTGACACCAAAAGTGGACGTTCTATACCCTCCCCCAGATGCAACCTTGCACTGTATAGATAGAGATAATAACGGCCGTTATTTTTCGGCTACTTTTTTCGATCGATTTAGGCCCTGGAAAACCTAGACACAGCCTCGAAAAAGGTGGCCAAAACACTACCCTAAAATGTCGCACCGATCCAAGGGGAAAATGGTCCAACATTTCCATTACCCCTGAAACACAAACACAAACAGAGCCCCATTACACCAGTTTCAAGTGGATTTGGCTTTGTGTGCATGTCTGAGAAAAATGCAAGTGGACACTGTACCAGAAAAAATAGAGTTTACGAAAAAACATATATAAACACGTCCACACCCACACCCAGACTTCTTCTGTAAGTGACGTATTCCATAGGATCATTTCTATAGGACATGTCTCTCATGACTTCTTAAAAGAAGCCACTCATTCAAACTTGGTTGATGAGAGAGAACCTGCAAACCCCAGAGTGAGACACTGTTTGCTTGACTGTTTGTCCTTGCGACTCAGTCATCTTATTTTTCCCGGCGCGCAAGCGTTCAAGGAGCGATGATCTTGTCCCGTTGTTTGAGCCTCTCCGGAGGAGTGACTTTGGGTGGGTTTGTATGGCAGTCTGACAAGTTTAGTTAGGTTTTTTTATTATTATAGAAACAGACATGATACACAACGAGAAAGTACGAACTGTAGGTCTTTGTAGTTATAGGATAGATCTATCTTCTCTATCTACGATACGATGCGGGATCTCGTATATGAAAGTTTATCGATAAATGAAAAAAAAAAAACCTCACAAAATTCAACAAAAACTCACAAAATCCCAAAAAACTCATAAAAAACAGTAAAACACCAAACATGCCCAACACACCAGTACAAGTATGTCGTCCGTACCACTACACCACACCCTACATCATAACCTACCATACCCTACCACACCCTACACCATACCCTACACGTCCCCACACCATACCCTACCACCCCTCTACAACTCAAGTCAACAAATTCACTTGAACCAGAGTCACTCTGAAGTAGTCATTCAGAGACAGCTTCTCTGTACAGTCATCCTGCCAGCCACGTCTACAAACTCGCGGCATTACATATACACTCTGGTTTTGCAGCCTGGCCTGCATCATAGTATACAATCAATTTGCGGGTGCAACTAATAAATAATGTTCTTAGTCCCTACTCGTACAAGCACGACTACTTCTTGTAGCCTCTCTTGGCCTCGTCCGACAGCCGCATACTTTCCTTGATGTTGAAGCCGCCCGTCAACAGCTGCTGAATCTGCTCCAGATCCATGCCAGACGTCTCGGGGTACAGGAACCAGACGAAAACCTCTCCCAGAGCACACAGACCGGCGTAGAAGGAAAAGGTTCCTGTGGGCGTAATGTTTTCCAACATGGTCAGGAAGGTGGAAGACACAATCAGAGAGCCAGCCCAGTTGGTGGCAGTGGCCATACCGGTTCCCACTCCTCGAACAGAGATGGGGAACAGCTCAGACTGCTGCCAGGGCACGTTACCGATTCCAGTAGCGTAGAAGGCGACGTAGACGAGCTGGGCAACAAGGACAACGTAGGCCCAGCCGGAAATGTGTTCCTTGTCGAGCGCGTGGTTGGGGTTTTGTTCTTTTTGCTTATCCAGAAAGTGGAAGGCAATGGCGTTGACTACCAGACCCAGAGACATGCCCCAGATGGTTCCCAGGAGAATTCGACGTCGGCCAATTCGGTCAATGACCATAAAGGCGACAATGGTGAAGACAAAGTTGGTGCCTGCAACAATGATGGAGACGGCAGTAGCGTTGTCAAAGCCCACCACCTCGAAAATGGTGGCGGAAAAGTACATGAGCGAGTTGAAACCGCAAAACTGCTGGATGCCCTGCAGACCGCAGGCGATGATGAGGGCTCTGAGGTTGCTGGGCACCATGTACAGCTCTTTCATCGTGTTTTTAGCTCGCTGGACGGTAGTCAGACCAGACTCCTTGTATGCATTATGCAGCATGAGTTCATGGAGCTTTCTGTCGAGCATGGCGTCGTCGTTGGTAGCATACGTCTTAGCCAGTACCTTTTTGGCTTCGGCAATCTTGTCTTTTCTGACCAGGTAACGGGGCGTTTCAGGCATGAAGACAAAGATGACCATCTGCACAAAGGCAGGCACCATGGACAGACCGACGAGAATTCGCCAGCCCTGATGGACATGAGCCATTCCAGCACCAATTCCGTAGGCTACCAACTGGCCTCCTGTGATGGCCAGAACGTTGAGAACCACCAGACGGCCTCGAATTCGGGTAGGAGCGAGCTCGGAAATGTACAAGGGAGCACACAGAGACGCAATACCGACTCCCCAGCCCATCACGAACCGGCCACCGATCATGGTCCACACAGTATGGGCTCCACACTGGATGGCTGCTCCTACCAGGAACAGAATGTTGGCAAAAGTGATGACCCACTTTCTGCCGAAAAAGTCGCACAAAGCGCCGGCAATAACGCCTCCCAGAAGCGCTCCCAACGACGTGGACGCTGTGATGAGCTCCTTGTCTCCGTTGGACAGCGCTCGACCAAGATCCTCCTTGATGACCACCAGGGCACCCGACACATAGCCCGTGTCGTAGCCAAACAGAAAGCCCGAAATGGACGCCAGCGCAACCAACACAAAGACAAACGGCGAGATTTTCTCTGCCTCCAGATTGCCCTCGGAAATGGAGCCTGTGGTCTCATCTCGGGTGCTGGTGCTCGACATGCCTCTCATGATGTGAGTGGCTTCATCGGCACTGCTTCCAGAAGATGACGCCGACCCGGAGGTGGTGATCTGGCGGTTTTTGTCCAGCGACATTAGTTCTAACGAAGTCAACGTGAGGTTTGGGTGAGGAGGAAGTAGAGTGAGACGTGGATTAGATTGAGTATACTACGGCTAGTCTGGGCTAACAAAGTTAATTGGGGGGGGTGGAAGTATGAGTAAGGGTTGGTTACGTATTATGTAATGAAGAGCAGGAGACAATGGCCTTACGTAATACCAACAATATATATATAGCCTGCCCCTCGATCATACTATCGTACCTGGTACCCCTATTGCTACTCACGTTGCTACTTTGGCTTTCTGTAAAAAAATTAAGCTAAGATTTCGCCTTTTGGGAAAAAGTTTTTGTCTTTTTGGCACCCCCAAAATAAAAGAACAGGGTGCACAAACCTACTTTATGCGTGGGGGGAGGGGTCTGGAAATGTATGGCAGGGTAGGGGGGACGACAAGCAATGTTTTGGCCTGTTTTTACGGGAAATTCGGCCTTTTTTCCGCTTTTTAACGCATTTTCCGTATTTTTTTCCCGTTTCATTTCCCCAATTTAAACTACTCGTACTTTACACCGTTTGCCGTTCCATAGCCGTCCATCCGAACATGTTGCAACCAGCACATCATGTCGTACATATAGGCCGCATAGCCGGACTAATAATGTCGCGTGAGCGGATAAATGGCATGACTAAGCGTGAAGGCAGCAGGCGGGTGATGACTAATCGTGAGGTTGTGAGGTGGTACTTGTAGTTGTTGAGTAGCAGGGTCTCTAGACTCGAGTATCATTTAAGCACTATCAAAATTATCACCAAAAGTGGAAAAACACGGAATATTTACCAAAATACAGAGATATGTATACCAGTGGAAAGCTGCAGGTCTGCAGATTCCAGAAATGCCTTTCTCTGGGTGTAATGAATAATTCTGGTCGGGATCATGGATTGAACTTATAGTCTTTCTATAGTCTTTTTATAGTCTTCTATAGATGAAGTAGCATAGATGTTAATGGAGCTATGTACTTAGTCATTTCACAGATCTTGTACTCCTGCAATACAGTCCACTCTACCTCTAGTTCTACTTTATGTCTACCTCTACAAGTATTTCTAGTTAAAGCCCTACATGTAGTCCTAGCTCTACTTCTATATGAGCTTCCACAACTATTAAGAACGACATAGACAAGTAAGATGGTCATGGAACGCATCAGACGTGCCTAAATGGGCTTTAACGATCTTGTAGGTTCCTTTTACTGTCACCAAAATGCCTGTCTTACTATTTCTTTCGAGTTCAGCACTTTTTTCATTCTGAGATGATTTTTTTTCCAGGAAAAAGCTGAGACTGTTGTAAAAGCTAGGGGAATTGATTGGAAGAGTCTTGACGGTATCTAGAACACCTTTCTCAAGTCTCCAGGACAGTAATCTAAGTTTTGGCTACAATTCTATAGCAGTTCTGACTTCTCCAGATGGTCCAAGGCGTTTATCTACACCTATACTTCTACTCATGATAACATCCAGGGTCTGGTTCTACTTTAGTTCTAGTTGTAATTGTACTCACCTATCTTCTTCTACACATAGTTGTACTATATCTCATTCTAGCCCGTCCTAATAATGTACCCCACATACAGAACTGTCCCCAACTTCATAAGTAATATTCACATGGGTACAGAGACTTGACCAATGTACTTATTGAAGCTCGAGTATTCCCATGGCACACTGTATTTCTATTATTCTACCTCTTTCCAACTATACACCTACGTCACAACTTACCCCTGGCTGCTAGCCGTATACTTGGATATTGATTGTTGTACTGCTACATCTAGTCCAGGATCAATATCACTAGCTCTAGATCCGATTCAAGATGTACTACTTGCTCTACTTGTACGTGTATTTGTAATTCCAATTCGGTTTATTATTGATTCCTCCTCCTGTAGCAACCTACCCTTCCAACAGCAGTTCTACTCCAAAAATACTCCCAATTTTGTTAGTTCTATGCCCACATCTAGCTCAAGTTCAATTCCCACTCCAGCATCTGTTGGTGCTGCTTCTGCATCAACCAACTTCCATCTCTTTCCCTGTTTGAACACCAACAATCCATAATTCATAATTCACATAACTTCCCTCAACTTGGCCAAAAATACTCGTATCATAATGGCGAGCTAGCCTGAATCTTCTTAAGACTCAGTAGATTCTAATGATACCATGAACGTCCTGTATACCACATTTTGTCTACTTCTATCAGCCACCCTCCTGATTCTATGTTATCACACAACTGCCAGTAACTCCTTCAATAATAGTTACATCAGCCTGAAAACTAGGTCTTTCAGGTACCACAGATCAGGGGATTCAGATGGTTCTTTTATTTCTACTCTTACATCTCTTATTCACTTTTAACACCGATAGTAAAAAATCGTTCTTCACACTCCGCCAAATAGAACTGCCTTCTTGGCTAGGAAAAAGGCGACATTGTTATGAGGACTTAGCTAGGGCATTTATGAAGGCTGCTATATTCCGAAAATTCCATTCGGGCTTCCTCTGCTATCTTTTTGTCTCACTCAAACACCAAAAATCACGTTTCACGTATTCACCGAACTGCCTCTAGCTTGGCCAATAATGTCGACATCTCTATGGGGATTTAATCTGGGTAATATACGGTAAAAGAGCATTACAATGCCCTCATTTAGCTTTCCACTCTGATATATATACAGCTTCTACCCCCGAAACACTCATCATTGTCTTCTGACTGAACTGCCCTCAACTTCACAAGTAATATCCATATGATTACATAGACTTGACCAACGTATTCCTTGGAGCCAGGCAAGTCCAACGGTACCCCTCATGTCTCCTTTACTACATATCCTTCCGTTTTGGCATAGACATCAGTTCTTGTTTTGTTGATACAGCTGCTTTTAGCTCTCTCAGAAATACCCCTATGACCAAAGCAACTTGACCATAGAGTCTCCAGGGTTGAATAGGTGCATATGCAACCTTTCTTTTCTCCTCCACTTCTTTCCCAGATTTTTTTTTCATTTAAGTATTATACTGTAACACTCCCCCAACAAGATATGCTCCTAACTCGCTCGGAGATAGTCCCATCATTGTGGCGAATTGACCAGTGTATTTATCCCAGCTTGCATATTCAGTAGACACCTCATGTTTCTCCAATCTATAGCTACACCAACTACTGTACGAGTTGCTGTACTGTGGTTGTAGTTGCAATAGCAGTAGCAGTAGCAGTAGCAGTAGCAGTAACAGTAGCAGTGATTATAATTCAGTCTAACATTCGTCTGTTCATAATCTGTTCATATCGTCACCTATATACACCTCCATCCTTCAATTCCTTTCCATTCCTTCTATGTGTTACAACTCCTGCAACCGCTTTGCAGCTCCTTCGGCGGTAATATCTCTCTGGGGCATTCCAAGCATCTCGAAACCGACCTGGAACTTTTTCACCGAGGCAGATCTCAACAAGGGAGGGTAGAAAAGCAGCCGAAGATGCTCATAAGGACAGTCTTCCACGTCAACAAAAGACTGATGAATACCCATAGAGTAAGGGAACGAAGTGTTGAAGAGCTTGTCGTATTTTTTCGTGAGCACCGAAATGGCGTCTGCCAGATGCTCGACTTGAGCCGAAGACAGCTTTTTGATGGAAGAAACACGTTCTTTGGACACAATCATCGTCTCAAAAGGCCAAACAGCCCAATAAGGTACCACCACGAGAAACGAGGCGTTCTGGTAGACGATTCGTTCGTTTTTGGCCAGCTCCAAGTTGACGTAATCCACCAGCAGATCTCGGTTTTTTTCGTCCTTGTACTTTTTCAACGAATCGTACTCCATCTGCGGCTCTTCAGGAACAACACTAGTATTCCACACCTGGCCATGAGCATGAGGATTAGAACAGCCCATGGTAGCTCCTTTGTTTTCAAAAATGAGAGAGTACTTGATTCCTCTGCTCTGGGCCTCAGTGTACATTTTCTGCCACGTTTCAATCACCTTTTCAATCTGCTCTACAGACATTGTAGCCAGCGTCACATTGTGTTTAGGAGAAAAACAAATGACCTGACAGTATCCAAAAACGTTGTCTTTTCGAAACAGATCTGTTTCAAGATCAGAGGACTCTTTTCCCAGTGTTTTTTTAGCTTCTTCAGCTTTCTCAACAACCTGATCCACCTCAGCTGTCTGCTCAAAAACAGCACTGAAATCGTTCTCAAAAACAAACGTATCGCGGTAATCCGGATTCAGCTCGCCGTTAATACGAGCGTTACGAGGACACAAATAGCACTTGTCGTCGTACTCGGGTTTTGTGTCCTTTGTAGGCTCCTCTTGCTGTCCTTGCCAGGGTCTCTTGGCTCGATGGGGAGAAACAAGCACCCAAGATTGCCGCAAAGGGTTATATCGTCGGTGGGGAATATCTGAGGCCTCAAGAGTCATGTTGGGGGCACGTGGATCAGCTCTGGAAGAGAAAGAAAGCGGATCTATATGCTTCGGCTAAAAGCTGGGGTTTATCCGGAGACGAGGTATAATTGCAGTAGGGTTTGGTGCATGAAGGAGAGGCGGGGGAAGATGTGTTGTAGAGATGGAGGGGGGAAAGGTATGGGGAAACTGAAGGTGGGAGGTTGTTCGGAGAGGCGGTATTGGTCGATTTCCTCTTTTTTGGACGTTTTTGGACAAAATTGCGGTATTTGAAGGAGGTGTAGTTTGGATGAAAAACAGTGTTCTACCTGCAGCTCTGCAAGTGTGTTGCTGGACATAATCCGGATACTGGGAGAGGTGAGTGGGAATGGTAAAAGACAGGTTAAGATGCGTTTTCAGGTTATGACTGGTGGTTTTGGTTGGATTTTGTCTGTTTTTCCTTCGTTTTGTAATCACAGCTTTTTTATTTTCTCCTTTTTCTTCATTTTTTGTTTTTTTTTTGTTCTCCTTTATTTCTTACGGTTTACTTAGCATCCTGAGTACATTGATCATCTCAGTAATGTCGATACATACATCGGGAAAGGTCTGTTTGTGCCTTAATCACTTTTTCCAGCATTATTAAGTCATTCCAGCACTTTTCCTGCAATATTACTTATTCTCAGGAACTTATACTTCTTCTTCACCTCCCCATCAATATGACCTCTCTGGTCATCTCGCTTAACATCAAAGTTGGTATGAAAATACTCTAGGACTGCAAATAGAGTGAACAAAAAGGAGGATCCAAATAGCTGAAAAACAGGTATTATCTCAATTTAACCAAGTAATTACACACAACTCACCACCCACAACCTTTTGCACTCTTCACTTTTTCAAATCCATCTTTTTTTACAACTTTTTTACTCCCACCTATTTTTTTCTTCCTGAATCAAACTTCTTCCCAACCATACCGATCAACCAACCTCGCATAAGCAACTCTACATCTCATCTCATCACCTCCAAACCACTCCAAAATGGCAAAAAAAACAGCGCAAAAAAACGGAAAAATCGCCGCATTTCCGTGGCCCAAATCGCTGCTGGACAACGACCCGTCCAAGTCGTATTCTGTGGAAACTGAAACGATTCTCAAAAACCAGATTTACGTCATCCACGGATTCCTACCTCCAAAGGCGTGCAAAGATCTGGTCCAGACAATAGTCAAGACAGATGCTGACGAGTCTCACTCGTTCAAAATGGAAACCACTCCGCTGACTAAGAGACGAGATTACGCTGCTAGAGTGAATGATCGAGGAGCGGTTCAAGATACAGGAATCTGCAATTATCTGTGGCACCAACTGGAGCCTATAATTGAGTCCGAACCTCAGCTGTCAGACCTGAAATCGGCCTTTGGACTCAATCCCAACATCAGAATGTACAGGTATACTCCTGGCCAGTTTTTCGACCAGCATTATGATGAAGCTGTGAGATGTGTGGTGGGATCTACAGCCTGTACAACACGATGGACGTTGTTATTGTACCTGTCCGAGTGTCAGGGAGGCCAGACAATGTTCTATGAAGATGGAGGAAAGTCGTATGAGGTACAACCGACCAATGGAAGTGTGCTGTTGCATAAACATGGAGAGGACTGTTTGTTGCATGAGGGAAGAGAGGTTACGGGAGGAGAAAAGTGGATTTTGCGGTCGGATGTTGCGTGGAGGAATTGAAGGACACACAGTGCACACGCTAGTGTGCATGTGATTACCGAGGGAGCAAGTGACCCAATAGTGACAGGAAGAAGTACTTGAAGCACAGGAAAGCACTGGAAAGAAGATTCACGATAAAGAAAAGAAGGAGGATGCGACAGATCTTGTGGATCTCTGGTGATAGAAAGTCAGTGCTTTTCTACCAGGTAGTGTGCTATACTCTCTTCTGTTTCTGGATATGGACATCAAGAAGATACCTGAAGTTATGCTCACTTAAGGGTATCAGAAGGAGTTAAGTCAAACGAGGAAAAGTTCAAACTGGTGTTCTGAGTTGGCATATCTTGACTAACAACGACCCTGTTACCTTTTGGCGTCTTTCGACCTCTCTGGGGGTTCTATGACATCAGCTTCATGGACTATGTTCTCATGGTCTGTTTCATATGGGTTAGGTGTTTTGTTGAACTTTTGAGCAGTGAAATGTCGCCATTTCTGAGCCATCAGAGCAAAAAGAATGTCTCTTTAACTCACTGAAAATACTGTAGTGAGTCTATCACTGTACCTTCAACACTGCCATACACTCTACTCATAAAATATAAGGTGAGAATATTCACCCTTCATACTGTAAGAATATTCCCACTGTAGAACAATAGCACAACAGAAATAGTCCAATAGTACCTCAATCTCCCCTTTAAAAACCCAACCTACTAAACACACAAATTCCAGAAAAATGCACTCTTCAGATTTCCCCAGTTCCTCCACGTGACCTTTTTACCATTCACCTCTCCTCCCCACATTCCCACCTTGCTCCCAACTCTATTGCTCCAGAATTATGTCATCCTGCAGCAAGATATATGGTCCCATATAACCACTACTCACCTCAACTTCACATTCGCCACACACACTCACCACATTAGAAATGTCACAAAATCAACAGGCAGCACAACCATCATCTTCCCGCACACAAGTGATTGAACGTGAAGCGTCTCCAGGCGTTCTCACGGTCCGAGGAGCAGCAGAAGAGGAAGACGCCAACGTTCGATTCACAGAGGAAGTCGTGGACAACGAACACATGGACAAAAAGAAGTCGAAAATCTGCTGCATCTACCACCCTCCAGCTGAGTTTGGAGAGTCGTCTGAGGAAGAGTCGTGTGGATCAGATGACTCTGGACCCGAGTCAGACGAAGGCGATATTCCTAACGCCCGAAAACCCAAGAAGAAAAACAAGGGCAAGTGTGGAGGACACAGAGACCCTTCTCCCAACGCTTATGAGAGAAAGCCCCGACCCAAGCGGAGTTAGATGCATTATGAATGATACGGATGGACTATGGTAGTGATGAACTGTACTAGAAAAGTTGAGTAAGGACTGTATTGGTAGTGCTTAGTAATGGGAGTAAAGCAGTGACAGTGTAAGACGGATCAAGTTCGTGGTCTCACATACAACCGTACATACTCGTATATCTATTCTCTTTCCAATTTTGAAATCGCTTAGTAACCTTCATAGTATCAAATAAGGTTTTGATCTCTCCATGCTCAACATGAGAAATGAGCATCATCAAGGCTCTCACAACACATCATCAAAATGTCGAGACTGACCAACACAGACGTGAGTATGAGAGGAGGGGGAGGATAAGAACGAGACTCTTAATCTGTTTCTCAAACTGGAGTTACACAGTTTCACGTGTCTCCATGTCTCCATGTCTCCATGAGTTCATATCTCCATCTCCACAACACTCTCCATGTCTCTGTCACACTAACACAGTTCATCGCACAGCTGAAATCGGCGTTCGACGGCATTGCCAGCAAGGAAAAGAAACACTCGCTGTACTTTACACAAAAACGGCTCACTCCCGTGCGAGTGGTGCCCGAAGAGCCGACACAGGAGTACCCTCTGCTGATCCGAGTGGCCTACACGACTGGCGGCAAAAAGACCAAGCTGACGACCGAAGTGGATCCTTCCAATCTCGACGAGTTTTGGAAACAGTACACGGAGGTGATGAAGGCAGGCATGGCGCTCAAGAAGAAGGACAAGAAGCGAAAGCGAAAGTAGTGGTTGGGATGATGGAAAAATGAATTATTAGAGGCCTGGAAGGCCTCGTATTGCCTGGTTTTGTATTACTTGGGTGTGTATTTGGTTGGTGCAAAAGGAAGTATGTTCTTGTGTATTGCATTGATTACTGTACTTGAAGATGTGATGTGGTTGTAGTCAGAAACTTGTAGATACAGCAAAAGTAAGGGAAACGGTTAAAGGATGATTTTTGTATCTTGTCAGCGTTCTTACAGTCTCATCTGCGCTATCACAGGTACGAGTACTTTATTCTAAGTTATGTAAGGATAGGAGCTGTATGAAAAAAAGAAGAAAAAAAAAAGAAGAAAAAGAAGAAAAAAACAGAAACTACTTTAGAACATTAGAGGACGAGAGTGGAAGCCATAAATTATGTTAAAACGACTCTAGATGACCCGTAGGACTGACAAAACCAACTTATTCTAGGTGTCTGGACAAGTTCCTGACGTGAGATACAGCGTAGGTATGTATGTACATACAGTACTCAAACCACTGAGCCTAGATTTTGATCCAAGACAGCTGGAGGTGTCTAGACTTGAAATAAAGAGATTTCAGACTGTTTAGAATGCCATGAGCAACTTCTTCCTGTTCTCTTGTTATTATGACGCCTGCTGTAGGTGGTGTTGTCCGTCTCCCCTAAAATATTAGTTGTCATTTGGTAGATGAAATACTTGATAAGAAGCCGAGAAATGTTGACAAACTTCTGTATTCTGGTCTATAAATTGATTCAACCAACTGCTTGACTTCTACTGGTTTTATTACACCAATTATCGACTTACTTTACTATACTACATCAGTGACTGAACGAAGAATACTTCACATAATACAGTTAACTACCTGGTACCTCTGTCTTCCTAAACTTCTAAACCAA
Organism: Yarrowia sp. E02; assembly: GCA_017639365.1. Classification (NCBI taxonomy): domain Eukaryota; kingdom Fungi; phylum Ascomycota; class Dipodascomycetes; order Dipodascales; genus Yarrowia; species Yarrowia sp. E02. Next base: position 1,617,223 of record JAAQQX010000003.1, on the reverse strand, counting down.
GCCTCTTCTCAAGATAGGAAGACTAACATTTTCACCTCAGTTATACCACCTCAGCACTAGTCTCTGTACAGTTCGTCCTAGTCTCACTAACAACTGTATAATGCACACTACAGTGGTGTAGGTACGATATCAGAATCTGACAGTCTCATACATCTCCACAAAACCACTCCTTCGATTTTTCCCCTCGATTTTTCAACTCCCCAAATTTCCTTCATTTTATCCATTTTCCTTATATTATTTCCCATTAATTCACAAATCACGTTCCCCCCACATAATAATAATGCCATCTCTCTGGCGAAATTAGACTGGTCCTGCACTTGGAATGCAGCCATGTACTTTTAGGTGGGGCATATATATCCACGAATAAACACTTTTTCCGGAAAAAAAACTTACAGAAATACTAACAAAGCCCCGCCCAACAAATCTGTCAACTCAGATTTTCTCTAACCCCTTTACTCACCATTCTATCCACCTCCCCACCCTGCTCTATCGGAATCCGTCAAACTTAGCTTGCTTGGCCAAAGTCTAAACTGTTATCATACACGCAACGAGACAATCTATCCTCACGATAATACTACACTGCAGACGTACTGAAAGACAATAGCAACAAAAACCAGCACGAAAACGGTTCGTTATTGTTCATTATCAGACTAACAACTACACTAATACAGTCACCCCGGTAACCCACAACCACCTCCACCTCCACCTCAAACACCTCCTCCACCCTACCTCTCCTAGAACAACATACCTCGGTCGTCAGTCCAGGCAACGCTAGAGTTGCACAACCCCCCCGCAAGACTCTCTTCTCCGCAGAAAACGCCCCGGCTGTACAGTCTCAGAATGGACTCGAGAAAACTGGCTCTGCTGTGCTCGTTTCTGGTGGCCTCGGGATGCGGTACCATGTACGTGTATTCGGCCTATGCTCCACAATTGGCCTCACGGCTGCACTTTACGGCCTCAGAATCGCAGATTATCGGACTCTGTGGAACCGTAGGAGTATCGTTTTTGGGAATTGCTGCAGGAATCATCATTGACAAGTACGGCACAACCGCTCCCATTGTTCTGGGAGGCGTGTTTCTGCTGTTGGGATACTCGCTCATCACTCTGTGCTACGCCAAGACGATTCAGAGCGTCTTTCTGTGTGCTCTGGCTCTCATGACCGCAGGTTTCGGGTCGGGAATGTCCTTTGTAGCCAGCATCAAGGTGTGTGCTCTCAACTACCCCGAAAACAGAGGCACGGCCAGCTCAATTCCCTTGGCGGCTTTTGGCCTGTCTGCTTTTTTGTTTTCGACAATGGCAGGCATTTTCTTCCCCGGAAACACTCAAGGATTTCTCATTCTGCTGACCCTCCTCACCTCGTCTCTTTCTCTGGCACTGGTGCCGTTCGTAAGAGTCATTCCAGCCATTTCTCACGCTGAAGACGAGGCACTACTAGACGACGCATGCTCCTCCTCGTCCTGCGACAGCGTGGACATCTACGGAATGTCGCTGTTCAAAAACATTGACTTCTGGAAACACTTTTTCATCATCGGATGCATCGCAGGATGTGGACAAATGTACATCTACGGCTGTGGCTACGTGATCAGAGCACTTGTGGGTCCAGATGTGGAAACTTCAGGAGTTCAATCGTTCCATGTCGGAATGATTTCTCTGCTCAGTTTCTGTGGAAGACTTTTGTCAGGATCTATCTCAGACGTGCTGACTAGATACCGCTTCTCAAGACTCTGGATGATCTTCATCTCCCTGGCTCTGGGACTGGTAGGCAGTATGCTGGCTACTGTCGTCACAGATATCTCCTATCTGTGGATGGTATCGCTGGCGTTTGGACTCTCGTACGGCTTCTGCTACGGAGTCTACCCTACCATCATCGCGGAGATGTTTGGAATGACCTACTTTTCGCAAAACTGGGGCTACGCGGGCTCTTCGGCGGTTTTTTCCGCCTACTTTTTCACCACAACTTTCGGCAAGGTGTTTGACTCGCACTCCAAGGGCGACGTTTGCTATGAGGGCGTCAACTGCTACAAGTCGGCCTTTTCCATGGCCATTTACGTCTTTGCTGTTTTTGTTGTCATGACCCTGTACATGATCCACAATAACTATCAGAAGTTTAAGCAGTAGACAGCGGGGAGACAACAGCATGGAGAGTTATAGATATATAGAATAGATAAGATGTATGCGTTGTGGATGGAGTAGGGGTGGGGGTAGGGGTGGTGGTATCGTAGTGGCTGGGGTATCGTACTGGTTGTGACAAGCAGTGGTATCAAAACAGTACCAGATTCGCACCGCACTCAGCCTGGCCATACTCCTCAGGTAGGTCAACCAGGATTAACAACCATTCTAGTCAACAACGACATGAGACCAGACATGGCTGTTTCCGGATCGCTTGGAAACGGGTCACACTCGTCAGCTTCACCCTCGTCATCCATCTCCAGTCTCGCCTGAAGCCGCTGACGGGCCTCTTTTCGAATCGTGCGCATGTCGAGATTACTGCTCGGCCATCTGACCACGACATCCAAAAAGTGGCTGGCCAGAGCCTGGACCTGCTGCGCCTTAAGTAGCTCGGCCTGTAGCGTCTCCATTTTGGTTTCAAATGCGGAAAGCTGCTCGCAAGTGAGATGGCCGTTGGTGACACGGGTAGTGTGGGTGAGTTCTTGGCCCAGTGCGTCGACTCGGATTCGTGTGAGGCGAATTGTGTCCATTGCGTGTTCTCGCATCAGCACCAGGTTGACCACCACGTCGTGCAGTGATGTCATGTTGAGGAGGGTAAGGATTACACCGAGAGTGTAAGAGTGAAGGGTTTGGTATCACACGGACAGTGTCAGAAGGGTCAGGTATCACACCGACAGCGAATGGTCAGGCTAGGGCGGTTAGGTACAACAGATGAGTTGTATTTCAACAGTGAATCACAGGGTGATATCACTTCAAGTGTGTGGTCACTTGGTATCAAATATGGGGTAGCTGGAGTGGCTTGGGTATCAAGATGTGGTCAGGTACGGTTACCCTAGTAACTCTCCAGGTCAAAATCCACTCTTCAGTGTGGTATCCGAGCTGTTCTTGGAGCAGTAGAACGAGGCCTGAAGACAAAGCCAAGTGGATATAGAGCAGAGGAAAGGGGGTATTTAAGGTGTCCTGGGAGTTGGGTCATGTGGCTAATTAGAGTGATAATAAGGGCATATTAGAGAGAAATAAGGTCATATTAACGGAAATAAGGTCATAATAAAACAGAAAATAAGGAGTAAAAAGAGGAAGAAAAATAGACATACAAAATGAAACAAAACAATGGTGTGAAGAAAGACAGTATTTGAAAACTACAGGCTACAAGAATGGGCTAACGAAGAGGTAGCCAATCATAATGAGACACTTGAAACTAGAATAGGTAACTTGTCCCTATCTTTATACATCTTCACCTACAAGTAGCTACCTATACAAGTAAAGCTATGTCTTTACCCTACTGCTCTAAAAGAACCTCTTCTAGTAACAGTATCAATTGCACTATTTCACTGCCGAATCCTGTCCAATCCAGACTCTAGAAATGCTGTATGGGAATGCTTGGCTATCTCTAGAATGCCACCAGGACATACTGAGACCTCTGTCTATGATTATGTGGATTGTAAGACTGCTCAGAGATTGCCGTGGAGTCCAATAGAGCTTGCCTTAGAACTTCTGTCGTGTAGAGTCGTTCCTAGACCAGTAGGACGTGTACGTGTACTTTTCTTGTACTGTTAGATCCTGTACTGTAACGGTCTCATGCCTCTGACGTCATATCTCCACGTAAGTACCTATTTTCACTGCGAAAAGCCCGGAATGGGACTCTCCTCCGGCAGAGGAAAGCTCTTGTCGTCTTCGGGAGCGTCGGAAAAGATATCTTCGTCAGCACTGCTGCTTCCACTGCCGTTCAGATTCGGTGCGGAACCTCCTTGCGGGGTTTCCTTGATGGCCTTTTCGATCGACAGCAGCGTGTGTTCAAACGACTCGATCCGTGTACCGAGTTCACCCTCCATGACTGCCAGCTTCTTCTGGAGCTCTTCCAGCTGGCTCTGGAGCTCGTTACCAATCTCCATGGGGGTCACAAACTCGGCTTTTTCGGCCTCTGTGGGCAGCAGTGGCGTCATGGGCGTCATGGGCACCTCATTGTTGTCGTGACTGTCGTTACTCGTCATTTTGGACCGGGTCTGGTGTGTGTTAGGAGGTTGAATACACGAGATACATGCAGGACATGCATGTTGGAACTTTAACGAGGGGGGTTTGAGGTGAGAGTAAGAGTGGGGTGAATATGGTGCAGTTATTAGGGGAACAAAAAGGAATAGAGAAAATCTGAAGAGTGCAAAGTGTTTGAAAAGGCGAGTTTAGTCAGTTTCTACTCTTTGGGTCTTTTTTGAGTAGTATTGGTGGAGTTGATAGGACCCTTTTCGTTCTGTAGTCTTAGTAGAAGTTACACTTCATTTAACGGGAGAGTGAGGATATGGTGAAGAAGAGATATGGTGCAGTTATTTGGAGAACAAAGAGAGATAGAGAAAATATGAAGAGTGCAAAGTGTTTTAAATGGCAAGTTTAGTCAGTTTTTACTCTTTGAGCCCCTTTGGAGTAATATTGGTGGAGTTGATAGGACCCTTTTCTTCTCTGTAGTCTCAGTATAGTTACACTTCATTTCAGTATCCAAAACCAAGTCCTTCATTTTGCCTCTCTTTATATTCAGTTTGACCATGATTATCTTACTTTTATAGACCTTCAATTCGGATAAAATGATACCCAATAATGTACACCTAGAATTCAACCAATGTCCTACTTGCCCACAGGATCATGGTAACATTCAAATAAAGAAAAGAAGGCGAAAAAAACTCATTTCTTGTTCACATACACAGTCATTATTTACTTATTTACCAACTACTGCGACAGTCTCCTCCTCTCCTCCTCTCCTCACCCAGTTTCCTACTTCTTCTCGTCGTCCAGCTTAATTCCCATTCGGCTCATGACGTACTCCTGAGCACCCACACCAATGGTCAGACCCAGACCCTCCTCGATCCAGTCAACCACCCAGTCCCGTGTGTCCACGCCCTTGTCTGCATGCGGGTTTTCCTTCTCGTCGAGCCACTGGGCCCACTGCGAGGGGAAGGACTGGGAGTTGATGGTTGTTCCAAAGTCGTGGTCGGGGTCAGCTACTCGAACGGCAAACTGGAACTTGTTTTCGTCCACAAACGGCTGGATCGACACAAAGATGGACGACACCCGGATGGTAGGCTCCTCCTCGGGAATAGACACTTCAGGATCGTCTTCCGGAGAAGGTTCGGGCTTGGCGTCCTTTTTGGTGTACTCTTCGAGAGTGGCCATGGCGAGCTTTTCGGCCTGTTGGGCAGTACCGGCAAAAATGTTGAGGTCTCGAGTCACAGAAGCGTCGGATCCTCGTCGATGACGCTCCTTGCCCTTCTGCACCACGAGCTTGAGCTCTCCTCCGCCCTCCACCTGCTGCATGACCTTGGAAAAGACGTTGTAGACAATTGTGTCGATGGCCGGGTAGCCCACAAGGTCGTGGAACACGTGGATCTTGAGCTGCTCGTGTCGCGAAATGGGAGGCGCAATGGTGTCCAGAACGGTCGAGAATAACGACTGTTTTTTGAGCATTTCGGTGAGTCCGGCCACGGTGATGGCAGGCTTGCTTTCGCCCCGTTCAGCGGCTTCAACCTCCTGGTTGGTGAGCTCCTGCAGCTCCTTGACCTTGGCTTCAGCCTGTTTGACAGCAGCCGAAGCAGTGTCCCAAATGCCCTCCTTGTTTCTGTTCCACCAGGACAGAGCAGCTCCAATGGCAGCGCCAGCGTCTACGGGAGCAGCAGAAGCCGCGTGGTCGACCTCGGAGTCGTCTTCAGCCTCCTTTGGCTCCTCCTTGACGCTCTTGACGGCATCTTCAATGCTCATGTTTCCGCTCTGAACCTCGCTCTTGACCTTTTCGATGCCGGCCTTGGTGGCAGGAGTGGCCTTGGGGTTCTTTGCGAGCGAATCCAGAAAGCCCAGAATGTCATCGTCGTCCTTGACAGCGCTTTTCTTGTCTGAAGAAGAAGAAGCAGCCGTGTCTTTCTTGTCGCTCTTGGGCTTGGACGTCTTGTCGCTCTTGGCCTCGGACTCGAGCGAATCCAGCATGGACAACACGTCGTCTGTCGTTTGTTTCTTGTCAGTCATGGTGTCTGTAGTGAAGAAGAGTGATGGTGTGATACTGACCTGACCTTAGTATGCGTGTCCCCCAATCCTCCAAAGGTTATCGCCAGTAAGCAGCGAGACGAATTTAAAAATAAAAAGAAATTAAATGAAAATGCGGGAGGAGAATAACACATAAGAAGGCGGTATTTGGGGATATTTTGAAGGAAAAGGAGGTATTTTTGTGTGGGATTTTTTGCTTAGTAAGCGGATTCTGACGGATTTTGGCTGTTATCTACTTTTTTATCGTGTTTACTGTCGCTCTTATGATCAGCACACTCTTACACAGCACTCTCACAACACCCTTACAGCACACTTAGGCAGTATGCTTATTTCGCGAGTGCGTCAGAATGGGGTGCAGCAAGAGAGAAGATATTGTTGGGAATGGGAAATTTGAAAAGGGACAGGTTTTACATGATTTGTGAGTGTATTTGTGGTATTGCTTTGTCTTATCGACCTGACGGTTGCTGAGGTTAGGTTTTTATCCTGGTTGGCTTTTTATCTTTCTCTTTAGCTATCTGGGGTAGAATACAGTGATAACAAGCTGAGCTAGATGTTGCTATTGGAACATCATGGTCTGAATATTTCAAGATACTGGGATACTGGTCTAGTTATTGGACTCTAATAAAAGACTAGAGGAACAGGACTTTGGATAATGGACTCAACATGAGACATTGACAGTATCACTAGTGAGAAACGTGGTAGACTTATGGACTGAAAGTGTCTAAACAGTCTTAGACTCATGTTGGGTATCTCTATCAGAACAAGAGGTCTTACTTAAAGGTGATCATGACTCAAACTCGTTGATTGAAGCTGTCAGACAATCCATGGGGTTAATGACAATATAAATTGCCGTCGAATTCGTTAAACAGTCAGACCACTTGTATACCTTGGTGTCTACTTCTACCTTGGATGTTGGGAGTAGCCATCGTCTAAAACAGAGGCCCAAATCCATCTCTACACTCTTCTGGTAAGATACAGTAACAACTGTTGAGATCACAGCAAGTTGTTCCTGAAACAACACTTCTTCATTTGAAAAAGAACCAATTGACAAGGGAGTGACCTCCAAGTTGCCAAAAGAATACTTGCCCTGGATATTCTGTCTGTAAGTGATAAGACAGACTATTTGTAAAGAGCAATCATGACAAGGCTCTTACAGTATATCCCACGAATAGTCAATATCTAACCAGCCTTTTAAATAATGAGCTCACAACGGGACCATGGGGTATATGGACATCGATAACCGAACCGTTTGTCTTGGTCTGTAGAGTATCCATTAACTGGAAATGTAGATATCACTGTCCTCAACCTCCAGTCAACAAACACGACTGTAATTAACCAACTCAATTCTACTTGCTTGCTACTTGCTAGCTACTTTCTGTATTTTACACCAATTTTTATGACTATTTTTTTATGACTCCTATTCTTACTTGAATGTACAACGCACTCACATCTAGATCACCACCAACTTGCCTTCCGGAAGTCCGATTTGAATTCTAAAAACACCATTCAATCGAGAAACGCTCGCTGAACAAATTCCCCAAATTCCCCGTCTATATCTCCCCTTCTCCCTCCACTGTCTGTTACTCATCCTCCTCAATTACAGTTAATCTCAGTCATTGCACAAGTGCATGAGTGAAGCAGGATAGAACGTGCAACTGTACGAATTCAAGTATTTTGTAGCACGAAACCGCCAAAGTCACGTGTCAGAGTTCCAACCATTACTAATACTCACCACTCATCTTACTAATCAAATCCTCTTCCTTTTTACCCCAGATATTCCACCCCAAATCCACCCACCCTCAACTATACATCTCACCTGCATGGGTTAACAAAGAGCTAAGAATGCACACTATTTTTGCCACCGAGATTTTGACTTTCTACGTCTCCATCTGAACCGTTCTGCACTGCCATATTTGAAGGGAGGAGTACATGAGAGAGAGAGCCTGGTCTGTGGGCAGGTAGTACCGACCATGAACAATCGATTTGAAAAGAAAAAGCAGCAAAAAGTCGCAAATCCAGCAACTTCTCAGCTGTCTCCGAAAAGTCGGCTCCGATGCTCCGAAGGTGAGCTTAACAACAGTTACCCGGCCGCATATTAAGCGACAAAGATATAGAAACAATTTGTAGGCCAAAATATCGAGACTTCTCCACACACGAAACCCCTTCACATCACGACATAGTGAAAGCCAGGGGGACAATAGCAGCACCATTTTGGGGCCATGCCATTTTTCAAAAACCTCGTCAGATTCACTCGTGACGTCACACGAGATTGGACCCGGACCATCCATGAGACGTATGAGTGTATGGCCTTCAACATCTCGTTGAGATGCGAGGCTCGTCGTCAGGCACATCGTGAGGTGCTCTCATACGCCCGTGCGGGTCGTCCGTTGACTTTCCGTCAAAAAATCGACATGTTCAGCAAACATCGGCTCCATGCCAGACGAATGCACACGCGGCACTTTAGTTCCAACAACTGTGCTCGTCACATTAGTCGTGTGTTTGAGAACGGTCACAACTACCAACGTGCTCCGACCTGTCGAAAACGGTTCACGTATCCGTTGGCAGGTTACGCTATTCGTCGGGCCTTTAGCTCGGCGTTTGAGCACCAGGAGCCTACTACTTACAACCTGGGCAAGAGACTGTATGCCACCATGGCCATGCCCTGCATGGGTATCCAGAAGCTGCATCAGACGGCCTTTGGAAAGCGAAGCATTGTGGAGCTTACGTCTCAGCTGAGAGTCCGAGAGCTGGATCTGCACCAGTTTGCTCGACATCTTCTTCCCGTCGAAGAGGAGTCGCCTTGTTGGGTCGAGCCCAGCTTTAGCCTCGCTCCCAAAGAGGTCGAGTCTGTGACCGACGAAGACGCACTCTTCCAGTCGTCGTCGTGGGTCGCCTGTCTGGAACCCACGTCCACAGGCACGTTTGTGGACTTCAACTTTGCGCCGCAGCTGTCTCTGCAGGCCGAGCAGCTGACCTCCGAGTCGCTGGAGCAGCTCGAGCGAGACCTGCACGCCTTTGTCCAGGAGACCAAGGTGCTTCTGGCCGACATCAAGAACGTGTGTGCCTCTCTTGGAGAGCTGCCCGTGACGGTGACCCAGAACAACGTGCGAGTCCACTTTCCCAACTCGGACGCGGAAAAGGTCAACCTGATGCTCAAGGACATTGGCGTCACCCGAGGAGTCATCACCGAGGAAGAGTCCTGTGAGTCCAGCAGCGAGTCGCTCATGTCCGTGGAGGACACCAACTGGAACGACTTTCTGCAGGGCTCGAGTCTGCGGCCTGTTGAGCAGGCGCGGACCGAGGCTGTTGACGTTTCGGATCTCTGTTCGACTCCTCCCTCTTTGTCCGAGTCCCCTTCCAGTGCTTCTTCTTACTCTCTGAGCAGCGAAGGCTCCCAGGAGAACACGCAATTGGACTCGTCCATTGAGATTGTCAGTATTTATTAACTAATGAAATTATGATAGAGTGTGGAGGTGGTGGAGGTGGAAATTAGACAGTATTGTATCGTACTCGTACTGGTAGGAAGTAAACATTACTTGTATCGTACTGTTAGTGGAGGTAGACACACTATGTGTTGTACTCGTGCTTGTAGGTGAGAGAGAGACTACAATATTCGTACAGTACATGTTATCCCTAATGTATTATTTGCTTACGTATAGGTTTTGTCTTTCCAAGGATACGTATCTGAGACCCCAATCTGATATCAATCAAACTCACTGTGCACGAGAGACGTCAGTGTGTGCAGCCAGGCAATGTGAAATAGCTGGAGCTAGTCTTAGTCGATTCGACTTGTAGTGTCTTCTAGCAGTAGTTTGAACACGCTCTTTACAACGTGTTCTTTTGGTTGTTCGGTATATATTTAGAGAGAATAAAATAAGAATAAAATATATAATAAGATAATAATGCAATTCTGTATGAGTGTGGTGTCAGAAGTACCATGGTACGAGTACAGGTACATACTGCCAGTAAGTACAAAAACCACAACCTATCTCGGACTTAACAGGCTAGACCGTCTAGTCTGTTTGGGAACTCCTTTCTCCGAGCTCATCCTCCTTCTAACAAAATGACTAGATTACTCTCCCAGGTGCGACAATAAATAAGGTTTAGGTAATCCCTCAGGCAAAGGTCTGTACGTTCAACGTGACCATGCAGGAGGTTGTCCATCATCTCCATCTTGCACTACAAGACCGAGTACACCACAGCCATGAGTGAAGTGAGTATCAATTGGTTTGGTAGGGACAGAGACGGACAGACAGAGACAGACTGAACACAAACAGAACCACAGACACAGATAGAAACAGAACCACAGACCCTCTGTCACCTCTGCCACACCCTCTTCTCATCTAACATAGAAACCCGAGCTCGTTTCCGAAACGGAAAGTGAAGACGACCACAGATACGAAGACACAGAAGACGTGCTTCTGGGCTCAGATGACGCTCCAGCTGCCCCGGAAACCGCGGGAAACGTCTCGTCCATCTCCATCTCCACCACCAAGGCAGATGACGACGATCCTCCCGCCACTCCCACTCCAGTCTCGCCTTCGGCGGTGAAAAAAACCACTCCAGGCTCGTTTCCCGGCGCAGGTAACGACGATGAAGCCACCCCGGCAGCATCGCCCTCGACCAAGACGGAAGAGCTGACTCCAGGCACTTTCCCCGATGCCACATATGACGAGACTCCCTCTCCAGCATCTTCGGCTCCTCCTCCTCCTCTGCCCCATCGGCCAGCTGCTTCCTCAGGTGACGGAGGCGCTGCTGCTGCTCGTGGAGAGTCTCCTCCCACACTGCCTCCTCGTCATGGAGCACCCAGTTTGCCGCCACGAAAACGGTCTGCCTTCTCGTGGTTCCTCGGCAACAAGAGCCAGACGAGTCTCAAGAGCGAAGACAACATCACCGCGCTGGCCAACAGCTACCGGGCCAGCTCGCAGCCCGCCAAGGTGGACGAGAAAATCGTGGCCGAGGGCTACGGCCTCATGTACAGCCGGATGCAGCAGAACCAGGACAGTCTGAGCGAAAAGGAGGAGCGAGAACGACAGGCCGTGCTGCAGGCCGGCGAGCTGCTGCAGGAGGACTTCCGACAGCTGCGGCAGAAGGAGTCGGTGGAAAACCCGTTCATCGATTGGGACTTTTGGAGCCGGGTCATTGAGGACTACGCCACGGTGGCCAAGGAGCATCCCAAACAGCTCAAGGAGGCCATCAGCGCGGGTTTCCCCACAGAGCTGCGGTCCATCATCTGGCAGATCATCACGAGCTCGAAAAACGCAGCGCTGCAGGACTTTTACACGGAGATTCTCAAGGAAAGCACCCCCCACGAAAAGGCGATTCGACGAGACCTGTCGCGAACGTCGTTTGTCATGGAAACGTCGCCCGACTCGCTATACAATGTCATCAAGGCGTACAGTCTGTTTGACCCCGAGGTGGGCTACACACAGGGCATGGCGTTTGTGACGACCCCGCTGCTGCTGACGCTCAACGAGGTGGACGCCTTTTGTCTGCTGGTGCGGCTGCTCAAGGACTACGAGCTGCGAACCATGTTTCTGCAGGAGATGCCCGGCCTGCATCTCAAGCTGTACCAGTTTGACCGGCTGCTGGAGGACCAGGTGCCGTCCGTGCATATCCACCTGACCCGCCAGGGCGTCAAGTCGTCCATGTACGCGTCGCAGTGGTTTCTGACGCTGTTTGCATACAAGTTCCCGCTGTCCATGGTGCTGCGAATCTTTGACATCATCATGACCGAGGGCATTGAGGCGATTCTCAAGTTTGGCGTGGCGCTGATCCGCAAGAACGCCGACACGATTCTCGCGCTCAAGTTTGACCATCTGCTGCCCTTCCTCAAGGAGTCCATCTTTGACGTCTATCGGGAGGGCTCTGGCGACGTGTTCCGGGTCAACGAGTTTGTGCGGGACGCCATGGACGTGAAGATCCATCCCCTGCTGCTGCACAAGTACCAGGACGAGTATCTCGAAATCAACCGGCTCGAGCGGGAGCGGCTGGAGGAGGTGGAGGCTCTGCGGCTTGCCAACGGCCAGCTGACTCTGCAGGTGCGACGAATCGAGTCGACGCTGGTGGCTCTGGAAAAGGAGCATATCGAGGTGGCTAACGAAATGGTGCAGGGCAAGGTCAAGCTGGCGTCGCTGCAGGACGAAAACGAGACGCTCAACATGCAGGTGAGCGAGATGAAGCGCATCACTGGCGACGAGGATCTCGAGGCGCTGGTGGGTCTACGGCATGACAACGAGCGGCTGGTGTCTGAGAACCAGCAGCTGCAGGCTCAGATGGCGGAGATGAAGCAGGAGCTGGACGAGGTCCGGGGCAAGCACGGCGAGCTGGATGCCCAGCACTCCAATCTCAAGTCCAAGTGGGGCGACATGCGCAAGCTTCTGGACGCCATGCCTAATGAGTAGCGAGTGACTTGTTCAGCACCATGCAATAACATAAGCAATACTATATTTAAGAGGTGGAGATACAGTGTGGAGAGAAGGGGTGAATACAATGGGCTGGAATGGTAGATGGGGCATTGTCTCGTGATGGTGTGAGGCCACGTGTTGCTTGCTAGGAGTAGATATGTCTCATTGTATTTTTATCTCCATGGATTATTATCTCGTATTTGTCTCATTGTATTTTTGGCTCATGGCGTATTATATTATCTTCACCAGCCCAATTTCCTTTGTTTGATTAACTTGGGGTGCCTGTGACATCATCAAAAAGGTTGTTTTTAGCAGGGTGCATATTTGAACTGAAATGTGGGGAACCCTGCAGGTGACCCAAGGAAGGGGTATTTAGTTGTGTAGTATTTATACCCACGAGGGACCAAATACGAGTTTACTCTTCACCTATCTCACAATGTCTCCTCGTCAACCCTCTTCTCGTCCCAAACATCCTCGTATGAAGTGTCCTCACTGTCCACGCGACTTTCTGACCCCCCACGAGTTTGAACTTCATATCGCTACTGATCATTGAACAAATTACGACTATGATTACGACTTACGAATTACGACTTTATGAAATTACAACTAACCAATATATTGAATGAATTATGACTTATAATGAGTAAAACGTTGGATGATAGTGGGGGTAACATTACGAGGGATGTGGTGAATATTAGGAAGTGGTTTGTTGTTGTTGTAGTTGAAGTACATTATTGTATGATACTCGTTCTGGTGCCTCTTATTTACCACACGTTAAATTAATACAGTATAATATCAATAGACAACTCCGATAACCGATGTAGATATTAATTCAAATGAGACAATTCATTTCAGATCAGACATCGTACGGTATCAACTGAAATAAACTGAAAAACAACGTCACTAGATACTAACAATTACCAAAAGCAATGTGTTAGTCTGGTCTTACTACGATAGTCTAGCATACAAAAATAGAATAAGTTGAATACCTACAGAACTTCAACACGATACACCCAGAACAACTACGATACATTTTCTTACATTATTTATTTATTAAAGAAACTACACATTAATTAATGACCCGAAAACTACAATTAAACGCTCCAATCAGGCAACCAACTCAGCCGTATGATGGGGAGTCAGATTCACGCCATGATGGTGCTTGGCATGGAAATAATGCTCACCTCCAACACCGACCTCATGAGCATACAAAGGAGGAGGTTTGGGAATATCTCGTCGGAAAACAACCCGTTGAATGTTCACCTTGAACGCGTTGAACTGGTACTTCATGTGGACTCGAGTGGGTACACTGAAGACCTTGTCGAGTTCCTCGAGTGTCAGGTTTTTGGTCTCAGGCAGGAAACAAAGCACGAGGAAAAAACCAACCACGTTCCAGGCAGCGTACCATCCAAAAGCTCCCTGGGGCGTGAAAGCAGCCAGAAGAGAAGGCCAGGTGACGGCGAGAATGAAGTTGAAAAGCCAGCAGACAGCGGTGGCAAAAGACATGCCCAGGTCTCGAATGTAGAGCGGAAAGGCTTCGGCAGAGTAGGTGAAAGGTACGGGACCTTCTCCGCAAGAGTAGACAGCCGAAAAGAGGTAGATACCAAGCACAATAAGTCCTGTTCTTGCGTCAGAACCAGTAGGGTTGTCTTGGTCGATCCAGAAACAGAAACCTGCAAAAAGCAGGAAGATGGCCATGAGAGGGAACGTCGTGAGCAGAAGAGCTCGTCTTCCAAAAGTGTCAATCGTGTAGACTGCTGGAAGCGCAAAGACAAAGTTGATTGCTCCAAATCCAAACGACGCTAACAACGCTTGAATCTCGCCGAAACCAGACTCGACGAAAATGTTGGTCGAGTAGTAGGCAATCACGTTGATGCCGCAAAACTGCTGCATGAACATGACGATGCACGAGGCCACAGACGCTCGTCGGTTTCGAGGCACCGTGAAGAGCTCCAGGGCCCGGTACTTGCCTCGTTTGAGCTCCTCTTCTTCGAGAAGCAGAACGTGAGCATAGAAAACGTCTCGAGCAGCCTGGATCTCCGAGTTTCGAATGACTCGCATGCATTCGTAGGCCTTGGAGATTTCGCCTCGAGACAGATGCCATCGAGGCGACTCGGGACACCAGACGACCTGGAGACAGACGAGAAGAGCGGGGATGAGAGCAGAACCGAGCATGAGACGCCAGTTGAGACCCTTGATGGTGTCTGTATCGTGCACGTAGAAGAAGGCAAGATCGAAAACGTAGCCCATCATGATTCCAAAGGCCGTCCACATTTGCCACATCATGACCATGGCTCCTCTGATGGCTGGAGGAGCACATTCAGCAGCGTAGATGGGAACAGTGGCTGATTTGGGGCCAATTCCGAATCCCAGAAAGAAACGCGCAATGAACAAGTGCCACCAGTTGTCGGTAAATCCGGACCAGAAACAGGTGGCTCCAGACCAGATACAGGTCCAGAAGATGGTCCATTTTCGGCCCATGACTCTGTTGAGAGGGTCAGTCATCCAGCAGGAAAGAGTAGCACAGCAGAGGTAGGGAGCTGCGTTGACAAGACCCAGAAGCCACGTCTTTCGAGACACAACTCCGGCTTCTTCCAGAATGTCAAACTGTTTGGGAAAGATGATGTTGGCTCCGTTGATGACAGTTTCGTCCATTCCCTGAACAGCAGCGGCTAGAGAACAACACACGACAATGTAGTAGACCTTGAGAGGATGGTCCCACTTGTGGGTGATTTCTCGTCTTAGCCAGTACAGGTCGTCTTCGCTGAGCATGTCAATCTTTTCGAAATTGGTGGGATCTTGAGCGACCAGAGCTCCTTTTTGGAAAATGTCCACTTTGTCGCCCATGCCGTTCTCAATAGCAAAACCGGACGCAATTTCCAGCAGCTCGTTTCGCGAGTATCGAGACAGCGGGTTCTCTGGGTCCAGTTCGGTGTTGATTCCTCCACCAGGATGAACTCCACCCAGAGGAAGACCTTCGGCGTGTTCGTTGGAGACCTTTTCGTTCATCACCGCATTGTCCGAGGTGTTGTCTGAGTTCTCGTGGCTGGGAGGGTTGGTCTGGTCAGACTGGTTAGGGATCTGGTTGATTCCCTCTCCAGAGTCTGGTTTCTCAGAAGGAGTCATTGTTCTGTATTTCTATCATCTGGCCAGACACGGCTATATATAGTGTCAGAATCAGATGACGGAACATCCCAGAGTAGTTACAAGACTGATGCACGGAAGGACAAACAAAAAACAGTAAAACAAGCACCTGCGAAACAAGCACCAAACAAGACTTCAACTCTATTGAAAGGGATAAACCGGAGAATAGTCAGATCTGGAAGTTTTCTTTGTCTAGCATTGTTCGTAACTCAGACGGCTAAAAAGACGGCTTCTCTAGCTGTGGGGAAGTGTGTAAAGAGTCTGTAGTCTGTAGTCTGTAGTCTGAGTCTGTAGTCTGTAGATGATGTTAAGGTCTCTAGATGCAGCCAAGGAGGTTATCCTGAACCTAGTCGGCCGATAGTGCAGCATGGGGTAACGGGCTAGTGCAGCTAAAAGTGGAGTGGGGGACACTAGTGGGAAAGAGAGATAAGAGGATGATTCTGTTATCAGTCAGAATTGCAACAAATCAACGCTTGTACTTGTACCCCTCTCTGTACTCTCCTGCTGTCTTACTTGTACTTGTCCTCTCGTATACTAAGGTTAGGTTGACACTTGGTGTGGAGAAGCAGTGCAGAGTTGTAGAACTAGTTACTAAGGTAAGTCCACTAGAAGTGGTCCAAAGTAGTGGGCATAGCGTTACGTCACTTTGCAGAGGCACGCGAAATGAAAAATATGAAAACAAATGGAAACTTATGAAAACAGAGCTTTTTATTTTCTTGGCATATCATCATCTGCCGACTTTAGGATGCATAATGAAAAGTAAAAAGTACAAGCAAAAGTGGCCCTTGTCTCCAAACGGCACACCAGAAATGGATTCCGAAACACGACTAGTTTTTGGAGCGATTGGGGGTCACGTAATTGGGTGAATTTGAATATCATACGTGTATTTGTACGGTATTTGTGATTTTTCACCTCTTAGAAAGACGCCAGAAACAGTACGATACAATACTCTACAAGACAACATTAAAGATACCCCAGACTCACCATACCTCCCTTTCGCGTAGTGATTACGTGACTTAGAGTTGAGCTCTCTTTTCTAGTCACTCTTAATTCTGTAATAAGAGATCAGAGACAGCCAGAAGAGAGTGGATACCCCACACGAAATCCAAAGAGAGCCAGCGCAGGGGAGAGGGCCGGAAAGTATTGTTTGGTTGTTTTTGTTTTAGTTTTGCATAGCATATCTAGAAGTGTACCAGTGTTGTCTTGAACCAGAGTATGCTATGCTCTATCAACAACAGAAAGTATATAAATCCTCATCTTACACTTCCCTTACCACCAATCCACGTCAAACTGACTTCTAGAGTTTGCGAGGGGTATGTTTCCTGAGTTTGAGTCAGTCTGGAACCCGTCAAAGGGTGTCTAAAATCTTCTACTGACCCCCAAACGCACTAGCAGGAGACTGTTGGAGAAAGAGGCAAGACGTGCTAACTTGCTGTTACACTGAGTGGTGCCAAAAGAGTAAGATGAACCGGTTTCTAGTGTGCTGTGTATGGCATACTGTTTATGACTGATTTTCCAGTACAAGTTACAAATTACTGGTATTCAACACTCCAGTTTCTAACCTGAGACAATCTCAGACATTTCTCAGCCTTGTCATCACGAGGACGCGGAAGCAAGGCTGAGAAACGTGGGGTACTCAGACAGTCTCACTTAGATCTCGGTCAGTTAGAATGGCCGGTTAGAACGGTCAACTGACTCATTTAAGGGTACCGGCGGGTATACTCTTACACCTGAAATTATGAACCAGGGTTAGTTCATATTCCTGTTAAGTTCAATTGCCATATTCATCCCTTGGAGACTATCATTTTGTAACATATTCTACCGACGTTATATTTCCTATTGCGGAATATTCGTCTTTTAATCTCCTTAAGATGCCCACAAGTTTGAATACGTGCCAAACACGCATACGAAGAGACAATAGTCGAGCATTTCAGCAACTAAAGGAGGAGGTTTTCCGAATTAATTTAATAATCGAGAAACAAAGAGAGCTATAGGAATTTACTATTGTCTTGTGGGGGTTGTAAAGTTGGCCCTACTACTCTTATAGATCTGATACGGTTTTTCATCCTTTAGAAAAGAGAATACTGTCTAAAACACATCAAAACGAAAAAGAAAAATATGCTGTCTAACATTGATGTGAGCACACGATCAGACATGTCAAAATCAATCTCCTTAGGTACTTTTTCTATACTGAATCCTCAATCCTACTCACTAGATCAACTCAGTTCTTTTCAATGCGGGGAAGTTTTTCAGCTATAAACAGAGGGGCAAGTCGGATAAAAATCTCGGGCCAGTACGTGGACTCGTTGTCAGGTTTCTATTGGCTTGTTGATCCGAAATCCCCGCAATCGAGGGGCTTTTAATCCGTGCAAAAAAACGCCGCAAACAACTTGTCCCCTCATCATGCACACTAAAACACCTTTTCACGTCTATAGGGTGAAGACCCTGTGTTCCTGACCACACTAGTGTCGTATTACCAATTTTCTGAGACAAATGCAGCGGGAATCGAACTCCGAGGATAGAAACGGCTCCACTATGAGCTGTAGTTCATTTTTTGTTTTTCATGTATGATTTTTTCCTACCAAATAATTGTCTTAATAGAGAGAGAAAAAAGAAAGAAAACCCTAGCCGGCTAAACTTGTCAATCGAGTGCCGTGTCTTTTCTTCTTAGACTGGATCTGCGAAAAATCAACAATAGACCTTTTCATGGAACTTTTCTAGACGGAAAAATACCCCGCCATCTGGTTGTATCCCACTTTGAGCAATTGTTCCGGCAGCCTTATAAAGCAATTAGTCAGTTTTGTTAGCTTCTAAAGGAGTAAAAAAGAAACAAAGAAAGCGGAGAAAATGGAGAAAATGGAAGAAGTCCATTGTCTTCTCGAATCGATCAACTCCAGCCTCTGTTCCTGTTTTCAACGCCCACAATTCGAACTGTTGAGTAATGTGGGGAATAATGAACAAAAAAACACTCAACGAGTATTGTTTGGGTGGCACGGATTTAGTTATTTTAGTAAGAATTGAACAATGGCCAATAATTAGGTAGTGTCGAATTTTATCTGTTTACTCACCAACTTGGATGATTCTAGAGTTGTATTGATGAGCAGTTTGGCGTACTCAAAAATTTGGTATTTTTGTAGAAATAAAGATCTGAGACATAATCAAAGTATTAAAATCGTATATTCAACCCTCATCAATACCATCTAATTCAAATCCGAGTCCATATTGCTCATTTCAAGCCAAAAAAGTGCGGCCGATGACTAAGCGCGTACATGAATTTGTACACCCAATTTTTCAATTTTTTAACTTCCGCGCCGATGGTTTAGTGGTAAAATCCATCGTTGCCATCGATGGGCCCCCGGTTCGATTCCGGGTCGGCGCAGTTTGGTTACGGCCATATCCTGGTGAAAATACGGCTTCCCGTCCGATCAGCCATAGTCAAGCACCAGAGAGCCTAGTTAGTATTGTAGTGGGAGACCATACGAGAATCCTGGGTGCTGTAATCTTTTTGCACAGCCACGAGCGTAGCGAGTGGCTGTTTTTGTCCTACGTACCTGGTACGAGTAGTGGTTTCGTTTTAGTGAGGCCAAGCTACATCTTTGCTCCACAACACCTTATGACTGGTAACCCAGTCAACCCTCGGCTGCACAAATACTGCGCCCCAGACAACTCTATGCAGAGAAACTGATTGCCTATTTGGTATAGCAAATGGGATTTCGAGAGGCTGAATAAGAGCTTAAAACAATGTATTATTCCTTTAAAATCCATAACCGGCATCATCTATCCATGGCCCAAATTCTAGTTTAGGAACGTGATTTTCCCAAACAAACAAGTCCAAGTAGCAACCTCTCCACTCACTCACACATGATCGTGTTTGTGCACTGCCCGCTTAAACTGTATCCCAAACGGCACCCAAGTAAGGTCAAAATATACATTCACTCTGATTACCGTATGTACCGAAAACAAAGCTCCCTACAAAGCATGATTAGAGTGAAGCGGGAGCCGAACAGTGAGACATAGAGGTACTCGTACATGGAGTACATGGAGGGGGCTGTGAATGTGGCTACAGGATCGTTTTGGTAACGACACGAGACGTGTAGTGAGTCCAGGTCTATTTAACCCTTTCCAGCTGCTCCCAGAACCTCTCCTTTCACTCTCCTCATATCTCATCCTAAGCCAAAACTCTATCTTCCACTCTATCAGATATCTCGAGCATAAATCATCGTGAGACAACACCACTTTTGCCAGAACACTCCACGCTTCTTCTTTCCAAGCGCACATTCTCGCAAAATCACCATGGCGCAAATACGAGGCAAGCTGCGGCCCGCCCTGGTGTCTCTGGCCGCTCTGTCTGTCTTTGTGCTCTGCGTCCTAGCCATTCCTCGATCGCATTCAATTTCCGGAGCCAACAGATTGCTCACGAAACGAGACGTTCTTCCCGAAGAAGAATGCTCCTACGTAAGACACATTCCCCGAGCAGACCAGTGCGAGTTTGTCAAGCTGCATTGCTCGGAAGAAGAAAACACGTTTATTGACTACATGCAGGTCTACTACTGTTCGCAGTATAGACACCGGCCCTTTTTGCTGAGTATGCTGCTTTTGTGGCTCATGACACTCTTCATGACACTCGGAATCGCGGCCAGCGACTTTCTGTGTCCCAATCTAGGCACAATCTCCTCGTTACTGGGCATGAGTGAGTCCCTGGCAGGTGTCACATTCTTGGCGTTTGGAAACGGATCTCCAGACCTCTTTTCCACCTACTCGTCCATGAAAATCGGATCGGGTTCTCTGGCCATTGGAGAACTTATTGGAGCTGCCAGTTTCATTACTGCTGTCGTGGTTGGAGCCATGGCTCTGGCTCGACCGTTCAAGGTTGCTCGAAAGTCGTTTGTTCGAGACATTGGCTTTTTTACGGCTGCGGTTCTGTGTACAATGGCCTTTATTTCGGACGGAAAACTGCGTCGCTCGGAATGTGTGCTTATGCTGGTCATCTACCTGGTCTACGTGGCTACAGTGGTATCGTGGCATTACCATTATACCAAGAAACGACAGGCGTATCTTTCCGAGCTTCGAGCACGGGAGTTTTTTCTGGACGCGGGACAGGAGGCCAGCGTGATTGAAGACGAGGAGGTAGGAGAGTCGTCCAACTCTGTTCTTCAGGATGGATTTGATAGAGAGGGTTTTTTGTCTTTGACAGACTCAGGTGATGGGGCCAGAACCTCCAGATCTCCCGTCAAAAGCCCCCATTCGCCTAACACACTCTCTCCTCATCCCCATCCTCCCCATGGACGTTCTTTGTCTCCTCTGGGACGTCTTCCTGACCGAGGACGTTCTCCTTTGGCCGTGGAACGTCTTAGAACCGAACACGTGCAGTCTCGAAGCTACTCTCCGTTGGCTGACCATCCCAGTCCCGTTATTGCTCCTGTTCGCTCGCATCCCAATACTCACAGTCACAGAAACGTGCCTCGAATCGTGACTCACAATTTGGACCTGGATGAGGCCGAGGAGGAAGACAGGTACTCGGGATTGACGTCTTCTATGCGTCTTCCCACGCCTCTTCACTCTACTCATCGAATCCACGACTCTGCGCCCATCAGACCGTCTCTGTATGGAGCTTTGGACTTTAGAGACCGGTACAACAGTCTGACTGATGGAGAAGACCACCATCATGCTCACGGTCACTCTGATCTCATTCACTCGCCCATCACTCGTCGTCTGGACACAGAATTGTCGCCTGTTCCTTCCACTCTGGAACCCATGTGGTCCAATGTCAAGGAGGTGACCGAGGGCGCGTGGGTGGTGGCTTTGTTCCCTACTTTGACCGACTTTTGGTCGAAATCGTTCATGGGCATGGCCACCAGTCTCATCACTGCTGTTCCCGTCTTTTTGCTGTCCATCACCATTCCCGTGGTCGAGTCTGTGGTTGAAGAGCCCGATGTTCCCAATGCCTCGGAACCTGTGTCTGCTTACTCAGACAACGAATCTGTCATGTCCAACGGTACGGCTACCACCAACCCTCTGCTGTCCGCAGAGAGCGAAAACAAGGTCCTTTACAACATGGCTCGACGAAACAAGATTCTGGTTATTGTTCAGGCCATGTTGGCGTCTCCGGTCATCTACATTCTCATGCTCGACAGGGTGCCTGGAGTCTGGGGAACCATTTTCTGCATCATTTGCTCGGCTGTTCTCATGTGGCTGGCTGCTACAAACTACGACAGAATGGTGCGGTCGGGCCAGTATCGCTTCCTGGCGTTTTTCGGCTTTCTGACGTCCATTGCGTGGGTGTCTCATATCGCCGACGTGGTAGTTGGCGTTCTAAAAGCTCTGGGCGCCATTCTGGGCATTTCCGACCCGGTTTTGGGTCTCACGGTGTTTGCCTTTGGTAACTCGCTAGGAGACCTGATTGCCAATACTACAATTGCCAAGATGGGTTTCCCGATGATGGCTTTGTCAGCATGTTTCGGCGGTCCGCTGTTGAACGTGTTGGTGGGCATTGGAGTGTCTGGTCTCATAGTTACCAGTTCGCCTGGTCACGCTGTCAAGAATGGCAGCTATCATATTGAGATCAGTGGGACTCTTATTATTTCTGCGGCCACGTTGTTTCTGACGCTGGTCATCACCATGGTGATGGTTCCGCTGGCTCGATGGCACATGACCAAGACGATTGGCGTGACCATCATTACCATCTGGACGCTTTCCACCATTGTCAATGTTCTTTTCATTTAATCCCCAAAAGTCCGACAGACATTATGTACTTATTTATTAATGATTTATGATTGTGGGTGGGTGGGTGTACGATATGGGAGGTGTACGAGGTTTGTTGTTGTCTGGTTTGTATGACTATGGGTTGTGAATTTATCTCGTTGTATTTTTTTATTTTGATTTATTTTCTTTTCTTTAAATATTGTTTTCTCATAAAGTTAAACATGCATACATAATCTAGGCCAGATTTTTTTTCGCATCACCACTCACACTACAACAAAAATGTCTGAGGACCTGCAAGAGTACCTCGATCAGCTGGAAACAGTGCAGACCGAGCTTGTGGACGACCCCGAAAACGCCGACCTGGCCACCCTGAGGGATGAGTTGCTCGAGCTAATTCAGCTGTTACAAGATGATACTAATGCAGATGAGAAGGGTGACACGAGCAGTGTTGTGGGGGAGGGAGAGGAGGAAGGAGAATGTAGTGGTGATGA
This sequence comes from Yarrowia sp. E02, assembly GCA_017639365.1. Classification (NCBI taxonomy): domain Eukaryota; kingdom Fungi; phylum Ascomycota; class Dipodascomycetes; order Dipodascales; genus Yarrowia; species Yarrowia sp. E02. The sequence continues at coordinate 1,594,290 of JAAQQX010000003.1, read as the reverse complement.
GAGTGACGTGGAGCAGAAATTGACCGTTCCCAAGCCTCCAAGTGGTTCTGGAAGTGCCCCATTACCTTCTGGAAGTGGTCCTACTGCTCCTAAACCACAGAGTGCTCCAAAACCTCCTCCTCCAGCTCCTCCAAGTGCCCCAAAGGCACCAGCTCCCCCTCCCGCCCCTTCTGTGTCACCTCCTGCCGAACGACCGGCTCTGCAGTCGCAGAATGCTCTGGCGCCGAAAAAAAAGAAAAGCAAGTGGGAAAAGCAGGAGGAGGCGCTAGATGCCACAAAGAACAAGTGGCAAAAGTTCAGCCAAAAGGCCAATGGCGGCCGCGCCAGCATGTTTCAGAGTCCAGCTGACGCTTCCGGCAAAGGTGAGTATTACGTTGTGGAGGATATGGTTAGGATATGGTTAGGATACGGTTACGGGCCAACTGTTTTTAGGAACGGAAAAAAGCTGTTTTTCCGACACAAAGAGATAACGAGATTACGTTGAACACGAGCTTCAGCCGCAAGGAAGAAAGATGCTGCAAAAGCAGCCGCCTTGAGGTTTTGTTTGTGTTTCGGCTCATCTCATTGTGATGCACGCGTTGCTACCCACCTTGACTCAACAAGAGTAACGGACAAATTCCACGCCGTGCTTCTACGCGGTGGCCTATCTTTCTTTTTTTTTTGGCACCATTGGAATGCAGCCACGGTGCACCTGTTCTCAGGGTGGGTGGCCATAGGACAGGAAAGGGGCTTGATAATTGCGTCTTGAGCCTCGGTTCCCTCCTTTGCCAAGAACTGCTGCAGCGCTATAACCAGTATATCCAGTTATAGACGCCGACCTATCCGGCCTAATTTATCAAGCAAGTGTACTAACCCAGTGGGACGAGTTGAGAAGCCCAAAGCCAAGAAAATGAAGCGGTTGGGGTGAGGTTAGCCGATTGAGGGATATAGGAGGAGGAGGAGGGTGAGTCTTGGTAGTGCCAGGTTGTACGGAGTATCGTACCAGGTCTGTTATTACTACTACAAGTGCTTTTTGCACCACCCTGGTCCCTGGTAATACTGGTCGTACTGGTACGTGGCACCCTGGTACCTGGTACTCGTACTGGTACCTTGTAGGCGTAATCTGTTGAATACGTACTTATACGCCAGTCATTTATAGGTAAGAAAAAGAACCGATCTCCGTGAGTGCACCAGTGCAGCTTACTAAGCTTGGCTGCACTGCAGGAATGCTGATCGCTACAGAGAATGAAACGGGAGGGGCTTGGCTTCGTGTGGTCCACTTTCATGTCGGTGACTCGGTGTCTCGGCTGCTTCCGAGAGACAAGGGAGCGAGCAGATTACGAAGCAGATAACAGTCGGTTTGCCACTGAAATCCGAGTACGCTGATTGAGTGAATATCTTTTGCAAAGCACACTAGTGAGATGCTAGTGAGGAGCCAATCGCTCTAGAATAGGCGTTTAGCCACTAGTGTCGGCTTTTAGCCCTCTTATGGTCGGCAACTATAATTTATGGTTGCTGTACTATGTAGGGATCATGTAGCGGCCCCTGGATGATGACGAACTGCAGGAGGTAGAAGGGTTCAAAAAAACGAGGAGAAGAAGAGTTGAGGATCGAGATCAGATGATTGAGGTTTCAGGTGTTTTTGTGTCTTCTATCTTTAGTTTGACTATCATCTATCACCAGTCATCTACCTTTACCTTCCTTTGACTCTTTGACTCACGGCTCTGACCTACTTCTCGATGGAAAAAGTAACGAGAAAGTTAGGCAAGTGGAGGCTACAGTGGTAACTTTGGCGAGTCTGTCAGGAGATGAGGGAGGTGGGGGGAAGAGACAAAAATAGCAGGAGCTGCTGTTGAGCGCGATTACAGCTTTTTCGCTGACTAGCGTGAGGTTGGGGCTATGTTGACGCAAGGTACCATCGGGAGTAGTTTAGTTGGCTCTATGAGCGTTTACTCGGGTGACAGTTAGAGTGTGTACGAGTACGAGCACATGGTTTGACGTGTCATAACGAGACGAGTATAACGTGTATAAACGAGTATGACACTAGTGTGTCAGATAAAAGTGTGGTACTTCTACCAGTCCTACCAGGTACTTGTGCTACGTCTCCACCTTATCCTAGGTGGGTAAAGATTGTCTTCGGTGGGTCTTCACGCCACCTGTTTTAGGTCAAGCTCGGGCAACCAAAAGTGTCTTGGAGGCACCAGTGGGTCGATTATAGTGGTGGTAGTGTGAGAAAAGTAGATGGATAAATTAATAGGTGCTAGCTGGGACCCACGTCATCTCTGGCTACAAGTGTTCACTTTTTCACACGTATTCCTCTCCGTCTTCAGGAGTTGAGACAGGTGCAGACAATGTAGACTTTGACCTTTGACACCGATCAACGGCTGAAGACAAACCAGGGGTATAGCATAACAGTGTAGCAGTCGAGCAAGAGTCAAAAGAGGGGATTTTTGAGATAACCAATGTGTGAGTAAGCCAAGAACATCGCCACCGTCATTTTGCCACCAATGTCGCCCTAGTATACGACACAAGGCCGTTTCTGCTCATCTCCAGCAAACCTAGACTTGGGCGGCATGCTTACAAATAGCTGAAGCATCTCAGCGTTGAAGCATATCAGATTCGGGTCGGAGGGAGAAATAATCTGATTCCTTCCGAAGCGTTCAAATGACAGGTCAAGTGACATAGTACCAGTACAAGGCCTAGTATTGTACCATTGTACCATGTAAATGACGTATCGTTCAATTGCTCTATTGCCTATTGTTGCTCTAGTGTCGCTATTGAGTATCCACAGTAACACCACTTCCGTCACCATAGACCTTCCCCACCCGACTATGATAACGTTGCATCTCGACTAGTGATATGTGCGACGCTGGGCCGACAAGACCTCCGATCCGCCCCCTGATTTTTCGCCTCGTACAGGTGGACCTGGTTTTTTGGCTAAACGTCCTGCCGCAAGCGATTACTGGACTTGCATTCTGGCTGAGCTTGTTGACAATCGCAGGTTACGTTTTTTGCTTTGCACGCACGGCTGAGCGGAACGGAAAGGAGCTAGAATCACTTGCTTCCTTCCGATGAGTTATTGCTGTAGGGAGAGGTCGTAGAGAAAAAGATATAGTGTCTGTGTCTGTGTCTGTGTCAGAATCTGAGCCTCGGCGTTATCGTATATTTGTACTTCTTGACAGCTGACAGACGTCTAAACGTTCCAATCGGCTGACAAGACTTCTTGGGTGCTGTTTTTCGCCCACGCTCCCTGGTCGATAAACGCTGGGACAAGCTTCTATAACAGCGGTTTTAGGGTTTGACGACTTTGTCTATGTTTTGCATTTGATGCATCTGAAAGCCTGAAAGTTCCCTTTTCGGATCGGACTGATATGCATAACAAAGTGCAAGACCCGCGGGAGGCTGCCAGTAGCTCGTAGCTCGATCAAATAAATACAGTAGCGTGCCCACAGTAGGTCTCCACGCCTTTCCACACGTGTGCATAATGTGAGTACGAGAAAGTGGTACAAACCCTCTACCTCCGACTATCAGTTCAAACTATCGCTGTCAGATCTATCGCAACCTTGCTGTTGGTTAACGTCTAGCCTTGCTGCTTTTCAAAGCTTTTCAAAGTCTAGAATTCTTCTTCTTCACCACAATGGATCCCAAGGACGAGCAGATTCAGGAGCCTGGACACGTTCCCCAGGAACATGCTGTACACCCTGAACCTGAACAGCCTGAACAGCTTCCTCAAGAGCACGCTGTACCCTCTGGACACCCCCTAACTCAGATGTCGGAAACGTCGGAAGATAACACCTACACGGCCACGCCCGTGCCGCTCACAGATGCGGAAAACATGGATCCCGACTCGCGGGACGTCAACGACCTGCAGCGAGTGCTTTCCAACCCGGAGTCGCTGCACAAACTGCAGTCTTACACCGAGCAGATTTCTCGTCGAATGACGGCGGAGGAGCGAGAAGAGCTCAAGACCAACGAAGACACTTTTGACCTGGCCCGAATTCTCGACGGCTTTGTGCAAAAGTCGCACGAGCAGGGCGTCCACATGCGTTCTGCAGGCGTGGGCTGGAAAGACCTGACCACGGACGGTATTGACCAGTCCACCGTTTTCGTTCCCTCAGTCTCCGAGCTGCTGCGAACCCTGGCCACTCTGCCTGTCCAGATCGGCAAGGCTTTCAACAAGAAACAGACCCGTCACATTATCCAGAACAACAACGGTGTTCTCAAGGCTGGAGAAATGTGTCTGGTTCTGGGACGTCCTGGATCCGGATGTTCTACCTTCCTCAAGACCATTACTGGTCAGGTTGGAGGCTACACTGGAGTCGAGGGAACCATTTCCTACGACGGTCTCAACCAGAAAGATATGCTGGAGTACTTCAAGTCCGACATTATCTACAACGGCGAGCTGGACGTGCATTTCCCCCATCTGACTGTCGAAGAGACTCTCAACTTTGCCGTCGGATGCAGAACTCCCCGACAGCGTCTTGACGGTGTGTCTCGACAGGAGTACGTCAAGAACTACGTGCAGCTGCTGGCCACCGTCTTTGGTCTCAAGCACGCCTACAACACCAAGGTTGGAAACGACTTTGTGCGAGGAGTTTCTGGAGGAGAGCGAAAGCGAGTCTCTATCGCCGAAGCCCTTGCTACCCGAGCCTCCATCTTTGCCTGGGATAACGCCACTCGAGGTCTCGATGCCTCCACGGCTCTGGAGTATTCTCAGGCCATTCGAGCCACCACTAACATTCTCAACAACGCGTCGTTTGTCGCCATCTACCAGGCCGGAGAGCACATTTACAACCTCTTTGACAAGGTGACTGTTCTGTATTCCGGTCGACAGATCTACTACGGACCCGCAGACCACGCCAAGGACTACTTTCAGCGAATGGGCTACGAGTGTCCTGCTCGTCAGACCACTGCCGAGTTCCTCACAGCTGTGACCGATCCTCTGGGACGTCAGCCTTTCGCCGAGATGGTTGGCAAGGTGCCCACCACTGCCGAGCAGTTTGAGCAGTACTGGCTCGCTTCTCCCGAGTACCAGATGGTCCAGGCCGAGTACGAGGACTACGTGCGGTCCCACAACGCCGACGAGACCTTCCAGGTGATGCAGGACTCGCTGTCCAAGGACAAGATGAAGCGACAGCGAAAGAAGTCGCCCTACATCATTTCCTTCGCCATGCAGATGCGTCTTCTGCTCAAGCGAGGAGGAGAACGTCTCAAGGGAGACATGGCGTACCAGACCATCAACGTGTGCGCCAACATCATCCAGGCCCTCGTTATTGGTTCGCTTTTCTACAACATCACCGAGTCCACCGCCGGAGCATTCTCCCGAGGTGGTGTGCTTTTCTTCACGCTTCTGTTTAATGCCCTCGCCTCCATGGCCGAGATTTCCCACTCCTTTTCCCAGCGACCTATTATTGTCAAGCAAAAGAGTTACTCCTTCTACCATCCGGCCGGAGAGGCTCTTCAGGCGCTGATCACCGATGTCCCCGGCAAGTTGGTCACCATGATCTGCTTCACCCTCATTGTCTACTTCCTCACCAACCTGAATCGAACCGCGGGCCAGTACTTTGCCCATCTTTTCATCTTGTTTGTCACCACCCAGTGTATGACTGCCTTTTTCCAGGTGCTGGCCTCTGCCACTCCTTCCGTTGAGGTGGCCAACTCGCTGGCTGGTATTGGTATTCTGATCATTGTCGTCTACTCCGGTTACATGATCCCCACGCCTACTATGCACGTGTGGTTCAAGTGGCTGAACCGAGCCAATCCTGTGGCTTATGGTTTCGAGGCTCTGATGGCCAACGAGTTCCACCACCGGGTCATGACCTGTGAGCAGGTTGTGCCTGCTGGTCCGGACTACTCTGGTTTCCCCGACTCCAACAAGGTCTGTTCTTTCTCTGGTTCCACTCCCGGTTCTCTGGTTGTCACTGGCGACAACTACATCAAGAACTCGTTCAACTACTCCTTCTCGCACATGTGGCGAAACCTGGGTATTCTGTTTGCCTTCTGGATGGGTTTTGTTTTCTTCAACGTGACCTTCTCCGAGTACATTCAGTACCACTCTTCTTCTGGCGACGTTCTTTTGTTCAAGCGAGGTCATATTCCCGAGGAGCTGCAGCAGGAGGGTGCCAATGTCGACGAGGTGATTGCCGACAAGGCCCAGGCTGATGATATGGAGCAGAAGATGGACCGTCTTCTTTCTCTGGACGAGGAGCGAGACGTGTTCACCTGGCAGAATGTCGACTACGTGATTCCTCTGGCTGGAGGTCAGCGAAAGCTGCTCGACAACGTGCAGGGCTACGTCAAGCCTGGAACCATCACTGCTCTCATGGGCGAGTCTGGTGCCGGTAAGACCACTCTTCTCAACGTTCTGTCTCAGCGAATCAACTTTGGTGTCATCACTGGCGATATGTTTGTCAACGGTCGACCTCTGGACCGAACTTTCCAGCGACGAACTGGTTACGTCCAGCAGCAGGATCTGCATCTTGCCGAGTCTACTGTTCGAGAGTCCCTTATTTTCTCTGCCCGTCTTCGACAGCCCTCTTTCACTCCCGACCAGGAGAAGATTGCCTACTGTGACAAGATCATCAAGCTGCTTGGAATGGAGGCTTACTCTGAGTCTCTGGTTGGTGAGTCTGGTCGAGGTCTCAACGTCGAGCAGCGAAAGAAGCTGTCTATTGGTGTTGAACTTGTTGCCAAGCCCTCTCTGCTGCTGTTTTTGGATGAGCCTACTTCTGGTCTGGACTCTCAGTCTGCCTGGGCCATTGTCCAGTTTCTCAAGAACCTGGCTGCTGCCGGCCAGGCCATTCTGTGTACCATCCATCAGCCTTCTGCCACTCTGTTTGAGGAGTTTGACCGTCTTCTGCTTCTGAAGAAGGGAGGTCAGACCGTCTACTTTGGTGATATCGGCAAGAACTCCAACACCCTGGTGTCCTACTTTGAGCGACAGGGAGGACGAAAGTGTGCTCCTGACGAGAACCCCGCCGAGTACATTCTCGAGTGTATTGGTGCTGGTGCTACTGCTACTGCTGAGGGAGACTGGCACGACAAGTGGAAGAACTCCGATGAATTCCGACAAACCACCGACGAGATTGCCAAGCTGCAGTCCGAGCTGGCCCAGCGACCCCAGAAGGAGCTGGATCCCTCTCTTCAGCGAAAGTACGCCGCTCCTTACCTGACCCAGATGCGATGGGTGCTTCGACGAACCCAGATTCAGTTCTGGCGATCTCCCGGCTACATTATGGCCAAGTTCATGCTGCTGATTGTCGGAGGTCTGTTCATCGGTTTCTCGTTCTGGGACATCAAGTTCACTCTGTCTGGAATGCAGAACGCCATTTTCGCCGTCTTCATGATCACCACTCTCTGTGTGCCTCTTATCAACCAGATCCAGTCGTTTGCCTTCCAGTCTCGAGAGCTCTTTGAGGTGCGAGAGTCGTCGTCCAACACGTTCCACTGGTCGTGTCTGATTTTCTCGCAGTTCATTTCCGAGCTGCCCTACGCTCTGGTCGGAGGAACCATCTTCTACTGCTGTGTCTACTTCCCCACCAAGCTGGGTACTTCTGCTCGAGTTGCTGGCTACTTCTACTTCATCTACGCCATTCTCTTCAACCTGTACTACCTGTCGTTTGGTCTGTGGATTCTCTACTTTTCGCCCGATGTGCCCTCGGCCTCCATCATCACCTCGCTCATGTTCTCCTTCGTCATTGCCTTCTGTGGTGTCATGCAGCCCTCCAACCTCATGCCGGGTTTCTGGACCTTCATGTACAAGCTGTCTCCCTTCACCTACATTATTCAGTCCTACGTTGGAGACGTGATGCACGACCGAAAGATCACCTGTCTGCCTCGAGAGTTCTCGCGATTCAACCCTCCTTCTGGCCAGACTTGTCAGGAGTACGCTGGCAAGTTCCTGGACATGGCTACTGGCTACCTCGAGAACCCCAGTGCCACTTCCGAGTGCGGCTACTGCCCTTACACTGTGGCTGACGAGTTCATTGCCGGTGTGGGCATCAAGTACTCGTACCGATGGCGAAACGTGGGCTTCATCTGCGCCTACATCATTTTCAACATCTGCGCCATGGTGCTGTGCTACTACCTCGCTCGAGTGCGAGTGTGGCGAACTGGCGCTGCCATTGCCAACTGGAAGGCCAAGCGGGCCAAGAGCAAGGCTGCTTCCAAGGAGAAGGCCTAGGAGGATTTTGGGATACACAACATAAAACGTTTTGACATTATAGAATGATACATTGATTTATTGATAAAAGTTGTACGAAGTACGAGTACTTGTAGTTGGTATTGTAGAGAACAGGTAGAGAACAAATATATGAACATATATATGGAATAGAACAAGTATGGTATCGTACGAGAGACAAATGAAGTGATGTCCTGATACTAGAAGTGGCTATAATCCCACTTTCTGAACTGTAGTGTTGTTTGAGACAGGAGTGTCAAGTGGTACCAGGTACCAGTAGAAAGCTGTAGTATATTATCAAGTGGTAAAACTTCTCAATCTCATCACTTGGTTCTTCTTGCACTGCTGTAGATGATGTACAAACACTAATAAGACTTGTATGATTACATAACTGCAAAAAAGTACTAGTACAAGTACTCGTACGTACTCGTAGATGTTCAGAAGCTGTTCAAGTCATGCTGTATATACTTTTGATGATCTGGTGCTTTGAACCAATATGATGCTCAAACAAGGTGGATAGAGGTTTACTTCATACTGTAGAAGATGATTTACAACTTCTTGTTCAGGCACCAGGTATCGGTATCGAAGTACAGATCTGAGGAAGTGATTTATAACCATGTCTTTACTGGTAGTCTCTTTTGACCCCACATATCCCAAAAATGAAATTATGAAAATCACTGGATAAAAAGACTCATCCAGTGTGTATACTGTCTACAGTATTCTCTGCCTACGATACCTTGTAGGGTATATTTATTTTATTTTTCGTATTATTCCCAGTATTATGACTTGTCGTACTTGTAGTTTTCAGAGCCTATTAAGTTGTGGCAACTGTAGCCCTGTATAGTGGTAGAGAGTGCTACTGAATACAGAACTAGTAGAAGTGCAATTGTCTGGGAAAAAGACCGTTCATAAACATCACATACCGCATAAAACATTATACGGTCTTTAGAGCCGTAGACATCATAGTCCTTCTCCTATAATACCAGTCATTTATATATCGTGTACACATCACAAGACTGCTCCGATAAGACACGGATAACCTTAGATTGGCTGTGGATTAAGATGTCAAAGTACAAAAGTATCGTACGTCATTTGGTATCGTAAGGGCAAGTTTGCGAATAAAAAATGTACGACATTCGATCGTACTCCACTGTGCTGTATTACTCCCTGCTTGCCTCCACTTTAGGCTTGCTTCCGATGACCCACTTTCTCCGCATGCAGAAGCCATGTACTCATAGACGGCACTCCGGAGTCCGAAGAAACGGCACCTTGAAAAGTATGAGCTGGGCTGAGAAAACAGCGAAAACACCAAGTTGAGCACAGTAGGACTGTTCAGTGGTATGAATTGAGCTGTTTGGGGTCATGTGACGAGAAATTGGTCTTGTCTGTGTTTATATCCTCCCCAAAGAGTCACTTCGAGCCGCTTAACCTCTGCATACATGGCTCAAAGAGGTGGCACTGAAACGGCTCTGAAATGAGGCTTGAAGCTAGTTGTAACTAGTCAATTGGTTTTGGGGTCAAAAAAGAGGCAAAAGACACGTATCAGACCCAATTGTGAGACACAAACGAACTGGCTCCTGGTACGGTATTCTTCTCTGTAGAGAGTCCTGTTTCCTCTTGTAAGCTTACACTGTACAAGTATGATAGTTTGGAAGACAGTTTAAGAAACGGAACACTTCGCCTCACGTACTCTTACTTGTAACCTTGTTAGTTATCTCCACACTTCAACATGAGAAGTATATATAGAGCCCGTGCGCCTCTTCTAGCCCAACATCTCACCCCCAGATACTCCACCATGGCTCCCAACCCCGTCAACACCGCATCTCTCGATGCCTGGAAGACCCAGGCGTTCAAGTCGGACAAGAATCGACTTGCTCAGGCTGCCATTTCTCGAGGCAACTTCCAGGAGATGATTATCGACCGAAATGCGCTCAACAAAAATGTCGGCGTTTTCAACACCCAGATCCAGCTGGAGGGTACACCCATCACATACCAGCGGTCGTCCGGTCGGTGCTGGATCTTTGCTTCTCTGAATGTTCTGCGAATTGAGCTGCAGCAGAAGCTCAAGATCCCCTCCTTCCAGTTCTCCCAGACTTACCTCTTCTTCTACGACAAGCTGGAAAAGTCCAACTGGTTTCTGGACAATGTGATTGACACGGCTGACCAGGATCTCGACTCCAGACTCGTCCAGGAGCTGCTCAAACAGCCTGTCAACGATGGAGGCCAGTTTGACATGATCATCAACCTGGTCGAAAAGTACGGCCTCGTGCCTCTGGACGTGTATCCCGACTCGTGGAACTCGGAAAACTCGCGAAACATGTGCTATCTCATCACCGAGAAGCTGCGAGAGTACGCTCTGGTGCTTCGAGAGCTTGTCAACGCTGGAAAAAAGGATGAGGCTCTTGCCATGAAGTCCGACTTCCTCCAGGAGATCCACACCATCCTGGCCATCACTCTGGGCACTCCTCCTGCCGTGGACGAAAAGTTCACCTGGGACTTTAAGACCCGAGACAAGGTGTCCGAGTCCAAGGAGGTGGAGATCTCTGCCAAGAAGGTCGAGACTCTCAAGCTGACCCCCAAGGAGCTGTACGAGCTCATTGGCATCGACTTCAAGACGTACTTTTCGCTGATTCACGATCCCCGAAACGAGTACAACAAGCGATACACCGTTGACCGGCTCAACAACGTTTCTGGAGGAGCCAAGGCCCATGTTGATTACGTCAACACGGACATTTCCGAGCTCAAGAAGGCCGCCATCAAGGCCATCCAGAACAACGAGGCCGTTTTCTTCGGTTCCGACGTTGGCAAGTTTGGAGACCGAAAGTCTGGCGTTCTGGACACCGAGGCCTGGGACTACACTCTGGGCTTCAACACCAGCATGAAGCTGACCAAGAAGCAGCGTCTTCAGACCGGCTCGTCGATGATGACCCACGCCATGGCCATCACTGCTGTTCATCTTGACGAGGCTGGAAAGCCTGTTCGATGGCGAATTGAGAACTCGTGGGGCAAGGACAACGGTAAGGACGGCTACTACCAGATGTCCGACGCCTGGTTCGACGAGTACGTGTTCCAGGTCGTCACCACCGAGAAGTACGTCGAGCCCGAGGTGATGGAGATTCTCAAGCAGGAGCCCATTGTTCTTCCTCTGTGGGATCCCATGGGAGCTCTTGCTCGGCTGTAGCTATAGTTAGTATTTATGAAATGAATGAGACCAAGTAAAAGGAGTAGAAGTGAGTGAAAAAAGCGGAAAATAGGTAAATAAACAAGTGCAATTGCTTGACAGGTTCTACAGAAAGTGTTTTTGTCGTTTGGAGCATCTTTGGAACATCTTTGGAACTCTTGAGCAACATCTTTTGGCTGTCTATATTCATAGATTCTTCCCATCCTCAGCTCATCAAATAAAGTTATCAAACCTTAACCCAATCACTAGACGCATCATACCCCTTGATTGGCGCGACACCTCAAATGTTGTAATGCTCCGAGATGAAACGAAAAGAACGGGCTCCAAAAGAACCAAAAAGAATGGGGCCCAACCGGGAATTGAACCCGGGACCTCTCGCAAATTGCCTAGGACACCCTAAGCGAGAATTATACCACTAAACCATCGGGCCTCCGAATGTTGACTTTTCAACCGAAATGTGACGTTTTATTAGGCTAAAGAAGTCACGTGTCGCGCCAGAAAAGCTTATTTTTGACCTTCCAAAGAAAAGAAGAAAGACCTTCCAGAGACCCTACAACACTGTCAGACACTCAAAGAACTAAATACTACATCACTAGATTCTGGATAAATCCGTTATATTAGATATTAAAGGTTATGCTTTCTTTTCTGCCGTGGCAGGAGTAGTGGTGGTAGTGCTAGCTGTGGTTGAGGTTGTGGATGTAGAGGCTGAAGCCAAAGGAGTGGTTTTCTTGGTCTTGGGCTCCGTTTCCTTGGCGGCCAGAGTCTTCTTCTTGGGACCGGGCTTCTTGGCGGGCTTCTTGGGCTCCACCGGCTTGGCCGTCTCTTCAATCAGAGGTCCCGAATAGACGAAGAAGCCGTCCTGAGTCGATGCTTGTTGTTCCTCCCATGCGGTTTCCGTGTCGTCGATGAACGGGTCGTTGAGGTCGTATTTGCCCTCCACTCGCTGTCGTCGTTTCATTTCCTTCTCTTCCTTTTCCTTGTCTTCTTCCTCCTCCTCGTCGTCTTCCACCTCTCCATCGTCGTCTACGAGATCCAGGGCCTGGTTGGGATGCACATGATCGTAGCCGTACTTGTCTTCGGCCAGCCGCGTGAAGTTGAGCACCGTGGTATCGTCTGCCGACGCGGTCCAGTCGTTGGCCTTGTCTGGAGTCGAGTAAAAGTCGTACTCCTGGTTATCAATCACGTACTGCTTGGGTTCCGGAAGAGCCGCAGACTTGTCCGACTTTTTGAGCACGGATTGCGACGGCTTGACCTTGACGTTTCCTCCTGCGAGGCGAATTCGAAGTCGTAGAGTCACCTCGGGCTTGGAGCCTCGACCCGCGTCTTTATTCTGGCCAATGGCGTCGAGTCCCTGGGCCTGTTTCTTTCCTGGAGACATGGGCACCGAGGGAGGCGGTGGAATGTTTTCCTTGGGTCGCGCTGTGACCTTGTCATCTGAGCCTGTGACGATGGGAATGGAGCCTACGGACTGTTGGGCTTGGTCGTCCTTCTTTTGTTTCTTCTTTCCCTTCTTAGGTGCCGGGTCGTCTGTTTTCTTCCGTTTTGCGGCCGTAGTCGTTGTACTTTTTGCCGTAGCTTTTGTTTTCTTGGCTGTGGTTGTAGTTGTAGTTGTTGCTGTTGCTGGAGTAGCATTTGTAGTTGCTGGGGTAGCAGAACTGGCTGAACTAGTAGAAGTAGTTGCAGCAGTTGCAGCTGTAGCAGGTGTAGATGAAGCAGTTACAGGAGCAGCAGCAGGAGCAGTTGCCGCAGGAGCAGTTGTCGCAACAGGAGAAACTGGCTTAGGTGGCTGAGCCTGAACTGGAGTCTGAGCCTGAGGTTGAGGCTGATACTGCGTCTGATACTGCTGTGGAGGAGGATAGTGCTGTGGCGGCGAATGATGCGGGTAGTCGGCCTGACGCGGCTGAATCTGCGAGTACGAAAAGGTGGTGGCATACTGCGGCGGAGGACCGGGCTGCTGATGCGGATGTGGATGCTGGTATGCTAGCGGGCTTCCGGGCGGCTGGGGGTTGTTATCGTCGGAAAGCAGCGACATGATGGACATGCCTGGAGAGCGGGCATGGCCTGGTGGAGGGGCGGACATGGCTATTTGAGTGCTTTGTGTTTGATTATGATGTATCTCGTGTTGGTGGTGATGTATTCGTCCAAGTTGTGGATGGTGTCGTGAAGTGAAGTGCTGTGTCGTGGTGTGGAGAAAGTTGTATTTTTGCTGTGGTAATAACAGCACACTTTTCGTGTTGGGACTTGGGTCGCTTTTCCGCCTCTATGCATGGGTTGGGAGGACGGCTCTTTTCGCAGGGTATTACAGTGCCTAGATCCGAGAAAGCACATGCACGAGGAGGATAGAGATCGGGGACTAGGGGGATATATATAGGGGTTTGGTGACATGGATAATGTCGTGAGGAGGTGTGTATATAAAGGGTCTTTTCTTTTTTTTCCTTACTCGATTTTCTACTCCATATCTACAGTACCTCTTACCCTCCACTCTATCTGCTGTTCATACTGTCGTAGTTTAGTCTACGTACTTAGTCTACGCTGAAACATATCATGCACGTGGTACAGGGAGGGTACGGCAGGTCCAGCTGGAGCTCTGAATCGTGATTGGCCAGTTTCACCTATCCTACGCCCTTCCCCTCCATGTACATATGCGACAGACAATCTTTATCCGTATCCGATCGTCCCCGCAATGTTCCTTTTGCCTTTCTATGAAACTCAACGCCCCTTAATTATCGCCTCACTTAAGCGAGAGGTAAAGTACGAGTTGAGATTGACTGATCAGACAGAGACAAACTGATATTCAGACACCCAGAATCCACACCCCAAAATGAACCTCAAAGAAGTGCCAAAAGAACACAGACAGCACCTGCTTCCACTGCTGCTCATTGCCGACGAAAGCGAAGAGATTGTCCAGACGTATATTGACGACGGAAACATGTACGAAATCGTCTCTGAAGACGGTCCAGTTGGAGTGGTGCAAGTGATTGGAGACGAAATCAAAAACCTCGCGATATCTCCTAAAAAACAGGGCCAGGGACTGGGAAAGAAGGCTATAGCGCTGCTTCAGGCCCAGCCGCATGTCTCTAGACTGCTCGTGGGCACTGCAAACTCATCTATCGACAATCTCGCCTTTTACCAAAAGTGCGGCTTTCGCTTCAGCGACATTCGCAAGGACTTTTTCCTCCAGTATCCCGAGCCCATTTTCGAAAACGGAATCCGTGCTCTGGACATGGTTATGCTTGAGTGGAGGGAGTAGCGAGTTGAAGAAAGAGGCTATTGAAGGAGGCTATTGAAGAAGGAGGCGTTAAAGGACTCGGCTAAGGGATGTCAGGATGACAGCTGAAAGGGACATGTCAGAAGACTCTGTCTTACCTCATAAGGTCTGTCTACCTCATAAGCTGTCTCACGTCAGAAATAACCGCCGGAGGGACTGTGTCGGTGACTGGTGACTCCGTGGGTTTGACGTTACTGTATTCGGTTTACTCACGCTACTCACGCTACTCACACTCTAACAGTATGGTGACTTTTTGGTGCCATCATTTTGACAAAGCCGTGTTTTTGACAAAGCCGCGTTTTTTGTTTTAGCACCCTGATTTTTAATGCTGACTATGACGACAAAGACCTTGGCACAGCTCCCGTCCACTGGTCCGTGTTTGTTTTTTGGGCTCGAAGCTGTCATTAACGTCACTTTAACGCACTTTCAAACCTGTCACATTAACGTCACTTTCAAACCTGCCAGTTTTAACACCTTACTATCGTACAAAGACTCACCTGTCACTGTACGGTCCTTATTATACACTAGTAAAAGTATCATGTTCGGACTTGACCGAAATTACAACTCCAACGTATATTAGAAACGAATTAAACGTACCACCTGAACCCGTACTAAACGTAACTATACAACACCACTCTCTCTGCGCCGATACCGGACTTACTAAGCTCAACCTCTCCGATATAGCTCTCTTATGGCTCAGACTGCTTTTTTAATTTACACCAGACTAGACTAGCTACGAGTATAACCTAGACTTCCCTCTAGCTAGACTTTTCACGTCAGACTGGGCCCATATTCACTGTATAGAAAAACTGTGGAAATCAAAAGTACTGCAGCTGGAAACACGATAACGCATATACGTGCCGTACCGCTCTCATGCCAGGCCGTACCGGGGTACAGGTCTCACATGACCAACTTTTTTCTCCTGTTTCTCTCCCCTTTTTTTCCCTCTTGTCTCTTGTCTCCTTTTTCCTTTTTTTTCCTTCTTCAAACCAAGTCCAAGTCTGAGTTAAGGCTACAGATCGAAATTGAAATTGGGGGGTCCAGGCACAGCTGGGAAGAAAATAAAACTCCCCTGTATTTTGTTTTTCTGTCTGGGAAATGCCATTATGCCGTCACTGTCTCACTAAGCCATCTCCAAGGATCCACTTGGCTGCCCACATGAGACAGTCGAAACAAGTACGAAACAAGTACGTACGAGTACGATACTCCTACAATTCCAAACGTCCATTAATGTACAATAAATTAAGTCGCTATATAGCAGTTTTCTCAATGCAACCCTTCCCGTGTGTGTGATATGTGTGTGAGTGTAAAATGTGTGAGTGTAAATGTGTGAGTGTCTGATGCCTGTTGCTCCCTCACTTACGTAGAAGGATTCAACTTCAGCCAGTCGTACTCGTCCTTCTCCTGCTTGACCAGCCGCGTCAGATTCGACTTCTTGGTTCGAATGTACGCCTCCTTGGACAGAGGAGCAATGGGAACCGGAGCCTGCGACTGCGACGGCTTGGGCCGAGGCGCAATGGGCACCAGAGGAACAGACTTGGTGGCCGACATGGGCGCCGTGGCCGGCAGAATCTTCTTGCCGTAGGACATGGAAGAGGCAATGGGCGTCATTCGAGGCACGGCAATGGGGTTGGACTTGTCGTTGGTCAGAGAAGACGACAGCGACGAGTTGCCCGAGTTGGTGCCGGTGCCGGAAGCTCGGTTTCGCTTCTTGATCACGTCCGTCTTGAGAGAAAGAGGCCGCACCACGCCGTGCAGCTTGAGAAACAGACCGCAGGCGTTGCACAGAGACTCTCCCTCGGGAGACCGTCGCCAAAGAGGAGTAGTCGTAGTGTTGCAGTTTGAGCACTGCAGCGCGTCCTTGTTGGAGGGACACGAGGTGGACATGGCAGACAGGGTCTGAGAAGAGGCCGAGGTGGACACCTTTCGGAGGTTAGTAGAAGACGAGTTTTGACGCTTGATGGGCCGCAGATTCGAGCCCATGGAGGTGGTCATGGACCGGCACGACGCCACCTTGGGCAGCAGCTGCTTGTGGGGCGACGTGAGGTTCACGCCCGAGTGGTACGACGTGGCCGCGGTGCTCTGCTCGGGCGAAGGGGACTCCGAGGCCATTGCCGACTGCGACGACACGGAAAACCGCGCCTCGCGAGGAGGAGCAATCGCCGTGCTGCTGAGCGAGTTGGCCAGCGAGTGCGGGTTGGTCAGAGCGTTGTTGCTGTTGCTTCGGAAGGGGTCGAAGAACAGCGGCTCTTCCACGGGCGTGGAGGCTCCCGACGACGGCACACTGGCGTTCGGCGTGTGGTGGCCCGACGACGCAAACGTCTGGAACTGGACGTTGGGAGATGCAGAGTAGGGCGACGAAAAGTGCGACGACCGGTTTCGTCGGATGGGGCCGCCCCTGATGGAGTTGGACCGCGACCGCTGGTGTGCAGACAGGTGCGTCTGGCTGCGGTGCGACGGCATGGCGCTCTCCTGGTAAAAGTCGATACCTTCGACGGCCAACGGGTCCAGAGCGAAATGGAACGAGTTGTCTGCCGGTGCAGATGCCGCCATGCCGCCCAGTCCTCCTCCTAGTCCTCCTCCGGTTCCGCCTCCGGTGCTGTTGTGTTGCTGGCCCTGGGGTATGCTGCTGAGCTGGCTGTGTAGATGCGAGGTTGACGACGCGTTGGGGTTGTACGAGCCGAATGGCTGCGAGCTGTTCAGGGTGTCTGCCAGGTTTGTCGACGAGTTGTTGTTGTTGTTATTGTTGTTGGCCCCGCCCATCATGCCGCTGGCGTTGTTGTATGCGCCAAAGCTCTGGGCCATGCTGGGGGTGTCGTACGAGCCAATCTGGAACATGCTGCCCTTGCCCGTGTTGCTGCTGGGCTCTTCGGGCGAGTCCACAATCGACTGGGGGGTCATATCCAGCCCCGAGGGCGTGGGCTCGTTGGAAAACGAGTTGGATTTCGAAAAGACGGGCTGGAACGACGAGCTGTTGGTGTTGACGGAGCCAAACTGCGAGTCCAGGCCGTCGTCGGGACTGAGCAGGCCAAACTCGACGTTGACGCTGGAGGTCGCCACAGTGGGCGCCACAGAGGGGCTGAAATGGGCCGGAGGCTTTTGCTGCGGCTGCTGCTGGGTCTGTCGACGCCAGTACGAGTTGTCCACGCGGGTCTGCTGGTTGAGGTTCTTCTGGCCCGACAGCAGCATGCCCATGAGGTCGACGGGCTGCTGGAACGACTCGGCTATGTTTGCGTTTGTGGCCGCGGCATTGTTATTGCCGCCAAAGCTGTTGGTGGCGGTGACATGGGTGTTGTTGGGGATGGAGAGGTTGTCGTTGGCGTTTCCGTCCACGTCAATGAACTTGTCGAAAATGTCGTTGTCCTCGGGGAAAAAGTCGTTGAAGCCATCCGACTCGGAGTAGCCAGAGATGCCGAACATGCTGGCGCGTGGGTCCGGGAGGTAGTGTGAGCTTGTGGGGAGACGAGGCTTGAGTTGTAGCAGGTCGTGTGTGAGTGTCTCGAGTATAACACTGGGGGTGTTGTGGGTACGTTTTTTTTTTGTGTAGCGTGGGGTTTGCACAGGTTGAGTTTTTCCAGTCAGGTGCGCGAAACGGTTGGTTTTATGAAGCGGTTGTAGGCTGTGGTGAGGGAGAGAAAAAATCGAAAAAAAAGGATCTGCTGTGTGGGATACGCCAAAATTAAGAGCTGTAGGGAGGAAAGGTCTGTTTCGCCCTGGGTGGCCAAAATCTAGCTTTTAGCGTTTGCACAAACCCTTATAAATGTGCCCTAAAAAGGCACCTTGTCTCCGGCTGCACGTTCTGGTGGTACGAACAAGGTTGAGCGTCCAACCTTGGGAGACGGCCGGGCTGCGAAAAAAGGACGAAAAACGTCAAAAGACTCGGAAAAGACAAACCCTGAGACCTAGAGAGCGGCGAACCTAACCTGGTCTTTGTCCCGTATCCTTGTCTCTTGAGACTTGAGACCAAGCTTGAGACCAAGGTTCCCCTAGCCACCGTGAGACTGGAGAGAAGAAGAGGGTACTGGTAAGAGGGTACTGGTAAGAGGTAGTACTCGTACTGGAACATCATGTTCTCATTCTCGTCTCCTTCTCATTCCCGTCTCATTCTCAGCCTCATGACACTACTTATGCATCTGCAGTGACTCTTGCCATCCTTGTCCGTCTATGGATCTGGAAATTAAGATACACCTACGGAAGACCTTGTTGCAAACTGCGTATATTATTATGATTGTCCGGGTGCAGTGCATGAACGAGCCACTAGCCACGGGCTTGGTATGGGGTGGTATTGTCGGGAAAATAACACGTTCTTTTCTGGACCGGAGTGACTCAGTGCTCATGACGTGATTGTATGCGAGCTCCTACAGATGACTACATCTACCACTGCGTGTTTTCTGTGCGATATGCTGGGGGAAATTTTATTTGAAGGACTGCGAAGACCAGAGTCAAGAGGACAGTAACGTACCGAGCTCAGATCGATGGGGTAGAGTTTGGGGAGCGTCTGTCGCCTGAAGTCAAACGGCCTTTAAACCAAGATTTGCGTGAAAATGAAAAGCTAGTGTGCGTCTCTTTTTGCAGGTCAATTTGGCAAAGTAGGCAGCCATTGTAATAAGTACGAGTGGTGCATGCTCTACGAGCGCGAGGCTGATCAGAGTGTAATTTGCTTGGCTACTGAGGTATGAGGTATTTCGGACTTACAATCTGGAGAAACTATTGAGGCTGCTTCACTCACACGAGAAACTGTCACTAACGTCCTTGTTCGTCCTTGTTCACTCACACGACAAGCTCAGCACAGGAGTCGTTTTAGATCTAGTCCAGAACTACCCACCCTTGGCAAACTAACAAAATGCACCATCTACTCTCTATAGCATAGCATAGCAAACGCCCCCCACTTCCCCACAGAGTGTCCCTATCACATGTTGGGGTCTGCGAGGTGGTGCACGGTGCTTATCTCCGTGCTGCCAAGTTATTTCCGGGCGATTTCGACGCTCGTCGGTTTTTTTCGGGAGCTGCAAATACCCTTGTTTTTGAACATCACCGAATCTTTATTCGGAGGTTTTTTGCCCTGCACCACTGCATATTTGACTGGTCTGATTCAAACAGAGGTGTTTCGTACGAGTAGTTATATCTAGGCCTAGACCACTCATAGACCCGACAACCGAAAATATGCCAAGTCTCACTGCATCCCCCTTCTAGCCGTGCCGTGTATTTATCAGAGGAGTACTTGAGGGCTGCACAGAGGAGAGTACGAGTCATAGAGGAGTATGGAGGGACATTATTTGTGGTTGGCAAGACCGTTAGATCGGTGGAAAAGTCGTTAATTTAGTCTCTGGCCCAACGAGGCTGTCCAGCGACTTGTTCACCGTCTGCTTCTCGATACGTCCCTTGTTGGCCAATTATTATTTTCTCGTTTTTTGTATTTCCTTTTTTACCCTTCTACACTTTGATGATCCACCGAAACTCTCTAGCTCAACTCAAACGCAACAAGAAATGGTCTGAGAGTGAGACAGGCTCTGAGGCAGTGGCAAGTGGGACAGGAGCGCAAACATTGATAGAAACAGACTTTGGGGCTTGACTGGGTCTGTTTTGGGGGGTTTAATTGGAGTGAAAAAAGAGCAGCATTTGGACGGAAAAACAATTGACAGGACTGCATGTTTCTCAAATTGACACTAGCGGCTTTTGAACCAAGTCTAGACCAGTAATATCCACCCGTCGGCAAACAGCTTTAGCATCACGTGCCCTCCCCAGCTCCATAAGTACAGAGTGTGATCGACACCGTAGACGAGCTAGGGTTGCAACTCTGTCGCTCTTAAGTCTGAGCATGAGCCTTATTGCTGCACGTTTGAGTGGCCAGAAAAAGGCGTCGCCACAATGGAAGAGGGAGAAAAGAGGATTGGAGTTAGTTTAAGCGAGTTGAACCGAAGTTCGGAGAGGTGGCTTTTTCGGAGAACGGAAAAAAGGTGAGAAAAAAACATACTCTGCACTGCTAGACTAGTGGCAGATCTTTTTCTGACGTTTACCGGCTCTCAATTCATTTCCGCAGACAGTACCGAGCCCGCAGTGGTGCGTCAACCATGTCTTTGTATAGGCGCGGTGTTTTTAATACCAGGTGGGAAAGGTGTGAAACCGCATCTCATCTTGCAGACCTTGCAGACTGTCGGTAATGAATGAAGGCTGTGCTACATGTGTCGAGCAGGTCTTATAGGTCTAGGATGCAGAGTACAAGTGGTTGTCTGTTTGAAGGATGTCTCATACGTGGACTTGGTATTGGTTTTTGGGTGGTTTTTGGCTGTCGTTTTTTGTATTGATTTTTGCTGTCGTTTTGGTATTGTTTTTTGGCAGTATTTTTGAACCCGGTTTTACCTCTCTCTTGTCGTTTCGTTTCAAACTCAGCTGTCCTCGACCTGGGTAGAGTTGCTGGTCCCGTGCCATAATAAGACCAGGGTGCACCTTTGCAGCGGGTTCCTAATCCAGAGCGGGGGGGCAATCGACAAGTGGGGGATATGGACATGAAAGATACAGATACAATCAACCTGGATTAGTAATTTTCTTCTAAAAAAAAACACTTCCTTCTGTTTGTGCTCCATCATAGTTCTAACTCGGCCTCGGCTGAAACTAAGCCGGAAACGAACTCGGTCCGATGAATGAGCATTCCCGTTGCGTTACGGCGTTGGAGAGTTTATCCCAGATACACTGGGAGAGGAGAAGGAGTTGCCAACGCGTGTATACAAGCACAGCATGTCTCACACTAGAAACACAACAAAGAAACCGCTATTAATGTCGCACGGGTCAAGCTGGCATTCGGTTACACTTTGGTTCGCCGTTGCAAGTGTACTGAGACTACTCTGCCAGAAGCAAGAATAACCGAACTAAAGAGTCTTTGACTGAGATGGAGTAGACTGGTAAGAGTATGGTAAGAGTATGGTAAGAGTATGGTAAGAGTATCTGGTAGTACAGAGTCATGATAACAGTTCTTACTGAAGACGTATCGTATACTCATAAGCCGTAACCATTATGACCCCATCTTGGCAATTGTCTCAAACTAGGGCTCGATCCGGGGACTGAAAATCTATACATTGTTGCCAAGCCTCCGAGCAGCCAGTTATTACAGGACTTGAATGGAGGATAGAACTCGGTGTACTACGATACCTGGTACCTATACTTGAACATGTGTCAGAACCCTTTTTTTCCCTTCTACACCAATCCAAACTTTGGTTCTTGACAGCTGGTGTGCCTGAGACTGAGTTTTCTTTCCTACTGGGGACTGAGTTCTTACCTCTGTAGACTGAGTTTCTTACCTCTGACTAACTTCTCCCAGCCAAGACTCGTCGGACGATCAGAGCCGTAGACCGAGAGTACAACCGTACGTCGTACAACCGTACGTCTTTCGGAAGCAAAGAAGTCCTCTAGAACCGGAGACCAGATTCTTCCATCTCAGAACAATGGAAAAGCCTACAGTGCCTCGATTCCGTGCAGGTCAGAGGTGGTGTGCTTCGGAAAGCAGGAGAATAACCCTAAGAGATGAGAACGAGTTTTGAAGAGTATTATTATGGATATCGAAAAGAGCAGTATTATTTTGGATGAGGTCAAATAGTTTTTTTTCTAGGGTGTCATAGTCTCCTCCAAATGACAGGTAAAGACATTATTTAGACAGAAAGATGCAGAAACAAGACTAATTGGAATGCCAGGAATGAGCGATTATGAACACTCTCTCTTCATCTACGTACATCTACACTCTTCCGTTAGCAGCCAGATAGCGATAAAGGCTAAAGATCATGTCGGAGGTAAGACTGTGGAAGAAGACCAAGAAGAAGGCTAAGTACGAAGCACAAGGGAGTTATACGAGGAAGATCGAGACAGATGACGAGGGAGAATATACGAGAAAGAGATCGAGCAGAAGACCAACGAAGGAGACCAAAACGAAAACAAACGAAAACCAAGAAGACAAAAAGGACCCAAGAAAAACAGATACCCGTCCATACCCAGATATTCTGTCAACTCCACTCTTCCAAAAATAGCCATTTTGTATCAGAATCAAGACGACAGAATAATGTACGATAGCCCATATTCTGTTAGACTGATATAATTTATTAGACGTAATAAAAGACAGGAAATAAAAAGGGACCTAAGAAGACAGGAGAAGGAGACCTCTCAAAGAAGGAATGTTCCGTTTTCGGTACTGTCAGAACAACTGAGGGACATCCTTCTTTGAGGGCTTTTTCTCTCACTTCTTGTTTGTCATCAAAGGTGTCTTTTGGTACAATACTCAGAGTATACTTAGAGTATACTTACGGACTCCTTCGACATCATACACCTCACTACTCGTAAAATATCTGAAGAAAAGACCCAATATAAAAGTACAGATAAACATCAAGATCAAGTGATTTTCAGATTTGTCCTTGCACCTCTTTTACACCTCGTCTCCGTAGTTCCTCCTCATCCTCACTATCTACATTAGTAAGCACCCTACCCTCCTACACCCGTTCTCCCCCCATCAAATCACAGAATACAGATTATGCTATATGTAGACGAGAATCGAACACTCTCCGTCAATGACATCTGTACCACGCTGCGGCTATGGTATGACTACTTCTCCTCGGTCTCGTACAGAGCCTGTTTCTCCACGCCCTCCTTGAGACTGTCCGAGTGCACCTTGTACTCAAACGTGACGCTCTCGGGCACCCCCAGAACCGCCTGCATTCCCGCCCGAATGGCCTCGGTCACCTGCGGATCGTTGCTCGTCCGGTTCCACACGGAAATGATATCCTCCTCCTTTCGTACCGAGATGACGGCGCCCACAATCTCGTCCTGGTACTGGCCCTCGGGCAGCAGCGTGCCTCCAACCAGAGCCAGCAGCAGCTTTTCCCAGTAGACGGCCGCCTGGTGTCTGAGCGACGCAATCTGCATGGGAGGAGCTCTAGTGGGCACCACAATGTCGTCGTCGTTGTCGAGCTTGGCAAACTGCTTCGAGGGCCGTCTCAAGCGGCACACCCACTTTCCTCCGCACACATTGTGGCTGTCTTCCCACATGGGCTTGATTCCCCGTCGAAAGACCTGAAACTCGGAGGTGTACGGCAGCTTATCGACATGTTTCAGATGCCCGTAAAACGACCAAAACTCCTCCACCGTGGCAAACGTGCACACCCGCTTGGTCGCGGCCTCGTAGTTGGAAATCCGCACGCCCTGCGCCCGGTAGAAGAACCAGATGGTCCACTGCGACTCCAGGATCCGCTGGCCCAGCCGTGGCGTCACCACCACCTCGTTCTTGTCGTTCACCACCGTGTTGGGGTCCATCAGTGGCGTGCTTGGGTCGTCGTACGGCACCCGGGGAGCGCTTCCTCCGCCCTGGTTGCCTCCGTGGTGGTGGTGAGAGCCGTTGTGTTTCCGCTCAAACCGCTTGGACCCTCCAATAGCACCTACTGGAGACGACGAGTCTTTTCCTGCCCGGGGACGCCATGGGCCTCCGATGGACGATCCAATTGGCGATGCGTGGCCCAGCGCTCCGTTTTCCTTGAAGTCCTTGAATCCGGGGCCGAAACTAAAGTCGCTGTGTTTCTTGTTCCAAATCGAAGAGACGTCTGACATGGGTTGAGTTGTAGGAGATTTGCGGGAGATCTGTTGCTTAGTAATGTCGTGGGTATTCAATATAATGTCGTTGGGGGCTTCTGTGTCGAGAGATAAAATGCGGGTCGCAAGAAGCTGTACTGTCGTGAGGGAATGTGTTGGTATATGGTAGTGTGGGTATACTTGAGATTTGATTACTGTTGTATGATGTGAGTCCTTCAGATTTTGCAACCCAAACTCAAAACGCGCAATCAGATGTGTGGGGGAACATCTGATGTTTGTTTAAGAAACGAGCTGGACGTTGTGGTGGCAAAAAATAAGGTGAAATGAAAAGGAGGATTAATTGGTAGGGGGATAAACATTACTATATATATGTTTTACATCCCTTTTGTGTCCCCAAGAGGCTCTAAAACACGATACCATTTTCTGACGTCATTGTCATGTGACCTTTTGGTCAAAAGCAAAGGTGAAAAGTCAGACACCATAAATTAGTGTGATTTCGTGTTACAGAGACTGAGAAATACGGGGAATCGGTATTTTATAGCTTTCTCGTTAAATCACCACATTCTCTGTGTGATCCTGTTGTTCAGGGCCAATATAAATACCCCCGTTTTTCCCTTCTCTTATTTTGTAGGCTCCACCTATGAAAAGACTATCAAAGTGTGCTTTGGTAATGAGCTGATGCTATTTGCACTTAGCCTCTTGTCTAACCATACCCTCTTGAGTTGAGCAAAAACAACCTCTGGATTGACGCGCTGAAAGAAACGGGAAAAAAGCGACAATTGCACAAATGAGCAAAACGACTTTCAGCAACCAGCTCAACTCCCTGGCCCGAGCGTGCCGCACGGGATTGAGACTCCCGGATCGACGGAGTCCGACTAACCGAACTGCTCTCCTCAGCGCTGGGTTAGGGTCTGCTAACCGTACGGCACTCAACCTGCATGGTCTCTGCGGGTCTTCTCTTCACCACCGGAAATTTCTTTCTTCTCTCTCCTCATCTGAAAACACAATGGCTGATCTCAACAAGTTTTTCGAGACCGTCGACTCTCTCAAGCCCGAATTCATCCAGCGTGAGTATCTATCCGGGGGAATATGCGTGTGGTGGTTGTTGCTTGGTACCTATGCGAGTGGGGTTATAACCAGTGTTTGGAAGCACAACACAAAAGTGTCTTAGGAGGATCTGTGACGTGTCCTTTCAGCGGAAATGTCGTGATCTGGCTAATGTGACAGGTCAATTCATATTCCCGCCACCCTACGTGTCACATCGATTCACCACCTTATTCAACCACCTTATTCAACCACCTTATTCAACCACCTTATGCAAACACCCATGCCATGCATCAATAACCGAACCATACTAACTCAGGACTCGCTGACGCCGTGGCTATCCCCTCCGTGTCTGCCGACGCCGAGCACCGACCTGAGGTGGTCAAGATGGCCGAGTGGACCGTCGACCAGCTCAAGGCTCTCGGCGCCCACGACATTGAGCTCCGAGAACTCGGTGTCCAGGAGGGCACTGAGGACCTGCAGCTGCCTCCCGTCGTGCTCGCCAAGTACGGAAACGACGCCAACAAGAAGAACATTCTCATCTACGGCCATCTCGACGTCCAGCCCGCTCTCAAGGAGGACGGCTGGAACACCGACCCCTTTGTTCTGACCGTGGACGAGGAGAAGGACGTCATGTACGGCCGAGGCTCTACTGATGATAAGGGCCCCGTCATTGGCTGGCTCAACGCCATTGAGGCCTACAAGAAGGCCGGCCTCGAGTTCCCCGTCAACCTGGTCATGTGCTTCGAGGGTATGGAGGAGTCTGGTTCTCTGGGTCTGGAGCAGCTTGTCTTTGCCGAGGGCGACAAGTACTTCAAGGGAGTGGACGCCGTTTGCATTTCCGACAACTACTGGCTCGGAACCACCCACCCCGTGCTGACCTACGGTCTGCGAGGCTGCAACTACTACGCCATCACCATCACCGGACCTGGCGCCGATCTGCACTCTGGAGTCTTTGGAGGCATTGTCAACGAGCCCATGATTGACCTGTCCAAGGTGCTGGCCACCCTGGTGGACGGCAAGGGCAAGATCCAGATTGAGGGCGTCGACAAGATGGTTGCCCCCGTGACCGAGGAGGAGCGATCCCGATACGACGACATCCACTACGACATCCAGGAGCTCACCGAGGCCACCGGCGGCAAGGACATCAACATGCACTCCACCAAGGAGGACACTCTGATGGCCCGATGGCGATACCCCTCTCTCTCCATCCACGGAATCGAGGGCGCCTTTTCCGGCGCTGGAGCCAAGACCGTCATCCCCGCCAAGGTCTCTGGAAAGTTCTCCATCCGAACCGTGCCCAACATCAACTCCAAGATGCTGGACGAGCTTGTCTTTGCCCACGTTGAGAAGGAGTTTGCCAAGCTTGGCTCCAAGTGCAAGCTGAACGTTGAGCTTGTCCACGACGGTGACTACTGGGTGTCTGACCCCAACAACTGGAACTTCACTGCTGCCAAGAAGGCCACCAAGGCCGTCTGGGGCGTTGAGCCCGATCTCACCCGAGAGGGCGGTTCCATTCCCATCACTCTCATCTTTGAGCAGGCCACCAAGTCCGATGTTCTGCTGCTGCCCATGGGTCGAGGTGACGATGGTGCCCACTCCATCAACGAGAAGCTCAACATTTCCAACTACATTGGCGGCGTCAAGACTCTCGGAGCCTACCTGCACTACATTGCCGAGGAGAAGAAGGAGTAAGCGGTTGAAAAGACCTGCTATTTATATAAGTAAGACGACTGAGGTTTTAGGCGAGGACTGGTAGATATGTTAGTGTGGTAGGAAGTCACACATTTCGAGAGGGATAACAATGGTGTCACGTACTCGTAGATAACAGCATTGTTTATGCTAGCAGGAGGTCGTCCCGTAGGAGTTTTCTTGAGAAGGGTTTATTTCTTCTGAAGCTGAACTATTAAAACTATTCAATGGAAGTTTTAGTTTAGTGCAGATGAAACATGCCAAGAATACTGACTCTGCTGTAAGGGCACGGTTTGTTCCTGTTTCACTATTGTACGTCATAGTTGTTCCTGATTCACCCGATATAAGCCGCACTTGAGAAAAAAGCTCATCCCTGCCTCATTCAGTTTAATTGCGTGTATTTCATTCTGGCATGGCTCCCACCATGTCTTCAGAGCGTATAACGAAGGCGTGCATCTCGATTACCTTCCAGGCAGTAGTGGATCTGTCTTGGATTGTAGACTAGAATGAATAGAAGGCGTATAGTGAGATGAAACAGATTTCACGGGAATATAAAAACAGGTGGTTTTGGCTTCCTTTTGGTTTGTATACGGTCTGATATGACTTAGTTTTGGCTTGATTATGGCTTGATTTTAAGAGGTTTGAAGTGTGTTACAGTAGGTTGGTTTTTATTTGTTTTTTAAATAAGGTGTTTGATACGAGTTACAGATGATAGAACGGTATGTATCCCTGGGATTGCTTCTGAAGTTGTATTTTGATTGTGAAACGTACAGCAGCGTGCATTCTCATTTCGTTTAGCTGGTTTGTGGTTGTTATACAAACAACAAAAAACAGACAACAAACAAGGCTGCTTATACTGAGAGAGAAACTTGAATACCTGTATTTAGGGCTAGAGTGATATCGTACTTGGCTACACTTGTAACTCTACTTATAACTTAGAGTCCCCCCTTAGTTAACGCTCCATACTCCTAAAGTCTTACCTCAACCTGGAAACTCCTCTACCTCAAAATATCTCCTTGAAAACCTCGTTTAACGCTCTCCGTGCGGCGGCCGGAAAGGTCGGAACCATCTGCGTGCCTTTTGATTGGCGGTCGGAAAAACTCGAGACCAAGCTGCGTCTCCACCTGCACCATGCGTGCCAAGCGCTGAGAGGGGCGTGTTTGCCAGCAACAGTTTTTCCTGAACCTAGACGTGCATTCGAGTTTAATTACTCCGGTAATTGGTCGGACTGGACAGTGGTGTGGCATGGGAAAAAAGTGGTGGTGTGATGGTATGACCTGATATGTTCTGGTGCAGTTCTGGTACAGTCTGGTATGATTTTGGTACATTCTGGTACAGTCTGGTATGATTTTGATACAGTTCTAGTGAGTCTGGTATGGTTCTTGACCATAAATTAGTATAGTCTCGTATCGAACAGTTCTGGCACTGTTCAGGTACAAGTTTTGATACAAGTTTTGGTACAAGACTTGGTAGTTTTGGACCATACAAGTCAAGTATCGTCCTAGTTAGCTTCACTACAATCATCTTTCTTTCTTCATATAAATATTATTCTATCATACAGTCGTTAAGTGTTAGTTTACCAGAAATCGCCGTGGTCCTTCATGGCAGCAGAGACCTTGAGGAAACCAGCAATGTTGGCGCCCTTGACCAGAGAGGGCAGACCGTCGCACTTCTCCGAAGAGTAGGTGGAGGCAGTCTCCACACAGGTGTTGAAGCAGTCCACCATGATGTCCTTGAGCTTCTGGTCAACCTCCTCCTTGGTCCAGGAGATTCGCTGAGAGTTCTGGGCCATCTCCAGACCGGAAACGGCAACTCCTCCAGCGTTGGCAGCCTTACCGGGACCGTACCAGATACCGTTGGGTCGAGCCATTCGCTCAGCCTCAAAGACCTCGATGGCGTCAGACTCACAGCCCATGTTGGAGCCCTCGGCAATGAACTTGCAGCCGGCAGCAACCAGAGACTTGGCCTCCTCGCCGGAAACCTCGTTCTGAGTGGCACAAGGAAGAGCAACGTCAACCTTGCCAACGTGGCACCAGGGTCGGGCGTCCTCAATGTACTTGAACTTGGTCTCGGGAAGAGAGGCAGAGGGGTACAGGGAGGCCAGCTCCTTGTGCTGGAGCTTGAGGTGGGCAATCTGCTCAATCTCGGCAGGGGTGAAGCCCTCGGTGAAGTCGGAAACCAGAACCAGAGCTCCCTTGGAGTCGGACATGGAGACAACGTTTCCACCGAGCTCAATGACCTTGAGAGCAGCGTACTGGGCAACGTTTCCAGAGCCGGAAATGGCAACTCGCTTGCCCTTGAAAGACTCCTTGCCGGAAGTGGCGTACTCAATCATCTTCTCAACGTAGTAGACAAGACCAAAGCCAGTGGCCTCGGGTCGGATGAGAGATCCTCCCCAGGTCAGACCCTTGCCGGTCAGGACACCCTCCCAGGTGTTCTTGTACTTCTTGTAGGCGCCAAAAAGGAAACCAACCTCTCGGCCTCCAACTCCGATATCTCCGGCAGGCACATCGGTATCAGCTCCAATGTGTCGGTGCAGCTCGCCCATGAAGGCATAGCAGAATCGTCGGATTTCGGCGTCAGACTTGCCCTTGGGGTCAAAGTCAGCACCACCCTTACCTCCTCCAATGTTGAGGCCGGTCAGGGCGTTCTTGAAAATCTGCTCGTATCCCAGGAACTTGAGAATAGAGAGGTTGACGGAAGGATGGAATCGAAGACCTCCCTTGTAAGGACCCAGAGCAGAGTTGAACTGGACTCGGTAGCCTCGGTTGACCTGCAGCTTGCCCTCGTCGTCCTCCCAGACAACTCGGAACTGGATGATTCGCTCGGGAACAGAAACCACAGGAATCACCTTCTCAAACTCGGGATGCTTGTCGAACAGAGTCGAGTCGTGGATGGAGTTGTAGAGCTCGTCGTAAGCCTGTTGGAATTCGGGTTCAGCGGGGTAGTTCATTGTGTAGTTGATTGTGTTAGTGAGGAGAGATAGCTACCGACCTCTTCCTCTATATATACGTCTCTGGAGGTTGTAGTGTGCTCACATGAAGATGAATTTTTCATGCAGGCCAAAAAAGCCTAACGCCGGTCTTTGCAGACTATGGAGGGTGACATGGGCTATTGGGGTCGTATTTGGCCGGGAAAAGTGGCTGGAGGGAGCTACTGGCCGCGTGGTTGCTCTGACAGCGCTCAATCGTCGATTTTCGGGCCAAAAGACCAGAATATCTCCACACCTGAACCTCCCATTGGCTGAGATAACGAAACACTAAAATGCTTAGACTCACCGCGTCCTTGTTCGCTCACGCCTCCGGTGCATGCTTATCAGGGCCGTTGTAGCCAATGGGCGTTCAGTTCGCTCTAGAGTTGAACCTAGATTTCGCTTTTGTGAACCTTAATGTGCCTATGGACGTTCCGTCTCTCGCTCATTATTGGTGTTTGCCACACCGCAACTCATATCGGGCCTGTCGCCCCTCCGTCTTTAGTGGCTGGCGGGCTAGAGGTTTGTCACTTAGAGTGTGGAGTCTTTTTACCTTGTTTTCGACCTGTCAAACTCCGCAATCGGCGTGGGAATATTCCGGTAGTCATGCGGTATCGGCCCTATGAGCCCTGTCTGAGATACCTTTCTTTTTGGCGGAGTTTTGACCAGGTCACGGGACATGTTCGGTCCCAAAAAGATGTATTAGGCGAGTGCAGAGAGGGGGGTATCAGGACTAAACAGAACTAGGAGTAGAACTGAAAGTAGGTAAAGGAGTATACAGAACTAGGAGTAGAGCCTTAGACATCAGCTTAGGAACACTAGACCACAAATCGTACTAGCGGATTAATTGGTCTACATACGTCTAGAATCTGAACAGTCCGATACCGGTGTCTAGTTTGTAGCTACTTCTAACTCTATGCCTTGGCACAAGTTAGAGCTCCATCTGATTATGGCATAACTGAGAGCCGGAACTCACACCCGGGCCTCTCAGATCCGTAATTAGCCACTCAAAAGCCGTGCAAAGCGCTTGGCCAATTTCTGGGAGTAATGCAGCGAGTCTTTCCGTCTTTTTGCGTCGTCATTTACTCGGCCGAGTCGGCCGTTATGCATGCACAAAGAGAAGTCGTGCGAAACGAAAAAAGGAGTGAGAGAGACTAGAAACAGTTTGGCCAGTGCATAATCAACACTTTCTACACCCAATGAGATCCGGACGCATGAACAAAGAGCAGTGAGATGACAAGCCTGTGGAAAAGTGGGGTATTTGACTCTGACACGAGCATAGTCTGTCTGTCGTAACTGTACTTGCCTCGGAGTTTATGAGGGAGAGAGGGGGAGCCTCTACTATATTGTTTTGGCTCTCTATTTACTAATATCTGCATCTTTTGCACGGCAGAGTTTCGGCTCAGTGGAGTGAGGCAAGGCCAAGAAAGTCATTTTGCAGGAGGTGCGCGCGTGCGTCCATCGGACCTCCGTCGGCAGCAGAGCGATGACGTAGTTGGCACTGCTTTGGGCCAAGGCTTGGTGGTGTCATTTTTCACACCATTGGGGCTGTCAGATGACGTCTCTTCTCGGAGGGAATAATCACACCGTAAATAAATTAAAAAAAACGGGTAAGACATACACCACTCACCAGCCACGGATCGCCGGTGCGAGAAAAAAGGTCCAATATTCTGCCAGACAGGAAAAACACAAAAGTTCAAAAAAGCGAGGCCAATTGATTTCGGAAGAGCCCGCGTCAAACTTTGGCTGCAGTGTCACATTAGCGTCTGGTATACTGGGCTAAAAAAAAATGACTAGAGACAAGGAGGTGGGTACAGGCAGCTCACAAAGACTGTAGTGACTCATTGACGGGTTTATCCGTTGATTTGCGACTTTGAATATCTACAGGGTTAGTCAGGGTTGTTTTCTACAACTCTCTCTTAACTCATTACCGTGATTTAACTCTCGGAATTTTCAGGAAGAGAGTCTAGGTTTGCTAAAAGCATGAACGTTTCGCTACGGCCAACAACCTGCTGCACGGAAAAAACGGTGCATGCGGATATCGCGGTAACCGTCCGGCTATCGATCGTAGCCGTGTGAATCTGTCTCCATGGCAATCAATCTTCTTTTTCCCCTTCGTATCTCCATTTACACTGTCGTATTGGACGTGTAGCGTTCTGGTATCACTCTAAATATTACTCTTTTTTCATCTCGTTTTAATTAGTCTCACAGCACATACGTCACCAAAGTGCGAGAAATACGTCGACATTGCGTCCCCAGGCATATTTCCGGTGAGAGGTTTTACTACAGGATACGTGCGAGGTTTTTCCGTCGATAGCCAGGCGGTGGCAGTAGTGTAGATGCAGACATGTGAGCATTTAGAGTGAAAGAAAGATGGGTATGAACTGTGTAGGGAGATTATGTAAGAGGCTGTGACCTTGAGAGAGAGTCAATTGGAGAGAAGAAGAGTATCCAGTGGATGTAGGCATGGCTGAATAGATCCTGGTTGATCTTTTTTGTTTATCTTGCAAAAATTCCAGAAAATGAGTGCTTCACTGTTGAGATATGGCCCATCCATTCAACTGTTATAAGGCAAGAACATCAATATAGTGCACCTATATTTTTCAAAAACCACACCAAATTTGCCCAAACAACCAATCTCGACCCAGTTACAACCTCCCGACCTCCCCTTTCCACCTCTAATACCCCCTAATATCGCACCTACCCTGACCCCTACATCTCACCTCAAGGTGTCTTACATAGATGCACATGATGCATGTCTATCAACATGTGAATACTGGAAACGTTTCCTATGATCAGAATCAATTGCGAGTGTCGGTCCTAAGTGCCATGGTGACTGGATAGCACTTCAAGTGCTTCTAGATTACTCATACATTTAGTAGGGGGGGTTTTTTTTTTTTGTTTGATAAATTTAAATATTTATATCTCAATTAAATGAATATTAGAACACAGCAGAACACAGCACGTTTAGACTACTTCGTACAAGTATCGTACCAGGTACAATACAGACTACGAATATTATCACTCCACCACCCTTCAGGCTACAGTAGTTCTACCAACCAACGCCAAATCCCACCTTCCTATCCAATCTATATTTATTTATTTAGTTCAATTTCCTCGGAGAAGCGACAGCTCAAAGCCGTCGTCCCGTCGTCCGGACGACGAGCCCTCGGAGGGGTCTTCCTCGTCGTCAATCTCAAACTTGTCGGCCTCTTCAGTGAGACCCAGCTCCTCCTCCTCGGTGGCCAGGGGAACGTGCTGGCCTCGGTGCGAGTCGCGGCTCGTCAGCTGGGTACCGGACAGGTACTTGTAGAGCATGATGAGCGAGAGGAAGAGGAAGTAGACGAGAAAGGCGGCTGACGAGAGGGTCAGGAGGTACGACGAGTGGTCGATTCCAGCGTCATTGAGGTACGCCATCTGCTCCTCGGTGGCTCCCATGAAGCAGATTCCGGACTCGACGAGCAGGAAGGGAGGCAGAAACTGCCAGGCTTTGGCGACAGCGAGTTTGGAGGGCCCGTCCTTGAGCACAAAGGAGATTTCGATGATTCGGGTGAATCCGGCAAGCATCAGAGCCCAGCCGAAAAAGGCGTGGACCTTGGTGGACACCTGCAGATGCTGGGCATGTTCACTCATGGCGTATCCGGTGAAAATGAGCACGATGGAGGGAATGTGGTTTCGCATGGGAGGAGAACCAGCAACCCATCTCTTTCGAGACAGCAGAATGCCCACCAAACCAGCACACCACCAAATGATGCCCATGGAGGTATGTTGGTAGTCGCCATGGGACCAGGGCTGGCCCCATCTGTGCTCCGTGAAGGTGTTGACAATGCCCCACAGCATGATGATGGTGGAGTCGTAGAACTCCTGGGACACGTTTCGACGCTGCAGCCACGCCTCTCCGAGCAGCAGCATGATGGTCAGAATGCATCCGTAGGCAATGAAGGACGAGCCCATGATGCCGTGAGCAAGACACTGGCCGAGATGGTCTTCATGACACCAGCCGAACATGGTGATAAAGATAAAACCAAACTGGACCCACGAGGCAATGGGCAGAAAGCACGCCAGCACAAGCAGACACTTGGACAGCACGTTTCGCACGCGGTAGAAAAACGGGTATCGTCGCAGCACGCTGTTTTCGTCCAGTTCGCCCTCCCGCGTCCGCAGAGGAATCTGCAGAAAAACGGCAAAAAACACCTGGATGCCAGCAAGCACCATGAGACACCAGCCCCAGATGAGCGCGATATTGTTGGCAGAGTACCGTCTGCCGCCATGGGTCAGACCAAAGACCATTCCCACCACCGCCGTTGCCGCAGCGACAATCTGCATGGGAATGAAGAATCTGTGACGAGCCAGACCCATCATCAGACCCACGGGGAAAAGAATGCCAAACGCCAGCATGGTGACCAGCACATAGGTCCACATGGCTGCGCCTACACTCTCGTTGGAGGTGTACTGGCCCTCGGGAATGTCGTGGTTGCCCTCCTCGTACTCCGGCAGAGTGCTTCCATGGTGGTGGTGACCTTCTTCGTCTCGTACAAAGTGGTGCATTGTGTGGGGTGGAGAGGATTGGCTCGCGTAGGCTCTCTACAAGTATTCCAGGTCTAAATTTGACTTTGGGAGCCATTGGAGGGGAGTAAGGCGTGGCAGAGAAGACGTTCTAGAGACGTCGTTGTGGCATTATTGTCGTTTCGTTTGTGTCTCCATGTATTTTAGTTATTTCATTTACTTCGTCTCTTCTTTTATTTGCTCATCGCGCCAAGTCGCTACTGTACATCACCTCACCCCAGAACTACACGTCACGTCACTCTTAGTCCTATGCAAACTTAACACGAGGTGGAACCATCGCTCAGAAAAACGTTTCCCGAGCAACGACCCTGAAACGAACCTTGAGGTTTTCGAAAGGGGCGGAAAACAGACACAAAACGGCTTTTTAGAGCGATTCCCGAAGAATTTTCACACACACCTCCTCCCTTTTATTATCATGTATGTATGCACCCAGACGCGTGAGCGATATACGAGGGTTGGTATTGGTGCAGGTGGTACCTGTAGGTGGAATTAGTGGGTGGTGGGAAAGGAGTGCTTATGTCACAAAAAGGATACAATAAGGCAATGTCAGTGATGCAATGTGAATTGTTAGGGTAGATTCATGTTTTTTTATATTTCTTTTGCTCTTTTTGCTTTTTCTTTTGCTCTTGATCTGACGGTGCTCCAAGTAAGCTTCAACTAAAGGGAAGCAAAGTTGGTTTCAGAAAACGGAATATATCCAACTGGAAGAGTAGGAGAGTAGATTAAAAGGTGGAATACTGGTCCATCAGTGCCATGATGTTCATTGAACGAGTTATATGTTTCAGGTTATGCCATTAAAGCTCTATTGATGCTGTAATCCAGATCATGTTGTAACTACTTCCCAACTAAAGTGTTCCGAGGCGAGTCAAGACTCCACCAAAAGCCTTGATCTTAGATAGTGGAGTGACAGGATATATATGGGCCACCTGTAGACCTAGACCAGATACTAGAAATACACGCTTAACAAGACCTACACGGCTACTTTGAGCTGTGAGTGTTTGAAGTCTGTAGAGCTCCCTGCCCCAGAAGTAAAGGAGAGTGCGATACAGAGAGAAATACGGGGGCATGATATTGAGATGATTCATCTAAAAAGCCCTTGTATCTTCTCCACCTCTTACTCTGCTGTACCAAACACATTACACAGCCCAACAACTACACCTCTAATACTCCACTCTCATAGAACTGCCCTCAGTTGACCAAAAATACTAGTATCGCATTTCGGACTGATAAATTGAGATTATTAAATTCGTATGGTTCTATTGCTACCGCATTTTCTCACCTAACAACTCTTTCTGCCCAGAAAACCGAGATCCTGACCTCACACTTTCACAGAACTGCCTCTAACTTGACCAATAATACCGACACAACTATGGCGAGTTAATAAAAGCGATCCTTGGAGAAAGGTGATAGCAACGATACCAACCAAGTACTCCCTACTAGCTTAGAGCTTTCAACTCCAAACACTCATTTTTGACTTCTGACAGAGTCCCCAATTGTTCACTCAAAAATACCTACACTATCACAGAGACTTGACCAACGTATTCCTTGGAGTCAGACAAATCCAATGGTACCACTCACACCTCTGTTATCGCTTTGTACCATCTTTTAGCCCAGACCTGCCACTTCCAGTGTCCAACACAACTGCGTGCAACTCACTTGGAAATACTCCCATTTCAGTGGTTGGTGGACCATTGAGTGTCCAAGAGCAAGGAGATTCGTCAGGAACGATACGGGAGTTCGAACAACTTCTTTAGCTGATCTTACACGGTCTACAGGCAACTCCAGGGCAGTTAAAGATGCGTATTTTGGAAGAGAAGTATCAAATGGTATATTAAATACCACTAAACGAAATCTGATAGCGAGATGATCTCATTTGAAGACTTCTGAACGTTTCTAACCAAGGCCTACGTATTTCGAGACCCGGATGCAGTGATATCTCCATAACCATCAGACCCAAAAAGAGCTACAGAACTGGTACAAGAACAAAAACTAGACCAATAGAATCATTGCAATGAGAGGTTTCGAACGGTATCATTTAAGAGCTATCTATCAATATCTCACGAATCTCCTTTATGTTCAACTGAAATACACCTCTAGGTTAGTATGGGGTAATCATCCCTCCATAACATAGCGCTTCCAACTTGACAAAAACCACTCCGAAAGGCACCATATTTTGACCACATACTGAAACAGACCGAAAAAAACAATTTCCACCAATTTTCTCCCCAAATACCCTTACTAAGCTGTTTATAGGTCTACCCCAGGTAGTACATCAAATATGATCAGTCTATTTAACCTAACCTAAGCGAAAAGTCACAGTTTTACCTCTAATAAAAGCACCTCTGAACATGTCTCCAACCACGACATATAACCACATACCATATCATTCCAAATAATAATAATAATAATAATATATATATACTTGTACCCCCCCTCCCCATCCCCATCCCCCAGTATGTAACATGTACTATGCAGCTCTGTCCCACAACCACAGTGTGTGGAATCTTCATGCAGACGTGATTTATCCTCCCAACCTTGGTACGAGTACATCTCCAAACTGTTCTCCACAACCACAGTCGAATCACCGTGAGCAAATGACCATCGACTTTGACAGCATCATAGCGCCAAAGCTGGGCGCGCGCGAGTCCATTTCGTGGAACAGAAACGGCATCATTGCCAGTATAGCCGAGGACGGAGTGGAAACGAGTTTGTTGGTGTGTACCAATGGACAAGACTGGGTACTGACGAAACCGACACTTTTTGCACCCAAAGGCATCTTGCAACCGCCCACAACTTCGTTTGTGACACCCCACCGAGCTTTTTGCCACGTCGAATGGTCCCCTTCGGGCTCAGATCTCGCCATCATCGACACCCTGGGATCCCTCTACATCTACAGCCAGTACACGACTCTGTCGCCCATCACATGTCTGAGGAAACCGCCATCGGAGGAGCTGACGACGCCGATCGATCTGAACGCCATTGTGGGCTTTACTTGGGTCGCACCTGAGAAACCAGTCATTTTGACCAATCCCGGACTCAAGGCTGGAGGCAACGAAAAGTCGAAACAAAAGCTGTCGGACGCTAAAGACCTGCCCACGGTCCAGACGTCGCAGTTGCTGGGCTACTCGGGCATCAGCGTCACCTACGGCGTGAGCCAGGGACTGCATTTGGGCCCCAGAATCCCCCAGGGATTTGGAGCATGCATGGGAGTGACCAGATCGCAGGTTCTGAAGTTGTGGACACAAAACGGACCTTCTCAGCCGTACAACCTGGTCAAACTGTCGCTGAACCAGCTGCATTCCGACGATATCATTTCCCACGCGTCTTTTGCAGGCACCAAAGACCACAAGATGCTGCTGGCATGCTACTCGCCTGCAGGAGCCATTTATCTCTACAGAATCGAGGTGGAGTGGTCCAAGGAAGAGGAACCAAAGCTGCGAGCGACTAGACTGCTCAAAGAGACGCTTATGCCCCAATCTGGAGCGCCAGCAAGACTCACAGACCTCAAACTGTTCAGTATCCGGTCCAACCAGGTGTCGTCGGAAACAGAGGCGGAAATGGTGTGTGTGTTTACAGACACAAAGGGAGCCACCACAAACAGATACGAGCTGCAATCACATACGCCGGATCTCAATTCGACGTTCTATTCGCTCGGTACTAACGACTCTTCAGCCAGCTCTACAACTACTCACAAGACCCACATTATTTCGCTGGTAGAGACCACGACGTCCAACCGGATTGTCAACATTGGCTCGCAGGTCTACGACTCCATTTTTTACGCTGCCCATGAAGACGGACTTCTTAATTTCAGATACCGAGGCAACGTTTCGTCTTCCACCAAGGGTACACCTTTCAACATGTTTTCTGACGCTGGATACGCCTTTACAGCTCTCCCCAAGGGCTCAGAACGTCCAGATTACATCTGTGTCTCTCCTACATGTGCTTCCTACGTGTACAGGACGAAAGACGGACTCAAACTCCGCATTATCGACAACAAAATCCCGGACGCAGACCTCACCGTGGCCCAGATGGTCGACTGTGCCTTTGTCCTGTCTCTAAGACACTCGGTTTCGTGCATTTCAGCCGTGTGCAATGATGATGTCATGATGGTCATGCGACGCGAGATTCAGCGGGTTTCTAAAATGGCTCCTGCTCTGCAAACGCAGTTCCCTCTTCTGCTTCTGGCCGAGTCGCACAAGGCCATCAACTTTTCGCTGGATCTCAAAAAGGACCATCAGATGGACAAGATTATGATCAATCCTTCTCTGCAAAGATTGCTCACAATGCAGACGGTGATAGGTACACGGCATGGATGGGCTCGAAACGTGACGTCGCGGCTTTCCTGGTGTTTCCTGAACCTGCGTCTTGTCTCTTTTTCTCTGACATTTACTCTGCGAGCCATTGGTCAGCAAAAACCTGGAGTCACCCCTAACCACGCCATGCGAATCCACTATCTCATGTCTCTGTCTGGTTTGAAACGCTGGTGTCTGGATTTTGCTGCTTATCTGTGCCAAGAGCTGCTGGCTGCATCCACAGAAGGACCCAGCTACTTTCAGAAACAGAGCGTGGCGTTGCCCATGGTGATGGCTCGATCGTCACGCATGCTGCTCATGTACTCGTGGCGAGGCATCCGGTCTCTGGACACGATTCTGATGCAGAAACCAGGTACCGAGACGCAGGAGGCAGGGCTGGCGTCACAGCGACAACGCGAACTGTCGCACTTTACGCCCATCTCCATGACCTTTTTTGAGCAGCTGTTCAACGTGATTGATTCACATACAAAACAGGTGGCCGAGGCCGTGGAGGACCGGCTGGGACTCGAACAGCAGCTCCTGTTCCAGGGCATGATTCCGCAGCAGTTTATTCCGCTGGCAAAACGGTGTGTGGAGGAGTTTGACAAGTTCCGCAAGACCAACGATCTGTCGCCGTTGTACTTTTACAACGTGTCGTGGCTGGGACTGGATGAGCACTACGACGGACGTCCTGCTCCCACAGCAGCTATGGCACCCTACAGAAACGTGACGTCCAGCGGTCTGCAGATAGACTCTCTACGCAAGTTTATCATTGAGCGTCAAGAAGGCAGTGTCATGCGGGTTTGTCAGCGGTGTGCTGGTACGTCTGTGTTCGTTGATTCTTCGGACGGCAAGCAGTTTACCGGAACTCATTGGACCTTTGCTTTCCAGCGAAACTGTTGGTGTGGAGGCATGTGGATTCCCGAGGCCTTGACTGTTTAGCTGTTTAGCTGTTTAGGAGATATTTATGCATTTAGTACGACATACAGACCAGCTGAGGAACGGTGGTATGTATATATATTATTTTTGGAAAGGATGTGGTTGTATGTATCGTAGTTATATGCGTGTGGTTGAGGTGAAATAAAATAATTTATATAAACATTATTTGAGCCTAAAAAAGAATTAATTATAAAGATACATATGAGAGGTTAAGCTGTGACTTGTATTGGTACCAGGAGTAGCAGGATGACAAACACCAGGTTTGACAGTGCTCCGTAATTATTTGATTTTTCTGTGATTTTTCTTTTCACTTTTTCTGCGATTATTTTTGTACCTGGTACATACTATCGTACATTTATTTATGACCGGATTCTGCACCATGCTAGTCAATTCATTGTTCAACTCTTGTCCCAAAAAGTAGTTGGAATTACCCGATGTAGACAGACCCCGAATATTATTACTGATGGAAGCTAAATTGGAATGTGTATTTTAGAGAAGATGTGGAGAAGATGGAGGGAGAATATGGACACCACAAAATAGGTACAGTATAGTACCACCACCAACCTGCTTAATAATACACAAATACCTCCTTAAAATACACAAACCCCTCCATCCATCCTCCACGCACTGTACACTGCACTGTATACAGCTTACAGCTAGCTAGCAATGTGTGATAAGATTCGACCAGGGTATTTAAGCTTCCAAGGTGGTGGGGTCTGAGAGTAAGAGAAGAGAGAAATACGAGAGTAGGGAGGTGACATGACATGGGTTGTGCTGGTGTGTTAGCAGCGACAACAAGTCTGCAACTCCTGTGCTGATATGTTCACTTCTGTAGCTGCGTCAGATAAGCTCCTGCCGTACATAAGCGAGTCGCTAAAGTGGG
The DNA here is from genome assembly GCA_017639365.1 of Yarrowia sp. E02. NCBI lineage: Eukaryota > Fungi > Ascomycota > Dipodascomycetes > Dipodascales > Yarrowia > Yarrowia sp. E02. The sequence continues at coordinate 1,553,732 of JAAQQX010000003.1, read as the reverse complement.
GAAAGTGGGAAAATGCATTAGTGAGAAACGTTAGAGATCGTGGGAAAAAGTGTTTTAGAAAAGCCTTTTGAAAGCCTTTTAAAAGCCTTCAGACAGCTTAAAAAAGCAGAGCCAGAAGAGCCACTCCAGCCATAGCTTGAGGAACAGCTGTAGCCGTAGGAGCCGCGTTGGCGTTCACGTACTTAGTGGCTTCGGTCTGGGCAGAAGCCACAACCGTGTCATAAGCCAGGACCCACGCTCCTCCTCGATAGCACTGGACTGGCGGCACATTGAGGTAGAAAACCGGCTTGGTGGTGTAGTATTGAAACTCGGGCAGAGGCGCGGTCATGCTCACTGTGGTTCCATTGGCAGTCACAACGGTAGCCGCGTCTCCTCCACAAAGAGCAGCTGAAGTCCACACCTGGCCCTTGGAGCAGATGGCAAAGTGGTTGTCGTTGCCGTCGAGAAACTCAGGAATATAATAAGTGTGGTCCGACTGGCACGGAAACACGTTGTATGCTTGCGGCGTGGGGTAGACGAGATAGACGTCTGTGGTGGGAGCTGGTGACTGTTCCAGTGTGACAATCGGAGTAGGAGGAAGCATGAAGGTCGTGGACCATGATGGAGGCGCCCAGCCCGAGGTGGTAACTGTGGCAACGGTTTTGGCTGGAGGCAGCTGGGTCTGTTGGATGGTGACGGTGGTTCCTGCCTCTGGAGACGCCGTGACGAAGACTGTGGATGGCAACGAGGAAGTCGCTCCTCCGTCGATGATGGTGACGACGGGGTTGGTCAGGGAAATGACTGACGGGCTTGCGGGGGCTGAGGTCGCCACGACGACGGTGGTTTCGGAGGACATGTGTGTTTTTTTGGCGAGGTTCAGGAAGGGTCCGTGGTGAGTATTTTGTACTGATGCGTCTCGGGGAGGGGGTTAGAGTCTGCACGTGATGCAAACATTGTAACTTTAGAGGGAAAAAAGGTAAAGGTTAATGGAGTGGAGGAAGTGCAACCTCATGAGAAAAAGGGTAGGGAAAAAGAAAAAAAAAGGAATAAAAAAACAGTAGAAATGAGGACAAATATAATGGGCATACTGTGTGCTCCAATATGGTATCACAGCGGCTTACAGCCACCGTGTCTACCCTGTGTCGTGTGTTTCAACCCCTGATGTCTCATTTGGCTTGTTCCAGCCCATAGCCTTTTTAGTGCGCACCATGCACAGACCCTGGTCCTTGAGTAGACTTAGACGAGAATTGGTTTGACGAGAATTGGAATTGCTGTTGAGAAAAAAGTGCATGGTGCGACTCTCTGGATGTCGTGGGTCGTTTGTGGCCGTTATTTCTCCTCCCACTACTCCTCAGCCGTACGTACTAGTTCCTCGACTAACACCTGGTTCCTGCCTACGGCACACTACGATGCTATTTCCGCTCCCAATTGGAACTGCACCTTTACCCCGCCAAAAAAAAGAACAAGCGGAAATTGACGAGCTAAATGAGGTAAAAGGAAAGAAGAGGGAGTACAGAGGGCGATGTTGTGGTAACCTGAATCAGGTGAAAATCATAGAATACATACAACTCGCGATTCTCTACAAATCTGCATCTTCAGATTCGCGTTTGCGTTCTTATTCGCCCAGTTATATACACCCTCCACCCATTTCCCGATGACGTAAACCCAAACCAACTAGCGCCAAAATGGTGGGGTCAGGTCCAATGCAGGTGATTGAATGGAGAATATTGGACGAAAAAAGAGGTTTAAAAGATTAGCGATTTTTTTTTGGAAGCGTGGTAATTACTTTGCCAAATGGGAGGAACAAGTCACGTGTTAGTCGGTTTACCCTGTCTTACGTTATTGAGGTGGAGTAGAATGTCTACTATCGAAGTACAGTGACTACAAGACGACAAGACAAGACAAGACAAAACTGTAGACATTAACAATGATTCAAAAACTCGTACTGTACATATCTGTACTTGGTATCATCTAAGACGTCAGCTCTTTCACTTTTGAATCAGCTCTTTCACTTTGAATCAGTTCTTTCACTTTGAATCAGCCTTTTCCTTAATACCCATTTAACGGTTGATCGACATGAAGCTTCCTTCCCCACATTTGTAAGAAGGATTTACATGTCTTAGAACATAGAAGAACTCAAGAGCCACGAGAGTTGACCTGATACAGACCGGTGGCGATGCCGTTGGAGAGTCTATATTTTCTGGTATGATGACATTGAGGTATATTCTAGGGTTAGTCAGTATTAATAAGGATTAACTGTAGACGGGATAAACTGGGCTGTATACCTGTATAATAATGGTTAGTTGTAGGCCTAGAGGGAACATAGGTCGATGACTTCAACGACTTCAAAGCGGCAACAAATTCACAGTAAGTCATATTTTAACAGTCATTCATATTTTAACAGTCAGTTTACAGTCACAGTAGACAGCATATATACAGGTCCACAGGTCTACAGGTCTACAGTCTACAGGTCTACAGTCTACAGGTCTACAGTCTACCAGTACAGGTCTAAATGTTATAGCTGCAAGTACTATCACCGTTGACATACTGGTGGCTGAATAGACCTATGTACGTACTCCAACACAGTTGTCCTCGCTCTGGTTTCACCTACAAAAGTTTTCTTTTTTTATATTTGTAATTCAGTAAGCTCTTGACTATTGGAATAAGGCGAATATTGTGGCTTACAAATTATAGCCTCTCCTACAGTAACTTACACTTCGGCAATGTACAAGTATGAAAATGTACCTGTAGAACGAACCAGTGGTGGCATTGAGACCATCTACATACGTACGAGTACCTCTTTTGAGCCTTTGAAAAGACCGAGATTTTATTTTATTTTTCTCATTTTTTCCCATTTTCCCTCATTTTTTTTCTTCCCACGGCTATTGAACGCGTCTTATCACCGGGGCACTTCGGCGTAAAACAGGCTTTAACAAGTACGCCGATAACGCAACCTTCTCCAGGATTATATGTCAGCCCTCCCTACAAAGACAGCCAAGGAAGAATGACAGCCATATTTTAGTTTAGTTGTTCCGGTATATATATCTCGAATGAATGACAACGACAAGCAATCTCAATACGACTAAAAATGATCCCGGAAAAACAACACACTGATTCGTCAGACAGTTCTCAAGACATGTCTTCACTGGACGAGGAGAGACACCTGCTGCACCCAGAAGTACGTCCAGCACACCAGGAGGTGTTCAAAAAGTCGCTGGCCATGATGCTCTTCCTTGGAGTCGGCATTTTGGCGGCTTTTTCCGTCTTTTGGGGAGCCATGTATCGCCGTTCAGAACGAACTCATAATCTAAGAGTGGGCGTGATAAACTGGGATAATGGAGTGGTAGGAGACTTGTTTATGGACCAGGTGCGATCCAGACCTCCGGAAAAGACGCTGGTCAGTCTAGACTACATTCCGTCAGATATGTTCTCTACCAGGGAGCAAATTGAGACTCTGGTGGTCCAGTTCAACTACTGGGGAGTTTTGGTGGTTGAGCAGAACGCAACACAAGACACTGAGGACATTCTGAGAGGAGAAAAAAAAGAAAAAGCGCAAATATCGTACTATTACGCTTCAGCCCGACAAGAAACGATTCATGCCATGTATGTCACACCCCAAATGCTCGATTTTCAAGCGCTTTTTATCGAAAAACAGGTTCCGCATATTCAACAAAATCTGACCAGCAACTTTTCCGACCTGGAAGTCGCCAATATCATCAGAAACAATATCACAACTCTGCGGTTCGAAAACAACGACATCAGAAAATTCACAGGAGGAGTAGCATCAGCTATCGACAATGTGGGACTTATTTATCTCATTATTGTCTCTTTTCAGCAAATCATGCTGTGGAATCTTATTCACGCAATTATCGTCCCCTACAAGGTGATTTTCTGGCAGAGATTTCTGTACAGATGCGCAATCAACTGCGTCTCCATGCTTGTTGTCTCTCTCTTCTTTTCTCTCGTCTCTCTGGCGTTTCAGCAGGACTTTGAAGTCACCTATGGAAAAGCTGGTTTTGTCGTCTACTGGCTAGTCAACTATCTGGCAATGTTGGCACTCGGAGGAGCTACAGATAACATCCAGATTATTCTCGTCAAACATTTTCCTCCAATTTTGCCGGTTTGGCTGCTTTTCTGGGTCATTCTCAATACTGCCACTGCCATGTCTCCTTTGGAAGTATCTCCAGGAGTATACTCTTATGGTGTAGCCATGCCGCTGTATAATGCTATTGAAGCTATACGAACGATTCTGTTTAACGTCAAGTCGTCAATCGGACTCAATGTTGGAGTATTACTCATTTGGATTGTGGTTAATTGGTCCATAGCTTTTGTCGGTCTTTGGAACAATGATCGGTTGGCGAAGAGTAGGAAGTGACCTACGATAAGCTATCAATACTAACTACACTCGAACGACTACACTGAACGACCCACTAGAATGACTTCACCAGAATGACTTCACTAGAATGACTTCACTCGAAAACTACACTTTTTTTTTTTTTTTTTTTTTTTTTTTGAACGAATGAGAATAAAAAACAAGAAAACAAGAAAAACAACAAAAAACAAACAAACAAACAAACTACTTACGACTTCAATCGAAGGACTACCACCACTACCACGTACATAGATTAATAAATTATTACACTCTTACTCCCTACTTCCTCCCCTGCTGCAAAAAAGAAACATGGGCCAACTTGGATGCAAAAGACCCGTCCTGGGCCTGCCAAGAAGGCAGCTCGTCCACCTCCACCGCCTGGCCATCCAGACTCTTGACGGCAAACTCGTCCATTCCCACCCCATCAAACGCCACTCCTCCCATTCTCAATCTTCCCAGAGCGTCTGTTTCTCGATGACACTCGTTGGTGATAATCTCATGTGCTCCTCGAGTCACCGAAAGTTGCAGCTCGTTCTCTGTAAAGATATTCAGCAGACAGCCCTTGAGGCCGGGAATCTCGAGATTCGGAGGAATCCGCTCAATCAGCTTGTAGGTGGGAGTCTGGGCCATGGCAATGTTCTCCAAAAGGGCCTTGAGAAACAGCGGCTTGTCGATCGAGTAGTCGACCAGAAAGTTCCACAGCTCCGAGTCCTTCTGCTTGAGCGAGAAGGAAATGGCCTGGTACGGGTCCTGCAGCTCGTCGATGATGAGTCGCAGTGCCTCCATATTTCGACCCACCTTTCCAAGCAAGTAAACCAGGTCTGGAGTAAGACTCTTGTTGGCTCGACACAAATCAACAGCAGAACCAATGTCGTAGTTGTTGTTGGACTTGAGGAACGCAGACAAAGCCACGTGGTCGTACTTGGCATACAGAGCCATGAGCTGGTTGCCGTAGTCTCGAACCGCAAACGAATCCACCTGGTTCAGAGAATGGAGATAAACATAGGCCAGAGGAGAAGACTCGGGAAGAGCAGAAAGAACGGTTTTGGGAGGTAATTCGTGGTACCCTTCAACCAGCATTTCTGTGGTTCGTTTGAGTGTCGTTTGAATCTCCTCAGCAGACGCCTTCTCTAGAGTAGCCAGAGTAGAAGCCGTATCTTTTCCAGCTCCAATAGTGAGCAAGCTGGGGATATCTTTGGGCGAAATATCACTCAGAAGATGATGGGCTTCAATGAGATCGAGACACCGTTCGTCTCGTAGCTCCAGCAACAGAGCCAGAGCAGGTTTGTACTTTCCGTCAGCAATGTTGAGTTCAGCCAGAGCCAGTTTGAGAGCACTGGTTTTGTGTTCATCTTCAGACGAGTCGATTTCCTCCACCACCGACTGCTCAATTCCCTCACTGAACAGTCCCTGCCACTTTTTCATGTAGAAACCAAACTTGTCTGCATCGTCTTGCAGATAGTGACGCAAGTATTCGTCGTAAACAGACGACTGAAGCTGGTCAGGCAGATAGTTGGCCAGCTGCTCGTAGTGCTTGGACTTGCAGAAGATGAACGCCCAGTTGGCCCAATCTTCCGTCCAGATTGTGTGTTTGTACGAGTCACTGGGGTCAATCGTGCCCAGAAAAGCAGTGAGAACAAGAGAAAGAGCAGCTCCAGCTTCTCGCCAAAGCTCGTCTCGAACATGACTCTCGACCCACTCGATTCCGAGATTCTTGCGTTCCACCGTGCCATAAATGGACTCACAGGTGACCCAGGCAGACTCGTATTTTTCGTGTTCAACGAGCCACTGAACATGATCAGTAAGGTCCCGTTCACGTGCCACAACGCCGTCACGTGCACTGATAATGTAGTACTGCGCCTTGGCGTCTTTTTCGACGGGTGCATGGGTCTGCAGCTGGTAATCATTAGGACCCAGAGACTCAAATCCGTTCAAAGGCAGCTCGTCAGAAGACACTTCTTCGCCGGAAGCAGCGTCAATAAGCCGCAATTCGGGCCGTTGGGCACGTCGTTCCCCCTTGGTGTAGCATAGCAGCATGAGCATGTCTGCTCCAAAGGTTGAGATGCCGCAGAGAAGAGAATCCACCCGGAACTTGGTCACCACAGCGACGGTAGTTTCTGGCTGGGGCGATTTCGTAGACGAAGCCGAAGTGGACAGAATTCGACGCGAAAAAATGGACATTCCGTCGTGTGCAGGTTCCTTTTTGGGCCTCTTTCCTCGCTCCTTTTTTTCCTGAGTCACCTCCAAAATCCAAATGTGGTCTGCCCAGGCAAGATAGATACGATCGTGACCATCGCTGAGATGCATGCGAGGATGGTACAGATCTGCTCGGGAGATGTTGTCCGGTTTGGGAACCTGCAGCACCTGCTGTTTGGTCACATGGTTCCATATCGTGATTCCGTCATCGTTGATCCACAGCACCACGTCTCCAATCCACTTTAACAGCACAATGGTCGAGTCGCTGGTAGCAATGTTGGTATCACTGCGTGCCTGGAGCCATCCTTTTTCCGACAGAACCACGTTTCCGGCCGTTCCTCCGGAAACAAACGTTTTAGAAGACGCGTAGTTGGGGTCCAGAGCCACGGCGTGAACAGGCCGTTTAAAGTCCGAAGCAGCGATATCCTGGGGGTCGGAAATGCTGCCAATGACGACTCGACCGTCCAACGAAGCCGACGCAAAATACGTGCCATCTGTGCTCAAAGACATGATACTCGCAGAGTGGGCCTTGAAGCTGCGAATGAGCTCAATGTTGGGTCTAAAGAGATGGATAAGCCCGGAATGGGTTGCAATAATGACAATGTTGTCGCTCACGAGTGTTGCAGACACAGGGTCGCGTGTGAAAATTGTTTTTGGCAGTCCAGCAAGACGAGAGTACTTGAGACGGGGTTCTGTTTCTTCAGAGTCGGAGGAGGAGGAGGAGGAGGAGTCTGAATCTGAGTCTGAGTCGGAAGCAGCATCGGATTCGTCTTCATGAACAGGTCCATCAACTTCATGGTCTTCAGTATCTTCCTTCGTTTCAGTCTGGTCTTCAACCTCCTTATTCTTGTCCTCAGTCTCCTTCTCTTTATCAGACTTGTCCTCAGTATCCTCCTTAGGCTCTACAGAGTTCTCTCCTGACTCATCTCCACCCTCTCCACCATCTCCAAGGCCATTGTGTGAAACAATGTCTTCTTGGAGCTTTGTATCCTCCTTGGACTGGAGCTTTCCAGTGTCCTCCTCTCCTTCAGTATTTGTATCAGCTGAATCTCGCGTATCCTCTCCAAGTGGCTCAGAAATCACCGCCTGACTCGGCGACGAATCCTCCAAAGAACCACCTTCATGTTGAGCTTCAGCTCCCTCCATAGCATTGTCGTCTGGCATTTTGCTGAGGAGGATGTCTGCATGATTATGTAGGCGGTGATATAGCTGAGTTACCCGGAAGTGGAGTAGGGGGTGGGAGAGCCAAAACGGGAAATAGAGGAGATATTTGATTTTTGAAAAGAGATATCGATTCAGCAAATCAAGCTCATTTCATTGGTGTGCTTTTTATTTTTCTCAGACTATTATCCACCGAGTTGTATACTCCATGTTCCTCCCCCTTGCATGACGTCAATGTACATTGTATGATTATTCGTTTGTACATTTGTAGCCAGCCCTCACTTGGCAGTGTGTCAGATGTCAGAATTTCTTTTTGTACTGGAGAGGATTCTTTTATGTAATTTTTCGAGGATTTATGTTATTTTTACATTCATTAATTGCTGTATATTGTAGATATTGTAACTTCATCTTCTCAGCCTAGCTTACTTGTATACAGTATATTCAACGGAGAGTTTTAAGATAGGACTTAGTACAACGTCTTATGACCATATAAGTAGCAAACGACTGGCATAAGTAATCGTACTTGTATGTACTTACCCATGTCATGCTGTACAGTGACAATGCTCGTCTCATGCCGTGGTCTCATGTCATGTCATGTTTGTCAATGTGGACCTGAAACAGTGCTTTTAGTGTCTAATGGAGCAATAATTAGATGTAGGAGGAGGCAGTCCTACAAAAAGTAGTAAATTCTGCGCACAGTATATCATCCACAGCTATTTATTTCCATCAATCACATTTTATTTCAATTTATCACATTTTATTTTATTTTCCCATTATTCTGTTTATTCCTGGAAAACCGTTTTATGATTAATTCACTACAGGGTTTAACCTCATCAAAATCAAAGTTGCCTCATCAATATGCCAAAGGCCACCCGAGGTGAGTACAGAACAACGCCAAAAAGACCCAAAAACCAGCTAACCAAGGCGTTCTGATCGAATGCGATCCCTCCATCAAGGCGCTCATCGTCAACATTGACTCGTCGCAACACAACATCATTTTGGACGAGCTGGATGACACCCATCTCATGATCCATCCTTCCATGGTCGAGGTGGTGAAGCAGAAGCTCAATAAGATGTTGGCGGAGAATACCTACAATCCGAATGAAGAGGCTGCCAAGGCCACGGGGAAGTAGCCCGAACCTCTCTGACCAGTCGATCCAAGTTTCTGACCACCTTTTTCTCTTATTTATTACAGGTTATGATGCTGAGGTAGATGCTGAGGTTATGATGTCTACTGAGGTGGTATAGTCTCAATCTGAACTGATACCATTCCAAGACTACGTCTCAGTTTCCTTCTACTTTTGGCATCTACTCTGTACCAGCTTGCACCCTACTATATAATCCAATCTATGCTTCAGTCGTACTATTTACATTACATCACTGCTCGCTAATATACAACTTTTGAATCACGTCTCCCACCCAGGAAACGAACCCATCCACCTCCATCAGCGCCTCCAGCTGCTCGGGCTTGCCCCGAGTCACCATCTTGCGATGGTACTCGTCGTAGTTGCGCACCAACAGGTCCTGAATAGCTTCAATCAGCACATCGGCAGCCTGAGCATCATCAACATACGACTTGATCTTGGCGTACGACCGAGGAATCTCCGAGGCTGTATCTTCTCGCAGTTGACGTGTATCAGTGACAATATTCTCCGGTTTCGGGTCCGTCATGATGCTCTTGGCAATATGACGCACCTCAGACTCGGTCATTGTGGAAATGGCGTTTCGCAAATTGGCCGAAAGCTCGACTCGAGCGTCCATCATGGAGTTGATGACTCGAGGAAGAGACGCTCGAGCCAGACCAGCAATACCGTCCTTGTCTGTAGTCACACGTCGTTCACGTGCAATCTGGCCCAGAATCCCCAGAGCTCCCGAAAAGTCGAGCTGCTTTTCTTCAGGCACAAACTGAATGTCAAACTCGGCCACCTGCGAATTGAGCATCAGCAGATGCTTGATGAACCAGAGTTCGGCGTCAGAAGGACCAAGACGTTTCTGTGCAACCACCCGAGCAGCATTCAGCGACGTGATGCAGTCATGCAAAACATTGTGAGCCATGGTATCAAACACATGCGAGTTGACCAGCTGGTATATTTGCGACAGCAGAATGACGGTTCGACGCAAAGGAGGGTACCAGCCCTGAAGCAGGTCGTTGGAGATATCCGCGTTGGATTCGTCACCAACTGAAGCTGAAGCAGCCTCGTTATCACCCTCCTTCTCTCTCCTGCTACCAATCAAAAAGTCTCCATCTCCAGGAACGTAGTTGACAATCTCCTGGTCAATAATGTTCTGGGCCCGGAAAACCAACCGCGACTGAACGTCCTGCAGAGTCTTGACCACCAGATTGCCGTATCCCTCGTCATCCAGACTCTCGTCATCTTGTAGAATGACGGCAATCTCACAGAGCACAGAAACAGACCTGTCTCGAAGCACTCGAGTTCGCAGCTGGTCATACAGCCCCTCAAACAGCCCGTCCATCCACTCGGCCAGCTGTCCGTGTCCCTCGTCGGGAAAAAAGTGGTCGAAAAGCCGTTTTTCGTCGCTGAAAATCTGCTTGTACAACGACAACGCCTTTCGACAAAACTTGACACTATCTGTACCACTGGAAGCGTTGATATCAAACACAGACTTGTCAATATGGGGCCGCAGAATCGGCTGACGAGCAGTAAAGTACTTTTGGTACAGTTCCTGCATCATGGGTTCAATCTGAGGATACTGAGTCCGTTTAGACACCTCAGACACCATTTCGCCGAGATTAGTAGCCTGCTCAAACTTGCTGTACATGAGCGCATGACTGGCAGCACTCGAAGAAACAGTAGCCATCTTTTCCTGGGCCTCAGCTCCAATCTCCGTCACTTTGTTTCCAAAATACACCACTACCAGACGCAAACAACGCACCAAAAGCGCCATGAAACGCTGCTCGTAGTCGTCCGCTCCCTTGAAGTTGGAGTGTTCCGGAATGTACTTTAGTGACTCGTCAATCTGCTGCAGAATGGATCTGAAAGCTGGCGTTTTGATGAAGTTATGACTACCTCCTGCCACCTGTCTCTGGACAGAGTCAATGCGGGTGAACATGTCGAGATTTTCGTGGAGATTGCCAATGAGCGTTTCCAGATGCGTCTGCTCGTCCATGAGCGCGTTACACTCGCGTTGAAACTTGTCCGTGTCGTTCTCGACCTTGAGAAACGAGACGGACAGGGTGTCCAACAACGCGATGATGTCGTTAGTCTGGTCCAGCAGCTTGGAGCACGTCAGCGAGTACGACGTGGCCTGCATGTACATGTTTGTGGCTCTTTGGAGCTGGATTGTGTTTGGACTTGTAATAGTAGATGATGACAGCTTCGGAGAGAAGAGTAAATCCACCTCTTTCCTCGAAAACGGCCATTCTGTGCGCAGTTTTTGCGTTTCCGCACGCTCCATAGAACCGCCATTGACGCTGCGAGTCCGTCTGTGCAAAGGAGGCACTTCCAACACATCTGTATGGTCTTGAGGAACCACCTTTTCGACCGCCACGGCCTGAATAATGCTTTTGGCACGAGATCTTTTGGGGCTCGCCGGCTTGGGAGCAGCCTTGGCCGCGTCCATGTAGGCCCATTCGTCGTACATGTCTTTTGCTGTGTTTTTTCCCGAAAATGTGGTTTGTAGGATAGTGCTGTACCACGTATGTTGAAATAGAGTTCCGGGATGAGATATGGGGAGATGGGGGGAGAGGAGGGGTGACTGTAAGTTGGTGGGTGGTAGGGGGATTTGTGGAAAAATGAGAATATCGATTGATACTGAGAGGTTATGAGTTATGACAAAATTTGAGCGAAATCTGCTTAGCCAATCCCGTTTTAGATGGACCTTGTACTTTCACTCAGTTTAGTTGACGTACTGAGTAAACTTAGAGATGATCTAGTTGAGGTAATACGAGTATGAAAGGAGTATACAGAATGGGCCACAGAGCTGCTATGACAAATATGAAAGTTGTATTGTAATCAGCGGAGCCAATACTCCCGGTCTAAGGCAAAACTACACCCCTTTTTGTTATTCTCACAATATTAGGTACACTCTAGGTACACCCCCAAACCCCCACATGATGATAAAGTTTTAGTCTCAATATAGCTACAACCTCTAATCCAGAACACACTCTTCTTCTACACTCTTCCTTTTCCCCTACAACATGTCTATCGAGGAATGGAAAAAAAATAAACTGGTGGGCGTGATTGGCATGGGCGACATGGGCCGTCTGTTTGCCAATCACTGGAACTCGCAGGGCTGGAAGGTGCTAGCCTGCGATCAGGAATCAAACTACGAAAAGCTCAAGGACGAGTTTGCCGATTCGGACATTGAAATCGTCCAGAACGGCCACTACGTGTCGCGAAAATGCGACTACATCTTGTACTGCGTTGAGGCCGAGAATATCGGCAAGATTGTCAGCATTTACGGCCCTTCTACCAAAGTAGGCGCTGTGGTGGGTGGCCAAACTTCGTGTAAAGCTCCGGAAATGGCTGCTTTTGAGGCCCACTTGCCTGCTGACGTGGACATTATCTCGTGTCATTCGCTGCATGGCCCCAAAGTCAACCCTGAAGGGATGCCTTTGGTGATTATCCGACACAGAAACTCCGAGGAGTGGAAGTTCGAGTTTGTCCAGGCGCTGCTCGAGTCGCTCAAGTCGAAAATCGTCTACTTGTCGGCTGAACAGCACGACAAAATTACTGCCGACACCCAGGCTGTCACCCACGCTGCATTTCTGACCATGGGCAAGGCGTGGCAGGCCAACGGACAGTACCCGTGGCAAATCAGCCGGTGGATTGGAGGGCTGGAAAACGCAAAGATGAACATCTCGCTGCGAATCTACTCCAACAAGTGGCACGTCTACGCCGGTCTGGCCATTTCCAACCCGGCTGCCAAGGTCCAGATCCAGCAGTACGCTGCCAGTGCAGGCGATCTGTACAAACTCATGATCACAGGCAAGGAGCAGGAGCTGCACGACCGTTTGACAGCCGCACGAGACTTTGTGTTTGGAGGACTTAAGAAGGAACACTCGTTGTTGCTGTCCGACGAGATTCTCGAAAAGTTTTCGCTGGGCACAAAGCCCGTGGGCGAAACACAAAAGCCCAACTCGCATCTGTCACTGCTGTCCATTGTCGACTCGTGGCACAAACTCAAGATCAACCCTTACGATCACGTCATTTGCTCGACTCCGCTGTTCCGAATCTGGCTGGGTGTCACGGAGTACGTTTTCTGCACTCCGGGGCTGCTGGAACAGTGCATCAAGCACTCCATCACCAACCAGGACTTCCGACCGGACGATTTGGAGTTTGTGGTGGCAGCTCGAACGTGGTCCAAGGTCGTTTCCTACGGCTCTTACAAGTTGTACGAGCAGGAGTTTAACGATACGCAAAAGTACTTTGCTCACATGTTCCCTGAGGCTACCAGAATCGGTAACGAGATGATCAACACTATTTTGTCCACCACATAAGGGCATACAGCAAGTACCGTGAGTACTACCATCATGAGTACCGAATGAGTACAGTACGTACCAGTACAGGTACAAGTACATACAGCATGGGTACAGTACTGTTCCAGTACAAGAACCAGTACCTACCCGTACTCACCCACCAAAACCTACATAGCTATAGTTCAGTAATACTAATCTATTATTCATTCAATTTTGCCATACTACCCTCTCTAACGTCGCTTGTAAATGCAAGGCTTGAGCAGCCATTCGCCCTCGGCCTGCTTCTTTCGTCTCTTTTCCAGCTGTTCTCCTCCGTCTTCAGGCGTCTTCTTTTCCTCCTCATCACCGTAGTCAATGAACTTTCGCTTGGGCACCTTTTTCTTTCGCTGGGCCAGAATCTCCTGGGTGGGCTTGAAGAACTCGAACCGGACAAAGTGCGAGTTTTCGTCGTCTGTCAGCTTGTGAAAGAAGTTGAGACTCTTGAGCACCTTGATGAACTCGTCTGTTTGACCATCAGTAAATCGAGACTTGATTTCAGCAATCCACAGCTCTCCATTAGGTCGTAGAATTCGCATGGCTTCCTTGATAAAGTCGAGAAAGTTGGTTCCCATGAGAGCCAGACAAAAAACAACAATGTCCGCGGAGTTATCTTCCATAGGTACGTTTTTCACGTCGGCCACTGTGACCCGTTCGTTGGCCTTCTTGAGATCGAAAGACTGCGTTTCCACAGTCAGATTTTTGTTCTGAGGGTTGACGCCCTTCTTTTTGAAGTTGATCTTGCTCAGATCCAGCGCCAACTGAGCCTCTCCACAGCCCATATCGGCCACCACGATCTTGTTCTCTCGTTTATGGGCAGGTAGACCTCCCGGAGAACAAACGGGTTTGTTGAGACGTTCAGAGAATCGCTTGACAAAAGTGTCCACGGGGTTCTCGGGCCAGCCCTGGACCTGGTTTCGGAACCCGGCATGGTACTCGTCAAAGATTTCGGGGTTGTCCTGGATCATTTTGAGAGCTTCGTCGGACGGCACGGTGTACAGCTGTTCGTTGATCCATCTGAATCGCGAACCAGCCAGTTTCTCCTTCATTTTCAGCTGCAGAGGCGTCAGCTTGGCAGCAGGGGCCTGTGTGAATGCTTCTACAGGAGCAGCAGCAGGTTTGGACTCGTCAGCAGTCTTGTCCTTGTTCTTCTTATCCTTCTTATCCTTCTTCTTATCCTTCTTGCTCTTCTTGGAGGTATCTTCAGAAGCCTTGTCAGCCTTGTCAGAAGCAGCTTTTTCAGCAGCAGCTTTGTCAGCAGCCTTGGCCTTGGCCTTGGCATCAGCCTCAGCAGCCTTCTCGTCCTCAGCTCGCTCCTTCTCCCGCTGCTCTCGCTTCTCCCGCATCATGACGCCTCGCTCAGCTTGCTGGTCACGTTTCTCCTTCTGCCGCTTAGTCAGCTTATCCGCCTTGACGTCGCTGGACAGATTCCATCCTTCGACCTGGAACATGAACGACATTGTGGTATTCTGGAGTAGTTGTGTGTGAAATATCGAGAAGGATCAATATTTCGAAATCTTTTTCAAACCCTGATTAAGCTGCATCCCAAATGCATGAGGGTGGAGGGAAGAGAAGGGAGCGTTATAGAAGTGTTGTAGGGGAGTTTGGGGTGTGGTAAAAGGGAGATTAAAGTGGTATTTTGTTCATAATTGTGGTGGTATTTGATTGACCCAAAAAAAAGGGATTTTATTTTTATTTTTGTAATTTTTGGTGCGTTTGTAGTGTTCTTACTGTGCCTACAAGTATGAACTTCTACTGTATTTCCTCCGTCCATGTCTAAATCTTAGAATACTGATGTCTAATTCATGCTCAGAATAGCTCCAAAACAGCACCTCATCAAACCACCAAAACTACAACAAATCACAATTCATTTACACCACTGGAAAGCTCTCATTCAGCTGATTCCAACCATTAACTCCATGTTTCCATATCTTCATTTTTGACCATAGTGGACCTTTTTTTATGTACACCTCAAGTACAGGCGACCTCAGTAGACCTCAAGTATACCCAGTAGACACACCTCAAGTATACCCAGTACAGCACACTTCGTGCGCTGTACCTATGAACACCCAGCCCAGCACACTTCGTGTACTGTACTGAGTGCTTCTCTAATAAATCATGTAATGGAACTATATACCGTCTCCCGTGCCATTACTGTCCACGAGAGATCCACATATTTACTCTCTAGTTCTTGATCTCGGTCTTGATCTCGGTCTTGACCTCAATCTTGGCTCCGTCAGTCTCGACAACCTTCTCAACCTCAACCTGAGCCTCAGTCTCTCCCTTGGTCTCAGCCTCAGCCTTGACCTCAACCTCCTCAACCTGGTTCTCCTCTCCCTCAACGTAGACTCGTCCCTCCTTTCGGGCCTTGATCATGGCAGCCTTTTTCTTCTGGGCAGAAAGCACAGCCTGCTCCTTTTCGGCCTGCTCAAGAGCCTGACGCTCGGCATCCTGCTGCTTGAGCAGCTGCACCTTTTCGGCAAACGCCTTGTCTCGAAGATGGGTCTTCTTGGCCAGCTCCATCTTCTTGTCGTAGTCGGTGACAAACGGAATGGAAAACTTTTTGATTTCGCCGGCAGACACGGGGGTGGCACCGGCAGCCTCGGCAATGGTCTCGGCCATCTTTTCCCAGAACATGGAGTCGATGGCAATGGTTTCTTCAGAGCCATCGGTTCGGGTCAGGGTAACGGTAGGAGGAACAGAGGTCTCCTTGGGGGCCTGGACTCGAGAAACGCTCATGGCAACCGAGGGGTTCCAGAACTGCAGCGTGGGCAGCGAATGGGTCCAAAAGAGCTTGGTTTGAGACCGGTTTCCAGAGTCCTTGAATCGTAGCTTGAGAGCAGACACATTGGCAGGCAACTTGTATGCTCCAGGAGCGCTGACGACCTTGTTGAGCTGGAAAATCTGCTTGTCGACTCCAGTCATGGCCTGGTGGGTCTGACGGAGGTTTTTTGCCAGCTGTTTCGACGACATTTTGCAAAGTGTGGGGAGTTCTGAGGTCAGATCAGTGCAGTATTTTGGCTAGGAAATTTGGTGATGAAAAGAGGTAGGGTAAGAGAAATAAGGTTGGGAGGTTGGGGGGAGGGGAGGTATATAAAATGGCTTTAAGCGGTTTAGAGGATTGGAAAAAACCGGTAGTAGTGATGAGGGAGATGCAAGGAGTATGTTGATGTTTTTTCCGACGTTTTTGAGCCGTTTTGACCGTTTCAGAAACACCTCTTATGATCAGTATGTATAAGTATGTCCCAAGTACTTTGGCTATATTTTGTGAGTTTTGTAGTTGAGCTTATTTCTCACTTCGTCTTCATTTTCCACACCAAAAACTGACCCAATTTCTAGTTGAGCTTATTTCTCACTTGGTCTTCATTTTCCACACCAAAAACTGACCCCAATTTAAGTTAAAAGGGTGTTTGAAAGGGTGAGAGAGAATAGAATATGACCAATTGGAACGTGTCTTATTTCGCGTCTGGGGCCCGAAAAGCGATTTTAAACACATAAAATCGACAAAAATACGTCCCACATCCCCCAGCGGCTATATTTTCTGCACAAGTCGTTTTTTGGGCACTTTGGTCGGACTCATTTCACGGTCTTGTTCTTACAAAGTCTTAAAACAGAGAAGAAACACTGCAGGCTCCAACATCAACTTTAACACCCACGGACAGGAAAGACGCGTATCGAGAGAGACGGAGATCAGGCGTATTGAGGAGGAAAAAAGCCGGAATTGAGAATCCTCGACTCCCCCAGAGCGACCAGAGCCACAAAAATATTCCCAGCTCAATTTTACCCAACACAACGACTTTCCACTCTCACAAACAACCTCGCTTCTTGTTGAACTGAAACATTGATAAGCAAGTCTCAGACGAGCTCCATCCGCATATATGTTCCCCTACAAGTCCAGCCGACAGCCCAGTCGTCCCGGAGACCGAGAAGAAAGCCCGTTTCTCAGCACGACGCAAATGTCGCGGTCCCGAAGCTCGTCTCTGTATGGAGCCGGAGCTCCTCCTCGTCCAAACACGTCTGCTGGCCACAGACCTCAGACGGCAGGACGTCCACACACTTCCCATGTTCATTCCAACAGCATCAACGCCTTTCCCGCGTTTTCCAACAACGGTTACGCGACTTCCGGGTCTCCTGCTGTTTCTGGAAACGGCAAATCTACCGCATACAAAAGCCACCATCGATCGTCGACATTGCGAGATGTCCGCGATTTGGAGAGTGAGCCCATTGAGCCGCCTTCTGCCGCTTGGTCGGCTTTAGGAGCACTTAGAGAGCGTATCAGACGACTCAATATGGAGTCTGAAGTGGAGGGAGATGATGAAGGCTCAGACTCGGCAGGTACCGAAACGGAGCAGGAGGGACACTCTCGGACAGCAGATGGAGACACGTCGTTTGCGTCCAACGAGTCCAGCGGCTCGTTTGAGTCCATAGAGTCGGAAATGGAGCATCAGAGACTGCAACGTCAGCAGCAGCAGCAACATATGTCGCAGAAACAACTGCCTCCTCTGCCACAATCTCTCCAACCACAACATACGGGCCAGTCCATGGCGTCTAATTATGACCATTCGGAAGACATGATTGACATTGAAATGTCGCTCAACCGGCTCAAAAGTCTCGATTCGGACCTCTACGAGTCGCTCTACTCCATGTACGAGGAGATGACGGCTCTGTGCCATCTTCCTGGCCAGTCTGGACTCGCCGAGGGCATTTCCAACAATCTGGTTGCACTCTCTTCGTTTGTCAAGATTCTCGAAAAGAAGCTGGAGATCCACGCCATCAAGAGAATCAACCGAAGAAGCGTCATTGGAGTAGTTAGTCCCCAGGGATACAACTCGAGTAGTCCCTACCAGAGCCCCTACCCTCCATCATCGTCTTCGTCGTCTTCACAACAGCAGCAGATGCCCCAGTCTCAACAGTCGCCGTATTCTCAGTTTGGACAGCAACACTCGCAAAATCCCACCACTCCGAGGATGCCCCGGTCGTCGTCGTTGCGCTCTGTGACTCCAGGCACTCCCTCTGAGCTCGGAACGCCGAGTTATGCCAGACGGTTAGCCGCACATAATAGACGGCAGAAGAGCATGAGCATGAGTCCGGATTTTTAAAACGAGAAGTGGTGGGAAGGACATGAACTGGAGTTAGGACTGCCAGGGAGCGATTCAGGACTTCCAGGAGTATGGAGGACTGCCAGAAGGAGAGAAGGATGGTAGGAACAGGTCAGGAACAGGTCAAGACTGGTTTTAGGAACCCGTCAGAAACTGGAGCGGAGAACTGGTTAGTACTGGAGTCAGGACAGCCAGGACTGGAGTCAGGACTAGAGCCAGGACTGAGTCAGAACTGGAGCCAGGAGGAGGACAGGAACTGGTCAGGTCAGGAACAGGTCAGGCTGGTACCAGTACTGAGGTTAGGAACATGATACCATGTAGAATAATTTATTGACATTGAAAGAGTAACTGCACACGACTGCTAGGGGTACGAGTTTGGATGGTTGAATATGAGATACAGAAAAGGTGAGCCAAAGGCAGGCTACTAACAGGTTTTGAAATAGTATGTGGTTGTTCATGGGTAGATGTCGCTATCTACGCACTGTAACATATGAGAGTGTTCCTATACCCATCTGGGAGTCTAGTATACCATGGTTCTTATTGTTGTAAGATGTAGAGATTGACAAGAAAGAGATAGACAATCAGAGAGAGCAATATAGATAGCTACCACTTCAACCAGAGGACAAGTAGTCACACCAAACGTACAAGTAATGACACAAATGCAAGACTGGCAATTGTACTATTACGCACAGTACGCGTACAAGTAACGGTACCAGGTAGTATACATCTGCTGTGGTTGATGTGTTATACTGTATGATATGGAGATAGACTATACTGAGGTAGGCGATAGAGATTGACAGTAGAGATAGACAATAGAAAATGACAATGATATACAAGGAGACACCACTACTACGAGTACGAGTACAAGTTAAGACACCAAAACTTTTCTACTGGTAATAGTTCAAATACGAGCAATTACACTTATTACGGGCAGTATCAGTTCTACTGTAAAAGTATCTACAGACACTTCTACACACCTCAGATCAATACTAGAAGGAATACCAGTTGAAGTCATGCTTAGCTTACCATACTGTATACTAACTTGTCCAAGAACAGTTTAAATTTCATTACTGACAAGAACATCCATAGATATATTCTACTCCAAGAACAGCTTATCACACATCTTATACCGAACATCCATACAGGAAGAACAGTACTCAACCTCTGACAAACTACAATTGGCCGTGTACACCAATTGCCGGTATCGAACGTATGCACTTTCAGCCGTACCTGATACAGCAGAACTGAATACGCTGACTACGATACAATTCGCTACAGTCACTATGTCTACCAATGGCACTCTACTAGAGTCCTTTAGATAGTCATACTAGAAAGTCATCTAGAGAGCTCTAGATAGTCATACTAGAAAGTCATCTAGAGAGTCCTACTAAGTCCTACAAATGGCACTCTACTAGAGTCCTACAAAGCCATTCATACTAGAAAGTCCTACCAAGGCTAAGTACTCATACTAACCACTTCTACTAGAGAGTCTTACTAGAGTCCTACTAAGTCCTACAAAAGCCATTCATACTAGCCACTCGTGCTTCGCACTCATGGCTCGCACTCATGGCTCGCACTCGTGCACTCGTGATCTCGTGATAATGCACTACTCGCCATTCGTGCTTCGCACTCATGGCTCGCTCGTGCTGAGTTACTATATACATTTACTCCAGAGTAATCTTGGCGCCGAGCTCCTCAAGCACCTTTTTGATCTTGTCGGCGTCCTCCTTGGGCACAGACTCCTTGACCATCTTGGGGGCAGCGTCGACAATCTTCTTGGCGTCGACCAGAGACAGACCCAGCAGAGTCTTGATCTCCTTGATCACCTTGGGCTTGGCCTTGGCATCGTATGACTCCAGCTTGATGTTGAAGATGGTCTTCTCCTCCACGGGCTCGGGAGCAGCCTCCTCGGCAGCAGCAGCGGGAGCAGCGGCAGGAGCAGCGCCGGCAGCAGGGAAAGCAATGTCGGCAATGTTGAATCGGCTCTTGAGCTCGGTCACCAGCGACGAGGTTTCCAGCAGGTTGAGCTGGCCAATCTGGTCGACGATGGCGGAGATCTTGGGATCCACGGGGGCGGCGGTGGAGTTGAATCTGTGTTAGTGACATGAGTGGGGTGACAATTCTTGTGTTGAATTGGTTGATCTAGTTGTATCGTAGTGGATCTAGATTGATCGTGTGATAAAACTCATCTCCAAAGTCTCCAATTTCTCTGATACTCACCGAACACCGACTCGAGCCACACGGGCGACTCGAGCAACTCGAAGAGACAGTCGAAGAGCAGACATTGTGCGTGTGTATGGGGTTGAGATGGACTCTGTGAGGACGCTGGAGTAGGTGCGTTTTCAAATTTTCAGGGTGCAGAGTTACCCGGCTTGCTCTGTATGAGAAACCAATGGTCCCAATGGTGACTAAGCGTGGAGAGTGGGACAAGTGTGTTTTTAAAGTTTGCCAAATGCAGAACACCATCTTCAGTGGAAAGACTCTTGACGACAGGGAGGAAGACGAAAGACGGAACAATGACGTCGCGATTTTGTCTCGAGTGGTGAGTAAAAAAAACTGTGATCTGACGTGTCACCACTAACTCAGCAACAACATGCTGTATCCTAGAGAGGATAAGGAGGATCGAAAGCTGCTGTTTGCATGCCGAAACTGTCCCTACACGGAGTTTGCCTCCACTCCTCTGGTGTTCAAACATCAGCTGATCACCAACATCGAGGAGACGGCCGGAGTGACGACCGGAATCGGAGCGGACCCTACACTGCCTCGGTCCGACAAGGAGTGTCCCAAGTGCCACGAGCACGATGTGGTCTTTTTCCAGTCACAGCAGAAGCGAGCAGAGACCACCATGATTCTGTTTTTTGTCTGCAACAACTGCAACAACATTTTCCGGTCGTAGAGGGTATGGGTGTATTATAGTTAATGGATTATTTATAAAACAGGAGGCCAGACTGACCCGAAGGGTTAGTCTGGAGAGAAAGGGTCAGTTTGGAGAGAAAGGGTCAGTTTGGAGAAATGGGTCAGTTTGGAGAGAGTACGATCAAGGTCAGTTTGGAGAAAAACAGTCAAGATGTGTGGAAGTAAAGGTCTTAAAAGAGATCTGTCTATGAGATCAACCTACGGCTCTCTTGAACTTCTGCCTGGAGGTATGTAGAGGTCATTATTGTGCGAGATCAACTTGGCCTCATGGGTTCAGGTAGAGATACGGCTTGAAAAGAAGAGTTGAAGAAGAGTTGAAGATCAGTCTGGAATTTGAACAGGTCCAGTGGTTTTTGATCCTGTTGTATTTTGTCTAACGTTGGTTGAATGGTACGTTCTGGACTAAGAATCAGATCCCATCTTCACGCAATACGCTGTAACTCTCTCAATAATACCAACATCGTCATAGGAACTTCACCAGTGTATTCTAAAGAGCAAGATTCATCGAATGGTACCATTAACTCCTCCCCCCACTGTCTCTTACACACTTTTAGCCCAGACCCTGGCAGCTCTGTTCTACAACACATCTGTCTCTAAATCAGTGAAAAATACTCGCACAGTCATTCCAATCCCATCACTGTGTTCACAAGAGTCTTGTGACTTTGGTGGTACCATTCATGTTTCTCTTCTTATATTATTCCAAGTTTTAGCCTTTCACCCGATTTTGCTCAACTCCATACCAACACCTAACTGCTTCCAAGTTCACCAAAAATATTCATATCGATACGGCAACTTGACAGTTGTGTTACTACAGACGAACGGAACCGCCTGATACCACTCATGTCTGTTTTAAACCCGAATCACAACTTTTAATCCTGAAATACCAATTTTACACTTTTCTCAAACTGCCCTACGAACAACGTATTACTCACCAAAATAGATATGATACAATACGGACTGAATCTTCTGATCCATTAGATCAACATGGTCAAGTTGAGATGAGTATATGAGAATTTCTAAAGAAGTTAAGGGCAGTTGTGTCAAGTTGGCTTCTGGAATTGGTTGGTCATGTGCTGTTTACTGTCAGTTTTCTCTCTGTACATAGTTTTCGTACTGATCTATCCTTTGGAATGCCTTATGGAGTGTCTTATAGTCTACAAGTTCGTACAGTCTTAGATCAAGGACATGACAAGACAAGATCAGAGTCCAGGTATATCAAGGATCATATAAGAACACTGGACAACACATATTAAAAGATATATGATATGTCTAGACAGTCAAAGATGTAGCAGAACAGCATTATTAACAGATCCGAAGATGATAAAATAGTTTTTTGAGCTTTTGATCGCTAGAATGGCTTCAGGAAGATACACCTCAGACTACAGTGTAAAAGTACGACTCGTGAAAGCAGTAACAGAACAGTCAGAACAAAACTGACTCAAATACGTTCTGACAAACTAACTGAACATAATCAAATGTTTGAATCAACTACAGCACCACCACCCACCACCTACAAATATCCACTCCTTATCCATCTCTCATTAAATACTATATACAAGCCATTCTGTACTAGGACGGTCAGCACAGATTACAGGACTCGGGGAGCCAGAGCAGCGACCTTGGTGAAGCCTCGATCTCGCACCTCCTTGGCCACGACTCCGTTGAGTCGGTTGCCCACAGGCTCGTTGGCGTCGTTGATCAGCACACAGGCGTTGTCGTCAAACTGGATGTAGGAGCCGTCGGGTCGTCGGATCTCCTTCTTGGTCCGCACAATGACGGCTCGTTTGATTTCTCCCTTTCGGGCCTTTTGGGTGGCAGAAGCTCCGTTAGGAATGGGTCGGGCTCGCTTGACGACACAGACAATCTTGTCGCCAACGCCGGCGTAGTTTTTGGGCGACTTTCGCAGCACCTTGATGCACTCGACCAGCAGGGCACCGGAGTTGTCGATGCAGTTGATCAGAGACTTGAGATACAGCATGGTGGGTTGTGTGTGCGGTGGAGAGATCTAGGGTTTGATGTTGAAGGTCAGTGAAAAGTTGGAATCTTGAAACTTTAATTTGGGTGTGAGATGGAGGGTGGATGAGGGATAGGTGTAAGAGGTGTCAGGAGGGTGTAGAGGGTGTGGGGAGGGTGATATTGGGTTAATAAGGGAGTGCTATTTTGATTGTGGCGTTTTTTTGCGTTTTTAGACTTGTTTTGGGGGTATGACAGAGACCCCTTGTGGAGGGCTATACTTAACAATATGACAACATATAGTTGGGATAATTACTTTAACCTTGTTGAGACTGGAGGCTGTCATGTTCTGGACCTACATATGCGTCAAAAACGTGCTGGAAACTTTCTGAAAAGAGGGTCGAACTGCGGGTCTTTGCTGACTCGATTGCTCCAGATATTTTTTGCAATTGGGATCTACAGGCACAACCGACCCCTGACTGGAGATGTGAGTTTCCGTGGAAAAAAAATCTGAAAAAAAAAAACATCAGAAAAATACAGAAAAAAACCCAGAAAAAAAACCCACCAGAAATGTCGTAAACTGCCTTGGACAGTAAATGACGACACCCATACCACGACTCAGGGTCTTCCTGAAACAAAACCTTTTTCCTTCCTTTTCTTTTTTTCATTTTCTCTTTTCAATTTCCCTTCCTTTTCAATATCCACTCCAACCCCTCTCACATACCAAACGCGTCATTCTCCACGGGTGAAACATTCTTTGGAGATCATGAGATTGGGGCCGGAAAGATACCATTGTTTCAGGAGTAGTTTCAACACGTGACTCCGAAGCACAGCCCCATTTTCAGTATCATACATTCACAGCTACTCGTACTGATTTCATCTCCGGTATCTCGCAGTGGTGCAGGACGAAATACATAGAGGGATACATAGAGAGATACAGTTGGAGAAGGGTCTAGAACCAGGCTGTATAAAGGTGTATAAAAGGTGTTTGGTAGGAGTATTGTGACGATTTATGAAGGCAGAGTATTGTTAAATTATTGTCTATACTTGTTTACACTCCCCCCTGACCCCAAGAAGAACCCTACCACTTCATGTCTTGGTGTCTTGGTATTGCTCTGTTGAATGCCATAACCTGGTTCAACTTTGTTTGCTGTGCGTGGACTCATTTTTAGGTCAAAATTACACCGTCAAAATCCAAAGTCACATTCCATGTGTTTAAAAACAGACTTATGAACCTCATGAGACATCAGTGAGTAGAAAGCATGCAAGTGAGCTTGAAATGGGCATAAATGTCGTTTCAAATGTCGTTACAAAAAGCTCGATAAATGACATATATCAGTAATACCAAAATAAATAGTGCTGACACACGCGCCGAAAATGGCGGGTCTAAAATTTAGACACCCTCTCGGTTAGTTCATTACTCACCAAAAGGGTTGCCAAGCAACATCTTCATGTAGAGTGAACAGGTGGATTGATGCGCGTGTTGCAGCATGCTGTGACGCTGTAGGGAAGGAGGTGTTGGGTGGTTTGAGGGTGTGAAAATGGGGCCAAGTCACGTGAATGTCTTTGTGGCCGTTCAGAAGCCGATTTGTGTCTTTTCTTTGTGTTTCTCACCACTCGTTCTCGTTCTACTACTTGCCCTTCTCCCTTCTCCCTGTACAGTCTCCTCTCCCAAGAGCCCTTTTTTTCTCGGTTCGTTAGCTGGCTCCAAAAGTCAAATTACAAATAAGGTTTTGG
Organism: Yarrowia sp. E02; assembly: GCA_017639365.1. Classification (NCBI taxonomy): domain Eukaryota; kingdom Fungi; phylum Ascomycota; class Dipodascomycetes; order Dipodascales; genus Yarrowia; species Yarrowia sp. E02. Next base: position 1,528,843 of record JAAQQX010000003.1, on the reverse strand, counting down.
ACACCGCCTCGTCAACTTAGCAAAGCCAGAAAATGCAAACTCGAAAATAGACGTAGACACTACTTCGTACTTGTTCCAGCAAAGAAACACCACCTTTCGAAACTCGTCAGAACTGCGGAGAACCAAGCCCCTACGACTCGTACCAACCCACCCTCTCGACACAGACTCGACTCGACTCGACCCCGGGACTTCACACTCGCTAGAAACCGGTATCCAAAAATAGATCCCAGAACACGACATTTGCTGGGTGATAGACCGACCACAAACGACGGACGAAAAAAAAACAAAGCGACACAAAACTACCGTCGAAAAACAACAACTCACATCTAATACAATGCTGCACCTCTTGCCCCAGCTCCTGGTGCTCTGGCTGGCGACCTTTGTCGTGGGCGACATTTCAATCACAGCTCCTAAACTCGGCGAGTCCTTCAAGGCAGGAGACACCATCAAGGTGACGTGGAAAGACGACGGAGAAACCCCGTCGCTGGACGACTTCAAGTCTCTCACAGCGACCCTGGTCACCGGTCCCGACCCCGCAAACCTGCTGCCCCAGGGTCTCAAGCTCAAGGACGGTGTGACTGTTGACGGAGGCACAGTGTCCGTCACCGTCCCCGCTTCTGCCGGAGCTAACGGTTACTACACCATCCAGCTGTACGCCATTATGGCCAACGGAGGATACGCCATCCACTACACCAACTGGTTCGAAATGTCTGGTCTCACTGGCTCCACCAAGGCTCCCAAGTCTGACCCCGGAACCCCTCCTGAGAAGCAGATTTCCGACAAGTCTGAAAAGGCCCAGGGTGACCTGCTGGCCTCCCACACCGTGCCTTACGCTGAGCAGTCCGGAACCGTCAAGTATGCGCCCATGCAGATGCAGCCCGGCTCCTCCATCACCGCAAAGACCATGTCTCAGCGGTTCCCCACCTCGGCCTTCACCCCCTTCCAGAGCTTTGCCTCTGCTCCCAAGTGTACTTCGACCGACACTCCCGGCTGGTCGTACTCTCGAGGCTCGGCCACCAACATGGCTCCTCCCGCGCCCTACCCTTCTGCTCTGGGATGGTACGCCGCGTCGGCCAAGACCCGAGCCACCCCCAGCCCCATGCCCACCGTGGAGCACAACTCGGACCAGGCCAACACACAGCACAAGAAGCGGTGGTTTGACACCGACGAGTGGCTTGCTCCCAAAACCAAAAGCAGTTAGTCATTGGATCAGCATTAGGAGGAAGGAGGACAGGACTCAGTCTTGGTCTCGAGAAGGATGGAGACAAGTCCTAGAGACGGTAAGACTAGTACGTACAGTTGTACCTGTCTTTGATGGAGACTTGTCTCAGATGCGTGGACGCATCAGATATATAGATATTTATGGGAATGGAACATTGTAAATGACGAGTTGGAGGGTTGGATACAGATACATGTCAGCTGTAGCTTTCAGGGGAAGGAAAGGGGAGGAAAGGAGAGGGAAGGTGAGACAGGGCTTTTACAGTAGAGGGTAGGGTGTTACAATGTAGCTAATATAGAGGAAGGAAACCCAGAGCTGGACAAGATGTATATCTATAAATAGTTACTACGACAGCTCTTGTTAAATAAGCAGCAGACTTGAACGAGTATCAAACCAGGTAGTTTGATAATGTACATTGAATAAAATACCAGCTATTGGCAAGTACAAAAAAAGTATGAAGTTGATGACGATATATGGAGTGTTAATGTTCATAGACAGTCAAGAGAACCAGTTAGTAAGCATAGTTAACCACTCAAACGTATATACTGAAAAAAATGAAGAAAAAATATAAAAAAAATCACCATTGTCCATTTTCAAACAGTATTGGTTCAAGGCACTCATCCAGAGCATCTCACAAACCAACAGCTACAGTTCTAGCTCTCTACAGCTCTCTCTAGTTCTTTATTGACTATACAGCACGAGTACATTAACCTGAGTCGGCCCGTTACTGTAGTCAACCTTGATGTTGAACAGTAGAAGTAGACTGTTTTACGATGGAACAAAAAACAGTATACAGAATACAATATTCTACTGGTCAGATTGTATACAGGCACTCGTAGTATTCTCTTTAAACCTGTTTACCACCAAAACTACCAAAACTAGCCCACTACAAACACTCACAGATCCTGTATTCGTTTCTCCTCTCTTCGTAAATCGCTCACTACTGCATCAACATGCTCGTATTGCAGTCATGCATAAATCACTATCACCAATCTCTCCACTTTTTGCAGTTCAGCCTTCTCTTCTCAACTAGCCCCATCTCTCTTCTGTAGATAACGTATGCGCGCCATTTAGAGTGAAATGGACTAAGATGAAAGGAGGGAAAATAGCGAGCTACTCGGTTATCGACTACCAAGTAGAAGTACGTACAAGCCGTGAGGTATTGGTCTACAACATGTATATGAGATATAATGGCTTGAACACTGGTATTTTTACATTATCTACAGTAACTTGTGTTTCTCTACACTGTGTCTACTTCTATCACACGTAGAAGCGCCATACTGACGCTTCATCCTTTCTACTTCTATCATACGTAGAAGCGCCGTACCGACGCTTCACGCTTCACGCTTCTTCATCCGTCTATCCATTACTGTACAAATAAATAACCACCTAAAAGAAGCCGACTATCTGAGACGGCGACGTGACCTCGTAGTTGTCGGTGGCGGTGGAGGTGTTGTTAAAATTCTGGTCCATGGACATGTAGAACTGCGACGAGTTGAGATCGTCAAACAGCGAGTCTTCAATGTTGGCCCACTCCTCGGCAATGAGCGACGGCAGACCCAGCGTCGAGCCCAGAGTATCAAACGTCGGGTCGTCGATGATCGGGTCGTCCAGAAACGGCGGCTCCATCAGCCCGTTGTTCTGGAACATGTTGCCGTCACCCTGCCACTCCATCTGCTGCTGCTGGTTGCCGGGGCCCATCTGGGAGCCCTGGGCCTGCTCAGGAGGAGGCATGGCGTCCTGGCCTCGTCCCTGGCGAGAAGCTCGCTCCTCTGCGGCCCGAAGCTCGCTCTGCTCACGGTCGTAGTTCTCCGACGTGATATCTCGACCCCAGTCGTTTTTGGTGACCGACATGGTCTGGGGCTCTCGCATCTGAGGAGCATAGGGACCCACAAACGTGTTGTCTCGATGACCCTCCTTCTCCAGCCGCTTGTACTCCTGGGCATCAATGTACTGGGCCAAAACCTCCAGACGAGCTCCTCGCAAAAGACCCACAATGACAGCATGACACTTCCAGGCAACGTAGTAGCGCTGCGAAAGCGACCGGACCCACCGATGGGTTCGAATGGCAGCCTGAATCAGCCGCTTGGGATCCCGAATCTTGTCGGGAGAATAGTCAAACGTCATGTCATTGTACTTTCGGTTCACGGCAGGAGTAATGTTGGGCATATCCCGTTCAGCCCGTCGAGTGTTGATTTCGTTGAGGTAGGCGGAAATACACGTTCCAAACGAAAAGGTGAAGTTTCGCAGATTGACAAAATGAACATACCACATGAATCCGGAAAAGAGATGAGGCCGCTCCATGGCCGCCTGCATGATATCGCACATTTTGAGAGCACAGGTGACCACCTTGGCCTTGACTTCTGCAGCATCCATAAAGTTGCCGGCACAAAGATAGTAGCCAAGACGAAGACGCACCAGAGTCATGTACAGAGACAGACGTTGAGCAGCAGCATGGCCGTCCACAGTCCGGTAGTCGCTGTCTCGAGACTCGGGAGCCTGCAGAGCAGACAGAATCTCCTCGTAGTACGGATTCATGTCGTTTTCAAACGCCTCCAGCTTGCGTTCAATGGCGTCAAAGTAGTCTTTGCCCATGGCCTGGGGAGAAGTGCCCATTCCGTCTGGAGTAACGTGCACGGTTGTTCGCAGCAGTCCTCGAACCACATCCAGAGAAATGAAGGCCCATCGCAGCTGTTTTCGTCGATGGTAAATGTGCTGCTCTTCTCCAGGAGAAAGAAGATCGTCAGGGAGAGAATGACGCTCAAACAAAATATCCGTGTCGGAACACTCCAGGGGAAGAGAGGGAGGCAGAGCCAGCTCCATGGACCGATGGGCATCCAGAGTGACAATGAAACCAAACAACATACGCCACAAATGCGCTATGGTAGGCGACACCTTGGAAAAGTGGCTGGGGTCCATATGAAGACCCATGGAGATGGAAATCTGGATGATGAGACCGGTGAGGTTGCACGAGTCACATCCGTCAGCCGAGTCTCCAGCATCAGGATCGCACATGGCTGTAATCTTCAACAAACACAGCACCTGCAGAACCCGCAGATTGGCTTTTCGAAGATAACCAATGTGGTTGAGACAGTTTTCGGCAATCTGCGAAAGACCGGCTCCAAGATACACGTCAGGCGTGTCTGTAGATCCAGGAGGAGACGAGGCCGAAGATCCGTCGTTGTTGGAGCCTCCAGTATTACTGTTGGAAGCACCTCCAACCAGGTACTCGGGAACGACCCAGTCAAAGGGCAGGGTGATTCGTGCGAGTCGCAGAATGAGCAGAATCTGGGCGACTTGTCTCAGATCGACGGTTTTGACAGTTGCTGGAATCTCTCGGTTCAGAATGCGCTGTTTCTGGATGAAAAACTCGTCCAAACACTCGTAGAACGACTTGGGAATCACCGTGTAGAAGAACCGGTTCACCGAGTTCATGTACTTGTCGACGAGAAAGTACGTGAGCGGTTTGGGAGGCACCAGCTCCAGCACCTCGTAGATGCCGTTGGGAGAGTCAAACGGAAAAGACTTGGAAATGTCTCCACAGTCCATGGTTGAACAAGACGAAGAAGTAGAAGCCGGAGTCTTGTCCATAGGCGAGGCTGCCGAGTTGAAGGCTCCACTGCTGCTGCCGTTACCATGACTGTTTGTGCTTCCTGGAGCACTGGTACCTCCATAATGGCTTCCAGCACCAACAAACGAGCCTCTTCCAACCCGGTACTTTTGCGGCAGGTCGATGAAGATGTTTTTGTGGCGCATGAGCACCGGCGCGTTCTTGTCCTTGATGTAGTTTTGCTTTTTGGCTTCGTAGACCTGTTTTGAGAACCGTTGAAGATGCTCGTTTTCGGAGAAGAAAGACATGGACGAAAACGGGCCAAACAGCTGCTGTCGCGCAGGCTTCATACACAGCGAAAACTTGGACGAAATGCCAATGTACTTGGTGTCCGTGGCCGTCCGGGTGACCACCTGGTGCAGCATGTCAGCTGAGGATTTGAAAGCCGACGACGGTGACGACATGGACGGTGACGGGGTGTCTCCAATCGGTGGCAGGTGTTTCTTTGCCGATCCTCGTCGCGGCGAGTTTTCGTTAGGAGGTGTTCTTCCCGGTGTGGCAGAAGCAGCCGACGACTTTCGGATGGCCTGGGTGGCTGGTGTCGTTGGGTCTGTTGTGTTGATGCTGAGGCCGTTGGGCTTATGCTGCTGCTGCTGCTGCTGCTGCTGTTGTTGTTGCAGGTGTGGCAGTTGGTTGAGGGCATGGAACTGCTGCGGTTGTTGTTGAAGGTGTTGAGGTTGGCTCTGGGGCACATGACGAAGGGCCTGTTGGTGCTGATGGGGCGCGTACTCGCTCTTGACCTCCTTGAGCTCCTTGGACTCGCCCTTGAGCTCGTTCTGCTCGAGCAGCTGCTGGTGCATCTTGGTGAGTTCGGCCACGGACTTTTTGGGCCGTCCTCGGGGCTTTTTCGAGCCGGAATTGGCCACGTTTCCGCCCGGAGCACTTGTGGGCGCGACCATGGACTCGTCACTGGGAATGGGCAGGTCTCTGTCCTGTGGCGACGCGCTGCGGTTCATGTCGTAGCGACAGAGATGGGCCGCGTTGGCAGCCTTGCAAGTGGAGCAGGGGAGATTGCGGTCGCACTTCATCTTGCGTTTTCGGCAGATTAGACACGAAAAGGTGACTCGCGAGCGTTTTTTGGGCGGCTGGCCCGAGGGCTCGGTTCGTGCCTTGTGTTTCTGGTCGTCTTCAAAGTCGTTCATTTTGAAGAGATGCTGGGGAGAAGAGGTGCTTTGGCACTGCTTTGGCACGTTTGGATATATGCCTTGTGCAAAAATGTGGCGGCGAGGCGGCAGAATAGGCACGGTGCAACAAACGAGATGATTATCCACAAGTCAAGTCACGATCATGACGTAGACCAAACGGTCTCGACTGCACATGGGCTAGTCTAAATTAGCGTAAAGCAGCGGGGTAAGTTTGAGAGAGCAAAACTCTGTCGATCTTTTTTGGGTGGAGGAGTAGGGAGAGGGGGTGATAAAGGGGTGGGAATTGGTGGTAGAGACGTGACTATGTCTGTGGGATACGTATTGTGTCATTTTTTTTCCTTTTTACACCAAAAACCACCGTTCTGTTCCCCCCATCCATCCTCTGTTAACACTTTTTTTGTGCGCTATTTATGACATGTGAGTTTAAAACAAACAAAATCAAAGGACAATGTCGAGCTCAAGGTTAATATCTGCAGCTGGAAGAGACGGAAGCCGAGCACCACGGCTGACAAAGCTTTGTCTTTCCGGCCAAAAACGCCTGGAGAGGCGGGGAGAGGGGATGTTACGTTGAGAGAGACGCGGTTGGCTACAAGACACTAATCACACTAAACGAGTTGTGCTATTCTACATACTTGTACATATGCTTGGTCGCACACTTTTGTTCTGTTTTCAAGCGCAAACTTTTCCAGAGCACATGAGGGCTGCAAGAAGCCCTTTAAGCGGTAAGTAGCGACTGCTCTGTTGCAGGTCAATTGTTTGTTTGGCCGTCTAACTTTGTCTTTTCCCTCAAGTCTTTCATTTCGCCATAGATTGTGCTGCTGAGATAGGTCGAGCCGTGTGCTGCTCACGAGGCCGAGGCTGAGTACCGTTAGGAAGTGTAAGGAAAGGTATCTTGTAGAAATCGGTTATCGGTTTCTGCACGGAGTATATAGAGTGAAAATAGGGCGAAAATAGAGCGAAAAAGCGAAACAAGAGCGAAACAAGACCTATTTCACGCTACATGACTATGTTCGCTGCAGTGCGTTTTGAGGTTGAAGATGTGCTGCTTGTACCCTGGTACCTCAAGCTACAGAAATACCACATCGAGGCAGTGTAGGTACAGGTCGCGTGCGACCAGATATAGGTCTACTTGTACAGCACCTCCAACACCTCTACAGTCCTACTGGGTTCGTATTCACCTGTTTCACCACCGCATGCGGCATTTAATTTGCGTTTCGATACGCTGGGAGACCAGGATAGAGGTTGACAGATGGACGTTGATGCAGCCAGCAGTTTGCCACCCAGCGATCGCAGAGGAAAGGATAGACAGCGCACGGCGGTCGTTTTTTTTTTGGTTGGTCAAGATTTCGAAAAAGCTGCTGTTTTTGGGCGTCTTCGAAACCCTCACTTTTAGCGCCAACCTCGGCTACAGCCGCATCAGGACTATGGAACATGGGCCTGAATAGCTTGACATGGTTTGCCTTTGGTTGGCCTCAAGCATCCGAAGCCCTATCTAGAGAAGGGGCATAGTGGGTGCAGAGAGTTGGAAGGTTTATGTGGTGGTTTTTGTGTGAGTTTTGTGGTTTTGTGTATTTTGCCTGTTTTTTGACCTATTTTCTTTCCCAGATATCTACCTCACTTGAATGACCAGTCTCCCCATCTCCCATTGTCCCCTGGAACTTAACGGTCATCTCAGAATACGTCCTCAAGACAAGATACACTCAACGTTCAAACCTAGATGGGGAAATGAGCTGAAGAGATGGAAGGACTGAGAGATACAGTAGGACGCTACAGTATGGCGATAGGGGTGAGAAAACGAACACACGACACAGATATACGATACTACACCTCCTGACAGTTTTTGACACCTCCAGGACACCCCCAGAACACTACTCCTCCTTATGTCGTATTTCTCCTCCTGCTGAACAACCTGCAGATACTGCGGATCAGAGCAGGGACCACCAAAAGTCGAGAAACGGATAAATCTCCCGAAATGCCGTTTTCCGTTTTGCCGTGCCGTTTTTCCGACTCCGTTCCGGGTGAGCGTTAAGTGTCTCTTTTCTGTCTTACTGGAACTTGTCTTTCTTGTTTTTACTTGAACCTGTCTTTTTTTTTTTTTTTTTGAACCTGTTTCTACTGTCTTCAATCTCGTCTCTCACCAGTCTCAGTCCCTCCCACTCTATATCGAAGAACAGTGCATTCTGTTTTTCGAAACAAGCTCAGTCTAGTGCGGAAAAGCAGTTTTTTCGACTAAGCTCGAGGTCAAGTTAGATTAGGCATATTCCAAAGAGGTTTCTGCTTTCTACGGTTTCTACGAATTTTCAAAATGGCATGACTTACTAGAGAGAGAAAAGTGACAGCTGCCCTGACACTTTCTCCTCCTTGTTGCTCATCGCAAATGCAGTAGAGGCTTGGCAACACCTGTCAAACGTCATTTCTTTGTGAAAATAGTCAGAACCCGATAATATCTCCTGGGCAACGAGACAAGGCGCATTTTTCGTTTTTTCAAAATCACCCAAATTAGTAGACGCACTCGAGAGCTTCCAGGGGCAAGGCTCTAGGTTAAATAGCTACAAACCCCATCATTAACTATCCCTCTTTGAGAGTGTGGGGAGTGTGGGGAAGAGTAGGAGCTAGTGATTAGTAAGCGGTGTGGTGGGTTATTAGTAAGCTGCTATCTGTGCTCATAATAGTACAGTATCGTACACTCTGATATTTGCACTTGTATCTCACTCCTTGTATGTGAACATGCGCCAGTGTACATTCCCACAGATTAAACACAAGGTTAGCCGTGGCAATATGCGCTTTAATGAAACCTTGCTGATATACATTCCAACATAGAGCAGGGTCATGAAGGGGCATAGCTACAAGAGCAAGAACAGAGTCAGGGGTGAGAAGAGGTATACGAGGAGGAGGAGGGGCGGTAGGGGTAATAGAAGAGCTACGAAACTACAATTGTGTTACAACTGAACTACAACTACAACTTGAACAGAAACCTGGTCTGAAATGAACACCTGGTTCTAGTAAGGAACGGTACAAATACAAAATACATAACCTCAGCATGGCGGGGTGAACTCAGCCTTGGACCCGTGATGATGTGTCTCTAATCCAAACTTCATTCTGGTTTGGAACGTCTCAGAGTGGAATGAGGAGGGTATTGTTTCTTTAAATCATTCATTAATTGACTAGGCTTGAGGATAATGTAATTAATAGCCTTTGGGAAAATTACTGTAGTTGGATGACCCTTGGTAAATTGATTGAAAAGGGAAAAAGAAAAAGAATTGAACGTGGTTGGATACTCAAGTTGGAGGTCCTACCCAGGTGATGGTATTAAGATGTATGATGAAGAGAAACATGGTATTAGTCTTACTTGTCTACACTCACGCTCTCTGATATATTAAAGGACATTCCATAGAGTCGATATATAGACAGCTAAAAAAAAAGTCATGGAGATCGTCATCTACCTGATACTTAGCTACTGGGAAATTCAACCATTGTAGACTTCTGAGGACTTCTTTTGTACGGGAAGATGTGTACACTTGGACTGAATGGCTCTTTTGTAGAGAGCTTTAAAGCTTGAACTATCAATCGAAGACTATGTTCTGATACAACTGAACCTGCCATGGTTTATATAATGACTAAAAGAATAATTGCATGTCAATCCTGTCAACCTGAAGGAGGAAAGATTCTCATATAGAGTCTTATAGTATTATACTTACAGCAAGTAGTTTAGGTATTCACTTGTATAACAGTAATATACATACTTGTACAGAAGTCTAGGAATGATCGTTACAAGTATTTCCAGTCTTTCAAGTCACTATACACGAAGTTACAAATATAATACAATCCAATAGGAACACTCTATAACTACTGCACATTCTTTTGCTGCAACTAAAGATGCAGTTGTATTACTGTAACAATCACTATCATTGCATTACATGAAGTTAATGAATATATGAAGAAACAAAAAAAGAGCCAGTCTTCTAGCCAACCCACAAGTACTCCATTCAATGGTATCATGTATTACAACCTCTTACCACGTACAGTACCGTTAGTGATGATATTCTACCGCAATACCGGTCTCGACCAGTACGCATCTATTACTGAGGGAAGACAGAGTATGGTCCATCTTCTGGTCTTCTGGACATGCTAAAATCGCGACTTCCACGTCTTTCCGGGAATGGTCAGTTTTGTGATGAAAATGGTGACTCCTCCACAGAACATGAACACTCCGGCCCAGGCCTGACAGCCGTCAAAAGAGCCTCCGTCTTTGATGAGAATCTGGCCAGCGATAGGCATACAGGTCAGACAGGCCCATGCGACCCAGAAAGAGACCATTCCGAGTCTTCTACCGACCTCAGCTACAGGAGTAACCATGCCAACCAGAGCTGGAAACAGAGAAATGGAGGAGCCCGAAATGATGCCAAAAACGGCAGAGAAGGCAATGATGGGAGGGTTTGTTCGGGCCGGGATCCAGAGTGCGAAAATGAAGACGGAACACAGAATGGTGCAGAAGGCGTGCATGTTGAAGCCTCCCACGTGGTCTGCAATGATTCCGGGCAGAATTCGGCCAACCACAGAACAGCCGTTGTAGATGGAAATCAGATAAAAGGAGACTCGGGGCGACATGTTGTTGCTCTGGCCCTGCACGGACATGTATCCAATGGGCACAAACAGGCCCCAGAAGGTCATGAAGATGCCTGCAGTGAGCAGCCAGATGTGCACGTTCTTGTAGGGCTCGATGAGGTCCTTTTTGAGGTCGAAAAGCGGAAGTTTGGGGTTAGCAGGGATTCTGGAAGAGATGGTGACAGTACAAATGAGCGACATGCCCAGCAGAACAAAACCAATGGCTCTAACAGTCCAGGGAAAGCCGATTCGAGGTTCCAATTCAGAGAACATGAACGGCATGGTCAGACCTCCAATAGATGAACCAGCAACCGCAATTCCAAGAGTAAAACCTCGTTTGGCCTTGAACCAGGTGGAAACACCCAGCAACGAGGCGTAGTACAGCATGGAGTTGCCCAGAGACGTGCAGATGCCCTGGGCCAGCAGAAAGTGCCAGTATTTGTAGGATGCAGAAGTGGTGAAGACTCCGAGAACGACAAAACAGGTTCCCACGCCTGCCAGGTACCGGGGACCGTATCTTTCAGCCACTGGGCCAAAAAGCAGACCGCCAGCAACCAGCAAAAAGATCTGCAAAGAGGTGATCCACGAAACGGTCGATGCAGAGTAGTTGCTGAGCTGATTAGTCAGATAGAAGGCCTCGAACATGCCGACCACGTTGATGTAGCCAAAGGACGCGTAGATGCCACAAAAAGCTCCCAGACAGGCCAGCCAGGCCTTGATGCCCACGTCTGGTGGAGGCAGTCCTGCCATCGGGTTCGGAGCCGTTTCGGTCACAGTCACCTCTTCGGGCTCGGACTTTTCTTCCGACTTGAACACGTCCCCCTCAGAGCCTTCTTCTTTTTCTTCCTTTTCCAGCTCTGCGGTGGTTGCCATGGGCACAATGTCTGATCCTGGAGAAGGGGGCAGTGTGGACGACATTCTGGAGTGTGTGGGTGGATATAGCGGATTCCGGGAGGGTGTGGCCGTATATAAACACGCGGATCTATCTTTTTAATGTTTTTTTTTTAGGTCGACCCCTAGACTAGCCAGCTATAGCTGTTATGCTGCGAGACGAGGGAGACAAGAGAAGCAGTGCTAATTTCGGCGTTAGTCCCTTTTGGTTCTCAACGAGCCGAGAATCAGCGTCCTAGACGTCCTAGACTGAGGCATTTGTCCTTCCCCAGGGGTCCACAGGTGGCTTTGTTCTTTGCTCTGATTATCTATTCAGCTGGTACTCTGATTCTCTCATTGTAGACACATCTCGTACGGCTTGAAATAGACACAAGCTCTCCGGAGGTAAACTTAGCAGAGAGGTCTTGGTCTTTGGACTTGTTTGTAATAGCCGTTTTTCACAGAATTTCAGCCAATTTCAGCTCAAATGACACAATCTGTTTCTATCTTTGTACTCCACCACAAATCCCTCGTCTTCACTCTTGCCCTGTATGCATGGCTAGCTCCAGACTCCCAAGTGCAAGCCTCGTCTCAATGCTCGTATCTGCGCGTCGGAATTAAAATGAATGTGTGAGCCAGAGTCTAAAGACGAGCGAAGAGCTTGGGTGTTTTTTCAAAGGTAGCTCTTCTTCTCAGAAAGGCTGGAAAAAAAGCCGTTCACTCCCCCCACTCTGGGTGCTGAAAAAAAAGCGGTGGCTCCGAGAAAATGGCTCCTCTAGACACCTCTAGGCCGTTCTGACCCGTTTAGTGCCACCACCTAGTTCCGCGGTAGCGTGCCATCTTGTCTAAACCTAGAGTTAGAGATGATACAGATGGCAAAACATACAGAGGTAAGAGACAGAGACAAGAATACCTGGAGAGGGTACGAGTACTGAGACAGACAGAGATTCAGTACTTCTGGTAGTTTTTGAAAACAAAAACAAAACCCCACCGTCTTCTTAACCTCCTTAACCTCACCTCTTTAACCACCCCTCTTGTCTCTTTCATCCACAATACCCCACCTATAACTCCCATTTATAGCTCTATCAATCTGCGGTGCAGTGTTGTACCTGTAGGGAGTGTCAGAGTATGTATGGGTATCGTACTGGTACCTGATACAGCATTGAAACACTACCCTGAGTCTGAGTCTGAGTCTGAGTCTGGCAACCCTGACTAACCCTGGCTTGGGAGATCAAGGTAGTAGCAAGAAGTGCGAGTAGCAAACAGCAACCAGAGCTAACTAGTCAGAGAGTAAGGTGTATTGGATTAGGTGTATTGTATCTTGTTGGTATCAAATTGTGTTATCGTCATTAGTCATTGGTATCAGCATTGGCCAAATTGATATCTTGTATGTGGTATTATCTTGTATGTTTGTTGTATCTTGTCAATGGATTCCGTCGATCGTTATTCACTTTTCCGGACATGCATTCGGACACTTTAACTGCGAAGCTGCTGCTCATCGGAAAGCTGAGTCAGCTTGGTTAAGACCGAGGAAGTCAAATCCACGCGGGGAGATGGGCCGTTAGTCACGTGCAGGGTGTGGTGGCGTATGAAGAAGACAAAGAACCGTTTCCGTTTCCGAAATTCGCATTTTCCATTTTCACATCTGTCTGGATAATATTTCAAGTACGTGCTTGCTCCCTGCTCTTTTAAACAACGGTTACATTTCTCAGTAAAACGGTTTGCGACAGGTTAAATCGCGCTCCGAGAAAGTCCAGGCTTGAAGGCAAAAAAAAAAAAGAAGCGTGGGCCAAAAACGCCAGTGTATCAGCGTGTGGGAAACTCTGTTGGCGCAGATGTGCGCTGATTACCCGAGAGAGTTTGTTTTTTGGAGATGGGGCCAGAAGTGGGAGGAGTATGGGGGGTGAGTTGAAGTACAGAAAGCGGTTTTTTTGACAAAAGTACCTTCTCTACACTCGTCGGAGCAACTACCCGCAGTTTTATCCGTTTCCCTATATCCCTCTCCCTCCACTGTTGCTCCGCGGACTCACTCCACCTCGATTAGCGTTTCGGAGATAATTACCTGGGGGAGCGAAACTTCGGAGAGTGCATGGATATATCTTTAGGGAGTCTTGACTGACGTGCGCTTCCTGCCAGGTCTTGGTAGGCATCGACCGACTCTTCGACTAACATTCAACATCTTTCAATCTTCAATATCTTTCAACTACATTTCATCTTTCAACCATCTACTTCTACCTCTTCAACCCTTCAACCCTTCAATCTACATCTACAACCACTTCAACCCTCAACCCATGACCGAAGAAAGTAGAAATGGACTGGAACAACTGGCCGTGCGGGCCATTGCGGAAATGAGAGAAGGCCAGGGCCCCAGACCCCCAGATACCCGGGACCTGACTTCGCTGGATCTGCTGCAAGATCACGAAGACAAGTCCGTCAACAACTCCACCCGACTGGCTCCTTATGAGCAGTGCATTCCAGACCTGTCTGCTCCAGGGGCAGGTTTCGAAGACGACTTTTCGCGCGTTGTGAAAAGACGTCGAAGAGCTCCAGTCAGCTGCTTGCTTTGTCGCAAGAGAAAAGTGCGTTGTGACAAACAGATGCCCTGTTCGGCGTGTAAAACCGCAAACGTGACTGGCTCGTGTGAATACGCTCCGCCTACGTGGGGAGGACGAGAGGTCCGAGGTGGCCAAGAGATTCAGTTCACGGTGGAAGACACAGACCCTCCTCAGTCAGCTAACGATACCCGAGGACACCACAGCAGCAGCAGCAGTTGTTCCAACATCAGTGTGCCGATGCAAAAGCCACTGACGCCTCCACAAATGCTGCAGCCCATCGTCAGTCCTCTGCAACCCACGGTCAAGTCGAAATCGTCCCACCAGAGAATGTACGGCCGGTTTCCAAATGCCGCAAACCTGCTGCGAGCAGACGTCAGTGAACGGCAAAGAACCAAGGGAGGAGGAGAAGTGCCACCGTCGCCAAAGAAGAAAAAACAGCCGCTTCACAACGACGCAAAGTGCAAAAAAGCCATTGAAACGCTGCAGGAAACACGGAGACGAAGATCTGCAGATAGTCCTATTGATCCCGTCTACAAGCCGCTGCTGGACCTGTTTCCCGGTCAACAGTACTGCGAGTTTCTCATCGACTCGTTTCTCAAAAGAGTCAACTCGGTGCATTACTGTGCGTGTCCAGAGGGCCTGAGAACGGACTTTAACGCGCTGTGGTCGGCCAAACAACGCATTGAGGACGGAGAACAGTTCAACGCAAGAACGTACCTCAATCTACCGTCCATAGCCGTCATGCTGCTTGTCTTCCGGCTCGGAAGAGGCTCGTATCCGCTCAAGGACTGGAGTCCGCCAAACTACTGCATCAAAGACGGCCACAAAGACAACACGTATCTGGGTCCTCAGGTTCTCGAGGTGGCCGAGGCGTGTCTCAATGCATCTCACATTTTCCGCCATGGTGGGCTCAAAACAATCCAGGCTTTGGTGCTCATGAAACTGGACTGTTTGTACGCTCCAGACTCAGAGTACTCGCCTGATGGAGTCGATTCCGTCAATCTCACAGGCGTCATTCTTCAGCTGGCACTTTCTCAGGGTCTGTACATGGATCCTGCCAACTTTGACTCTCAATCGACGTCGGTTTTGGCGTTCCAAGACTCGCTTTTGGTCCAGTCTCCCAAGGCTCATCAGAGATCAATGAGTGTTTCTTCGTCTGGGTCTGCTTCGTTGATAGAACCATCTTCAGCCAAACTGTGGCGTATTCTGTACGGCTGTGCTCTGATTCTGGACGCCAAACGGAATCTGGAGGTTGGAATTCCACTCTCCTTGCCCCAGGGAGACTGCGACGTTTATTTTGACCACACTGACGACGGAGGCAAGACTGCCAGCAACGTTTTGGCGTTCAGAAGAGCCATGTTGCGGTTCTGTGCGCTTTCTGGGTGTGTCATGACCGAAACCAGCCGTCCAGTCATGTACAGAAACGAGCCTTTGATTCTGAGACTCGGCCAGGACTTGCACAAGTTTGGAGTGGACGAAGTAGCCTCGTTAGCTCAACTACGCGAAGAGCTGGGAATCCCGAAAGACGACTCGTTGGCGTTTTCGTCGGAAGAAGAACATGCAGACGAGTCAGACACATCCTCGGTCGCCTCCTCGGCCTCCTCGGCCCTGCAGCTCATCCACAGATGCCGCATTTACTGTCTGTGGTCCAAGCTGTGTGTTCACTACGAGATGGACACGTATGACGCGTCCGAGGAGCCACTTTACGGCCACAGAGAGCTGTGTGCGCGTCTGGGCATCGAACAGGACCAGGCTGGAGTTTTGTCGCAGTACAGAGTCATTCTACGCATGTCCAGTCTCATCACTCTGTTGGTCTGGGTGGCTAGACGACGCACTGCCTCTGTGGAGCTGGGAGCTCACTCGTGGTACATTGTGTCTCTGGTACATTCCATGATGGGTCTGCCGCTGACTGGAGTCATAACCTGTTGGTTCCGGGTCGCTATTCTGGCCAAGGAAACGGGTTCTCTGAAGGGAACCAGATGGGACCCTGATTGGCTGTTCAGACTCATCACACAAGGCATAGCCGTGCTAGGAGACACAGACGTCGGTGACAAACAGATGCACGCGCTCTGTGTGGCTTTTCTCAAAAAGGCCCGGGCCGATCTGGAACGACTACTGGCCAAAATGAACGGCGTGGACCCCGAGTACCTCCTGGCGCAGTTTGAGGCCGTAGACAAGCTGGCCGAGGTGGAGGTCTTGAGCGAGGAGGACGAGGGCTTATAGGAGTGGGCATAATTGCATGGTGTTGGATAAATGGCCAAGAAGTTGTATCTGAGTCTTGTATCGTACCTGGTAGTATTGGTACGTGTAGATCTTATTAGGGGTAGACGCTAATCTGAGACATATGCAGGAATACGGATGTAGTTGGAGTTGTATTGTACGGCTTGTATTTGTGTTTGTACTGGTATTTGTTTTTGTACGACTTGTATTTGTACCTGTGCAAGTAGCTGTAAAATTCATTATCTCCATACTGTAGTGAATGCATTAACGTCTCCTTAGCTTCTAGCTACAGCAGCTAACAGTGATAAGCTACCCCGTGTTACTCCAGGGATCAGCAGAGATGAAATTGGTTTGGGATTTTTTGATTTGTTTGGATTTGTTTTTGGTAGTGATTTTATTTGATTTCATATTTTATTGAATTAATATATGTTGGTATTTCCCTCTCATTATCTGCTTTGCCGTATATCTTCCCTCCAGCTTCCATTCTTTGTTGTCCTGCGACGTATCCTATTCCAACATAATGTACCTGACGATTACAATAGGTGGACGGATGCGAGGATGAGATAATACCAGGTAAATCGAAGAAATACCAATTAAATCGCAGAAATACCAGAAAATTGCAAAAAATAAATACACCGACACATTAACAATTACCACATAAATACACCCACAATAACACCCCCCCAAACACCCATAAACACCCTCTTCACTCCTCCCTCCACCTCCACGTTAAAGTTTTCTCAAGCGTGGATAATCCGAACCTCAACCTAACGTTTCATCATCATCTCCTCCACCACACAAAAATGCACCAAGCGCTTCCTCGCCCTGGTGGCTCCGAAAACTCGTTTGTGCCGCGAAACGGAAGGTCCGGCGGCCTGCTGGGCCAGATCAGAGCAACCGCTCAGCGAATAGCAGGTCCGTCTTTCAACCACCGAGGATCGTCGTCCAACCTGCGGGCTCTGGTGGTGGGTCTAGCCGTGCTGCTGTCCATCTACACGTTTGTGTCACTACTCAATACCCCGCCGGGATACACGTACAAAACGGGCATTCCTGTTTTGGGCGGAGGGCCCGACTCCATCAAGGTGGCGTATTCGAAACAGCCGTACATCTACCCTACCATTGCCAACGAGGACCTCAAGCTCAAGGACAAGGCCGACAAGGACCGCCAGGTGGTCACGCAGTACACCCAGGTCATTTATCGAGACGGTGGCAAGGCCAAGCCTGTGACTCAGGCCAACATTGTCAAGGGTCATGCTCCGTTCACCAAGTCCTCTCCTGGCAAGCCTCGAACGGTTCTGGTCATGGGTCTGGATGGCACAGACGCTGCTCGGGCAGACTCGGAACTGTCGCTCACGATTCTGCAGAACCGGCTCAACTACGCGAAAAAACACGGCTTTGGGCTGTACGCGCGGTTCCACCAGGACTTTGTCAGCCCGCTGTCGGGCCACGGCATTCCGCCGGAAAACCACGAAAACTGGGCCAAGTTTGAAATCATCCGGGCCGCCATGCAGGCGTTTCCCGACGCGGACCGAATCTGGTGGCTGGACTCGAACGCCCTGATTGCCAACGACAAGTTCAACGTCGAGACGGACCTGTGTGACCCTGCCAAGCTGGACAAGATCATGCTAAGAGACGTGCCTGTGATTCCGCCCAACGGAATCATCCACTCGTACAAACGGGTCCCGGCCAAGGACATTCAGTTGTTGTTGACTCAGGATGACGCCGGACTCACCTCGGCCTCCATGATCATCTCCAACGACCAGTACGGCCAGGTCATCACCGACTACTGGCGCGACCCGCTGCAGTACAGGTACGAGGACTTTCGAAAACAGCAGCCCGGCAACCCCGAAAACGCCGCGCTCACACACATGGCCCAGTGGCACCCCACGGTGCTGTCCAAGGCTGCTCTCATTCCTGCGCGAATCCTTGCTGCCCGGGCTTTTGACGGCGAGATTCTCAAGGACGTGCAGTACGCCAAGGGCGACTTTGTGCGGCTGGTGCCTTGTCATTCGGCGTACCAGTGTCCCACCCAGTGGCTCGAGGCCGTGCATGAGTCCCAGGCCAAGGCCCAGGCCGCTTCGGCGTAAAATAATTAGCATACGGTATTGGAGTGTTGAGTGGAGAGGGTAGAGTGTAGTAGAGTGTAGCTAGGTGTTGGTAGAAACACTTGGTTTGTATTCGTATTGAAATGAAAATCAAGGGTACAATGTACTGTACCATTTGTTCAAAATGAGATTTCTGTTCCCAGTTTCATTTTCTGTTATCTTTTAAAGATGTGCCTTGGATTAGCTCATATGACGTTTCGTTTCCTTCCCTTTATTGTAATTCAGGAAGAATAGCCTATGGATGAGTGTATGGGATGAATGTCTTCAGCCTGGAGGGAATGATACTGTAGAATAGATAGTAAAATCACCTCTACTTGGTAAATAAGTAAAGATAGGAGAAGGTAGTTATATTTCACTGCGTAGAAGATCCAACTGTGTTTGTAGGGTATCAGTTTGTTGTCTATAATCTGTCTAGTATGTATTCTATGACAAGACGTTATACTTCTTAAGGCACTTTATAATGTGTGTAGGAAGAAGGGAAAGAGGTTCCAGAACCATCCGGGTCTTGTCTTGTTCTCATACAACCGTTGACTTGGTATTATCAGCTTTGCTACTCCTTCTAGTTGCATCATCCACTCTGTATATGGACAACTCATAACTGTGGCTAACTCTCTCAAAAATAGTCATATTCTCGTGCCGACTTGATGATCCCATTCTCCAGTTCAAGGGCATTGCTACTGTACCGCTCACTTCCCTACTCGTACTACTGTCTCACCACTACCTTTAAGACTGAAACACACATTTCCCCCTTCCCATAGAACTGCCCCCAACTCCTAGAGAATTAGTCGTATAGCTGTAAAGACTTGACCAGATTGTTCCCCATGATCAGATCATCCCAATACAGTCTTTTCAGCTCTCCTTACTACATTATTTCGACTTTTGAAGACAACCTCGGTCCCACACCTTCTCACGAAACTGGATCTAACTCTCTCAGAAATACTCTCATCTCTATAATAACTAAATCATCGTGTTACTCGGTATCGGAGTATTCTTACAGAACCATTCATTCCCTTGTAAAGGCGATTCCAAGAGTACCACACGCCTTTACATCATTCTAAAGTCTAGACTCCTGAGACCTAGAACTGCCCCAACTCCACCAGAAATAGTCTCATTCCAAAGCTGAGTTGACCCGTGTATTCCTTTGAGTCTGGTCTTCCATAACAGGTCTCCTTTTGGCTCTGTCTTTATCTGCTACGTCTTGTTAAACCGAATAACCCATCTATACCTTCTCACATAAGTGGCCCCAACTTCACGAAAAATAGTGGTATTAGAAATTCGACTTGACACACGTTTTTCTGGTAGCCTTATAGTTCACTCCAAGCCTCCCTTTTATTCTACTGCTATCTGTTGCGTCTTTTAAAACAGAATAACTCATCTACACCTTCTCACAGATGTGCCCTCAACTTTTTCAGAAATAGTCGTATTTGAAAACCGACTTGACTAAAGTCTTTCTGGGAGTCAGACGATTGTTTTGGTACTGTACCATTAAGTCTTTAAAATATGGATTATGACTTGACTTGGAGACCCCACTTACACTGCTATGTATAGCCATAACTAAAGTATCTTAGGGTAATGCTAGAACACCAAACCACACAATTTTGTATGACAACTTTTATATATTTCTTCGTATTTGCTTATAAATCGCCTTACTGGGGCACACTAATACCCCCATTTACCCCCTAGCACTTTGCACCCACTTTACTACACTTCTACACTCACTCTACTTCTATCCATACACTCCTAATCCAAAGATAAATAATTACATAGTGTTAAAGTCGTCGAGCTCGTTTCTGTACTTGAGCGTGGCCTTCTTGATCTTGGATCTGTCGGTCCAGGTGACGAAATCCTCCATATTTCGGGTCACCAAAAACGCAGGATCGGTGACGATATGAGGACCCACTCGCACGTGACCTTGTTCGATCATAGCGGTTCCAGCATCCAGTTTCTGAGTCATCTTCAGCTTGTGCATAATCACCGGAAGACGTCTTTTGGCAATAGCCGAAACGGAAATTTTGGTTTCCAAATGCGAAACGGTAGTGTTGGTGGAAAGAATACCCATCTGGTACAGCTTGTCGAGCAGCAGTTTTTCGTGCTTGATTCGAACGGGATCGTCCGGTTGAAGCTGAGACAGCTTGTATGCTAATTGACGGATTTTGCCGCAGATTTTGTTGTACTTGTTGTAATCGTCTCGTTCCTGGAGATGGAAGGTGCCCATCACCTGCTGTTCTCTGTGGCCGCTGTCGGACTTCCAGTTGACAAAGTCGACCTTTTTGAGCAGCTTGCCCTCATGGTGTTTGAACTGACGGACCATTTTGTTTTGGGGTGTAAAAGTTGTAAAGTGGTGATATTTCACCAGATGCAGGAAAGATGGATTTTTTTTATATAGAGTTTGCGTGCATGAAGAATATGATTAGGAGGAGTACATTACAGCTGGTATAATGATGAGTAGGAAAAGTAGGATAAAGGTCACGTGACTGTATAAACAGGATAGCAGAGAGTCGAGTTATTCAGTTTCAACGTTTTTCTTTCAATTTTCGTTTTTTGCGATTTTTCGGGTTTTCCTCCAATTTTCCTGATTTTCCCAAAATTCAAATTAAATTCAATAAAATCCAATTAAATACCCAAAATTCCAATTAAATACCCAAAATTCCAATTAAATACTCAAAAATCAGATTAAATCCCAAAAATCCGAATAAATTCCAAAAATCCAGGAAAACCTCTACAGTGGCAAATATACTACAACTACTCATACTTATACCTAGCACAAACGTTTTATTCATTCATATATACCATAATACACGTTTTTAGTTCATTTTATCCAACCTCTATTACCATATATCTTTATACAAATCACCTCAAACCCCTCAAAGCAACTCAACAATGAGCTTGGAGCCCTTGTTTCCGTCCTCAGCCGCAGCAGCAATCTCCTTCTTGCTGTTTTTGAGTGTCTTAGTGAGCTGTTTCTTGAGCTTGTCGTCCTCGAGGTTCTCGACCAGAGTGACAATGACAAAGGCTCCATCTCCAGTAGCCCAGGCAACGACATGGTCGCCAATGGCCTCGTAGAACTTGGCTCCAAAGTCAAACGGCGTCTCGATCTTCACCACCTTCTTCTCCTTGTTGTTCCAGTGTCCCTGTTGGATGAGGGTTCGTAGAGCTCGTTGAGCGTTGGGCTGTTTAATAACGTGGTTATCTCCAGCAGGATCGGCAGACAGAATCTCCATCAGGGCATCAATGGCCTCGGACTTGTCTCCGTCGCACGAAAGAAGCGCCTCGGAAATGAACTGCGAGCCCAGAGTGTCGTTCATGAGCTCGTAGGCGTGGTTGGCAATGGCCTCGAGGATCAGAGGAGACATGCCCTTGTTGATTTCCTCCAGACGAAGAGCATCGTCCTTCTTGGCGGTGCCGGTGGCCTTTTTCATCTCGTCGTACTGGTGAAGTTGCTCCAGAACCAGCTTGTTGAAGTACCGCGAGTCTCGACCGAGCATGGCGTACAGAAAGGGACGTCTTCCGTTCTTGTCCATGAAGAGCTCATGCACTGGCTTTTCAGAAAGCTCGCCAGAAAAGGCCTTGACCACACTCTTGGTATCGTCAATGGTGTCAAAGGCAGTCATCATGACCATATGGCCATACTGATCGGCAGCCAGAGTATCGGCAAAGCTCTTGAGAGACTTGAGAAGCGTCTTTTTCTCCTTGGCAGAAGACATGGCCAGCAGTTTACAGGCCACCTGAGATCCCTCGTTGGTATGGACCATTTCGGCAAACTGCTCAGCAACCAGATCAATAAACTCCGTCTTCTCAGAGTTGTTGGTGTCCAGATTGTTGACATACTCCAACATAGCTGCGTGGATCACAGTGAAACCAATGGAGCCCTTGTTGACAGCAGCAGTGATGGTCTCGTTCAGGTTTCGCATAATGATAGGTCGCTTCTCAGGAGCATCTTCAATAATGTCCTTGAGAGTCTTGTTGCCTGCAGCGTCTCTGAAAACGGCAAATTCAGCTCCAAAAAACTCCTGGATGATCTGACGCTTCTGAGCAGCAGTGCTGTAGTCTCGGTAGGCATCCTCGAGCACGTAGGCGCCCTCTTTGTGTCGCATGAGCTTTCGGAACCGGCCGTGCAGCTCGTCAATGATGGACTGTCGAACCGCAGCAGAGCCGTAATGCAGCATTTTCACCAGCAGGTATTTTCCGTACGACGAGATGGCCAGGTCGTAGTAGTTGCCCTTGAGCGCCTTTGTGATGATTTCTCGCTTTTCCTTGTCTGCGTACTTGAACAGGGTCTGGATGATTCGAGAAGCGTCGTGTTTCAAAATCAGGTTTTTGATGTCGTTTTTGGAAATGGCCCAAATCTCCTCCACCAGCTGCTTTCGCTCGGCAGGCTTGACGCCCGTCTTCATTCGCAGCCGCTCCCAGATCTGCTTGATCTGCGCAATGCTTTCTCCTCCGGCTCGAGCGAGTTTTCGTTCCTTCAAAAGCCGTTTCTGCTCGGCATGGCTCTCGGCAGCACTGGACTTGGTAGGAGCTTCTTCTCCGTTTTTTTCCTCGTCTTCCTCGTCGTCGTTGTCAAGAGCGTCCTCGTCGTCGGATTCCTTCTCCTCATCACTATCGCTCATGTCCATGTCGTCAGAATCAGAGTCAGTATCCTTGTCCTGCTCCTCATCGGTAGATGCAAAGTCCTCCTCCTCAGAAGAGGCCTCCTCGACCTCCTCGACCACCTTTTTGCCGCCCTTTTTGCCCGTGGACTGCTCCACCAGCTTGACCTTCTTGGCCACCGTCTTTTCTCGGCTGTCAGCAGACCGTTTAGCAGAACCCATAGTGTCTTGTGTGTGTATAGCTGGTTAAAGGGTCGATATGCGAGTTTGAAAAACTTCAGAAATAATTTGGAATAAGCTTTTCAAAATTTTAGAACCCTTACCCGTATCAGAGGAGGGAGAGGGAAGGTGAGAAGTCGCCACTGATTGGGGGAAAGCTGTTGGAAAGATGTGGAAAGATGTTGTAGGCTTTTTATTGGCTTTGAAGAGGTGCTATTTCTGATTTTAAGAGTTTTTGATACATTTTAGGACGTTTTTGATGAGTCTGAATACAGGGCTGCTTTTAACAATAGGTCAATTATTGAGTTAAGTAGAGTTCGAAGATTGGTAGAGTGCCTTGACATGGTGTGGTCAGATCGAATGATGTCAAATGAAGACCAGTTGCTCAAGAGTGTGGTTCTGGTAAAGTCTTAGAATAGTTAAACAATTTTGGCTGCATTTTATGGAGGCAAATATTACAGTATTCTTGTATTCTTCTTACAGAGCTTCTTATAGTATCCTTCCTTCATGTTACAGTATAGTTAGCTATAGAGTGGAATGTATCTAAGATGAGATCAAGGTGAGATCGAACAAGTCTGTCTAATGATGAATGTGTCTTGTCAGGAGTATTCATGACGGAGTAAGAACATTCCTATTGTACTCTCTGGTGTTGTAGTTATGTAGTTATGGATACCATTATGAGCGGATACAGTAGTCAGGAACATGGAGATAGAGAGTGTAAGATCCTATCGTTTTATTGTAATAAAGGGAAACATGAAGAACAACTGAATGATAAAAAGTCTCAGACGCCAATAACTCACTAATAAAGAGCTGGATATACGATATTCTCAGCTAGAGGTATGAGGACGTCTATCCAATGAACTCTCCAGACCCTCTAGTAGTTGATCTGTCAATTTCTAGACTGTATATACCCTTGTTGTAGCTATATTCTTTTATTATTCATATACTCTTATTCCATAGCTCTGTATCTACTGATCTTCCGCTATATCTTGTCTTCAGTTCCTTATCTCAACTTCAGAGTTAAGGCAGCACATTTGATCATGAATGTATTAACATGAGGTCGACAGTAGACTTGATCAAAAGCCTGGTTGCAATTGCAATAGCTAGATATCAGTATCTAGACCGTATCTAGACCGTATCTGATATTAATGGATCATATTGGACTGTAATTGATCCGTCTTCAACGTCTAGACATCTTCTTCTCTCTATCCTTGCTCTCTGCATCCAGTGGATACAGCAGCTATCTTCTCATGCTCGTTACTTATAAATAAAATGTAATCACCGGTAATTACACCGGACAACACTGGTAGTTGAGGGCGTACTCAAATGAGGTGAAAGGGGTTGGTCTTGCCCATTGCTCGTAGGGTCTCTCCTGAGAGAGATCCGAGCATCCAGCTCGAAGCTAACCAAGAGCAGAAAGCTGAGCGAGGCACAGGGCGCAATAAATACAGGAGGGAAAAAAACTACTGGTTGAGGTTCATCTGGTTGACGAGATACTCAATGTCTCGGGCCTCCATCTCCAGAGCCTCCTGGATCATGCGTTCTTCTTCGTCGCAGTGGTCAGCCACGACATTGTCCTCGTCGTCGGTCAGGTCCATGGCCACGTCCACGTTGCCGTCGAGATCGCCGTCCACCAGTCCGTCAACGGCCCCATGACGAGACTCGTGTGACTGCAGCTCGTCCCGCAGCAGCTGCTCCAACTGTGTGTCATCGGCAATGTCAGGCAGCTCGAGGGCTCCTGCCTCCACCAGGAGACGCAAGTCGCGGGCCAGCTCACCCTGGATGACGTCCGCCTCCATTTCCGAGACAGCAGTTCTTTTGGCCAGGACATTTTTGATGCGTCGCAGCCGGAGACGCTGCTGGTGGGCCGCCACGTGGCGGTTTCGCGTGTCGAACACGTCCTCGTCCACCATACCGCGCGTCGCCACCCGGTACTTGCCGTTTTCGGCCGGTTTGGTTGCACTCATGGCATTCTGAGTGGTCAACAGGAGGAGTGGTAGAGTAGAGTGAGAGGAAGAAGGTTGAAAAAGAGGTCCCAACTGAGAAAGTGTATTTTTCAGGACACTACAATAGGGTAAGAGGGGTGGGAGGGGAGAGATAAAAGTGGTGGATTTGGTGGTTTTTTGCGGTTTTTTGTCGTAAAATGGATTCTGGTGTGTTGTAGATTCGATTTCTCTTTTTTCTGACTCTTTTAGTTCAATTTTCGGCCTTTTGAAAGGGGTTGTCTTGAGCTATAGTTCAAGTATGTCCCATGTATTCAATCTTAGTTTACATGGATCTTTACTTATGACTATAATCTATGAACATATATGCTCATCTTCAGACTAAGCTTACTAACCAAGTCCCTGAAACCAACCCTGGATTCTCCTATAACCCGATAAATACGACAAAAATGCTCATAATCTCATAATCTGGTGCAGGAGAGAAAATATACACCACTATTTCACGGTAATTCGCGGTACTTCGCGTGCAATTCTAGTTTATAATACCGTGTCGTTGTCGTCTCCGTATGTCCGAAATACGACCCAGACGAGTTTCACTGTAGAGTATCGTATGTACTTGGCCAACCATGCTGCGGTCGAAATGAGTACTCGTACAGAAACCAAGATCCAACTGCCGAAGTGTTTGCTTGCAGTGCGTGTATGCAGTATCGTACTTGTAGCAGTTCCAGGGGCTAGAGTGCACTTATCAACCCCTAACTATCGTACCCCTTCTTATTCCAGTAATTGCCATACGAAAATGCTCAGCAAATTACAGTACGAGTAAAATGATGATATACAGCTAGCTGAGAGTACAGTACGAGTACGAGTACGAGTACTACAGTCACGTTCTGAACACGTCAGAAGCCGAGGTTCAATGGTACGTGTCGTCTAGGATGCTAGGGTGTCTACTAATACTAGACCAATGTTTTGTACCAATACTTGTACCACTTCACTATCACACCCCGGCTAAATGCTCGCTAGACGCGTTGTGGCTTGACTCTTTGTCTGCTTTTAATTTCCATTCACGTGTGTGACTGCGACGGATCAGCGATCCAGAAAATATTACCGATGCAAGATGAGATCGCTTAGATGGGGTAGGAAGTGTATAAGGATAGGAGGGATATATAGTGACACAAGTTATAGAAGGGAGATACAGTGGTACAGTGAGACAGTGAGACATATATTAGACCACGTAACTGACACGTCTAGCCTAATGGTATGGTTACGGTATCTAGTATTTGCACTCTCACTGTACACTCAACTGACCGGTTACAGTTCACTTTCCCCCACATGCATATAGGGCCACATTCTGTTGGGGAGAAAACAGAGGGGGGTTACACTGAGCAATCAGACCATGTGACTGTCCGTGGCAAGAAGACATGGAGGGGACATCATGTGGACGTTTGTTGAGCTGAGTCAGCGTACGTTATTTGTGTCCACCTTGTCGCCTACTAATCTACAAGTACAACAAACCACTCATCTCAGCCGAAGAGAGTTTTCTTTTCTTTTGCCTCCCTGCCTTACCCGCCTCCCACCCGGATCTTGTCCAGGACCCTCTTGCACCCAGACCTCTATATTTGGGCGTATGGTGTGCACCCACTGTTTCTTGATTGGTCCAAACCCTAATACCTTTAGTTGATCAAGGTGCGTCTACCGTCTTTGTGCAGTCCCCGCCTACGCCGCAGATTAAAGGAACTAACTCACCGCAGTGCCTAAGGTAGCTTTTCGCTCTCTCAACTTGACTTCTTTCTCAGCACACACACACATACACACAAGTGAGTATCGTCTTTGTGGCGGGTCCTTGGGGCCATTGGGGTGACGGAGAGGGTCTCACGGCGGCTGTGATGACGCCCAGCAGCATGGATCACTGCCTCAATTGGTTGCTCTCCCGACCGAAGCAAAGTAACATTTGCAACCGAAAAAACCTGAGAGATATCCGGACAATGACAGAGCAAGTGTGGGGACGAAATGGCCGGTTGGTATAGTGTGATTCGCCATTCTGGCACCATTCCGTGCGATTCCGAGCCGTTTTTCGTCCCCTCACCAGTCACACCATCCGTGTCGTGTGGGTGGCTGGTTTCACCAGTCCAAATGCGGTAACAGCCTGAAACACATCAACAACGGATCCATCGGATCCCAGGCAACGGTGGCAGCCTCAATTGAGCCTGGAACCGCCCGATCGGACCCAGCCACGGCCGCCAGACCGTCTCCCCAACCCATGGAAGGTCATGGCATGTCTTGCTACCCGAAGCACGTGCTCTAGCATCATCCCGCAAAACATACTAACCCAGTGGCTCCTCTCGCTTTCTCCGACATCGCCAAGTCTTCCAACGACCTCCTCAACAAGGACTACTACCACCTTGCTCGAGCCGCTCTCGAGATCAAGACCAAGGCCCCCAACGGCGTCGCTTTCGTCGCCAAGGGTAAGTCTTCCCAGAAGGACGGCTCCATCGCCGGTAACCTCGAGGCCAAGTACGCCGACAAGGCCAACGGCGTCACCGTCACCCAGGGATGGACCACCGCCAACATCCTCGACTCCAAGATTGAGATCGACGAGGCTCTTGCCCAGGGCCTCAAGGGTGAGCTTGCTACTTCTTTCGTCCCCTCCTCCGGCGCCAAGAACGCTAAGCTCTCTCTCTTCTTCAAGCAGCCCTCTTTCCAGGCCCGAGCTTTCTTCGATCTCCTGAAGGGCCCCACCGTCACCTCCGACGCCACTCTCGGCCACGACGGCTTCATTGCCGGTGCTGAGGTCGGCTACGACGTCTCCGACGCCAAGGTCACCAAGTACTCCGCTGCCGTTGGTTACACCGCCCCCGTCTACTCCACCTCCATCCTGGCCACCAACTCCCTCTCCGTGTTCTCCGCCGCCTACTTCCACCGAGTCAACCCCGTCACCGAGGTCGGTGCCAAGGCCACCTGGGACTCCAAGGCTGCCGCCGCCCCCGTCGGTCTCGAGATCGGTGCCAAGCACATCCTCGACGCCAACTCTTTCGCCAAGGCCAAGATCAACAACCAGGGTATTGCCGCTCTCGCCTACTCCGTTGGCCTCAAGCCCGGCGTCCGAGTCGGTGTTGGTGCTTCCATCGACACCCAGCGACTCGAGCAGTCCGCCCACAACCTCGGTGTTTCTTTCACCTTTGAGGGTTAAGTAGAATACTTTAATGAGTTCTGTATATGTAATCGTGTACCATCTGTGAGTGTAGATCTGGTGATCTGGAGTTAGTAGATCTGGGTAGTGAGGTATGATGTGAGGCAGTGCATCTGTGATGGATCTACAGGTGTGATCCATTAGAAGTATCAGGTACCTACAATTGTAGTGATGAGGAAGACTAAAAGCTCCCTCCTGGGCATAACACATAATTCATTACTCATATCTATAAATATCTATGTTGTCCAGGTTGTGTCAGGCAGCTCGAAATTGAGAATGTTCGAAGAACGGAGCTGAAAGTACCGGGAGTCCTCAGTCTCTGTCTCCTTCTTATCTGCACATCATGGCAATCAACACGACGCCTGTGGCTCCCAGACCAGCTACTGTAGCTCCTACGGGAATGCCTCCTCCAGTTCCTCCAGTATGGTAGTGGTACTCTCTTTCCTGGTTCTTCTTTCTCAGGGCTTCTCTGAACTCCTCGTCCAGCTGTCGTTGGTGTCTCACTCGATGTTCTTCGTACGAGCACTGTTGATGATGGTGTTTATCGTAGTCAAAGTGCGGCACGTCGTAGTTTGACGCGTCTCTATGTTCTCCAGAAAACCGAGAAGACGCCGTATTGGCCTTCATTCGAGATGTTCGAAAGCCGCCCTGGAACGTGGATGTTCGCTGTTTGTCTGCCCGTCTGTTGAATCCGGAAGCAGGTCGTTCTCTGAACATGCCAGTGCTGTGAAAACCGGATCCTGTATTGGGGTTACCTCTAGTACCTCCTGCAGAACCACCATTGAAACGGTACGAGTTTTGCTGGTCGTAGTCGCGTTTCTGGGCAGGGTCAGAAAGCACCGTGTACGCCATGGACACCTCTTCGAACTTGAGCCGGCTCATTTTCTGTTCTTCCTCGCTCTTGTTTCGGACCCGGTCCGGATGGTACACTTTTGAGAGCTGGTAGAAGGCCGTTTTGATTTCTGCAGCCGAGGCAGAGACGCTGATTCCGAGAATGGAATAGTGCGTCGACGAGTCTGCGGCACGTATGGCCGACGAGGAAAAGTGTCGGGGACCTAGTCGCCACATGGAGGCCATTCTCTGCTCTGTTTTCTGGGCAGTGAACTTGTCAAATTGCAACTCCCAGCTGCATGCAAGATATCAGGATTCAAGATTAGGCTTGGGTTGGGGGAGAAGGGAGGGAGAAAAATTGGGGTGTTGGGGAGCGATTTGGAGGCGGGAAAAGATATTGGGGTGGTGTTTGTGTCTGTAGGAGTCGATTTCCGTTTTCAGATTTCAAATCCACCAGCTATTGGCCAAAATAGATGGTTCCTCTAACTCCTGGAAATGCACGCTTGCAGTGTGAATAGAGTTAAAGAGCGCTCTCTGATTTGGAAAGATTGAGGTGAAAACGGTGAAGGTGAAATGGTAAAGGTTCAAATGGTCTGGGGTGAGGTTGCTTCAGAGAGGTAATTTGTCACGTGGGTTTATGCGGAGTCACGTGTTAAATTGTGGTACGAACCAAAATGTACCAGTTCGTACCAATATGCACAATACTGAAAATGGTCTTTATGGCAGATCCAGCTCTTCAGGGATGAGTGCAGTTCAAAAGACTTGGGATCGTCGTGTCGAGAATTTGTCTGAGTATCGTGAGAGAATGCTGACTAATGTTTGTCATCTAGACTTGGCAAACTAGTAATCGTCTCACTGATTACTTAGCTTTCAAACCAGCGAAGTATGGTACCTGGTACTTTCAGAGGAATACTCCCAAGTAACTCAAGTCTGCAGCTTACTCATCCTACAACCTCAACATGTAGAACCAGCTCCTCCAAAGTACGATACGATAGGAGTAAGAGTATCGTACATGGTACTTGTACGAGTACCGGTACGTACGATAGGGCCTACCTGAACCACCACATATCCACCTGTCACCCGAAACGGATGATAATATGGGCCTAGCGGAATGTACGTTTTTGGGCCGAGTTGCAAGCTGGTTCCGGACCCGCGGCAGATAATATCGAAGACATTATGACCAGACAATGTCTCCTTAATTACTCCACCGATGCGTCCGTGGTGTGGCCGTGCTGAAGACGATTATCAGAGTAATATCCAGCCAACCCCTGTCGCTCTGAAACAAGTGGAGGATCAGTCTTAGGCTAGCAGAGCCATAGAGACATGTGTGGCAAGACAGAACCCCTGGTTGTACAAACATGTACTCGCTCACTTCTTCGCGGTAGGGGGTACACTGTAGACGTCTCACCAAGTCGCAATCACACAGCACAAGTCCGTATTATATGGCCCGGTGCATCTTCACCACATACGGTTTATGCACCTGGCCAGGTCCATGCTCAGATGGAAACTTTCAGGGGGCTTCCGACGATCTCGAGCAACCAGATCGTTGGAGCACATCACCAGAGGTCACGAGGAGACACGGTTATTGGCACCAGCTAGCGTCCCCTCGAAGCCGTCTAGTTGGTGTCACGCTGGGTCTCGTAGGATTCCACGGCGTCGCAAAACAGGCCTGAATAGACGTCTTTCACGCGTTCGCGTCTATACGAGCTTCTCTGGGGCAAGGTTGGCACAGTGCGCAGGCTCTTTTCTTGGCTGAAAAAAAAAAAAAAAAACGCTGGGATCGAAGAAGAAAAAAAGGTGCTTCTTGAAGCAAAAATCGTAAAATGAGCACAGCGTGCCAAAATGAGGGGAGACAGGCCTCACTTGGGACCATACAGTGTAACCGTGCAATAGCCGTAATTAATAGCCCCCTAAGCTCCGACAAGAAGACCATCTCGTTCTATGGAGCCCGCCCTACAGTACCAGGCTGGAAAAGGCAACAACTGTAGGACACGTCACCGCAAATGACTCGCGTGGGAAGTGTCACCTCGCAGTGTAGGATGTTTAGCACAAGCAGACCGTGAGCTAGTGTCTTGTAGCGCACAAGGGAACAACAACGGAAAGCAAATAAGCTTTGGTGGAAACCAAAACAAGCCGTGGTCCACCTAAGCTGCACCACCAGATATACCATACCGTTGCGAGGTAAAACGCACCACTCTTCCACTCCTTCGCTCATTTTCAAAAATTCAACATGGCCATCTGCGGCGGAGCCCCCAAGGCTAGTGAGTATCGCGGAACACGTGGCCGTACGCGTGGGCCTTTCCAGACGCATTCGGAGCATATCCGTGATCTGGTGTCCATGTGGTAGTGGGTGTGATGAGTTGATAACCCAGGTTGTTGTTGCGTTACTGTTGCTGTGCTGTTGCTGTTTGTGACACGTCCACAAATGGAATACTTGTTTTCGCCACCGTGTGATACCCTTTTTTGGCGACAGTATCTCCTGAGAATAGGAGTGATAGGAGACGAGCTGCAAGCAGGATTGACCTGAGTAGCCTGTAGTGGCTAGACGTGAGGAAGCTAGGTTCTTTGGGTCTTATTACATCCCTCAAGATATGCCTTGTTGCATCCCTGTTACACCCTGAAATGACTCGTCGTATGAGGTATCAAGTTGTCTCATCTGATATCTCATATACCCCACTTTCTCCCATTACACCCTTTACGTCATCTTCTACCACAGCCTATATATAACCGTCGGTGCTCCTTCCCCCCCTCCATTACTAACCCAGTTTCAAGAAAGATTGTCATTCTAGGTGATGGTGCTTCCGGTAAAACGTCTCTGCTGAACGTTTTCACCCGGGGATACTTCCCCCACGTGTACGAGCCCACCGTGTTCGAAAACTACGTGCATGACATTTTCATCGACGGCCAGCCCGTGCAGCTGTCTCTGTGGGACACGGCCGGCCAGGAGGAGTTTGACCGACTGCGGTCGCTGTCGTACTCAGACACACACACCATCATGCTGTGTTTTTCCGTCGACTCGCGCGACTCGCTGGAAAACGTGCAGACCAAGTGGGTGGGCGAGATTGCCGACCACTGCGAGGGTGTCAAGCTGGTGCTGGTGGCGCTCAAGTGCGATCTGCGAAACAATGAGGAGGGCGGCGAGGGCGTCAAAAAGGCCTATGTGACCTACGAGCAGGGTCTGGAGGTGGCCAAGAAGATTGGAGCTCTGCGATACCTCGAGTGCTCGGCCAAGATGAACCGAGGCGTCAACGAGGCCTTCACCGAGGCTGCCCGATGTGCTCTGGGAGCCAAGCCCAAGGGTGCTGCCGCCGATGACAAGGAGGAGTCTTCCAAGTGTGTCGTCATGTAGTGTATTTATTACGGATAGAATGGATTGTTATAATGTGCGTGTACGAGTACGACAGTCAAGTACATATGGACTTTTAAACTTGTAGAGGTTGATGTTGGTCTGTTCAACGGAGACCAATGTGATGAGATGCACTAGTACAAGTACCAGGTACCCCTGGTACAAGTATTGGAGTACACAGCTCGTACCAGTACAAGTACTGCAATTGAGCGATTTGAACTTGAATATCGCACTGGACAAAACTCTTCGTTTGTTGTGTTTCTCGTTTTTCACATTTTCATCTCGGTTTAAAGGTTCACGGATATGGATGCAATATGGATGCAATATGGGGGACATATGCAGTGTTGAATGGTGAGGTGAATAGAGAATTGAGAGAAAATAAAAAGAGAAAATCATTGCAAAAAAGAAAAAATAAATCAGGCAATAATCGTACAGATTCAACAATAACGACCATCAAACGTGTTTTTTACTAAATACAAATGTAATAGCAAGTCATACAAGTTCGCATTCTTGTCATCCTATCTTTTGGCTATCTTCAAACAGTATTAAGGGGACAGTGAAGAGGACAAGTGCAGAGACTTACTTGTACAAGTACCTACAAAATATATATATAAATATATACAAACAGGATCAATTTGTAGCAGTTACTTGTACTGTAGCAGGTCTTATAGTATATCTTTCAGTTACAAGTAGTTATGTCAGTTATATTCATCTCCTCATTGACTAGTCATTCAGGGCTACTCTTCTATCCATAACATCTACAGTACATATGAACATCCATCCAAATACAATGAATGTCAAATACAAGACTATCAAATAATCATAACTCGTCTACACCACCCCAGCTACTCTACTCCACATTGTCTACACTACTCCACTCTCATGCAACTCTGCTTAGTATGTATTCTATGACTATCGATCAACCTCTCCAAACACAAGATCCATGGTTCCAATGATGGCCACGGCGTCGGGAAGGAAGTGTCCTCGGGCAATGTGATCAAAGGCGCCGAGATGGGCAAATCCGGGGGCTCGGATCTTGCACTTGTATGGTCGCTCACTGCCGTCAGAGACAACGTAGACGCCCATCTCTCCCTTGGGAGCCTCGATGGCGGTGTAGGTCTCTCCGGGAGGCACCGAGTATCCCTTTGTGTAGAGCAGGAAGTGGTGGATCAGGGCCTCCATGTCCTCCTTCATGAGGTTTCGGGGAGGCGAGTTAATCTTGAAGTCCTCCACCTTGACGGCTCCGGCAGGCATGTCGTTGCAGCACTGCTCGATGATTCGCAGCGACTGTCGGAACTCGGCCATTCGGATCAGGTATCGGTCGTAGCAGTCTCCGTTCATGCCGACAGGCACGTCGAAGTCGACCTTGTCGTATGCGTCGTAGGGGGCGTTCTTTCGAATGTCAAAGGGGATTCCGGATCCTCGCAGCATGGGGCCGGACAGACCGAGGTTCAGGGCGTCCTGGGCGGTCACGGTGCCGATGTTGACGGTTCGCAGCTTCCAGATTCGGTTGTCGGTCAGCAGCTCCTCAATCTCGTCCAGCCGGTCGCCAAACTGTGTAGCCCACATGTAAATGTCGTCCAGCAGGCCGGCGGGCAGGTCCTGGCTGACTCCTCCGGGCCGCACGTAGGCCGCGTGCAGACGGGCTCCCGAAACTCGCTCGTAGAACTCCATGAGCTTTTCTCGCTCCTCGAAACCCCACAGGAAGGGGGTCAGGGCTCCGACATCCATGGCGTGAGAACACACGGACATGAGATGGTTGAGAACTCGGGTGATTTCGCCAAACATGGTTCGGATGTACTTGCCTCGAAGAGGAACCTCGACGTTGAGCAGCTTCTCCACGGCCAGAGAAAAGACCTGCTCGTTGGTCATCATGGACACGTAGTCCAGACGGTCAAAGTATGGCAGCGCCTGCATGTACGTCTTGTACTCAATGAGCTTCTCGGTTCCTCGGTGCAGCAGACCGACGTGGGGGTCTGATCGAATGATTTCTTCTCCAGACAGCTCCAGAATCAGACGCAACACTCCGTGAGCAGCAGGATGCTGGGGACCAAAGTTGATGGTAAAAGCCCGGATTCGGGTGTTGGCATCGGACGTGTTGATGGGAGAGTCCTCGTCAAACGTCTCCAGATCCTCCACCATGTGCGAGGTTCGAAACAAGAGATCCTGATGGCTCTCATCGACATGGGGCACCTTCTGGCCCAGAGCTCCGGAGGGAATGGGGTCCTGGGGCAGAACGGTGGTGGCCATGGTTCGAGCAGACAGCCGGGGGCGCACAGCCCTGACGGCTCGGGCAGCAGCAGTTCGCAGCATTGTGTGAGGTGTTGTGAGATGTGTCTGGTTGTGGATGTGAAGAGTTTAGTCAAGTGGGAGTATTCCGAGCGCGCTGATTGGCGCAAACGGGGGTTAGGGTTGGAGGGGTGGTACGAAGACGGTTGGACGTGGGTGGTAGGGTTAGGAATAATGTGGGTAAGGGCAATTGGGCTGGGGTTCGGTAATGGCTGTGTTTTTAGGGGGAAAACTGTCAATTGCGTGGTGGTGGCTTGTCTCCTCTTTCAAAAGCTCGGCTTTCATTGGGTGGAGGTTTATGTATGAAGGTTGCGAGGCTAAAGTCCCAAGATGGGTGAAGGGTAGTTTGTGGGGTTTTGGGGAGGAGAAGGGAGGGAGAGGCGGTGGGATATTGATAGAGTACGGGTTTGTGAGTGGAATGCAAATTTCAGAATTAAAATAGCGGTATTTTGGGATGAGTTAGAGGGGGCTTGGAAGACAGTCAAGTAGAAGATAGAGTTGGTGAGTGGGAGGTAGGGCGATTGTTGAAGAGAATTGGGATGATTGTGGGAGGGTGTTGGGTGGGGAAAATGGGTGGTTTTTGTCACCAGAAATGGACAATGGAGAGTTGGGAATTAATTGACGTTTTTTCTGTGTCAAAATCGTTCCACACGGGTCAATTACAGTATCCTGTTATCTCCCTTCATAGTTGAGTCTATGTCCCTACTTGACTGCAGGTAGTTGACTTTACTTAGTTCTGGAGACTCTAAACATTCCGTCGAAAATGACGACAATTCCCTCAATCAAGTTCCAGAACCTCCCAAAACGCACTAGAACCTGCCAGAAAGTGACTAATACCCTTATGATTGTCGTACATCCGGTTCCACAGATTATGACTTATACTCGCCTCTGATTGGCTACACGTTCACTTCAACGCGGGGAATATACTTTCAACCTAATCCAAGCTGAAGGTCTCAGCTTCAGTATGAGTAGAGATGAGAGAATACCATACAGTATCGTAGGGCTGATGCCAGGAACAGAACTGTGTATATAAAATACCACGGTACTCATAACCTG
This sequence comes from Yarrowia sp. E02, assembly GCA_017639365.1. Lineage (NCBI taxonomy): Eukaryota > Fungi > Ascomycota > Dipodascomycetes > Dipodascales > Yarrowia > Yarrowia sp. E02. The sequence goes on along the minus strand of JAAQQX010000003.1, from coordinate 1,493,054 downwards.
ACATAACCACCTTCCACAACCTTCCAAACCCACGTGACTTGCTCTCTAACTCCTTCTCCTCAACTTTCCCTCTGGTACTGGAGTCCACCCACGCCTTGGTCTAGTCTACAGTAAGTCTCGAGGGTTAGGTTTCGTATAGATGACTAAGGTTGCGGAGATAAAGACGGACATGTACAGTAAGCGGTGGCGCTGATCAGGTGGCTCATAACATGTGGCTGTGTGAGATGTCCGACTCGGCTTCATGTCGTCTACTGTATGTCTAAAGGGTCTATTTCGACCTCTGTTTTCTAGGTGGCAAATAGACTCAAGCTTCGAGACGGTTCGAAAATGGGAACCGAAAATCTTATATAGCTACGAGGTTTCCTACCAACGCTACAGAAAAAAAAACACTGGTTTAAACCACTACACAACACACGAAACACACACACACAATGGCACGAACACGATCCAGAGCCGCTCCCGCACGAGCCGCCCCCGCCCAGTCCCGATCCGCCTCCACCATGGCCCACCCCCAGCAGCAGCAGTACAACCACCCTCCTCCTGTCGCGGCTCCTCCCGTCCAGGCCGCTGCTCCTCAGCAGCCCGGTATGTTTGCCCAGATGGCCACTACCGCTGCCGGAGTCGCCGTCGGCTCCACCATTGGCCACACTCTCGGTGCTGGCATCACTGGCCTCTTCAGCGGAGGCTCTTCTTCTGCTCCCGCTGAGCAGCAGGCTGCTCCTGTTGCCGCTGCTCCTGCCCAGGTCCAGCAGCAGCAGGCCTCCGGTGCTTGCGAGGCCGACGCCCGAGCCTTCACCAAGTGTCTCGACGAGAACCAGGGCAACATGCAGATCTGCGACTGGTACCTCCAGGCTCTCAAGGCCTGTCAGCAGGCCGCCAAGCCCTACTAGAGGATGGGGTAGACTGTATATATGAATTAATAGATGTTGATATTTATACAGAGCAGTGCAAGTACGTGCAAGTACGAAGTGCTTGCATACCGTACCTACAGTGTAGAACTGCTGTAGTTACTGTCTACTGTAGATACTCATGTTTTCAGAGAGAACTCCATTTATAGAACTTTGTAATTACAGTATAGAAAGATCTGAGGGTATCCAGAACATGACAAGTACGATATATATACTGCTATAATTTTATGTAGATATTACTTGTGTAATTACCGACTATTACCGACGAGAAAGAGTGCAATTGTATATAGATACTGCGTGTTTTTAACAGTATGTAGATTCCACTGCTTGAAATTAGGAGAGTGTATATTCATACAATTCAATTCATTCTCATTAACATGAATAAGCATAATGTAAGACGACGTAGATACTCTCAGATTATAGGAATTGTGAATGTACACTCCGTAGATATATCGGAAGTTGTATGTCATCAATTTCGGTACGAATATCTCGAATGATCATTGAGAGGATTAGAAAAGGTCTGCTTCTTGACAATTGGTCCACTCTTTCTCCTTCATACCTTTATCTAGATTCCTTGATTGATACTCTTTACATCCTGTTCCTTAAGGCCAGCCTCACAAGCTACGATGTTCATTCGAGTACGGTTGATTGTCCAAAAACAACCCTGTTGGATCCAAAAAGGCGTCAGTACATAGACAACGGCTTCTAGTGTCATCTGGCGCCTTCTCCGGTCATTTCCCTAGCCCAATCTTCGTATAATGTTTCTGTCTTGGATTCTCTGGTGCTTCAATTTAATGCTAAGATACTCGCCCTTTAAACTGAGCTCATTCAACACTCCAAACAATTATGTAAATAATTGAATACTGTCCTGACGTGATGAACATGCTCACATAACGCTGCTGATACCTATCGACGTGGAAATGTTCTACTGTACTTTCCAACAAGAACAGATTACGAACCACTTGGTGTGTTTTGAACTACGTAAATTATGGAGGATTGACTGAAACTCGAATAGATCATTAAACACTGTTACAGCTCAGATTGAGTCCTTAGTGGTTCAGCTTTTCGTCTTCAGTCTATGCAGTTCCCACAGCCCTTTCTTTAGCACTACACCATCATTCTACAAATACCGCTCTTCCTACTCAATCTGCCTACACCTCCCCCAATTCCCTCCACTCCTCCTATAAACATGCCATTTCTTCTACTTGTACATTCAGCTTGCAGTCTTTGCACTACTGAACGATCCCATAATTCATATCACTGGGTCAGACCATGTTAGCAGAACCTGGGTCAGACATACAGGTCCATCCTCTCACCTCATCTCTAACTCTATCTACCCTCTCTACCTTCCCGCTCTCTCTCGTCCTCGCTCATCATGTCGTCCTTCAACATGTCATCCAAGAAGGCAGAAGGAGCCCGAACTCCACCGAGTCCGCCCTGGCCGTCCATCTGGCTCATGGGCCGCAGCGAGTTGGCTCGACCACCAGCCATAGAAGGAGCCAACATGGAGCCCCGCATGCTGGCTCGAGACTGCGACGTCATGGAATTCGACTGGCCGGCCTGGGGCCCGTAGTAGCCCGACGGCAGGTATGCTGTGGATCTGTTGCCCGAGTTGGTGAAGCCCATGAACGAGTTTGCCGACGAGCCCGGGTGATAGCCCGGCTGCGGCTGCATCTCGCCCATGCCGGCGTTCTTCTGTGCGTTCATAACCTCGGCAGTAGGAGAAAAGAAGAGCGACGACTTGTGGGCAGCCATAGACGCGGCCTGCGACTTGGACATGCTCTTGCCCTGGGGCGACAGGTTGTCCATGGACAGCTCTGCGTGTTCTCCAAACGGGTTTTCTGTGGGAAACAGAGACTTGTGGTCAAACTTGCGCTTGGGCCGGGGGTTCTTGTTGTGGTAGGCTGCCATGAGCGGCTCGGCTGCGTTGGCCTTTTTGATCTGTTTCTTCATGTGCCACGCCACGCCAAACCGCCACGCCATGACCAGCAGCGTGAGACCTCCCAGAATGGAGCCCACGCAGATGAACACGGTGCCCTCGGGGTACTTTGACGTGTTCACGTAGGGGTTGTTTTCCGTGTACGGAATAACAGGCTCACCGGTAGGCATGCCGGGGAGGGTCAGGGTCGGTGGCTCCTCGGTGTAGGTGTTTTTGCTCTTGTTGGCGGTGAACTTGGTCACCAGTTTGGGCTCGTCATTGTTGTCATCCTTGTTGTCCTGACGAGGAGCTAGGGTAGCTTGTGGCGGAGGCGTTGTGATGGTGGAGGCCAGGGCTACCGTGGCCAGCAGCAGGACCATGGGATTGAGCTTCATGGATGCAGTTGTGTTGTTGTGGGGGGGTGAGAATTCGTAGTGGTGTGAGTACCTAGTATCGTAGGATGTGTATGTTGTGGTAAGGGTATAAGTAGGTCAAGGGTTCAGGGTACGTCAAGGGTGAGGAGTTGCACTGATATAGCAAGCCTTGTCTGTGGTTACTAGCCCTCTGTTGTGTCGTTTGAGTGCTGAGTGATGGTGATGCTAAGTTTACAACCCGTTTTTTTTTGGCCGTGGTTTTTGCTGGCACTGCGCATACATTTTTATTTTTGCCCAACACCTATTTTTAGCTCACTCAAATAAACAGAGATGACAGGTGACTAAAAGCAATGAGAGATGCTAGGGAGAAAAGAGGTGGTTACTACCTGGTAGGGAACACAGCCACTGTGAAGATTGCTCAAAGTGTGTCACCTCACTTACTCCCTCCTTCGCGATCTCGTGAGCAATACCCCTTCCCCTGCACTCCCAGTCAAATATAGTTAACCTTGGATACGCGTATGCTTCTGAGACATGTGTGTGAGCACAGTACACAGTCGGGAGAGGGCGTAAAATGACGTTAGAGCCCAATTACAAACGGGGGAAATGACTCCCATATATAGCCCGAGATTGCACTCAGCAGATGACCTCAACACAACACAGCAGATGTTGCGATGCAAACAAAAATGACACCCACCAAGACACAGCCACAACCCCTATGTCGACACGTGCATCTGCTGCATACAATGACACGGCCTCTGTGTGCGGCTAGACGTTACAGGAGTGTGTTGCACGGTGTACGATTTTAGGAGTGTGGAAGGAGATCTTCAAAGAGGCTTAGGCTCTGTTTATATACTTGTAGCTAGCCCCAAATAGTCATGTTGTGAGTCAGGTGAACGTTTTAGGTTGTATAACAGATCTGGCGAGGTCGGGGTTAGGGGATGTGAGATGAGGTGGTGGAAGGGTGAGCATTAGGGGCCAGATGAATTGCATGATCATAGGTTATGAGCATGCCGAATATTCATTACATGATTTTAGGTGGGAATCACTTCAAATTTAGGTGGTAAAGTGAACACTCAAATTTAGGTGGGCAGAAGAAAACACTCAAATACAGCAATTATGAATATTCAGACGCATGGAAAATGACCAATCAGTTGACCACACACAGATTATGACCCCCAAACCACCTCATAACCTCTTTAACCACTTACCTTGCCTCATTACTCGTACTCGTACCAAATTCCCCACTCGGGAATCACGAAAAACTCTCGATCCCTAAAACTTTAAATCTCTCTGACTTTCAGACAGACACCTACAAAACCGCGTACACTTGACAGATTTGGACGAAATTCATCCTGATTACTGAACATTTCTCTGAGATGGATATGGCAGAAAATCGAAGCATTTTTATTCTTTTTTTTTCTCGTTTTTTCTCCTTTTCTCGTCATCAGCAACTCTATCAGCACTTGCGATCTACATGCTGCCTTAGCAAGTGACTACGATACAGCACATTACAAACTGAGTGTGTAAACCGAGTGTTAACTGAGTGATAAACCGAGTGTTCTTGTTGTTGGCATTAAATCAGGTTTGTGGGTAACCACACCAATGTCCTCGGCCAAGTCATGCCTTGATGTGCGTCTGTGGTGCGTGTGGTGCGTGTGGTGCTTGTGGTGCTTGTGCTTGTCTACAATCTCGAGAGACCGGTTTCCGCCCGCTTCTTCATCTCTTGGTTGAACCGCTTGTAGCTGGGCTCCAGGTTTTCGAAAATCGACGTGAAAGAGGCCACGGTGGCCACAACGCCGGAAAAGTGCTCGCCGTGCTTGAAAATGCACTTGTTTTCGCTCACGGGCACAATCTCAAAGTAGTGCTCGCCTCGAATGATGTGTTTGCTCAACAAAGTGCCTTCCCACGACAGATTGTTGGGCTCCCACTTGTTGACCTCGCAGTCGAAAATCTGCGGCTTCTGCTTGCCTGGAGTCCACACCTGGATGGTGATGTGTTCGTTAGCTAGCTCTTCAGGACGGTGAGAGTAGTCGTTGGCGTTACCCATGACAAAGGTCAAGAAAGTGTTCCATTCGGGGTACTTGTTGAACTGGTACAGAATCTGCGACACGACGGCTGCGGGTGCGTCGATTTCGATTTCGGTATGTACGGTGGGCATTGTGTAGATGAAGTGTAGATGAAGTGTAGATGGAGTTTGGTCGAGTTATATATGAGGCGTTCTGGCAACCATTTGTAAATAGGCTTCTAATCTATTTAGGCTTATTCTGGTCTTTAGGCTCTGCTGTTAACGCCTGTGTTTATCGGCGTGCATCTGAAACGCGGTGGAGAGGTACTTGGAGTGGAGATGGGGAGTCTGGAGGAGTGGGTTAGGGGAAATTGGGGGTAAAAAGTAGATATTTCAGGTCACGTGACTCAGAAGAGTCGATTTCTCGATTTCCACATTCCCTACTCTTTTCAATCCCAAGTTGTACTCCTGTTTCCCTTTCGCCACCCCAACAAAGTTGGATCTACATCAACACTTGAAACTCTGGTTTCCCCACAATCACATGAAGGCAAATGGTCTTATGTCTCGATCATGGAAGTTATCATGTCATTGATCAGCGGAAAAGAGCAGTATTGGTTTTTGTGACAGAAGAGGTAGCAGAAAAGCACCACTTTTACCAGAACAGGTACCAGAAGAGGTAATCCTGCTGCAGCGACTACAGCAAGTAAGAAAAAGTTGAAGAAAAAGTTGAAGAAAAAGTTGAAGAAAAAGTAGCAGAATGGGTAAAGTTATGCGATCGATAAATCAAAGAATATTGTAGAAGATGGAGGTGCAGGATGAGGTAGAAGATTCAGTCACAAGACGTTCTGCAGGAACAATAATACTTTGGGAACGCTACTCGTACTTTAGGAACACTACTTTGGGAACAGTTGCCTCCTGATTCAGAAGACTTCGGGTGTAGTATTGTTTCGACACCTCCTAAAAGCATCTCTCTCAGGTGTTTGATTCGGAGGTTATGAGGGGAACGATTTTTGAAGGAAACCTTCGAATCAAAAAAAGAAGAAAGAGGGTGTGAAGGGTCTGAAGAGTGAAGGATCGTTTGACCTCTGTCGACAAATAACCATGTGATTTATATACGGATACAACTTGGTTCAACTTGAGTATATGGTCATACTCATATCACATCGTAGACCATCTTGACATGTGTAGAATACTTGGACAATCTGAGTCTCTAGATGTGTACAAGTACACCTGTTCAGTGCTACCCTAGATGTTTCGATTGATATCAGTTTTTTTCATGGTGTATGCTTTCTAGTCCGATATGGTGAGATATACTCAAGAGGAAGTATGCTGGGGGTGCAAATTCAGTGTTCCAGATATGGGAGAGATATGGAAGTAGTATCAAATTGAAGCCCTGAGCGAATACACTCATATATATACTACAAATCGTTAGGCTGCCATACAAATATTCGAGTTATATTCCTTTTTGCTTCCTCTGGTGCGCTTAGACTATTGGGAGCATTCAAGGAAGACAAAATGGATCTTCCTTCAACAGATCTGATTCTGGATGAATAGGAGGAATGCTCGAACAAATAGTTGCACTTGTTCGAATTTGAATATTAATACGAACACGAACACGAACACAAGTATATCTATACTAGTCACGAATGTAGATATTCAAATGAGTGTCATACAGCAGTATTATCAGTGACAATAATCAGAATTCAACGGACATCCAAACAATCATAATTAAATGAGAAAACAACTTTCCATGATGAATTATGCTATTGTTGAACGCGAACATTGTACATTGTAGCTCAGTCAACTCAGAAATACTTCTAGCCCATCCTTTTGAGCTCCTACATTCCGAAAAACCGACCCAGTCAACCCTAGGGTTTTTGGTACCCCTGTCTTATATTGGTTAATAAAACTTCGACATTATGCCTGATATCTATACTTGATAAAACTATCGTATTCTCCAGTATACTGCATCTACGTATGTATGAGGGAAAACATAACCTGGAGCTATCGTAACTATAGGCTAAGTCCCACGGAAAAGTGTCAAGAGTAGACTAAAACTGCATACCTATAAGAGAAGACGTACAACTGGCCTATTACAGGAGATTTAAAACCGGCTAAAGCCGCAGCTAGCGAGTTTCCGCTGCAGTCAGCAGCATCCCCGCTTTATACCGAGCGTATGTTTCTGTTTCTGTTTCTGTTTCTGTTTCTGTTTCTGTTTGTGGCTCGTATTGGAATTGAATGAGAAAAAAACATAAAAAAATAGACACCCATGCATGGAGTTCAGGGTGCAGAGATGGCATAAAGCAGTATGAACGTACGGTACGAGTACGATAGTTGGAACCTCATTTTGTTAACTCATTTTTACTCATTTTTACTCATTTTTAAATACTCTTAAAACACAAAACCCCTTCATTCCTCAACCGCTAGCACCACTCGTTATTCAGCACGTCCTCCGTCTCCACTAGGGATCCACCGTAATTCTGGGCCGTTAGACTAGTTCTTAGTCCAAGCTAGAAGCTCTAGCCTCTATAGTGCGACAATTAACGAGTCTAAAAGTGCCGTGTATTCATAACTACAGTATTACTCTATTGTTGAAGTACTTGTACGACAAGTATCGTAGTCATGTCTCTCGTGCCAGAAACGTCTTGTAACTGATTATAAGTATTTTTGCTCATATACACGTCATATCTGTTTGTCCACATTTCCACCCGCATTAGCTTAGCGCGTATAAAAGTGGAATGATTTCCGTACAGTATGTGGTCTACAGTATGATTCAATTCATACGTAAAAACACCATAAGCATAACCAGAGATGTACCCTGTATCTGCTCGTATTTCAGATTTTTTACCCCGCCACGTGGGATTGCTGTTCATGTCTTGGTGCAGCCGCTTGGACGTTTTTATTTTTTATTCAATTCTTTTATTTTTCACCATAGCCCTCATCCTTGTTCAGGGTGTTTCACCGTGCCTAGACTTGACGTGTGCGGCTCATGCGGATGAGAAAGGGCATAAAAAGAACAGCACGGTTCAGTAAGGAGTTGACACGTGACCCAGGTTGGCCGTCGTACCTTGTATTTATTTATATACATATATACATATATATATATATTCGTAATTGTTCATAATTGTATAGATTTTATCCGTACCATTTACCATCAATACGTCAGATCTATAGCTGCTTGACCATGCACTTGGCACTACAGGGTCACGGAACACCCTGGTCAGGGTCCAGAGTCGTTGAGAAGTGAAACAGCAGCCACAGGGTCGACTGTCAAGTCTGTCAAATTTCAGGCTCTTTCAGCTCTTTCAGCTTTTTCAGCTTTTTCAGCTTTTTCAGACTGTTATTAATGTGTTTCTTTTCTCCTTAGCAATACTTGTTTATTTCCCACTTATGTTGTTGACACTTGTAACCACAGATCAGCGATACATTGCCGGATCTTCTCATTAGATGTTTCACTTTGCTTCTTTTATTTTGCATATTTTTTTCTCAAAAAAATTTTCCCATTATTCTGTCTTGCTCTCTGCTGATCCACCCGCTATGAAACTCTGGTGCATGCGGAAGACAGGGGAGAGCGCTCTTAGGACGATCCCTGTGGATAAACACGCATCTAAAGACACGTGGCAGCAATTCCATAGGAGTCGTACGTATGGTACTTTTCTGTGCACTTTTCCTTAACCCACTCGCGTCTTTTCGCTCAACTGGGTGGTATGTAGACCTCCTGTTTTTTTTTCTGCTTTTTTTTTTTTTGCTCTGAGCTATTTTTGGGCAATGGTCCAACGAATGGCCTTGTCTGCGTAGGCGAGAACGCATGCAAGCCCATCAACCAGGTGCCAATAAGGTTTGCATGCCGTGCCAGAGAGTCGCACAGAAAAGGGAGGAGAGGTGGCAAACGCTTAGTAAGCACATATTAAGAGCATGTCGACCGAGCCAAACATTTCTACGGTCTCAGATTGTCTCCCCGAGCTCTACCGCGTCCTACAGCTAACTTGTCCTTCTAGCAAGGAACAAGATTTGCTTAGTTTGTTTCATGCACTTATGCACAATATCGCTTTAAATAGGAACGTGAAACGTTAAAATAAGCATGGAGCAAGATGAGGAATATACCGCTGGATGACAATGCTTCTAGGTCCGTCTAAACGGGCTGCAATTCAGGCAGCTGCGTGGCCAGGGCCCAGGGGTCGTAATTAAAGTGTATTTGTGCTTCTTTCTCTGCCTCCCGCTCACCTGAGTCTCTGCAGACTGGCATCTAATCTGCAGCCCTGACGTGTCCAGGAACCCTTCTGTCAAAAATCGGCCCAAAAAAAAAACAAAAAAAAAGAAAAAAAGACGCAGCTAAATCCGCACCAAAATAGCCAATTGGCCCACAAAACAAAAATCGCAAGACGCACAATGGCCCTGAGACCACACCCGGCCACCCGCTCCAAAGCTAATGCCTATCAGTCTTTCTCTCCAGCAGCACAGCCTCTCTTTCCAGCAAAAGTAATCTGGTCCGCAAAGTCAATCCGACATTAACACTCTTGTCAAAGAAGGCAGTTGTGGCAATCCTAAAGGTCGGATAACGTGTCTTCTTTTCTCCCAGACTGCAACGTTCAACATGGTGCGACTACAACGACGTTTGGCGACGCTGGGAATCGCCATTCTCGGCATTTCCGTCATTTCCATTTCCATTTTTTCGCTTTATGGCGACTCCAGCCGAGTTCTCGAGTTTGCTCATAACCAGGACAAGACCGACGTAATGGATTCTGATCTTCGGCCTGTTGAAAAGCCCACAGTGGAGCTCACAGCAGAGCCGAAACCAGAGCCCAGTCCGGAGTCTGAAAAACCACACGAAAAACCACAAGATAGACCCAAGTCACCTTCTGCTCCCGCAGGCGTGGCGTTGGAAATGCATCCAGACACGTTTCACGCTGGCCAGGACGCAAACAGACACATGGGACACGATGTGTGGCGTCCCAAGGGCTACGTGCCTTCTTATCCGCTCGGAGAGGTGCACAGGGCACCTGGAATCGAGCCTCTTCAGGTCGGTTCAACTGGAGAATACATGCAGCAGAAGCTGGTGGCTGATTTTGCTGAGGGGTCAGATAAACTGTTTCTGATGCTCAAAACCGGCGCTACCACCTTCTGGAAACGAATGCCGATTCACGCTTACACTACTCTGACTAGAGTGCCCCATTTTGCCATCTACTCGGACCATCCAGACACCATCGCAGGCTACGAGGTGATTGACATTCTGGCAAACACGTCGCAGGAGTACAAAGACAGCAAGGACTTCCGTCTGTATCGCCAGCAACAGAAGCTGCGAGACCTGCACAACCAGGTCGACTTTGGCACCATGAAGCTGGACGGAGGATGGGAACTCGACAAGTACAAAAACATTCCCATGCTGCAACACGCTTGGGACACAGACCCCAACAAGGACTGGTACATGTTCATCGACGACGACACGTACGTCTTTTTCGACACCTTGATGGACTGGCTCAAGGAGCTGGACCACACAGAACCTTTGTACATGGGTTCTCCTACCAGTATCAAGGGCATTAATTTCGCCCATGGAGGCTCTGGAGTCGTTCTTTCGCATGGAGCCATGAAGGCCATGTTTGAGGCCGAGCTGGAGTACGGCTTTGACTCTCTTCAGCATGAGTATGAAGAACACACTGCTTCTGTCTGTTGTGGAGACTACATGGTTGCCAAGGTGCTTTTGGACAAGGCCAAGATCAAGGTATCCATGACACCTGCAGACAAGTATCCCTACATTGCTCGAAAGATCCAGGGCGAGCCTATCACGACGCTCAAGTTCTTCCAGGACAACTGGTGTCAGCCCATCACCACCTTCCATCATCTCAGCAACAGAGACATTGAGCTCATGTGGCAGTACGAGCGCAGCAAGGGCCCCGACTTCCGAAAACACATCACCTACCAAGATCTGTACCACGACTTTGTCAAGCCGTACATTTCCGACGAGATTCGAGAAGATTGGACCATTGAGCGTGAAGATACCGATGGAGACGGACAGGAGAGTTCTCTGCTCAAGGAGAAGGAGGACTGGCTGGACAAACACAAACACAAGGACGAGGACGAGGACGACAACGAGCCCGAGAAAAAGATTCCCGAGTTTGAGCCTCTGGAGGACGCTCCTCGACAGTCCATTGCAAAGTGCAAGGCCTGGTGCGAGTCCAAAAACTGGTGCTATCAGTTTGTGTACACTGGCGAGGATGGAGACGAAAACTCCGTGTGCAAAATCAAAAAGTACCTGAGTGCAGGCATGCCCGTGACCAAGGGCAAAAAGAAGCGAACCGGCTGGAACATTGGACACATTAGAATGCACCTACGGTTCCCGTCCAACTGTGACGAGCTTTCAGGTCTCGAGGAAGAAGACGCCAAGGGTCTGGATCCGGATGAGGGCTGGTGGAAGGAGCAGTTTGAGGCCGACAAGGTGGCCCAGAGATTGAAGAAGCTGGCTGAAGAGCAGGAGGCCCAGAAACTGAAGCAGGCCGAAGAGGCGGAAAACGAAGATCTCAAGGAAATGAAGGAGGCCGAAAAACAACAGGAGGCCAAGGACGAAAAGAAGGAGGAGAAGGAGAAGGAGGAGGAGAAGAAGGAGTAGATGGTACTCGTCTCTCGTAACATATCACACATCCGGTGGTTGTACAACCACTGGCTCATAATTATATAAGAATGGATACTATTGGGATAGAGAAGGGGTGTACGACCTGCTGTAGGCGTACGACCTGCTGTAGGCGTACGACCTGCTGTAAAGAGTAGTTTCAATTTTTTTCTTGTTTTCTTTTTCTTTTTCTTTCTTCATTTGGCTTCATTTTCTGACGCTCAGTTTCCTCGTAAGTCATTCTTTAGGAGTTCGTAAACTGCAAACACCTTAATTCTCAGCCAGAATATAAACACCTATACTTGACTCAATATCAGAGCCACCGGTATAAAAATTGAACCGTTGAATTCATCTCGCTCTTCGCATTCTTTTGATACCATTATTGCCATGTTTTGAAAACGCCAAAGACCAAACTCCGAACGATTTCCCCTAGTCATAAAGTAAGACAATAGGGCGGACTGAAGATGAGTATGTTGCAAGACAACAGGACTCTAAATTCTCACCTTTTATTGAAATCACATTCACAACCCTCCGTCATTCTTCTATCGTTTTCTAGTGTCATAAGTGATCATTGTTGTATCATCTTCTAGCTGAGTTCTCGATTGTAGCCGTTCCTGTATTGTATGTTTGTCGTTCCTCTTAGTTTCCTTCTACCAGTACCAGTAGCAGATGTACCAGTAACCAGACGTTCATCAATCTAGTCCACCCTCCTCCTTGGTACAACCGCTTCCCTTCTCTCATTCAATAACGTTAGTACTAAGTTGATTATGTACGATAAATAAATACGTGTTCGTTGAGAATCACGTTCTAATGTTTTCTAAACGCCTCCAGAGCAACGCGCTTACTGGAAAGACTTCTTGGGGTAGGGGAAAGAGGGGCCGAGCAGCTGGATGGACTCGGCGGCGAGCCACTGGCCGACCTTGATGGCCTCCTCGAGAGACTTGCCCTCGACAATAGCGCCGACAAAGCCACCGGCAAAGGCATCACCGGCACCGTTGGTGTCGACAATCTTGGACTTGTCGAGCTCGACAACGTTGAACTTCTGCACCTCGGAGGCGCCCTGGGTGGCCACAATGGTGGGCTCGAGACCCTGGGTGATGAGCACGACTCGCTTTCGCTGGGTGTTCTTCTTCTCAATGTTGGCAATGTGCTGGGCAATCTCAGCGACGTCCTTGGTCTTGAGATCGTGGGACTCGGCGTAAGCCTCGGCCTCGGACTCGTTGCAGATGACATAGTCGAGGTAAGGGACGGCGGCGTCAAGGGGGTCCTTGAAGAACTGGCACAGGAAGGGGGCGGAGAAGTTCATGATGGCAATCTTGTTAGTCTCGGCGGCGTGCTCGACGAGGGCCTGGATGGCGGGAGGGCACACGGTCAGGTGGAAGCCTCCAATGTAGTAGACCTTGGCCTTCTCGACAATGTCCCAGTTGGCGGGCTTCTTGAGGTGCTCCAGCTTGAAGTGGTTGGCGGCGTTGAGGTCGGTGACGAGGGATCGGTCCTGGCCGGTGATGAGGGCGGCGCACTTACCGGTGGCCAGACCAGAGTCCTTGTCGTGGACCTGGTACTTGGAGGTGACACCGGCCTTGTCGTTCTCCTTCAGCAGCTCGTCCATGTACTGGTCAGCAGCCACAGAGCCAAAGTAGACAACGGAGTCCTGGGGAAGGACGTAGGCGGCACCTCGGGCAGCGTTCTGAGCAGCTCCTCCAGCAATGTAGGCCACGTTGTCGAGCTTGACAACCTCATCGAAAATGGGCATGTGCTTGTCCTCGACCAAAATGGCGTCGTTGGCCTTGAGGTCGTACTTGTTGAGGTAGTCAGCGTCGACGTTGACCTGGATGTCGAGAAGGGGGTTGCCGAGGCAGACGAGAGGGTAGGCGGGAGTAGACATTTTTTGTTTTGTGTACGTTGAGGAAGAAGAGAAGAGAAGTAAGGTCAGAGCACAAATACGTGGAGGTTAGTTTGGAAACCCTAAACTTGATCTGGGAAGGGAGGGGATAGAAATAAATGGTTGTGGGTCGATTTGAGAGCGGAAAAGTGGTTTATTGGATCAATTGGGACGACGGAGAGGTTATGAGAGATTTTTGGGTCGTTCTAGGCCATTTTGACCAACTTATACTGACCCTACTATCCTTACCGTTCGTTCAAGCACGTGCATGATCTTGGGACAAGGTGAAAAATTTAATTTTGACCCGGTTCAACAGGAGGAAGAGGTTATGAGGAGTTGGAGGGGTGTATCAAACGGGCTAGTGATTGGATCAGGTTATGAGCTATATTTGGTAGTATTTACGTAATTCTGATTTTTTTATTTTTTTTATTTTTTTCCTTTCAATTCATGGAAAGCCTGATGACTTCCAGTGGGACATTCTACACTGAAGATTCAGACCCAGTCTTTCAACCATTCTGGAACCTATGGCATCTTTGGGAGGGAGCACTTACTTGGAACTTTGTTAAGGGAAAAAGTCGGCTGGGGGTGCAAATTCGGTGTTACAGGCATGGGGAAGAGGCGAAAAGTGTACCATAAGGAAGACACAGACGTGCAGGTTATATAAACCAGTTTATATCTCGATTTTCTACTCCCGTCTCGTCTTATGTTTGAGCATTCTGTGCCATGATAGAGATTCATCTACTTAGGTTTAGTTGAAGCAAAGTTTATTATGAACACTGAATGTAAGAATAATACAACCTCGGGGACTTTAATCAGGTAGAAATCGTGGAAAGCAGAGGCTGTTGTAGTCGACGCCTACAACCTGGTCACAGCGACCTTATGAGTATCCCAATAAATTCGATGAAAAAAAAAAAAAGAAAAAAGCCTGTTTAAGTGCTTCCCTCACACTCATAAATCCACCCACAACCACACCAGACTATACCAAGGCACCTAGATACTACCACACGTACGTGTTCACGTCGTTTTACGTCGTTGTACGCTCTCTGGGACATATTGTTCCGGTTTTTTGGCAAACGAAATAATACTCAAAGTGCATGCATACAGACACATGTTTCCGTGCATGGACGAAGGCGTCGAGTAATAGTACGAAGTGAATTATGATAGCTGCTAGCGGAAAATGAATGTGCAGCAAGGCAAGGGTCTAGTCACGTGACTGAACCATTCCAGCGGTTTTTTACACCATTTCCTATACCTCTTTTGCTACTCAGAGAAACATCTCAACACCCTATGAACCTCGGCTACGGCATGTCTCAGTTCAAGCCAATGAGATGGAGAAAGGAGCAGATTGTCGATCTTGTGGCGTGAACTCAGCAGCCAAGAGAGGCGAAAAGTGGGGAAGGACGTTACGTATGTACCCCAACAGACTAGGGATTGTGGTATTGGTATGGTTATCAGTATAAGTAGACTGAGAGGTAGGTGTTTATAACGTGATAAAATGGTTTAAAAGGTTATAAAATGGTCATAAATATTTCACTACAAAATACCACCTATCCCACACGATCGACAGTACGCGTGAGCGTTGTCGTACAATTGTACGGTATTGTTCCCTGCTTTGCGTCTTTGGCAGATCTTCGGGTCAATTGAGAGTCTATGAGGACGGTCTAAAATAGCGTGTTCGGAGGAATTCAGGTGTCATTTTCGTGTACAATAGAGGGGAAGGAATTTACGGAAAAACTAGGGAGAGAAAACAGATACAAAAAGAATACACAAAAAGAATACAGCTTCATAACTACCTGGTACAATATCGCCACTGACTACAGTGTATTGTTCTCACTTCTATACCGCCGATATCGCTCTCTTTTAGGTTGGGATTTTTTGTGGATTTTGTGGATTTTTGTTTTTCGTTTCGTGTGGCGTTCAGCTGTCAAACGGAGGACTCCGAAAGTTGCCGAAAATCCACGGAAAAAGGAAAAATGCAACGCACAAACGTCACAAACACGTCTGTTGAGCTACGGACAAGTTTTTCCGCCATTTCGCCTCTTTTTGCCGCTTTTACACACCCCGCTCTACGGCTGCCTAAACCAACAACCCGTCCAAATTCTATACCTATTTGCAGCAGGTGGTAAAAGTAACGTTAACGGCAGGGGTAGAGAGGAGTAGGAGAGCAGAACGAAGGGTCGACAAGTGTGCAATTAGTGGAAGAAATGGGGCGTGTGTGATTTGGCTGGATAGAGAACGAGTTCATGATGTATTTACGCGAAAAAACGGGCCAAAACGAGTAAAAATGGGCCTTCTAGAGTGATACGTAAAACAAACGGTTATACGAAAAACGAACTACAACCATACTCCAAAAACGTACTCCAAAAAAACGTACTCCAAAAACTACAACTACAAAAAAATACGTACGTACAACGACAACAACTACAGAACACATTTCTTTCTCAGATTAGTATCGATTTTCGGGCGCAGATGCAGAATAAATATTTTAGGAGATAGTGACGGACCAGCAGTCAAAAGAGCTTACTTTCGCTCAAACTGGCCGTTCTCGTTGTACTCGGAATATCGAGAGTACTCGTTCTTGGACGAAGGACCTCGCAGCAGAACAGGACGGCTCAAATCGTCCTTTTCGGGGTTAGGGGTCTTGTCCTTGCCACCAGGGCCGTACAGATAGGTGGCCTGGGCGTCCGAGAGAGAAGCAGAGCTCTTCTTGAGCTCGTCAAGAGACTGAGAAGAGGCAGACTTGGAGGGGATTTCGAGAGGAACAAAAGCCATTGTAGTGGTGGGTGTGGTGGGGTTAGGGTGTGGTGTTTGTGTTGGTTAGGGTGTGCTTCTCTGGTCAGCTGTTCGTAGCTTGTGACTATGGAGCAAAGATGGTTGTGCAACTAGACTGGATCTGCTTTGAATATATATACCTTTTGTCGAGGCACATTTTTTAAGCTTTCTGGCCTGCCGAGCGGGCAGTTTATGCACAAAGAATTTTGAACCGTAAAGCCTAATTCTGATAAGGTGCAACCTACCGAACCTCGGCCAATAGGAGAGGGTAACTGGGACCACACTGGGCATAATTTATCCGGCAGCCTGTATACATTGTATGTGTGTGGATTTGGTAGGATACGGAGCAAAGTTGGGCTGTGGAGGGTTGCACGTGACTTGGAACAGGTTTGTGTGTCTGTTTGTGTCTGATGTTTTTCTTCTCCTCTTTGTCAACATATTATCCCCACACATTCAACTGCATGTGACTAATTGTACACCCCTGGTGCATTGCCCAATGACTCAATCTTATCCTTTACCTCTTGGGGTTGGCCAGACACAAAGAGAGCTGTGGGGAGGCGGTAAAAGAGTCGTGTTGTGGAAGTGACTTTTGTTATCGTGCGTACATTATCGTGTGAGTCATGTGGAATAGGGAGCATTATTTGGTTGCACTTGAATCATTAGGTATTGTAATTGTACAGTAGTTGAAGCTTTAGGTGGTTAGTTTCTATTCTTATTTTGACAGTCATTGTCACTTATTGTAGTGTTGTTTTCTGACACTAGAATATCACGTCGATCATACAATTCCCAATTCCAATTCAATTCCAATTTCTATCCCAATTTCTGTGCATTTACTTACCATATTATTTCTTCTCTTCTACCCTCCCATTGGCCCACTCCCGCATGCCCATACATAATCTCTGACGTCATGTATGCTACGAGAAGAGGTCTCAAGCCGATGCAGGAGCGAAAGCGGTGTTTGGAAGTGGTTACAAACAGGTAGAAAATGTGTAAAAAACCCCGAAAATGTTCCGAGTGGCCACCACGTATATTTGATTACTGTTGGTAGTTAATGTCACCGAAAAACCTCCGCTAACTATATCCATTGTCTCTAGCTCTGTAACCTAGCTCAACTATCACTAGCTCAAAAACAACGTGACGGAGACAGCAGAGACGCAGGTTAGATGCCATCCAGACTTTGGTTTTGGAGCGTTGAGCGTTGGGTGGACAATGAGAGGTGAATACGGTCTTGGAGTGCCACAAGTTACCACTTTGTTTTTGAAGTCGACAGTGCACAAGTGACCAGGCTTTGTTTTTCTTCTTCATAGTATCCTACTCATAACTATCCTGCTCGTAAGACTTATCCTACTGTACTCTTACGACTCATCCTACTCTTACGACTCATCCTACCCTTAGAACTATCCTGCTCTTAGAACTAGCCTACTCCTCATCGTTATCTCAGCAAGTAGCTCTTATGAGTCCGTCGAGAAGCATCATAAGGGAATATTTGGTTTTCTTTGATTTGCAGACTTCCTAAACTAAGACATTGATCTAGGTGGGTCTCTCTGTTGTTGTTGTAAATCATTTAGCTCTCTCGAGTGGATAGTCTCCACTCTGCCACAGTAACAATCAGTATACTAGTGTTGCTTTATCTCTAGATATATCGAGTAAGTGTTGAATTAGAACCATGTGGACTGCAAGAGTTAAAAAGGATACATTGGCGCAGTAAGAATCTCTATCTAATGGAGAATAACATGGTCAGCTCACTATAGTTATGCAGATATTTTTGGAGGAGTTAGGGGCGGTTGTATGACAAAGTAGAATTGAAAAAAGATGGTAGGATGGACTTATAGGTATCATTGGAATTCTCTTGCCCCAAGGAATACTCCTGTCAAGTGTTAATATAGATGCTGGTATTTTTGTAAGAGATGAATGGTGATCTGTTTGGTGGTGGTATTAGGGACATCTGGTTAAAATATGAATAGACAACATAGATGGGTATATATGGGTATAATAAGAACCATCTATCCCCGGGGAACTTGATGTTAAAGTCCCTGTAGCGATCGGAATATTTCTGGTGAATTTGGAGCAGTTCTGGGTGGGTGCAGAATTGTGAGTACCAGTTGTAAAAGTGTTTAAGAGCTATTGTGTGAAATGTGAAGGGCACGGTTCGAATCTCTGCTGTCCAAAGACTAAACTGGTAGAGTTGCTGAGAAGATGGGTGTATTACTGAGGACTTGAAGGAAGTTGTGTTCACACAAAAGGGGAAGTGGTCGTGGAAAAGTGGAGGAAATTAGTTTTAAATAGGGGAAGAGGGCTCCATCTAAATCTTGAGAGTCTTAGGAGCAATGTAATTAGCTCATTGTACATATGTCATTAATTCTGAGAAAGTTATGGGGAGTTGTACGACTGAGGAGAATTGGGGGCTTTGGTGTAGAAAGAGGTATTGGAGATAGCTTGAAGGGCTACTGTTCAAATATATCAACGGCTAGGGGAAGTCAAGTAAACAAACGCATTCTATAGGATAGTTATTCTTGAGGAATTTGGGGCAGTTCTATGAAAAGTAGTAGATATGTGTTTTTGTTTTATTGGGATTCAGGAATGGCAGGAAAGAAAGAAAGGAGTACTTGTATAATGAATCCTCAGGTCTCTGGGAACGAAGCAGTCAAGTCTGTTTGATAATGCAGTTATTTTTGGAGAAGCTCGGCTCAGTTGTGTGAGAGGTATAAATGCGAGATTCGATGTCAGAGAAGGAAATATGTAGTTGGGAGGGTTTAAAAGGTGGGGCTGGAAATTAATGACCCCAAGGAACTACGTGGTAAAGTAACTGTAGCTCTGCGAGTATTTCTTGAGGAGTTGAGGACAGTTCTATGGGGGTTGGAAAGGGGATGTTTTTAGTTTCAAGGGAGCGATGAGATAGCAGTTGAGTCGTAAGTGGTACCAACGGAATCAACTCGGCACGGGAAATACGTCTGTCAACTCCCCGTTAGTATATGGGCAATATTGAGAGGGCTACCTCCCAACAACGGGATTTTCGAGGTATATGACAAGTGACAACGTGGGTGCTGAAAGTTGGGAAGAAGGGGTAAGAGGTATATAAGCAGCTCCAGTGTAATCTCCTCAGTTATATAAGCAGAATGGCCAAGTCTACTTGGCGACGCGAGTAATATTGGAGAAGTTGAGTTCAGCTATGCTGTCAAAAGAGAGAATGTAGGTGCAAAAAGATTGAAAAATGGAATGGGAGATTTTAGAAGGGTAATATTAGGATCTATTTAGGGGTGTGAATAGAGTGGTCAAGTCAAAATAGTTATAAGGGTATCTCTGAAGAAAATAGGGGCAGTTGAGTCATAAGTAGAGAGTTGGTGCTTTGGTGTTAAAAGTTATGCAGTGACAGTACGAGAGACGTGGATGGTATTATAAGAATTGCCTGAGCTTGAGGAATACTCTCATCTACGTTCCATGATGATGGGAATATTTTTGATCAAGTTAGGAGCAGTTCTGTGATGACGTGTGTGAGGGGTGTCGGGGTTAAAAAATGTACAAGAGGCGGTATTGGAGACATGAAGGGTACCAGTAATACTCGTGACGCTGTGTAATGATATAGTTAAGACGCCATTTATATGCGGATATTTATGCAGGAGTTAGGTTGAGATGTGTGGTGCTATTGAATTGGAGGTGGAGGGGGAAATGTGTGTATTTGGGTCTAAAATTTGACACGGGTAGTATCATCGGAATCTACAGACACTGGATATGGCGGCGATTAAGTCTCCTTGGCTATGTGGGTATTTTTAGAGGAGTTAGGCTGAATCGGGTGTCTATGTTGAAAACTGGTATTTTGGTTGCAGAAGTCGTGGAGAGACAAAAAGAGAGATATCAGATGTATTACGCTAAGTATCTGAGTCCATTCAACAGAATTGGGAGCTTCTGTTGTTCTGAGGATATTTCTGGGGAAGTTGAGACCAGTTTGTTTTTGGGACCGTGTCAGGGATATCTTTGTTAGAAGTCTGAAGATGCTATAGTACAGTCATAACTGGTGCTAAACGAATTGAAAGAGTCTGGAACGAACAATGGTTTAGTGTACTTTTATGGCTGAGAGGAAATGCGTATTACTGAGGGCGTTGAAGACAGTTCTGTTGGAAATCGAAATTGGAACTGGCAGTGTAAAAGTGGGAGGAGGTTATCAGTACAGACAGAAGGATGCCATCTGAATCTAGTTTGTATAAGGAGCAGGATAAATAGCTCACAGTAACCCTGTCTTTAATTCACAGAGATTCAGAGCGATACGAGGAGTTGTGCAGTTAGGTAAAATGGCTGTTTTTGAATGAAAACTGGGGAAGAGAGACAAAATGGAGGGAATAATAATAGCTGAGTCTCAATTAAACATAATGGTCAAGTCTCACTCGGTGTTTTAAATATTCCTGGTTTGTTGTAAAACGTTTTGTGAAAAGTTGGAGGGATGGTTTCAATTTAAAAGGGAATAAAGGGTGGTAGGAAAAATAAAAAAGATACAATCGAAACCTACATGTACAGGGAAAAACATTGTTAAGTCGCCTTATCGATACAGGTATTTTTCGAGAAGTTAGGCTCGGTTGTGTGGGTGGACACATAAGAGAGGGTGACAGTTAAAAGTGAATAACCGTAGTAGGTACGGCTTTAAAGCCATCATTGGTATTAAACGACGTCAGGATACTACATGGTAAAGTCTCTGTTGCTATGTGAGCATTTCTGGAAGAATTGGGGGCGGTTGTCTGAGGAGATAGTAAAGCGATTCTCGAAGTTTACACTAGTAATAATAACTGCAGTAAAGGCATGGACGATGCTTTTGAAATCATCTAGTGCTAGAGAATATGCAGGTCAATACCCCAATGCCATGGCATTATTATTGCAAAAGTTGCCGGCCGATGCATAACCAGGTAGGGTTGGTATGATGTAGTTAATGGTGGGCAAAATGAAGAAGGATAGAAACCAAGGAGACATCTAGGCCAAAATGGTCCTAAGAATATTGTGGTTGAGCTGTATTAACAATGTGGATGGTTCTGGGAGATGTAGACACAGTTCTGTGAAGAACTAGATTAGCGGGCACTAGGCTAAAATTGTGTAGAGATAGTAATCATGCCGTTAGGGGTCTCATTGTGGTCTTTCAGATCGGAGGAGTCAGCCAAAGAAGTTTGCTTCTTTACAGGGGTATTTCTTGTCTAGTTGCAGCTCGCCTTTGATTGTGCACTTGAGGTGTGTTGCAGCTAGAATATGTAGGAGGGCTTTAAAGAGATATTGAAGGGTATCGTTAGGATTCCCCTAGCCTTATACACACCATTTTCAAGTCGCCATTGCTATGAGAGTATTTCTGTGACATTTGAGGCCTGGACTGTTTTATGCCCAAAATCGATAGAGGCGTGGGTGTCAAATGAACAAAGAAAATAGCAGGGCGTACTTGACTGATGATAAATGAAACTACAGACTCCTAATAGCAAGACCATTACGTCGCCATATAAGTCTGGATACTCTTGGTGGTGTAGAGGACTGCTAGAGAATGTTGCCAGATTGTGGATGGTGGTGCTAAAAGGTAGTAAGGAATAGTAAGAGAGACATAAAAGGTACCAGGGAAAGGTACTGTCTTTGAGCTAACATTAGGGAAGTTCCTTTGGTGGTATGTATTTTTTTAGAAAAGTTAAGGGTATTACTGGGAAAAGTGGAAAATGAATATTCCGGTTTCATAGGTAAAAAAAATTACAGAAGAGACGTCTCGGTCTAATCACTGGTAGCAGAGTAGCAAGACTGTTGTGCTCATTTCACGTTACGACCTTCTTTAATGAAATTCAAAGCACATCAGGGACCCTACTTCTACCTTCTTACGAACCTGAAATTAAAGCCCCCAGAAATACCTGTTTACTTACCGATACTGAACCAGATACTTTTCCGTGGCCTGTAGAATCCAATAGTACCTTCTCTATCTCTCCAGATATGTCTTTCAACCTTACAAACCCGAAACCCTCAATTTCTGCCATTTACAGAACGGCTTCAAACTCACTCAAAAATACCCGCACTTTCACATAGACTTGACCAACGTATTTATAAGCATCACAAGATTCATTTGGTACCATTCACGCTTGTGCTACCATCACCACTCAACTTTTAGCGCCTATCTCCATTTTCTGTGACCTCCCTCCTACAACATCAAAAAAGGTCAGATGAATATTCCAGATATTCTGTCGTGTTCTTCATCATCGTACTATTCCAATAGCACCAATCATAACCATCTTGCCATCTCTGACTTCTCTCTAAAATCGAAACCGACTTTTTCTTCACTTAAGAGAACAGCTTCCAACTTTTCTAATAAAGATGGCAGAGCCATGACAGATTGACAAACATGTTCACCATTGCAACTAAACCCCAGAAATACCGGTCATCTGTTCCTTACTACCTCTTCTCATCTTTTACTACCATAACCCTCATTTACCACTTCTCCAGAGCAGCCCCCAGCTCCATAAGAAATTTCCGTACGGTTATGACGACTTGGCCTGGATGTTTCGTTGTGCCTGGAAATTCTACTGATACCTTACATCTCTCTCTTCATTCTCTTTTCCTCATTTGACATTCATTTTCCGAATTGTATGAATATGTAGAATTAAGTGCATCTTTGCAAAAAATGGGAAAATAATGTAGGAGAGGCATGAATGGTATCAAACTAATCGTCTGACGCAGAATATTACTCCTGTCTAGTTGCTGTAGAAGGACCGCTATTCTTGACGACGCTAGGGGCAGTTCTGTGAGAAGTGAAAAAGGGCGTTTTGGTTCTAGAAGTGAGAACAAGTTCAAAAAGGAGATTTCTGTGATATTACAGAATTGGTGATAGTTATTGAAACACTATGGTCCAGTTGGTTTAACGATATTGTTAATTTTGGGAGGGTTGGACCGAGCTGACTGGTGAAGTAGACTTGTGAAGATTGGCGTTAAACTTGGATACTGGGTATTAAAGAGAAGATCAGCGACTCTAGTCAATAACCTGACATTCTGGAAGACACAGAGAAAAGGTCAGCTAAGCGATACAGATATGTTTGGCGGTAATGAGGCCAGTTCTGTAAAAAGTAGAAAATGGGTTTTTGGTTTTATATAAAAGTAGAAGATTGTAGACGAGACATGCAGGCACATATTTGAATGGCACGTCGTTGACCGATATGGTGGTCTAGTGACCTTGCTATTACAGCTATTTCTGGTACAAGTTACTGCTCTTCTGTTATGGGTCAGAATTGGGGATATAGATTTTTAAGACTTTAAGAGATAAAAGGGGGTGCTCAAGTGGTACAGTTAGAATCACCGCTCTAAGGTGAGTAGATTAGTCAAGTATCCATTGAAATCCAACTGGTATACGCGGAGTTAAGTTCAGCTCAGTCCAGAAGTAAAATTGGGGTCTCTGCCTAAAAAGGGGTAGAAAGATAATAGAGGAGATTTTGTCGGTATTATTAGAATCCACTGACGAGCGAGAATACAGCTGTTAAGTCACCCAGAGTATATGAGTACTTTAGGTGAAATTGGAGAAAGCTCTGTAGGTGTCCATAGTATGAGTGTCGTTGTTAAACTCAGCGAAGATGTAAGCGAGATGTAAAGGGTATTGCCATATCCGCCTTTGTTTTCTGGATATGACCACCAAGTCTCCCTAAGGATGCAGCCATTTCTTTCTGAACTGGGGTCAGTTGAAATAAAAGCACTTAACATACATCTGCACTAACTTGTCTAAAACTCTTAGGAATGTTTTATAAGCAGTAGTAAACACAGTAACTTCTTATGAGCAGTCATAACAGTTGAACTACAGTTACATTTGTTATGAGTACAATTACACTTGTTATGAGTAGAGACTTTCAATTGTTCTTGTTATGGACAGTAGTAATCAATTGAACTCCAATTACACTTGTTATGGACAATTGTGTAGCAATTAACACTTTTATAAGCAGTAGTGATCTCGACCAACACTTTTATGAGCAGTAGTAATCCACAATCAACACTTTTATAAGCAGTAGTACTCACAATTAGGCTACAATAGACATATGATCTCAGGAGAATTACTATCTCGATAAACACTGTTTTTGTCGAGACTCTTCATTGGTCTTGTTATAGCAAAAAGTTGCTATATCGAGACTATTCATTGGTCTTGTTATAGCAAAAAGTTGCTATATGTTATGACCATTGAACTACAATGAACACACGTTACAAGCCAGACTCATGTTAAACAGTTGCCACTTGTCCTGTCATATCTACATCATATATACACCACTCCACCTCACCTAATTATGTTCTCCCTTCTCCACCTTGTCCCAGTCGGTACTCAACGAAGTACCTCCAGACTCAACAAAGCTCTTCATCATGGCTCGACGCGTATCATCATCAGCGTCGGCATAAAGCGCCTTGAAAAAGTCGTCGGGGTTTTCCGAATTCAGCTCGTCGTCAGAGTCGTCCTCAATCTGAATCTTGGACCAGTCCTTGGTAGTAGGAGCAGCCATGGCCGAAGAAGCCGAAGAGGCTCCAGAAGCGCCCTTTTCCAACGAAGGCCAGTTTCCAGACGTCTTCTTGCGCATCTGAATCTCCAGCTTGGTGGGATACACCTTTTCCTGCAGCAGTTCGGGCTCAATGTCTCCATGCAAAATGACCGTCTTGTCGAACGAGTCTTGGGGGTTGGAGGTGTTGGTAAACGTCACCTTGAAGCTCCCAGACGTGCCAGACACCTTGGGGGTGTAGTTGACGAGATTGGGCATGTAAAGATAGGCGTTGATGTGAGTGGGGGTCTGGAAGAAGTCAATGTTGGTGATTTGGGCTCCAGAGCCGGAATTGTTACCAGCCGGAATTGGAGATGCTGCAGAGTCACTAACAGTTTTGTTTCCGTCACTCTCAGATGCGTTTCCACTAGCTGTAGGCCATTTTCCAGCATTCTTCTTAACCAGAGTAAAGTCGACCTTGGTGCCGTAAATCTGCACAGAAGACTGAGACGGGTCTACAGGAGCATACAGCTGGGTGCTCCACGAGTACTCTGGGCTTTCGATGGAGATGTGGGTGGGTTTGATGTCGCATTTGGCGTCCTTTGGCGTGTTTTTTCTGTACACCGAGACTGTGATTTTGTCGTTTGATTGGAAGAAGTCGGTTCTGAGGTCTTCTGAGACGGTAGAACTAGAAGTCTTCACTTCAGGCTTGACAGAAGAAGTCTCCTCAACAGTATCCTTGGTAGAAGAAGTTTCCTTGACAACAGACTTGTCTTCAGCCTTAGACTTAACTTCAGTCTTGGGCTCAAAGTCGAAATCAGAAGTAGGGACCTTGAAAGTAGGATTGGTTTCAGACTTAGCAGGAGTCTTACTATCAGCCTTAGCAGTCTTGGAAATGCTCTCATTCTTAGCAGAAGTCTCTGTCTTTGAAACAGGCTTGACATCAGCCTTAGGCTTAATGTCAGGCTTCACCTCGGTCATTTCTATAGCCTTGGCCTCATCCTTAGACTCCACTTTACCCGCGGAACCCTTCCAAATGTAGGAAATATCGATATCCGGAATCTGGACCACATCCGAGGGGTCGTTAGCACCGCTGCTCATGCCTATCTTGGCCTTCCAGACGGGAAGACTGCGTTCCTCGGGATTTGCCTCCTCGGCAAAATCCACACATTTTTTCGCAGCCGCATTGTCGCCCAGAGACACGTAAGTCACTGCTCGGCGCATCTGGGCCTTGGCCAGAGCCTCCTTGTTCTTTTTAAGAGCAGCCAGACGTGTTCCTCGGTCTGCGTCTCTCAAAGCAGCCTCTTTTTTGCCCAGACGAAGCAGTGCCGTGGACCGGAGTAAAAAGTGGTCTGGCGTGGTTTGTTTCGGGTGGTCTTTCATAAACACATTGAACAGCTTGACCGACTCCACGTATCGTTTTTCCTCAAACGCCTTTTCTGCCGTGTCTGCCATGGTGAGTGAATGTGTGTTGAGAAGTGATGCAGATATCTGGTGTTCTGTTCTCGAATCGAGCTACATGTAGGTTGCCTGCAGTGGTCAAAAGTTTGTTGTGAGGTGGAGAGGAGGAGGGTAGAAGGGGAAGGATAGGAGTTTATATAGACATTGAGGGGAGTTAGAAAGTTGCTGTTACTCTGCAAATGTCGCGGTTGTTAGGTTGGTTTGGTAATATCTACTTTGGCATATATATTGATCGAATTGAGCGAGTATCTATGCTAGTGTGTATTACTCCAGTTAACATCCAGTAAACACCAACTAAAGTGCCAACTATAAACATCGTTGAATTACAGAACAACGCGTTTAGTTCGAAATATTCTATGACAACATGTTCTGATGTTAACATATTTGTTTAGAACATGGGTATTATGTACCCATCCAACTTCTTTTCAAATGCATAACACCCTTCCAACACCGAAATAGGTACCCCCAGCAGACTTTTTCCCCAACTATTTCCAACTAAAGTTTTTAACTGGGGATCCCGAGAAGCTTTCAGAATTCAAACTGAGGCTCCACTTTTAGACAGTCTTTAGAACTCTCTCAATATTGACAGAATCGGGTCAGAAATTTGAATGGACGTTATTTGAGGTCGTAGCAGTCGGTTACCGGAGTTATTTGGGCATTTCTGAACCAAAACACTGCAATATATATCCATCTTCACTAGCCCCAGAAATTAGATAGCCGCAACTTTAAACAAGTCTATACGCCTGACAATGCGATGTTTCAGATAGAAGAGTGTACCTGGTAGTGTCTTGTTCTAGAAAGATGGAATTAAATATTTGAAAACACTTACTAAGGGTATGGGTCAGTAGGGAGTTATCTAGATGCTAGCACTTTACTAGACCAGTGATTTATGACTTAGTAGAGTGACTTCTCTTTGAAGATACCATGTCTTTTTTTTATAAGGCACCATTTTTGAGAGTTCTTCATATTCTTCATTTCTTCATTTAAAAGTCCCTATCTCTCTCTTCCTCCAGTTTCACCTCTTACACTCTTCTTTCTTACAATACTTTGTTCCTCAGACGCCACTTACTAAGCTTGGGTTCCAAATAAGCTCTGCCTGCATGAGATACATGAAATGTCAAAAAAAATTGTTTCTATCCAGACCACAACCACACAACACATTTTGAATCTCTTTTAGACACAAAATGTCCACTGAAGAAGCCAAACCCGCTGCGGTGACGCCCGCCGTTGCCAGCGACAAGCAAATCAACTCTCTGGTGCTCGATGCCGGACCTCTGATCACGCAATCGTTCCAGACTCTCCACAATATGGCCGACCATTTCTACACCACTCCTTCGGTTCTCACCGAGTTGAAAGATGACAATTCTCGGGCCAATCTGCTGCTTTGGGGCGACCAGCTGGTGATTCGTCAGCCCAAAGCTGCTTCTGTGAAAGCTGTTTCTGACGTGGCTCGATCTACTGGAGACTATGGAGTTTTGTCTTCCACAGATATTGCTCTGATTGCTCTTGGATATGAAATTGATGTTGAGCTTCACGGAGGCGTTGAGCATCTTCAGCCTGCTAAGCAGCAGCCTCAGGTTGTTACCCAGGAAAAGGAGGCTGAGGAAGAGACTGAAGTTGAGCCTAAGGTTGAGGAGAAGGAAGAACCTAAGGAGGACCCTAAGGAAGAAGAAGAAGATACCAAGGAAGAACCTGAAGACGATGGATGGGAAACAGTGACCCGAAAAACCAAGGCACCCAAAAAACAAAACAAAAAAATCGGAGGAAGCACTTTCTGGGGAAACTCGGGACTCACCCAACCTGCCAAAGAAGACAAACCTGCTGTTCCGTTTGAAAACGATAGCGAAAACGACAGCGATGATGGAGAGTGGATCACGCCCCAAAACCTGCAGGAATCGCTGCTCAAGGACGCTGGCCAGGTTGTAGACGATGATGTGGAACCTGAACATATTTTGGCAGCCACTTCGACCGGAGATTTCGCCATGCAGAACGTGATTCTCAAAATGGGTCTCGTTCTTGTGAACGCCACAAACGGCCGCCAAATCCAGCGAATCCGAAACTCCATGCTGCGGTGCCACGGCTGCTTCCATCTCATGCCCTATCCTAAAGACGGATCCGTCAAACACTTTTGTCCCAAGTGTGGAGGCAACACTCTGATGCGATGTTCCGTCACTGTCGGAAACGACGGCAAAATCCAGGTGCATCTGAAAAAGAAAATGAACTGGTCGACCCGAGGCAACAAGTACACGCTGCCCAAGCCGCAGTCGAAAAACTCGCGTCAGCAGCGCCAGCCTGAATTCAATGATGTTCTTCTTCGAGAAGACCAGAAGGAGTACGCCAAGGCTCTCAAGAGTGACGACTGGAAACGACGCCAAAACGAAAAGATTCTGGACCACTGGATCGGCGGCGGTTCGGCTGAGAATGTCATGTCACCTTTTGCCGCTACCGGGTCTGCTCGAGAAGCTACTAGACATACTGGTGTCAAGGTCGGTCGAGGACGATACGTTAACAGCAATAAGAAGAACCGGAAGTAGACACTGAGAAGAGAAGAGGAGGAGTATAGAGTAATGCATTGTTTATTGTGGTGGTACTGGTACAGTAGAGTGATTTCAAGGTGTTTAGACTGAACAATTGAGGGTCAATAAGAAGGAAAATCGTTTTGCGAAAAATGAAAAAATCAGGCAATAATCGTACAAGTACAGATTCAACAATAACGACTATCAAACATGTTTTTTACTAGATACTACCAAGTCATACAAGTACGCTTTCTTATCATCTTTTTAGATATCTTCAAACAGTATGAAGGGGACAGTGAAGGGGACAAGTATATAGACATATATATACCGACAGAATCCATTCTTAGCAGGTCTTGATATGTTATTTACAACAGAGTCAACTCATTATCTTCATCTATTGACTAGTCATTCGGATATTACTATCCATAACATCTACATATGGACAGTCAAATACAACTGAATGTCAAATCTTCCAACAGTATACTCGTGTTGAAGACTTCACGATTGTACAAAAGTTATGTTCGTAAGGTCTATACATGTTTATAAGTTTAACGCTACTTCTTTGAATAGTCTTATAGCTTAGGATACAGCTTAGGATACAGCTTTAGGACAGCTCCTCCAACCCAAGACATGAGAATAGGATACAACAGACAACATATTAATGTATAGTCGGCTAAAATGTGTGTGAAGAGTCTTACATTGATTCTGTATAGGTTTACACTGTTGATTAAATGATTTACAACTTGATTCTGTCAGATTAGTTGTCTTTTACACTCCTTTCCTCCTTCCCATTTTCTACAATCCTATCACTGATCTCTCTTTTCGTTTTATAGAGTCTGAAAGAATAATATCAGTACCTGTACTGTACTCGTACAAGTACACCTTCGAAACATCAACAAGTTATATGTATATTTTTGAATGAGTGGAAGGAGTTCCATGAGAACACACTACTGAGAGTATCGTTGCCTAAACTTGTATAAGGATGTTAGGGAAGGTGAAAAGAAGTCCCTTAAATCTCCCTATTTGTGCAAATATAACGATCAAGTCGCTGTTGCAATCGGAATATTTTCCTAGGAGTTAGGTGGAGTTGTGCAATTATGTCAAACTGGAGGACTGAGGCTAAAACTTGGTAAACAGTAACAGGAGATACTTGGATGGTAATAAACGAATTGTCTCGCTTCAGGGAGTGTGCCAGTCAAGTCTGTTTGGGTGTATGTGTATTTCTGAAGAAGTTGGGGGAGTTCTACAAATAATTGGAACAGAGAGGGTCGCGGTTAAAACTTGCTACGAGATAGTAAACAAGATGTATATGGTATCAAAATGATCCTCTCAGCTCAGAAGACACTCTGGTCCCTTCACCTTAGTTATGTCACTATTTCTCAAAAAGTTAAAGGCACCTGTGCGATGAAGTAGAACTGGAACTGCCTGAGACAAAAATTGATAGGAAGTAATAAAACAGGCATTAAGGGTCTCATTAGAATCCGTTGACGTTAAGGAATACGTTTTTCCAGTTTCTATTGTTGTGGGAGTATTTCTGAAGGACTTAGGCCGAATCGCGTAATATGTGCAATTGTGAGAGCAGTCTCTAACACGTGTAAAGTGTCACAAGAAGACAAGTGAGTGGTATTATTACAACCTCTGATCTAGAGGGACCCATTGGTTAAGTCCTCTTGTTATTACATGAATTTTTGACGAAGTTAGGTCCGTTCTGGGTCAGGACTGAAATAGAAGTGTGGCTGTTAAAAGCTGTGCAGAGATATAAGGGAAACCACCACAGGTAGGTGTAGTTCATCCAACTTGGTCAGAAGATTTATTGATCATATATCTGAATTTTTCCACCTGATTTCTCTCTTTAATGCTCCGTCCGTTGTGGATACTACTTGTCACTGAACCTCATGTTACTCTAACTACCGCAAAAATACCCACACAACAATTACAACTTGACCTTTGTATTTCTCGTATCCAGGGGATTATTTTGGTGCCCTTTACCTGCCCGTACCACCTTCCACGGCCTTCTGAATCGCATGGCTGCCCTACTGCTTCCACACAACTGTTATCAACTCCTTCAGAATTACTGGGATCTTCGTGGGGACTTTACCTGGGCATTCAGGAGCTCCAGGCAGTTCTTTTGGTACCACTTGAGACTCCATTACAGCCCTCTGGATACTTGTAACACTCCCACCCCGATTCAAATTCTTCACACGGCTGTTTCCAACTCCTCCAGAAATACTCGTACGACAATGGCAAGTTCATCATTCAGATCGTCTGATCCCGATGATTCCAAAACTACCATTTACGTGTCATTTACCTCTTTTTTCAATGTTTCCACTCACACATTCACTAACTACAGCTTCCCGCAGTTGGTCCTGTCTCCTCCAATAATACCCGTGTCATCAATCGCACTTTTAAAACGTGTTTCCCTCCATCATGTCATCCAGGAAATACGCTTAATGTGTCCCCTGCTATCTCTTGCTTCTCCCTAACTCCGAAACTCCATAGTTCCATGATATCTTCATTTCACGTTTCGGCCTCTAACTGCTTTGGAAATACTTCCATCGGAATGAAGAGTTTATCAGCATCTTCCTCCACTCTAGGAGATTGGTTTCATAACACTCAAGTATCTCTTGCCATTACATATCAACTTTTGGCGTCCCCCTCTCATTTCCTCCAGACTATACAAGTGTCTCTAACTCCTCCAGAAAAACTCGTGTGACCACGGGAACTTGATCATTGTATTCAGGAGACGGATTATTCTTCGTTCTCATACCGTATATGTATATCTTATATCGTTGTCGACTTTGAACCCAATGTTTCAAATTCTACGTAGTACAGAACTCCTCCTTTCCTTCAGAAATGCCCACACAGTCGTAGGAACTTGACCCGGGGATTTGTGTAAGTCTCATGTTTCACTTTCTGACTCTTACGGCTGACTTTTATCGTTGTATATTAGGACAAATCTGAGTCATGTAAAGCACAACATATAACGGTATTGACACAGTGGTAAACAAGAAGAGGTATTAATACTTGTAGAGTTACTCTCCTTGAGACTGGCATCAATAATACTACTGTACAGAATATCCTCAGTATCTTGTCTATATTATTTCAAGAAGTTTTCAGAGTATCGTAGTAACCATTTACTCCAGTCCCCATAGAGGAGTCAGAAGCCTGTGATAATGTTCCATCCAGAAGGAGCATCTTTGGTTTAACACTTTTTAGCCTAACAAGAATACATCTACACATACAGTATGTTCTTATATCTTATTTCTTACGTCCATCACTAAACAAAAACTAATACAAGAGCACGAGAACAAAGTACCAATAATTAGAGACCCTTGGTGCCACTAACCCGGCTAACTAGGTATATAGCTATAGGGTATTTTTATTCTTTCCGTTCAGAATCACTAGATTGGATTCAGTTGTATAGATTTCAGCTACTGTCGTACCCTCCACACTCCTACAGCATACACACAAAAAATGCAAATAATACAATGACTAATAATTTAGTGGGCGACCTAGGTCTCGCTAGCAATCAGCCCATGCAAGAGCAACCATGGTGTAAGGACAATCAACCCATGCAAGAGAACTTACTCGGAGATGTTCTCCTTCTCCTCCTTGACCTCCATCTCCTTGACCTCTTCTGTCTTATCCTTGAGCTCTGTCTCCTTGACCTCCTCCACCTCGGTATCCTCCTCAACCTCTGTCTCCACCTCCTTTTTCTCCTCCCCCTCTGCCTCATCAACAACCGTCAACAAAGCCTTCTTAACAGCGCTCTCATACCCCTCCGAAAACGTCAAAAGCCGCTTAATACACACCAGCCACTGCCTCGTGTCGTCATTCACAATATGAGCCACCTGCTTCGAGTTTCTCGCAGAAGCAATAGTCTTGTTCTGAGACGCTCGAGCATGAATGCCAATAGATGCCACGCCAACAGGCCAACACGCGTTGCCAATGCACAGCTTCAGGTACACGTCGTAGGCCTGGTGATGCTCCTCGTTCTGAACATGGTACATGACCTTTGACAGCATGGCCAGCACCTCATCCTGAAGCCCGTTGTGACGTAACAAGACCATCAGAGAAGATAACGACGACTGGGTTTCGTCGAAAATCGCGTTCCGTTTGTGTGCCTGGTTCGCCTCGGAAACGTCTTCCTCTTCGCCACTAGCCTGTGACACGGCTTCTCCCCTATCCAACGTTCCCTCCCATTCACTCAAAAGACGCGCCAAAAACACTCTCAGCTGACCCGCGAGTTTGTGTTTCGTCGCGACATCCCGCGTGGCATCCTTCTTAGAGGCCACGTCACTCCAGTCGATTCGCACATTGGTTCTGGCGTCTTTAGCAGCCATTTCCTCCACTGTTTCAGACACTGCTAAAGTCGCCACCCCTGACTCGGCTGACGTCGTGGATGCCTTGGAACCCTTAATTTTTGCTGCTGCTTCCACCTTGGCTCGCTTGGCTTCTTCTCGCTCCTTTCTCTCTTCTTCTCGGTCCAGTTCTCTCTGTCGCTTCATCTGTTTAAGCCGTTCGAGGCGTTTGAGGTCGTCAGAATTGTCGGACACGTCCTTTTGTGTCGCTTTGGGAGCCGTGGCCTTGCACCCGTAGTCTCCCACGCCTGCTCCGGCCTTTTTCTTGGAGATTTCGCCCTGAATCAGTGCCGCAAAGTCCATTTCAAAGTGGTGTAGATGAAGTAGCGTTTTTTTGCGATGCTGCACCTACATGTGTAGCTGCATCCATAAACCTTAAAAGGAACTTTTCGGTATTTTTCCACATCCAACTTTATCGAGGCAGGAGTTGGCCCGATACGGATGAGATGTGTCATGGTACTAGGAGAGATTAGTAGTTGATCCGGTTGCTTAGTCAGGATTATGGTGGGGGTGCTTACTAATCAGTATAGGGGAACATTTCTACCCTCTTAACCTCTATAATACCCACTAGAATCTCCCTAGTTTGGAATATTCTCCTCCTCAACAAACGACTTCAGTTCATTTCAATTAGAGTTGCTCAACTAACCTTGGATTTTTACTTGGGATATGGGTTCAAAGAACGAACATACAAACATCTAGGACCTTGTGACTATCGTTTTTAGCCATTATTTGGTTCCTGACTTCAATGTCTAACCCACCACAACACCCATGTAACCTCCTTCATCTATATAAACCCACCCTCTTCCCTCTAATTATCTCTCGAAAGTTTGTTTGCTGCAGCTCGGTCTAACGGCGGCGAACTTTGCTTCCAGAAATTATAGACGCTGGACATGTCTTAGAAAAGAGACTAGCTGGTACAGTGGTGGAAAAAGCAAGCTGGTGAGCTGATTTTTGAGATTTTGCAAATTCTGGAGGTTGGAGAGCTTAGTAAGCGGGTTTGTGGCTGGGAACCTCGGCTGGTTTATGATCGACAAAAAGTCGGGAAGAAACGGAACGTGAGGGAGGGCACGGATATGCAGGTTGGAGTGGAGTTGATCAGGACAAAAAAGATGATACCCTGAGGTGGTTTGGATCTTTGTTCACGCAGGAGAACTGTTCCAATAATACAATTAGACGCGTTAAGTAATATCAGAAATATTTGTTAGAACAAGTTCTCCGTCTCCATCGTGTTCAGTATCTGATTCAGAAGGAGAGTACTAAGACAGTGGGCAACGGATTGATTATCATAGTACAGTAGTATTATAGCAGGTGGTACAGCACGTCATCTAGTAGCTGTAACTTTTCATTGACTATTGTGTCTCCAACAACATGTCCAGACACCAAATCGAGAGCTGCGATAACCAATTCTGTCATTTAGGTACAGTAGTAGATGGTATCCATTAAGGAGTCTCGTGTGTTTCTCATAAGGCGAACAGAGGTCTTCGAGACCTCGGAGATCTCCTATACCTTTGAACAGTGAGACAAATGACTTCTTAACCTCTTAAATGTGTCATGAGAACTCCCCCTAACTCACTCAAAAATAGTTACAACGTAATGGCAGCTTTATTTCTATGATAGTACGGGCCTGTTCATCCAAAGTATACCTCTCTACACTCTCCTGTTACGCCTTTCCAAGTTTTGCATCAACATCGCCTTTTTTCCTTGACCATACAACTGCACTCAACTCCAGAAGGAATACCATCATCGACAAACTGACTTGACCGTTGTATTGCAACCAGAAGGGAGATTCGTTTAGTACCAATTATAACTCTCTCACGTCTTCTTGTACAATTTTAACACCGGAACTGTCATCTACAGTACACCTCGAAACTGCCCCTATCTCTCTCGGAAATACCTGTATACTTATGTCGATGATACCAAAATGTTCCCCAGGTCATTTCGATTCCAATGGTACCATATATTCCACCACTACTGCCTTCCTATCACTACTTTGCTGACAGAACCCCACTTTCAGCTTTTTACATAACTTTCCCTAACTTCTTCAGAAATATGCAGAGAACCACAGCGACTTGACCATTTAGTTTTTATGGGACTGTTTATCCCAAATATAGCTTTCAATACCTCTCTACTACATTTCTTCCCACTTTTGACAGCAACCCTTGCAACCCCCCTGTTCAATCTAGTGATCCTAACTCTCTCAGAAATACTCTCATCAACATAGCTACTTGACTGTCTTGTTCCTCATTTTCTGGGGAGTCTGACGGTAGCGTTCAACTCTTCTTCTCCACATCTTTCCACTTTTTACCACTGTAGTAACAATGAGAGATAGGACACCTCAAGCACCTCTATTCTAACTGCTACAGACAACACTAGTTGTGCAAGTCCTAGTACCGACATGTAAATAACACATGGGTTATCATCAGTCTGATTCTCTTGTATCAACTCTCTAGCCATTTCCAAGTCCATATACAGAGAAGTGATTTTGAACATCTATTAACAGCTACATATTACAATAAAATGATATCGCACATCGAAATCTGTGTGAATGAGCTAGTGCCGATTATTATACCACTTACTTCTTACTTCTGTAAGCCATTTGTGCCATTTACCATCAAGATAGAGCTGTATCATATTTAACGATATTATTTCAAATAATCCGCTAAAATGAAGAGAAATCAAATTAAATCAAAACACGCCAACAAATGTTAGGAGAACTTTGCTACTTGATTTCACAAGTCACAGCCACGAGCGTAGCGAGTGGTTGTGTTTTATTTGGTTTTATTTGGTTTTGTTTGGTTTTGTTTGGTTTTATTTTGTTTTGTTTTGTTTTGTTTTTTATTTTATTTTTATTTTTTTTTCTTTTTTTTTTGTGGACGCATAAGCCACAACCAAGCCACACGGTGTGTAAATGTATGCAATGGAACCCAAGACTGGTAAAAAGTGTGGACAAATATGAGGCTATCCTAGAATCAAAAATAATACTCTTCTCCAAGTTATACAATAAATATCACGATTAAAACCCAAAGACGGTCTATCTTTCTGGTGGCGTTCTTTGCTCTGGATGTGGACCCAGGCCTAAGTAAACATCCATATAAACCTCTTGGGATGGAGAACATTTTACTTGAGCAGAGAAGCAATCAAGATGAGAAATTCTCAAGATGGTAGAAGAGATGTATCCACAGAGGTAATAGTAGGACCAATATATCACCTGAGTACCATTCATCTGTAACATAAATAATAATTCAATCTTTCCCACTACCCTCAATTCCACATGGTATGTTTTCTTTCCCTCACATTAAACTTCACAAGGTTCAACATGCATGCCTCACCTCTTTGACTTGATCAAGGTGAATCTCTGCACCTTGTATCGCCAAAATGAACGTGAAATCCGAGGTCAAGCCCGAAGACGAAGATGTCAAGATTCCTCTGCCTCCCCTGGACCCTGAGGACGGCTCTTTCGACCTCGATACCGCAGGACTTGAAAACCGAGTGTGGCTAGTAAGACTGCCCAAGTTTCTGGTGGACAAATGGAGCCATCTGGACGAACACACAAACAAACGTCTGGGCCAGGTTTTGATCAAGGAAAACACAGCTCCCGGAGAGAAGCAAAAGGTGTCTTTGCGACTGAGTGACACGCCTGAAAACAGCGAGATTCCCCACGAATACGAGCTGGATATCGTCAAGGAGGTGGTCAACAACACGTTTGTGTTCACAGAAAAGGAGCAGAAGAAGGACAAGGACAAGGACAAGGCCAAGGAGGACACGACATCGGCAGCGTCGTCGTCGGGAGCAGGAAAGGTCACAAAGCCATCGGCATTTCCGTTTGCTCGAACCATCCCGAAAAAAACTGCTCTCGCAGGCCGAGTCATCCACGAATGCACCGTGGTGCCGTCGCTGAAGGACGCAAACTACAAAAAGGTGATTCAGAAGCGAAAAGAGCGGCTCCAACAGCCTCCTGCTGCCCGAGTTACGCTGCTCAACGATCTGCCTGGTGTCGTGGCTTCCTCAAACGCCCCCAACCTGCGTGGTACTGGTTCTCAGTCGCACTTCATGAAGGCCCAGAAGAAGGACATCAAGCTGGACGGAAAGGCCGTGCGAATCGAACGGTCTGCGCTGCTGGACATTCTCTTCAAGCTGTTCGAAGAGTACCCTTACTGGTCGCTCAAGGGTCTTAAGGAGCGAACCAAACAGCCCGAGGTCTATCTGCGAGAGGTGCTGGACAGCATGGCTGTTCTCAACAAGTCGGGTCCTTATGCTATGAAGTACTCGCTTCAGCAGGAGTACAAGCAGCTGTCCAACTCTGGTGCTGCTCAGGAGGAGGACGAGGCTGATGATGATGATGATGATGTTGAGATGGAGACGGTGTTATAGACAGGCTCGTAGACAGTCTCGTAGAGACTGTTGTAGAGGCTGTCGTAGAGGCTGTCTTGGAGAGACTGTCGTAGAGGCTGTCTTGGAGAGACTGTCTCTACTGTCTCTACTGTCTCTATTGTCTCTACTGTCTTTTAGACGGTCTTTTGGAGACTACTTAGCCTTGGAGTGAGTCAGTAAGACCGTCTTATAGATACCGTCTTGTCGAGACGCTCGCTATTGTTCGTACTCGTACTGTACTCACTTGCTACGCAAGTTCGTATGCTTTGGGGAATAAATAAGACTATAAATGAGTGAATAAATAGGTCGTTGGGTAAGTAGGGTATTCGTAACGTCGCTATTAAAAGACATCCTTGTCCCAGTTGAATACAGACAGACGAGGCTGATCAGACCTCTTCTTAGGCAGAGCTCGAGAAATCTGACGTCGTTGTTGCATCATCAGAGCTGCGTATTCAGGGTCTTCTTCGTCTGAAGAAGGTACTTCTGCCGCGTCTGAAAAAATGGACACAAAAGAAGTTGTTGAAGCCATAGATCCGCCGGAAATAGAGCGGATTTCAGTCTCCGGACGACCAGTATAGTATCTATCCAGTTGTCCGTACTTTTTCGGGCTTCTGGGGTTGAGAGAGGGACCAGGAGTAGTAGAGGGAACAGGAGAAGCAACAGAAACTGGAGCATACTGTTTAGGGACAGCAAAGGTGTTGAAAGGTGATTTCGTGGGAGATTTAGCAGGACTTTTCTGAGGTGATTTCTGTGGACTTTTCTGGGGACTTCTCTCGGAACTCTTCTGAACACTTCTAGTAGCTCTCTGAGGACTTCTCTGAGGTGATCTTTGAGGTGTTCTAACTGGACTCTTGCGTTCAGAGTCATCCTTCTTAGGAGACAACCGCTCCCAAACAGGAACGTTTCTCTGCGACTGTAACATATCCTTCTTAGGAGTCGATTCTCTCACAGGAGTCTCTCTACCGCCCATGAGATTATGACTGACTTGAGCAGCAGTCAGTTTCTTGTTGAGAGAACGTCTTTTTGGGGCGGGAATCGTGCTCGGTTTGTTGATTCTGTTAGCAGAGGTGCTCTGAAGAGGCTGCATTCGAGGAACTGAGCCCAGGAGACGTCCTGTTCGAGTAGTAGAAGATCCAACAGTGGAAGGACGTCCTGGGTTTCTCAGAGCGTTGAGATTGCCGCGGATACTGGTGGTATCGTTGCCAGCAGTCAGAGGACGTGTTCCAGGCCGAGGAGCAGACTGAACGATAGGTTGAGTCATGTTTCGTGTCTTTGTAGGAGAAGATTGGACACTTCTAGTAGAAGAGGCTGAAACGGATCGGGTAGACCGAACAGACCGGGTAACAGAGTCAGGAGCTCTAGACACTGAGACTGATCTCGAAACCGACTGAGGTGCCCTTCTTCTTGGCGTCTGAGCAACTTCCTGAGCCTGCATCTCCTGCAAATACGACTCTCCAAACACCAGAAACGGCTTATCATGTTCCTCCTCGTACGCCATAAGTTGCTCTTTCAAGCTGATCAACAGCCTGGGCATCTTTCTGGCAATCTGTTTTCGCATCTGTTCTTCTCTGAGCAGTCGTCCTGGATCTCCTCGTTGAGATTTGCCCATAAGTCTAGCTGGGTCTCGAGACGACTCTTCCAGATCCTTGGCATCCTGCAACAGCTGTTTGTGTTGTTTAATGAGCTCGAAAATCGGTTCGTTTTCAGTCAACTCGGCTTCTCTGGCTGCTATCTCCTTCTCGTGGACCTCCAACAGCGCTTCAGACGAGTCTTCAGACATGTAAAACGGCACAAACTCGCGTCTCTGGTCCTCCGAGTAGTACAACGAGTCCCAGATCGACTTGAGATTGTCTCTGGCTTCGGCAATAAACACTTCTAGATGCGCCTGTTTCTGCTGTCGCATTCTAAGCACCTCTGAATGCCACTTTTCCACCACCTGGGCCGTTTCTCCAGCTACTGTGCCTAGAAACCTGCTAATAACTCCCTCCTCCTCGTCCAATCGAGACCACAAATGCTCAACTTCAGCTCTGTACGTCTCAATGGTCTTCTGACGCTCTTCTCGCACCAGTTGCAGCTCCTTGAGCGTATCCTGAAGGTATGTAATTTTGGCACAAGTCAGAGCAAGAGGCACACTTCTGTGTTGGATAATGGTTTCGTCCAATTCACTGTTTTCCACGCCCAAAACAGTCCAATGCTCGTTGATTTCGGCCGCCAAAAAATCAATCTGCGACTTGCGAGACTCGTACTCCTCCTGACGACGTTCCAGATGCTCTTCTACGCCCTTGAGAACGTCCAGAGTCAGTCTGGGAGGCACACTTCCGTCCAAATCAACTCTCCACGAGTCTTCAGTGTGAGTCTCAGGACCCATAACTTGGTCCAGGTAGTCCAGCTTGTGGTGGACACGTCGTACAATGGCACTTCGCTCCTCAAAAACCTGCTCCAACTTGCTTCCAGACCGGTCCAGCCGTTCCAAAAGCTCCTTGTAGGGAGGTAAGATGGGTTCGTCAATAACAGCTACCAAACCACTAGCTCCAGTTACCCCGGCAGCAACGTCTGGTAACGACGATGTCTTGAGCGTTTTCAGACGAATCTGTTTGTCCACGCATTTTTGCTTGAGCTCGTCTCGATAGCTCTTTTCCTCCAAAAGTCGTATTTGTAGAGCTTCAACCAGCTGCTGGAAATGTAGACGTTCTTTTTCTTCTTTTTCCGCGTGCGAAAAGCCGATGTCGGAAAAAACCAGCTGCAGCTCGTTGGACAGCCGCTCCAGCTCGTTCTGGAGATACGAAGTTCGTCGTTTCATGGGTATTTTGAGAAGTTGTAGCGATGTGATGTCGGAACAATTAATTGTTGGAGCTTGTGATGATGATGCATGGTCCCAACCTTAACCCCAAGTAGACATGGGTAAACAAACACTATTAGAGTTTGTGGGAGGGCAGACCAGAACAGAATAATGCTGTAGAAAAACAGTATCGTATATATTATAAAATATTCATGGATATATAGACACAATTGATACAATTGATTCACGTGCTTACTAACGATCTACAGTCTTGTTTTCCTGTTTATGATTACTCATAAGCTGTTTCACCTGTTTCACCTGTTTCACCTGTTTCAGACTACAATATCATGTATCAGAATGTTTCATTGTAATATCGGAGCTATTTGCATATTTGGAGACGTCGATCAGACGTATCACTGCTGAGACTGTACGTTTAATATCACTTTTGTGACTCGAACTGCCAATCATGACGTGTGATGTGTGTGGAGATATTATGAGGAGTTGCCCAGTAACGGATTTGAAGGTGAGAGGTTTGGTGAGAGGTTTGGTGAGAGGTTTTCTAGGATCAAAAAAGGGAAAAGAAGAGGTACGAAATGTATGATATAGCTACAGTATGATTTTGCTACAGTATCATATGTATTATACCTTACTGACTGATTCGACTGGTAGGAACGACTCGTAGGATGTGGAGATCAGACGTAAAAGAAATGCTGTACTACTGTACTACGAGTAGGTGTATTTCTCTGTCTGTATATAAAATAATTTCAGCAGTTGTATTGATACGTACTATCCAGACATTACTTTTCAACATTTCATGTGTCAAAATAAAATCCCGATCTGTGCCAGTTTTGCTCCATCTAGAAATTGCATTGTTCATGCTATGCAAAATGATAACCCAAACGGTCTCTTTGATACTTCACGATCAAATGTCTTACAAGTGAGATCTCCTACTTTTTCAAAAAAGAGACATCGATCCAAAAATAGCCACTCGTTTGGCCAAATTTCGAAATAAACAACTTGTTAAGTTTCTGCCAAGTTGGTCATGTCTTCTGGAGTGCTTGAACCTCGTTCAATCTACTGTATACAGATCTGAGATAGATGTATCAAATTTAAGGACAATTGTGAGTTATCAAATGTCTCACTTCTTTGTGACCATCAACTTCTCAAGAGTATTCCTTACAACTGAGTCCTAGACTAGTAAGACTACAATCATCGCTTTGTATTCGTTCTGTTCTGATTTATTTCCTAGTTCGAAAATACAACTACTTTTTCCTAAATATTACCTGGTACTCCAGAAAACGTTTTCTATGATAGTGACTGGCGAGCTTCATGTTACTACCAGGTACCAAATGGTACGATACCTCGGTTGTCTCATATTGATTTGTTACAACCCAGAGTCCTTCAAGATTCAAACGAAGCTGTTGAAAAAACACCTCATTCGATTTCCAACTCCTTCATTTTGTGAAACAGAAATATGTCGATCGTTTTCCGTGCCAATGAGATGTGAAATTACTTATGGATTCCAGCCTATGTGTATCAAGACGATATACATCCAAGAAACCTATGTGGAGTTACTAGAGTGATACATATCATTAATTTTGACAGGTGGTAACTCAGAAGATGTACGAGTAGCTGTGAATGAGTTGAATATGATTCCTTTCGGTGTTTTATACAATTCAACTGACTCAGGATACACTCAGAAGTTTACGATATATTGTTAACAAATGCGTCGTCTGTATCGTCTCTATATTGTTAAACTTTAGTTAAAGAATAATCACCCAAGAACCACCCTCAAATGGCAAAAAAAGTACCCATAATAGTTCCATTTACCGTTAAAACACCTATACCCCTTCATCTACGCCCGCTTATTTCTCTTTTCTTTAATAAACCAACTCGACCCACCTCTCCGCTTAGTCAGCATATTAAGTTCACGCACTACACCATCTCACATCACCAACATTCAAAGACACTCTACCACTACCACCTCACGATAACACTCTACAACCGGTAAAATCACCTCTGACTGCAAATCAAAGTTGCCACGTCATCAATAACAAGCGTTCAAACACAAACACATTTTCCACAAACACAAAGACGCACAAAAACACACAAAAAATGGCTCGAAAAAAGAAGCAATCGGAAGGCAATGCCCAGTTGAAGAAGAAACAACAACAACTTGAAGAGTACTCCAGACAAACGCTCAACCACATTGCGCTGACTAACATTGACCAGAAAACCGGCCAGGTGTTTTTCAACTCGGCAATCTGCTCGGTATACAAGTTTTCCATGACCTCCAACACGTGGGAGAAGATGCCTGTTTTGGGGACATTATTCATCTACAGTCGACGAGTTGCTCCTGAAGATGAAACGGACCCTTACCCTTATGCTCTCATTATTCTCAACCGAACCAGTCCCGACAATTTTTCTCTGGGTCTGATTCCTCAAAATGTCTCTTATTACACCAACGCTGGGGTTCAAAAGGACTCAAACGACATTGCCGAGATGAACTGCAGTTTGGAAGACTCGTTTATTATGGTTTCGGCAAGTGACGGCCAGATGTATGGGTTGTGGTTGTTTGACGAGAAGGATAGAGATCCTGCTTTGAAGCTGATCAACTGGTGTCTGAATGAGAGTGGTCAGCAGCAGGGTCAGGGTCAGGGTCAGCAGCAGGTTCAGGGTCAGGGTCAGCAGCATCAGCAGGCTATTCAGGCAGTCTAGAGGGCTAGAGTGATGAAGTGGATCAAGTCAGGTACTTGAACCATTACTGTTATTTGGGGCAGGAGCAGGAGTTAATGTATACTAGAGGAACTGATTAGATAGCTGTCAAGGAAGAGGTGAGGCTACAACGAGTAAGGTAGCTACTACAAGTACAATAAATCGATAAGTTATACACGAGGAACAAATTAACAGTGCCTTGTACTCAATTACAAACATGTACAATACTACTTGTATCAAAAAAACATATGTCCAAGACCAACAAGAACCAACACCAAGAAACAACACTACGATATTAAAAAGACAAACCATCAAAGGACAATCTTATTTTTCATCTAAGACAAATGTTGAATCCAATGATGGGCTTATGAGTTGAAGTGTTATATGCAGTATGTCTAGGGGAAGGATCAAGTGTACTCAGCTCTTAATCTTACAATACATCAAACGTTGGTTGAACTAGACAATCGAGGAGGCTTACCATATACCGGATTAGTACCAATTACTCATTGTAGCTATTAGTTGTAATTCAGTATTGATAGCTGCAATATATCAAAAATTAACAAATAAATAACAGGTGGTATTGTCTTACAGGTGCCATACAGCGCTCATACTCATGCTCATTCAATTCATATAAAAATCAATTCATCAATAGTTATACTCAAAAGAAAGGTCACGTAACTACTGTACTAGCATTTCAGATCAGACGTAATCATGACCCAAGTGACGGAAGGAAGACGAAAGAAGACTGAAATACACTGAAATACACTGAAATACACTGAAATACACTGAAAATCAGGTCACAGGGTACTTTATCAATGTTCACTCTGTTCCTGTTCCTCTGTCCTAATAGTCATTTTTTCACTGGTCAGCCTCAGATATCTGATGGTGCAAGATAGGAGTTGTATATCTGTTCTGGAAGCTCTTCCTAATGAAATATCACGTAAGACACAATTTCTTGTTATAAATTCATTGACAAGTTACTTAACAGCACTAGAACTGCACTATCTATATATGTCTTTAAATCTCATAGCCAGTCCTCACTTTGCTTCTTCTTCATGATACACCAAGCCTCTGCTACTGTTATCAGAACCAAGATATTCCATTAAATCAGTTTCAAGTGGTTACTCTACTACTACCAATAATCAAATAATTGTCCAAAACCAAAAACCAATCTATTCCTTATACATACTACAATTACAATACTACACCTTTTTCTGAGTTGTAGCTATTGTAACACCAATTATCTATGTAGATCTTTGTGGCATAAAATGTGCCGTTTGAACTTACCTTGTACCAGTACCTAGCACTCATCCAGAGCTTTGTCCTCCTCTTACTTGTACCCTCATCTCCTCTTCCCCCAATCTCCCTCCCCCTCTCAATACCATACCTTAA
The DNA here is from genome assembly GCA_017639365.1 of Yarrowia sp. E02. Taxonomy (NCBI): domain Eukaryota; kingdom Fungi; phylum Ascomycota; class Dipodascomycetes; order Dipodascales; genus Yarrowia; species Yarrowia sp. E02. Next base: position 1,448,549 of record JAAQQX010000003.1, on the reverse strand, counting down.
TCTTCAGACAGGGCAATGATGGAAAAGTATCCGCCACTCTCCTTTTCTCGCTCCATGAACTCTCTCACCTTGTCGAGAGACAGCTTTGCCAGGGCGTCTTCTCCCTCCTGCAGCTGGCCCAGGTCAATGGGGCCCTTTCGTCGGCCGTCCAGCTCGTACAGATGGCCGTTTTTCTGCGACTTGACAAGTGCCACGTAGTGGAAGTCGATGGGGTCATCGGCGGCAGGAGCGTCTGTCTCGCCTTCATCGCACACAGAAGCGTGGGCAGCCTCAAACGGCTCAGAGTCCTCCAGAAGCTGTGCTCGAGCCTCGTTGGAGCTCAGAGCGTCGGATTGGGACACAATCTGGCCAATCAGACTGTCTGCGGGAACAGAGCTGGCAGGTAGGCCGTTTGCCACCGAATGAAGCAGCGCCATGGTGCCACAGGCATTGGTGATAGTTTGAGGCCACCAATTGGCACCTTCAGCTCGCCCCGAAGCCGGATCGTAGACTGCAGCAGCGGCATCAGCCTGTTTCCGGTACTCCTCGTACTCTTTGGAGATGGGAAAAACGAGAATAAGAGCTGCTACAGGCCGGGGGATAAAGGCCAGCAGCTCGGGTTCATCAATGGAAAAAACGTCGTGGAAAGAGCCCTTGGTCACGCCCCAGGCGTCGAGCAGGCCGCCAAAGACCTCGGGGTTGCACTCCAGCGGAACAAAAGACTTGGTCATGATGGTTTTGGGAGCGTGTCTTTTTTTTTCAGGTGGTTATAAGTGAGAAAAAGGCCAGATGGTGATGTCCAAAAAGAGGTGCAGGGTGGGGGAACCTTATTTGTACATTAATGCAGCCATCGGTTAGACAATATACAACGGGGACAATTAAGGTGGGTCCGTGTGGGTGAGCGACTTTCAGGTTAGGGCTGTATTATTGCCGTGGCATTTTATTTCTACGTCGTGGTATTATTTTCTTGTGTGTGGATAATACCCAGGGTGAGAGTGGAATAGGGGCAAAAGTGGAAAACAAAAACAAAAATAAAAACAAAAACAAAAATAAAAACAAAAACAAAAAGACACTAGTCGAAAAAGGGGATGCCATGCTCCTATGCTCCCATGCTGCTGCTGCTGGCGGAGCTGTTTCAGGGTCCGCAAACTCAGATCTCCCGGTTCTTTGGCCGGTGCAGACTTCCAGCTCTCTTCCCGTTCATTTCGCCTGGAATACCGACTCGTGCCTTTGGCTTTGGTTTGGCTTTGGGCCCCCCTTTGTTTCCAGCTAAATCTTGCATTGGGCGAACAAAAAGCAAACGGCAAAAAGCAACCCCCCAAACCAAATGCATCTTCTCCAACGCAGATTGTTTCTCCTTTTAAAAGAAGAAAGAAACGTCAACCTCACGGATATTACCAGACTGCTTTTTTTTCACCGCGCAGCGACACATGAAGCAGCCAAAACACTGCTGCAAAGAGCCACAAACACACAGAATATTCCTTCCAGCCACGTGGCCCCCAACAAGGTGTCCAATGACTGCTTCATTGTCAACACCCATATCTCGCTCCATGCAGCAGCCATAGCCAGTAAAGTTTGCCGACCAACGCCTAGAGACACTGCATCGCGTCTCCGGAGCGTGGGCCGGATGCGGAGGTGCGCTAGACTGGTCAGATCTCGCATACAGGCTGAGTCAGCGTCGGTGTGACGTGTCTGACGGTTTCAGGGGTAAAAGTGGAGGTCGAAAAAGTACTGGTCAGAGTGTGGCAAAAATATGCGGTTTCACACCGTTTGAATCTCATGCGTCTCTGATTAGCTCAAGATTTCAATTTCTTGCTTGTAAAAAATCTTATTGCCTGGAAAACAGGTTGCTCAACAAAGATGATACAGGAGCGTGGGAGAGCCAAAACACAATGCCGTGGCTTCGATTGGGTTAATCTGGTTCCGGGTATTGTCGTGGCGTCTTTGGATTGTTCGCTGGAGGTTTTTCGAGCCAGTTATGGCCTCGCTTAACGTTGTCCAGCTGGTGCCTGAACGGTCCAAAACTTAACATGGTGCTCAGGTGGTGGCCCGGTAGTCTTCAGAGGTATAACTAGTTTAGTAGTATCTGGATGTCCTTTTGTGTCCATTTTTGTCCATTTTTTTCCATTTTTGTCCATTTTCTTATTCAATTTTTCATTTAATTTTGCTTCAATTACCTTTCTCGATGCAAAAACACTTTTTTTCCCCCACCAACACAAGGCCGAACCGGAAAGCGATCCTGACCCTGTAAAAGCTTCGTGGGGGCATGTGAACCCTGCATCCGACCATCACTGCTTCTTCCGGCTATTTTTGCTTCTTTTTCGGGCCGGTCTTCTCGCGTTTAGAGCTTGATGAGGTGAACCAAACCAAGCTATGCATAGAGAAATCGATACATGGACGAGATTTGCTAAATAGAAGGTTGAGAGCCAAATATGCTGCTCTCTATATTGCTTTTTGGACCCTTAATATCTATAGCATACCTGTGATCTGAGTTCTGTTTCAAATTCGGCCGTACCAAACAGGTTGTGTAAACAGTGCAAAACGATCTCCACGATGTCAAACACTTGCTTGGCCAGCAGTCATCGTCGTACAGCCCATACTGAAACGTTTCCATCGGGTTATCCCGCTTCCTCGGTCTCACAGACACTGTATTGTCACACGCTGAGGTCGACGAAAAAGAGACATAACAGGAGCAATAAAAACAGTAGACAAATATCGTCTTTATTGCTCGGCACTAAATTCCGTCTCAAACAGTCTCAGCTAGTATTTCTCATTATCAGAAATTTATTCAATGTGTTTGCAGGGGCAGTCGTTCTCTGAGGATAAGACTAGGCTCAACTTGGGGATTTTTTGTCTGAAAAGGACCTGATGAAGGGGTAAACATCCTCCCTGTATGACCCCTGCCTTGATCTACAACTCCTTTTGTTTGCCACATCTTTTTCACATCGAATAGAGTCAACTACCTCTGGTTGCTGTTTTTAAGAATTTTAAAATCCGAGAAATAATTGTCAAAAAAGCCTACGATAACTTCTAGGCTTCGTAGAAGCAGTCAATTCATATCAATCATCACTCTAGCTCAGGTTTCTGGACTTTTTACCTTCTTATACAGCCGATTGGAGCCATCTCTATCCCACCCTAGAACATCGTAAAACTCCAATAACTGCCTTAGGAAGTGTTTTATAAGGCTAGACTGGTATACAAAGAGAATATATGCTTCCTATCTGTAGTATCATTAACTTCTTGGCCTTCCTTGACTCATGTTACAGTATACACATTCTAAAACTTTTCCATTGCTGCAACACATCGGTAAAAATCGTCCTACAACAAACATACGCCCGTTAAAAGCACCAAATGACCACCAAGCATCAATAATGAGTTCAATACACACCTCTCTGTCGATATTCCTCGCTCACATGACTTTTCTGGCTCTCTAAATACCTCCAACCAACATTTTTGAGTTGCGGTCTCAGCTGTTCTCTAGATCTGTCTTACAAACCCCACAGTACAATTGCATAATCATTAATGTTTATTAAATTATAAACCAAAACTGCTTGTTGATCAAAACTCCACACATCTACACCCTTTTACAACATCGCAGATACACTGATAGTATTCACACCCACCCAGCTACACTCCGCCCCACTACGACTACTCATGCCGCTGGCTAACCCTCATCTCCAGCTGACCCTCACCTTCCACCCCTTACCCACCTGCCTTTCATCGCCATTTCAGTTCCGTTTTCATCCCCTCCTGTCTTGCAATCAAGCCCCCAACTCCACTCCTCCCTTCCACCACCAAGAGCACCAACTTCTGTGCTCCAGACTCACCAGTTCCAAAATTATCATCGATAAAAAGTAATAAAAGAGCTCACGAACCGGTTCCGCCGAGAACGTGAGTGACGCCAGTCTGGTTTCGCCTCAGTGCGGCCATGATCCCCTCTGGGACGCGAAGGGTGACCGCAAAGTGTTTGAAACTGACTTGGATGTAGCGTCGTGTCCATAGACGAAGTCGCCAATGGACACGGGGTTTCCGGGGCACTCCCTATGAGACTCTGTCCCTGAGTTCATAGCATGCTTGGACCTGGGCGTGCTTAGCACACCCCCCATAAAAATGATTCCTCCCTGGGATTGAGATGCACCCGTGAGACAATGGCCGACTTTGCAGTTCCGACACCCTCGGCTTGCAGCAGTCATGTGGCACAAAGCTCCTCAGGCAGCACCCGTGGTCTGTTCTACCTCCGGTAGGAACTTGATCCAACGCCCGTCTGAGTTAGTATGGAGAAGAGAGTATCGTGGTTGTGTGTTGGCATGGCTTAGAGATATGGCAGAGTCAGGCACATTGTGCAACGAGTCATGTTTAGATGGCTGTCACATCTGGTACGTCTTTCACGATAGTGACGTGTCTGTCGACTCTTTTGCGGTATCTTTGTGTCGTGTCTGTTGTATGTTTGTGTCGATGAATAGTATCGCTGGGGAAATCGTTGGTCGGGGGTATCAGCTGTCAGAAATAAGTGTAGTCGGGTAAGATAACGTTTCTGATTGCTCTGGTATCATTCTTTTGGTCGTTTGGCGTTGATGAGTATTGTGGTGTGTTGTTGTTGGTTTGTTGTGTTTGTGTCACAAACAGTGTATTTGTGTCCCGACGGTGCCACACCTCTCCTGTTGCGCAAATCAAAGGGATAAAAAGCAGAGGTACTCACTGTTAGCGCCTCTTTCATAGCCGGCGCAAAAAGAACCGTTTCATTCGGTGTTCGAGACGATACACCTACTTCACGGATTCTTGGCGATGATGGTTAGGAAGAAGAGTGTAATCTGGATAAGAAGTATTTAGGGAGTATATATATATATATAAAAAATAGGAAATTAAGCTATAGGCCACAAGTTTATGGCAAAATAATTGCTTCCAAACTAGAAGTCCTTGAAACCAGTTATATACTGTAGATATCGACTCAAATGCTGCTGGTATTTGTTTTTTAGTTGCATTTAATGCATACTAAGGTTTTGATCTCATCTGGTCCCTGCATTATCAACGCTAAACTCAGTAATACCTCCAGTAATTAGTTAGGGCTCAACGAATTAAGCTATTCTATGCGGGTCAGGTGAGCGCTTTTGAGGTCACCTGACCACTCCACTAGTTTATGGCCCCTCTTTTTGGCGATTTAAGGTTACTCAACAATTGTTGAATTTACTCAACGGATTTGTTGGATCTGCGCATGAAAGGGACATATCTTCACTAAATATTAACTAAAATTAAAAATGTTTGTTTCAGCTATAGGAGCGGCTGTTAATATTGATAATCTGACACTTTACTTGGCTGTAATTTGCTGATTGAAGACGTTACACTAAATCCCTCACTTTACTCAACAGTTACTCAGCAGTTACTCAACAGATTTTGTCGCATAAACTAGCTGGAGTGGGGTCTGGTGAGCACTTGGGAGAGCCAAACAGGGTCAATATATAAGAGATCGTCTGTTTTATTGTTCATTAAAGGATATGAATATATTGGGAGAATAAAACAATCATTAAACCGACAGACAACCGTGACTTATCGTCATGATGAGACCAAATCGTTTTTAAGAATTTCTCATCACCAAAACACTTTGTGTCACTCATACGATGAGTGTTACACTAGTTATGTCATCCCAGGGGTCTATATATATGTACTCTATCTTCTCAGAGTTGGCTCTTCATTCTTTCTCCACACTATTTTGACTCTCTGAGCTAGTCAAAACTACTGGACGAAAAGCATCACCTCATCTCCACGCGCCACATCCTAACAGCAACTTCGTTACCCACAATCAGTACAATTGGGGCTGCGTAACCCGAGCAATATATTGCACTATGATCACTAATTTGCTCACTCAATGTCATCTTTGTGGCTCTATGAAGTCTCAATGGGGAGTTTTCCGCAACCAGATATATGTGGGCAAGTATGTCGCATAGTGCACTGCAGAGATATGCGTTGCTGCTGCGTGGAAAAAGTTCCTTCGACCAGAGAAGAAAGGGCTTAGCAGGGGAGATTGGGGCAGGAATACATCCACAGCAAGGATGTTGTCACTCGAGAGTCGCCACATGACCCTTTGGATGCAAACTTGAAACACAGTATCTGGTGATATCTTAAGGCTGGGAATTTGGGGATAATATTTCATGCTTTCGTTCAGGTTAATCCTTTCAACCATGATACTTCTTTCATTCTCTATTCCTCTGTAACACCTCAATCGCGCCATAAATTGAATGTGAGAGGTCAATTTGATTAGGTGGAAAAACGGACAATGAACTCTTACCTCGAGACCTTTCTGTACATTATTTTCAATAACCTGGTTCCATGTCCTTGTATCTGACCAGTGGCTCTATCGTATCCCAAAGAGGCAATATTCCAAACTGCATATAACTTTAAATCTTTGGTTCTAGAACAGGACTATGGTTGAGAGGAAAGAGCTCTGAGAGGAGGAGGAGACGTGGTCCTGGGTCCTTTATTGTTACAGGGTACCTTCAATGAGTATTATATCCTTCTCTGTGTATTTATATCTATTTTATTCGTTTTTTTAGCATTTATCGATATAAAAATTATAAAATACATTGCAGAAAAGAAACACTCAATTGACCCTGAATAAGTCCACTCTTCTGTTCTTAAAATAGAACCATTGTCTATGTAACTCCCTGCATCGTTACTATGGCCATGAGTTCTTTGTTTCTGAAACCTCATTGCTGGACGTTTGTCACGAAATCACAATATATAAGGCCCCTCTGTTTCCTACTTCTTCTCTATACAACCATTACACTCGTTCTACTTCCACCATGAAACCATTCTATCTGCTAGCACTGCAGTCTTTGCTCGTGCTTGCCAAAGAGGTCTCTTCTCCCTTGACCTCTTTGGAAGTCTACACCATTAACCGCCACAAACATGGCAGAGTGACTGCCCAGTGGATCTGGAACTTGGACTTTGAGCTGAGTCCCTCTTCTGACGACGTTCAGTCTGGTGACTACTTTACTTTTACTGTTGATGACCGAGCTCTTGTTCCTGACCACGACTTTGCTGTCCAGGACCAGGATGGCAACGACATTATGCAAGTGACAAACTCTGGAAACTCGTTTACTGCCACGTATACTCATGAGGTTGAGGGCAAGTCTGATCTGACTGGTCGGTTCAACTTTGAGGCTCCCTTTGACCGGTCTAAACTTGGCAAGGCTGAGGATATTACTGTTTCTGTTAAATCTGGCTCCCAGACTCTCTCTGACGACATCACCATTGACGCTAGTGTACAGGTTTCTGAGGCCACTGTTTTTGGACAGCGACAGGAAGAGTTTTTTGGATGGACTGTCAGACTGCCCCACTCTCCCTGGGACAGACTCCAGTTCACAGTCACCTTTCCGAACAAGGATTCCACTTTTACTACTGTTCAAAAACTCAAGGATAATCTGCGAATGAAGCTGTTGTACGGTGTTGATCAATTTGGACAGGCTTCCGAACTAAGTCTCATTAACCCTCATGACAACGATAAGCACTTTTCTGTGAGCCAGGCTGATTACCATACGTTTACCGGTCGACTCTTCAACTTTCCTTCCAACGGCGAGTACAACGTTGACCTGTCTTTCCTTTCCCTGATCAACAAGATTTCCTACATCTACCATATCAACATTGAGTGGACTCTGTGGTACGAGCCTGATGCTGATGAGGACACTCGATGGGTCAGAAGAGCCGACCGATCTGGATCTGCCCAAGGTGCTGCTGCTTTTATCTGTGAAGAGTGTGAGCCCGAAGGTGGAGGTTCTGCCACTGCAAAGTGTGAGTATAAAAACGACAAAACAACGATAACTACGACAACCAACTTCTTATTACACTACTAACTCAGCTACTACTTTTTATACCCCCGAGGCTCAGACTAGTCCCTCTACTGAGGAGCCTTCCACTACCATTGAAGTACCTTCTTCCACTACTGAGGAGCCTTCTACTACTGAAGAGCCCACTACTGCTCCTGAGACAACTGGAGAGCCTACTACTTCTCCTGAGACCACTGACCCCTGTGTGACCACCTCAGTCAGCACTTCTACTCCTCCCGATGGACCTCCTGTGACCACCACAGTTACCACCAACACTTGTGAGCCTAAGACAAGTGACCCAGTGACTACTGATCCTTGTGAGTCTGTAACTACCATTGTTAGCACTCCTGCTACCGGTGAGCCTACTACTTACACTGTCACCACACATGTTTGTTCTTCTGAGCCTACTCCTGAACCTCAGACTTCGGAGCCTAAGACTTCAGAGCCAGTCACTTCTGATCCTTGTGAGTCGGTTACAACTGTTGTTAGCACTCCTGCTACTGGAGAGCCTACCACTCATACTGTGACTACAAACATTTGTTCGTCTGATCCATCCTCTGAGCCCACTCCTGAACCTCAGACTTCGGACCCTTGTGAGTCTGTCACTACCATCGTGTCTACTCCTACTACCGGTGAACCCACTACTTACACTGTGACTACTAATCTTTGTTCTTCAGACCCAGTCACTGAGCCTGTTACTACTGACCCTTGTCACTCTGTCACTACCATTGTGTCTACCCCTTCCACTGGAGAGCCCACCACCTACACCGTCACCACTGATATTTGTTCTGATCCAGTGACCTCTCCTCAGACTGAACAGCCTCAGACCTCTCCTGAGACATCTGCTCCTGTCACTTCTCCCTCTCCTACCACCTGCGTTACCACAGTGACTACTACTGACCCCGATGGAAACCCTTCCACGACCACTATCACTACCGACCACTGTCCTCCTGCTTCCATCACTTACACCACTGTTGTTACGACAATCTCTTCCAGAACCGTCACTCTGACTGTTCCTTGTGACCCTGAAGAGACTGAGACTACTGAGACTACTGAGGAGCCCAAGACTTCTCCTGAGACTACTGAGACTCCTGTTCCTCAGACTTCTGTTCCTGAGACTGTCCCTGAGACCACTTCTTCTATTCCTGCTCCTCATACCACCAAGTCCACTCCTCCTGAGACCCCAGTTGAGACCACCCCCAAGTCGTCTGAGCCTGAAACTCCTGTTCCTCAGACCTCCTCTCCTAAGCCAGAGACTTCGGTTGAGTCCACTCCTCCTTCCACCTCGGTGCCTGAGACTCCTACCTTCCCTACATTCACTGGACCTCTTTTCCCCAGCCAGTCCACCGTCACTGTTCCTGTTGTCGAGACTGGAACCGTCACTGTTTGTGAAGACGAGGAGTGCACTACCACTCCTGAGGTTCCTGCTGAGACCACTCCTAAGGTTCCTGTGACTCCAGTTGAGTCCAAGCCCACTCCCAAGCCTACGACTGAGGTTCCTGAGGTTCCCGCTGAGTCTACCCCCAAGCCTGAGCCCAAGACTACTCCTGTGCCCAAGTCTGAGGAGCCTAAGACTACTCCCGAAGAACCCAAGACTACTCCTGAGACTCCTGCGGAGACAACTCCTAAGCCTGAGGAGCCCAAGACTACTCCTGTTACTCCTGAGCCCACTTCTGAGGTCCCTGAGAAGCCCGAGGAGCCTGTTGAGCCTACTCCCAAGCCCAAGACTACCCCCGAGCCTGAGGACCCTGTCTCTACTCCTAAGGAGCCTACTCCCAAGACCGAGGAGCCCAAGTCCACCCCTGAAGTCCCCAAGACTCCTGTTCCTGGGCCTACCAACCCTGTTGAACCTACCAAGCCTGCTGATCCTGTTGACCCTGTTCAGCCCACTGAGCCAGTTGGTCCTGTTATGCCTGAGCCCACTGAACCCACTGAGCCCGAAACTCCCCAGCACCCCGAGGAGCCTGATTCCGAGACTCCCGAACAGGCCAACTCTGCTGCTTCGGTCAAGTCGACCATGGCTCTGCTCATGGTTCCCTTCATCGCTCTCCTTGTTTAGGTACCGTTATAGATTCCAGTAAATTGTTACCAATGTACTCGAACAGTACGAGTAGTACTTGTAGATGTAATTGATCAAGTGTAGAAGAGGGGAACATTGGGTATGTGAACCAGAAGAAACACTTACTCTGTTTGAAGTTCCTGTCCTTTTGATCTGGTTTAAAAATGTAATAACCTCAGAAAAGATATCTTCTAATCCCGTAAAGAAAAGAATAGAAAATATAATCAAAAATAATTTTCCTCCAAAGGTATTTCGTAATAAATAATTGTTATCTTTCGTACTCGCGCATTTATGGCATTTAAACAAGGTGGTGCAATTAATGAGTTAAAAAAAGAATTAAAACAGTGCAAAAATACACCATAAAAGTAAAACGACAAAAAACCACACCCCTTGAACCCCTAATATCCACCTACATCAATAAAAACACCCTCCCGCCTCCATTCCTACAATTCACTTTTCCGGGGTTGCTTACTAACCGAGATTTACCTTAGTTCAATCGGCTTAAAAGGCTCTAAATCTAGACCCCAAACGTTCCAATAATGTCTTTGAAAGCACTGTAATTGTTCTCAGGATCGTCACATGACTTCCACCACAATATCACAATGTCTCACATGTTCAACTCCGGTGGTTGCCTTGGTTACAGTGCCCTCCTGCTTAGTCATCAATTAACCTTTGGCATCATGTCGTCGACAGGACGCATAACGCAACGTACCTCCAGTGTTCGTCGACAAAGCCACCACACACACATCTAGCACCGCACACAGCTCCGTCTGCTGTTTACTAACACTTTCACCACTTTCGCCGTCGCATTACGAAACACACAACAACCATGTCGCATGCTTTGAACGATGATCAGGTGAGTAGGAGAAGGGGAGGAGGAAAAAGGGATGGACGACAAGGAGGTCTGAGATAGGTTTGTGGACGAGGGAAGGGCTTGAGGGTAGTGGTTTTTGGGATGATGCAATTGGTGTGACTGGTTTGTTGTGGTCGATTGGGTGTTTCTCATACTATGAACTTCTCATACTATGACTTAGTTGTTTCATGAAGTTGGTTCATGGAGGTTGTTCATATGACAACAGCAGGGTATGGTGACATGAAGTGAGGTTTGAGGTTTGAGGTTTGAGGGTTGGGGATAATTGAATGTTGTCAGTTTTACGACTTTCAAAAAAATCCTGCCTCTGTTCTTCATTGCTGTACTATACACTACCCCTGTTGCCTCATGACGACTACATGATCGACGTTGTGTTCATGATCGATGTTGTTTTCCATACATGATCGTGTCAGTCAGTGTGAGAGCACTACATGGCCATTTGAGATGAACCACTACAAGGCCAATGTCAGTTATTACCCGTTGCGTCTATACCACTGTCCAAGGCATACCTAATGTCGATGTCAGTTGCCTCCATGTCAAAAAGATGAACCATTATATGGCCAAGGTCACTCTACCATTAGCGTCTGTGTCACTCGTCCAAGATGTGAATGGTTTGCGTCGTCCATACCTGTCGTCCATACGTATGTTGTTCATATGTTCATACGTATGTTGTTCATATGTTCATACGTATGTTGTTCATATGTTCATACGTATGTTGTTCATATGTTCATACGTATGTTGTTCATATGTTCATACGTATGTTGTTCATATGTTCATACGTATGTTGTTCATATGTTCATACGTATGTTGTTCATATGTTCATACGTATGTTGTTCATATGTTCATACGTATGTTGTTCATATGTTCATACGTATGTTGTTCATATGTTCATACGTATGTTGTTCATATGTTCATACGTATGTTGTTCATATGTTCATACGTATGTTGTTCATATGTTCATACGTATGTTGTTCATATGTTCATACGTATGTTGTTCATATGTTCATACGTATGTTGTTCATATGTTCATACGTATGTTGTTCATATGTTCATACGTATGTTGTTCATATGTTCATACGTATGTTGTTGTCCGTTCGTACCTACGGCACTCACTTCCGTACTAACATAGGTCGCCGGAGAGCTCCGAAAGATGGTCGACTTTATCCAAAAAGAAGCCGAGGAAAAGGCCAAGGAAATCGAGCTCAAGGCCAACGAGGAGTACGAAATCGAAAAGGCCAACATTGTGCGGGCCGAGAGCGCCAACATCGACAGCCAGTACGCCGCCAAGGCCAAGCAGGAGTCGCTGGCACAGCAGATCACCAAGTCCACCATCACCAACAAGGCCCGTCTGCGAGTTCTGGGTGCTCGACAGGAGGTGCTGGACCAGTACTACGAGGCTGCTGGCAAGCAGCTGCAGGACGCGTCCAAGGACAAGTCCAAGTACACCAAGGTGATCCAGGGGCTCGTGACCGAGGGTGCCTACACTCTTCTGGAGCCCGTCATCTACGTCCGAGCCCGAAAGGACGATCAGGATATCGCCAAGGGCACCTTTGACGCCGTGTCCAAGGCCTACGAGGAGCAGACTGGCTCCAAGGTTGAGGTCAAGCTTGACGAGGAGGTTCTGCCCGCGGAGTCTGCTGGAGGAGTCATCATTTTCAACGGCACCAAGAAGATTTCCGTCGACAACACTCTTGAGGAGCGTCTCAAGCTGCTGTTTGTTGAGAAGCTGCCTGCCATCAGAACCGACATTTTCGGACCTTCTCCCACCAGAAAGTTCTTTGATTAGTGTGGAGAGAGGTAAGGATGGTTTTAGAGCAGCTGGGGAAGGGTGTTTAAGGCACTCTGTCCTGGTTCATCAATAGTTTAACAGTATTTGTAATGGTGTGGGGGGTAGGATAGAGTGTACGATACGTAGTATCGTACATTTGCAAGTAACTGGATCGGTATTGTATCTAGTGACTGATACAGTATTGTATCTAACCGGTGCAGTATTGTAACTGGTACAGAGTATCTAGTGACTGGTACAGAGTAGTAACTGGTACAGAGTATCTAAATGACTGGTACAGTATTGTAACTGGTACAGTATCACATCATATCATCTCATATCATTCAGTATAAATATATTATTTCTAATTCTAATTACATGTCTCAGGTGAGACTCTAACGTGTTGTTAGTTGCAGTATCATGAACTGGCTCTCTTCCTCTTCCTCTTGTCTTCCTCTTGTCTCTAAAGTCTCTTTCGAATGTACTCCAAAACGGAAAAGAAAATGGCTCCGTTGATGGCGGTTCGAACACACGAGATGCTGAGACCCTTGTACAGACGTCGCTGGAACACGTCTCGCAGACTGTTGATTTTGACCGAGTCTTTATTCAGGTCCAGTTGCACTCCGTATTTGTGAGCCATGGCTGCTGCAACCACGTTTTTCTGATACACCGACTTGAGGGTATCGAGAGGGAAAATGATGGTCCAGGAGACGATTCCAGCACATGCTCCGGCAAAGGCCACGGCAATGTTTTGCACGTTTTCCGACTGTTTTCCAAACATTTTCTGGGCAACCACAATCTTGGCGATTTCGTACGTGGTAAAGTAGAAGCCTGTGGAAATGGAGTCTCGCATCAGATGGTATTTGTAGCCCGAGTACAGGCCTCGAACTCCGGCGCGTTGGAGGATTTCTTTTCCGGTTTCCATGACGGAATGTGGCTTGAATCCGTCCAGCTGGTTGATGTGGCCCCTTTGTTTTCCGCCGCGGTTTGCAGCTGGCGAGCCACAAGACCCTCGACCTGCGAACTGAGCTTGGTGAACTCGAACGGAGCAGAAATGAGAGTGCTACTGGCTCCGGCTATGGCTCCAGGCACAAGATAAAGAAGGGTCATTTTGAAGGACTGAAGCAGAAAATGGTCCACATGGGCTCCATTCATGACATGGTCGGGGTCATGCAGCATGGGAGGCAGCTGGAAATGAACTGACCAAATGTCTCGAGAAAGAGGCACCAGAGCAGCATATACTGATGCTCCTATGGTTCTGACCACACTGGTGGAAATCATAGGGGCCCAAATTCCTCGATAAAAGCCCTTGACTCCCTCATGTCGATACGTGTCGTAAATGACATGCCACGTGCCTCGGTAGTTGTATGTTTGCTGGCGAGTTTTGATCGAGTCCAGAGGAAAAGTGGCAGTTGTGGAAATGAGAGAACCAATGGTAGCTCCAATGGACGTCCGGTACTTGTGCACGGTTTCGTTGTTTTTCAGCTTGTTGAGAAACGCAAACGTCTCGGGGAAGTTGTACAGCGTTGGCGGCGCGGCCAGCTGGCCCTGGGGCATTTTCAGCGACATTTTCGAGGCTCTGGAGGTCAAGTTGAAGAGGTTTATGTAAATGTGAAATTTGCCGAGCACGTCCCGAAACCTTATTTGCACGTTGGGGGGAGTGCTAAAAGGTGTTGTGGAGGGTGTGGAGGAGATGAGATGGTGTGGATCTCTTGAGGAGGAGGATAGATATGTATTCCGGTTGGTTTTTATTTCAGGCAATCAAATTTTCGGCCGTTTAGACATTGTTTAAAAACACATGACTCTTAGGAAATGGAAGTTTATTTTAGAGTCTTTGGAGTCTCCAGGTTTGACGTGTTGGACACGTTTTAAATTGTCTCACTGTATATCGCTGGAATCTGCACAGTTTGGGGACCATTTCTGTCAACTTTTTTTCGCGCCAGCAGCGGTATTCCGCGTTTTAGACACTTTTCCCGAAATGCGGTTTTAAACGTTATATCTCAAAGATGTGCGAAAACGGATTACCCAACGGACTAGCGGCTAAATCCGTTATGTGCACTAAAATGAGGTATCCAACGGTTTCTCTACGTCGCGAACATGCCTCGGGTTGTCTTGGCGAGCGAGTAGCTGTTCTGGAGGGGTCAGTAGATGGTTTCTCGGACTTGTCGGAGATACGGATATGTAGGGTCTTAAAGAGAGGTTACGAGTATGTGGAGATTGTCTTGTGATCTGATAAGGAGGTGGGCACTTTTCGCGAAACAACCATAGACGTTCTTATATTAACACGCCAAATACACCGTTGAATAAATAGGGGATAGAGTTGCATTGTTTCTAAGCCACTTTTTGATCATCATTTATATCCGGTAGAAATGTCGAAAGGGGTTTTTTTTTGGTATTATAAGATGGCTGAAGAGATGGCTGGTATTGATATAATACTTTGCAGCCGTTTTTGTCGCTTTCCGTCAACTTTTCAGCGTCTTGGTTTGGTTACCCTGTCCCGAGAAATGAAACTCGCTTTTTTTTGTGATTCGCTTAAATGACGAGATTAATTTCGCGTTATCAATAAAATCAGCAATAATTCGCAATTTAATGTCTCCAGAAATCGAAACGCTGATACGTGACAGATCAGATGCCACTCATACGCTCTTGGGTTCGAAACCAGACGTCTCCATTCCTCAGTGACGTCACGAGACACTCACCAAGTCACCACGCACATCGCAGACGTTTCGAGGGTATTATTTCGCTGTACAGACCTCTGATGTCATTACGCTGCTTGTGTACGTCTCAAACGTGGTTGTCGAGTTTAGTCAGGATTGACCTAGGATGTCGATCTTTCTGTGGGATACTGTATAACTCGGTTGGTTTTGGTGTTAGAGGAATTCTGGACATATAGCTGGATTCGCAGCGAGTAGGAGAGAAGAATGGTTCCACTTTCAGGTCTATCTGGAGCGAATTGCGCAAGTTGACGTGACACTATGTTTCAGGATGTGCTGTCCTCAACGAAGTCTATCATCATATAGAGAGTGAGAAGGTAAAAAGAAGGAACAGATTGTGAATATGGCTATAGGACGGTCTAGAAATCGGCTTAGTAGTTCCTGACACGATTTGTCAGCATATGACCCCATTCACCGTGTTTGTGTTATTCCCCTCATTGTTTTCGGACCATTTGTCAGCATCTTGTGTTACAGAGCAGGTTGTATACTAGAGAGACGCATCATCTGACAGAAGAGGGGTTATTTGGGGTTGTAGGGCAGCTAGAAGAAATCTGAAGAGTGCATTTTGTTCGTAATGGTCTGAATACCCGGTTTATTGCTTTTATCCGTCTTTTTTAGCCCATCTCACTCCGTCACAAGACTTTCTTCCAACCTCAACACTACGGTCCAGAACGTCCCAATTGGAGTGCATGAGTCATTCGAGTCATGCCGAGGTCGCTAAGGTGTGTTTTAGAATACAACACTGATTGATTGACAGACGTAGAGAGAGATGAGGCATTTGTGTTCCTGCTCAAACTCGCTCATAACCTGTACATATCTCCCATATCTCCCCTGTTTCACTTATTCATGCTGGGATAAAAAGGATGATTTCTGACTCAAGACCCAGTCAGCATTTTAGATATTTTGGGGCATCATCAACAGAACAAGAGAACGTTTTTAGACACAGTTGAAACAACGTAGTTTCGGAAAATTGGTCTGGAAAAACTCGGAAAAATACCACCGTACTTCTCAGCCGCACTGGCTCCCTTCCCCCTGCCCTAAACCCCTTTCCACCGTCTTCTCAGCCCTTAAACACTCACTCAGCACTATGATCTCATTGCGCAATAGATATACATGCACGTGCATTTGGTGAGCACTCAGAACCTTGTTGGGGGAGGGAGCCCTAACCCTAAGGGCGTTCCATACGGTTCGACAGAGTAACCTTGCTGTCGATTATAACGCATATATAGCCCCCCCTCGGACCGCTCTTTTTCGAGTTCCTGTTTCTGTATCAACATTACACACAAACACACAATGTCTTCCAACTCTCTTGAACAGCTTAAGGCCGCCGGCACCACCGTTGTCACTGACACTGGTGAATTCGAGTGTGAGTATTGATTAATTGATGTTGCATTGACGTTGGTGACATTCAGTCATTGGCACAACATGGATCAAGTCGTGGTCAAGTTGTGATCAAGTCGTGACATGCAATTGACTCAATTGAGTATGCCATTGCCTGATGCCATTGCCTGCCATTGTCTGATGCCATTATCTGATGCTGATGCCATTGCCTATGCCATTACCTTCACTCTGTCATCACTTCAATCCACTAACCCAGCCATCGCCAAGTACAAGCCCCAGGATGCCACCACCAACCCCTCCCTGATCCTGGCTGCTTCCAAGAAGCCCGAGTACGCCAAGCTCATCGACGAGGCCGTCTCCTTCGCCAAGACCAAGTCCTCCGACCCCAAGGAGCAGGTCAACATTGCCCTGGACCAGCTGCTCATTGAGTTCGGCTCCGAGATTCTCAAGATTGTCCCCGGCCGAGTCTCCACCGAGGTCGACGCCCGACTCTCTTTCGATAAGGACGCCACCGTCAAGAAGGCTCTCCAGCTCATTGATCTCTACAAGGCCAAGGGCATCTCTTCCGACCGAATCCTCATCAAGATTGCCTCCACCTACGAGGGTATCCAGGCCGCCAAGGAGCTCGAGGCCAAGCACGGTATTCACTGCAACCTGACCCTGCTCTTCTCCTTCGTCCAGGCCGTTGCCTGTGCCGAGGCCAAGGTCACCCTCATCTCCCCCTTCGTTGGCCGAATTCTCGACTGGCACAAGGCCGCCACCGGCAAGACCTACGAGTCTGCTGAGGACCCCGGTGTCATCTCCGTCAAGAACATTTTCGACTACTACAAGAAGTTCGACTACAAGACCATTGTCATGGGTGCTTCTTTCCGAAACACCGGTGAGATCAAGGAGCTTGCTGGCTGCGACTTCCTGACCATCTCCCCCGGTCTGCTCGAGGAGCTGCTCAACTCCACCGAGCCCGTTCCCCAGAAGCTCTTCGCCGAGAAGGCCAAGGCTCTGGACATTGAGAAGAAGGCTTACCTCGACGAGGAGGCCATCTTCCGACGAGACTTCAACGAGGACCAGATGGCCACCGAGAAGCTCTCCGACGGTATCCGAAAGTTCGCTGCCGACGCCGTCACCCTCTCTCAGCTCATTGAGGCCAAGCTCTCTGCTTAAGCGTCTCTTTGATACTTTTATTTATGTATCCTAACAAGATAGATTGTTGATTTATTCGTTATTGTATCGTACGAGTACTTGTAGTTGTATTTCTGGTTGAACGTGTATTTGCATCACTGGTTTGAGAGATAAAATAGAGTTCCGATTGTCATATATGAAGTCGATTGAGCACCCCCAATGTGTGTTGAAAGAGGAGATATATTGTCTTCAGATATTCCGATAAATGTGCTGTTTTCACCAAAACAACTTCCTTCAAGCTCTATAGAGAACCGGGAAGGGCTAAAGACGTTTTAAGACATTTTTTAACAGATTTTTGAGGGTTTTATAAGATCCTACCATGTCGTGCTAATTAAAAGATATAGATCCCGGCCATGATATAGTCTACTGTAAAGACACTGTAAGGATACGAGTAAGTAGTGCATCCTTACAAGTAGTTTTGTTTTCAAAGATTGACAAGATTAAAGAAAGCCAGGTCTTTGGGTGGTCAAAATTGATGGAAGCAAAAAAGATGGCGACATCCGCAGGATTCGAACCTACGCGGGGAAACCCCAAGAGATTTCTAATCTCTCGCCTTAACCGCTCGGCCAGGATGCCTGAAATATACCTTGAAAAAGCGTTGAAACAACATATTCGTAAAAATGTGCTATTTCGGCCGCGAGCCTTTTAAACGGTTAATGAGTGGTATCATTGCAAATTAGAGACTCCGACTATCCTGGTTTCAAGGTTTGGCTATGTTATGATTCCTGTAGCATTCATAGTATTCCTCCAAAGTTGCCGAAAATCACCCAACTTTCGGACCATCTTCAGAATCGGTCTAAATCGGACAAATTTAGCGGGAAAAACGGTGTGCCGTGGTAGATGTGAGCTACTTTAGCAGATATTGAAGTCTCTGTTTGTGTCGCGTTTAGAACGGCTCAAATAAATGCCACAAATGTAGTGGTGTGAAGCTCAGTATGGTTGGAAGGAGATGTCAACAACACTAACAAAAGAAGATATATAAGTAAATACATACCACCGATACCTCTGAAGCATTAACACGTGTTTCAAGTTTTAAATGTCTTACTTTTTAGCATCTCAACGTTTTGTTCAACGCTTTTGGTGTTACCTACAAGAATATCTTCTCCACCGAGTTTACTGTAGATGGTATTTCCTCGAATCAAAAAAAGATGGGATGTACAAGTAATGTATCTTCAGAATAAAAAAAAAGGATAAACAAAAACCCACCTCTCTCCCCTACACCTCCATACAGTCATAATATATCACATACACTTTATAAATAGTCATCAATAGTACAAAGGGGTTGAGGTCCGTGGCATGAGAGTGTCGTGTCCTAGCTGCAACCGACGACACTTAGTAATAGTCCCCGGTATAAGCGTCGTACATGGCCTTTTCGTCCTGCGTGGGCTCCTCGGAAAACCGCTGCTCGGAGGGATCCTGTCCGTTGATTGGCACGTCGTAGGCAGCGTAGTACTCCTCCTGCTGCTGTTGCTGGGAGGGCGAGTTTGTCTCGGTGACGGGGTTTGAGCCTGCGGCTGCCGCAACAGCTGCCACCGTGGCACTTCCGTCTCCAGCAGGCAGCGTCTTCTTCTTTCTGTTCTCGCTGCGGTTCTCCTGCTTGTAGTTTTGGTTCTGACGGTACTTGGTGAGGTAGATTTTCAGAGCCTCGGCGTAGTTTTCAAAACCCAACGACAGCATGGCAAAGAGAATGTCCTCGCCATTGACGGTCTTTCGCTTTTCAGCAGCACACTTTTCCGACGCCTCCGAAGTGATGAAGGAAATGAACTCGGAAACACACTCCTGCATGCACTCCTTGGCTTCCTTGGACACCTTGGCGTTTTCGGGGAGTGCCGACTTCATGATTCGCGCCACGTTGGCTATTGGCAGCCACTTGTCCTGCTCTCGAAGCTCGAGTTCGTTGCCGGAGGAGGGCTTGGAGTCCGAGTCGGCCATGGTAAGTGTAGATGTATATGTGGTGGGGAAGGGTTAGGGGAAACGAGCGTCAATCAAGTTGGAAATGATCACGTGTCGATTCGGCGGCGTTGCAAAAGTCGTCCAGGTCACGGAAGAAAGGGTGAGTCTGGCGTTTCTCCAACAGTTCGCGTGAGTAAATGTTGTGTTGTATTAAAAGGTGCGCTTCGAAAACCTTAATTGGAAAAACCCTGAGCCAAAGTGGATGGCTGGTGCTGTGGATGGGTATATGAGCGAAGGAGGGGTGGGAGGGGGATGGGAGTGGTACAGTTGAAACGAACGGGTGAATGCGGTCATAATGGTACCAATAAAGTGGCAATTTGACCGATATTCACAAGTTGAGAATATCGAGCAATTCCTGCAGGAGTTTCGCAGACACATATAGAGGCTGAATATACAACAATTGGACACATACACTGCTTCTAACAGCAATCGCGCTCGTTTATCGCCCAAAACCATTCTCTCAAAGCTCAACTTCTATGTCGTGAACTGCACTCCACGTCGAACTGCACGTCGAACGGTGAAAATAAGGTTGTTTACATCTGCACCTAGGCACATGCATCGAGGAGTGATACAGTATCAGACGAAGAGAAAGGAATCCAGACCACTCATCCTCCTGAACAATGAAGGTGAAAATCAAACAGTGGAACGCCGTGAGCGTGTGGCAATGGGACGTGCCCAACGACGAGGTCTGTGGAATCTGTCGTGTACCGTTTGATGGAGTGTGTCCGGTCTGCAAGTATCCTGGAGACGATTGTCCTTTGAGTGAGTAACATGAATTCTTGACCAAATGACGATTGGCTAACACAGTCATTGGAAAATGCGCGCATTCGTTCCATCTGCATTGTCTACTCAAGTGGCTGGAAACAGAAACGTCCAAGGGTCTATGTCCCATGTGTCGACAACCGTTTGAGACTGCCGACGATGCTCAACAGCAGCAGCAGGTGGAAGAGACACAAAGATTGCATCATAATAATCGTCGGGTTTCCGAGGTGTAGTTTGTGGTGGTTGGAATCGGTTTATTTATTAATGCATGCTGCTCTGGCAGTTATTTATTCGATTTATGAGATACAGTGAGTATGGTGCCGACTGTAGGTGATTGTAGATTGTATGTGAAGTACTTGTAGCATACCAGATTCTAATGGGTCCCGAGTTGGTACTCAGACTATACAATCTATAGTACTCGTACTGTAATGCAAGTATTAGTGAGTTGGAGGTGGGGAGTACTGTATGTAGAGATGATAAAAGAGGTGCAAAGATAACGGGAGAAGTATAGACAGTACCCTTCGAGAAGTCTCGCTGGGAGGGAACCGCGTTTGAAGTCGACGTAGTTTTGCTAGTATTTTTGGACAAGTTAGGGGAGTCGTGTAGTGCTGGGCGGGGAGGTATATGAGGCGGAAAAAGCGGGTAAACAATGTAGAGTTGTAATGCTTGATACTAGGAGGATTATCAAGTCGGTGTGAGAATAGTAGTTTTGTTTATATTGTAATGGGCCCTGTTTTCCAAGACTTAGACGGATCCATATGAACTTGAGAAATTGACAATGTGAAGTAAAAAAACGGGACAAGCAGTAATAGGGCAGGGAGATAAGGTATCAATCATAAACTGCGTGTTTAGAACACACTGGTCAAGTCACCCTAGCTAACAGAGCATTTTTGGAAAAGCTCACATTCAGTTTTGTTAGCAAAAAAATGTAGGGAAAAGGTGGGGCCGTAAATCTTTTAAAAATATCAAGATCCATATACTGAGTTGATCAGCATAATACCAAAGACTGTGAGATTCTAATGATACCCCCTTCATACTTACGCAGCCTTTTTTGACAGAGTTGAGGACACTTGTGAATAGCTACTATCCCTCCTTCCCTTGGTATAGAACAGAACTTTCTCAGAAATATCCAGACAGAGAAGGGACCTAAACCAACGTAACGTATTCTACAGAGGCAGATGAATCCAACGGTACGCTATAATCCCCGTTTTTACCCTCCTACTCACTTTTAGCTCAACCCTCGACTTCTATGTTATAACACAACCGCGTCCAACTCTCTCAAAATTACTCTCATCGTCATGGCGACTTGTGCGCTGTATTCGAATTTGAATGGTGGTTCCAAAAATACCATACATGTTTCTCCCCGTATGTTTTTTCCAACTTTTAGCACTAATTCACAATTCTGCTCAACTACACAACAGAACGCATCTCACGCAGAAATACAAACATCGATCTGGGGAAGTCGACCTGGTGACAAAAACAGCAAACTACCCATTCCTCACGACCTTATAACTCCCTCGATATCGCGTTCAGGTTCCTACTCACTAACATCGCTCTACAAGTCAAATCCATTCGGTCACTTTCCCCCCTAACTCTTCTGAAAATAGCGGTATCTTTGTGCCGACTTGATCCTTATGTACCCTGGAGTCTAATGATCAAAATGATAGCCCTTTAGTACTTACCACTACCTCCTACCCAAGTTCTACCCCATCCATGTCAAGTCCACTAGATCAAACAAGCGTATCCAACGTGACCAAAAATACTGCCATCGATACGGCGACTTAACCAGTGTATTCCTTGGAGTCAGTATGATATATCTTTACCTTTCAATTGTCCATTAGCTCATTTCTCATACTTCTAACAAAGACACTCGTAAGACCCTAATGCTGCCTCCGCACATAACGGTTTCTAACTCAGTCAAAATTACCTACATCGTCACAGGGAGTTGACTAGCGTACTCAGGTGGACTGAGAGATCCTTTTGATACCCATATCACCTCTACCATTGCAAATGTAAACTTGCAGCACTGCCACCCCCAATTCTACTTCTTAACACAACAGTCTCCAATTCCTTCAAAAACAAGCAAACTACAATGACAAGTGAATCATAATGACTATAGAAACCAGGCTGTTCTATTTATACCATACACCTCTCGTTAACTTCCTCTTTCCCTATTTCCAGCCACACCCTCACTTGCACCAGAACGTACGAGAGTGACCAACTCTTCCAAAAAACCTCGTATGACTACAGGGATTTGTCTATCGTGTTCTTGAGCACTGCATGGTTATAATAATACCACATATGTCGTCTCAACTACCTCTTGTTAACTTTTAACTCCAATCACCTCCACCACTACCTCCACACTCAACTCCTTATTTTCTTCAGAAATATAGTCAGGGTTTGGGAGCTCTACCAGTGGATTATAAATGGGTATTCAATTCATATGGTGCCATTCGCTGCTCTTCTACAGCCTCTCCCCTACAGTAACCACTCCCGCCCTAATCCCACCAGAAGCACAACTGCCTACAGCTTCTTCAGAGATATTCTAAGAAGTTCAGCGACTTGGCCACTCTATTTTTATTACTGAGGGGACTCTTTTATTGCTCTTCATTCCTCTCCTACATCTCCTTTACACATTTGGACACCCATACCCCTAATACCATCTCCAAGCAGCACAGCCCTTTACTCGTTCGGAAATACTTGTTCAGCTAAAGAGTGTTGACCATTGAAATCCCCTAAGCATGGGGATTCCAATGGTACCATTCAAGACTCTGTTAGCATGTCCTGCCAACTTTTGACAGCCACTCTCGCAATTAGCATCTCAGTGAACAGGCCATAACTTTCTCAGAAATACACTTGCAGTCTTGGGAGCTTTATAGTTGTCTTCGTAAGACTCGTGGGATTCGAATGGGACCATTCAACCTTACATTGTTACTTCTTTTGAACTTTCAGTCCTTGCAATATCTTATCTACTACACCACGCAACTGCCTCCAACTCCAACAGAAACATATCTAGGAGGAGTGGGCAGATTAGGGAATACTGAGATTTAAGAAAACTAAGATTTATTCGATACATGTCGATGATTGTAGATTGTTGATTGTAGATTTTTGCACATGTGCCGATGATGTAGATTGTGATTGTGATTGGGCTAATATGAACCCTGACCAATACCCCTGACTAATAATACGAACCCTGACCAGAATACTTCGGGGCAGAAGAGTCTTCTCCGAGATCCAGATTTGCTTGAGGTGTCCATTTCTGGGCAGCAATCACCTGACGTCCTGAGGGCCACTCCTGGGCCAGCTCTGAAGGCGAAGGAACAATTTCAAACGAAAGACGATCGTTGTCAGCCTTGTAGTCGGCATGGTGGCGTTTCAACGTCTCCTTCAGCTGCGTCACTGGAGTGTAGAGAGCCGACTTTTGGGGAATCTTGATATCTTCCAGTTGCAGAATAGCAGCATAAGAAGCGCCCACAGCTTTGCCAATCTGGTTGTTTCCGTACGCCTGGATCGCCATGTGTTTGAAGACAAAGCCCTCAGCGACTCCTCGAGCTCGAGACAGCCACGAGAGCATGGAATCCAGAGTGCCTGAAGACGATGTAGACAAGTCTCTGTTTGAATCTGCAGAAGAAGCCGGAGTCAGACCAGCAGACCCGTCGTCCTTTTTCAGATTCAGTTTCTTGGACAGAGAAAACTTGCTGCTTTTTTCCTTGACCAGCCCAGTGACCAGTTTTCGTTTCGAGACAGGTTCGCCTAGAAGAGCAGAAGCAGTCTCAAACTGATCACGAGCAAAAATAGCAGTTCGCAGCAGCAACGAGCTCGAAAAGCCGCCGGAATTGGCACCCGCAGAAGGAGCACCACCGTCCAAATACGTCTCTGAATCGCACTTGTACAAAATGAGCATATGAGAAGAACCGCACAACATGTGGGAAAAAGCAGACATAGTAGCTGAGGTCAGATCTCGAGGAACAGAGGCTGGAGGCTCGCTGCTGATGATCTGGAAACTTCTGCATTGTCTCAAATAGTCCACAACGCCTCTAGCCTTACTAATATAGGCACTGGCATGTTTCCATCTATCCTCCTTGTCTCTAGCAACATACTGGTTGGCCAAAGTAGCCAAAGCCAGAGCGTATGTAAACAGCACCATGACGTACTCGTAACTGAGGCCGTGTAACGACGTTTTATTGGCCATGGAAGACTGCGACTGAAACGGAAGTCTCCAACAAGTGACTATCTGAGAAAGGAACCGGAAAGCTCCCTCATTATCCACAATGCTGCTCAGCTGAGACAGATACTCCTCCAGCGCCTTGATGACAGGCATAATGTCACCGTCCGGGTCGGTTCCGTTTGTTTTTTTCGCATGTTTGAGTTGTTCTCGAACCCTCGCTCGAGCAGAATCAGCGTTCTCAATAACCTGTTGGTACCGTTCAGAAGTGATATGCTGACTCAGCGACAGTGGGCTGGTCGTCGGGAGGTTGCCAGTGTATGACAAGCTCATTTTGATGAATAAGCTGTGAGTCTTTTGTTGTGTTTTGTTGTGTTTTGCTGTGTTTTCAGTTTCAGACGTATCTCGTCTATGGTCAAGTGGAGTGCTTGTAGACTGCAGGACATGCAACTCTATGTAGCTCTTGTATACGGTGCATCCGAACACACTTGTCGATACAAGACATAACGACACGGAATTGCACAAAAAACAGGCGCCATGGAAACCCCGCCGTATCTCAAGGTCCAGACACTGGCTCCAGATGTGCTGGAGGGAGCAACCATTACTTGCATTGAAGCGTGGGGTGAGTAGGAGGTGGAGGTGGTCAACGACTTTTAAAACGTCATTGAGGAGAAGATGGGGCTTGAGGAGCAGGAAATCGAACGAGGAGGACGAAGAGAACACGCTCGTTTTGTACCGATGGCAATAGCAGCTTTTTTGGCTGAGTATTGGGTGATATGGTGTTCTCCATGGTCATCAATATTGCCTCAATATGGCATCAATAAAGTCATTTCAAGGACTCTGTTAACACAGAAAACTCGCTCTATCTCGGAACCTCGGCCGGAGAAGTGCTGCACTTTTTCTGCGTACAAGACATCCAGGTTTCTTCGACGGAAAAAGGACGAGATATCGTGCCTCCACAGTACATCATAGCCAGCCGACAAAAGGTCCATGCTACTCGAACCCGAGCCGTAGACAAGATTGTGGTGCTTCCGCAGATCTCGCGAGCCCTGGTTCTCTCCAATTCCACCGTTTCTGTCTTTTCTGTGCCTGAATTTGCTCCTGCTTCGGGGTTTGGAAAAGTACGAGATGTGTTGGACTTGTGTGTTGACCAAAACATCACTACAGCTCTGTTAAAGAACCCGCTGGCCGCTACGACGTCTGTGCACGTTACTACATTCACCAAAAACACGATACGCATTATTAACGTGTCTGCCAACGGTCTCAAACTGGTCAAAGACGTCAGTTATGCCGAGGCTCTTACAGGAGTGAGAAGAGGTCGTCTTTGTCTTGTTGGAAACGCCAAAACGTACGATTTGGTCGACGTGGAGCGGGTGCGAAAAGTGCCGCTTTTTGAGGTCTGGAGTGGAGCTGATTCTGGAGCTGATCTCAAACCTCAGCCTGTTACTGCTCTGGTTGGTGACTCTGAGTTTCTGGTAGCTTGTGGAACACAAAAAGGCGATCCTGCTATGGGCATGATTATCAATAGTGATGGAGATATTTCTCGTGGAACGATTGCCTGGAACGACTATCCTACTTCTGTGGTAGTTGACTATCCCTTGGTAGGAGCTGTAGTAGGGCAGAAGGTGTGTTTTCACAATGTTGTTAACCAGGCAGAGGTGTTGATTGGTGATGGGGTGGAGAGAGACGATGCTAAGGAGGAGGAGAAGAAGGAGGGCAAAGAGGAGAGTCAGGAAGAGGAAGATTCTAGTGACAAGAAGGAAGACAACAAGGAGGAGAATGAGGACAAGAAGGAAGAGGAAGATTCTGGCGACAAAAAAGATACTGACAACAAGGACACAGTCTCCACCAGTGTCACATCCTCCAGTGCAACTCCTGAACCCTCTACACCCTCCTCAACAACCAAAGTAACCATCTCAAAAGTGCTCAAACAGTTTGAAATTCCGTTCCCTGAAATGATCGACAAACTGAGCCTCGTCGACGTTTACTCCAAGGACAAGAAGGAAGAATCGCCTAACGCTTCCAATCTCGCTGCCTGGTGCAAAACCTCGTCCAACATCTTCACCTACTCGGGAAATGGAGTCTTCACGTACATTTCCACGCCTCGTCTGTTTCATTTGGAGACTCTAGTCGAGCAGCAAAAGCTGGGAGAGCTGTACACCGAGCTGGAATCGTTTGGAGACGGAGATAGTGTCAATCCCGAGGCTGCAAAGTGTCAGAAAGAGTACCTGCAGCTTCTGGTGTGTCTGTCCCATTTGTCTCACGATAGACAGGCTGATTTCAAGCAGATTTGGACCAATTCTTTCCACGAGTACCTCCTGGACCTCAAGATTCTCATGTACATTTTCCATCCTGCGATTCTGGACAAGCTGGAGGTCCCCAACGGAGTTGTTACTGCCCTGGAGGTGTCCAAGAGTCTGGTTGCCCCTGGAGACGGGTCTGGAGACGCTGTGGCTCGAGATTGGTGGCAGACTTGCTACGATATTTGTCGGTACCATTTGCGAGACTCCAACACGGGTGATTTTCAAGGCAGATGGATGCTGGAGGTCTTTTCGTGTCAGTTGTTGGTGTCCAAGTGTGCCTCTGATCTTCTGAAAGAGGGTAAATCTTCTGATGACTCTTCTGACGCTGTTACCGACGCCATTATGCATCTTGTGGAGCACCAACTAGTCACAGACAAGGGTATTTCTGAGTCTGCCAAGATCCTGAGAGAACACAAAAAGTGGTATCCTTTGTCTCTGCTTGATTTGCGGGTCAACAAGATTGCTTCAGTGTGTGAAATCTGGCAGTCTATTCTGGCTGGTGATATTGACGAGCCTCTTTTCACTAACGGACCCAAACGTCTTTCTGCACTGCTCAAAACGTGCTCTGATAAAGAGCTGGTACGTGCCTATGGACTCTGGTTGGTGGACAAGTTCCCACAAGAAGGAGTGGCCATCTTTGTGGACCAAGATAGCTCCAATTCCGGCTCGAAAATCAAGTTCAACTCCAAGGAAGACAAGGACAAGATTTCCACCGCCATCAAGGCCATGCAGAACCAGGTGGCGTGGAAATCGTATCTTCAACAGATGCTGTTTGTGGAGGGCGAAGTCAGTATGGTTGGAGAGTACGTTGGATTGTTGATTGACGAGTGTATTTCTGAAATCAAAGATTCCAAGGTGGACGAGACTAGTGACTTGAATTCTGCTTACAAAGCATTGAATCCGCCCAAACGGTCGTATTTCGAGTACCTCAAGTCCAACAAGGGCTCTGATGCCGTTCTTACTAATCGTGTGGACATTATTCGCATGATTGACCGCGGTTTGTGTGGAAAAAAAAGAGAGAAGGAAGAAACGACTTTTAAGAAGGACAAAAAGTCTGGAGGTGTGTTTGGAGACACAAAGTGGCACTTTGACGTCAACTGGTCGGCTTCTCTGACTCTAGAAGACTACCTGTCGTTCCAGGAAAAGCTCATTCCGTACCAAAACCAGTTTCTGATGGAGCTGGTGATCATTTACGGTCAACTAGGAGATCACCAGAGATGCATTGACATGTTGGTTCATGATCTTACTGACTATCAGACTGCTATTGACTATTGTGCCAATGTTGACACTCTGGAGGAAGGTACTGCTGAGACTCTCAAACGGTCTCTTTTTGCACATCTGTTCAAACAGTTGTTGAAAAACACCTCTGGCCAGGAAACACAGGTCTACTACTGTCGCCATGTGATGGAAAAGTATGGAAATCATCTGGAAACCAAGTTTGTGCTCAACTCTGTGCCTTCTGATTGGCCCATTGAGATTCTCAACGGGTACCTGAAGAACGTGCTGCGACAGTTGACCAACGACAAGAACAAGAGTCTGATGATGAAGAGTCTGACTCGAAGCGAGAATGTCAGCATGACTAACCAGTTGACTACGTTGACGAGAATTGACGCCGAGGTCAGGAGGGAGTAGATGTATAGTAATGAATGATGAACAATATAAAGCTTGGTTGGTACTGTTTGAATCTCCTGGGATCGGAGAAAAGAACGGTGAAGTCTATCTTCCGATTGAACTATTATTGGAGGAGTTGTGTTCAGTTGTGTTGAAACTCCAGTTTATGGGGTTTTGTTGAAAATAAAAAAGAATTAAAAAAAACTGAAAAAAAAGGGAAAAGAAATAGGATGATATGGCATCAGCGACAATGTCTCCATCTCACTCAGTTCAGAAGTTGAACATGTATCTGGGTAAAAGTGCACTGGTATCTTGAATATTGTAAAATGAGTTGGTAAGTCAAGTAATAATATATTATCTGAACCTTAAATAAAAACTGAATCGCTAGCCTGACGCCCTCATGGGTATCCCTCTCAACCTGAGGTAGAGTACCAAGAGGGAACTCGTCGAGTTTGATCGATCTACCGGCTTATATTTCTGATATTCTTATCACGTGCTGAGATATGCTGAGATATGCAGGTGGTTTCAATTTAAAGTATTACAGTAGTTTAAATTGGCTATTAATATTAAAAAAGTTGTATCTGAGAACGGACCACCTATGGTAAAAGAAAGGGAGGCGTAAGTAATGCACAGGAGGGCTAGGGTCTGCGTGGGCTTGTGTTAGCAGGAACATTAACAAGAGATGGGCGTCTCTGTGTAAGTGGTAAGTACCACGCAACTCACCTGTAGTTTGGGGCTCAGCGCTTGGGTCTCCTTTCTCTTAACGATAATCGGGTAAAGTCTTTCTTAGGTCTGCCGTTAGTAAATTATCTTATGTGAACCTCTGCCTCCGTCCTCTCTCTCTAGCAACGATAGAGTCGATGACAGTACAAGGGGGAAACCTTTTACCAATTAGCCACATGTCTCATGTAGCTAGTCTGAGTCTAACGACACAGACGACATCGCGACTGGGGGTGGCTATTTCCGCGTTGGAGTACTCTGCAATGACTTCCTCCGAGCTGACTGTCGCTTGTCATGGGGCTGAGGACTGAAGTTGTTGTCACCAGAATCTTCAGTGGCGTAAACGTAACCAACACGTCACCAATCTTGTCGTAGATCCTCTGCACGGAAAGTGTTGCCGAATAACTGTAACTCACTTGATAAAAGATTCAGTATACTGAGGCTCCGTCTCACTTCTCCAGTCAGTCGGATACCTAGTAGCGTACCTGTTGGCTAGGTATGATACCAAATAGCTTTCAGAGATAAACACAATACATTAACAAAATAAGGGGGGTACTAGATATATACACAAATGGGTCATGAGGCTGTGACGACCGGGTAACACCCAATCGGGTAAAACATCCAGATAATAAGGGACAGAGTACGAAGACAGTAATCAGGTTAGGGTTTCCCATCATAAGTCTCATACCACCAAATAACAAGTTATTATAATTCTCTTAATACGGGCTTTAATCGACTTTAAGTTTGTGCCTTAACATGGACTTACAAGAAGATACCAGATAAGAAGATGGATTCTAAAGCTATGGAGAAGTAGAAATGGGCATTGAAATCACATAACTGAGAGCTCCATTTTGGTATCAAACACACCACGAAATAGGTTAATTCCTCACAATCAGGATGGTCCTTGGCAGTTAGACAGTCTTGTTGGAGTAGTAATTCATCTTCACGAGGCGTACTCGTACCAGTAGCTTATCTTCCGCTACTCATCCTATATCTACCCCCCACTTCTTCATTCTCCATGAACGAAGACATCTGTTCCGTCAATGCCGTATGTCATCGGCTCATGTGGTACGAACAGATTCCGGGCAAAATAATGAACCAGGAGAATGTAACTGTGTCATATCAGGATCTTCCCCGTAGTCTGAGGAACAACATGGTCAAATTGCCATAAAGATGGAGGTATTTTTGAGAGATTTAGAGGCAATTGTTTGGTAATAGAGGTATTGGGTGTATCAGTTTAAAAGCGGAATAAAGTATTTACAGAGGTGCACAGGATATTTAAACACTCCCCAGACTCGGACTATTACAATGGCCAACTTCCCAGGGTCTTGTGAGTATTTTTAAGGGAGTTGGAGAGAAGTGTTAGGACGGAGTAGAGCTGGGAGGTTACAGTAAAAGATGGACTGGGGATAGTGACGGGGGTTTAATGGGTACCAATCGACTCGTCCGAACCTCAAGAATACAATGGAGCAGTCACAATCGACCTGGAAGTAATTTTAGAGGTGTTAGATGGAGGTGTAAGGTCGGGCGTAGAAAATCGGCGTTAAACGAGGAAGCAAGAGTGCAAGAGAGATGTAAATGGTTTCATTGGAGCTGATCTACACTCAGAACCAAGTTAGTAAATCTCCATCATAGTACGAGTATTTCTAAGTATGCTGGAGCTACTCTGTGAGAAGTAGGAATCGAGAGTCTCTTCTTTTAATCTGTGTAAAGATAGGAGGGAGTAATTGAATGGTACCATTGGGATCGTAGACCAGGGAAGAATTAGAGTGCTACAACTAATGCCTCTCTTAGCTCTAGAGACTCCTTTCGCTTACCAAGTTATTCTTCTTCGGTGCTAACACGGCACATAACTCGCGCAAAAATACAGACATCGACCTGGAGAGTTGAGCATCTTGTTTTATGGAGCTATTAATCCCCAGAAGTATCACTTTTGTATTTCATCCAGTCTCCGACAACCTGTTTTCTTCCCACTCCACTTCTAGCTGTTCCCACACCTTCCCCTAATTTTGCTAAAACAGGCGTATTATAAATATAGACTTGACCATCGCATTCCTATGTGCTCGGATATTCTAAGGATACCATTGATATCTTGATTCACGTTTCTCTTTGTCCGGTGACACTCATCTTCACACTTCTACTTGACCATACAACTTCCTTAATCGCTTCAAAATTAGTACCATAACTTTGGCGAGTGAATCAACGTAGTCCTTGGGATGTAAGAATCCTATCTATTCAGTCAAATTACCACCCACAATGTCTGTTCTACTTTGAATGCCAAAACACACATTTTCTCTTTGACACAGCGTCGACCTCAAACGACTCAAAAATACTCGTATCACTATGGTGAGTCGACCATTGTGTTCCTTGAAGCCAGGTGGCCATAATGATACCATATATGTTTTCATTGCCACTTCATACCACATTTTTGACCCCGATCCAGTTCTACACCTGAATCCAACTCCTATTTAAAAACTGTGAAAACGTAGCAGTAGGGACTAAAAGGGTACCAAAATAATCAGTCAAACTCCAGGAATCTTTTGGTCAAATCGCCGTTACGATGGGAGTAATTCTGAGAGAGTTGGGACAGTTATCAGAGCAGATAGGGAAAAGTGTGTTTCAGTTTTAAAAGTGGTATAAACATAGTAGAAGAGAGAAGAAGGGTGCTACAGAGTCCATTTGGTCTATGAAACACTTTGGTCAAGTCCTTAAAAGCGTGGAAGTATTTCTGGCAAAGTTAGAGACTGTTGTATGATCCAGTAGGAGTGAGATGGTGTAAACTAAAACGGTGATAAGAAGTAGCAGGGAGGTTTTGTCGGTGCCATATGATAGTAATGACACCAATAAACACCATGGTCAAGTCCCCCTTGTCGTGGTGGTATTTTTGAAGAAGTTAGGTCAGTTCTACGTGGGGGGCAGAGAAGGGTGTAGTGTTGAGGTGGCTAAAGTGTGTAGGAAGAGGTGGGAGAGAGGTTTGGTAGTACCATTAGACTCGTCAGACACCAAGGAAGACGATAGTCAAGTCTCTGTGGCGATTCTGGCATTTTTGAGTGAATATCGGTGCGAGTATTTTCAGAGGAGTTAGGTCCCAAGGTAGAATTGAGTGGAAAGGGTTAGAAGTGTTGTAGTTAGAACCTGTGAAAAAGTGGTGGACGTAAGATGAAGTGTATTAAACAGATCGCTTGAACAAACGCCAAGATTTCTCAGCTGTGAGAGTACTTCTGAACGAGGTGGTGAAGTAGACTTGATGGAGGTGCTTTAAAATTGCTAGGAGGATGAAATAGATATATGTGTGGTGTCGTTGTAATCTCAAACGATTGAATAACACGTTGATGAAGTTCTCATACAGATACAAGTACTATTGACAAAGCTGGGGCAGCTCTATATGTGTGTGGAAAAAGACAAGGCGTGTTGGGGGAAGAAGGTGAGAGGTAATAGGAGAGAATTGAGAGCTATTATACAGTCTTCCTGAATCCTAATAACTCTATGATCCAGTCTTCATTACTATATGGGTATTTTTTAACGAGTTGTGCGACTTGTTATCAGGTGGTAGAGATGGAGAGTCTGTGCTAAAAAGCGGAATAAAAGTGGTAGGGGGTAAATGATGTGTTTTAAAGCATTTCTGACCCCCGTGAATACGATGTTGAAGTTCCTATGGCAATGCGGATACTTCTGGCAAGTTGAGGGAGTTCTGTTTTTGGAAGGTAACAATGAAAAGGTAGAAGAAGGAAAAAGGTAGAAACAGGTTGTTTGGTATCATTCGAATCAACTATCATTCAGAAATACTACTGTCGTAATACTGATGTTGGTATTGAAGGAATCTTCAGGAATCTTCAACTACTCTCTATTTACTAAGTTTTACAACAGTTCGCTTCGCCCACTGTTCTTCGCTTACTTTTAACAACAACAGTTCGCTTCGCTCACTGTTCATGGCTTATGACTATATACATTACTTGTCCTCCTTCATTTTGAGAGAGGCAATGGGGGTTTTTCCACTCACAATGTCCAGCAGAGTGGAGGCCTGCTCAGCATTAAGGGAGTAGTTCTTGTTGAGGTTGTGGACGACAAAGTCGGCCGAGTCGGTCTTGGCAGGCTTGGCGACTCCGGTGTTGAAAGTCGAGCCCTTGGACAGGTCAAAGGCGTCCTTGAACATCTTGGCCGTGTCAATCTTGGTGGACTTGGGTCGTCCCTCGGAGGTGATGAGGGTTGCAAAAGCCTTGGAAACCTGCTTGTTTTCCCAGTCCAGGTTGTCCAGGGCCTTTTGCAGTCGAGCGTTTTCAGAGACTGACAGAAAGTCGGTCAGCATCGAGTCGTCCTCAGCACCCTTCTTCTGAGCCTCCACTCTGCTGTCTCCGTCGTTTTTCTTGAACAGCTTTCGGGGCGCCTTTCGGTCCGCGTCGGCCTTGTATTTTCCGTACCGCTTGGGCACCACCTTTTTGTCCATGGGAGTTCGTCGTTTTCGAAACTTGTCTCGGGCCGAAGACGAGGCATCAAAGTTGGTCGAGGCAAAGTTGTCATTAACAACGTCAGAGTTGCCAAACTTGAGCCGTCGGTCCACCTTCTTCATGGTGTTTTCGCCGAGCGGCATTCGGCCCATGCCAGGAGCATACGACTCCTCCGACACGCTTTTCTTTCGCAGATTGAGCTTTTTCTTGGGCTTGAAGTCGCCAGTCTTCTGTCGGTCGTTTTTGATCGAGTCAACCACCCGGGCGTAGTTTTCCAGCCCGGGCTTGGAGGCGTTGCACACGGCCCGCGAGGTCGACAGGTGTCGCACACCACTGATACACGTTCGCAGGTTCATGGTTGTGGTGGTGATGTGTGATCTGGAGATGTGTGATCTGGTGGTTTTTCACAGCACGAAAAAAAGTTTCTTTCTGGAGAGATATTGGGATTGAGGGGGTTCGAACGGGGGGTTGGGAGATGAGGGTTGGGGTTCGAATCCGGGGTGTGTAGGTGGGGTTGGGAGATGGGAGGGGGTATTTACAACGATTAATGGATTGGATTGTATGAGAAAATAAGAAAAATAAGAAAAATAATAAAAAAGCACAAGAACGAGTACGAGTACCAGTGGAGGCTCTTCCCCCCTCCGACCCGAGAACCGAGACCGACTCCGATTTGTAAGATTCATTGAATGTCAATAGCCCGGCTAACTAGGTATATAGCTGTCAAAGTATCTTTAGAATAAAAAGGGGAGGGAGTAACGTCACCTTCATTCGATAATTGAAATTTCCCAAGAATCAAAAGAATTATGCTTAAAGAGTCAGAAAATGATTATGCTGGAAGGATAAAAAAGGAGAATATAATGAATTGAGTTGATAAACAACAATGTGAGATATGGGGTGTTTCATAAGGGAAAATGAGAGGGAAAAGAGGAAATAAATCTGAAAAATACAACAATAAAACGCACTAACCCTTAGAAGCTACATAACCGATCCATATGATCTACACCTGTTACAACCCCATACCTTAGCCCATTTTGGTTTCCTTTTTGGCTCCAGGGATATTATACGTTTCATTTTTGATTCTAGATACAGCCTCTTCTCTCACCCAACTAACCCCAGAAAAAAGTTCGGCTACCCGTGCTGCGACAAGATAGTTCAATTGGCTGCTTAATTCGAAATACGACATCTCAGTCGATCATAGATAGTTGGTGATAAGGGGTGTACCAGTACTTGTACGACAGTCAAGACTTCAATATCGAAGAATATAGCAATATAGAGACCTCCACAGTTCAACATCTACCAATGCAAACTGTTCAGCCTTCTAACGTGGACTAAGTGTTGGTATTCTCAAGACGTCTTGTCAACAATAAGACAGCAACTAACAGTAGTTAGTGTGGTTTTAGCTCCCCAGGGTAAGGACAAGTCAGACCCATGACTAACTATGGGGGGATATTATGGCTGGTTGGAGGGTTACAATCTGTCCAAAGACTCGTTTACCGTCCTTTTCTCGTCTTTTCAAATCTGACAGCTCTCCCCACAATCTCTACTAGTTGCTCAATCCGTCAAGACGCACAACCCACTCACAGAAGGTCTTGGCATGTAGCGTTGGTGGGCGATAAAATGACGTAAATTTCCTTGGCATAGCGCAAAAACAGCTTTCCTACCCCTCCTTCCAGCCGCATAACGCTAGCCGCGGTTTATAAGTCCACGGTCGCCGAGTTTTGCCTGTTTCATCTCCTCCGCGAGCATGAAATGGAAAACGAAGAGCTGACGAGCCTACAGACTCTGTTTGCGGCCTACTGCGAGGCGTACGAGAGCGGCAAGACGCTCAACCAGTTCACCACGACGGAATCGGAGCTCCAGGCCAAGGCCAAAAAGTACATTGAGCATGAAAACATGCTGCGACAGGTGCACCAAGCACACCTCCATCTTTCTGGAGGAGCTGTTCCTAAGGACGATGAAGAGCAGCTGAGTGACAGACTTCAAAAGGCGGACATTCCGAGTCTGTGGACTCTTCCTCACGGGCCTGAACGGATCATGAATGTGTCTGTGGCTCTGTATATTGTCTTTGGAGACAAGGTGGATCCGATTGCCTTTGCCTGTGCCAATGGGTGTACTCAGAACCACGAGTGGTGGTATTTGATGGAGTAGGGGAGGGGGACTAACTAATTGATACGAGTACGAAGTACGAGTGAGAGTGAGAGTGCGAATATGAGTTCTTGTTTGTAGTGTAGTTGTGGAGTGAAGATAGACATGGTGAACATGAAGAAACAGTACGAGTACAAGTATCGTAATGAAGCAGTAAAAGAAGCAGAAAGTAGATTGAGAGACAATTGCCACGGTTATCAGCATCTTGATGACATTTTATCACCAATTGTTATCTTATCTTTCTTTCTTTTCTTCTCATATCAACTGTCTTCTCATCCCTCTAACATTACTTAGAAGATCAAGTAACAAACCCTTACCTCAACAACTCCAAGTAATGTTCATAACTTATTGAAACTCACCACAACCACCCTCTCCACACATTCCAGACGCAAGAGGAAATCTAATGACTCTTTTCCTGCTAGAACCGCCATATCCTCTGATATCCACTAAAGACGCGTTTCATATAAAGTTGGCTTCAAGGCAGTGATTGGATGGCGGTATGGAACAAGTGTGGAAGAATCGGGCAGCAAGAAACGCAAGACGGGATATTTTCAACATGAAACATGACGTGTAAGGAGACAGTAGAAATTAGAGATAACAGCAGTAATAACAAGAACAGAAATACACTGTAAAAATCAGAACAGTTTGTTTTTTCTCTCAGGAATCGGTTTCATTCCCGTCCATACTCCTCCTCTCTCCTCCCCACATCGATTTCGTCATTTCTTTTGTTAACGTTTTTTCATCTTTTTCTTCTTTTTCTTCCTTCTCTTCGTAAATCGATTTCCGGCTTTCACATTGGAGCTCAACTGACTTTGACACTGCACAGCCCCGTTTACTGCGTGAAAGAGGCGTGGTGGGGCACAGAAAAGAGCCGAGAAATGAGGACACGTGACACAAACACCAGAAGCACACATACCACACAAATTCCAGTAGCCCAAGGGCCAACCCGAGTCGTACTAGTGACTCTCTCTAGCGACCCACACTAGATTACGTCATCTATAACCGAGTAGTTGAACCCAGAGTTAGATGTCCATAGCCTTTCGTCACATGTATCCCACATGAGTGCGTAGGTGAAGAAAGGTGTATTATAAAGAGTACGATACGATACTTATACTTGTACCAAGTATTACCCGTTTAATAAAGATGTCAGTCACCTCTTCTACTCCCATTCCCCTGATTCCGCTAGCTCTCGAAATGAGACATGTCTTGTTATGTCTCTCTGCCAACCCCAAAGAACTCCAATGCAGGGAGATTTACACACGAGTCTATGAAGGCAGGGGCAGTCCAGAACAGAATGGGGAGGGAAGAAATACCTACCAACCTGGCACCGTTCTGTACATAGGTAGGAGCTCCCCTTTGGTATAGGCACATACCAAAAACACATTATATGTGTAATTGTGCAAAAGTGCTTTGTTCATTTCACTCCACCCTCTCCACTAACGATATGAGACAATAGCAAGGTAAAATGTAGATGGAGAAAATGTGTAAAATTCGCCAAAATTCGCCAAAATTCGCCAAAATTCACCCAAAACTCCAGATCAGTACACAAACGCCACCCGACGACAAATACCCCCTCCATACCCCCTCCACACCCCTCCCACACCCTCACTCTCCCCCCTCGGCTCTCACTTGAGCGTCGGAGAGACCCATGTGCTCCAAAGCCTATTTAGCGATGGAGCGAGGATCACATGGAGTTGTGAGGCATGGGACAACAAGGCCGAGTGGAAGCTGAGGAAAGAGCTGGAAGAAATAAAAAAGACACGTGGCAAACCAATTGGTCACGTGACTTACCCTTCCGGTCTTTTCCCCCTGCTTACCAATCGCCCCTCTCGAAAATGCCGCACATGTCCGGAAAATAACATGGAGCAATAAAAATAAAATAAAAAAAAAGCTGGTGACTTGGGAGGACACCATACACGCCCAGCACAAAGCCTAAAATTGGCTTTTCCCTGGCAAGGTGTGCAGCTGGGACGCAAGCTGGAGGAGAGTCCAAATGTCTCTATAACTCAGAGCGGATTTAGCAATCTTAGTGAAGGGTAAAGAAACGCGTCCTCTTCCACGTCACTTTGCAACCCCGAGCCTGTCCTCTTCCATCGAGCCCGCCCGAGAGTCCGCAAAGCCCCCCACCACCCCCGCCATGTCACAGCCCAAAACGCTGGATCCCCGGGCCTCCCGGCCCCTCAGCTCCCAGATCCAGACTCAGGCGCCCCCAGTGCCGGCGTCGTACCAGGAGCAGCATCAGAGTGGTCGACCCACTTCTGCGTCGGCCCAGCAACCTCTTTCCGAGCCCACGTTGCAGGTTCAGAGTGAGTATCTATGTGAAAGACGTGACGAGACATGTGTGACGAGACAGACGAGACAGACGAGACAGAAGCGACATCAACGACACAGAAGCGACATCAACGACACAGAGACGACACCAACAGAGAGATACGGCACGGTCCAGGTTCTCGACAGATACCATATTGCATTGTTCGATGCAATTGAGATACCTATCAATAGGAGGATAAGTCCATGTTAAGGACACCAAACACCTTAAAATTACGTCTTCCTTATTTTACCACACCACAAGGCCCGTGCAATTCAACTCACCCTAAAATGATACCCCAAAAGTCCAAATCATACCCCGTTCGACCGTCGTTTCGACACCTGGTAAAATACTGTTTGTGTCACATGTTGCCCTCTTCTTCCTCTCTAACACAGACAATAACGTAGAACGGTCGATTGCACGACTCAAGATCGTGTCGACTCTCCGATCCAACGATCTGGAACGCATCCAGGCCATTTCCGAAGGCCCCCATGCCAACACGGAGCTCCGAAACGACCTGCTCGACATTGCCGTGCAGGTGTCCAACCTCGAGGTGGTCAAGTTTCTGCTGCAAAAGTACCCCGACATTGATGTCAACGCACAGACTGCTCCTTCCGACGAGGACTCCATCTACAACAAGACTCCCCTGCATCTAGCTGCCGAGCAGGGTCGAGACGAGGTGGTCTTGTTCCTTTTGCAGCAGCCCAACGTGGACGACACTCTTGTCGACTCGCTGGGACGCCAGCCCATGGAGGTGGCTCGGTACCCCGAGATAGCCGAGACCATCCAGACGGAACGAAACAAGTACGTTGAGAAGATTTCCAACGAGATGAAGGTGGCATTTGATCGAGGCGATCTGCAGACGATTGACGCGTTGCTGACCAACCCTCGATCGTCTTCTCTCCTCGATATCAACGGCCACAACCCCGAGACCGGATCTACAGTTCTCCACGACTTTGCACACAGACGCGACGCTCGAATGGTCGAGTTCATCTTGTCGCACGGAGGAGACCCGCTGGTTCGAAACAAGAACGGCCAGCTGCCCTCGGACCTGACCAAGGACGAGACCATTCGACAGATGCTGCAAAAGTCGACTGCCAAGCAGCAGGTGATTTCCGAGGCGGATATTGCCAACGGACCCCCCAAGCAGTCCAACCCTGCTCCGCAGATGAAGGGGTTCCTCAAAAAGTGGACCAACTTCACCTCCGGCTACAAGCTCAGATGGTTTGTGCTGGAGGACGGCGTGCTGTCCTACTACAAGAAGCAGGATAGTACTGACACCTGTCGAGGCTCCATCAACATGAAGAACGCGTACGTGCGGCTCGACAAGAGCGAAGACCTCAAGTTCGAGGTGGGCTCCAAGGTCCAGGGAGGCTACAAGTTCCATCTCAAGGCCAAGCATCATGTGGAGACCAACAAGTGGGTGTGGAACATTAGCAACGCCATCCGATGGGCCAAGGACCAGGAGGGCGGCGGCGTGACCAAGAGAAAGTCGCGAGCTGCCGTCGCAGGAGGTGCTGCAGGAGGTGCTGGTGCAGGTGCTGGTGCAAAGGGTGCTGGCACAGGAGCTTCTGGTCACAATAAATCCAGCAGCGTTTCTCATTCCCACAGTGCCTCTGCTGCTGGTGTTGGTGCTGCTGGTGCTGCAGCTGTTGCCGCGGCTGGTGCTGCTGGAGGTCTGGCTGGACACAACCTGCCTCCTCCTTCTGGCCCTCCCCCTGCCATTCCTGCTGCTTCTGCCGAACGACCCATTTCCACCTACAGCAACAACCAGCTGTCTCCCGCAGACATCACCACCGGATCTGCCTCTGTGCGGTCTCAGGCTGCTTCCTCTTCCGGTGCTCCCGACGAGGAAGTCGATCTGGAGGAATACGCATCCGACGACGATGACGACACAAACGACGCCGAGGATCTCGCCCAGATGGGAGCCCCCAACGACGCCGACTACGCGTTCATGGGCCGATCCATCGGTCTGGAGTTCAAGATGATCCGAAACGCGCTGACCATCCTGCTGCAGTCCAACGACAAGGGCGAGCTGAACCCCCGAAACCTGGGTCTTGGTCTCAAGGCTCTGGAAGACGGAGTTTCGCAGCTGGAGCGACTGCACCAGGAGTACACCGGCATGACCCAGACCCGAGAGGTGTACTACCAGCGACGTCTGGCTCGAGAGATCGACATTCAGCATCTCTGGGAGCAGAACGTGCAGAGTCTGGAGAAGGAGCATGAGAAGATCCAGCGAGAGCTGCATGAGGCCACCGTGGAGAAGAAGAAGGCCCGACGAAGTCTGCGAGAAGCGTACACTTCGTACCAGCGAAACTCCCTTTCTGGTGCCATGTCTCCCGATCCCTCTGTGCAGAACCTTCAGGGTTTTGCTTCTCCTCCTTTTGCTGAAGCTCCCGAGTTCTCTGACGATTCCGACGACGAGTTCTTTGACGCTGACGATTCCCAGCACATTCCCGAGATCCAGGAGCCCGGATTCGACTTTGAGGAGCCCCGGACCTCTACACCTATTGCAGGTGCTGCAGGTGCTGCTGTTGGCGGTATTGCCGGCGCAGCTGTCGGTGGTCTTGCTGCTGGTGGTCTTGCTGCTGGAGCTGTTGGCGGTCTTGCTGGAGGAGCTGTTGGAGGTCTTACTGGAGGCCATGTCTCTCGATCTGCTGCCCCCCAAGTTGCTCCTCCTGCTGCTCCCGTTGCCAGCGCCCCTCCTGTTCCCAAGTCCCGATTCGATCCCGGTCCTGCTGTTACTCATGGTGCTCCTCAGGAGCATGCTCTTGGCGCCCCTCAGGAGCATGCTGTTGGTGCTCCCCAGGCTGCTGCCCATCCCTTTGGTGCTGCTGTTGCCCAGGCCGAGGCTTACGAGGCTGTCGACGATGGTACCCAGGCCCAGCCTACCCAGCCTGCCAAGTCCATCAACGACAAGTCGCCTCTTGCCCAGACCCCTTACACCGAGCATCCTTCCTTTATGGGTGCTCATGGACAGTCTCAGCGAGCTCCTCAGCAGCACGTTCAGCCCAACCAGGCCCACGGTCATCCCCAGAGCCCTGCCCAGGCTGCTGCTGTGAGTGCCACTCAGGCCCACAACAAGGCTTACCAACCCGGCCACGCTCCCACAGCTTCTCGAGACTCTCACTACTCCCAGAGCTCCTCTCACTACGGCGAGGGTAGCCGACCTCAGTCTGTTCGGTCCATTGCTAGCCACGAGCGACCTCATTCGCATGGCAAGCAGCACAGCCAGTCTTATGGCCAGATGCCTCCTCCTGTTCCCCATGGACAGCCTACCCAGGCTCCTCAGGGCCACCCTCAGGCTCATCAGGCTCCTCAGGGTCAGGCTCCTCCTGTTCCCCAGTCTCAGGCCCCTCCTGTGCCCCATGGACAGCCTACCCAGGCTCCTCAGGGCCAGGCTCCTCAGGGCCAGGCTCCTCAGGGCCAGGCTCCTCAGGGCCAGCGACCTCCTATTCCTCAGACTCAGTCTGGCCACGGTGCTGGAGCTGCTGCTGCCGGCGTTGCTGCCGGAGCTGTTGGAGCTGGTGCTCTTGGCGCTGGTGCCGCTGCTGGATCTCAGTCTCAGTCTCAGGCCCAGCCCCAGGCCCAGTCTCAACCTCAGCAGAATGCTCAGCCTCAGACTCAGCCCCCTCAGCAGAAGAGTGCTCCGCCCCAGTCTGCTCCCAAGAAGGACGTGTCTCTGCCCTTTGGTACCGCTGACGTCAATCTTGACGTTGAAGGCCAGCAGGAGAAGTGGGAAGAGATTATTGACGAAAACTCGTTTGCTGGTTACGAGGATCCTCCTCGAAAGCAGCTGTCGATTTCTGCCGATAACCGACCCAAGGTGTCTCTGTGGGG
The DNA here is from genome assembly GCA_017639365.1 of Yarrowia sp. E02. Lineage (NCBI taxonomy): Eukaryota > Fungi > Ascomycota > Dipodascomycetes > Dipodascales > Yarrowia > Yarrowia sp. E02. Next base: position 1,406,569 of record JAAQQX010000003.1, on the reverse strand, counting down.
TATTCTCAAGAACCTGGTTGGTAAGGATATGACCAAGATGACTCTGCCCGTGTCTTTCAACGAGTGTTCGTCTCTGCTTCAGCGAGTGGCTGAGGATATGGAGTACACCGATCTGCTGGACCAGGCTCGAACGTTTGACGACTCTACCAAGCGAATGGCCTACGTTGCTGCGTTTGCTGCTTCCGAGTACGCTTCCACTACTCTGCGAGTGGCCAAGCCCTTCAACCCTCTTCTTGGTGAGACTTATGAGTATGCCCGACCCGACAAGAAGTTCCGATTCTTCAGTGAGCAGGTTTCGCATCATCCTCCCATTGGTGCTTGTCACGCCGAGTCTCCCTACTGGGACTACATGGGTGAGAGTAACGTCAAGTCCAAGTTCACTGGCCGAGCCTTTGATATCAACCCTCTTGGTACTCTGTTCCTGAACCTGCGACCCGACAATGCTCCCCCGGAGCTGTACACCTGGAAGAAGGTCAACACCCAGGTTGTTGGTATCATTACTGGTTCTCCTGTTGTTGACAACTACGGTGATATGAGCATTACCAACCACAATACTGGAGACACGTGTACTCTTCATTTCAAGGCTCGAGGATGGCGAGGAGCTGGTGCCTTTGAGGTCAAGGGTAACGTTGTGGACAAGAACGGCAACCCTCAGTGGACCGTTGGAGGCCACTGGCACGAAAAGTTCTTCCTCAAGAAGTACGGCTCCGAGTCCAAGGAGGTCATTTGGGAGGTCAACGCGCGACCCCCGGCCCCCTTCAACCTTACGCCGTTTGCTATTACTCTGAACGCTCTTCCCGACCGGCTCAAGCCGTGGTTGGCTCCCACTGACACTCGTCTTCGACCTGATCAGCGAGCCATGGAGGAGGCTCGATACGATGATGCTGCCACGGAGAAGAACCGAGTGGAGGAGAAGCAGCGAGCTGCGCGACGAGAGCGAGAGGCCAAGGGCGAGGTTTACAAGCCTCGGTTCTTCGAGGAGGCCAAGCATCCCGTTACTGGTGAGGCTTACTTCAAGTACAATGGCGAGTACTGGAAGGAGCGAGGTGAGAAGAAGTTCACTAATATGATGGATATTTTTTAATGTATAATAAATGATTGTTGTTTGATGGAGGGGCATATGGAGTGGCCAAGGTGCTCTTGTGAGTGGGAATGAGAGGGTATAGCTCTTGTGAGGAAGGAGTTGACGTAATTCAGTCCACCCCGGATCAGCACATTCCGCATAAGTAGGAGTATTGCATAAGTAGGAGTACTGATACACGTGCGGTATCGCGGTAGAGATCTGCCCCTGCCTTGCTTTCAAACTATTTTCGATGGCTGGGACAAGGAATTCGAGACTTGGCTAGTGGGAGGATCTATGAGGCTGTGCTATGGGTTCTAGAGTGTTATTTATAGATGTGAGGAGGAGTAGACAGGGTAGGTGTACGTTACTGTAGTGATAATGTACCTGGTACTGGTTCGTACTTGAACCCTGGTAGGAGGATCAGTTACTGTTCTATAGTTGTCTCCTGTTGTCTCTCCTGTTGAAGATCTATGAGACAAACTTCTAGATAGATTTATTCCCGGGATATGCAAGGCTGGGGGGTCTTGGCAGCCTAAGAGAGGCAGGGCTGAGTGCCAAGAATGTGGGGAGTCTTGAGAAAGGGGCGGTTGGGTCTTGGAGCGGAGTCCGTGGAATGTGTTTCAGGCGGTAGATAGTTTAGTGCGGGATTTTGGGTCAGGATGAGTAGGAGGTCAGGACGAGTAGGGCTGGTTGCAGGTTTACAGGTTATAGATTTACAGGTCAGGAGTTGCATCAGGAGATTTTCTGTTCTGTCATGCGCCATTTACTGCATCTGGAGTCACTGCAAGTCGAGTCAAACAGTCGAGTCAAAGAGCCAAGTCTCCGAGACTCCGACTGTCCCAAACGGGTTGTAAACAGGACTTTCGCAAACAGGAGAGTTGAGGTTGAGTTAGAGAGGTAGGGGTAGGTAGAGGCGTGGGGGTCAATTCATAATGGTTTTGTACATTGTCTATACTGTGTATGACGTACTGTTTGTGTCCATGACGTACTGGTCACTTGTACTTGTACTGGTACTCGCCCTTGGCACCTGACGGAACCTCTTATTGCCGTAGTTCCGCTATGATCCGGTTTCAAACGTGTTTTTGGTTTAGCAACTGGTTTGGGCGAAACTGAAAAGTTTGGACAGGCAAAAAAAGGTCACAGTTGAGGGAATTTGTACGCCGCGCCAAATAGCAATTGTAATTGTATTGGCGATTGAGTGTCGTCTGGGGATGCGGAATCGTAGTATTAGGCTTTCAGGGTTGGACAAAAATGCTTCCGAATTGTGAACTTGTCTACAGTGTCTTTGGTATATGTCCTGGAAGAGGGAGAAGGTTATAGGAGAGAAGGAGTATAGAGAAGGAGTATAGAGTGGTTATGAGTATTATGAGTATAAGGAGGTTATGAGTTAGGGGTTATGAGTGGAATTATACAGATTGTACAGGTCAGCAGTCTGAACATGTCCAAAAACATACGCCACAATTCTTCACTATACTATTTGGCACCAGCACTTCTATCCTGGCAAGTTTAAGATTCAAGATTAACGCCAGACGCGTGGCATGCTGGCAGGGACGAGGAGAATTTAGCTGGGATACGGACGCGTGAAAGTAAAGAGACCCTTGGCTTTGGCTTTGGCTTTGAGGTCTGGTACTGGTACATCCTGCCTTTTTTTCTTTTACCCTTTTTCCCTTCCACTTCAAACCCACCCCGTATTTCCTGTTGTGGTAGAGGCTGAACCTCGCACCACAGGTGTATGTCTAGCGAAATGGAACTTTGGAGCAAGACAGGAGAGAAGAGCAAAAGCTGTGTAAAATGACGTAAAAGGCTCGTGGAAGACCGTGGAAGGTCTCAGAAGAGTGCACGGGACGGTGGCTACCGGATCCACCCATTTTCCTACACCTGACAGCTCCAGGACACTACACAGCGGGTGGAGTCAAGTGACAAGAAGAGACACTCTAAAAAGAGCCAAGTCTCTGGACAAAGGGTAGTGCAAACTTTATGCTGTTTCTCCTTTGTTGTTTTGGTCTGGTAGGGGGGCAACAAACAGAGGCGTGGGTGGGACGTTGCAAGTGGGTCGTTTCACATGTCTGTTTGAAATGTGCAAAAATAGAAGAAGAAGGACGAAAAAAAAAACGGACAAAAAGTGCCAAAAAAAACGTGTTCTTGGCAGGTTATTTTTGCTGTCGCATTTAGACATACACAGCCACGATAGAGTGAGATAAGAACAGCAGGTAAGAATATTCGTACGATACCATACCTGGTATTTATAGGGAGACATATAAAAACAAATATAAAAACAAAAAAAATACCAACTCTTGTTTTTCCCCACGTTCACGATACTCAACTCTGAGACCATTTGTGTTCTTTTTTTTGCCTTCTCGTCTTCCTTGTTGTCTCGTCTGTTTTTACTTTTACTTTCAATCAAACTTTGCACGTTATCCTTGCCCCTCCTACACTGCCAACCTGCAACTCCGATTATATCTTCCCAGAGCTTATTTTCCGTACAAAAGGGACGAGATGGAACCCGGGTCCAGCGACAACATGTCTCGACAACTTGGTGAGTGGCGGTAGTGGGGGGGAAGAGAAGGCGGTTTCTACAGCAACGGCGGTTTCCGCGGCAACGCTTTTCGACAGCGTTAGCAGCAGCAAAATGCTTTTTCTACGCGACACGTCAAGTCTACATTCTAGAGACTCCAACATATCTACACCTAGAGAATCCAAACATATCATATCAATACTAACACAGGACCCCTAGAAAGACTCATGGCGGTGAGAGCCCAGCTCGGGCTGTACACCAACGTGTGGGTGTCTGCAGAGCTGGACCAGCCTGTGGAACTCAACATCCTGTACCAGGCCGTGGCCGACGTGATCATGGACGAACCCATGTTGGGCGTAGTGGTTACAGGAAACAAGGAGAAAGACCTACGATTTACCAAACTCAAGGGTATTCGAATATCCGACGCCGTGTCGTTGGAGCATTTGAATGAAGACAACATTGCCAACATTCACACCCAGCTTCATGACCTTCAGTTTGATCTCCAGGGAGATAAACCTCTCTGGAGAGTGTTTCCTATCCGACAAGGAAAAGAACTCGTCTTTGTCTACGACCACACTCCGTTGGACGGCATGTCTGGAGCTGCTGTTTGTGTCAAACTGGCCAAGGCGTGTCAAAATGTACGCACTCCTTCTGTTTCGCGTCATGACGTGGCTCTAGTGTCTGGAGCTCCTATTCCACCGCCTCTAGAAGGCCAGATGAACGTTTCTGTGCCTTATTGGAAGCTGTGTGTTGCTCTTATGGAAGAATACGCCAAGCCATTGTGCACTTTTGCTACTGCTTTGCGTCGTTTAGTCTACTCCAAAGAGGTGGACCAGTACCGGTTTGGAACGGGGCCCAAACACAGAAAGAAGTGGACGGGGCGATACTCGCTCATCGACATTGACAAGCCCACGACCAAACGGCTTCTGGACACGTGTCGTCAAAACGAACTGTCTGCTTCAGCCGTTCTTTTTGCCGTTCTAGTGTCAGCCTCCTCAGATACCCTCTACAGACACTATCCCGTGTCATCTTCCAAGATGCGGGCTTCTGCTCGTATTCCCTACAACGCACGACAGTTCATTCGCAAGGAGCATTTGCCGTCGTTGGGTTGTATGGTTGGAGACGCTGAACTACAGACAGTCGTTCCTCCACCTAAAAACGTGCAGAAAAAGGGCTACTACAGATCCAAAGAGTTCTACGACATTGCGCGCGGGTTCCGGACATCTGTGTTGGAAAACGTGGCCCGTTCGCGTCCTGATGACTGTCCTGCTGCCATGCACGATATTGGCATGATCCAGTTTGTGCCGTCGATCAAAGACTTTTTTGAATCGCACACCGAGGGAGCGGCTCGTTCGGAGCTCTTTTCCATCTCCAACCTGTGTGCCGTGGATGCCTGTGGCTCCAACATTGAACGGCTTCGTTTTTCGCAGTGCACAGGCGCCAACTGTGCGTTTTTGCAGTTTGGAGCTGTGGGAGTCAAGGGAGGAGCTCTCTCCATTTCGCTTTCTGCAGCAGACGACCCTGACGACTGTCTTGGCGATCTCACCAAAGAGGTGCAGCGGTTTGTGGACCAGCTGTAATCTTTCTTACGGTGAAATGATGATATTTATTATTGTTATCATACGTGCATTTTGCATTTTTTCCCTGAGGGGACGCGGCGGCAACTTGAGCGGTTTGAAACTGCTCCACCGTGGCCTAGCAGCCATGATATTTATACGCGCATGATGATGACTTGAGTAGACCGGCGAGTCTGCTCCACAACGTCTACTTAGATAGACCCAGGAAACTGGATTGGGCATAGATAATACAGGAAAGGATTATGGTACTTGTAGAGGTGTTGACCTTGGGTGCGTAATTGTACTTTGAAAGGCGTAGACTGAATTGTACTGTAAACAGAACGCGTAAACAAACACGTATTGTATAACTTTTACAGTGAAGAAGTTAGATGGATGTAGGGACAGGATATTTGTTCAGGGTTCGATACTGAACACTGAGCAAGGCTTCTGTTGATGGTACAAATTTGTAATTTATTTGTATCAGACTCTCAGGTGCTGGAGATGTTCACAGGACATGTTGAAGAGGTTACTTGATGTAGAGCACTATGAAGGCCAATATCAGAAAGTAGAGCCTTTGTTTGGACTTGCCGTCTTGTAGAAGGTGATATTTGATGTATCAATGTCTTTGGAATAAATCTATTTATTCTACAACACTTACTGCATAGTTGTATCAGATCTAAGATGGAACACTGTAACTAAACAACCAAGTGTCACATCTGTAACTAGCAAGGTAACACTGATATTTCAGCGTTGTATCAGGGTCAAAATCTTGGTGATATCCAAATACTGTAGTTTCCGAGATAACTACGAGTGCTGTTCTCCTCAGTATCATTACATCATTAATTCTTCTCCTTCACTACAATTACGTCATTATCTCCGCTCTCAATTTCTTTACGACAATTATTATACAACACACTTATTGCTATTCTTTGTCCATAAAACATTTCCAGCTAAGACTTCCCCACTTGTAGAGCAAAAATACTTGGACGATGATGTCATATACTGCAGAATACCACCTCTCAACCACGTGGACCTGTACTCTCAGTAATTATCATAAATCACAAGCATCTCTCGAGCACATAGCTGGTCGTATTTTTAGCACCCAGTCCACGGCTGGTACCTCGAGACTCTATGAGGGTTTTTATTTTATTTTTCTCCGCGCAAGTTTGAAGTCAAGCGAAGTCAAGTCGAGACCAAAGTCTGAGTCTACAAGGACAACCTTGTAACATGTACCTGGAGACTCCTTAGGTTGCTACAAGACGAAAACCGTTTATGACTCGGTTCTGTTGTAGCCGTGGTATGTTACAGTGAGGTTGCTACGTTGCTACCTTCAAAGCCGTTGAGCGGTGCGCCATTTATGTCTTGGCAGCGAGGCTAGACGGGCTTGCCGGGCTTGGCGTCTTGGCACTCTTGGCGCCAGGCAGACATTCTTTACCCCCACCTCCTAATCTGGCGATCCCCGCCTCGGTAAGGCGTCAACATGTCTTACTGCACGACTAGCTCAAGCTCCGGAGCTGTAGCTAGAGCGGTATGTAGAGACGTGTTTACCTCTTGGTTTAATTCCTGGTTTTTTTTGAACTTAGTAAATTGGAAAGGTCTACATCCCTTGGAAGTTAGAGGGATCTTCTGGCTGTGAGGACTGAGATGTGTGTTGTTTTGAGTTGTAAAAAGAAACTGGTGACCTTGTCTGGGGTGATCTTTTTGAGCTGATCTGGAAACAATTGCTGTCCAATAGTAAAGAGAAGAATACTTGAGTGTAGACTGTAGTCCTGGAAAGAGGTGAGACAGTTTTCGGTGTATTGAACTGGTTAAAGGAGTATGTTGTACCAGTACGAACTTGTACATCTCTACCCTTTGAGTAAGGTCTGACATGTTACCTAAGAGCAAAGGTCACTGAAAAAACTGCACAAGTTGGTACGATTGACGTCACAAAAGCCCTTCGAGTATTAACGACTTATGCACATCCACTCAGTTCTGACCACGTGAGTACGCACTTCTATGAGCGATTTTAGTGAGATGGTACAAGGCTGAGACAAGGTGAGAGTTGATGGACTGGCATGATTTCTGCTGGAAAATCTTGGCAGGGGTCCAAATCACATGGCTGGGTGTTTGGAAGCGTCCAGAGCCTTGCCAGAGATCGCTGGGGTTTTGGGGAGTTTTTTTTCCTTCATGAGTCTCACCATAAAGTCACGATATATGTTGTCCATGTGAGAGGTATACTTGTAATTTGGATCCTAAAAATGGAGAAAAAAGCTGAATGGAGATTTCAAGGGGATAATCGAGGAGAACACGGCCAAATGGACTGCTCAGAGCTGTTGTTTTATCCCTCTACGTTTTTTGAGCCCTTTTTACACCTGGTTGTACCTTTACCTATACTCTACTTTCTGACCTTGTACTTCAAACCCAGCACAAATCCCAACTCTGCGAGTAGGTATTTTTCGGATCTATCCGGACAGATGCACGACTCTAGCCGCTCTATTCCGTCGGACCAGCCGTCCAGAACCCTCGTGGAAAAGTTGCTCGAAATGCACAAGTCAGCTGAGATGCGCGGGAAAATCACTCAAGACGTGCAGGATGTGGAATTCGGATTTTCCACGGCTCTATACATGATCAGGTGAGCGTGTATATCCAGGGCGTCATCTTCTGATTCACATGCGGTATTTTTCCACCAGGAATCAGATTTAGTATGTTTTTGGTGGTGGTGTTTTAGGAGATACACTGTACTGGTTTCTAAGTATAGACACTGTACAACTTCAAAATGTTGTATACTCCACTGTGGAATTGAAAATGCGTCTTCACTCCAGGCTGTTGTTTCCATTTCAAAAACCAACCATCTCCATTTATTCTACACAATTGAAGTCCATTATTCAAATAAAATCAAAGGCTCAAAGTGCTATGACGTATCTCGTCGCCAAGCCCCCACCTGATCCACAATAGCTACCAATGGTAGTCTCGTCGTCATACGCCCGTTATAACTCCCCGTTGAAGCTAGTGCCTAGTTCTAGAACCATCTAGAGCCCTCGTCATAGCATAATACCTCGTCATCGTACCTCGTTAATGCAAGATTATGCAAAACTCTACACAGAATACGCAGTCTAGATGAGGGGGGCTTGGCAGAAGTAGGAAAGGTCATGTGAGTAGTTTTAATGACGATTATGGGTTGGACTGACACTTGTACCTACACCGTTTTTATTAGTGGGCACGTTAAAACCGTTGTCACATGCTGAAGGGTGGTGAAACATAACTGTCTTAGTTAGAAACACCATTAAGACGTTGACTAGTAGATTTCCCGGAGTGAGACTACTATAGAGAGATGACCAGAAGGGCCGTTTCAATCTAGTTCAACTGAGACTTCCAAAAGCAGGAATGGTACCGAGGATGACAGTGTAAAGAGGTTAACGGTCCTCATCTCTGAAACTGAACAAAAATGATCTGAAATTCCTTCATCTGTAATTTAGGACCCCTACATATAATTTGATTGATGCGATAGTACTTCTACCACCAGACAGACCTACAGTATCTAACTGTACAGTACCCCGAATGTCTAGGATACCTTTTTCTCACTTTAAACACCAACACTCATATTTGGCTTGGTCATACAACTGCCCCCAAAACCTGCAAGAATATTCGTGGCATTAAGGGGACATAAGGATGGTATTCTTGTGACTCTGATGACCAGTTCAGTACCATTTGAGTCCACTTTACTGCTTCTTCACGGATTCTATCAGTAACACTCGTATATTGCACATTCAAAGAATAGCCCCTAACTTGTTCAAAAATATCCCTATAGCGTTGGCGACTTATTCAGCGTAATAGTAATCCCGACAGAAACTCAGCAATACCTCCAATATCTTGTTTGCTATCTCTTGTCCTCTTTTAGCCCCAATACTCCAAATCTATCTATTCACATAACTGCCCCTGGCTCATACAAAACTATATACATGCCTATAGCAAGTTGTCTCCTGTACTCACACAGTGTTTCTGCTTCTCTTGATACCACTAATGTCTACCCTTCTACCTCTTGCCCACTTTTGACCCAATACACCCAATTCCACCTAGACACTCAACTGCCCTCAACTCGGTCAGAAATAGTCTAATAACCAAGGGGACTTGACCATAGTGTTTTCCAATATCCATAGACTTGGATAACACCCCCAACTCTCTCGTTTTACATCTTACCCACTTGTCACACCTGAACACCTTATGCCCACCCCACACAACTGCCGTCAACTGTATCAAAAAAGCTTGTAGAAGCAAGGGGACTTGACTAACGTATTCCTTAGCCTCGTACCATGCCAACGGTACCATGTATGTCCCTCCTACTTCATCGTAGCAGGTTTTGGCACCAACACCTCCAATTCTACGTCACAACACAACTCGTTGTAACACACTCAGAAATACTGTCATCTTAGCTGCGAGCGTACCATTGTATTCCCCTGAGCGAAGTGATTATAATACTCCCTTAAACCTTCAGCTAATACCTCTCACCAAATTTTGGCATCTACTCCCAATTCTACCCATGGATTGGATCTGCTCTTCATTCCAACGAAAATACACCCACCTTAAAGGCGACTTGACCACTGTATTCCTACACATCAGGAGATAAGTTTTACACCTCTCATGTCCCTCCCTTTCCTTCTTCATAGATACTAACAAACACTCCTCATAACACCCTCACTCAGAACTCCTTCCAACTTGTTCGAAGGTACAAGCAGTGTGTATGTCGAGGTGACCATTGTTTCCCCCGGGCATGGATTACTTAGATGGTGTCCTTAAAAGCTCGCCACTGCCCCCTCACAACTTCTTTCGCCGAAATATCAAGTTTACACTTTTCACAGAACTGTCCTAACTTCTTCAAAAGTAACACGTCAACCAAGAGGAGTTGACCAGAGCATTCCTCATAATCTGAAGATTCCAGGGGTACCACGTCTGTCTCGAGTACTATCTCTACTCGCTTTTGAAACCTCTGCCTTCAATTCTGCTTCGACTTATACATCGATTTATCTCCTTCAGAAATACCCGTAATGTCATAGGGACTTGCCCAGGGGGTTTACAGTTATGTCTCCTAGAGTCAGTTGATTCCTACGAGACCTTCCTATCTCTCTTGTTACCTCTTTGAAGTTTTTAAACCACATCCTTGATTCTACCCCAGAACAGAACGGTCCAAAAAAATAAATATAGATAGACCAAGAGACAATAAACGCAATATTCTGAGCCAGTGGTCTCCGGAGAGCGTTCTGATCAAGTCCCTGAGGAAATGTGAGTACTTCTGGGGGAGTTGGACTCTGTTGTGATGACAAGTAGAATTGGGGGTGTTGGTGCTAAAAGTGATGCAGATACAATAAAAGAGAGGTGAGTGGTACCATCAACATCACCCGAGCTTAGAGAATCGTCTTATCGACTTCCCATAGTGATGGGAGTATTTCTGAGAAAGTTGGGGACAGATTTGTGACAGGCTAAAATGAGGGATGTAGTTGTTTAAAGTGGACAAGAGGTGCTAGTAGAGATATTAATGGTAATAAACTATCCTCATGGCCACGAAGAAGATAACTAAAAGCATTTCCTTGCAATCCCGATTTTATTGGAGCGGTTAGACTGAGTTGAGTGGTGATGTATAATTGGAGGTGGGTGGGTATGAAGCGGTAATTGGGCAGTAAACCATACATTTGTGGGATCGATGGAAAGCCCTATACGTGAGCAGAACGCCGGGAATGTCTGTTTTGTAATGTGTATGTTTTTGGAGGAGTTGGGGGCAGTCTATTGTCTAGTGGAAAATGCGATTCGAGAGACAGCACAGCATATCACTGACTATCATAATCTGACTATAATTGAAACTTTGCTCTCCCATGGTGTGTGGGATGTGAATGGTACCGGCATTGTTCATTTGCCAGTATTTTTGGTAAAATTCCCCCTCATCAAACTGCTAAAACTACCGCGAACTGCACAACTTTTCCAAAAATATTCATAGATCCATAATGACATTACCAACGTGGTAGCAAGACGGAGGCGATCAGTTCGGTACCATGTACGTCTTCATTACTTCCTCTTACCCACTTTTTACACAGACACTCTCAATTCTACTGTTCAGCACAACTAGCCATAAATCGGCCAGAAATTCCTGAATAGTTATGGGGTTCTCACCAAACTGTTCTTCGGAGTCAGTGAATTGCTTCAGTACCTCAAAACCTCCCCTGTCGCCGTTTTTTTAACTAGAATTCCGAAACCCTCTTTTCTTACCCTTCACAGAACTGCCTCTAACATTACCAAGTCTATTTGTATCGTTAAGGTGACTTGAGTGGTGATATTCCGCGGGTATTCGTATGGCAATGACACCATGGATGTGTCCCCCGTTTTATCTATGCAGCTTCTTACACCGAAATTGTTTTTTTGGCTCCTGACTGAACTTCCCAGTATTCACTCAGAAATGCCAGCAACATTTCAGAGACTTGATCAATGTATTCTTTGAGGTCGTCCAAATCTAATGGTACCCCCAAATCCTCTCCTACCTCTTCCTGGCACTTTTAACAACATCATTACTACACCCTACTGTCCCCCAGTTTCGTTGATAAAATCTGTAAAGAAGTAATAGGAGGGACATACAGTTACCCACAAGACTCTTCTAGCTTATGCAATCACAATAAAAGACTTCCCTTTGTGATGGCGCTATTTCTGACTAAGATAGAGCGAGAGGTATAAGGGACAGTAAGAGGGGGTTGGCATCCAACTGCACCTAACTCGCCCAAAATCACCCAAATAACAAATACTCTTTGTTCGTCTTGATTGTCATGCTCTGAGTGATACATTAGAACGTTTTATATCTATACTACCACATTATTCCCACCTTTGACACCAACACCTCTCATTCTAGCTTTTACAGAACTGCACCCAACTTGATCAGAAATACTCCATACATTATGTAAAGTGAATAGAAATGATTTATAGGCTCGTGAAATGCTGGAAATACCGTTTACATCTATCTTACTGTGTTGTTGTATCTTACTATCACTCCACGACTCCCGAAAACGAAACACCTACACTCTACATATAACGTAACTGTCCCCAAATTCATCAAAAATACCCCTATCTTTATGGTGAGTTCACCTTTGGAATCTCCCGAGTCTGAAGAGTATTATGGTACCAACAATTCTCCTTCTACTGTGATTACACAACTTTTAACTGCGACACTCCCAATTCTACTTTCCAATACAACTGGTCTAACTCTCTCAGAAATGTCCCCATTACCGTGGCGACTGGATCATTAATCTCCTCCCCATTTGGAAACTCAGAATATGCCCGGTCAAGGGAATCCTGCTATATCTTCCCTCATAAAAAAACCGAAACCCTTTTTTCATACTTTCCAGAACTGCATCCAGCTTTACCAGAAATACGTTTATCGTCATGGCAATTAATCCCTAACGTTCCTCTGAGTCTGGTTGAACCGAAAATATCAGCTGGTCGCTTATATTCTCTCTCTTGTTCACTTTTTGCCTCTACGTCCAAAATCTACATATCCAGCATATACCTTCAGCTTCCTCGATACTACTCTCACAGCTCTGAACACTTGATCAATGTGATTGCACTAGCAAAGGCTTTCTGATGATACCGTTCAAGTCACCCTTTCTGTACTTTCCCCGCCTTCAGCCCAAATACTCATGAATATATGTTTTCTAAAAATCTCCGAACTCCTACTGACTTCAAAAATACCAGGATCCTTATGTCGAGTCGATCAACAGAGTCTCTGAGAGGAGGCGATTCTAATGACACCAATAACTTCTCTTATTATACCTCCACTCAAGTTTTGACAGCGACACCTGCAATTCTATTCGCTCATATAATTCCCCCTAACTTTCTCTTAAATAGCTACATCACCTTGAAGTGTTGACCATGTGATTCCTCGAGATAAGGCAGTTCTAAATATACCCTTTTTATCCTTCTTCTACGGTATTTCACCCACAATTAACACTGACTCTCATGTTCAAAAATACCTAATCTGCTCCTTACCAAGAACTGTCGCAATTCACCCAAAAATATCCGTAGCACTATGGAGACTTGATCGTTATTATCGCTTGAGTCAGGTTATTTTTATCTACTCCATTAAAGCCTTCCTTGCTGCTTACTATAGGCTGTTGAGGGCCACTATCTCACAAATACTCGATCTCAACTCGGCAATAAATACCCCCAGGGCAAGGAGACTTGACAAACGTGTTCCTCCAACTCAGTGTGTTGTGGTGGTGCCACTCTTTCCTCTCTTCATCTTCAATTACATATTGTAGGTCACTTGGTGAATTATTGGTACAGTATTATCAATTTTCGATAGGTGTGTGAAGAAGTAGAACTGTGATAGTGGTGATGAAATGCCGATGGAAGATAGCAGGGGAGATGTGTGACATACCGTTGGAATCCTTGGGTTCCGTAAAATGCTCTGGTAAACTCCCCAAGACGATGCGAGTATTTTTGAGAATTTTGGGACAGTTATGAGAAACATACAAAAAACGCGTTTAGATTTCAAGTGTAGACAAAAGGTGGCACACGAGACCTAAAAGGTATTGATCAAATCGTCTGAGTTCGAGGAACATCTATATCCAATTGGCTTAACTCTGGTGTTATTTTTGGAGGAGTTGCACTGAACTTCGTGGGCAGTGATAGTATCACGTCTCTTGTAGGTACCAGATAGAGTATTCATTAGTATCAGGTTCGTTAGTATCAGATACTGGTTAGGTATTAAGTACTCTTTAGGCGCCAGATTCGCTAAGTACTCTCATTAAGTACTGTACAGTACCAATTCGTTATGTACTGTACTCTCATTAGCATCAGGTTCTCTAGAAGAATATTCCACCTCAGCAGACTTAGACGACTCAATTTCTGACGATCTGTGAACGTTGAGGAAGCATTGCGGTCACGATAGGGTTATTCTACATGAGTTAGGTGCTTGTTGGATGTGGAGCATAACTGCAGCACTCTATGCTAATTTCTTTGAACGAGCAGTAGGATATGCATAAATGGTACCAAAAGAATCCCCTAGTTCTTTACACTTCTCTGGTTCAGTCACCTTAGGAATGGGGGTATTTCTTAATAACTTGGTTGCAGTTCTATTTTTGAGCAGAATCTGGGTGTGGTTGTAAAAACAGGTAAGAAGTAAAACGAAGAATTTTAACGCATCTATCTGAAACTCCCGTGTCAGGAGAAGTCAGTTGTCAAGTCTCTTTTGTCACAATAGTATTTTTGAGTGAGTTAGTAGCAGTTGCGTGAAACGATAGAACTGTACGTGGAAGATTCAAGGTGAATTGGGGATAGTAATGGGGACGTGCAGGGATTATTATGAATCACAAGGCTTTCAGGAACTAAATGGTCAAGTCTTCTTGGTGATGGGAGTATTATTGGAGGAGTTGACTGCAGTTGTGCGGCGAGGTGAAACTTGTGTGGTTGTGCTAACATGTGTCATAGAGTTGTAGAGGAGCCATAAAGAGACTGTAAATGACTATCTTTAATATGTGAACATAGTGGTGTAGTCTCCGTGGTTATGGAGGAATTTTTGGCTGGTCTAGGAGCTTTTGTATGAGCAGGGAGAATTTTACCTCACCACTGTATAAGGTGGAGGTAGTAAGATAGGTGTGTAGGTAGTAAATTGGGTACCATTAGAATCGCCAGTCCTCATGGAATACACCTGTGAAGTTCCCATCGCATCGAGATGGAGGTATTTCTCACCAAGTTGAGTGCAATTGTGAGTTAAGGAGAACAGTAAGGGGTGGGGCTAAAATATGTAGAGAGGTAATGGGGGAGGTATGAAGGGTACCACAGGAGTCTATAGAGCTGTCGTATCATGATGGCATCTTCGGCTTGCCTGTGTGAATATTTCTGAGTTATTTAGTGGGTGCTGAGTGGAGCGGTAATAAAAGGGAAATCTCCATGAGAAAGTCTACCAGACTTCAAGGGCAGGTCAACCGAATATTTATTTTAGTCTTGGAGAATCTTCTGACCCCATTCATCTCTCTTTTGCTATTACTCCAAGAGCTGGAAACCAAACCACCCATTTTACCCTAGTGGCTAAACGACCAGAGATTCTCCAAAAAATACTCACACTGCAAAGAAGACTTTAAAAACCTTTTATCCACCTCCCGATGATTCCATCAATACTATATATATCCAGTTTATACGTATTGTACCAGGTTCGTTAAGTATTCTCGTACTGTACCAAATTCTACTATAATCTATTAAATGCATCCAATATCCATCTCTCTCTAATTCTTTCTCTTCATCTCGACAGCCCGCTTATAAGGCGGACAAGTGGGGCTCTGAACGGGGTCCAGACTTACCCTCACTCCGTCTCCACTTGGCAGTGTATAAGTAGCGTCAGAATCGTACTCGGACAAGTCTCCACACGCCACAAAAGGAGCCACCACGCGTTCGGAAACAGGAAGAGGAAGCTCCTTGTTCACCATGACGCCTGTAGCCAGGTCTGGGGACCAGCCCTCTCGAGGTTTGTAGCCCTGACAGACGATAAACGACTCGAGAGAAGAGCCTCGAGAAGATCGTGGTTTGGCACAGGTGACCTGCTCGAACAACAGACCCAGCTGGAAGTACATGAGATCGATATCTCTTCCTCGGAAGATTTTGGCCACAAAGTTTCCTCCTGGTCTAAGCAGCTGAGTGGTCAGTTGGAGGGCGGACAGAATCAGCTGTGCCTGTGTGTATTCGTCCAGATCGTGAAGTCCAGTCACGTCAGGAGCTCCGTCAGAACACACAAAGTCGGCCGGTTCGCCTCCAAACTCGTCCAGAATCATTTTCAGCGTTTGCGGATGAGTGATATCGGCCTGGATGGTGGTTACTCCAGCAATAGGAGCCATGGGTTGTAGATCGACAGAAACAATCTTGGCTTTTTCCATAGAAGCTGATTTTTGAGAAGAGTCGGTTTCTCCGGTAACCACCTGCCCCCCGAAAGTCGAACCGGCAACAGTCTTGCCGCTACCAGCTTCAAGACCTCGTTTTTCAAACAGCTCTCGGCTCAAAACCTGACTCCAAGAGCCTGGAGCAGCACACAGATCCACTACTCGCTGGACTCCGTCGAAAAGATGAAACTGCTGGTCCAGCTGGAGCAGTTTGAATGCAGACCGAGCTCTCCAGCCCTCTTCTTTGGCCTTTCGGTAGTAGATATCTCTCTTGTCTTTACTGCTTTTACCCATAGTGTCGTGTGAAAAATAAAAAAGTTAATCCAAGGTTTAGCATAAGATGGAGTGTATGATTTAAGAGATGGAGGTATAGAGAGGGTGTGTAGAGTATATTTAAAAGAGATTATGAGTATAGACGGGCTGATTAGTCATATTTGAGTATTGTCTCGTATTTTTCCCAATTTTTCCCATTTTATTCACCCAATTATCCTGCTTCGGAGTGCATGACAACTGCATAGTTAGCTTTACTTGGGAGTCCAGAGCTTATACTGAGACTTTAGTTGGAGTCATGGAGGGTACCAAAGTCGATGAAAAGACATGAAAAAAACATGAAATGCTTCCCAAAGCGTTTAAATGTACTCAATATACCTCTATTATGAATACCTTCCCAACTCCTACGTTTTCCACCCGATTTCCACTCCTCCACATCTGTCAAATTACAATGGAGCATTTGTCATTTGTCATTTTGCATTAGGTTCAAATGTGGGGAGAAATAGCAGTATTTAAAAGGGCAAAAATGGAAATAAAAGGGTTAAAATTTTGATTAATATTACTCACTGGCCCATTCTCAATCACGTGACCTACTCATTATCCCAATATATCCCTTACTAAGTAAATTCTCTCTCCCTCTCTCTTCCCAAAAACCGTTTCTCTCTTTACTCTCTTTACACTTCCAACCTAAACACCTAGAAACATCACCGAACATCACCGCTGCAAATTACTTTTTGCAAACCACACAAAAAAACATGCTGCGACAACTGATGACCCCCCGGCTCTTTGCCACCCGTCCCGCCCTCGTGCGACCCTTCTCCACGACGCAGATTGCCCGAAACGCCTCGTGGAGACGCCCAAACGAGCTCAACGACTACGAGAAGCAAATCAGCCAGATGCTGACGGACGAGTTCAAGCCCGTGAGTCTGGACGTGCGGGACATTTCCGGCGGCTGCGGGTCCATGTTTGCCATCCAGATTGTGTCTGACAAGTTCAAGGGTATTCCCATGGTCAAGCAGCACCGTCTGGTCAACGCTCTTCTTGCTGATGAGATTAAGCAGTGGCATGGTCTTCAGCTGGTCACCAAGGCTGCTTAGAGAGGAGGAAGATGATATGAAGATGATATGAAGTTGGACAAGAGCTTAGTCTAAGCTGTAGTCTTGAGATGAGGATATGTATATAGTCAAGAAGGATATGCGATAGTAAGGGAGGTTGAGGTGCTGTTGAGATGGTGGTATTGGTATTGGGGAAGAGCTATTTTTGCTTGTGATTTTTTTTTCGTACATTCATATTGATATACTGGTATTTGTATACTGGTTGAAAGATATTGGTCTTCTGAGACTTCCAGTATGTTAAGATACTGATGTTAAGATGCTGAGGTTAAGATACAATAAAGAATGACCCTCTAATGTTGAGATACTGATATTGAGAGATAAGAATACTGGTATTGACTCTATGATATTGAGATAATGGTACAGTTGAACAATTTTTACTGTTGTTTTCTTTCTTCATACGTTCGTTTTGAGATATTGATATTGAGATACTGAATACTAGTATGGAGAGATACTGGTATTGAGAGGTATTGCTTTCTTCTTCGTACATTTATATTGAGATACGGGTGTTGACTCTGATATGAGATACGGTAAACCAGACATCTACAAGTACTTGTACTTGTACTTCTCATCTTTTGTTCATACATTCGATGGGATATATTCGATTACTTCAAATACATAATACCACATGCCTATAAACTGAAGCTCTATATATTTCTTGTAAAGAGTAGTCTCTCACTGACATCAATACAAATACGTACAGCACAATATTTACTTATTATTGTAGATATATCGTTTCTTTCCCATGTTGCCATTATTCCTGTCTATAAACCAATGCTCTTCAGTTCTATAAAGAGTAGTTCTTTACTTCAGCACATTCGTAAATACACTGCTAGTCTTATAGTACAACTCTACAACTCTTGAATACTTCAGTGGTACTCGTTATGATAATATATTCCTTTTTTTCCTTCTAGTTTTTCGTATCCTATATTTTTATGTTTTTCTTATCCGTATCCATATCCCTCTCAAAGGGAGTATCATATCCATACCCTCCCATCCTAAATAACATCCTCGTCACTATCACTGTCTTCAGCCTCTTCTCCAAGTTCCTGGAAACTAGCATAACTGAGCATAACAAAAGCGCCAATGATAATGAGACCTCCAATGACACCACCAGTGCCAATAGGTGTGTCGAAAAGCAGCCAGTCTGTAATTGCCACGAGGAAAATAGTCAGAAGAGCAGCCACAGATCCAATAACAGGAGAAGTCAGAGCCATGAGAATCAGAAAGGAGCCCGAAAAAATGGCGTTGGAGGCTATGTTGGCAACCATGACGCCGGCAGCAGAGCCATGGGGCAGCTCAAACGTCTCCAGACCGGTCCAGTGCAAAATGGGAAGCAGCATCCACAGAAAGGACACGGTGCAGCAACCGATGCAGAAGGCCACCACGTTGGCAAAGGCAGCCTGACGACGGGGAGAAATGGTGTTAGGAGGACACGCCAGCTTCTTGTACATGACTTCATACAGACCGTACAGAATGGCTCCAACTCCGATAATGAGGTTTCCAATGCCTCGGTAGGGATACGAGACGTCACCTTCGCCCTCGTTTGTGTCCCAATAAGACACAATGAGCACTCCAACGATAGCCACAACCACACTGATGACCTTTGTAGGCTTGAGAGACTCTCCTAGCATAGGCACAGAAAAAGCATAGGCAAAGAAAGCAGAGCAGTTGTAGATGGCCGTCAGGTCGCTGGGAGTGGTGAGATTGACAGCAATGTACCAGGACGAGCCGGCAAACGAAAGAGCCACAAACAGCCAGAAGGCCGTGACCATGATGTATTTGAGCGGATGTTGGCCGGAAAAGTCGCCTGCGTGTTCCTGGGTCGCTCGAGCAGTGTTCAGAACGAGCTCATATTGACGACGCAAAAATACTCTCCATGGCGTTTTCCATCGCTTGAAGACTTTGATGAACAAAAGCTGTAATGGAAGAAGACAGACCCAGGAAGAATGGGTCAAATAAAGCATGAAAATGGGCTTCTTGTACTGCAGATTATGAGCCACATAGCCAGCCGTCTCCGTCTGAACCACAAAAGCCACCAAACTGACCACTAACGAAATTCCAGCATAGAAATACCGTTTGTCGGGCTTGGTTTCAGACTTGAACGTGTGCGAAGGTCGTCGTCCAGGAAGAGACGAGTCTCGAGTATCGTAGTCGAGGTGGTCCGCGTCATGAGACTCGCGTCCACCTTGTTCCAGAAAACCGTCTCGTTCGCTCATAGAAAAACTGGAGTAGAAACTGACGATATTGTTCTATCTTCGGACACCGAACCTTTCTATATGAGACAGACTATGCTGCACTGAATCGAAACCCTAACCCGAAGGGTTTAATGTCGCGTCAAAAACGAGTTTCAGCTTTTGTTTGAGCGAAATTGTTTAGGGGAGAGAAAAAGACGTGTCTGGAGAAGTACAGTATCACGATGGTGTAGCTTTTAGAAACTGCAACGGCTTATCTCGACTGATCAGAGGGCCGGATAAGCGAAAACCTTATATGCAGGAGTTGCTAGAGTTTGAATTTCTGGGGAAGGACAGCACAGGTTATGAGTGGAGGGGATGTACAACAACAACAGTACAGGTTATGAGTAGAAGGGGGATGTACGTGTTGAATGGTTTTTGGCACGTGACTAGTGGATTTGGAGAGGAATCTGGGGTCTTGGTGAGTGGTTATTTTGCGACATTACTTTCTTACGTTGGTTTAGAGTGGACAAGAGAGTATAGGTAAGACTGAGAATATCACTATATGATAAGTCACGTGACTTGATTGGAGGGGTTTATAAAGGCTGTCGTTGGTGTTAAAACTTGAAAATGTGTATTTTTCCTTCTTTTTTCATCTTTTTCGTCATTTTGGACTCCTTCAGTGACATATGGTGTCTTTTTAAACTGTCCAAGAAGAGTATATGGATTAAAGGTGGATACTTGTACTTGTACTTGTAGATAGGGATGAGATGAGTGACGAAACTGAACAGACAGAAACAAGCAGAAACGATAAAAATGGACCCATGAGGCTCACCAGACTGTACTTGTAAATTCGAGTGCAATTACAAGTACAAGTACCTTCTTTTCTCTAATCAGACTTACTTGTATTAGATATGACTACTTGTACAAGAGTATCTAATTACTCCTTGGGGCTGTCCTATCCTCTTTAGTGAAGGTCAATTGGGATCAACCAAGTAAAGATACTTGTACCACACAGTTCTCATGAAGAAGATAATATCTTGTGAAATACTCATACTTGTAACATATAAACCAAACAGACACAAACATGTTCAATTACACCGACTATCTTGTAGTTTTCACTCCTAACTATACCATTTTCTCTTACTCTACAGTATTCTACCTGATCAGATACACCCAGATCAAGCAACCCATAAACCATACACGCACAACTGATTTAATCTGCCAGAACACCCTACTCAACTCGTCCAATAATTGTCTGATTTCTATTCTGAAAACACAGAAATACTCCTCTTCATCACGTGACCTACACCTTGTGCTCATAACCTCTTTATCACGTGTTTTACCCCTTTTTACCACACCCCATTTCGTGTTTAACATTAAAGTTTGGTTACCCTCTCTTGGTGAAAAAAAGCTGCGTGGTGCAAAAAGTGAAAATGAGAAAAACCTACAGCTCTACAATACTACCGTATACAACATCATGACCGTGGAGGATTACGCGGATATCGACTTCTCGGATCTCGAGGAAAAGTACGCCGTCAACGCGGACGAGGGCTTTGAGTCTTTTATCGTTGTTGATGGAGCTCCTGTCATTCCCCAGGCCAAGCAGGCTGCTCTGGCTAACGTGATGAAGAAGTTTTTTGGCGCTGTTGGCAAGATCAAGGAGGATGGAATTTTCATTCCCTTTGACGAGGCCACCGGCAAGTCGACTGGTTTTGTCTTCATTGAGTACGAGACTGGCGAGATGGCTGCTGCTGCTGTCAAGTCGTTCCACAACAAGCAGTTTGACAAGAACCACAAGCTGCTGGTCAACAAGCTGAGTGAGGTGGAAAAGTACGGCATGCAGTACGACTCTCTGAAGACGGAGGAGTTTGTCGAGCCCGAATCCGAGCCTTTTGTGGAACAGGGTCATCTTCGAAGCTGGCTCATGGACCCCCAGGGACGAGACCAGTTTGTGCTCCATCGAGGAGACACTGTGGGTGTTTTCTGGAACAAAAAGGGCGACACTCTTGAGGCTGATGTCGATCGAGAGCGATGGACCGAGACCCAGGTCTACTGGTCTCCTACTGGTACTTATCTGGTGTCTACCCATACCCAGGGTATCCAGCTTTGGGGAGGTCCTGAATGGGCTCCTCCTCTGTGCAAGTTCCAGCACCCTAATGTCAAGATGGTGCAGTTTTCTCCTTGCGAAAAGTTCCTCGTCACCTGGTCCAACATTCCTCTGGTTCTTCCTGACGACGAGGAAAAGCGAAAGAACATTCCCTTTGGTCCTGCTGACGAAGGTAAGCAGATTGTTGTCTGGAACCTCGAGACCCGGCTTCCCGTGCGAACTTTCGCCATGCCTCCGGAGAAGAAGGGAGCCTCCATGTCCTGGCCCATTCTCAAGTTCTCTCCTGACGACAAGTACGCAGCCCGTATGATTCCCGGAGAACAGCTGTCCATCTACGAGACCGAAACCATGTCTCTTCTGGACAAAAAGTCCGTCAAGGCTCCTGGCATTGTCGACTTTGAGTGGGCTCCTGCTCTCGTCAACCTCGAGGGTCGTCAGAAGACTGCTACCGAGGCTGTTCTGTGCTACTGGACCCCCGAGATTGCCAACCAGACCGCCAGAGTGGTTCTCATGAAGGCATCGAACAAGGAGGTGCTGCGAACCCGAAACCTGTTCAACGTGGCCGACTGCAAGATCCACTGGCAGGACCAGGGCCGCTTCCTGTGCGTCAAGGTCGACCGACACACAAAGTCGAAAAAGTCCACCTTCACCAACCTCGAGTTTTTCCGACTCTGCGAGAGAGGAGTGCCTGTCGAGGTCATGGAGCTCAAGGACACGGTCACCAACATGGCCTGGGAGCCCCACGGAGACCGGTTTGTGACCATTTCCAACTCTGACTCCACTACCAACTACGACGGACCCCTGCCTGCCAACAGACACACTCTGTCGTTCTACGCTTTGGAGCGACACAAGGGCACCCAGGGAACCTGGAAGCTGATCAAGGCGTTCGACAAGAAGAACTGCAACTCGCTTTTCTGGTCGCCCAACGGCCGGTTCCTCATCACCGTCATGATCGAGGGCTCCAACTCCATCGATCTCGACTTCTGGGACATGGACTACGAGGGCGACCGAAAGCACGGCGACAAGGAGCTTCCTGCCAACCTGCACTTCCTGGGCTCGTCTGAGCACTACGGTATTTCTGCTCTCGAGTGGGATCCTTCTGGACGGTTTGTGGCCACCTGGTCTTCTTACTGGAGACACCACACCGAGAACGGATACAAGATCTGGGACTTCCGAGGCCAGCTGCAGCGAGAGGAGTCCATTGATCGATTCAAGCACTTTTCCTGGAGACCTCGACCCCCCACTCTGCTGTCCAAGCAGCAGAAGAAGGACATCCGAAACAACCTGGAGGAGTACTCCCGCAAGTTTGAGGAGATTGACGCCATGGAGGCCTCCGAGGCTTCGCGAGAGCTCATCATGCTGCGAAAGCGACTGCTCGAGGAGTGGACCGCGTGGAGAGCCCAGACTGACAAGAAGCTCAACGAGCTGGGTCTTGTCCAGCCCGAGCCCACCGAGTCGGACTACACCACCATTGAGGAGATTAAGGAGGTTGTTGTTGAGGACAAGGAGGAGGTTTGCGAGTAGAGCAAATGAAAAGCGGCGTACTGCCACAAGTAGTATAACATACATACATATGAGTGTTAGAGTAGGAGAGTAGTCTTAGATATCGAGAGATACAAGGACAAACAATGTAGTATGAGAATGGCCAGGTGAGTGAATACGAGTATGTTGTAGCAAAAACTAATATCTTACCTTCTTTATAGGTTCAACCCTACATACAGACTCTTCGCATTATCTACTGCCATTCGTATCTAACATTTTGACCATTTCTAACATATTTGTTGGTACAATATATGAATCAAATTGTACTGATTCACCTGTTTCACCGATGAATTCACTATATTCATTTATGCTGCGATACTTGTATAATATTGTACTGACTATATCTGCTGGGGTATTGTTTCAGTACAAGTACAATACTGTAGGTCCATGTAGAAAACAAGACAATTGAGGTTACAGCAAGTACAAGAGAGAGCAGAAGACACAGTGAAGGGATAATATTAGTGCTATAAGTAGACGAGATGTGGATGTATAGGTGGTTATCAGCAGGTTGGGTAGATTCGGTGCAAAAACTTGTGTATTATTTGTTTCCGGTTGGTTGTTATTTGACTGGCTACAGTAAGTGACTTGAGGCATGTTAGGCATGTTGAAAAGAGACAACTAACTACAGTAATTGATACTGATTAGATTCAATGGACTGATTGATAATGATTTACAAATTCACTTCAATTGTGATATTGGTGGTACTCGTACCACGACTTCTCCTTTAGGTGAGACTCTTTTAAAGAAGTTGAGACTCTCTTGTGAGTTTCTCTCAGAATAAAGAAAAACAAGAAGAAGGACAAGATCATACTGAACCTTCAAACCCTAGGGAACGAGACGGTCAAGTTGGCTTGGCGATACAGCTATTTTGGGAAGAGTTAGGCTCAGTTATATGGGTTGTAGATTCGCAGTCAAAAGTGGGAAATATGTAGTTATGAGGGATTGAAAGGTGTTGCTGGGATTAAATGGCATCAAGGAACTACACGGTCAAGTCTCTGTGATTCTGTGAATATTTCTGGAGGAGTTAGGGCAGTTCTATTGGAAAATGCAAAGAGATAGATTCAGTTTTGACGGTTGCAATGCAATAATAGTAGAGTAATAAACGGTACTGAAGGAATTTATTACACCTGGGAAATTGGTTAATCAACTCCCCGTAAGTATATGGGTATTTTTGAGACATTTATCCTGGTAGAGACACTTTCGATGTGGACGACAACTGAGAGTGATGCTTAAAACAGGAGGGAAGAAGTAGGAGAGTTGTAATTGGTACCAAACTGATCTCCCCACTCGTGGAAACAGAATTACGAAGTCAGCTTAGCGATGGGAGTATCATTGGAGAAGTTGAGTGCAGTCTGGTTATGTAACAGGCTCTAACGGCAGTTATGTATTTGTGTGATAGAGGTCACTTTATTTACTATTCTGAGTACATCAGGGTAATAGTATACGGCTAGAGGGTGTAAATATCTCTGCTGTCTTTTCTATACAAAATTTGAATTATTTGCATTATTTGCATTATTTGAATTATGTGCATTATTTATCATTATTTCCCAAATATTCATTGTCTGATACATCACCAACCACCAAACCTTGATCAATTTTTTTAAACCACCTTTTTTTATTCACCAAAACTACACCAAAATGAGCAAACGAAGCGGATCTGGAGACGCCAACAAACGCAACAAAAAGGCGCGGTACCTGCCTGGAGCCATCAAGAACGTGGAGCCCCGCTACCAGGGCGTTTATGTCAGCTACACTCGAGGCAAAGAGAACATGGCGAAAAACGAGGTGCGACTGATGATGAACGAATGGTGCGAAAAGTTGTATGGAACTACTGTGGTTGAAAACGATGAAGAAGACGACGATATTGCCGATATCGACGACATTGACAAAGCCATGGCTGCCGAAGTCGCTGCTATGAAAGACACAAAGAAAGATCTCATCACTCCCCTGCCTCTGGGCTGTGAATGTATGCTTTTTGTGCGGACCAGAAAGCCCATTAAGCCCGTGGAATTCGTCAAAACCATTTGTCAGGGCGTCAAAGACACGGGAAAGAAGTCGACGCGGTTTGTCCAGCGAATGACGCCAGTTACCCTGACTGGAAGTGCCAGTAAGCCTGAACTTGAGAAGCTGTGTGACATTGTTCTGGCTCCAGAGTTTCACCAGAAAGAGGGCCAGAAACCGCTCAAGTACGCTATTAGACCTACTTTGAGAAACTTTGACGGCATGACCCGAGACGAGGTGATTCAGACTGTTGCTTCTCGAGTCGGTCAGGACCATGGACACTCGGTGGACCTCAAAAACTACGACAAGCTCATTCTCGTCGACTGTTTCAAGGCGTCTATTGGAATGGCTGTCGTTGGAAACGTGGAGGAGTACGAGGGACTGGCACGGTTTAATATTGAGCAGTTGTGGGAACGACACAATGAGAAGGAGTCTGGAACCAGTCGAGTCAACAAAACGGAAAAGACAGTCAAGGACATTGAAACCAAAGCCGAGGGAGCTGTGTTGAAGGAGGAGATTAAAACCGAGGCCAAGGAGACAGAAAAGGAGGCAGAGAAGGTCCTGAAGGAGGTTGAGGAGTTGAAGAAGGAGGAGGAAGAGCTGAAAAAGGAAGAATAAGAGGAGGGAAAGTAACCTATTGAGTCCAGCTGGAAAAGGAAGAGTATAAGACGACCAAAAGTTCTTCCTGACATACATTCGATAAATTATAACTTGTCACGGAATGCAGTCAAAGTAACTGTTCTGACTCCCCACAACTGGTGGTCAATTTTACGTCAAAAGACATCACTTAGGATACCGTCACTTAGGAGAGCTACTGTAAGTCGTTATTGCATTGTTATAAGAGCTTCTCTATAAGAATAAGATGGATGAATTGTATACTACAAAGTCATAGACAGTCTACCGTATACAGATGAACAAGAGTCGAAGACTATCTAAAACTATCCTTGTCAAGAAGATACCCTGGACTTGACATGTAGAACCATCTTTATTAGCCCACATTAACCACATCTGAACTTGACTAGATTGTGGGACTGTAAAGCTGAACACTACAAGTTCGAGGGTACCAAGCTAACTGGAGTATTCCTATAACAGAGCTTTTTTTCTTTCTTTAAAAAAAATAATGTAAATCGATAACTTCACTTACCATGTGGGATTTTCTACAAGTACCACCTCTTAATCAGATACACTATTGACGCTATAAAAAGTACTCCAGACAACTATCAAGTCCCTCAACTACAAGTAGCTCTCTCTGTATGGTGGACTATAATTATGAGTATGAGTATGTACTATACAGGAGGTAGGACTGATAAGTATGTGAAATGAGGTACGATAAACAAATACAATAAAGTACGGTCTACTCTGCCAGATATGGAGGAAACTGAGTAAATTATTTAGTATTTATGATATCATGATGGATGACTAGCCAAGCTAGCATTGAAGTGTTTTACTGTAACTAGAGAACTAGCTACTGCATACTTCCAGCCAGTGTTGGTTAAGTCGGTACATTTGTAAATACTACCAACCAAGTCAACTCATTGGTAGACATCTTCAAAAGGTTTGGTACACGGTTGGACTTGACCTCAATGTCTCATACCACAGTTCTAAGACCTGGGCTGCAATAGGAAAAAGTAAAGTCATACCATGCCTTAAACTCATGTTTCGGAATACTCAGTAGGAACTGTTGCACCGATGTCAGGTCTAAACTGATATGAAACAGGTCAACAACTCTTCCAGATGACATTGTGTAGAGTACAAACTGTAGTATTTACACAGCACATTGTTAATATACAGCATACTGTATCCTCACAACCAAAGGTCCAGCCTACTCCACTCTACACTATAACCAGGACCCGTTCTACATTTTTCCAATTATATGTTCATGCGGTTTATTTCATTATTCATAAGGTGCCAATATAGACCGTTGGCACATGCAAAAGACTGTTAGTAGCGATGATGTTGTTTTGGGGGGTGGAGATGCTCTACTGAGTGTCGCTGACAAGGGCCTCGGCCAGAGACTCAAAAACGGAAGACGTCAAAACCTGACGCACGGAAGCCCGCTCCTCGGGATCCACAGTCAGACACATCTCCAGCAGCTCGAGCCAGTCGTCGTCGTCGTCGCCCAGCTTGCTCTTCAGCAGCTCCCGGTCCCACTGCGCATTCTGAATCAGACCCCGCAGCTTGGGAACAAACGAATGGGTAAAAGGCAAGTTACCCACCAAAAGAGCGTAGACCACCACTCCATACGACCAAATGTCGACAGAGGGATGGTAGATGGGCTCGGAAGTAGAAAGCAACTCAGGAGCAGCGTAGGGAAGAGAGCCCAGGTTGTCTCGCTTCACAGATCCTCCCTGAGACGAAGGAGTGGAAGGTACAGGGGTGGCAGTGCCGTTAGCAGTAGTGGAGCCTCCTCGCAGGGTAGACGAGTAGGTGGAGGGGCCAATGGGTCGGTTCTGCCGACGAGAGTTCTCGTGCTCCTCATCCTGGTTGATGTAGTCAGACATGCCGAAATCACACACCAGCAGGTTGTAGGATCCGTCATCCTGGGGGTCCAGGAGACAGTTCTCGAGCTTGATATCTCGGTGCACAATGTGCATGGACTCGTGCATGTACGACATGGCGCAGGCCAGCTGGAAGGCGTACTGCCGGGCAGTCTCCACGTCAATGCCCTGGCGGTTGTGCTTGACCAGATCGAACAGAGTGCCCCCCATAATCTTGGAGGTGAAGCAGTAGATGGCTCGGCTGTCCTCGTAGACATACTCCAGGTCCAGGACGTTGGGATGTCTGAGAGTGCGCCAAATGTTAACCTCCTGCAGCATCTGCAGATGCTCCTCGGAGACAATGACGCTGGCGCTTGTGTCGTGCGTGCTTCCCACAGAGTTGGAGTTGCGTCGAGAGTTGAAGGCCGACGAGTCAGAAGACTCCATGCCAGAAAGGTCGGACTCGCTGGTTCGGGCAGCGAGCTGAGACGACTTCTTCTTGACCACCTTGCAGGCCTTGGTCTTGCTGGGCTCTTCGCCTCGAAGCGCCTTGCAGTCGGCCTCGTAAACGTCAGAGAATCCCCCGTAGCCAATCTTCTGGCCCAGAGTGTATCTTCCAATCTCCTCACCAGTGAGGGCGTCAGCAGCGAGAGAGAAATCAGCGTTCCCATTGGGTGTGCCGGCCACACATCCCTCGGGCTGGCTGCCCAGAGAAGTCATGTGACCCATGTTCACGGAAGCAGACCGCGACACGGACGGCGAAGAGAACTTGGCGAGAAAGTTCTGGGCAGGCGACGAGGCGACGGACGAGGCAGAGTCCTGTGTCGAGTTGAGCAGGGTGTTGTTTCGAGACCGTCGCTTGGAGAAGGGGATGGCCGGAGGAGGGCCCACAGAGCCCCCGTACGAGTTCTGGCCAAACGACTGCGGCGAGAACAGCGAGTTGGCAATCTGGTCGTCCTTGTGCGAGATGGACATGGGCGAAGACACTGTGTTGAGGGGCGACATTTGCATCTCGGCAATGGCCGACCGCAGCTTCTTCCGCGTGCTGAAGGGCAGAGACTTCCAGTCCACAGAGGCGGCAGCCGAGGCGGCGAGGTCCACAGAGCTGGAGCCCGTGCTGATATCTCTAAACTCTCCGGTATCTGAACGTCGAGGGGAGGTGACGGATGCTGGTCCCGACAGGTTGGTGTTTGTGTCGCTCTTGGTGTCGCTCTGCTGCTGGGTGAAGTCCATGCCGGGGACATATTCGTCCGACTCTCCAAAGGGCACTCGTTCTCGGAAGGTGTAGTCGCTGTCTCTGTACGACTTGGACAGTGTCTGCGAGAGCTTTGAAAAGTGTCCCTTTCCTCCTCCCACCACGTCTGCGGGCTTGGTGTGGTCGTCGACCTTGAGGCTGTTGAAGGTGTTGGCCTTGGCGAAGCGCGACGTGTACTGACATGGCTTCTGTGGCGACGGCTGGTCGTCTGTGGTCATGTGTGTGTCGTTTTCATCGTCCGTCTGGGGTTCTGCTGGCGGCGAGTTGAGCTGCATGGGCGAGTCGCACTCGAAGCCCTTTGCCACCGTCATGACATCGGTCGTGTTGCGGGTGATGCCTGTGGTTGGTCCTGATTTTCCAGGAAACAAAAAGTCTTCCATGGTGGTACGAGTAGCGGTGTAGCGAGGTTCTGTTGTTGTAGTCACTCTTGTAGTGTCGGGTGTAGTGTCGGTTTACTGTCGTTCGGATTATTGTCTCGTCTGTGGTATCTCACAATGAGGTGTGTGTATCAAGTAAGGTGAAGCAGATGAAGAGAAAGAAAAGGTCGGCAGATTTATTTCATGTCCTTTGACGCAGTAGCTTTGTGTTTCACACCACCTTCAGCTTAGGCTTAACACTAACAGACCATACGGGCTCTAAGGACAGGATTCCCGCACTTCGGATCATTGTCTGGAAACTCTAATATACAGTGCACCGCAGCTTTGGTGCACAATTATTCCGGTCAAGCTGGGAACGTCTACCACAAGGAGTTCCTGCTGCTCGCTAAACCCTTACGTTATCGTAGCTCCATCTATGCTTCCCCCCCTCGATATGTTGCGACTTTTCCCCTCATGCTAAAAGTGGTGACACACTTTGCTCCAGCTTTACCTTATTGCTTAACTCCCTCGTCTTTGTTCCCAGCGCATCTTTGGGCTTGTCTATCTCATGCGGGGCGACCAATCACCTGGCCGAATGTGCTTACCTCATCCTCCCAACTGGCCGAGAACAAGAAACCTTGGGCGGAACTTGACGACCCCAAACTCAAAACGCAGACGAGGTAAAAATTCTCCCAAATTTTATCTCTCTCAGACTGCAGAAGCCGAGGCGGAAGGGAGCGACGCGCATGTGAAGCTATGCTAAAGTGCCCGGGAGGTGTTTCTGTGTCGTTAGGACGGCTTTCTGTTTTCTTCGGACCGTTTCGGGGTAGTTTTTCCGCCCTCCGCAGCGCCTGTTTTTGCCTTTATTTTACCCTTCAATATCACCACGCTCCTCCTTCTATCTCGCATGTTTAGTGCTGCCCAGCCCGCACCTGGGTCATCAAACGGATTAGAGTTGCCACACGAACCTTAAACTTCCCACCACCATACAACTGCAACGAACCTTGCAAAGGCCTCATGTCATGGGTTGAATAAGACCACCCACACTATTCCAGCTGAGACCTGACCACTGACCACATGGTAAGAACCGTTTTGACGTATAGACCGTATTCACGAAGACTCGTATCCCACAACTTCCCCACCTCGTTTTAGAGAGTCATGTGACGCCTGTGCTGCACTGTGGTTCCCCTCCTAGAAGCAAGCATGACGTCACTGCGCTAGAAGTGGTTTGGTGCTTGGTGCGTTCACTAGACAAGTCAGTTCTGCGTTGCGCTATAGTCTCCACTGAGGGGAAGTATGGGTTTTACGTACAGTATGATGTCATTGTTTGGTGAAGAATATTTGGTAATATTGACAGTCCACAAGAGTATGGAAGGTGGAAAAGTCCAGATTTATGGCTAGAAATCGCACGTGAATCTCAATGCGACACTCTACGCGTCAATCGTCACTCACCTACATCTACCATGCTTCTTATGCCTGCTTATGTTGTAGGTAAACACACTGTCTTTCTTTTTCTGCTTGACCTTTTTGTCCGCTTGACTTGACCTTGAAACCCGTCCCAAAAACCAAGAGGGGAAAAAAGGACATAATATTTTTTGCAAATATTATTACTAGAACGGAGCGGGGCTGTCTGGAAGAGGCCCTATTCCCCTGAAAGACGGAAAAGACGCAAACATGACTTATTTTGACTTATTTTTCAGCCCCATGTTCCACACTCCCTCGTATAGAGTTTGCCAGAAACCAGAGTTGAGGGTTTTTCTTTTTCTGACGGCTATAGACGCGAGCATGCGGTTTTCGTACGGGTAAACTGTGTCTCAGTGCGGCTGGAAAAGGGGAATTTAACGGAATTTAGCGGAATAATCCGGGTCGTTTCCGTATGGAAACTCGACTCGACCTGGGACTCTGAAAATGACGTTTTTGCTAGTCTGCTATCATATCTGCTGTCTTAGCCTCGCCTCTTTTAGCTGGGCTTGAGAATAGTTCTTCCAGCCATGTTTAATCTTGGAAGGACTTAGCGGGAAAGAGGGCAATTTGGACAACTACTTCTACAACTAGTTACTCGTACTTTAGTCATGGTAGAGTCAAATGTAGACGTCAAATGTAGACGTCAAATGTAGACGTCAGTTCTGTAGCTCAGGATTTGTACTACAAGTAGACGGGTGTTATAACTTCAGTTCTGTATGAACGTTAGGTGAGTATGATTTGTACGTTCCCAAGCATAGACTCTAAGCATTCTGTCTCATGTCAAAGTGGGCTAACAGGTCTCAAGCCAGTGGGCTAACATGTCTTACAGAACCACAGCAGGTACGGGGATGGTGTCTCAGCTCTTGGTCTAGTGACCTTGACGAAAATCGTGTGATCAGCCTCATTGTACTTGTAACATGCGATCCGTAGAGTGGGTAGATGTTGTCCTTCTTCAAGAGTGACTCTAGTTAATGTTTCTCAGGTATACCGTCAAGTACCTAATAAACACATCCAAAATACATCCAAACCCTCCTATAACTTCTACCAGAGCTAACTACACCGTATGTCTAAGACCAATGTCTTCTGAAGTATCTTACTGTCTGAAGTATCATACTGACACCTTTTTTTTTCTTAGTCCCTCTGCCTCACCAGCATCAGGAGGAGACTGTACTTGTACACCAGTAGCATGCAAAGCGCCCATGTGAATCTCATTTCTCACCAGAGAAAATCCACTAAAAAAGTAATAAAACCTCTAATAAATCCACTAATAAAACCACTAGCAATGTTTGTTTGTTTGATAGTGGGTCTAGCCCAAGTCTGTCGTATTGGCTCTAACAAAGTTGAACTAATGTGTCTAGACTTGCTGTTAGTAGTTTACGACATTGGAGAGTCTTTACAGTAAGCGAATGAGTCATTGAGAGAAGAAGTCACTGTGTTATACAAGATATCTCAAGCTTCAGATATCGTAAGTATTCCTGATATACTTAATATACCGGACCATAAATATACCAGATACAAGTATATATATACCAGATATCGTATACCAGATATCTCAAGTATACCAGATCTCTCAAGTACAAGTATATCATATACCACAAGTGTATCAACTACCAGGTACCTCAAGTGTACCAGATACTTCAAATACCAGATAACAATGCCCCATTCATTAGACCTGTGGGCGAGTATACAAAAGTACCTGGACAAGTACAGACCAAGATACTACACTCTGTACCTCTTGTCACTGTCCCTGCATATGTAGCAACCTCTCCTTGTCCAATGCTCTCTTGTCCAAGTCCTTGTACCTGTTCACTGTCCCGCTTGTCTGATACTCTTCATCTGGTTCCTCATCTGGTTCCTCATCTGGTTCCTCATCTGGTATCCTCTTTTGGTTCCCCTAAAGTCCTCTCCCTCCTCCTCCAACTCCTTCTCTACACCCCCCTCCTCTCATGTTAACGTATCTATTAGCTATAATAAAGAAGTGTCGTGTTGCGGAGCGACTAAAAGACACTAATGTAGTTGTTGATTCTGTCCTTTTGGTTCTGGGCAATGCACTCTGCGATCCAGGTTATATTTCGCACCTCCTGCTCCCGGGTCTTGATCCAGCACCAGATGGTCGAGTAGGTGAACTGCTGCGTGAAGGCCATCTTGCACATGTCCATCTCCCGCTTGTAAAAGTGGTCGGCCAGCGACTTGTTGTCCGTGGTGTCAAACACGCCCTTGTAGTCGGACAGCCCGTCGATGATGGCTCGCACCTGCTCCACATCTTCAGCTCGAGACAGCGCCTCGGTTCCAACGGGGTACAGCTGGCCAAACTGGGGCATGAGAGAGAGTCGGTCCGAGGAAGAGAGACCGGATCCAAAGGAGTTGAGAGCAATGTTGATGGACCGTCGGTCGGCCTCAAACGACAGCAGCTGCTTCATGATCTGGTCCGAGGGGCTCGACAGGGTCTGGCTGAAGTTGTAAAAGTCCTCCAGGTACGCCTTGTAGAGCCGGTTTCGAATGATTTCAATGTTGAGCTCGTCCAGCTCCTGCACTCCGCCCTGGAAACAGTCCTTGAAGTAAGGAGCCAGAGGAGTGTCAACAAGCACCGTATCGTAGAGAGATTCGACGTCGGTGGCCACAGACAGAGTGGGCAGCGTGTCGAACCATCCCAGAGGATGACATCGCTCCAACATCTCCGTGTTGTCTCGCTCGTGAAGAGCTCCATTAATAAGCAGAGCCACGTTGTCAATCATGTATCCGTACGAAATGTAGTCCATGAACTTGGTCATGGGCTCCACGCTCTGGGCACGCACGTATCGGAACTCGGCAATGAGTTTGGCCGCAGCCTTCTCCTGGATGGTGGATGTGGAGATGGGAGACGGCACATTGGCAAGGAAGTTGCCGTACTCGGTCGACGACAGCTGGGTCTTGAAGTCCTCCAGCGTGTCGCACTGGGTGAGGTTGGTGTAGTTGCTGGACTTGAGCAGTCCAGACTGGTAGCCTCGAACGAGAGCCTCAACGTAGCCGCTGGGTTAGTATGTGGGAGGGTGTATGACTGTGGCAATGTGACCTACTGAACCGACTGAACTGTAGGGACTGACTGAACTTGGAACAAGTTGTTTTTGGAACAGCTTATGAAATAATTGATGACGTGGCGTATCAGAGTATCTCCTTGTCACTACTCCAATGTCACTATCCCAATATCATCACTTCCTCAGATACCTCTCATGAACTGATGCAGCCATTCAGGGGTATAAATACTTCTCTCAGAGGCGGGATTTTTGCCAATTCCGAAATACCGACAATTTCTGACATTTCCAACCAACCACAAACGCCCAAAACCGGCCATACTCACTTGTTGATGTTGAAATACAAGCCCTCCATTGCTGTGTAATGTCGACGAGTTGCATGTGCGATTGTATGCATTAGAATCCCGGCCGGGTAACCAGGGGTGGATTTCCAGAGGCGGAAAAAATGGGAATATCGGGAATATTTTTGTATCAATTTGATCGCCTTGATGGAGTGAACTCGGTGGTGTACTCAGATTTCGTTTTTGATGTTTGGAACACCCCTTTGGTGTCACTTCTTTCTATCCCCCATTTTAAGCTCTGGTCGACACGTACTAACCACCATAGCTTGGTGAACATTACTGGGAGGTTTCCAGACCACAGCACACATATTGAGAGAAGATTGTTGAACGAAAACAGAAATTCACGTGAACAATTGCACAAAGAGAACTGCACCAAAACCATTGCATAACACCACCAACCACCGCATCTCTTAGTCAGCATCTCTCCACAATGGACCTACTATTCGACACTCTAACGCAAGACCTACTTCCGTCTGAAGCAGCTGTCATCAAAAACGACCCTGCGGCAGCCACATATCTCGAAACACTACGCCACCTCTCTGCAGGAGACGCAGGTGACGAATTCGACAAGGAGGCTCAGTATCTGGAAACTTCGTACGACAATAACGTCAAGACTCT
The DNA here is from genome assembly GCA_017639365.1 of Yarrowia sp. E02. Taxonomy (NCBI): domain Eukaryota; kingdom Fungi; phylum Ascomycota; class Dipodascomycetes; order Dipodascales; genus Yarrowia; species Yarrowia sp. E02. The sequence goes on along the minus strand of JAAQQX010000003.1, from coordinate 1,371,818 downwards.
AGCTACTCTAGCTGAAGGAGGACATCGTCAGTTTCTCAGTGCTGCCAAGAATCTCAGTGGATTTGAAACGGAGTACAAGTCGTTCAGCAAAAGCTCCAACAAGGCTGCTGAGTTGAAAATCGACGCTGAAATCCCGTCCCAAGGAAACCAAAGAGACACTCCTGCTCTGTTGTTAAGAAACATTGACAAAGTAAGCGAGATTCTCGAACTGCCTACTCTCACACGAGCCTGTGTGACCAACGGACTGTACTCGGAGGCTCTGGATATTGTAGGACATGCCAAGCTGTTGTCTTCTCGATACCCCAATATCAAAATCATCCAAAAGGTGCTTCAGGATGTGCTTTCTGTCCAGTCACTGCTAGTCAACGAGCTGCTTGCCCAACTAACGAAAACCGTCAAATTGCCGCAAATCATCAAAACCGTGGGCTATTTGAGACGTCTGCCTCCCTTCAGTGAGCTGGCATCCACTACAGAGTCCAACAGAGCTCTTCATCAGGTGTTTTTCGCCTCGCGCATTGCCTACATTAAGAGCCAACTGGCCGATATCCCCCACAAAGACGCCAGCGACAAGTATCTGAAACGGTACATTGAGATTATTCGAGAACACGCGTTTGCCACCATCACCAACTTCCGTCTGACGTTTACAGACTCTGGAGATGAGTCAGCAGGCGAGTTTCTGCGATGCATTATTCTGCAGCTCAGTCAGCAGCTGGACGAGCATTTGCCCAATCTGAATGAGACGCAGACCTCCAACATTTGGCTGCAGTTGGCATACTGTTCGCAGTCTATGGGACGAGTAGGAGGAGAGTTTGGCCAGGTGCTTACGGGACTGGTCAAGGATGAGAACGCAGAGAAGGAGTGGTCTGCCGCTGTTGAGAAGCAGAAGGAGATTTCCATTAGCATTGCTTAGAGAAAGGCAGGACGGCAAAAAAAAACACATGACAGAACGAGAGGATAGAGAATATCATTAGCATTTATGAAGGGAAGGGGAAGAAGTCTTTGGTGAGGGAAAGGATAGTGTGGGTACATTAACTGGTGATATACAGTGCAAAAGAGCTTCTTACCAGGTATATCGAATGAGCTGAAGTCTCGATAAGTGCTCGGAACTTCTTACCTGGTATCGAATGAATCCGGATAAGTGCTCATGTACCGAAACAGCCCAGAAAGGAACAAGACCCGCTTTGCTGGGGTATTCTGCGATTAATGTACTTTTCTCGTAGATATTATGTCGCATGACTAGAGCCTCGGTCTAGACTATGGTACAGGACTCACTGTATACATGTGGACAGATGCATGGTAGCTGATGTGGATATGTACTCCCTCAGAGTTGATCATGAGGTGGCTCTTCAGAGTAAGCGAGAAAGATAATGGTTAGGAACTGGCAAAAAGAGAATGGTTCAAGTTCAATACGAGTATTGTACAATATCAGTATGACACACTCTTCACATCTTCATTTATCATTGCTCCAAACCTCACTCAACACCCTACACAGCAACCTCCCTTCATCCGAAAGTCGCTTAAACCTCCTCCAGCCGCGTCGACTTTCCATCTCTCTTTTATCGACCCCCTTGGTGATCGTGCCAAGCCTGAGGTACAAGGGAATGGTGTGATGCATTTGGTGTGGTCTGGACAGGTGAGGTGGATCCTCGCTTAGTGGATGGAAGGGGGAATTTTTGGGGAATTTTGGGGGTTATTTATTTTTCCTAATTAATTAAACCAGTTTCAAATGTCAATATAACCATCTCTAGGAGGTGTGATAGGTTCTGAGCACTTCTTGACAGTATCTTTTTGATACGTTTTGCGCGGTTCTCGATAAAAGGTTTCTGGTTGAAACTTTCGCCAAACCCTAACGAACTCTAAGGGTAGTGGGAGGGAGTATAAGGGGAGTAATACCGGTCCAAATGAGACGGAAATGGTACCAATTTGAAGCTCCGGATCGTCTCTACAAATTGGTTAAGTTTTCTTCTCTCCAGTAGCCCTACATCACCAACCAGATCCACCCCAAAACCTCACCCAAAGCCATTCTCAAGGTAGGTTTTTGAATCTGCATGTACCCCGAATATCCCCCGGAATCGAGCAGTGGTCACAAAGAAAGCAGGCTGGCGCTTCTGCAAACGGGCCACACTCGAAGCATATCAATGCGGGGTAAGCTATCACAGCCTTGCAGGTCTCGGCTTTTGTGAGACAAGAGTTTTTCGTGTGTTACACAACATATTCGTATCTCGAGGTATTTTGAGTTTTCTAGGAGTGAAGATTGAGGACTTTGGGGGTAGTATAATGGAGGATTGAAGCTAGGTGGAGCGAGTAAAAGTTACTATTGTTACTCTCCTGGCTCTTCTGATTACAACGGTCAACTCAGTTTTTCTCTAGCTCTATTTTTCGCCCTTTCCACGACCCTAAAGCCGCTAACCCCGAACAAGGCTTCAGGGCAAGAAACGGCGTGATGAGGAGGGGTAATTTTCGTTGTGTAGAAGGTCGGCAAGTTTGCGGCTGGAAAATAACCCAGTCGTTAAGTCGACTTACGACACGTGAACGAGGCTTTTGTGATGGTAATAAATCCAGTGAAAATCGAGTGTTTTCAGATCCTACTAGTAGATAGATAGTGAATACCACACAACCAAATCTTCCATACAGAGTGGTACAGAAATCTGGGGAAAAGCATGAAGCTATTTTGGTCTGGAAAGCGAAAAGTGAAACAGCTTCGTATCCACTTTTTTCGTCACTAAGCGTATTGTCCTGCAGCAGGCTGAATGCAGGAAATGGTAGTGTCGCCGAAAAGAGGACGAGAAGAGGAATATATAAATCCAGGTGTTTCTGCTGGAGACACTTTCAAACACACACTAACATCACAATCTCCAAATCACCATGTCCCACATTGTTGATCTCGAAAACGGATACAGTCTAGAGCACCAGCTCTCGCACCGATCAAAGACCCACGGAATCGAGGAGGAGGCCATTGAGTCGTCCAACGCTTCAAACATCCAGGGTCTGACTGGGGATGAGGCTTCTGACGTGAAACTCGCAAAGGTTGAGACTTCTGGAACCCACGGCGAGTACATTCACATTGCTGGAGTCAAGTACCACAAAGACGACTTTATGAGCGCTTTTGGAGGCACTCTAAACCCCGGATCTGCGCCTATTCCCTCCAGACGGTTTGCCAACGCCGCTCCCATTGGTCTTTTCTCCTTCTCCATTACCTGTTTCATTCTGGGCATGTGTCTTGTCAATGCTCGAGGAGTACATGCTCCCAACGTCATGGTTGGCTGTGCTCTTTTCGGAGGAGGTCTTGTTGAGTTTGTGGCTGGAATCTGGGAAATTGTCGCTGAAAACACCTTTGCCGCCACTGTTTTCCTCTGTTTCTCGTGCTTCTGGTGGTCCTGGGGAATGCTGCATCTGCCTATTGGAATCGACCAGTACTACGAGACTCCGGACGAGTTCTCGCAGGCAGTGGGTCTCTTCCTCATGGGCTGGTTCATCTTTGCAATTCTCATGACGCTGTGTACGGTAAAAGCAACAGTCGCCTTTTTCCTGCTTTTCTGCTCGCTTGATCTGGCTCTCATCTTCCTCGCATCTGGCCACTTTATGAACAACCCCAAACTCTCGCAGGCTGGAGGAGCTTTCTGCATTTCCACCGGTCTCCTGGGTTGCTACAACGGCTTTGGAGGTGTAGCCACTCCTCAATCTACCTTCACCTGGATCATTCCTCGAGCCATCATGATGCCTGGCGCCCACAAGAAGGACTACTAATTGCATGTATATAGTGAATTTATGTTATAGAGATATGGTGGTGGTAAGATTCTGAACGGAGATGTGGTGTACCCTTTATTTATCTACTACAGCTGTTTTACAGAGTTTAATATACGATATTCGTAGTACCTCACAACACATCTGCTCACAAATCTTTCAAAAATACCAATATAATTATGGGGACTTAACCAGCGTCTTCCCCTGAGTCAGGTCTTTTAGTATCTACCACATGTTTCCCTTCTGGTATCTCTTTCTTCACAGTGAAACGAAATACTCATTTTCATGATTTCACACAACTCCTCCAACTTAACAGAAAATTCCTGAATCATGATGGTGAGTTAACCAAAGAACTTCACAGGCTTATGCAAATCTAATGGTACCATACAAGACCCTTTTACGCTCCCCTACCCTCGTTTCGCACCGACCTTCCCAACTCTGATTAACCACACAACTGTCTTCAACTTTCTCAATTATATCCCCAAAGCTGTGACAGCTTGATAAATGAGATCCCCAAGGTCGGGGGTGTCTGATACCACCTTACTTGTTTACATTCCCATCTCTTTCTGGCCATTAACACCGATACTGATAAATCTGGTATTTACAGAGCTTCCCTCAACTCCTTCAATAATACCTGTATATATATGGCGAGTTGAACAAAGAGATCATAAGCTGTAAGCAATAATAATTGTACCCTTCTTTCCTCTCTGTTACATCTCAAGCTACGTTTAACACTTCTAACCCCAATCCTGATTGACCACAAAACTGACTCCAACATACTCAAAAATGGTGGTATCGTGAGGGAGTCTTCGCCAGTTTATTTACACAAGCAAAAAGAGTTATTTAGATACCTTTCGGTATCCTCAATAGAACTGTATCAAGCTCATTTCTGATGCAGTACATTGTACTTGGCATTTGCTTCTTACAGTAAATTAAGAGCTGCAAACGGTTACAAAGAACTTCTTCAGTTGGTAAAGCGTCAGTAATGGTCTTAAGTCTCTTATGATATCCTTTATATAAGTCTCATGTAATTCCATGCCAAGATCTTGACGCTGGACTACCTATAGTTAGAACATCACAATACTCTATATCTCGCTCCTTAGGGCTGCAAAAGAGTTATAACACAATATCAGGGTATTTATACCACTTATAAAAAGATATTCAAACTCCCCGATACTCCCACGTTCTCTGTTTTTCTTTTCTGTCCACTCAAACTATGAGGTTCTAAATGTGAAAGCCCAATGAAAAGAATATACAGAGACAGAGACACTAGCCCTGCAAAATAATTACGAAAAAGTTACCTAAAATATTTCTGTGACATACCACAACTCCTACGTACCATTATCTCGTCTTAAACGGTGCTTTTAGCCAACAAATTCCGACTTTTTTTTGATTCCGACGATGACTAAGCAAAAATCACCTAGTACATGCCACCATTTCTAAAAATTCAACTTCCCCGGTATCCTGGCCGAGCGGTCTAAGGCGCCAGGTTAAGGCTAACACCTTGACGAATTTCCTGGTCTCTTCGGAGGCGTGAGTTCGAATCTCACGGATATCATTTTTGCTCAACATAGCGAGCTGCGAAGCAGTGAGCTAGTTGGAGCTGAGTCTTTTTGGAGCTGAGTCTTTTTTTACGCTGTGAACTGAAAGTCCTTTCTTTTTAGGTGTGAGTATCAGCTTGGTCCTTCCTTTTTAGCTGAGTCTTTCCTTATACTAAATCTTACAGCTTCTCTGCTTAAAGAAGTCTTCACTACTTTTACTCCCATCCAATCCATTCAATCCATCAATCATATTAGTCTATCTACTCGTGGTCCTTCTTGTCGGAAGTCTGCTCGGGCTTCATGGCGGGGAACAGAAGCACCTCCTTGATGGTGTTGGAGTTGGTGAGGAACATGGTGAGTCGATCAACACCACAGCCCCATCCGGCAGTAGGAGGCAGACCGTACTCGAGAGCAGTGCAGAAGGTCTCGTCGACCAGCTGGGCCTCATCATCACCGGCGTCCTTCTGTCGAGCCTGCTCCTCGAATCGCTGTCGCTGGTCAAAGGGATCGTTCAACTCGGTGTAGGCGTTACAGATCTCCTTGGTAGCAACAAAGACCTCGAATCGCTCGCAAATACCGGGTCGGTCTCGCGAGTACTTGGCCAGAGGAGACATCATCTCGGGATGACCGTAAACAAAGGTAGGGTTGATACACGAGTCCTCCAGGTAGTCGCCAATGAGCTTGTCCAGCATTCGGGCGTTGGTGAGAGGAGGAGTGCAGGTGAGACCCACCTTCTTGAGCTGCTCCTGCAGAAACTGGTTGGTTTCGGCGGTGTGCAGCTGGTCTCCGGGAGGGAACTTGACGTTGAGTTTCTCCTCCAGAGTGCCGATGATGTCGAGTCGCTTCCAGGGTCGAGAGAAGTCGATAGTCAGAGTCTCTCCCTCGGGACCCTGGGGCTGGTACTCGATCTTGTATCCTCCGGTGATCTCCTTGACCATTTCGGAAAAGAGCAGCTCGGTGGTCTCCATAAGATCATAAACATCAGCGTAGGCCTCGTAGAACTCGCAGGTGGTGAACTCGGGGTTATGGGTCTGATCAATACCCTCGTTTCGGAACTGTCGTCCAATCTCGTAGACTCGCTCCATACCTCCGACAACCAGCTGCTTGAGGTACAGCTCGGGGGCAATTCGCATGTACATGTCGAGATTGAGGTCGTTGTGGTGGGTGACAAAGGGCTTGGCAGTGGCTCCTCCGGCAATGATGTTCATCATGGGAGTCTCGACCTCAATGAAGTCCTTGTTGTCCAGAAACTTTCGGATGTACTGGATGATCTTGGACCGCACAATGAACCGTTCTCGGGTCGAGTCGTTCATGATGAGATCGAGATATCGCTGTCTGAATCGAGTCTCCACGTCCTTGAAACCGGACTGGTGGGTGGGCAGCATGTGCAGCGAGGGAGTCAGCAGAACCAGCTCCTTGCAGAAAACGGAAAGCTCGCCCTCTCCGCCCTTCTTGGGCTCGGTTCGACCGGGGTAGCCTCGGATACCAATCACATCTCCTCGTCGAATGAGATCGTGAATGGCCCAGTCGCCCTCATTGTCCTGGCCCTGAGCCATGATCTGGACGGTCTTACCCTCCTGGTGAAGAACGTAAAATCGCAACTTGGAACCGGCAGCTCGCAGAGTGTGCACTCGACCGGCCACAGAAACCTCCTCGTCCTTCTTGATCTCGCCTCGAGCCAGACCCTGGTACTTGTTGACAAACTCGTCGACCTTGGTGGTAACGTGGAACTTGTGGGGGTAAGGGTTGGGGGTCTTGGACTGTCGCAGAGCGTCAATCTGTCGAGATCTGATCTCAAAGTACTGGTTGGGGGTGAGTTCCTCCTCATTGGGACCCTTTTCCTTCTTCTCAGTCTTGGGCTGGGCAGCAGCCTTCTCGGCCTTCTTCTTGGCCAGATCTCGCAGCTTCTGGCGCTTCTTGAGCTCGGACTTGGAGACCTGCTCGCCGGTCTCTTCGTCGAGATAGGTTTTGGCCAGAGCCTCGGTGGTTTCCTTGATATCAGACATTTCGTGGTGGTGCAGAGAAGAATCAGGAAACTTTTCACCAAGTCTAATCGAGATAACAAGGTAGGGTAAGTGAGGTGCAGTGTATGCAGAGGGAGGTGACTCATGGAGGTTAGGGGAGAGGGAGGGTGGTTTGGGTATTATCAGCCGTTATTTCTCCCTTACCCCAGTATGACTCTGAATATTACTAATTGTATACTCCTTTTGGTAGAATTATTCTGACGCTTACATACAGTATGGCTCTTAAAGCTCAGTCTGTTTCCTCCCAATTCAGGGGATACTGTAGTTGGGAGTTTGTGAGGAGTTTAAGAGAGGATTTATCGTACTATAATTGGGACTACAAATGGGGCTACAATTGGGGCTGTTGGGGTGCAATTGGTGGTATTAAAATGTGGATGTGAACATAAACGTTGTGGTATTGTTTTGTGACTTTTTCCGCCCAATTCGTTCAATATCCAGTGAGTTGTACGTTGTACTCTGATACACACCCTTATGTTTTCCTACAGTAAACTTGACTTCTAAAGAACGGCTCCAAAACTGACTTCCAAACTGACTCCAAAAACTGACTCCAAAAATGACTCCCTCAACTTGACTTGGATGAAGCTTCAGTGAGTCATACAAGAACATGCCATCTATATCATATTAGTCACACGACCAAGTCACGTGAAGATCTATAACAGTTATTGTATTATCTTTGAATCTGACATATCTATACGTCGTACTACAAGTACCTCATTACTGTACAGTATGTACACCATCACTCTTTGTCTACACTCTACAGTATCGTAGGCTGTACATGCAGTCTATCCTCCCACAACGCGAAATATCAATTAACAAACTCAATTCGCGTCTCACACGATCTGGACAGAAGACAACATGACGGAAAGAAAAAGTCTGGTGGACGAGCAGTTTGTGCGCGCGCTCGAACCGGTGCTGCCCAAGCTGCCCGGCGACTTTGTCTTTAGCCATTTTCATACCAAGAAACGGCAATGCAAACGGTCGCTGATTTTCCAGGACGATGTTCTCGACGGTTTTGACGGCGAGGAGGGTGATGAGAAGGAGGAGAAGGAGGAGTCTGAAGAAAAGACTGGAGTCAGCATTGAGTCCAAGGAACAATCCAAGGATAAGTCTGAAGACAAGTCTGAGGACAAGTCTGAGGACAAGACTGAAGACAAGACTGAAGACAAGACAGAAGACAAGACTGAAGACAAGACAGAAGACAAGACTAACAAGACTGAGTCCAACGAAGAGTCTGAAGTTAAGACAGAAGATAAGACTGATAAGGAAGAGCCCAAGACTGAGTCCAATGAAACTAACGTGACTGGTACTTCTGCTTCTGCTTCTGAGTCTACTTCCGCTTCTGAGTCTACTTCCGCTTCAGCATCCGCTAACGCTTCTGCTTCAGCTCCTTCAGCTGAGATCCTAGAGAGACGAAAAAAACACTCGGTCATCACACACATGTTTGTCCTGGCGTACGAAAAGACCATTCTCTTCGCACTGGAAATCTACACCTTCTACGACCCCTCAGGAGTCACTCTCTTCGTCTCCAAGGCAGACACTACAGGCCAGTCTCCTCTTGTAGACGGATCTCCAGTCAGAGTCTCGATGAAAAACATCTCTCGAGCGATTATCGACGTGCTGCTCAAACAGCATCCCGGTCAGCGGGTCCGAATCTGTCTTTTTGCACGGCCCGAAAAACAGTATCTCTTCCCCTTCTCCGCAGACTACCCCCAAAAGCATTTTCTCAGCGGTCCCCAGCTCACAAAGTGGTGGATGAGCTGTCTGGACGGTCTTCTCGACGACTTTATCAACCCTACAGCCACTCTCCGGATCCCTGGAGCCGAAAACAGAACTGTAGAGACCTTTCTGGAAGACCTGCCAAGATGGACCAAGGGAGACATTTTCAAGTACCAGAAGCCAGAAGTTGGAGAAGTGCCTGAATCCGACTCCAAACTCGCCATCTACCAGTTGCCCCGGTTTCCCGACGACCCCAAGTCCCGATTTCTCGACTTTCTGGCCTCAGAGGGAAGAACAACAACTTGTAGCATAGACATGTTCTGGGAAGAGATCCAGGGTCGACAGGAGTTCAATGCTGGCATCATGGTCGGTCTAATGGGTGTAGACGGCACAGTCAAGGGAGATCCTGTCCCTGAATCAGAACCTGCTTCTTGTCTGTCGTACAAGGAGTTCAAAAACGTGCGTGAAATCATCACCGAGTCCGATTACACAACGACTGAACTTGTAATCGACGCCAACAGGGAGTTGACGGAAGATGGACCTGCTCAGAGCCGTGTGAGCTTCCAGGGCCAGCTTGAACGTGCTGCCACTGTATCGGAACTCAAGCGACAGGCTCCTGTCGTCAACACTCTCAACATGAACCTCGTGAGAAAGAAGAAGAAGACAAACTAATATACTCTGACTATAGTAATGTGAGTAGGAGTAGGAGTATGAGTACCTTGTACCCTTCCTATTTTGTATCCTTTGTACCCTTGGTATCCTTCCTACCTTTGTACCCTTCCTATCCTTCCTATCCTTCCTATCCTTCCTATCCTTCCTATCCTTCCTATCCTTCCTATCCTTCCTACCTTCCTACCTTCCTACCCATGATACCTCATACCCTTCCTACCCAATACCCTTCATACCCTCCATACCCTTCCCATCTCCCTACTTCCTACCTTCCTACCCTTTGTACCACCTTCAATCCATCTTGCTGAAGATGTAACGAGCCAGAGCACTGCCATCACCCCCATCACCCCCACTCCCACTCCCATCTCCATCTCCAGCAACATTCATCTCGGCAACTTTTCCAAGAAACAACATCCGCTGTAGCTCCAACTTCCACTTGTCCATCTCCTCATAATCTGCTACCCCAAGATCCTCCTCCTGACGACTACTAATGGTAAACAAGAGTCGCTCAGCCTGCTTCCTGTTCTTTTCCTCCAACGGAAGATAACCACGTTTGAAGTCGACGAGAGAGACTCCAATGTACGATATGGTAGACCCCATTCCTTCCAGAGAAGAAGCTCGCACAAAAGAGCGAAAGCGGTAGGTGGCCGCAATATGGATCCCATGAGGATCGGCATCCACACAAATGTAGATGGGAAGGACGTTGTCAAACAACCGAACAAAGTCCTGAGTCAAGTGATCGGGGTATCCTTTACCGGTAACCAAGAGGGTATCTTTTGGTACGTCGGGACAAAGAGTGGTGAAAACGGCTTCCTTTTCAACCACCAGAATTTTTGTCACTTTTGGAGACAAGACGATATCAACCACGTTAGTAGTATAAGGTATCAACGTCGTGGTGTTGGTGGGAATAGTCACAGGAGCTCTGTAGTTGTTTTTGTACGTCAGTTGCAGGGCTGAAACACACGACGAGTAAATGAGGCCCTTTTGAGCAGCTACCACATTGAGAGAGTCACGAGGCACCTGAAGAAGGTCGTTGGCGATTCTCGTGATACAGCTATCCACAACGCCCTGGGTTTTGAAAATGTCCACAGCGTCGTAGAAGATGTCTCTTTTCGTGGTGATTCTGTTTTCGTCCAGACAGCTTTTGATGATTTGCAACAGTCTCAGGTAGATGGAGAATCTGTTGACCGAGTTGCCACACAGGGTAGTTAGGGGTATTCCTTTGGACGAGTAGGTGTCGAAGAGTGACATTGTGGAGGTGTCTCTTTGAACGCGTTTATTTAGTCGCGAAATTGTTTTATCAACAATTTTTAGGGTATCCATTGTGGGGGGGAGATGTGGTATTGGAACTTTTAAGAGTAGAAAAATGATACTTTTAAGATGGAGATGTATTTAAGATGATGTATTTTAAGATGGACTATTTTAATATGGAGACAATAAGTATACACTGGAATCAATTGACTGGTAAGGGCTTCAAATGAACAAATATATGGTCAAAGATTGGTTATAGAAGATGTCTATACCATCAAGATCAACTTTTTTCTCAACTGGGGTCTTTTCTCAATACCAAGTTTAGTTGTATATCAAGTGTAGTTGTTGTCTTTCTTGCTCCATTATTCACCTCAGTCTATCGTCAAGTTGAATACATTATGAGAACATTAGATTGATATGAATTGTGCGTAGGCAAGACCTAAGCCTACAATACTAAATACAAGACAGTATATAATTGAAGAGGTATACTACAAAAACCTGAGTTCAAGTACTTTTACTAGAGCTATAAATTGTCCATACTAGATCATCGCCATCCTCAGTGTCAGTGGATTCCATCGATACCACACATCTAGTTTCTATCCCATACTCACTTTTCACTCCTCCATCACCACACAACTCAACCTAACTAATGCAGAAATACCAACAGCAAAATGCCGTCTTCACTATCCCATTCCTCAGGGTCGGCAGGATGGTGCCCTTACTCCATTACTCTCTCTTCCGTTGTTGTAAATTTATTAATCAGTCTTTTTCACTTAGTCCATTGTCAGGTTGATACTGTATAACATCAGAAGTTTACTCTATAATATTGAAGGATGGAAGACAAGAGCTGGGCAGTACAAGTACTTGTACAGTATTATTATGAAGAAAGAATAAATAGTACAAGTAGTTATATTGCTGTACAAGTACTCGTATAAGAGCTTCAAATCTCCCTATTCTCCAACCACCCATTTCACGTGACCTCAAATCACCATCCTTACACCACCAAAAAAGCACTCCTATACCCTTGAATGATCAGCAATGCAAGAGGTCAAAAAACGGTGTGAAAAAAAGGCAACCCAAAAAGTCCAAGCCAAAGCAAAAAGAAGAACTTTACCAGAAGCTATTACAAGTAATACAAGTACGAGCACAAGTATTTAAATGAATGTATTTTTGCCAGATTTTTGTCGTTTTTTCTTAATTTTGCCATTTTATACCAGATTTGTTCAATCTGTGTCACCTCGGCTAATGTACCTCTATCCAGCAATGCACCATCGGATGAATCGGACCATTGAAACATTTAAACTCACCCCACATTCTGCACCTCATTAGCGTGTTACGATTCAGGTAAAAGTATCCTCTTACAACACCCTGAATCTCACAACATGCACTGTATCAAGGGTCTTAGACAGGCACGTCTAATTGGAAGTGCCCGCACCTTCTCTACCACCTCCAGAGCCCTTCTACAGCTCAAAAACGTGACCAAAACCGGTCTGGAAATCGAACTCGAGCCTGGATCTGCTCCCGTTCACTACTCCAACTTCTTCCTCAGAGACGCTGCCTCGTCCACTAACGCCATTGACCCGTCCACGTCGCAGCGGTACTTTTCGTCCGGCGAACTGGCCCAGGATGTGCATCCCAAAAAGATCCATGTTGGCAAAAAGGAGGGTCAGGAAGACTCGACTGTCTACTCCACAAAAGATACCAAAATCTGCCAGCACGACACGGACATTGACGGGCTGAAGATCGAGTGGTCCGACGGCTTCCAGGAGTACTACACAGCCCATTTTCTCAAGCAGTACGCGTCTCCTGAGGCGTCTCGAAAGAGAAGACATTTGGCCCAACCTATCCATCTCTGGGAACGCAAGGAAATCACCTCTGCGCTGGACAAAAACGAAATTCAGGCCACGTGGCAGGAATACCAGACCACAGAAGGCATGCACAAGATTGTCAAGGCTCTCCACGATTACGGCCTGGCGTTTGTGACTGGACTTCCCGACCAAAATACTAAGGTTGTGGACGCCGAAGATAAAGACATCGGAACAGTCACAGCAGAACCGATTCTCGTCGAAGAGGTCGGAAAAAAAATTGGATACATCAAAGAGACCTTCTACGGCCGATCCTGGGATACCCGATCGGTGCCCAACCCCAAAAACGTGGCCTACACTTCCCAGTATCTGCCTCTGCACATGGACCTGCTCTACTACGAGTCTCCTCCTGGCATCCAACTGCTCCACGTCATCAAAAACCAGGCTAAAGGAGGAGAATCCATCTTCACAGACTCGTTTGCGTCGGCCAAATACGTGTGGGAAAAAAACCCTGCTGCCTACAGAGCTCTGTGCGAGATTCCTCTCACCTTCCACTACATCAACGACGGCCAACACTACCATAACACGGTGCCCATGATTGTCGAACATCAACAGACGGACAAATCAAAATGGACCAACCCCAAGGCCATCAACTACGCACCTCCTTTCCAGGGCCCTTTTGATGCTGTCGAATTGGTTGAAGGAGGAGAGAAATGCGAACTGTTCAGAGAAGGTCTTCGTCTCTTTGAAGAACACCTCACCAGCGCCGAAAACGAGCTGCGAACGAAAATGGACGAAAACTCATGCGTCCTCTTCCTCAACAGACGAGTTCTGCACTCGCGAACCGAGTTTGACGCCCAGTCCGGTGTCCGATGGCTCAAGGGAACCTACCTGGACATTGACGCCTTCTACTCCAAGCTGAGAATCCTCTCCAACGACTCTTAGCCAGGTACGACTCCTACCCGTACTCTCAAACGTATATATACACTAAATATTTTCTATGCTAACAGGCATCCTAAATGACCTCGCCAATAATCTTGGAAGCCTCCTTGTAAGTCTTGAGCAGAGTCTCGCACTTTTCTCGCTCCTGCGCCAGGTTCTCGTCCTCAAACAGCAGAGAGTCAAACAGAGAGTCCTTGTACAGCTCGCTGACCAGCCGGTTCTGCACGCTCTCCTTGCTGAAGTTGACCAGCAGATGCATGACCGCCTTGGGGACCTGGTCCTGGATGGACTCTCGCACAATGTTGAAGTACGACACAATCAGTCGTCGTATCAACTCACACTCAAGCTTCTCTCGGTCAGACAGCTGCTCGCCGTCCTCCAGATCCATGTCGTCGAATGCAGAAGCCATGGTGTCCATGGGGTCCGAAGACACCTTCTTGTCCTGGGGCCCCTTCTGGGCACCGCCAGACGAAGAGAAGCCGTTGGGGAACTGGCCCTTGACGCCAGCAGCGCCGGGAGGAGGCATGACGGGGTTGCCCTCGGCGTCCTTGCCGAAAAAGTAGTTGAGGAAGGTGTCCTTGGGCTCTCCGGACGCGTTGGCGGCGGTGGAGGGGGTTCGGTGGTGGTGGGCATCCTTGTGGTCCTTGCTGCCCTCGGTAGAACCGGGCCGAGAGTGGAGGGAGTCGTCGTCGGGACCGTTCTCGATTGCCTGGGGGGTATCCTTGCCGTTGGGAGGGAGCATGTCCATGTGCTTTCGTCGCAGATCCTTCTGCCGGCTGGCGTTTTCTTTTTGCTTCTTCTCCTCCACCACGGTGGCCATGGCGTCGGCAGCGCCAATGAAGTTGGGGTGGTTGGTGTTGATGTATGCTCGCTGGATGGCGATCAGCGACTCGACGTACGAGGCGGTGGGGCCCAGACGCTCTCGCAGCAGGTCGGAAACACACTCAATGAGCTTGGCCTGCAGCTTGGGGAATCGGGCGAGCTCGGTGGATCCGCAGTTGTGGCAGATCTTCATCAGCTCCTCGTACACGAGCTCGACGCACCGCTGGGAGGGGGGCTCCAGCAGCTTGATCTGGGGCTTGACGAGCAGGTCAAAGGCCAGCTCGGGCACAAAGAGCGAGGGCCGGGGACCGGTGGAGTTTCGAATGGCGGTTCGAATGTCGTTGATGGACAGGTTGGCGGTGGGGCTTATCGAGGACAGCGCGGTGCCAAAGACGTCGTTGTAAATGTAGTAGATTCGGGCTCCTCCACACAGCTCCTTGGTGGAGATGGCGGCGGTACCTTCGATGGAGGTGACAAACTTGGACGCAAACTTGGTCATGAGCTGCAGAATGAGCGTGCCCTTGGACTCGCCCGAGTTGAGGTACGAGACGCCGTAGCTGGACAGCTCCTGCTCGGTCTGGCCCATCAGAGTGTTGAGCTTGGCCTTGATGTCGGGCAGCTTCTCTCGGATGTGGTTCATGAGCGTCTGGTTCAGCGACTTGGCCAGAAACTGCGTGCCGCACTTGTGGGCAATGTTTCTGTACACCACGTGGTTCTGGAAGAACTCCCGCTCGGCCTCCAGCGAGTCGGCCAGGGGCTTGTTGGCGTGGATGTCCTGCTGGGACCGGTTAATCACTCCAATGAAGCCCAGCTTGAGAGGGTAGACCCGGCCGGACAGAATGTCCATGGCGTTGGTGCCCTGGTCCATGAGATCCAGCTTGGTGAGAATACCAATGGTTCGCTTGCCGTGGGGGTCGACCTGGCGCGCCAGCTTGAGCGACTCCGAGTTGACAATGTCCACGTTGGCGGGCGACACGGCCAGAATGATGGAGTTGGGCTTGGCAATGTACTCGCAGATGAGGTGGCGGGTCTGTCGCTCGATATCCGTGGGCTGGTCACCAATAGGGATCTTGGTGAGACCGGGGAGATCGACCAGCGTCAGGTTCAGCACGTGGGGCGAGAAGATTTTGAGGTTGATGGGGATTCGGTTGATGCCCTTGTTGTTGCCGGCGATACGCACGGTTTCGTTTTCAATCTCCTTTCGAATCTCCTCAAAGTCGTAGAACTGACGGCCGGGAATGTGCAGAAACTCTCCCCACTCGACCGAGTTGGACTTGGGGGTCCGGGTGTGCACCTCGCCACTGGAACCAGGTCGGTCCTTCTCCTCCGAAGGCAGGTTGACGAGCTGCAGCACGAGAGGTCGTCGGGTGACGATGCCGGTGCCTCGGGGCAGAAAGTCTCGGCCGACAATGTTTTCCAGCACCGACGACTTTCCGCACGACTGGGAGCCAACCACCACGACCTGGGGGAGGTCGAGGGTGTCGGAGCCAATGGTGTTGAACACGAGGTCCTGCAGTTTGTTGACCAGGGGAATCAGGTCTTCTAGGGATGCCGACATCTGTGTTAGTGTTGCAGGAGGGAAGTGATGACTTCAGCGTACTTGTACTTGTACTGTAATGTGATGTCAGCGTGTCGACTTGTTTGTTGTGAGAAATAGCATACTTAAGATAAGATGAACTTCACTCTTAACGTGTACCAAATCAGACACGTATCAAGCCCACACGTAGTCTCAAAATCAATCACCACAGGGAACAAGTCGCCACTGTGATCCGTGTCTCAAGACAGCGGGAACGTCTGGGGAACGTCTTTTTGTGTTCCAGAAAGTACTTTTCAACGTGCTTTTCGTTCAATGGCCACAAACACAACCTCAGTGACTCCAGCCACGCCCAATCGTTTTACTCACCTTGATGTGTATCGATGATTCTCAGAGAGAAGACAAATATGCAAAATGCAAATAGCAACACAGGCAAACTGCCAATTTGGCTTTGGCTTTTTTTCGAACCCAAGTCGAGCAGAAGTTTAAAGGCGATGGAAACGACCATAGGGGGAGATACAAGGGCTTTTGAGTGGTAAAAAGTACAGCAATCGACTCACGTGACTCACATTACCCGATTTCAGCTTTTTCCGCATTTTTTCCCTTTTAAATGCACATTTTAAACAGCCCTACTCCCCCTTCCCAACTCATAGATCTGCATTTTAAACAATGGCTTTCACGTCCGTTGTCGGGGCAACGCAGGCGGCCAAGAAAAACGTCCCTTCAGACGGACAAAAAAAAAGTGGGTCCTTGGGTTGAGGAAAAATAATATATAAAGGAGAGGGTGCCCAGCTGGGAGAAGGGGCGTTCTCAAAATACAGGTCACGTTTTCGGTCTGGCCGTACCCCTTGCACACCTCCCATTGGTTGATTGGCATCGCCACCGACCGGAATTATGCGGACTAAACGCGTCTCGAGAAGGAGGGTATTAACAAGAGCGGTTTACGGGCCGATTCACGTGACTTGAGGTGGTAGTGCAGTGGTGCATCTGTGCAGGTGGGAAAAAGAAGAGGAAAAACGTGAACGAAAAGGGTGGTTTTTATAGGATCTGGTTCACTCTTCAACTCTCCTCTTCTACACCTGTATTACCCTACCTCAACTATCGTTTTCGCTAACTAACCATAATGTGGGCTTGGTTCTAGACTGGTGGGATACGAGAATTGGGGGGTTTCAAAGTCAGTCCTTTTTTCGTTGCAAAGTTCCTTTTCCTTCCTTGTTTCTTTTGCGCTTTTGTCTGACCGATATTATTCTCTTTCTCGCGTATTAAATAATATGTATGTAGTCCGATTAGTCGATTGAGTGAAACTGGCTTATCACCACCAGCCTATCAGGTTGGAGAGTTAGATGTTGATCATCGAGTAAGAGTACGAGATGTATCGTACTGGTACCTGGATTAAATGGTCAATTGAATTGGTATTGGTGATATTAGTCACGTGATATATCTCAGAATCAAAATATTCCACTAGTTTTTATTCTGGAGTTCTGTCTATAGTATTCGCTACAATACACTTCTCTGTCAAATTCAGTTTAAATCAATATCCGATCACACTCAAACGTCCTATCACAACCTGAAACTATTCCCAAAAATCAACGAATAACAATGACTAAGCCACTACATGACTAAGCCACTACATGACTAAGCCACTACATGACTAAGCCCTTCTCCATGACTAAGCTGCCCTACCCTGTCCTGTGACTCAGACTCCTCTTTGAGGCTAGCGCATCGCAGTTGGTCTCATGGGCTACTCCACATTAAAGCGGGGTGCGTGTAGACTTGCAGTAGACATGTGCTGAGGGGGAGACATACATTGGAGGATAGGAAGGAGGTAGAGAGATAAGAATGGTACCAAAATGACCGCACAGACAAGACGAACAAAATGGTACCATTCTCATCTCTCTACCACCCCAATCACCTCTTCTATCCACTTCCTACTCCCTCCCCCACAATGTAACTTTAGACTTTGCGGCACCGTCATGCGGCGCGATATTACGCTTCAAATCGAAAGCTCCATTGAGGTTGCAAGTCAGATTATTTGGGTCCGAATATTAGCCGATTTGGGGTCAGAAAAGGGCACATACGCGCTTACATAAGCCACAAAAACCCCCCATTACATAATCTGTGCATTTCCGCGACTTCTCCAACACCCCCCAAACCCAACCATTACCCAATCAGGCAAGTGGATGCGTGTGCGCATCGGCTATGAACCGACGAGTCGTGGGGAGACAGAGCTTATTTCTTATCTGGCGGCTATTAGTTCCTCAAGCCAGATTAGTCTATATCCATCTCTATATAAAGCCCAGGCAAGTCCCTCTTTTCACCACGGAAATCACCAACCACACAATGGGTTACTTTTACGTGAAAAAGACCATCAAGGCCAAACAACAGGAGCGGGAGGACCGCATGGCTGCTCTCCCCGAGTACAGCACGCCATTGACCTCCAAGGAACAGGATATTCTCAAACAGGAGGCCGAACAGGTTGTTAGTCAGGTGCAGAGTGGAGAGCTTAAGGCTCCCGAGGTGCTCAAGGCCTACGGAAAGATGGCCTTCAAGGCCCAGCGACACTGCAACCCCGTGACCGAAATCATGATCAAGGACGCGGAAAAGTGGGCTGCTAACACAAACACAGAAGGTTCTCTTGCTGGCTTCCCCATTTCTCTTAAAGACACGGCCGGTGTCACGGGTTACGACTCTTGCATGGGATACACCGGCAAGTGCTTCCAGCCCTTCACCAAGGACGCCCCCATCATCCGACTGCTCAAGGACTGTGGAGCCGTGCCCTTCGTCAAGACCAACGTGCCCTACACGCTGCTGTCGTTCGAGTCGTACAACGACGTCTGGGGCCGAACCGACAACCCCCACGTGCCCGGCCACTCGGCTGGAGGCTCCACTGGTGGAGAATCCGCGCTGCTGGCCTACGGAGGCTCTCGTCTCGGTATCGGAACCGATGTCGCTGGTTCCGTTCGACTGCCCTCGCATTTCTGCGGTATCTACACCGTCAAGTGTTCCACTGGTCGATTCCCCAAGGCTGGTAACAACACCACCATGCCTGGCCAGGAGGGTATTCCTGCCGTCTACTCGCCCATGACCCGAACCCTGGCCGATCTCAAGTTCTTCCTCAAGGCCATTGTCGACCAGAAGCCCTGGGACTACGACTACTCGTGCCACCCCATGCCCTGGACCGAGGCCAAGCTGCCCAAGAAGATCAAGTTTGGCGTCATGTACACCGACGGCATTGTGGACCCTTCCCCTGCCTGTGCTCGAGCCCTCAAGATGACCGTTGACGCCCTGGAGGCTCAGGGTCACGAGACCGTCGAGTGGGTGCCCCCCAACACGCTGGACTGCCTGCGAATCGCCTCCCAGCTGCTTGTTTCCGATGCCGGTGCCATTTCCACTCGAGACCAGATCTGGCCCGAGAAGAATGACGTTGGTGTCGCTCGAATGTTCTTTGCCTGCAACCTCCCCCGATGGATGAAGAAGATCTGGGCCTGGTACCTGGAGCACATCAAGGGCGACAAGGTGTGGGCCGCTCTGGTGCGAGACTTCAACAAGAAGACCATCACCGAGCGATGGGACCTTGTCTACGAGCGAGAGGGCTACAAGGCCAAGTTCTACGAGCAGTGGCAGGAGTCTGGCATTGACTTCCTGCTCACCGTCCCCAACGCCACCCCCGCCTTCCCTCACAACGGTCTGTACGAGTCGATTTCTTCTTGTGGCTACACCTTCATGTTCAACCTGCTCGACTACTCTGCCGGAGTTCTTCCCGTGACCAAGGTTGACCGTGAGCAGGACAAGCTGCCTGCCGTCTTCAACATCCGAAAGCTCAACGCCGTCGCCCGAGGTGCCTACTCTCAGTACAACGCTGAGAAGATGCATGGTCTGCCCGTTGGTGTGCAGGTGATTGCTCCTCGGCTCAAGGAGGAGGACTGCATTGCCGCCATGGAGGTGGTTGAGGGTGCTCTGCAGGCCAAGGGCATCAAGTACCCTCTGCTGAACGAGTAAAACGCATATAACTAATGACTTTGAATGAGCTAGTAGAGTGGAAGTAGAGATACAAATGAGGACGAGATATGTTGGCTTGTGAGAGAGGTATAAGTGGGAGTATGAATAAAAGTGGGAGTATAAGCACGATATGTCCACTTATAGTGAAAGAGGTACAAAATATAAAAATAATGATTTTTGCACGATTTTTGCATGATTTTATACGATTTTTCAGGATTTTTCAGGATTTATCAGGATTTTTCAGGATTTTTACCTGATTTTTACCTGATTTTCACCCAATATTTACCTGATTTTTACCTGATTTTCACCCAATATTTACTCAATATTTATCCAATTTTCATACGATTTTCACCGCAAAGCATCCGGGGGCCTATTTGTGACCAACAGTCGCTGCCGCTTAGGTTAAATAGACTGATTAATAAATGATTTACAACAACAACATACGATTTTCACCCAATATCTACCCAATATTTATACAATATTTTTACCTCATTTTACCTCATTTTACCCAATTTTACCCAATTTTACCCAATTTTACCCAATTTTACCCAATTTTACCCATTTTACCCGATTTTTACCCGATTTTTACCCAATTTTTACAATTCAAACAATAACATAAAACTAAATAATCCGCTCAATTAGCATATCTAAAGAAACGGTTCTGTTTATCGGTGAGATCTTCACATTGAATCTTTTCCAATTCCTCCGGAGTAGCAAAACAGCCCTCTTCGTCTCTCTTTTTGTTTTCTCTCCAGTTGACCCACATGAGAACTCCATTGAGACCGATAGCGACAAAAAAGAGAACCACCATGGAGACCTTGGCAGGGACATAAGCAGGAGCGTCTGAAGCTCTGAATGTCTGCGGTCCAATGAGGTTTCCTACGCAGTATCCAATGAGCAGAATTGCGTTGACAGTGACTTTTTTAGTATGACCTGCAGTATTAGAAGCCACTGAAGACAGGATGCAAATAAAGCCGACAGGGTAGATGATGAGAATGTAGAGACCCGCTAGACCTGCAGCTTGGTTGTCTGGAATAAAAGCCAGTAGACACATTGCCATGACTGAGATTGATTGTGCGATCATAGACATGAGAAGACGTTTCTGGGTGTATTGGACCAGTAGGCCAAAGAGAAGACATCCCACTAGTTCAGTGGCTCCCTGGGGACTTTGCATTAGCAGTCCTTTGACTGGTCCTAGGCCTAGAGTCTCGGAAAAGAGGATGGTGTTGAAGTTGGTGATTCCTCCGTTTGGAATGTTTGAGGTAAGACAGAAAAAAAAGTAGAGCCAGGTTCGGACGTCTGTGAAGGCCTCTACGAACTGTTCCTTTTTGAACTTTTTATTCTCAAAGCCCTGCTGGTTTGATCTGATTCGTACGAGTACCAGTTTTCGTTCTTCGGGGGTCAGAAACCACGCCTTTGAGGGGTCGTCTGGGAAGTGGAAAAGCACAACTATTCCAGCAACAATGGTGATGACTCCGGTGATGATGAAAACGAGTTTCCAGCCGTGAATCGGCAGATTGTCGTTGTTGGCGAGTCCGTAGGCCATCAGAGAACCTACAATAATGCCAATACCGTTAGATCCGAGCCAGATGGCTGTTCTTAGAAACTGTTCTTCTCTCTTGTACCATTGAGAGGTGATAATGACAAAAGCAGGAGTGACTGCTGATTCCAGCATGCCCAGAATTGTTCTCAGAGCAATAAATCCGGCGTAATTCGGTGTAGCATGTAGACACAGAACTATTCCCCAGACGATGATGAAGGTGCTGAGAGTCTTGATGAGAGGGAATCTCTGAAGCAGATAGACTGCTGGAAACTCGAAAGCGAGATAACCCAGGTAAAAAGCCGTGCCGGTCCACGAATACATGTTTCCCTTCATGTCTAGATCGTCTCTGAGTCCCATGACTGAAGCTGTCGAGTTGGTAGACTTGTCCATGAACTGAACCGCGTAGACAAACATCATTACTGGACACAGATAGAGGTCTGTTTTTCTGAGCAGACGTCGGTCCGTCTCTGGGTCCAGTTCAAAGGGAAGTTCTTCGACCTCGGCGATTTGGTGTTCATCCAGGTGTTTTTCCAGAGAGGTGGAGGATTTTGCGTCTGTGGAAGTGGTCATCTTTTGATAATCAGTTTCAGGAAGAAACTCGCTGAATTATATAACGAAACTGTCTGGGTTATATAACACGTCTCCATCTTGCCAAGACCAGAAAGCCACTATTTCCGTGTCTCAGAACAAGACCACGTCTTGGCCTCTTATGACGAGATCAAGCTTTGTAGATAAGACTGTAGATCGGGGTAAGTAGGTTCATACTGCTGTTTTGGGAAGTGATAATGAGGGGAAAAATGCTACCAGGAACAGACGGACAATAACGAACAAGAGGTTTCCACAAGAGGAAATTTACCCGTGTTGTTTTTACTGCCAGGTAGTACTATCTACAAGTACCATCTAAAAGTACTATCTTCAAGTCGTCGATGTTCCACTCTAAAAACACTGCTAATCTGGAATAAAGAAGCGCGGCTGAACGGGCCAAAGATATCGCCTTCGGGCGGAATTGCGGCGGATAAAATCTGTTATCTGGCTTCATAAAGCGCATTTATTATCCACAATATTGGCTGTAGCTGCGCCAAGAACGCACGCCAAGAACGACGCCAAGACTCATGGAGCAAGCTGTTATCTTGGTCGGGATCGTCGTCCCGAGTGAGACAGACAAAGACTGAGACCCCCACGCAAAGTTCACCTGCAGGAGAGCACAGAAGTGTGGACGACAAAGGAATGTGGAGAGGGGACGACAAGAGGTACTCGTAGGGTATTCAACGTGAAGTATGAGAAAAAAAAGGTCTTGATATTGTTCTTCTCTGTATTAGCTTAGGGCTTCTCATCAACCAAGTATCTGTACAGTTCTTCAGCTTCTCTGAAACTACAGTATGTACCGAATAGGTAGTTCATCCTCTAATATGTTCACTCTTATGATTAATAGTAAGATAGCTCAGAAGTCCAAAGAGCCCGTATCTTCCTCGGCCCGTTCAACAAGCCCGTATAGCTCTTTACTACTGTAGGTCTTATCTGTTCTCATAGTTGGCTCTTATCTGTTCTCAAGAGTAGTTGTTATCGAGTTTCAGATGTACAATGAGAACTCCAGGTCTTTTATTAATGAGGAGGAAACTCTTAATGAGACACTTAGAGTGGGTCTTACAGTGAGTCTAGAGTTTTCTCTTGTAGGAATATTTCCTGCAAATATATCACAGAGACTCACAGTGACCTGAGAAATTGGTGCTCTTAGAACTGATATCTTGAGACAGCTACTAGGAACCAAAGAGACTTATCAGCTCTAACGAATAGACTGATTCTGAACCACCCTTTACACCAAACTCACTCATTAAGATGTGGCCATCTTTTGAACAGTTCTTGGCTCAGAC
Organism: Yarrowia sp. E02; assembly: GCA_017639365.1. Lineage (NCBI taxonomy): Eukaryota > Fungi > Ascomycota > Dipodascomycetes > Dipodascales > Yarrowia > Yarrowia sp. E02. The sequence continues at coordinate 1,348,357 of JAAQQX010000003.1, read as the reverse complement.
TTGTCTTCTTGGCATCGGATAGCTTGGCAGATCTAGCACTTTTGTTGGGAGAAAAAGTCCAAAGTGGTTGAATGAATCTGGATAATGAAATTTACCACACTCTCTGAGCCCTCTTTGTAGGTCTCTTGTCTTAGGACTGTTCATTATCCTCCGATGGTTCTCTCACAGTCAGTTTACTTCGTATGTACAGTACTGGATGTGATATGGTCTAGGCAGGTCAAAAATAAAAAAAGACACAACAGATAAGTGACAATTGGACTTCTCTGATGGCACACATTGAGATATCCTACCTCTTTTACCAGTTTATCCACTGTTTTGAAGCTGATGACAAAAATCACTTTTTCATACTTTCTGAAAACTGGCCAAAAATTGTCAAATAAAACTAATTTGATCTAGAGAAGTTCTCAGAAATACTTAAAAGCACTTATAAGACCCAATTGAAAAGTCTTCGCTCTTCTCAGAGTCTCAAATCGACCAGATTCTTGTGATTCGGCGTTTCAGATCAAAAATCAACTGCCAGAAACTCCACTTTTTGCCCTCAAAACTAGTCCCAGAGACTTGGAATATCGTCGATGAGAGTATAAGGGTTCCCAGATCGTGTCTACACACTCATCCAACAAAACCTCTTCACCATTCGAATTACGCGGCAAGAACTGTGTGCATCCTTCATGCCTACTTGGTGCATGATAACGGGACAAAGAGGTGTGTAGAACGGACGAAAGAGGTGTTTAAATATGAAATTGAAGAAGAAATTGAATACGCCAGGTTCCTCTGGACTATATAACTCCATCAAAACCAACATTGCACCTCTTTTCGTATTTCTACCTTTTATTTACGCTTCTTCATTCGCCATCCTCCTACTCGAACCTTCTACTGATCTCCGTCTGCTACAATCGTCCTAAAACTTGTAGAGTAAACTATCAAAACCACATGGAACCTCTCTGATAGATTGATAAGCGTACCTATTACCGTTACAACAGTTTTTCGACAAAAAGGAGCAAACCACGACCCAATTGATATCATGAAAGTTCATCAACCTATACAACTAGCTTCACACCCCGACTTGTATAGACAGAAAATACCGAGGATATGGCCGCAACTGACGCAAAAAGGTGTTGGGCGGTTATGTTGGGCTAATTAAGTCATGTGTTGGCGAAAAACTGTGAAATATATATCATGTTTGGTCCTTTTTTTATGCAATTCCGAATCCGGATTCAGGTTTAACATAGGCTTTGTTTAGATGAGATGTATCCCTAGAAAAAAACATGAATGAATGACTCAAAAACAAAGCAAAAAGACATAAACTAGCTGAATGTATTTCCTACATACAATAAATATGTGTAAATTCGCCAACATCTAGCTTTACACATGACTGGTAGAGGCAGAATATAGAGGAATAACAAAGCCAACTCGCAATGACTGAATAGACACAATAAAGAGGAAAAAAGAAAGCCAACCCACTTCGCTCGTTGGCTTCGCTCGTTGGTTGGCTACCAATCTCTCCTGTACCGTTCCTCTTCCAGCCACTCTACATAATCTGTGGGATCCACAGCCCTTCGTGCTAGAGTATCCGCCGAGTTGTTACCTTCACAATCTTCATGGGCAGGGACTTTGTGGAGAGTCACGTTTCGACAGGCTGGTCTGGAAGCCCAGCTCAAAATAGCCTGAATGAGATCTCTGTTTGCAACAGGTTGTCCCTTGCTATTAATCCATCCGTTGCGTCTCCAGGCCTTGGACCACACGAGAATACAATTCAGGGCATAGGCCGAGTCCGTATTAATCTCGTAATGACATCCATCGTTGTTGGAGTCGATGATTTGGTACGCTTTCAAAATGGCACTCAATTCCGCTCGCTGATTGGTCTGTACAGGTCCCTTGAGACGACGCCAGGTGTTTCCAGGAACATAAAGTCCAAAAAAGACGGAGTATCCTGCCACAGCATCAGGACGTCCGTTTCGAGAACAAGCACCGTCAGTATACACCTCGTAGACTGTATTTCCATCGGAATCGACGTAACTGAGATCCTGACGAATCTCCTTGTGTGCCTTGGAGTAACCGTTCATTCTGACCTGGTACAAGGCATCTTCATACGTAGCACATTCGTATAAAGGGTATCTTCCTGAAGAGACACTTTTGGCCAGCTTGTACGAGCTGAAAATGGTGCCGGAAAGAACATAATACTCCGGGGCAATGTTTCTTTTGGGGCCTTTTGCTTTTCTCCCAGAAAGCCAGTATTCTCGAGCTCGTTCGAGGTCATTAAAACCTCTCCATACCGCTCCAGAAACCCCTTCAATCTGGTCTCTGGCGTCGCTGTAGTTTTCGTAGATGCCGGGACGATGGCCCACTTTGACGACGTAGTAGTTTTTCATTGTGACACTGGTTGAAAGGGAGGAAACTGGAATATATATATATTTTAGCGCGGTGTGGCACCTGTCAATTAATATCATACGTTATGCACACTTATTGTTGATCATAACTCTGTCAATAAAGTGGCAAGAAGGTGGCAAAAAGAAGCAAAAAAAGACTAAAAGTGGCAAAAATGTGGAATATGGAGAAACAAGAGAGATAATTCTAACACGCTTTCTAAATACTTGTTTTTACCAATACACTGCTCTCTACAGTCACTCAACAGCCTTACCAGTGCACTTCTGCTTCAGGCACGATTAACGTTAAATGTTTGTTTGTTGCATTTTAGCCTCCTTAATGTGGGGTATCGAAATGACATATCATAGGCTAGCTTATCAGACCTTTTTGTACTTGTAATATGCAATTGAATCTACCCTGTAACCGAGGTAACTACAAGTCCTCATAACCTGACTCTGATAGCCTCAGTCTGAAGCCACAGTCCGAAGCCTAACTCTGAAGCCTCAGTCTGAAGCCTCAGTCTGAAGCCTCAGTCCTCATAACCTCAAATTCTCAAGCCCTCAAGTTCTAGTCCTCAAGTCCTCATAACCTCAAGTCCTCCAGTCCTCATAGCCTCTCTCTCAAACCCTCTGGCTCCTCATAACCTAACTCCTCCTAACTCCTCAAACCAAGCAGCAACTCCACATCTTCCGTGGTTCTTGGGAAAAACTGCCGATACTCGCTCTCCACCTTGTACTTGGCCTTGACCTGGCTCTCGAGCTTGGAAAACTCGTCGACAAACTTTTTCGTCGAGTTTCGCGCAATGTTGTCCACAATAACAGGCGACGAAATACGGAACAACATGGAATGCAAATCTGTAAGCGCTGACGGAAGAAAATCGTCCAGCTGGAACGAAATCTCCGACAAATGAGCAGGCTCCAAATCGTCCCCAAGACCCACCTGCTTGACAAACTTGTGGAACAGTCTGTCTGTCAGAACCTGCTCAATCTCGTCGATGGACGCCTGGAAAGAGTCCACCTTGTATTCGGATGCAGAATAGAGCTTGAGAGTGACGAGAATGTGGTCCAGACAGTTGAGCAGAAAGATTTCGGCCTCAAAATCCGCTCCATCAGACGCCACTCGACGACAAAACTCCATGTACGGGTCCAGAGAGTTGTCAATATGCTTGCGGACCACCTGTTCGTCCAGAGAGTACTGCTGGTTGGCCTCCAGAATCTCCTTGAGGTCAACCAGGGTCTGGGTAAGGAACTCTGGGGGCTGCAAATCGCTGGAAAGAGACGTAGGAAGCGACACAGACACGTTTCTAACGCGTGACTCGCACGTTTTGGTGAAATGCGTGTTGCAGAATGCAGTCAGTTGCGTGAGAGTGTCTATCAGCTGCGAATTAGGCAAATGTTTAGACAACATGGACTTGTAGAACTCGACGAGACCCGCGATTTTGAAAATCTGGGGACCTCGTGTTTGTGACGCCACTGCTCGTTCCACTCTCAGTCTCAAAGGAGAACACAGACTCTGAGTACAGTTGTCCACAAGTTCGGGGTCGTTCTGGCCAATCAGAATGGACGAATTTTCGGACTCCAGAACAACGCACGAGTACACCCAGGCCAGAATGTCGCCAATGTATCGTTGGCAGTCGTAGGCGTAAAAGTCCAGGGCTTTTGTTCCACTTTTTTGCGAGTTTTCTGTAAGAGCAGAAGTGAACGATTTGAGCAGCTGACGTCTTCGGGACTCGGTAAACTGGCCCAGAGTCTTGGCACGGTTGACGTCGTTGAGTAAAGCGAGTCTTTCGCGCAGCTGAGGGTCCTGTTTGAAGTTGTCTGCTTCTCCCAGTTGTGCGTAGCTGATCAGAGACGTTTCTGTGTCTCTAATAAGCGTATTGTTGGCGTGTTCGAGTGCCTGGTTGGCCTTGAACATTGTGATTTGACCTGCTCGCGTGTCATCATTTGCCAGCAGGATTTCCGAGTCTTTGTGGATCTTCTGGGCCTTGACAAACACCTGTTTAAACGTCTCAAACGGCACTTCCTGGTTACCTTTGAGCACGTCCATTTCGCTTTCTGTGAGCACAAAAGCGTCTGTGTACCGTTTCAGCAAATCTCGTTTCTTGGAGATGTTTTCCTGCTGCGCCATGAGCTCGGAGCCCTCAGAAACAACGTGTCTGGTGTCGTTTTTGCACGTATTCACCAGCTGCTGCATGAGCGCGAATTTGTGGTTCAAATCCGCAATCGTGTCGCCACTAGCCTGAATTTGTGCCACTAGCGGTGCAAACTTTTTAAGAGCTTCTCCATTGGCCTTGATGACCTCAGCTTCGGTATTGGCCCGTAAAGAACGTCGAATTGACGCTGTGTTGTCGGAGATACGGTCGTCGAGGGCCACGAGCGCGTCACGAGTGCCTCCGTCTGTGTAACTAGTCGACAACAGTCGGCTGATTTTGTTTTGAAGCACTGTAGTCTCCATGGTGGGTGGAAGGTGAGTTCTGGTGATAATGACAGATCATGAGGTTAATTTGGGAGGTTGGAAATAGAGTTGGGGATTTGGTGGAGCAGAGGTGTTTAGGGAGTGAGAGGGGGAGGAGTGTGTAAAAGGAGGGATAGGGTAGATGGGGTGAAGGGAAGGTGTTTATTGGATGGTACAGGTGATTATGGGTACTTTGGTGCTTTTTTTGGTCTTTTTAAGGGTATTTGACCTGATTGAGTGTACTGTTATATGCTCAGTAGATGGTTGATGTTTTAAAAGAGGTTTAATTAGGAACAGAAGTAGCCAACAAAAAAAAGAAGGGAATTTTATAAATATATATGAATAAAAAACAAAAACTTCCCTAAAATAATTACCTAAGAGAAACCAATCATACACCTATGACCTGACACAGTATCTGATACAAACAAGTAAGCCCCTATTCATCAATTGACTCTTTTATACCTCTTACAATTCACTTCAATCCTCATAATTGAACACCTGAAACTTATGCTGATCTTAATGATAATTCAGACACCTTGACATTGGACATTAATGACCAGCATTCTTACATAGATAGAGTATACACAGTACACGATAGTAAGAACAAGGAAAGCACATAAAACCGATTAGGACGTTTCTCAGCCGAGGCTGTTGCTCTTAATGTTTCTTCCCGAAACGGTCACAGTTCTTGTCCTCGAACACTTCGGTAGTATAAGTATTCTTCTCTGAAGAGTTATTCCCCTTTAAAACATAACAACAACTACCCAATCTGATCAACCAGAACCACCCTCATAACCTGTTTAATAACCACCAACCCCAATCCCTTCGCTACAAGTACGAGTACGATACTCATAATATCAGCCAGCATCCATGCATCTAAATGTGGCTGTTTTTGGCTTCCTCGCATACAAAGAGTAGTAAGCGATACTATCCGCCCTATGACTAATACAAGCTCCAGAATTTCCAGATGACTAATACAAACCCCCCAGACACCACCCTTTAGCTCCTCCACCATTTCCGCGTCCAAAACTCGGCTCCAAGACCTAACGATTTTCTGCCAACATCTCCGACTTTCTCGGAACCTACCTTCCGCATTGGGACTTGATAAGAGCCGTGCATTGCTGCGTATTGAGGAGATATGGGGGGGTGTAGAATGGTCAGTTTAAGTGCTAGAGACGAAATTGAAACGGATATCGGTGTAGAAAACGGTACTTAATCGATCTACGTAGTTATTTCACACTTTCCACCTCCCATCCAGCCCAAATCAAACACTCTCCAAAACACCTCCTCGAACGGAGTCCGACAACCTTATCCGAAACCTTAATCCCCAGATATACTTATATATCTACGAACGAGCGATAACTAATTCCTACTCTTCTAAACTCCCAGAAAACCATGGAAAAACACCAATTGAACGAGCTGGACCCCGTGGCCGCCCAGCAGCAGCACTACGTTGCCCCCACAACGCCCTCGTGGAAGAAAATCGGCTTTTTTGTCGTTTCCGCACTCACAGTCGGCTCGATGGTCTGCAAGTCTGGAGTCTCCACAAAGTGTCTGAACCACATGTCTGGCGGTTCTTCTGTGTCCTCAGGTGACTCTCTTTGTCCTTCTCAGGCCAAACTAGTTCCCGAGGGCTTTACCAATTTGGATTTCATTCTGCACGACGAAAAGTACCATGACCACGCTCTCAAGACCTTCCAAGGAGCTATCCAGATCCCCACAGAGAGTTACGATGACATGGGTCCTGTCGGGGAGGAGCCCAGATTCGACATTTTCAAAAACTTTTCTTCCTACGTCGAAAAATCGTTTCCTACGGTCTATTCCAAGCTCGAGGTGGAACATGTCAACACCTACGGTCTTGTTTTCACCTGGAAGGGTTCAAACAAGGACCTGAAGCCTCAATTGCTCATGGCACACCAAGACGTGGTTCCTGTGAACGCGGACACGGAGAAAAAATGGACCCATCCTCCTTTTTCGGGCCACTATGACGGCAAGTACATTTGGGGACGAGGTACTGTGGACACAAAGAACACCGTGATTGGGTCTCTGGCTGCCGTGGAACTGCTTCTGAAGGAAGGATACACTCCCGAGCGAACACATATTCTCGGATTTGGTTTTGACGAGGAGATTTCTGGTCCTCAGGGAGCCAAATTCATCGCCGAACATTTGTACGAAAAGTACGGCGAAAAGTCTCTGTTTGCCATTTTGGACGAAGGATCTGGAATCCTGGAGACCGAGGAGTACGCCATGATCGTTGCTGCTACCGGAGAAAAGGGCTATCTTGATGTTTCCATCTCTGTCAATGTTGCTGGAGGCCACTCTTCTATGCCTCCTCCTCACACTGGTATTGGACTGGCTGCTCTGATTATTGCCGAGATTGAAAAGACGCCCTACAAGCCTCTGTTGACTCAGCAGAACCCCTTCTTCTACACGCTTCAGTGTGTTGCTGACCATGATCCTAGCCTCTCTGATGCTGTCAAGACTCTGATTCGCAAGTCTGGCAACGATCTGATTGCCAACAAGAAGCTCGTCAGCATTCTCAGCGCCAATCCCAAGTACCGAGATCTCATTCGAACCACTCAGGCTGTCGATATCATCAACGGAGGCGTCAAGAGTAACGCTCTTCCGGAAACCACGACTTTTATCGTCAACCAGCGAATCGAAATCGAGTCTGGAGTGTCTGACGCCAAGGACAAGATGATCAAAAACGTCCTGGACATTGCCCGACAGCACGATCTGTCTGTTTCGGCCTTTGGAGACTTTATCATCGAGGGCAAGTCTGGTCAAGTTGATATTGAGCTTTTTGGACTTCCCCTCGAGGTTGCTCCTCAGGCTCCTGTTTCTGGACCCACCTGGGACCTCATTGTGGGAACTGCTCTTCATGTTTTCAAGGACGCTGTTTTCCCCGAAGACTACAACGTTTTTGCTGCTCCTGGAATCATGACTGGAAACACCGACACTCGACACTACTGGGCTCTGACGGACGCCATTTACCGATTCAACCCTGTCCGAGAGTCTGCGGCCTTTGGCATTCACACTGTCGATGAACATCTCGAGTTCCAGAGCCATCTGGAGACCATTGCTTATTACTATGAGTTCATTAAGAACGGAGAGCATTTCAGTAAGTAGGAGTGACGGGATAGCTGAGGAATAAATGAATGATTGAATGTACTTGGTCATGTTGAAGGTATATACTGTACTTGGTATTGTAGCGTATCTACCTTGGGTATAGGTATGGTGTACTTTGTATGGCATGAACTGGCAGTACAGTAAGTAGCTTGGTTTTGTATGGTATGACTTTGTATGATACGAGTTTGATGGTATGACTTTGTAGATGCTTCTTGGTTATATCGTATGACATACTAGGTATACAATGTACCACGGTACTTTGGTTGGCACGTTCTTTGGCTATTTGTACGTACTTTGGTGATATCTTAAGATATGTACTTTTACTTATTTCTATGATATATGCCTTTGGGTATAGTGTATGACATGTACTTTGGTTATTTGTACGTACTTTGGTTATATTGTATGATATCTACGACATTGTATGTATATACATCAGTTATATTGTAAGTTATCTATCGTACATTAAGACTGTTCTCATATACAACGTCTTGAGCATGAATACATTGGTTTTTTGTATGGCACTTATGGATATATTGTAATTACTTTGGTTGTTGTACGATATGGTCTTGTACTTTGGTATTTACAATATATATACAATGTATGATGCCTGTTCGTATGGTATCTTGATCTTCAGAATAAAAACAAAAAAAGTATGGTACAACTATCTACCTTGGATATATTGATGTTCTTTGGATATATTGTATGGTGCACAACTGTACTCCTTACTTGTACATTGGTTATATTGTATATATTTGGTTATATTGTATGTTCTTCGGTTATGAATGGCATGTTTGGTTCCTTGTATACTGCTTCTACAATTATGAAAACTAGAAAAATACGTATAAGCTGTTGACTACGCAATACTTCACGTCACTACCTGCTGGTATCCGTATCCATCACGTGCTCACGTGCCTTCTCATATCTTTGTCTATCTCTCCATGATAAGGTGGAGATATGAAATGATAAGAGTTGATAAGAGATTGGGTTTCGGTTGTCGAAGGAGTTGACGTCGTAAAAGTAAGCAGAGGTTGAAATTAGCTGACCCACAAGCTTTATCCACCCTGGCGAGTGGCTTAACATTACAATTACGACTTTGTTCGTACTGTTAGCAGTGTCTGATGCTGTCTATACAAGTTCCCCTTTGTGTCAAATAATCGACTTAAAATAGCCGATATAAATAGCCGATTAAGTAACCGACTTCTTCTGACAGCTGACTTGTCCTCCGTATTGACACCTGACAGTCGATAAGCGGTATCTATCCGTTTTCCGAATTTCATTTCTCAACGCTGTAGAAGGTTGATAAGCGTGGCTGCTTCGAGACGAGGAGTGGAATGAGGACAAGACCTCGTGTCAGATGGAGATCGTCGGTCATGGGTCTAAAGGGGTTAACGAGGAGTGGAGGATGGAGGGGATGGAGGAGAGTATTTTGACGATTTTTCTCGGTCTGAATTGGTTATGAAACGTTTCTAAATCAGGTATTGAAACGCCCTGAATGTATGTAACACCTCCACACTGCCCACCCTATTAATATCCTGCAAGGCATGTAGTGTTTTGAGTCAAGAGGTAACGGCTACTACCCGTCATTCCCCCACTGATAAGGCTCGGCTAGGAGTTTGACGTTTTTTCTTGTTCTTGTTTCTACTCGTACTGCCCCATTCAACCGCTGACCAGATCCGTCTTCTGTCTTTGTTGACTCGGACAGCCCAAAACAGAAGCCTCTGTCTCACAGATAAGCTTGAGCTGTAGGGACTGACCTGAAAGTCGGTCCGAGGACCTGCCTGTCGTTGAGAGATGTCTCAGTGTGGTTGCTAAGAGATCTCCATGATTTACTTGGCGATTAGTGGTGCCTGGATTATGGATTCTGGAGTAGTATCTGGTATCGTACTGGTCATTTTGATCGACACAAAAGCAGAACAGAATGGTTCGATAGTCCTGGACTCGTGGATACTGTCTCACCTGTTGCTCCAGAGACAGAGCTGAATAATATCGGGCCATAAGTACCATGGTAGGGATACATGCAGAAAATAGGGTCAGAAAATAGGGTCAGAAAATATACAGTGTCTCTAGTCAGAGGTAATCACAGGAAGTTAGGAGTAGGTTAATGAAAGAAATGATAGGTCAAGTAGTATGAAGACATAATAAAACAAAGACACATACACAAACACCGACAAAAACTCCCTGGTTATCATTGGCCTCAAAATACCACTTCACCACATACTTCCTGCACCCCCCACATGGATAACGCGGTGGGCACATCTGAGACGCGTAAAGTGCACTGCCCTGGACGTGAAGGCAAAGAGAGACTTTGTAAGACACTAAAAGCAAGGATCATGACACCATGTACTCCGCTTTCAACATGTCCTCCAAGATCCAGAAATTATTTGCCACCTGATAGACTTCCGAGGCTCAGAGTTCAATAGTTGTGAGACAGTGAAGGTTATGGCACTTGGAGATTAGGGGTGTTGAAGAGGTGTAGAAAAGGTCTGGTTTTTTAAATTTCGGTCAATTGGTAGTTTAGAAGAGTGTGGAGGCGTTTGAGAATCGATGCATTCGTTTCTGCGCATTTCTACCTCCCAAAAGAGCCAGTATCTATGCTCTTAAACTCACTCCAAACCGTATGCTCTTGCTGTAAGCTTGAACAGTCCTTTGGAAGTGTACTTGAAGTGAAACCTTTCAAGTCTATATGTCGATCCACTTGAACAGTGTCTCTACGAAGAGGATGACTACCGGTAGTTTGAAGGTCATTTGACAATATGGAACCTCTTGTTTCCGTATATATTGCAACAAGGACTTTTCTGGGATCTTCAATCACCTTTAAAGAGTAGACGTAAAACTAAGATAACATGAATAAGAACAAGAACAAGAACAAGGCCTTTGTAGTCCACGAAACATGATCACCTGGGCCGGTTTGACTTTAGAGACTTGGTTGAACGAGAACTCGTGTTTTTTTTTTTTTTTGCGGAAAAATGAACCACTAAATAAAGCGGAAAATGCACATATCCGCTGCCACATCTCCACAACCTCCCATACCATCCTCAAACTACCCCTCTCGGTTCCAAGACTCACTAAGTTTAGTACATTTTGCACTCTAGAGCAGGCTAAGAAATGGACCTAATATAGCGTGGCGCTAGTGGGCGGGCTAAAAGAAAAAGGATACATGTGTTTGAAAGAGGTCTGGCGCGGGAGTCCGTGGACGAAGGCTCCTAAAACTGACATTTGCGCTCCAGACAGCCACAACTCGCGACACAAAGGAGATGACGGAAAAAAGAGTATCTTAAATGAAAGAGCTTGTCGCCACGAGTCTTTTGATACCATGGACAGGCCCTTTCGGTAACTCTGTGGGGTAATAAATGGCTTTATGGATTGCGGATATAGCCGTCAGGCGTCAAAAATGAACTGAGACTGTTTTGAAAGAAGAACAGGTTTCGAGATGGAGAATAAGACAATGTTAGAGACGAATAAGTCGGTTTGAGATGAAGAAGAACTCGGTTTCAAGACGAAGAAGAACTCGGTTTCAAGATATTATTGTAAACCTGAATACTTCAAGAAGCAACCACGGCATCAAATACAAACCTTTCAACAAACCTTTCAACAAAGCCTTCAACAAAGCTCTTTCAGCTCGTATCCAACTATCCTATCCTACCCAATAGAAATGCAGACAAATTGAACATTTACCTCGGATATGACGAGATAGTCGAGCCTATTGATCGGCAGAAATACGAGTTTCACAGAGCCACCTAAAAGACACATGAAAAAAGTTGGCACCCAAAATGAAACCCAATAGCTGTCGGAGCAACCAGACCTTGAAAACGAGGCCATTTGAACCGCCAAAAGTCGCGTTTCTCGGAGAAAATAAAGCCCGCCGAAAGTACCACTATCATCTCTTGTCACTATCGTCCACGGCTCAAACTCTCTTGCAGACGCTTGCATTAGCGCCGTTTGCAGCGGGCATATGCGGTCCTCGATGTATGGAAAGGCTGTTTGTTTCGACTGGGGAACGCGTTTGAGGTGTGGAGGAGTGGAAGAGTGGGGGTAACTTGGGCTGGGTTTTGCTGAATAATCGCAGGATGCACGTCACGTGACCGAGAATATTACGTAACAATTACTCCGTTTCTACCCAAGTATTTCCAAATACCACAACTCCACAACCCCACTCCTATCAGTGCTGCGTCGTGTGCTGCCAAAAACCAACTCTATCGATTTTGGCGCGCCGACTTTTCATATAGACAATGTCGAGTTTATTTCGAGATGGATTTGCGGGTAGCGATTTGCGACGCACAAGTCACGTGGAGATGGAAAACGAGTATGGGATATATACCCGCTGAGAGGTACACATACCGAAACACTTCTTTTGTCTTCTCTACTAGTATTATAAACTACTCTCTACTGTAAACAAGAATACTGTAAACAAGAATACTGTATAAATGAATAGTGTAAATGAAATGAATACAGTTTGTTTTTGGAGCTCCCAACTGGCTCAATATACAAAGAAATACAAAGTCCAAAGCGAATAGAGATAGAACAATGCGAGATACTGGTCGAGTTTGGAGATACTGGTCGATTCCGCGACTCGACTCGACTCTGACAGCTCAAATCTTGTCCGCAAGTCCTACCGTGCATTGGTGATGCACTTCGGTGCACGGCATTATGTGCGGCATCTCTGCACCCCAACTGTGGGGTTAGCGATTTCGCTGCGGACCGGGCAAGCAAAAAATAACAGGCAAAAAAACGAGATGAAATGAAAGCAGCCACGTCTGGAGAACACTGGACGAGGTTGGGGTCACAAGAGAGCCCAAAAAGGTATATTTCCGTGAGTATATCCGAAATGAGACTCTATACCATTTACAGTATTTCATAGATAACCCCCCATGACTTGGTTGTCTTTGGCTCACCCTGTGTGGCACTAGTTTATTGTCCTGTGGTAGAGATAACGCTCATATTAGGTTGGCGGGATAATGTCACTCTGGAAGTTGCAATTCCGACGGGATTGCAAAAAAAAAGACGTCGGCTGGACTCACCGTGCTCTTGCGAGTCTAGCAGACTGCCCCGGGAGTCTGTGGCTCGAATATCCGCCTAGTTTTGGACCTATCGCTAAAACGGCCAATTAAGTACATACTGGAGGCTTAATGGAGTGGGATTATAGTGTGGGAGGAAAAAAGAGAAAAAGGGCGATAGTCGGTTTTAGAAGCGTCGAATCTGCGATAAGTGGGGTCTAGCCTGGAACGGAGGCCCGGGCCGTCATCTGAGCTCCACAAAGGCCATTTTTCGACACCTCAACAGACGCAACCAACTTCTCCTCTTTTTTCTCTCTCTCCAACTCTTGTCCTCATGTGGCTTATCAAGGATGGTCCATTGCGTTACCCAACTACGAGGCGCACAAGGTTCAAAGGTTGTGTGATGATAACGGGACAAAGACTTGGGTTTCAACTAGGTTTGGCCAGTATTCCAGTCATGTGCAAGGAGTAGTAATGGGGCGGGGATGGTGTATTTTGTGGGGATGATGGTGTTGATGAGATGGGTTTGGGTAGGTGTTATTCTGAGTGGTGATGAGTGATAGTGGTATTTTTTTTGCTTTTTCCCCCCGCCAAGAATAAGATACCACTCTATCAAAGTGCTCCAACTCTACAATTGTGGCTCTGGCAACCATTTGTTTCGACGCATTTAGACTTCCGTTGGACTTCCCACTGTTTATTTTTTTGTTAATTTCTGGGTTTGCGCAGCTAGCACCCTTTATCGAGGAGTAGAGGGTTGGAGGACAAGGACCAGGCTGTCGTGTGAGGAGATAGCTGTTTAAAAGGAGTTTTGGACACGTTCCCGTAGACGGAAAGCGACGCAAAAAAGAGAATCTGGATCGCTGAAAAAAAAAGCTCATCAAATATCTGTGCAGTTTCCACCCTCAAAACACCTTCTCCGACCCTCAGCCCCACCCATCGACCCTTCTTATCTCCTCGACACAAGGTTTCGAATTAAAGTGGCCAAAAGTCAAGTTAGTCTTCTTAGTTCAGGTGCATGCGGCCGAGAGTCTTCTGTGGCCCCTGATGTATGACGCCTTATCAGTGCGCAACGCCTCTGATAGTATATATGAACCAGACCATTTCCCAGTTGCGAGGCTTTGCAATTAGCACCGTTCGATAGCAAGTCAAGAGACACAAACACAACCCAGCTGTCAGAGTCCACCCGACGCACACGCAGTAAACCCCACATCCATATTCCAGCCAAGCAAAGTCGTTGTCCTGTTGTGCCCAATATTTCTGTCCGCACCGCTTCCAAGATTTTATTCTTTTCGCCCTCGGACATCTGACCAACCAACGCGATCCAATCTGTTATCTTCCCCACATTAAAGAAGACTCTTCCAGGCACATCGACCGTCATAGCGAGCACCTCATTGTACGCCACGCCAAAGCTTATTTACCCACACTGTGAGTCACGAGACGACGAGGGGACATGGGAATGACCAGAGCCCGATATTTTCTGTCCACAGGAGAAGCAGACAAAATAGCCGACCACAATCACTCTGCGCCGAGACTTCTCGAGCCATACTAACTCAGACACGTTGGGGAAATAGACCGTTGACATAAGATGTGAGTATCGAGGTTACATTAGGGTGACATTGAGAAGGAGGTGAGAGAAGAGAGAGGTGTGGGAAAGAGGTATGAGAAAGAGAGGAAGAAGAAGCCAGGTGGAGCTTTTGTTTCCTGCCTTATACACCTCAAATGTATCAATTCCGTCTCATGCAGTGTGAATACGACCACTCGAAATGACCACTCGAAATGAAGTCAGGTGTGGAGTCTCATCTCTCTTATACGGAGTGTTGAGTTGAGCAGTCAAGTGGATATCAGAAGAGAGATACCTCAGACAAACAGAACCCCCCACAAAGATACCTATCGATCGTACGACAAAAGATATTTCGACACATCAACAATAAAAAACGCCCACATCCACACAAGCAGAAAAAAATGCCACACGGGCACGCACCACACCTGAGCAGCAAGACATGCAAGATCCCCCTACTCAAATACCTCTCTTTCTCTGCTCCCAAAAATAATAGTATCATGGAGAGATACAGTCAGCAGGAAAATGACAGTACTAACTCAGATGACAACCCAAGAACCCGGCTTTCTGGCCACCTCGTCCGTGTCCCCTGCCAACCGCGAGTTTCCAGTGTACGCTGTCAACTGGCCCATTTACACAATCCCGTCGTGCCTCATTATCCCTAATGACCAAAAAGAGCTAGTCCCCAGCCCCGAGTCAATCTCCAAAAAGCGATACGCTACCTCTGTCGACGAGAGAAACTATCTCACCGTCTACGAGTACCAGATTAACAACCAGTGGATCATCTGGGACTACCACACTGGATACGTGCATCTCACCGGTCTGTGGAAAGCCATTGGCAACTCCAAGGCCGACATTGTCAAGCTCATTGACAATTCGCCAGACCTGGAGGCCGTTATTCGAAGAGTGAGAGGAGGATATCTCAAGATCCAGGGCACATGGGTGCCCTATGACATTGCCCGTGCGCTGGCCAGCCGAACCTGCTACTTTATCCGGTTTGCGCTCATTCCTCTGTTTGGACAAGACTTCCCCGGCACGTGTCTCAAACCCCATGAGCCTGGCTTTGGCTACCTGCAGATGCATTTCAACTCGACCAAAAAGAGAAGAAAGAGCAACGCCAAAGCGCAGCAACAGCAACAGGCCCTGGCCCATGCCACGTCCCCCACACAGCACAATCACTCCACGTCGCCAGCACGCAGTCCTATGGGTCATATGATGCATTCGCAGAGCGTACCTCACATGGCCCAGCAGCACCACATGTCGCTGTCACAGCACGTCGCACACTCACAGCAGCAACAGCAGCAGCAGCAGCAGCAACTCCAGCATCTCATGAGTCAGCAGCAGCAGCAGCGCCACATGCAGGCCCACCACCAGGTGAACCACCCCCATCACATTCAGCCCATGCACAGCCCACGCTACTACCCCATCCAGCCGGCCCAGCATCAGCATCAGCATCAGGCACAACAATCGCGACTGTCACAGTCCGCACCAGCACATGTGACGTATGCTGGCAGTCACAGCCACGTGACTCCCGTGCCCATCTCGCCGGCTCCAGCTCCTCCAGCGCATCATCCTTCGTACTACCATGTGACTCCTCCGTCACCACACTCGCAGGCCGTGCTTTTGCCGCGGATTTCGTCCATGCCTAGCCCACCACAGCTTCCGCACGTGACTCGAAAGTACTCCAACTCCAAGACTCGGCCCATTCTCATCCGGCCCAACTCGGACGACTGTGCTATCAAGACGGAGGGCGAGGAGGAGATGCTCAGTCAGCAGCACACGCCTCCGTACACATCGTATGTGAGCCGGCGGCCGTCGTTGGGCGGTGTTGCGAAGCCTGGCAACCCCGTACGACCTCGACGCAAGTCGCGTCTTTCGTACGACGAGTCGCAGACTAGTCTGTTGAGCGCTGCGCTGAGAAGTTCCAGCTCAGTGTCGGGGTCTGCAGTGGCGGGATCATCGTCGGAATCCGAGCAGGACGACGATGAGTACTACCGCAACTTTTTTGCTCGACGACAGTCCATCTCCGAGTACAATCCTGCCAATCCCCCCAAGCAGGAGAGTCCCGAGGAGATCATGGAGGTGTTGCAGGCGATTCGGTCGCTGCAGCAGCTGAGCACTGGCGGCGGCAAGCCTGGAGAAAAGAAGGTGATGGACATCAACTCCGTGTTGAGTTAGGGTTCCTGTTTTGGGTAATTTTATACCGGAGCGGCTTTCGGTGGGTATCGGCGTAATTTATTTGTTAAAAGTATTATTGGTTTATATTGGAGTATAGATGTATTTATAGAATGAGTTGTTGATGTAGATGGTGGTCTGCAGACGACGATGAGGTGACTGTCGATCTGAGACATGTAGATCAGTGTGTGTGATTCTGGGGTGATGGATGTTATGCAGGAACAGACATGTGAGGAGGCCACAGGAGAAGGGATAGTCAGGGGAGGTTAGGGGTGGTTGTAGTGCTATTTCAGAGTGTTTTTAGACAACAGTTGGTTGGGTATGTGTAGTGACTCTATGACAGAATAAGTTAGTAAGCCTTCTCAGGAATAGCACACAGTGAGTATAGAAGAATAAATGGAAGCGCTAAAAATAGTAACAGAGTGGAAGTTTTATTTGGTCAAAAATCTATGGGATCAGGGGTATCAGAAAAGCAGTTTTATGTTGGTCCTTCTGTTTATTGTGGTGATGGTTAGCAGCTAGTGGGAAAGAATATACTGTAGAAAGTGTTTACTATGAGAAGATGAAAGGTTCTACTGTAATATCAGAAAAGAAATAAAGTAAAGGTCTATATAAAGCTTGGTTATTTAACACTGATAACAATTCTACTGAATAATTCAGATGGCCAGGACTGACGATCTAGTCGACTATGTTCATGAATGAAGGTGACGGTCTCACCAGAACCTGCTATAGAAAGTGATCAAGGGTTTTTAGTAACAAGTTGAAGTGTGTCAAGTATTATAGGCAGTAAACACGCAGTGGGATTGTGGGATTATGTCCAGATGTTTACCTAGAACACTTTAAGTATCATTGGAGAGAGATGTGCTATAAAGCGTTTGGATTGTAGGCAGTAAGGAGTATGAGAGTGACCGGAACAGAATGAGTTACGGGAATAAAAAGTCTTATTACAGTAGAGGCAGAAAGCTCTTTGAACGAACTATTTGTTCAGCTTAGGGCACCAGCTCAAGTCGTTGCAACAACAACTGCTAGGTAATAACCTGGGATAACATTGCAATTGGCTTAGAGACGGTGTCATGTCAGATTCAGATCTTACATTGAAGGTAATTACTAAACTCTTCAATCTTTTGGATTCTTGATGCCTGACATATTATTAAAAGATGCACAGCCCGTTTGAAGTTAAGGAGAAGAGAGCTCTGTGAAACAATAAGTTCCCAAGGCAACCTGTAACCGATACGAGATGTTTTAAGACCAAACCCCTGACTCACATTTATCATGTTTCTGTTCATATCCTATTACCTACATGAGACTTAAGGCACTGTTTCGACTGACATGTTTCAACCGAAATGTTTCAACTGACATGGTTCAAATGTTGATCCATCACGGCACTGACAAATTCATGCTGATAACCCTTAATAGTATTTAGACACTTATCGGGATCAGATGCTAAAGCAGCATCTACGTCATTAATCTACTTATCACTCTACAGTGGCCTCTCAAAGTAAATACCGCAGGATGCCGTATGGGGCTGAGTCAAGAAGACTACAGTAGGTGGCATTTGACTAGAAAAGTAGAGATACCACTGGTCATAACAATATCAATCGAAGAAGTTTTATACTGTCAATTCAACTCACTTTTCATAGGAATCTATATACAACCATTCCATAGACAACTTCGTTCGTATCCTGATCTACATGTTAACATCTGACGTAAGACCTAGGATGTTCCTGAAAGTAAACAGAGGAAAGGTCTCAGGTGGCTTAACTGACTTTCAAAACCTTTTCATCCCTTTCATGTAGATGTATACATTCTAGGCGATAGTCAGGAACAAGGTTATGGACAAGTCAACGGTTGTGCATGTGGGCATGTAGTGATACGGTAAAGGGACTATGTTTGTTGTTAGTGATAGGTACAAATACCAGTCAAATACTCGTCTCAAGATATTTACAAATTTTTCTATTTTTACTCCCAAATCACATACCTCTACACCTCCTTGTTGAACCCCTTGACACGAGACTTTTCTACTTCTTTTAGCTTACTTCCGAGATATCCTAAAACCTACAGAAAAATGTTCGATATACGGGTTAATATTGTGATTTTAAGTGGGAAAAACAGGAAATCGGTTCAAAAAGAGAATACAACCGATTCTACCGGTCCTTGACTGCCATTTCCGTCTTCTAAAACCCCCAAAATATCTCTGTTAACTCCTGTACAACAATTAAACTTCCGATTTGACGCATGTGCGATGTTATCAGAAGTGCTAGAAGGGCAACCGTAGAAAGCTGTGTGGCACTCCAATCCACTATATATATATACAACTAGAACCAGCGGACATATACGAATCGATCCATATAAGTCAATGTCTCACCCAAGTATTTTCCACCAAAATAACCCCACTTTGATAAGAACTCTATTTATCCACTCCCTGCCGTCTTTTCAGAAACCCATATATACAGCCCCTCTGGACGTGGAAGATGGGTCATTCAGTTCAAAAGTGAGTGTTTGGAGGGTGTTAAGGGTTTTGAAGTGGCCAAAACGAGAAGGGCTTGCTATTGGCATGAGAGCAGTACAAGGTGTCTATGCTATCTCATGAATACCTAGCCTAAGGTCTCAAGTGCTTCTACAGCCCAATAAATACCTCCTACAACAATCTGGTACCTCCTACAACACCGCTAACACAGTGACGCTCGAATCCAGCCTTCACCTCCTCTCTCCCGACCAACTGTCGTCTTTTGCGCATCTTCAAATCTCGGTTCCAGAGCTCTGCAAGACCGCCAACTACGCTGAAATCTACGGTCAACATCTTCTTCCCGATCAGAAGTGTCCAGGACGATATTCGGAAAAGGCCCGCGACGTTATTCTGCTAAAAGTGCTGGAATCGACAAACTACGACGCTACTAAAGCAGGAGACAGATTACTAACCGTGCTGAGATGGAGAAGAGACTACAAGCCTATGGACGACGAGAGAGACTTGCCTGTACTTGATGGACACGTTACTACTGTCTCGATAACCAGTCTTCCTCAAACTACAATTTGGCATCGTTCTTGTTCCACACATATTCCCAATTCTGTGTACATTCGTTGGAAAGCTGGGTTGATTGAACAGGCTGTTTCTACTCTCGACTTTAGCAGTCCAGACAACTGTTCAAAGCTCGTTTGTGTCGAGGATTTCAATCATTCCATGTACGACGAGGTGCTCTGGAAACAACTGAGTACGTTGAGAGAGTTCTATCCCGGTATTTTTGACAAGACGTACTTTGTGAACGTGCCTCTGAGTCTTCGAATTGGCCTCAGATTTTTCAACAAGTCGAATCCGACGTATAATCGTCGAAATTCTGTGATTCTAGGAAAAGGAAAAGAACTGAAGAAACATCTTGGAGACTGGGTGCCTTGGGAATACGGAGGACAGGGTCCAAATCTTGAAATCCAAGGAAGAAATACTCGAGGTCATTCAGCTTATGAGCACCATGCTCTTCGTCATGTTCTCACTCCTCCTACTTCTCCTACACAGGGCAATTCTGAGAAGTCAGAGTGGCCGTATCCAGACACTTATGGACCTCCAGATGATGATGATGTTCCTCCTTATTATAGGTAGTGAGGGGGTTGAAGTATAGCAGTAAGTTGTTTTTGAGACGAATATCTTTTGAAATACTTGAATATGAATAACTGTGAATTTGGAGATTTTTATAAATCAACGTAATTCGGTGTAAAATTATAACTACCAATCAGAGTGTTACATCGAAGGGCGTAACTGGCACTTATAATACACATTTACTTTTATTTCCTTACTTATTTATTTCTTACCAATTTCCATTATTTATTTTGAATTATTACTATTTAAACCCAATTTAAAACAACTCTAAATCAACAATAAACTCTCGTGCACCATGCATGCATGCACCTCTCACAACTCCAACATTTTATCATCACAACAAACCGTTTCAGATCCACAATCATCATCTTGAGATCTCAAGCGACACAAAAACATTTGACGCGTACACACGACTAGCGCCAATTTCAGCATCAGCCACTCTGGACCTTTTAAGCACGATTACGCTCTGAAGGTGGCACTACATCTCTACACAACATGTGAGTATTTCTGCTTATAGCCGTGTTTGTGGCTACAAGTACTACTCCTAGTGTTTGTGGCTACTACTTATTGACATTCGCTCTGTTGTGACATTGATTACCTACCGGATGTCACCCTTGAACCACTACATCTATTTCTACGCGGTATTAGTACGACGTACTTCATGTCACTTAATGTTCACGACAACACTAACAAACAGCTGCTCCTTGCATTACATCTCCCCCGTCATAGTATGCCCCCCTCGCGTTGCACAATAACTTCTTCTCCGACCAGACATGCATCAGAAAGAAGTATACAGTGAACCAGGTGGAATAGGCATAGTAGGTGACTGGCAGGGACCTAAGGAGTGGTATGACACCTTTGATGAGTCATACCATCCATCTGACGACGGATATGGAGCTGACAGTGAAGACTCTGACATCGAGAGTGTCACTGTTGATGAAGACACGTTTCCTTACCCTTGGTTGTCCAAGCTGGTAGTCACTCACAACCTCAGTCCCGTGGCGGTTATACACAAAAAGCCCGTTGAGAAGATTGTGACGTATCTAGGTCAACCCGTGGCCGTTTTCTATCACAGATACAGTGCCATTATTGGCGATTCCACTGGACATTGTGGAAATCAAACTGCGAGTATGAGAACTAAGAAGACACTTTTGTTGACAGAAACTACATCCAGTTTCAGTCCATCACCGGCTGATTACTCGGGGTATTTTACTCCAGAAACAGATCACCGTGAAGTGATCAAAATTGATGATACCCTTGGCTCCATTCACACAGAAACTGATCACCGTGAAGTGATTAGAATTGAAGATACCCTTGACTCCATCCAGGACTATTCTTCACCACGACCGGTAGAAGATTCTTATCTCAAAGAGGAACAGGACTACCTCGACACTCCTGCTGCTCCTCTTCCGACTTCACCGTATGTAACTGGCTTCAGTGAAGATGAAGAAGAGGCTTTTGAACAACGCTCTGAAGTTGTCCCTTTTCAACCCTCTCAAGATGTCCCTTTTGAACCCTCTCAAGATGTCCCATTTGAACACCCTCAAAATTCGGACAATGAAGAACATCACGAAAATGGGTCAAACGGATCACACGGGTCACACGACGAGTACGCTGAATCTATCATCTCCCTGAGCTCAGATGACTCGGTCATTATTCTCAGCTCTGACGACGACGAATCAGACTGCGACTCAATCATCTCGCTCAGCTCAACAGAGTCAGACTCGGTCATTTATGTCGGCTCTGCTACTTTGAAACGACCCCGAGCGGAGCCAAAGACCTCTAAACCCACACGGAAAGAGAAGAAAGCTCGGAAGGAAGGAAAAGAACCCAGATTTGAACCCATCAGAATCAAGTACGATCCTGCACTGGATGAAAGCATTCTGGTCCATTACCCGACGTTAACGCCTGATACCGATGTCTCTTACTATGCTGTCAAGATATCCAAACATCCAGGAGTGTTCACTGACTTCAATGTTGCCCTAAACCACGCCAACAGACCTGGAGATGTTATCACTTTCATGCAGCTTCGAGGTGCGGCAAACTATCTGAAAAAGCGACCGAAATTCTTCGAATCCACGCAACGCCAGCACCAAAACAAGTGGGGAAAACCTGTGTATGAGGTTTTTAGTGACGGATCCAGCAAGATTGACGCCGATGGAAAACAGTGGGGAGGATTTGGGGTCTGGTTTGGTCATTATCATCCCGATAATGTAGCTGGACCGTTGGTAGGCGATATGCAGGACCCCTTACAAGGAGAGCTGCGAGGTCTACTGGAGGCGTTCAAGGTGCTTTACAACCGACATGACGACAACCGGTATACAATCTACTGTGACTGCTATGCTGTGGTCAAGAAGCTGAATGAAGGCAAGAACTTTCCACGCAAGTACCATACCATTGTGACGAGTATTGGGCTCTACAAACGACTACTGGGCTACCGGGTGCAGCTTCAACATATCGTTGGACATTGTGGTCATCCTGGAAACGAGCGGGCTGACATTTTGGCCAAAATGGGCAGAGTTCGAAGAGATGGCCCAATTTCGTGTTTGAATGCGATTATGGAAGATCGGTACAGGCGGACCATTGGTGAGGATGAGGTGTATCCATTTAATGGAAGGAAGTTGGATGATTGGTTGGATAAACCGATTGTGAAGGATAAGGGGTTAGAGAAGGGGTAGGGCGATTGCATTATTGTGACAGCTATTTATTGCATTAATGTGTTTGTTGCATCAATGTGTTTATTTATTGCATTATCGTTTAATTATTACGAAAATCATATTTATTTATTAAATTAATCGTTATTTACTGTACCTCGTGTAATTCATAAATCATTAGTATTACAATATATACAATATGGAACTCAGTGAACTACACCCACTGATCGTCCCAGTTGAAGGATCCAAACCAGTTGTGAGGAGGCTCCTTCTCTTCTTCTCCACCTCCTCCTGCCATAGCTGCTCCAAATAGCACACCTTCCACTCCATTGGGGTTCATGAGTTTCTGCAGATCCTGAGGCGGTGAACTGACTGTTTGTTGATGAGACAGCACAGCTCTGTTGAATCGTCCATGATTGACTGCCTGACTGCCATGATCGATTCCGACAGCTCTGAAGATCTGCTGGGTTCGCTGAAGTCGTAGATAAACAGCATGATTGAGAGTTTTCAAGCCCCAGAGTATTTCGTCTGCCATAATGAACTTGCCTGACAGTTGGAGGTCTGTAACCAGAGCAACAATGTTTCCCAGGTTGTCTGCGAGATTGGTCCAGTCGATTCCGACGTTGGCAAAACAGATTAAGACGCATCCAGTGTTGAACAGAGTGCTGAGAGTCAGCCACAGGGGACTTATGAGACACTTTTCTCTCTTCATGACCAGACTGAGCTTTAGTAAGCCGTGAGCTGACCCCAGGAGACCCATAGTCGAGCCAATGCCGTCGTATCTGATACTTCCACCTGAAGAAAACTGCAACAGAGTCTCGACGTTGAAAATGTACGTCACCGAGTAGTACTGTTGGCGCAAAAAGGCGTATGTGGAGGCATGGACGCCTGGAAGACGGTTGAGATCGTCGTCAAATCCTAGTCCGATGGACTTCATTTCTTCGTTCCAAGTGTGGAGAGCGTTGAGCATGATTTGTTTCTTTTCCGGCTCAAAGATTTGTCGTTCAAACCGGAACCCCTTGCTAGGTGAGTATAACGAGATGACAAAGGCTAGTCTAAGGAGTCCATAACTTGTGATGCTCAACCAGCCGTCATTCTGGTAACTTGTTGGTCGTTGGAACGTGATGGCGTCGTCTCTGAAACTAAAAGGTCTTCCTGTTTCCAAAGACAAAATTCTGTCCCAAGTGTAAGCACACCAAAAGACCCGTTCCTGTTTCTGTCGATCAAAGGGATCCAGATCCTCCTCGTCTTGTTGTAGATCTTCAAACAAGTACATGCCCATACACATTCTCGTTGCTTGACCTAGAGCACTCCATGCGGAACTTTGTCTGTGGCACATTCGAAGGTAGAATGTGATAAGTAGCCAGCCCTGAATCAAGTCGAGAGACTGCCACTCGAACGATAACGCCTGAATGGTCTTGTATCCGTCGTCAAACAGCGTTTCTTCCAGATTGGTCTCGAAAATCTCGTTGGTAGTCACCTCCAGGTATCTCATAGCTGTAGCACAGGCTATATGACAGAGAGCGTTGAAGAGTCGGATTTCCGGTTTGTCGCACGAATCAGAAGGAGGATCAGCTACACGGACACCTGCAGCGTCTCGAGACGAAGTAGCTGGTTCAGGATCGACTTCTCTTGATTCTCTGGTTTGGTAAAACTTTTCCAGCTGTGTTCGGAACACTCCTTCACATAGAGGCGAAAAGATGGGGTTCAGAAACTTGAAATAAACGTCAATGAGGTGCCAAAGACGCACTTCTGTGATTAGGGGGTCTGACGAAGCCAGAGAACGAGGTTTCAGGTAGTGAATTCCGCTCATATTCCATCCATAAGCCTGGTAACGAGGAACAGCAATCTTTTTGGCGCCTTCTTTTCCCAGTCCGTCCTGAATGCATTTTGCCATAAGAGGAGCAATGTAGTAGGTGAAGTTTTTTGTGTATTTTGTCTTTCTGATTGGCGGCAGAATTGTCGAGGGTACGTTCATATACGGATTGTTTCCGCCCAGACTGTTTGGTAGACCTACTGTACTTCCATGATGGCTTCCATGATGGCTTCCAGAATGGCTTCCTTGAGCGCTATTGTGTCGAGTATGATCGTGAGTGTGAGCTGGCATGGGGACATTAACGGTAGAGCCAATATTGCCGTTAATCTGGCTCGGTTGAGTCACATGGGCTTGTCCTGACGTCACCTCTTCGTCCAGGTGATTGCTTTCGTGGGTGGCTCTGATTCCCTCGGAACAGGGAGGTCCTGGGGGCATTGGAATCAGGTGAGACGTGTCTCTGGTCTCCTCCTCGTCTCTATGGTAACATTCCTGGAACGTCATGTGTTCACGTTCAGCTCCCAGGTAGACGCACTGGGCTCCTGCTCGAATGCATGTTTCACAGGGAAACTTGCCGTCGCACTTGACCTTGCGGTGTTTGCATCGTTTGCACGCTCTCGCCACCTTTTCTCGTTTCCGTTTCTTTTCGGGGGGGCTAGTAGGGCTCATTTTGGGGAGAGATGAGGGTTAGGCTGGGTTAGTAAACGGTAGCGAGAGGCCGTAGGTCTCGAGCGGACCCAAAGGGTCAATAAAGGGGGGGAAAAAAGGGTCAACAAAAGTTGGTGAAGTGTGAATATCAAGTGTGGAGATCAGAGCAACAGGAACTGAAGACAGAAACTGGCAGAAACTGAAGACTGAAGACAAGAACAGACAGAAACCAAAGATCAGAAAGTAAAGGTAAACAGGACTTGAGAAGAAGTGATAAGAAGTAAGTGTGAAGATTAGACAACAAGGTGATCAACTGTGAATATCAAGTGTTACAATCAGAGTGAACAGTCTGAGAAAGATAGGATCTGACGGTAACTGATATACAGAAACTGATCAATCAGAAGTGAACACAAAGTGAACACAAAGAACTTGACAAGTGATAACAAAGTATTCTGAACCCAATGATCACTATTTGTAAACGTACCACAAACATGTGGTCATACAAAGTAATGTCAGTCATAATGTAAACCATGTCAGTGACTCACATCAACAGAACACCACAGGATATGACCTCATTATCATAAAAACACAACAAACCAGTTGTAACAAACGCCCCAAATGCCCACACCAAGTTGTTTCCAAAAATATTCACTTGTACCAACTTGGAACATGCTTATCTGCATTTCTGTTCAGACTGTTTCATGGTCAGTCTCTCATAAGTCATATTCAGTCCTCATAACTCATAATCAATACAGTAATTCACCTGGGACAGATCGAATCACGTCACCTGACTAACACAACATCCATCTCGTAACAACCACTTCTTTCTCTTGATACTCACTAGTGCCGTGCGTAGAACTTCGCTTGAATTCAAGCTGAACCTCCACTCGTTTCGGGAGGAACTTCCGGATTAGGAAGATGGTGGACGTGGGGGTAGTTGCACGGTTGCCTGGAAACGCAGGGCTGTCGGCGGGTCGAAAAAACGGCGAGATTCTGGACGGTCGGAGAAGAACGATAGATGGCTGTTATGAAAAAGAACAACTGGGCCAGGATACAGCCTTTTGCATTTTGCAGCCGCATTACAGTCACGTGTATGCGAGATTGTCCTTAGAGTTCGGCTACTGATGTAGCTTAAGGCCGATGGTGGAGGAGGATTAAAAGAGTAATAATCGTGTGAAATGGCTTGAGGGAGGCCTATTAAACAGGTGAAATTTGTTGTACTCAATTTTCTGTATTTTTTGGTAATTTTTCCATCTTTTTGCGACTTTTTCTTGACTTTTCGTCTGCTCTGTTTCACGTATTCAAAGTCGGTTTTTCATCTACGTCGTGGTTTTTCTGTCTTAGATTTTTACAAAATTATTACAAATCTACTTGGGCTGGTTCAGCGGCTTTTCGGTGATCAAAAAAGATATCGATCCGGTGGGTCGATTTGGTGTTATAAAAAAGAAGAAAAAAAACAGTAGAATAGTTCAAAGAACTTGCTGGGTAAAGATATTAGAGATACTATAGTAAGCTTGAAATAGAACACTACATTTAGTTCACTAGCGCTTCTAGAACCACTACAAGCCAACTTACAATAATCAAACCCCTTCACTTCTGGGTTAACGGACTCCGAAGTTTGCACTTTGCAGTGTGGGGAGGGTTTTACGAGCCACTTTGGAGGCAACAGATTTTGAATTTGCATTCGGAGCGATTGCTTGTGGAGATAGTGGAGTTGAGTGTAGAACTACAACTTGAAGGTATCCTGGTATAAACGAAGTTTTTGTCAATAAATCTCCTCAGAGTATTCGTAACGTACTTTTGTATTGCTTCCCTCTTTCTTGTTCTATATTTACACCCTTTTATTGTGTATGTACAAATACGCCCCCATCAGCCCAGGACATGCGTCTATACATTCCAGTTATCAGATCGAAGAAAAGAACGTTTCTTTTTTTGTTTCAAATCGAAAGCCGAAACGAGTGTACAGGTGGTTTAAATGGTTAAAAACTGTTAAGAGAGCCAGTTTGCACTTTTGGAGTACTTTTTGTGTACTTCTACGTCTTTATTTCCCTATTTAAACAGTTTTTACACTCCTTAAAGACGTCTTAATCTCCCTGATCTATTTTCGATCTATTTCGATCTTAATATACCCCATGAGGCAACTGTTCCCGAAGCTGACACAACAGCTCCAAACTCGTAGTTTAGAATCTGAAAAAAGACCCAGAAAGAGCCAAAAATGCTGCATTATTACATAAGCAAAAAACTCCACCCCAGAAAACACCCCAAAAACACCCCCAAAACACCCCAAACTAACCCGACTTCTCACCGAAAACATTTCTATAATTAGCTTTCATTATGTCTGGATATTAAAATTATTATGTGCTCCGGTTTCTTGTCCTGTGGCTTGCATGTGCATGCAAGTTCAAAGGCAATGATGATCTGAAGAGTTTTCTCTCTTGCACTGGAGCCGAGGCAAGTCACGTGAGTTGTCGTCACAAAAAAAAGTGGTCGCTTTTCAGAGCTGTAACTGTGTACAAAGTTGTAGACGTTTTACAAGACAAAAGTGACTGACAGAACTCTTTCCCGATGCGGCAACTTTAACCGTATATTTCGGAGAAGTTTGTGAGTAAAAAGCTAAGTAAATTACTTGGATTTTGGAGGGTATTATTTGAAGATAAAATGTTTCGAATTCGGTCTAAAATGAAGGGGGTGATTCGGGAAATCATTTTGACGTATTTCTGCTCAAAAAAACAACCCCACAGCTTACCCCAGCATCTTTAGCATCATATATGGGCCAAAAATGGGTTAAAATGGGTTAAAATGGCCAAAAATAGGTCAAAATCTCTCAAAAATGAGGGGAAAAAGACGGATAAATAGAAGCTGCTGTCATTATTGAAAATAGACACTTTCCGGATGCCATTTTCGTTTTTCCTGACCCTCTTTGACATGATTGCTATGTCAAATTTGACTCTACTCAACTGTTTATGACTCTTCTTGGACTATGGTTTATGCTCTTGCCCCAACTAATTATAGATGGAAGTTATAGGTCAATATAATTTGGGATGTAGGTGTGCTAGAGAGATGGAAAGTGGTCCAAAAGATAGCCCTGGTCTCGGAGAGTAACTCTCTCTATACAAACGTATCTCTCAGAGCTCTTCCTAACCCCCATACTTCCTCCCCCACTTTTCTTCGGACCCGCTAATTAAACTCTGCCCATCCCTATCCCAAAGGTTATTGTCTTTATCGGCGATAACAAGCGCCTGAGGCGTGAACGTCATGTTTATCAGTGCCGCCAGTGGGACCAAAGTAAAGACACAATAACGGCGCAAAAAAGGCACAGAAAAAAAAGAGAGAAAAAACGAGATCCACCCCAGCTATATATAGCCCCTCCCGTGACCCCCACGCAAAACAAAATTAATTACACATCACACTAGTGGCTTCATAGTGACTCACCCCTCAACTCTAAAACTGGTCTCGTGATACGTGCTTATCGTGCATAGCAACGCCCAACAAAGAATAAACCCAACCAGATATATACAACGTCACATTCTATTGTACTCTCTCTCTTTCACTCTTCCACACACGATAACACAAAGCACATTTCCGTAACACAGCCGTTGTAACTAGCACTATCAGCAGTAACACAACCTGCTCAACACCACAACCAGCTCGTAACATTTAATCACAATCACAACTCACATGTCATCACAGTCACCACGCTCCTCCCTGCTGTCCACAACTATGCTCACCAACGACGAGTACTCGTACTACGACATGGGCAAGTCGCCGGACGGCATCTGCCACGTGACCATGGCGCTCAAAAAGTCGCAGGGGTTTGTGTGGAACCAGGACATTTTTGTGTCGCGCTACCACCAGGCGCGGTGCGGCGAGTTTCAGCAGTTTGACGAGTGCACCCAGGCGGACGTTCAGGAGATTAGGGTCGATGAGGACGAGGAGGTTTTCCATATGGACAAGTAGGACTAACGGGGGGCTGTAGGATGTCCTTTGGCTGGTCCTTGGAACTATCTTAATACATTCATTAATGTAACTTGTAGGAGTATGAGTAGAGGAGGTACGAAGAGATACGAAAAGTACGTAGAATACCTGGTACTCTTCGAGAGCTGCTCTTACCCCAGTTACTTGTGTGGGACCATTACTACCCTATTAGTAGGATATTGTGGTAGTCTCTTCTCATACACATTGGTGCTCTTCATCTTACTCTATTCAAGTCAATAGTGGTATCCATATGTATACTTTCTCACATATTTCTTTATTCCAGCCACTACTAGTATTTATAAGTGTCCTTTCTCACATCCTCCTCTATTCAAGTGCATTTTAAATGCTTTTAATGCGTTCAAGTGTTTCAAGTGTTTCAAGTGCTATTAAATGTTTTTAAAGGCTTTTAAAATGCTTCCAAGTGTTTCAAGTGCTTTCTAAATGCTTTCTAAATGCTTTTAGGTGCGTTTTAAATGCCTTTTGATGCTTTTAATACCTATTGACTGCTTTTAAATGCTCTTAAATGCTTGTAGATGCCTTTTAAATGCTATTAATGCCTTTAAATGTATTATAATGCTTTTTAAATGGTTTCTAAATGCGTTCAAATGCTTTTGAATGCTTGTAAATGCTTTTGGTTGGTTTTACAGGCTTTTCAGGTGTTTTTAAATGCCCTGTATGCCTTTTTAATACCTTTTGACTGCTTTTAAATGCTTTCCAAGTGCTGTTCAGAGCTCTTAAATGCTTTCTTATTGCATTTAAATGTATTTTAATGTATTTTAATGCTGTTTAAATGCATATACATACTATAAAATACTTTTAAATGCTTTTTAAAGCTGTTTAATTACTTTTAAATGTTTTATATGCTTTTTGGTGCCTTTTATCTCCATGCAAAACCCTCTATAATGATATCCACCACCCTAAACAACCTCACTAACCTGCAGACTCTGGTCATACAAAAGTCGCTCCAACTTGGCCAGACTCTGCTGAAAGACTTCAATCTTTTTAACGAGGTTAGGGTCGCCAGTAAGCACAAATACCGAGTATTCAAACTCGCGTAAAAGAGCCACAATAGGCAGTCCATGAGCCTTGTTGAGAGTTCCGTATCTCATAAGCTCTCCTGTCAGGTCAAACAAACCGGAAATATAGTCTCGAGGATGAACATAGACATCAATGTTGTGCAGCTTGATCATTTCGTGCAGCTCTTCCAGGGTCATAATCTGTCCCTTTTCAAGCCAAAATTGGAACGACATGGCCTCAATCATCTCCTCCGAAGCTCCAGATACTTGTCTAGAGTACTTCCAGTACACATTGGTACTGTTTCCCACTAAACTGTTGATTTCTGCAAATTTCGACGCAATCAGCTTATATTGAGATGCTAGGGTGGTCTGGACGTCAGAGGCCATAGACAACGGCTCCTGGCCGTTTTTCTTGACTCTGTGAAGCGCAAAAATGATTTTTTTGCTCGCTGCGGTCACGTCTCGAGAAATGTTGATCACCTGAGAACGCTCATCCTGGGAGATATCGAGTCGTGTTTTGAACTGGAGGAAGAAGTTTTTTGCCGTTTCTTCGGTTGTGGACTCGATTTTCGCGATTTTGACGCCCTCTTCAGGCTGTGATTCGGAAGCTCGTTTGGTGGACATGTGGAGGAGAAATATTTAACTTTGCAGAGATGATGCATGAAGATATATGAATAAATTAAAATATATTAATTCGACAAGAATTCAGTAGATTCGAGCATCAGTTCAGATCAAGTCGATTCAATAAATTAAACTACATCAAGTTAAGCCAATCCATTCAATTCGAGTTAGTTAATTCAAGTCAGTTAATTAAATTCTGTTAATTCTGTTAATTCAAAATTCAATAAATTCACTTCAATTCCATTTCTTCAGTTAATTCATCCAATTCAATTCAATCCAAATAAAAATCACTAAAATATATCTTCTCCTGTTGACACTCAGTCAATTCAGTTAATTCAGTTAATTCAATTAAAATACTTCAATTCGATTCAATCCAGTAATCACTTACTTGTACACACTTGATTCGCTTGATTCACTTGATTCACTTAATTCACTTCATATCCATTAATTGAAATAAATATATTGAATTAAATACATCAATTCAAACCATTCGATTCAAGTTAGTATCTCCATTCACTAATTGAATTAAATATATCGCTTCAATACTACTCCACTAACTCCATTAATTCAATTAAATCAATTTATTATACATTAGATCAATAAAATACACTCTACTCAACAACAACTCCATACAATAAATACTTTTAATTATGTGCAATCTGACGGTCAATTTCGCCAATCTCCGTCTGCAGAGAAACCTCCTCCACCGTCTTGACCAGCTCCTTGGTACACTTTGTGAGATCAAACGACAGACCAGCTAGCCGCTGCTTGAACTGTTTAGGAGGATATTCCACACCCGGCTTGACAAACTTGTCGTCCTTGAAAATCATCTTCATTCGGTCCGTGCAAGCTCGCAAGTCCTGACAAATCCAGGTACCGTTTTCCTTGAGCAAGTGGTTTCGAGTCTGGGCCATGGACTGAGAAGTAGCGTCAACCATACACAGAACCACCTTACAGATGGCTCTGGAGTGGGCGGAAATGGCAATCATGTTGGAGTTGCCCTTGATGGCGGTCAGCAGGTTTTGGATGGCTTCAATCACCTCCACACACTGCTCCTCCAGGTAGTACTGCAGGTCTTCGACGGTGTTGTCTGGATCTTCTCCGTCGAACTTGACTGCCTTGGGGAGGTAGATACCGAGATCTGCAGCAATGACTTGTTCGTCTTCAGATTCTTCCTCTGACTCTTCGTCGTCCTCCTCACTGTCCTCTTCGTCACTGTCTTCCTCCTCACTATCCTCCTCCTCCTCACTGCTCTCAACCTCAGCATGAGCCTTGGGAGCAGACTCATAACCAGCAGCCTTGGGAACAGACTCATAAGCCTTAGCAGACTCATAACCCTTAGACTCATAAGACTTCGACTCATAACCCTTCTCGTAAGCCTTCTCATAAGCCTTCACAGACTCATCCTCAACCTCACTAATCTCACTAGTCAGAGACTCTCTAGGCAAAGGAGCATCCTGAACAGAAGTCACAGAATGGGTCAGAGGAGTATCATACTCTCTCTCAGCATCATAATTCTCAGCATCGTACTGATCATCACCGCCAAGAAGAGTATCGTAGTCCTCCTGAGTCTTATCCCTAGCCTTAACATCTCCTCCATCATCGCTCATCTGAGTCACCTCGGTGGTATCGTCTTGAGACGAAGACATGTTAGAAACATGAGAAACGTCAGGAGACTGACTCACGGCTTCTCGAAGAGCAGTAGGCAGCTCGAAAGTCGCCTGAGGATCAAACGACTCCTGTGGATGAAACGCTCCAGGAGAAGACATGGTCGTGGCAGGAGAGTCCATAGCCGGAGAAGAAACGGCAGGAGAAGCATATGACTTGTCGAGAACAGAAGCCACTCCTGTTCCAGCCATAGTTGCTCCTACGACAGCTGTAGCAGCCATAGCTGCGGTGCTCAAGTCGTTAGACAGAGGAGTGTCTGCTTCGATTCCTCGGCCAACAGGCTCGACAGGCTTGACATGAGCATAGTCGTTGTCGTGTTCAAGAGCACGTGCCTTAGCTCTTGCCTCCTCAGCCCTCGCCTCCTTGGCTCGAAGTGCCTCAGCTCGAAGTTGTTCAGCTCGAGCCTCAAACTGCATTCTCTCAGCTTGCTGGGCCTTCTGAGCTTGCTGGGCAGCTTCCTCCTCAGCTGCCTCCTTTTCAGCTCGAAGCTTCTCAACTCTCTCCTCCTCAGCTCGGGCCTCCTGAGCTTGCTGTTCAGCTCGTGCCTCCTCCTCGGCTTGTTTCTGCTGTTCAGCTCGTACCTGTTCAGCTCGTGCCTGTCGTTCCTCCTCAAGACGTTCCTCCTCAAGACGTTCCTCCTCAACTCGAGCAGCTCTCTCTTCAGCAGCTCTCTTTTCAGCAGCTCTCTCCTCCTCAACCCTCTTCTCCTCCGCTCTCACCTCCTGGGCAGTGACATAGTCATACCGCTGAATCTCGTGAACAGGACCGTCGTGGAACTCAGACTCACCAGGACCATCCTCGCCATAGGCGTGAGAATCAAAGTAGTCCTTGCTGGAGCCAGAGTACATGTTTTGGCCGGGGGTGAATTGAGACGTAGCATGAGACGTAGTCTCATGTGAAGACTGAACAGGAGACTGTCCAGCAGAAGATTCAGACTCCTTCTGAACAGAAGAGTGTCTAATAGAAGACTCCTTAGCAGTGTGGTCCTCCTGTCCAATCTCATCCCCCTCCCCCTCACTCTCCTCCTCAATACCCTCCCTGGCAGAGTTCATCTCTCGAGCCTTCTCAAGAAGACGACCCTGGTCCAAAGGACGGGGCTCGGTGTTGAAATTGAGAATCGACGCTCGAGGCTTCTTCACAGCGTCCAGATCTCGAGGCTGAAAATGCAGCTCGTCCAGATCACGGGGCTGGAAATCGAGCTCGGCATCGAGATCTCGAGGCTTGAATTCGGCGTCGAGATCTCGTGGCTGAAAGTCCAGTTCGGCGTCACCCTCGTCTTCAGGTCCCTTGGACGAGTCCTTCTTTTTCTGGCCAAAGGAAAGAGCAGCAACTCCGGTAGTGATAGCTCCGACAGCTGCTCCAAAGACGCCAAAGCCGGAGGTAGAGGAGTCCTTGTTCTTGGGCTCAGACTCAGACTTGTCAGCAGAAATAGACTTGTCCAAAGACTTGTCAGACTTAGACTGGTCAACAGAGTAGTCCTCAGACTCAGACTTGTCCATAGACTTATCCAAAGACTTGTCCATAGAATAGTTCACAGACTTGTCCATAGAATGGTCAATGGAACGCTCATTCTTGTCGGAAAAAGAAAGAGGTTCAGAGTCAGTCTGATGAGACTGGTGAGCAGACAGAGGTTTGGTAGAGTCAGTAGCATGAGTCTGAGCAGATTGAGCAGAGTGAACAGACTCAGTAGAGTGAACAGACTCAGACGGCTTAATAGTGGAGTTAGAAACGTCTCTAGGTCCAACGTCAACATCTCTAGGTCCAACATCCCTAGGTCCAACATCTCTAGGACCAACAGACTCCTCCGTAACCCCCCTCCCTCTCACCTTAGGGACATTCAAGTCGGCTACTGAAGGACTCCGAGTTGAGTGACTCCGAGTCGAGTGAGACTCTTCATGCTTGTCTGACTCGGAAACCTCATGACTCTCTTCTCCGTCACGCTTCTTGTTCTTGTCTCTGAGCGAAGACGGAGCCGAAACCAGTCTCAACGTCCTCAGCCGACTGTTGCCCTTGGCAGAAACAGTCTTGACAGGAGACTCAAGAGGAGTTCCCTCGGTCGAAGAAAACGAACCCGATCGAGACTGGACGTGCGGCTGAATAGGCGGCAGTCCGTCAGTCAGAGAAGAAGGCGAAAGCGGATACGAGTCGAAACTGACCCCTCCAGAGTGAGCAGACAGCCCAGAGGGAGCTCGGAAAGAAACAGTAGAAGCTGAAGGACCGGAAGGACCGGAAAGACCGGAAAGACCGGAAGAAGGACCGGAAGCAGTGGACACAGAAGCGTGTCTAGAGGAGGTACTAGCATGAGCAGTTCCAGAACCACCCCCAAGGGCTAATCCAAGTCCCTCTCTCGTTAAAGCCCTCTTTTCACCGCTTTCAGACCGAATCTTGGCCACCTTGACAAGCTCAATCACAGCACAGGCAAGATTGGCCACAGAAGCGTCCAAAAGATAAATAGGCAACAAACCGGAAGAAGTAGCATGGTTCTTGGTGCACGTAATCAGCTGGTTTGCGGTCTTGGAAACAATGGAAGAAAGGTTGGAAAGAAGA
This sequence comes from Yarrowia sp. E02, assembly GCA_017639365.1. Classification (NCBI taxonomy): domain Eukaryota; kingdom Fungi; phylum Ascomycota; class Dipodascomycetes; order Dipodascales; genus Yarrowia; species Yarrowia sp. E02. Next base: position 1,313,152 of record JAAQQX010000003.1, on the reverse strand, counting down.
GGAGTTCGGTAGTCTCGTGCTCCTCCTTCAGTGGAAACATCGTTGGAGTCGTCAGTCACCTTTCTGGTAGCAACAATGACTCTGTGAAGATGCTGAAGGAGTTCAGAATGGTCTCCACCAATATCACGAGACTTGAGCAGATACTCGTCCATAGCCAGTTGGAACTTTGTCAGAGAAACGTCTTCCACAAGTCCGTGAACCTCGTCGACAAACGGATTCGTAGACTCAATGGCAGGCTGAACAATGCCACTGGTGCCGTACACAGAAGACCGAAGAGACCGAACCGTGGCCTTGGTTTTCGAGTACCGAGCCTTCCACTGCTCAATCTCCGCCTTGAGCTCGTTGACCTCCTTTCGAGCCAGCTCGTGGTCATGAGACTTGGCAGCCAGCGACTTCATTTCGGTGAGAAACACGGCAGCCTGTTTTTTGACCTCGGATGTCTTTTCACGCTGTTCTCGAAGCTGGTTCTGGAGATTCAGAATCGCCTCGTTGTCCATATCCTCCACGGCAGGCATACTTTTGTCAATAGAAGTGTCTGGAGAAATCGAAGGAAGACGATCGTAGTCGAATCGACCAGCACCAATACCGGCAACAGCTCCAGCAGCAGCTCCAACTCCTCCAGAAACCAGTTTCTGCTCCTTAACCTCCTTCCTCACACCCTCAAGCTCATTCTTATGCTCAATATGAACCTGCTGAAGCTCACCTTGCAGTTTATCAAGTTCCACCTCCTTGAGCTCCAACTCTGCCTCGAGAGAACTGACTCGAGTAGCCAGAGAAGTATGAGCATCGTCCAAATTGCTCTGTTTATCAACCAGAGTCTCGTGACGTCCGCGAAGATCCTCCAAATCGCCTTCTCGACTCCCGATAATCTCCCGAAGTTGTGTTTTTTCCTCCTCCAAAGCCTCCACCTGCGCGTTACAGGTGTCCACGAGCTTCTTCTTTTCCGTTTCCAGCGCCTTGATGAACTCGTGCAGCTGTTCGTTTTCCTCCATCAGACTCTTGCTCATGTTTTCCGCATCGGCCAGTTTGCACTGGAGGTCTTCAGAGTCAGCAGAAATGCTCTTTGGCTGACTTCTGGACTCAAAACCAGGCTCAAAACTGGGAGTCGGTTCGTGAGTGTATCCAACCTGAGTGGTAGAACCACCTAGAAGCTCGTCATCATCAAGATCCGGAGAATGAATCTCTTTGGTCGAGTCCACATCTTCCGGATGGATCGTTTCGGGGTGAAACGAGTGACTTTCGTCTCTAGCCTCTCGAGAAGGAATCTCGTACGTCGGCGTCTTGTTGCCAATCTGCTGACTGTGTTCGCTGCTCGTCTGGCTCACGTTTCGCGCATGCAAAGGTTGGGTGCTGGTCAGGTGGGAGTAATCTGGATGATCATCCTCATCCTCCTCCGAGTCCGTCTCTTCGACCAGAGTGCTCTTGTTGGGAATCAGAGTCTTGGACTGGAGAGTGCTGCTTTCGGGAAAAGAACGTTGACTCAACTGACTGGGAGCCCGTTCGTGGCCACGACTGTCGTTTTTAGCGTGACTGTCGTCCACATGGATAGATGGAACGGCATCAACTGCTACTCCGTAGTTGTCATATGATTGGTTGGAGGTGTCATATGATTGGTCACCATTAAGACCTCTTTCAATAGCGCCATTCTCTCCCAAATGCGAAGGAACGTCCACGGCATGGCCCATCGTGTGATCGTGATCCTGAACACCCTGTGGCTGTCCAATCTCGTGTGGAGCAATACCTATCTCCTCGTGACGACGTTCAATCTCATACTGAATGTCGCTGGCCAGGTCGCGGAAACGAGACCCCGGCAACGTGGACAGCTTCTGACGAGCCTGATTTCGCTTGGGATGGAAATTGGACCGAGGAGCCAGAAAGTCCTGAGGCTCATAACTGAGACCCTGCCGACGCTGCAACTCGTCGTACACGTCGGTCGAAAGCTCTGCAAACTGCAGTCGGGACAGTTTGAGCAGCTTTTCGCGGGCCTTGTGGACCCGTGCTGACGACGACGCGCTTCGTTTGATGTCCGACTCGTGTCTTTCCGTCAGCAAAAACTGTTTGAGTGACCCATGGTGGGTAACCAGGTCTTCCACTATGTTAGTACGGAAGCGAGAGGCCGCAGGTCTCGAGCGGACAACGACAAGACTTGTACGGTCGTGAAAAACGTGTTTCGTGACAGCAAATCTGTTTTTTGAGCAGTTTTCACATTTTCACGTTTCGTCTTTCCAAAAGTGGTAATTCACGTTTTCAAGTCATGATCTTATCTTCAAACTCGTCCAGTCGTTTCGACTCGTCAAATCTCATCAACTCATCATCTCAACTCGTCAAATCAACTTCTCAGTCGACAATTTGATACTCACTTTTTCACTTTTTCACTAGGGCGCGTGAATGGAGACGAGGCGTGTGTTCTTGGGGGGTTTGGGGTTTTGGGGTTTTCGTGATACCAAAGGTGGTCAAGTGGTTTGGCAGAAACAGTAACGTAAGAGCCACACTATACTATTCGCAAAATACGGTATAGTCTTTTTTTATCCTTTGATGTGCGTCGGCGGGACGTGACGTGCCTACAGTTATACGGTTAATGTTTGGAGACAGACTTTAAATGAGCGAGGAGAGGGTGTGAGAGAAGAGGGTGGTGTGTATTAATATGGCAACGTGGTTGTGTGGAATTTGCGGTGGAAAAAAAACCGTTTTTCCCAAAATATCCCAAAACTCCACTCCACCTCTGTAACCCCTAATCCGCCCACCAGATAGAACCCCCTGGATGGTGGCTGGGCTGCACTAAACGCCTCTCTCCCCCTTGGGACTCGACAAAAGGGTTTGGCTAGGTTCGTGACAACGCGCATTTCAAACTCAGAGTGGGAGAGTACTTTTGCAGACAAGGACCAGACCCGAGACAGAGCCAAGCCGGCTTAGAAGGGGTTTGTTTTGTGTCCACAGGGCGTCAGATGCGAGACCGAGTCTTTGCGTGGCCTTTGCAGGGCAGCGGTGGGTGTGCACACGGTCAGGTGTATGTCTCGGGTTCATCAGAGTTGAGGATCTTCTTACTTGGAGACTATGATGGACAGGAGCAACAAAGTGAAGCATTCCTACGAGTACCAGCAACGGCAACATGCCAAACTAAAGCTTCGTATCCACTGTTATTCAGATAACGAGTGATACGAGAGTAGACAAGACTACGAGTAGATAACAGTATCAGACTAGATACAAGACTAGATACAAGACCAGATAACAGTAGATACTCATACCATACAAATACCACCAAATATCCACCTGGTACACGTAATTTGACCCACCTCCAACCTCACAAACCATTGTCCTGAATTAGACAATGGCGTGTAGATCGCGTCGTTGCAAGTCTGAAACATATAGTGAGACTGAACTAAAAGAGCAACTGGGTATCTTCCGTCGAGAAGGAAAGACGTTTTAATACGTGTTCCACCACTGTTCTTCAACACAGGATTCCGATATTATCCAAATTATCATCCACATGTCTACACTCTCGACTCTGATACATGCATGTCTCTGCAGCTGACCAAAGCGGTTAACACTATTGCGGAAATTGAAGGAAAAGAAAAAAGAGACCAAATAAACCAAATAAACAAGACAAAAAGTCCACTTCTGGAACGTGTTTGACGCGTCCAGCCACGTCCGCCACGTCTCTCAGATCGCGCATTTCCCCAAATTGGCCCGTTTGCGATCGCTTGGAAAATCAAGCTGATCCACCATAGCCGCTTCCAGGGACCCTAAGATCGCCATTCTCGTAGATCGCGGATATGGAATGTAAAATGGAATGTGAATTTGTGTGGAAAAAAAATAAAAAATAAAAAAAGCAGTCACGTGCCACGGCAAATTCACGTGACTTAACCAGCCCCATCGCGTTAATTACGGGTGCCTTTCAACGCAGGGGGTTCAGTTGCAGTATGTTATGCTTTGGAGATGCGCTCATAGTGCTTTTTCGAGTCACTTGTTTGACATCTGTAATTAAGGACAAATGACAACCAAAGAAAAAAAGACCCTTACCACGACATGACATAAATTGGTTTCATTAATTAGGAAGTGGAAAAAATAAAAGTGGTGGGCAACAGACGTGGCTGGATAGTGTGATAGTTGCAGGCTGTGTTATGGCACGAGGTTGGGTGCATCAAGTGGAGTGTATATTTCTACGACACTTTACTTATGCTTCTCCGTACGATACTTGATTAAAATATTTATCATCTGAGACAAACAGATACACACAACTACCAGTAATACTACGAGTACTCGTACTGTACGATAGGCTGTAACATATTAGTGATACCAAAAGCAATGCCAACATCCACACTAATACCTGACTTTCCTTTTTCCATCTAGTTTCATCTTCTTATACTCCTTACTCTACAGTACTTTTGATAGTTCTCCTCATCAGAGTATACTCTCAGCAAAGTTACCATGAGATAACGCTACTCATACAATACGATACAACATGATTGAAATCGCCTCTACCGCACCAGAACCACTTCTAACGGTCGTCGTGCCCGGCAACCCCGGCATTGATCTTTTCTACCGCTCGTTTCTGGCGCTTTTGGCGCAAAAAAGCCCCCGTTTCGACCTGGTTTGCGACTCATTGCGAGGCTTTGAAGAAGACGAAGCACTGGCCGAGGCGTCTGAATCCGAGAGCGGATTTGGACTTCAGGACCAGATCAACCACTTTGTGGCACTTGTGCGAAGCAAATTCGACCCCAAAAAACACGTTGGACTTATCATCATGGGCCACTCGGTAGGAGCATGGATTGTGCAACGAGTAGTGTGTCAGGTAGCCACAGAAGAGCCCAAAATTCCCATTTCGCTCGTTGGACTGCTGACACCGACCGTCAAAGACATTGCCAAGAGTCCCCGAGGCTCCTACTTCACCACCATGGATAAGTACATTGGAGCCTATGCCCCCAGCATTGTTTTCACAGCTGTTCGTGTAGCCAACTGGATTCCCGGTTTTGTGCCATTTGTGGCATCTCGAGTGTCGTCCCGAGGCGCCATGTTGCCACAGACTGCTGCTGCTGCCCAACAAGAGGCATCTCAAGCTGGCAACATGGGAGCATACGACGCCGTGACCCGCTACGCCACCAACCCAAGAATGGTGCGTCAGACGGTCGAGCTGGCCAAGGAGGAGATGCGGGCCATTGCGTCGGACCCCGAACCTGCTGAAATCAGTGGGTTTTGGGAGACGCTTCCTATTTTCGGCTTTTTTGCGCTAGACGACCACTGGGTTGCTGAGCAGACTCGCAAGGAGCTGTTTGAGGCGTTTGGCGGGTTGTCTAACGTCCATTTTGTGGCCAAGGAAGCTGCCCATGCCTTTTGTATCCGAGAGAACGAAAAGGTTGTGGATGCGTTGTTCTCTGATCTCCAAGAGAGAAAGGTGGTGTAGAGGAGACTGGGACAGTAAGGACAGTAAGGATGATAAGACAGGATAGATAGATACTAATAGATGATAATGTTTGTAGACTGGAGGGCTGGATATTGTTCCATTGTGAATAAATGAGGACTCTCTATTCCACAGGAGTAGATGTCAGGGTGTGTGAGTGGTCTCGTTACTAGCCAGTTTCTATTAAATATGCGAAATAAACGTGTCTTTCATTTCGTGTCTCTCACTCCATGTCTCTAACCTCGTCCTCCTCTCACTTCCACCGCAATACGAACACTTCAATCATCTAATATTTTACTTCAAAATCATCGCATCTCACTTCCAAAGCAATACGAACACTTACCATGATTCGCGATTATTTAGAACAAGCACAGATCTTCGCATACTCAACCTTGGAGGTGGCATTTTTGAAATATAAAGCGACAAAAATTATCCTCTCGATTGGGAGATTCTGAAAATGCAAAAATCGCGTCAAAATAATCACTACCGGACCCAACAAGTGTCCTGTTCTTGCTCACTGTCATTCACGTTCAAACATCGACTCTAGGTTGATCACTTTATCTTCCTGCATCGAGCCAATTGAAGGACTCCATAAAATGAGCATTTTTTTGGCAAAAAAAAAAAAAAAGAGAAAAGTAGTTCATAATCTGTACCACGTGTGGTCACGTGGATGTCGCGTTCTCGTCATTTTTAATGCCGTAATTCCCCTAAAAATTCTCCACAAAAATTCCCCACGATTTCCCTGTCCTATGACATAATACTGCTTCCAAGAGGACTCTTCGAACCCTGTCAAACTAGGTTATCTCGGGTAGGCAGACGTGAGATTGGAGGAATATAGCGGGTTATTGGGAGCAGTTATGGGTCTAAAAAGTGTACCAAAATGCTCGTCAGATTGCGCTGATTCCAGTGGTACTTTCAGAATTGTTTTTCCGCCAAAACTGGCCAAATCAAAGGGGGCTGGTGGAGTAGTGTTAAATGAGCCTGTCTTCAGATTACAGTGTATTGGTGTATTGGGGGTGGTAATGTGACTGTTTTTGGGATCACTATAAATTCGGTTTAAATTGGTCTAAAAAAAAACTGAGTAGACCAAAATGTTTGCAATGAGGCGTAGAACATTCTATCAATATTTTTAGCCTCAAAATACCCCCTATAACACCCCTCAAATACCCTGTTTACAGTCCCCTATTTCCACACCTCAGATTAGGTTTGCACATGTCCCAATATCGCTTATCTAGGACGCAGTGTAACACTATACAGGAACACCTTCACGACAACACTCTTATACAGCACGATACAACCACACACTCTACATCTTCTCTCACTCTCATTAATCTCTAGAAACAACACAAACACAAAATGGATCAAAAAACCGACTCGCGCGAGTATCTCGACGGGTTCAAGGCCGGCCAGAAGGTGGCGTACGAACGGCTCTACTGGCGTCGAATTCTCGTGCTCTTTGGAGGTCTGGCCATGGTGCTGGGCTTCTTTGGTTACAAGGGCTACGTCGTGAGTGACGTGCTGGATCTGGATCTGTCTTTGTCGCGAGTTTCGACCCCCGACGTGCCCCTTGTCGCGCCCCTGTCCAAGCCCAAGAAGAACGTCATCTTCATGGTCACCGACGGCATGGGACCCGCTTCTGTGTCTCTTGCCCGAACCTACCGCCAGTACGTCCAGGGTCTCGCCTTCAACAACACTCTGACCATTGACAAGCATTTTATTGGCTCCTCGCGAACCCGTTCTAGTGACTCCCCCGTGACCGATTCTGCAGCTGGAGCGACTGCTTTCTCGTGTGGCGCAAAGTCGTACAACGGCGCCATCTCTGTCACTCCCGACTACAAGGCCTGTGGCAGTGTTCTGGAGGCTGCCAAGCGTCAGGGGCTCAAGACTGGTCTGGTTGTCACTACCCGAATCACCGACGCCACTCCCGCCTGTTTCGGAGCCCATGTCGCGCACCGATCTCAGGAAGACGAGATTGCGGACCAGCTGCTCGGCTACGCCACTCCCCTGGGCCGATCGGTCGACCTGCTGATGGGCGGTGGACGAATCCATTTCACCACCAAGGGCCGACAGGACGGCCGAGATCTGATTGCCCAGGCGCAGATTGACGGCTTCCAGTACATTGCCAACCGACAGGAGTTTGACGAGCTGGACACCTCCAACGCCTCGCTGCCTCTGCTGGCTCTGTTCACCGACTACGACATGCCCTACGAGATTGACCGAATCCCCGAGCAGTTCCCTTCTCTCAAGGAGACTGCCGTTTCTGCCCTGGAGATTCTGCACCAGGAGACCAAGGACTCGGACGAGGGCTTTTTCATCATGATTGAGGGCTCGCGAATCGACCATGCCGGCCACCAGAACGACCCCGCTGCTCAGGTCAGAGAGGTCATGGCCTTTGACGAGATGTTTGCTGCCGTGGTGGACTTTGCCGACTCCCTCGACACCGAGACCATCATTGTTTCCACCTCCGACCACGAGACTGGCGGTCTGGCTACCGCTCGACAGGTCGAGAAGGCGTACCCCGAGTACAACTGGTTCCCCGAGGCTCTTGCCAACGCCAAGCACTCTGGCGAGTTTGTGGCTCGAAAGCTGCAGGCGTTTGCTCGGCCCGACCACCCCTCCGAGGCCTCCGGCTCCAAGCTGGAGAAGTTCATCAAGCGAGAGATTCTCGAGAACGATCTCGGCGTCAAGGACTACACCAAGCACGAGGTCAAGGCTCTGATCAAGAACCGGGCCGACCCTATCGACACCCTTGTCGATATCGTTTCTCGACGGTCCCAGACCGGCTGGTCGACCCATGGCCACTCTGCCGTTGACGTCAACATCTACGGCTACAGCAACAAGCAGAGCGGTCTGGACAAGCTGGATGCTCTGCGGGGCAACCACGAGAACATTGAGATTGGCCAGTTCCTTGCTTCGTATCTGGAGGTGGACGTTGCTCGAGTGACCGAGATTCTGGAGGATCTGCCCGTTCGAGTCCAGCACGTTGAGGAGATTGATGATTGCGACCAGTACCATCATGGTTTGTACTAAGGAAGACGTTAGAGACTTCTGCTACATCTGTAAACCTATTGTAATAGTATGATATATACGACAGGAAGTGGAGAGAAGGGTGTTACTCAATGTCACCAGTATCAGTGACATAATATGGTAGAATGGGAGACGTCAGTGCACGTCAGTGTCAGACACCTGGGTTTGTAGTAGCTACAGGTTGAGCTTGTGGAATGGAAGTGGAAATTATGTGAAGCTGAAGACCGAGAGACCAGTTCATACAACTCTTCAAACATAAGTGCCAGTTCCTCACACAGTAATACTGTCGAAGAATGGTGGATGTAAAACTACAGTGTATTAATATTGATATATTAGAAAGTTGAGAAAGGAGGAATAATACTTTCTCTTCATCTCTAGGTGTTTTATATAAGTTCTTGATTTTATATCAATTTTTATAGATGTTAATGTTTTTCACTTAAAACTTCCTCAAAATTGGCTATGACCTACAACCCGGTAACCTGCACTCTCACAAAAGTCTCCATACCTCCATATCATCATTTTTAACCATTTTGTGCCGGAAAAACACGGTCACGTGACTTATTTAGCCCGACTACACGGTTCAACCACTGTTTTTTCCAGTTGCGGCCATATCCTGGTGAAAATACGGCTTCCCGTCCGATCAGCCATAGTCAAGCACCAGAGAGCCTAGTTAGTATTGTAGTGGGAGACCATACGAGAATCCTGGGTGCTGCAATTGTTTTTTACTCGCGTAGCGAGTTGGTTTTACTACTTTTTTCCTGTTCATACAGCTTCTCTTTCTTTGCCACTCGTACAAAGTTCCGAGACAGACTTCTCATGATGTCTTGAACTTTGAGAATACTGTGAAGACTATATCAAGGATCCAGAAACAGTTACAAATCGTTTCAAGTTGATCTAACGTCTTTTTACATGTGTTCTACACACTCTTTCTTTAGTCCTCTTGTATCGTCTTCTTCTATACCCTCTATCGCTCTATCGTCCTGTCTCTATAATCCTCTTTTCTACTTTTTTTGTCATGCTGGTATTAATGAAATACATGCTAAAAATGCAAAGGCAGCTGATCAAACTGCTGCTTGGTTAGTTGGGCCACCTCCTGGTTGTGGTGGATGCAAAAGCCATGGATGATTTCCTCCGCGCCCACGTCGAACGTGACGTGGTTCAAGTGTCCCCACTCGTTGAAAATATCCTCCCGCGTCTCGTTGTCGACAAACTGGTCCTGGTGCGCAAAGAAACCCCAGATTTTGAACTTGCCGTTGTTGTGCCAAAAGTCCACAACGTCGTTGCAGTCCGTTCCAATCGCCACCAGCTCCTCCTTGCCCATCTCGATCCACTGTCGGATGATGGAGGGCTGCGAGACAAATCCTCGCGTAGCCTGCACAATGTGGGGAGGCAGAGCGTCGCTGAGAAACTGCTGCTCCACCCGCGTCCACAGAGGAGACACCTTCTGGGCCACCTGCAGGCCTCGCGCCAAAACTCCTCCGGGAAGAGGATACTGTCGGGCTAGGGTCTTGAGCTTCTGACCTGTGGAGCTCTTTGCCAGCTCCTTGAGAGTAGGAGTCATGAGACAGACGAGCTGCAGATCGAGCTGCGGATCGTTGGCCACAGCCACAGCCACTCGCTGGACCAACCAGCCGCCCAGAGAATGGCCCATGAGGATCACAGGCCGTCCTTCTGTCTCAGCAGCGGTAAAAGAGCCGAGAAGAGTTTCTCCAGAAGAAATGGAGCCCATGGAGTCCAGAGAATCAATGGAAGATCGTCTGGAAGAGGGAGGAGTGGAAAACCGAGGTCCATCAGATCCTCCCAGAGTATCGTCGGACTCGTAGCCGTCAAAAGAGCAGGTCTCACACTTGCTCTCGGCAACCACATGTCTCAGAATCTTGACCTTGTTGTCAATCTGGTCCTGGAGACTGTACAGATCCTCCTTGAACGACGCCGGGTTGAAGGTCGAGTATCCTCTGTAGCTGGGACACACAAACTCGTATGTAGGGTACATTTCCGCGAGATGCTGGAGATACACGGTATAGTATTCCGAGATTCCGGGGTTTCCGGGAATGAAAAATACCAGAGGAGCAGGCCTCTTAGAATCCTTCTGCTTGGGAGCAATTCGGTACACCGCAGTGTCCATAATCTCCGAGTAGCCCTGGGGCAGGGCGTTAGGCTTGGGGGCCTCTACAGCCTTGTCCTCCTTCTTCTGCTCCTTGGACAGACCTCCCTCCAGTCCCTGTTTGATGATGCCAATGGCAGATACGGGGTTGATAAAGTTGCGAAGTACTCGTACTGTCGCCATCTTGTCTTTTGTGTCGTCTGTGTCTTATTGAAAGTAAATCTGTTGAAGATTACGCATAAAAACAGGAAGAAGTTGCGCGAACAAGCCGTGTATAGGAGCGCATCGCGGTCTATATATACCCTGGGCGTTTTGCGTTTGTGTCACACGAGCGAGAACTCTTTTTTCTTCTGTTTTCCGCATTTTTGCAAATTTTTTAACCCTATTAGCCCCGAGACAAAGACCAGATAATGTACATGGTCGTGTGGCCTGGAAAGCCTAAATTTAGAGCGACGGAAAGTACGGCGCAAACCAAAACACGACCTTGACAGTGTAATTCGGGCCGTGGAAAATGTGGAAACCTGCAGAAACCGACTTTCTGGTTACGTGCCGCAAGGTCCGAAGACCCTAGCTGCTCTCTGTGGTCGTTTCTACTCACTTGAGATAGAGTTCCGGTGTACTGCCAGATAGTGTGATGAGGTGGGGAGGTGGGAGAGTGGGGCAAACTACCGTACTTGTAGTACGTACATATATCCGGGGACTGGTCAGTTATATAGACCTTTGGGCTGTTTGTGTAACATAAGTGAGTGTGCGTTTTCCATCTTTACAAGTCATAGCAAGTTGCTAAGCTGATGTCTTTGTAAAACAGAAACAGCAGCAATCTACAAACGACGTTGAAGACGCTTTAACAGCTGTACGTCCAGGACGCATTGAATGCGAGGTTAGTGTGAAGGATTTTTCGTGGCAGGATTAAAAACGTGTTATATGACGGTTTAATCAGGTCATATTTGGATTCACTGGAATCGCCTTGCTTCTAGAAATCTTATGATACTCTTTATTTGTCGATATCACCACTCTCCATCGAGATATTTCTTCCCAAGCATTTTCTCGCCGCAAGCTTGTAACGTTAGATAATATGTGGAAAAAAAGGCTAAAAAATTGCGGTGTTTAACAGGCGATCAGAATGTCTTTGAAGAAGAGTTTTTATTGGGGAGATGGTTGCTGGAAAGACGAGGTGTATGTCACGTGTATATCACGTGACTATCACGTGACTCTCGAACGCGCGATATACGCGGTTCTTTTGGTTTTTTGCTGTCGTGAAAAGCAGTGTCTTTAACCCCACTTGAGATAATGCGAGTATTGGATGGTTTCGGTTTTTGGTTTTGGTTTCGAGTTTTTCGGTAGGGTAACTTGAGTGGAGCTTTTTAAGTTGACGAGGGAAAAAAGGAGTGTTGGATAGAGAATGTACGATACTGTATATTGAGACAAGGGTGAGTCGGACAGGGTTAATATTGTTGTCGTTTGTGGTGTATTGTGTTGCTTGTGTTTGTGTCGCATTTCTGATCTCCTGATAACGCATGTCTCGCATTTATTGCATGTGTGGGGCATGATGGTGGTTGGGAGTTGGAGTCAAGTAAAGTAAAATGGTGAGTAGATAGGGTGTTTTTAGTTGGGGCTGTAGTTGAGGTGAGAGATGAGAATTGGGGAGTTTTTGGAAGATGGAGAAAGAGTGCTAGGATGAGTAAAAAAGTGTTGAATGATAATGATGAGTTTGGTTATGAAGTTGTTAATGTGTTTACAAGGCCATTTACTTACAACACTTCTCTAGAGTATCAATAGTTGGCTATACTGTAGTTCCATGAGGCAGTCTTTAGAGGCTGATAGAGAGAAGTCTCATTGTATGAAGTTGGTGCTATTGTTACAAGTCCATTTGAAACATACAGGTTTGAATAGAAAACTATTGTGATAAACAGTAGTTTAGTACAATGGGATGGAGTCTTGGAAGTTCAATGGTATCGATAGTAATTGATCTCAGCCACTTGTCTTAAGAGAAAGGGAAAAATTATCACTTGAAAGAACTTCTCTGTTGTTTCTGTCGATATTACTCTTATCATCTAACATTATGTTTGCAGTATGTTTCTATCAGACGATACATCATATGTGGCATGGTCATGTGCAGGTGATTTGAGGCTGTTGTTGTTGTTGTAAATCATTTATTAATCAGTCTATTTAACCTAAGCGGCAGCGACTGTTGGTCACAAATAGACCCCCGGATGCTTTGCGCCCGTTTGCCTATTTGAGGCTGTACTACCAAAAACTGAATCAGAGGGTCTGGTGTTAATGGAGGGAATGGTGTTGAGTATAGGGGCTCTATGAATGTATGATTACACCGCTCATTTCTCAATAGACCCATTTTTCGCTCATTATTCTCAAATTTGGTGTTTCTCAATTGTCCTTTTATACACGTTGAATAATGCATGCATAGTCAATGGAGAGAGAGTCAACAGTTTCGAGAAGTGACTTGGAAAGTGGAAAAAAAATGCAAGAAAACAACTGCTTTAAAAGATGAAACCAAGCAAATATATCAAACTGAGCCCTCCAGGACTCTCTTAAAACTACTTGCGCCTGTACCAGCTTAAGTACTTCTAAAATGTCATCTCAAGTACCCCTTCCAACTCCACCAAAATACAACGAAAATCCACTCTGAAAAAAGTTTCCTAATCTCCAGCTGCTATTTAACACCATCGTACCTCCAAAATTCCCTTCCCACTCCTTACTAAACTCCTATATGTGACCTACAACTACCCCTAAATCAAACTCCCCCACCCCATCGAATACACTTTGATGTTGGGACAAGCCGTTGGATCAAGAGAATACGGAGCGTGGAACATTCTAGAGTGTGCAAGTAGCAGTACCTTGGAGGTCAAATATGGAGTAAAAACGAGGAAAACGGTACCAAAAATACCCAACAAAAACACCGCCAACCCATCCACTTACCTCAAACAACTTCCCACCTCTCCATTCGCCACCGTATCTTTCCTTGTCTAATCTTCATGCATGTCCAGCGCACCATCAAAGTCTACTTCTCCTCAATATTTAGACCGAGACTCCACAGCCTCACTTTTTGTCTGCCACCAGCTCGCTAACTGCCAATCGCTTCACCATGCCGTCTGCCGAGGAGTTCAAGGCCATCGGAAACGATTTCTACTCCAACCATGATTTTGAAGCGGCCATTATGGTGAGTAGGAGGATACAAGACATGTTCATATCATGATCACAACTCATTCACAACACCATTCAACTAACACAGAATTATTCTCAAGCGTAAGTCCACAGGAGTATACACCGATTGTATCTACCCCTTATGAACTAACCCAGAATCGTCAAAAACCCCAACAATATCATCTACTACCAAAATGTGAGTAATCGAGAAGTACTCGAAGTCATAGCAGTACAACATCGTACAGTCCTAACACAGAGAGCAATGGCCTACTCAAAACTAAACAAATACGAGGAAATGGAACGAGACTGCTCAAAGGCGCTGGAAATCCTGCCCACCTCCGTCAAAGCACTATACTATCTCGGTATAGCCCTGACAGCCTTAAGGCGCTTCAGACAGGGAGCAGAAGTCCTAGACAAGGCGTACACGGAATCTGTCAAGATTTCGAGCGCACTATCTCCCAAAATCTCGGAGCAAATCCTCCTACTAAAAGAACAACGGCATTTGCATCAACTTGAGGCCACACGACGCCAGTCAGACTCCCTGCTGACCTACATGTTGCAACTCCTCGACAAGGACAAACAGCAACAGCTGGACGAGCTCAAATCCCAGGGTCTCAGCGGCCAGACACTCAGATCCGAACGACAGTTCATTCAGGAAGAGTTTGCCGACAAGGAGAAACAGATCATCTTGACGTTTCAGACTTGCCAGAAAGGAGCATCTAACGGAAATTCAGGTGTAGAAGAAGTCCCAGACTACCTGTCGGACCCAATCTCATTCAACCTGTTTATGGACCCGGTCGTAACCCCTGCTGGCCAAACATACGAACGAAGCTGGCTGCTGGAACACTTGAAGAACGGAGGAAGAGACCCGCTGACTCGCAAGATTCTCAGTCCTAAAGATCTCTACCCCAATCTGGCTGTGAAAAAAGCAGCCGAAGACTTTATGAAACGCAACGGCAAATACTAATAAATGACTGTAGCTATGAGCGGTAGGTTGAACGAAAAAAAAGGTATGTTGTGTCCTACTTTCAAAAACCAAAAAATACTCCGCAACGGAGAATTGAACTCCGGTCCCCCGCGTGCTGGTAATACCTGACAGGCGGAAATTCTAGCCACTAAACTATTGCGGATTTTTTTTTTTTTTTTTCAACATAATCAATTAAAATATAAAATTTCCGAAAAAATCCTCCTTTAATGATGGAACATGGGAGAGCAGGGCCAGCTACGGGCAAAACCGCATTGTCACCCTGTGTGCCCGTCAGGCACGCGACTCCTCGAGAAGCCGAGGGTCTTGCTGTAGTTGTACAGCTAACTCACTACGGAGAAGCTGCACGGTCAGCAGTGTAGATACTACTTGCTCCAGGCTTTTCCTTGGCCGAGTCTGAGTAGAAGATCTGATTTGAATGTCGACGATGAAGTGCCTCACTGCTGTACTTGTCCTTAGTTCAGCGGGTCAGCTACAAACATCCTGAAAGTGATGATGGGATTTTTTTGATTTGCAGTAAAGTCGATGTATGCCTTGAACGCCTCAAAAATGTCGACGTCATGGCCGTCGAGACCCAGTTGTCTGAGGCCTCGTTCGGAGTACCAAATGGCATATGCAATTCGGGGTTTGTCTGGCTCACGAATTCGCTTGCCTGAAAACGCAAGCTCTGCAAGCCCTTGAATGCGGGGTCTGTTGAGCTCTTCCAGAGCTCTAGTGACGACCGGACATGTACACAGGATGTGGGTTACAAGGTCTCGGTTTTGGATGCTGTTGGGATATGGGTACTTTTTTTCTTAAATTTCGGACTATTTCCTAGAGTATTTCCCTAGAATCAAAAAAAAAACTATTTAGCTAAATGTATTTCCCTAGAATCAAAAAAATATTTTTAGAATCAAAAAAAAAATTCCTGTCGAAATCCATGAATGGCTGTCTTCGAGAGCTTATTGTGCTGTCTCGCGTTGCTGGGCTGAAGGAGCCGCCCTTTGTTATGGTTGGCCATGACAAATGGAAAGCACTGCGAGAGACAGTTGGAATGTTCGATTGCCAACGCCGAGCGAATCCAGTCGCGATCATGAGTCAGCACCAGGAGGCTTACCTCATGTCCCAGCTTGATGTCGAGGAGGCAGAGGCACAGAACAGCTGGCGTGATAAGTTCACAGTCATGAAAAATGACCACTGGCGGGAGATTCTGCCCCCAGAGATCGATAAGGATGATAAAAAGTGGCTCAAAGCAAACGATTTCTTGGGCAAGCACTACCGACGAGACGCCAAGAGCGCAGAGACGCTGCATATGCTTCGTCTCAGCCGTCTCCCTTTCACTCGGTGGTACCCCAAGACCGACCACTACGCCTACAAAGACATTGGATGTAGCTCTTGCCGTCTCTACAAAGAGAAAAGCTACCTCCATGAACATCTCTTCGTCAACTGTCCTGTCTCCCATGCGATCTGCAACATGATTGAAGTCCCCCTTCCAGCTAGAATGGCGGATTGGATCTTACTGGAGGACAAGGAAGGCCCTCTCAACTACATTCGAGAGCTAGCACATGCTTTATGGCAGTTCGAGCGCACCATGCGCCGCACTGGCCTCGTGGGTACTGACCCAGAGGTTCAACGAAACCACGCCCACTTATTCACCCGAGTCACTTCTGCCTACCGATATGACCTTTGGGCCAAGGAGGTAAGGGAGCGAGCTGCTGCATAAGAGCAAAGTCTGGAGGATTTTTGATTGAGAACTTGGAGGAATTTTGGAGGAATTGGCTGGTACGCCAGGAGTACCCGTGAGCCGTGCTTACGTTAAACACAACCGAGAGAGAACCCGATGGAGGAATATGATGATATTATGATTGATTAAAAATAAAAAAAAATGGAAGGATTTCAGGCACTAAGTGCACTGTTACCAAAGATTGCCCAATAAAGCACACAATATGATAAATTAAAAAAAAAAAAAAAAAAAAAAAAAAAAGTCAAACGACACCCTGCGGATGAGTCCCCCGACTTGAATTCGTTTCCCATCATTTGCTATTTCTGCTTTTGATGCTTTTCTCTTTTACTATTTATTTTCCCTTTTACTATTTATTTTTGCTTGTTTTTTCTTTTTATGTTTTACCTATGTTTTTGGATTGATTGGATTTCCTAGTCATGATCATACAAACCGAGACCGAGATTGGAGCGCGAGATCGAGTATCAAGAACTGGCGACCCTTGTTATGACGAAGCGAGCACCGAGACCGTTTACGATTTGCAAGATTCATTGGATGCCAATAGCCTGGCTTGCCAGGTATATAGTTGTAATGTATCTTCAGAATAAAAAAAAAACTATTGATATTGGATTTCTGCTTAGTCATGCCCTCCCGAATTTGACGTTGTAAAAGGTGTTAATTAAGAGAAATGTAGTTCCATAGAATCAAAATGACAATGGGATTGTTCCCGTGAATCTACTCTATGTTTCACATTGTTGAAATTGTTTCAAACAGAGATATTTTGTGAATTTGACGTTTTGTTGATTCTGGAAATACTCACTCATAGAGACAAGAGATAGAGGCAATGCTGTGAAAAAAATGGAGTAGAAAAATATATTGCAATTCATTACTGTTGAACAGTTACTGTATACAAGTTCTTACAACAAACAACTCGTATATTTGTGTGTACCAATACACCTCTGTAAGCATCTCCTACATGGACAACCAACACTACCCTTATGATGCCAGGGAGTTGTGATAGTCTGGGTTGGTTGGGTTGGTTATCTCCATATAAATACATCAAAACAGTCAAAATCATACATACATTAGCTAACTAAAAGTAACTTAGATGGCTCGAGAAAGGTGGAACTTGGCACCGGCGAAGATGGCCTTGTCACCGAGCTCCTCCTCGATTCGGAGAAGCTGGTTGTACTTGGCGAGTCGCTCGGATCGAGAGGGAGCACCAGTCTTGATCTGGCCGGCTCGGAGACCGACGGCAAGGTCAGCAATGGTGACATCCTCAGTCTCTCCGGATCGGTGGGAGACCATGACACCCCACTTGGCGTCGTAGGAGTCGTTGGCGGCCTGGATGGACTCGGTGATGGTTCCGATCTGGTTGACCTTGAGCAGAAGGGCGTTGGCGGACTTCTCCTCGATGGCTCGCTTGATTCGGACGGGGTTGGTGACGGTCAGATCATCTCCGACAATCTGGATGTCGGTGGTGGAGACAAAGTGGGACCAGGCGGCCCAGTCATCCTCAGCGAAGGGGTCCTCGAAAGAGACAATGGGGTACTTCTTGATGAGCTCGGAGTAGTAAGCGGCGAGCTCCTCACCAGTCTTCCACAGAGACTTGTCAGAGTCGGGGTTCTTGAAGTCAAGATCGTACTTGTTGGCCTCCTCGTTGTAGAACTCGGAAGAAGCGGCATCAATGGCGATCTTGATCTTGCCGGTGTAGCCGGCGGCGGCAATGGCCTCGGTGATGAGGTCAAGAGCCTCCTCGGCGGTCTGAATATCGGGAGCAACACCTCCCTCGTCACCGACGTTGCCGGCAGAGGCACCGTACTCCTTCTTGGCGAGCTTCTTGAGCTCGTGGTAGACCTCGGATCCGGCTCGGAGAGACTCGGAGAAGGAGGGGAACTCGGTGGGAGCAATCATGAACTCCTGGATGGCGAGTCGGCCTCCAGCGTGGGATCCACCGTTCAGAACGTTGAGGAAGGGAACGGGCAGAACGTAGGGCTGGGGGGAGTTGGCCAGAGAGGCAATGTGCTCGTAGAGAGGGACACCCTTCTCTCCGGCACCGGCTCGGGCAGCGGCGATGGAGACACCAAGGATGGCGTTAGCACCGAGCTTGGACTTGTTCTCGGTTCCGTCCAGGTCGAGGAGGAACTTGTCAAAGGCAGCCTGGTCCTTGACATCGAGCTTGGCCTCGATGACGGCGGGGGCAATGATCTCGTTGACGTTCTCGACGGCCTTGAGAACACCCTTTCCGCCCCACTTGGAGGCGTCCTTGTCTCGGAGCTCGAGAGCCTCGTGGACACCGGTGGAGGCACCGGAGGGGACGATGGCTCGGAACAGACCGTGCTGGGTGGTGAGGTCGACCTCGACGGTGGGGTTTCCTGTTGTTAGTCTTAACTTTAGAATTGCGCAATTTCTGAGGCTTGTCTTTCCTGACGCACTTTTCGCACTAGCATCTAACGGGGCCTAGCACGACGCAATGCCATGCAACGAGGTCTATGCGCGCTTTGATTGGGCGTTGTTTTTCCGGACCCCAACAGAGTTTATCCGGGCTGCTGCTCGGTCTGTCAGGCTTTGGGACAGGTCAACAAAAGGCGCACTTCTTGGCACACAATGGGGCCAATCCGCGCAGGTGACTGTTTTCTCTGCTGAGCGGACCCATTGCGTTTGTGTCAATCCCTCCTCGCTGTCGTTTCGGCAATTGTGTCGTAGGATGCCTCAAAGGTGATTTCGACGACACGTTTCAAATGTGGGGAATCAACACATTTCAAGAGGAGTATCGTGACCACCTCAATTGCGGCGCTCTCTGGCACCAGTTACTCACCTCGGGAGTCGTAGACGTATCGGGCGTGGAGCTTCTCAACAGGCATGGTGATAGATGTGTGGTTAGACGGGTATACTTGGATACTAGTGACTTTATAACAAGTGGGGATTGCTCCTTTTATACATGATGCAAACCCAATTGCGCTATTGGATTGGTCCCATACAAAGGGGGTGCTTTCGTCATTCCAAAGTTAAAACTATTGGGGTTAGAGGGGACAGTCTAGAGGAGAGGGTGTAAGGGTTATGTAAGCGTAAATTGGGGTGTGTAATCTTACTAAGCACTCCCACAATGCCAATTCCCTCAAATTCTTACTCCTTTTCATATCCCCCACCCCAAATCAACAAACCCAACACGACTTCCATAATCTTCTACGTGCGCTTGAATGCTGTGGTGACTCTTAGAGTTCTGGAAGTGAAAGGTTATGTTCCCATGGGCAAGGGCTGGTTTCCACTCGGGGCTCTTTCCTCCCCTCTCCCGGTTTCTTTTCGTGGCTTCCGGCCTGCAAATCGGCATACACGTGATTGCCGACTCAACCGAGGACCGTACTTTTTTCGCGATTTTGTAAGAAAATCAGCCTCAAAATCCACACCTGTTTTTTCTGCTGCCTTTGAGCTATTTCGCAACGCTTTGACACTACAAGCTCTATTCTGTAGCTAAGAGTAGTAGCGTGATATCACCTCACACGGCTAGCTGCCTTACATGGTTCACATGAGCGTTGCCCCGGAGATGCACTCAAGCCGACGAAGCCATCTATGCCTCATAATTCCACATTAAATATATTTGTACCATACTGATTCATCATTGCTACCCCTAATGGCTGGATGATAATCAACAGTCTTTGTCTCCACACTTTAAATACCGAGAGCTGGATAAACATGGTCTCATTAGGAGAAGACGTTAGCCAGAGTTCAAATTCCGACATTTGCTGCTCAAGTGACTTGAGGAAAAAGCTCAAATGGGTTGAGAGGGAAAAGCCTCATAGTCTGTGCGTCTATGAGTATAGTAATGTGCCCCATGATGCCGTATTCAACTCGATGACGTGTGAGACAGATCAAAGGTTCCTCGAGGAATTTAGACATATTTTCGGGTGTCTGAAGTAAATAGACGCCAAGTACGCCACAAAGTAGTTGACCTCTTGTTAACGTTCAATGACAAAGAAATCTCAGAATTCAACAAAATCCACAAGAATACGCTGACTAAGCACAAAATATTAACACTTACTAAGCACGAGAATGGCTCTTAGTAAGCACAAAAATACAAACAGTTGTTTATGTTAATACAGCACTTCTAAAACAACTGAGCGGAATATCATCGAGACTCACCTTACAGCACTTATAGAAACCTAGAACCGCTACTGTACACTCGTTCAGTCTACCTATCTAGTAGCGTCCACATCACACCACCTACATCCCCTCCTGATCTAATAAATATTCAAGGAATGAATTAGTATATACTTTTAGGGCAGCTGGACTCTGGCTAGCTAACGCCCATCATGGTGTTGTAGAACTCGTCGTTGTCCTGCGCCTGGTCCTGGGGGAACATGGACGACAGCACAAACTGAAAGTACGGGTCGTCCTCCTCCTTGACCACGCTGATCCGCTTGTCCGAGTCCCCGCCGCCAATCGTGGCGTCGTCCATCGAAGGAGTGAAAATGGGCGTCGAGTCCCCAGGCATCACCATGGAAACCGCAGACATGCTGTCCACCGACGTGCTGAGACTGGTGAAACTGCCGCTGCCCTGGCTCTGCGAAAAGCCGTTGGACGTGGTGGTGTACACGGACGAGTCTCGAGAGGCCCCGGCACCAATGTTGGCCCCGAAGTTCATGCCCCCGTTGACGTTGCCGTTGCCTCCACCCATGTCAAACTCCACAGGGTTGCCAAACTGCATGGGCTGGTTGTTGCCATGCGTGCCATTGCTGTTCATGCTCTGGCGGTTCATGTTGCTACCCTCCAGGGTCTGGTCCTCGGCAATGGGACCGTAGAGCGACGACTGGCTAAAGGACCGGTCGCGGAACTGCGACGACATGGGCGTGGCAGGACCCGGACCGGGAGTCATCATGTGGCCCGTGAATGCAGAGGGCGAATGCAATGGCGTCACCTCTCCGTCGTCCAGCGAGAATTGAGGTGTGTGGGGCGTCATCATATTCGGCGTCACCTGCCCGGAGGGCGTCTGAGACATGGCCGGCGTCATGATCGACGTCAGCGACGTCAGCGAGCCCACCTGGCCCGTCACGTGGTTCATGGGCATCGAGTTCTTGCGCGCGTGGCCCGGTGCCGACGCCGTCTCGGAGCCCCGTCGCGACAGAGACATGTTGCCCATGAACGAGTTGCTTCGGCGCATTTTGGATGCCGCCGCTAGCGTCTCGGCGGGAGTCTTGCGCTCGAGAGGAGGCCCCAGAACAGACGTGGACGACGCCCGCGAGTGCCCGTGGCCCGCGGCAGGCATCGAGATGCCCATGCCCACCAGCGTCGACTGGTTGGACTGCGCGCTCGTGCTGGGCCGCCGGTCGAACGACGCCGACGAGTTGGACCGGTGCCGCTTCGGCGTGTCCGAGTTGGTCGTGGACGCCAGCGCCGGCAGCGACGTGGACGACGGATGCTTGGTGCTTCCGCCAAGACCCACGGGCGTCGTGGGGTTGGGGGGAGGAGCCCCCATGATTGGCGTCGTCGGCGTATTGCTGTGATTGTTATTGTTAATAGAGGTCTGGGAGGTGGTGGAGAAGGTGCGCTGGAGCGAGAGCGGGGGCCGCTGGCGCGTGGTGGTGGGCACCTGCTTGCCGTTGGCGTTGGGGATATGCATGACGGGTTTCATCCGGGCAGCGTTGCCCATGCTGCCGGGGTTGTTTTGGTCTGGCGGAGGGCCGTCGCTGTTGATGGCGGCGGCGGCAGCGGCAGCAGCCATATGCGGTTGTCGTACTGCAGACGACGGGGTGGCCGCGTTGGCAGCAGTGGCGGCGGCGTTGGCCAGCTCGCCCTCGCGCTTTTTGATGTTTTGCTTCTCCTTGGCCCGCCGGTTCTGGAACCAGATCTGGATGTTTTTCTTGGGCAGATCCAGGTCCCGCTCCAGCTCCGTGCGCGTCTTGAGACACGGCTTGGGCGTCTCGTTGAACACCTTTTCCAGCACCCGCAGCTGGTGCTCGCTGAGCTTCTTGCGCGGCGCCGGGTTGTTGGACACGGGAATGTGCGACACCCGCACCCCGTTGTGTTGCGACAGCGCTGCCGCTGCTGCTGCCGCTGCTGCTGAGCCGCCAAGGCCCCATGCGCCCCACGGCGTAGGCGCAGACACCATGTTCATGTTCATGTTCCACGGCTGGCGTCGGGCCTGGGCTGCTGCCGGCTGTGGCGCCATCTGCTGCTGCTGCTGCTGGACCGGGCCCTGGACGGGCTGCATGAGCTGCGGTTGCGGCTGTTGCTGGTGCTGGAGCTGCTGCGTCACCTGTTGCTGGAGCTGCGTGTGCTGGAACGGCGACTGCTGGTGCGACGAGAGCACGCTCATGCTCATGGGCGGCGTCTGGTGCAGGCTTTCGCTCGACGATATCGACTGCGACGTCAGGCTCATCTGCGACATGGGCGTGCCCAGCTGTGGCGACGGGAGAGTCGACGGATACATGATGTTTGTGTTGGACGAGTTGACCGAGGCGTTTGCTGGGTGGGCCAGCTGCGAGGTGTGAAGCCCGCTGGGATGGTTCCCCTGGACGAGCCCCAGCAGGTCGACATCGAGGTCCTGGAAGTCCTCGATGGACTGCATCTTGGTGCCTGGAGTCGGGTCGTGGGGCTGGGGGGTGACTTCGTGCAGGTCACCAAACAGCTCTTCATACGACGACGTGTCGTACTTGAGCGAGTCCATGTCGTGGTAGCCCGGGTCCACGGGGAACTTGTAGTCGAACGTGGCCGCTTGCTTCATGGCGGTGGTGGGACGACTGAGATGTGACAGACGGCTTGTGGTGACAGAGCGAGTGTGAGGTAGGAGAAAGAGTTTGGCTGGTGAGCTTTGAGTATCGTGAGAGATGGTGTGTTTGTGTAACTTGTGTTTGTGTCACTTGGTGTTTTGTGTCAGTTGTGTTTGTGTAACTACCACTGAGTAGTACAGGCAGAAGAGAGAAAATCGGCTGCCTGGAAAAATCGGGAAACACAGATACTTGTATAGACAGAGACTGGTATAGACAGACTCACTTCTCGCTATCCGCACTAACCCTGGCCCTCAAACTCAAACTAGCGAGGCCTGAAACCATAGAGATAACTTTGGAGGCTTTTAGGTGCGAGCAATGAGAGGTGGCTGGACTGTAGCAAGGAGAGCAGTATAGACAGGCAGTATTATGTAAACAATTCTCCCGGAATGATTACATATATCTCTCCTTACATAATCACAATTATTTCCTACTTTTCCAACTTTTCCTACTTTTCCACCCCTCACGGTCCAGACCATCGCGCTACGTTAGAGCAGAGTTCAGAGCCCCGTAGTCGGGGAAACTGGGCATGGGTAGACATGACTAGAATCGGATTCCGGACCTTGGATCGCTCGGAGAGGCTTGGGGTCTAGTGCAGACGGTCGTACGATCCGATTTCCACTTACCCGGCTTTCTTTTTACGGCTTTTTACTCTTCCAGAGTGTCTTTCAGACTGTACCGTTCTTCCTCTCTCTATCCCAAAAACGCACCCACTCTATTCCAGGCTGTATACATTCTGGTCAGACTGAAGAGGGAGCACGAAACGAGTTGTGACACGAGAAAAGACGAAACAGGGAAAATAATATAGTGGTTTGGAAGCTCAAAAAACGAAAAAAAAAGAAACGAAAAAAAACAATACCACCTTTTTCACGCCGCAAAAAGTACCAAAAAGTCCCCGCGAAAATCCCCCAAAAAACACCCTCCCCACCTTTCGTATATCCACCCTCGTATCTCTCTCGTGCCCCAAGACCCAAGTGCCATGTGGCTTCTCTAGGACGCACTAAAAAATGGGTCTAGACTGAGGGGTACAAGTCTGGCGTCTAGAACCGTGCCGAAACCTAGAGGTGCGTGTGAGCATGGAGAAGGCCTTATGAGTAGTTACAGTCGGCTGATTTCGAGTCTGACAGCGGGATAATATTTGTCAGCGTCGGGAAAATAATTATCTTTTTTTCCCAACTCGAATTGAATATTCTAATGCCTTAATAATCGACTCCAAACACACCTGAATTCAACTGTATACAACTCCCCAACCTGTCAATCCTATCTTAACTCTCTCTACACCTAGATACCCAAACAACACAACTTTTAGAACCGATTGAGGCCAAAAAAAGGAGCCCACCGTGCCGTCCATAAAAGCCCACTTTTTGCGAGACTATCAACCTGCTTCACAGCCCGATTGGGCGTCTGGCCACACAGATAGAGCAGAAAAAGGCGTGACCAGTGGGCAGACGAAAATCAAAGTTTCCGAGAAAGGTTTGCTTAGGGCGCGTGGTGAAACTTTCTATGCACACTGTCATACGCTACTGTTGTTGTGCTTAGATAAGCAGGTGGCTAGTACGAGACGCGGAGGGCAGGTATTTTTTTTTTTTTTTTTTGACCACATACTCACAACCTGTCACCTGACCACAGCTTATGAGTCATAACTCATAGGTCTGAGACGCCGCCTGCAGTCTCTCACCTGGCTTGCTAAAAACCCCTACCATGTCGATCAATTGTACCTGCGCATAAGTGCTTAGTAACGGTTTCGATCGCATTTTACCGGCGTTATTTAGCGAGTACGAACGAGACGAGACCAGACGGTCTATTGAGCGGTATCTATCGAGTCATAGATTCGACAGTGTCTCCGTGGAGGTTACGGGCACGTTTTTGCATGGTTTATTTTTAGCTCGTCATAGAACGATAAGTAGAAAAACAAGTAGAAAAACAAGTAGAAAACAACAGGTGGAATCGAAACTATGGCGACTAGCCAGTTACCACCATCCCCAGAAATGTCCGCCAAATTGTATTTTTAGAATGGAAAAACCCGCCAAGAAAAAACACAAGCAAAAAAACAAGCAAAAAACAAGCGTTGAAATGCACTCGACCCATGTGTACGATAACCGTATCACTCCGGGTAGTCTGGATCTAAGATATTTTTAGCGCTCGCGGGTTTTTCATGCGTTAGTGGTTTCTCTTGCTGTAGAGATACCTGCACAGATCCCTGAAGATGTTGCACCCTGTCGGAGGAGTTTTGTACATTAGTTAGTATCGGAGACTATGTATAGGTCTCGGAGAGGTGGTAGCTTGCGAAAAACAATAGTTATTGCACCCTAGCCGATTGTCTCAGAAAAGTACCGCTAGGAGAATCACCGACACTAGAGTTAGTATACAGGAGGTGTCGTACCACGAATCTACGTGGTAGTTTATTGAGGCTAGTAGAGCAAGGGTATGAGCTGGAATACAGTCGAGGGGAATATCTAGCCGTCTAGTCATAAGGTGTGGCAGAAGATAGAGACGTTAGAATGGAGACATCCGAATAGGGAGACTTTGGTTGTGTGTTTCCACAGGACTCATAACCTGGATTGAACCCCACACCACGTTAGACATCATATCAAAGCCCTCCTTAAACCACCTGACGCCTTGATCTCTAGCGTTTGCAATTGCCTCAAAGTAGCCCAGAAGTTCTCGAACATTAATGCGGCTTCCACGTAGCTCCAGTGCCAATTTTTGAATACGTAGCCGTTGACACTAGTCTGCCTCAAGCGCTTCTTAGACTAGTAGTTTCTAGAATGTTATGCATATTGCCCGTAGTAGTACCTGGTAGTAGAATGCCTCTTGCCCCCACCAAATAGGTGTATCTAGATCGGAGAATCGGAGATCGGCGATTGAGATCCAGATGTGGTGCCGTTTAGACATTAATGTTGCCAATTTGAGTCTTTAGCTGATTCGGAGTCCGTCCAATATCCACCACAAAGTCCACCACAAAGTCCAAGACACTGCTATTGTCGGAGAATCAAACGAGCCAGTTATCATAACACCGACCTATAGATGGCTTTCTTAACGTCCTCTTTCTGTCTTTCAACGTTCCCTTTTGACCCTGGGTACCCTTTTGGCCCTAAGTACCCTGAACCCTGAGAAAGCAGAAAGACAGAAAGAGCTGTAAGAGTAGAAACAGTAGGAACAGTAGAAACAGTAGAAACAGAATACGCCACTGCCATCGTACCTGCACATGCCAATCTCAGAATCTCGATCCCGCTAATCGAGATTCTAGAGATCTACTTAACCCCACAGAATCTGGCCTCAGACAACACAAGGGGCCAGAGGGGTCGCGTAGTGAGACAGGTTGCGAATCCCACGGAACATGTCGTTACCAAGCCAAACCTCAGTCCAAACCACAAGCTAGAGACAATGGGATAGTCGCTATAGCCAGGATATTGCCCCGACAAGGGCCAGATCAGTCTCTTTTGCACGTGTGGGAGTCCAAGCGGCAGATTTAGACATATTGACTTGCCTGTTTGGGAATATTGGCAACGGTCGTGTAGTTAGCAAGTCCAGACTTGAATCAGCCCACAATTTGTCCTATTGCCAGTAGTCGCCGTGGCAGTCAGCTGGCAACTGACGAGGGGCTTGAAAATGCCAAAATACGGGTTTGGGAACGAAATCGTTTTTTTGGGTATCCAGAGGGTCCCATATTGGGTGTAGAGAGAGAGGCTGAGATTACGTATATTGGGAGAGAGTATAGGATTTGAGGGAGGAAAAGGGTACTCAAAAAACTGTGGAAAGTGATCAAAAATGAAATATATTGGTACCATTGGAATCACCGCAATCTGACGAACAATAATATGTAATCAAAATCCCTATATCCCTTCTCAATCACCCAATACCTTCCCCTTCCCACACCTCTCCCCAAACTCTAAACCGCCTCAATATGCACCTCTCTCTGCTCCACCTAATTACACTTCTCCACAACACATCTCCACACAGCACATCTTAACAACACATCTCTACCACCAAAAACCACCCAAATTTTTACCACAAAATGTCAGACGACGACGAATTCATGCTGAGTGCCGGCGACGAGGACTACGACTTTGAGTACGAGGACGAGGAGGAGGAAATGGAGGACGACGACAATGAGGCCATGGACTGCGAAAACAAGTACTACAATGCCAAGGCTGTCAAGGAAGACGAACCAGAGGAGGCCATTGAGCAGTTTCAGGAGATTATCGACGACCCTGCGGCCGGAGAATGGGCGTTCAAGTCCATCAAACAGGTGATCAAGTGTCTGACGAGTTCTGACGCCAAAACAGCCGCTGAACGGACCAAAAAATGGACCACGACCTTTGAATACTACGGAAAGATGCTGGATTTGATCACGAGCAAAACCACGTCGATCACGCGCAACTACGCGGAGAAATCGCTCAATTCCATGGTTGCCAACATCACCAAAAGTGCTGAAAGTGAGGGGTCCGAGTCTTCTGCTACTCAGCTCGAAAAGGTACATACCATGGCAATTGAGCGATTGGACGCAAACGGGTCGGACGGTTTGTGGCTCAAAACCAAACTCAAACTCGCCAAACTGTACATTGACGTGGAAGACCTAGTTCGCGCCAAAACGGAGATTTGGGAACTACGAGAGAAACTGGACCAGCCAGAAACAGCCCAGGACGCCTCTGATAACTACATGTTGGAGCTGCTGTCACTGCAGATCCAATACTACACGCTGGTAGGCAACACACGTGAGCTGGGAGTCATTTACCAGCAGACTCTCAACATCAAATCTGCCTGTTTGCCACACCCCAGAATCCTCGGAGTCATCAGAGAATGCGGTGGCAAAATGTACATGCGGGAAAAACGGTGGGACAAGGCGTGTGAGGAGTTTTTCCAGAGCTTCAAAAACTACGATGAGGCTGGTTCTCCGGCAAAAATCCAGATTCTCAAGTATCTCGTTGTGGCGTCCATTCTGTCCAATTCGGACATCAACGTCTTTGACTCGCAGGAGCTGCAGCCCTACAGAAGCGACGGACGCATTTCTCAGATGATGGCTTTGCATGACGGTTTCTACCAGTCGGATATCAGCGACTTTTACCGCAAAATCTTTCTGCAGAAGACGGACCAGGATCTGCTCAAAGACAAGTTTCTCAAGCAGTACTTTGACCAGATTGTCGACACGGTGCAGCGCAAGTACGTGGCTCACATTATTAAGCCGTTTTGCGCCCTGGACATCAAGTTTCTGGCTCGAAAGACGTCTATCGACGAAGACGAGTGTCGAAAGCTGCTGGTTAACTTGATTGTGGAGAGCAACGAGGGTGGAAACGAGAGTTTGAGCAATGCTCGTTTCAACAAGCTCACAGGACACGTGGTTCTTGACCCGTCTGTACCTCGTCTTGAGGTTCCCACAGTCTCTCAGGCCCAGGATCTCATTACTTGCGAGGCCTCTTCTACCACCGGCCAGCTGACTCAGATTCTGTATGGAGGAGGAGCCGGAGGCATGATTGAGGCTTCTTCCGCTGCTGTTTCCGAAGGTCTTCGACTAGGAGGACCTCATGACATGCCTCTGTATGCTGGGGCAGGACACTCCATGCTCGACAAGGAGGAGGAGGGTGCGGAGAAGTTCAAGATGGACATTCCGCTGCTGTATCCCGTGCGGCCTGCCAAGTCGTTCCGAAACATGTCTTCTTTGGAGCAGGTTTGGAATCCTGTGGGTCCCATCAAGTCCAGACAGATGGCGACTTTTGGCCAGGCTGATTTGGACGAGGACGATCTCGACAAGCCAGATATGCCGTACTCTCGAGACGAGGTGCTCAAGATCTGGACCGATCGGGTGGTGAGAGTGGTTGATGAGGTTACTAATTTGTAGTATCTAGGAATAGCATAGTAGGTAAAGATATCACCTAGAACAGGGAACAGAAGAGAAGATGTAGATTTGTAACATTTGGAATAAGAAGAAAGATGTACAAGTACGAGTAGGACATTTGTAACATTTGGGTCGGTTAGTCAGACTCTAGGTTTATCACTCACTCAGAGTTTCTAGTTTAGCGTATGTCTTGGAACATACCCTAGCATGGCTCTTCTCTCAAGCTTACATAATCATCGCCATGCAGAGATGCAGTGGCAAAAGTAAAGAGGAAAAAGACACAAAAAGACACGTAATTGCAGCACCTAGGATTCTCGTATGGTCTCCCACTACAATACTAACTAGGCTCTCTGGTGCTTGACTATGGCTGATCGGACGGGAAGCCGTATTTTCACCAGGATATGGCCGCAACTGGAAGAAAAAGTGGATGTACCAAGGAATCAGGCCAAATAAGTCACGTGAACGGGTCCAAAAGTGGCCAAAGAGGTACAGAAGGGATTAGAAAACATTTTGGTGAAGTTAGGGAGATTCTGGCGACTATCAAAACACGTTTCTGGGCACGTTTCTGGGCACGTTTCTGGCACTTAGGCAACCATCTACTAGCGTGATTTCAAAGAAGCAAATACTGATACGGTTTTTGGTAGACTTTGACTTAGCCCCTAAAAGCACCAAAACGGGTATGTACGTTTATATTTAGATTGATTGGAGTACCAGGTACGAGAGGACTGGTTGCTTTGTGGTACAGTATTCAGCTTTGCACCTTTCTTACTCGGCAACTCTTCTAATGCTATGGGAACTGTTTGACTTGAGTCTTCTTTGACGAAGCGACTGAAATAAATGCAGGACAGGTTCATCTGACATCTTAGGATCATCTCTATAGCCCTAAGGCTGCTGCTAACTCTAGCTCTTGTAAGACATAGGGCGGAGTGAAGGAAAGTTAGTGGATGTCTTACAGCTCTTGCACTAGTCTGGATACTGGGATATTATTATCTCCACTTTCAGTAGATCCCGTTGGTACCTTTGAAGTCTCCCCCATCCGTTCACACAACTTTTATCACCCCCAAGTCTACAGGCTGAACAATCACGTCGTCTACCTGACACAGAACTCGACACAACTCCTCCAAAAATACCCCCACACCTAATCCGACTAGATAGCATTGTTCCTCGAACTCAGGGGGTTCGAATTATACCATGTATGTCTCTCCTACCGCCTTTTTCTACTTGTAGGGCCGAACCACTTTTTTGTACTTTTATCAGAACTGCCCCTAACTTCAGGAGAAATGCCCGAATCGTCATGGAGACTTGACCAGAGAATCTTACGGAACTCAAGGATTGCAACTGTACGATTCATATCTCTCCTAGCCCTTCCAGTTGGGGTATAATCACCACCCTCCATATTCTACTTCTTCACACAACTGCCTCTAACTTCACCAAAAATATCCACATCGCCATAGCAACTTGACCGAGGTCTTCTTCTAAGCCGGAAATTTCTCTACTCCAGTTTGTGTCTTCCCCAGACCCTCCCTTCTCCTTTAACATCGTTACTCCCAAAACCAGTACAAGTCTGGTCTGGAAGCGCAAGAAGCTGTTGAGGTGTGGTAATAGAGATCTTTTAGCACTATCGAAACCGTACGAGTCTGGAGATTTCACAGGTCAAGTCCCCATAACTGTGGGAGTATTTCTGAGAAAGTTAGGGGCAGTTATATAAAGGGTGCTTATGGATGCATCATATCATAGGTGTTTCGGTTTCAAAGGAAAGGGAGGACAAGACTTATTGAATCGTATCGTAGTCTTCGGAGTGTTCTCCAAACTACTCTAAACTACTCCAAACTCCTCTATTCACATAATCGTAGATGTACCAGTTCCTGATCGTTTCTCTAAAAATACACCTAGAGTGATACAGACCTGACAATTCGCATAGTAAATCTTTGAGGATCCCATTGGTACCTTCAGGAACTCTTTTAGCATCTCTGGTATGGTTTTAATAGCAGCTCTTCCTTCTCTACTTTTTAAACATCAGGACATAACTCCACCAATAATACTCACATTGTCCTGTCGACTTAACCAGTATG
This sequence comes from Yarrowia sp. E02, assembly GCA_017639365.1. Lineage (NCBI taxonomy): Eukaryota > Fungi > Ascomycota > Dipodascomycetes > Dipodascales > Yarrowia > Yarrowia sp. E02. The sequence goes on along the minus strand of JAAQQX010000003.1, from coordinate 1,282,105 downwards.
TTTCCAAAGCTCTGTATATTCTCGTGACACCAATAAAACCCTCTATACTTTACTCTGTCGACTTTCAACACCCAGCTGTGCACATTCACTGTGCACAAACGTGCCCCTATTTCTGCCAGAAATACGCTAATCAAAAAGCAGGATTGACTAATGTGTAAGCCGACGTCAACCCTTTCTTTTACTACCACTTATTTGTCGTCTAAGATATCATTCTTTTCTCTGAAGCCGAATCATGACTTTTGCCCCCTTTCCTGAACTGGCCTTAACTTTCTCAGAAATACTCGCACTGTTAATACAAGGCCACCAACGAGTTCCTTGGATCTTTCTGATTCCAACGGTACCACTCAAGCTTATACTGCGATATCCTTTCACGTTTCACTTCAACCCCCAATTCTACCTCAGTCACATAACCTTGGGTTAACTCTTCCAGAAATATTTAACTGACTATATCTTTTTGAACAGCTTGCTTCTAAGAGTCAGAGGATCATGTATATAAACGCCTTTTAGATGACCACTTCTAAATTCAGCTTGCACCTCTTGTTAGCACTCCTAATGGTAGATGTACCAGTATCACTTATGTCCTAATCATACAGTACAAGTATCGTACCAGTACCGCATATATACATAATCGTAATGATATACTGAATCGTCGATTGTAGTGGTGTAATTGTAGTCAGTAGTAATGAGCACTGGTTGAGAATGTACAAGTACTGTTTCAGTCTAAAGAGACTATCTTTTTTGTATATCGCAGTGAACTGCCTGTTGCATCTGTTTTTTTTGGAGATGAAACACCTTTGTTTTCGTTGGGGTATTTTTGGTAATTATGACTCCTAAAATGGGTGGTTATATTGATGGTTTGACTCTGGTCATGATGATTTTTTTGTGGTTTCCTCTCAGTGCATATTTCATGCATGTCAGATCAATGAGTAAATTGACACTTTTAGTTGGAAGAATTACTTGGAATAACTGCTGTATAACACAATATTACAAGTAGCCCTATTGATAGCATGGAGAACCCTACATGGTGATACATGTATTTCCTAGGAGTTAGGGGAGTCGCAAGAATTATTAGAATCAGCCAATTACTTGATATCAAGTAGACCCTAAGTAAGCTCCCAACAAGGGAAACTTACTGTACACCCTAAAACGTCATTATCTCGCGATTTTGCATGGCAGCAGGTTGAGGTTCGATCATATTTGTTTGGAACAGTGCCATAGTCTATCTCTCTATGTCATTTCCGCCCCTCCTACCCCTCTGAAACACCGAAATAAGTACCCCCAGCATACTTTTTACTCAACTATTCCCAACTAATGTTTTTAACTATGAAAATAGTACCACCTGGTGCACACAAATCAAAATCTAATGGTCTCAGGAAAACTCACAATAGTATATGGAGTAGACCGTTGTGTTCTCACCCAAAAGTGGGGACCGGGGACACCGTCCATATATGTTTCAGACAGATATTACAAATTTTAACCCCAATAGCCCTAATCGATCCCGCATGGGAGCTCCCCTGTCTCCGTCAAGCATACCTGTATAATTTAGGTGGCTTGACGATAGTGATTTAAGAGATCAAGGCATTCTGGGTATACCCTCTTAACCCCGTTGCTATCTTTTTCGTTTCTAAAAATCCAAATCACTTTTTCTTCGCAGCACAGAACTCCGCATAACAGATTCAGGAATGCCCGTGTCATCTTATGAAGTGTCTTATTGTGTTTCCGCTGCTCGTGTGAATCTCAAGGTGCCATTTATGTCTCTGTTGCCACTTCTTTCCGGCTTTCTACCTTCACACTCTCACTTCCGCTTTTTACAAACCTGCCCGCAACTCGGCCAACAGAAATCACAATAATATGGGAGCTGGATTAACGGACCCCTGGATGTCAGAAGGTCCTTCTTTACCCACGAAATCTATAGCACTACCTCTTATATACGTGTAGAACAGACTCTTCCAGTCTTACTCAGCCACATTTCTCGGCACAACGCATCCAATAATACTGCCATATCCATAACTATTTCGCAAGTGTAATCCCAAGGTCTAACAGATCCCAGGAGTACCACCTTTTCTCTCCTGAGCTCACCGTAATCTTTTCAACTTGAAACTGCTAGTCACTACGTCTCACAGAACTTCCCCAACTCGCTCAGAAATACCCGAGTAATTATACAGTGTTATCCGTGATGACTAGGTATTGAGATTTTACTCTTGCTATAACAATCATTATTTATTTCAGTTCACTATTTTCTCATCTTAACAGAACTGCTTCTAACTGTACCAATAATACCCTCACTGGTATAATGACTTGAGCGATGTATTTCCCCTGTCTCGTAATACTAACCACAGTCTATTAAATTACCCATTGCTGTCTCTGCACAAAACCCAGTACCACCAACATACTGGATCATAGATGTACCTGGTAATACCTGGTATCATCTACCTACACTATCGTAGATGTACCAAGGTACCAGTACACTACGAGCTCTACGTTAAGGTGTACCAGCTGGTACTCTACATATCTACATTAACGTGTACCAGTGCCTGGTACACTACGTACCTGTACACTATGTTACATTATCGTGCACCAGTTCCTGGTACACTCCGTAGTCGTACTTTTACCAACCTGTTAGAATAAATAATGCAATTACGGATGAATTCCGTTCTTTTCATCGTCGGCCGAAGTAGCCTGGGAAGAAGTGGGGTTTTCCATCGACGAGTTTTGGTCTGGACTGGAGCCTGCCAGCACGTCTGCATTAGCCTCAATGGCGTCAGCATCAGTCGAGTTTTCAGGCTCGTCGTGCATGTGTGACTTTGTAGGGGGAGTCCAGGCCAGCCAGTCTCGTCGGACCTCGACGTAGTCGTAGGCAAACTCTCCAATCTGGTCTTCGTCCATTCCTCTGAGCTCAGCCTCTTCAGACGCTCTCAGTTTGCAGCCAGGAATGAAATTAATGGCGTAGCAGAGCACCACGGTCATGACAAACGTGTATCCGCAGGCTGCCAACACAAAGCAAATCTGCTTGTAGATCTGTTTCCAGTTGTTGGACACCCATCCTCCTCCGTGGGGCGTAGATCCGTCGAGACCAATCACGTAGTCTGCTCCGAAAAAGGCGTTGAAAATGAGCCCCACAATGCCAGCCACACCGTGCTCGGCAAAGGTATCCATGGAATCGTCAATCTTGAGAATGTACTTGATTTGGGTCGAAAAGTTACAGACTGCAGCTGCCACGATACCTAGAGGAACAGAGGCCCAGAGAGGAATGATTCCAGAGCACGGAGTAGCTGCAACCAGACCGGAAATGATACCAGAACAAATGGCGACAGTGGACCACTTCTTTTCGAGCCGGAAATCCAGCAGACACCAGGTCAAAGCGCCGAAACAGGCAGCAATGTTGGAGTTCCACACAGCATAAACAGCCTTGAGATTGGAGCCCAGAGCAGAGCCTCCATTAAAGCCCAGCCAGCCAAACCACAGCAGAGCGGTTCCCATGGTGACCAGCGACACGTTGTGGGGTCTGAAGTTGAGCAGCAGTTGTTCCTTTCGTCTTCCGAGCGCAAACGAGTAAGCTAGACCTCCAATACCCGAACCAATCTCCACAGGACCTCCTCCCGCAAAGTCCAGGACGTCCCAGTGAGCTCCAGCCCAGCCGTTGGGGCCCCAGATCCAGAATGCAATGGGGCAGTAGACGATGGTGGCCCAGCAGAATGCAAAAATCATGGCTGGAAGCAGACGGCCTCGTTCAGCCACGCCTCCAACAACAATAGCTACGGTCACAGAGCAAAACATGCCCTGGAAACCGGCAAAAAGCAGCTCGGGATACTTGCGACTGCCGTCCTCGTGCTTGAGAATGTTTTTGAGGCCAAAGTTGTCCAGGTTGCCGATAAAGCGGTTCGAAGAGGGAGAAAAGGCCAGAGAATAGCCCCAGAAATACCACTGGATCTGGGCCACAATGGCGCCCATAAAACAGACCCAGATCATGGACAAGGCGGACTTTCGTCGAGCCAAGCCAGAGTACAAAAATCCCAGACCCGGAATCATGACCAGAATCATACACATGGACACAGTGATGTAGGCCACGTCTCCAGTGTCATAAGTGTACTGCCAAACGTCTCCTCCTCGTTTTTCCAGCATTTCCATTCCTCGTCCAACAATACCATTGAGCTGTTCGCTCCGGCGGTGTTCTAGATAGTGCATTTGTTGGAGTGTTGTGGTTTTGTTGTTGCTGAGATGTCTTGTCTTTCTATCTCTTGTTGTCTCTTGTTAGTCGTTAGTAGTTGTAGTCGTCAGTGTGAGAGGTCTAATTTTTATCTCCCGATACCTAGCCCGCTTCCAGCTGTGCGGGAACCCTCTGCTATTTATTGCAACCTGATCGCCAAAGCGTCTATTGGTAGCTGGTGGGACTCTGATTATACATGCAGCTAACTCTGCGAGGATAATTTTCACACTCTAAAAACGCAAAGTGGCGAGGCTATCGCAGTTAAGGTGTTGAGGTTAATCGTTGTCAAAAAAGTCATATCATCTCAGTGAGTCATCAGGCGGATATTTGGAGGAAAAAAACCAAACCGAGGCCGTATATTCTATCTGTCCATTTCCCTCTATCCCCTTTTATCGCCTTTTTACCTCCCCATGTCTCAATACGCCTCTCTACACATCCCCGCCTCATCCCTGCTGCAACGAAGATAGCAAATTTGCACGCCTAATTGGCCAGCGATATGTGCGAGCAAGTTGTTCCAGGTGACGTTCTTGGCACTCCAGGCCAACCCACACTTGCACGTGAAGGTATTAGCGAATTTGAGCTTGATACAGGTAGACGGTTTTTATTGGTTCCAGTGATGTATCTTTACTACCAGGTACAAGTATTTGGTTCTCGGTGGATTTATCTTTACTCTTTGACTCTCGGTTAAAGGTTGTATTTTGCCTTGACTGAGAGAGGGAATAGTCAGGTGAATACTCTGGAGACGGCGATGACTGTCATTTTCTCGCATTTATTTTTGTTCGATTGTACCTGGTACGACTTTGTACGATTTTGTACCTGGTACTACCACCTCTGTCCCACTACTTTTAACTGTCAGGGTCTTCGGACTAAGATGTCAGCCGTGTGAAAACAAAGAATTTTTTGGCAATCGAGATTTTGCACGACATACACTCTCTCCTCATCGCCTCATTTTTCTACCCCTTTTCTTCCCCAAAAAACCACTTTTCTCCTCCTCCTCCTGAACCTCACGCGCCAAGAAGTATTATGAATTTTCGAACAAGCACCCGACGTCGCTACTAGCGCACGTCTGCATCCCACCAGCCAAGCCGCTTATCTGCAACGCTGCATTGCCATTGGTCAACGGGCTAAAAAGTTTATCTACAACGAATCAGCAAATGCCGGGTGAGAAGGAAGGACGAGAATGAATACTCGTACTCATAATGGCTGAGTTGGAGAGTATGACTCCAATTGAACTCAAGTAGTATTCACTCTAGTTGACTCTAGTTGAACCCAGTTGGTCACTTTGTTGAACAATATAAATGTATTTGTTCCACCGTTTATGTCCTATTTATAGTAGGTCCCGTATACGTCTACTCTCGGTACCTGCCCAGAATACTAGCTGACACTCGTGACGTTATCACCTCGTCCTATGACAGACCCCGCCAAGAAAAAACGCTTGACTCATCCCGAGGAAGTTGTCGTCCAATTTCCAAGCCCCCTTTGATGAGCCTCGATCTTCTATCTCGCCAGAGGCTTGGCAAAATCACCGCACATGGGCCGGAAACCTACCGATCTTCGCTCCAGCGTCGAATATGTGAGTCTGTGCAGCACAACAGTTGTCGTAGCGAGAAAGAGCGATATTGACGTATTGAGAAAGAAGGGTCTGGTGTGTATTGCGTTTTTATTTTTATTTACGTTTATTTTTCCTATTTTAAATACGTCCACTTCTTTATATACACCTTCCTATGCTATTATGACGTCAACCTCCACCCTAATACCCATTACCGTACGAAAACAAGCCCGCATGTATCTGTTTACATGTCACCCAAGCCAACAAGTCAACAAGTGCAACGGTAGTATTTTTTTTATTTCGACAGACAAAGACGTCGGTGATCGAAAAATATTTGTACGCCGCAAAGAGCAGCTTTCTCGCTTATTTTTTTTACTCGAGCCGATGATCACCCGAGAGTTTGAGTGTAGCAAAAAAAAAAAATATCCCTTCTCTTCATAACACCTATAGAAACACCCTTACAGATTTTGCTATTACGCTTTGGCTGTCCTGCAATTACCATACCTAAAACGGGGCCTAAAAAAAACAAGAAGACGCACAGCTGCACGGCGAGTCTAACCGCCGACTTTAGGTCTTTGATAAAAGCCAATCTGAAACGAGAGAGAAGAAGAAGCACGACAAAAAAAATAGGATATACAATCGAGGTAGTGGCTAGATGTGTACCCCACGTTTCTCTCGTTTCCAGCTGTTCCAGATGTTTTACTAGTTCCAACAGTTTTACTCCTTCTTCTTTTTTTTTTTCGCCTTTTTGGCTGTCTATCATCGTACTGATAACTTGTGCATGCCACTAAAAACATAGCTAGGAACTGCGGGACGATAAGTCACGTTCTGGACGTCCTATACTTCAGTATGTTACCCTCCACATGTATAGATTTTCGTGCTATGTTTTTTTTCCAGCCGCTCTTCAGGGGTATCTAGTTTTTGCTTATCTGATACCCCACTCCTGATAAGACACAAGCAACAACATCCGAGCTCATGTAAACCTCTGCTGATCTGCAGTCAGTCTCGTCGTCATGCAAACCTGCAATTACCCGCAAGAAGAGAGGGTAATACTGGTTGAGGAGGGTAGGGTAGTCTTGATACGTCTTGATACGTCTAGATAAGTATGTCTTGATAAGGTCTATAAGAGTCCCCAGTTATTGTAGGTACTCTGTAGCCGTGACAACGACATCTATGGCTGCTACACGTACGACTAATCAGGGTTCGTATTCTCTAATAGTAAGAGCTAAGACTCATTGACTTCCCTACAGATACTAGACCTCTCTAGACCTCTTATTACCAAGAGTCTTGAATAAAAAGTAGTCTTGAGTTCACCACTTGGTACCAGGTACTCCACAACCACCTCTTCACTCTTATTAACTCCCTCTCCTGATATCTTCATTGATCCGAGTTTATGCAAGATCACCGTGGTGGAACTGGTGATGTTAGTGAAACAAACGTGAACTTTCACCTTGGTACAATAGCTTAGATAGTCGGTCCTTAGGGTTTGATATTCAGAGTCATTTATCTCTATCAGCTCCATCTTCAATATGGATTTTCAACCTCATCTTACTGAGAGTACAGCTTTGGCTAAGACCTTGACGTCGACGTATCTACAGAAACGACTCACTAAAGAACTTGAACCCATTGGAAGGAGCACATCATAGTTCTCACTAACCGTTTTTCCAGTCTCTCTTCTCATTAGCTAGTTTTTCGAGTTTCTGATGAGGAACTCCATATACAGAAATCCGAGCTACTAGCCTTAAATTAACAGTGAAAGTGAGAGCCGTCAGTTCACATGTTTACTAGCCTTACTTCAACTTAATAGCCGCTAACTCCTAGCTAATATGGCTTTTTGTTCCTCTTTTTTATCGGCTCTTCAAAATGTCATCAAGTGGACAATATGGGGCTCAAGAGGCAAAAAAAGTACAGGAGACGTGGGGGACTTTTGGCGTGGAATTTAAAGGCCAATGTTTCCATTAGAGGCAAGCTTCAGACTCTCTCGAGGTTCTTGATCACGTTTTTCTCATACCCATTTCCAACTGAAAAGTAGAGGGGTTCAGGTAGGTGCTAGATAAGTGTAAAAGTGCGTTTGTAACTGCCTAGAGTTGATAGAATTGCTCAATAAAGGCCCCTGAATCGGTTTGGCCATGCCCTATAGTTATTTAGCTTTACCTGGGTGACTTGGCCCCAGGTCGCGTTTCAGTGAAATGTTGTAAATTTCCCCCTTACGAAGTAAACAAGATGAAATTTAGGCCCTAGACTGACTCTGGTAGCCTTAGATAGATGAGCTAACTTGACCACGTACCAAAGAAGGTATTTCTGGTATCCTGGGTGGGGTGTTACGTTCTTTCCCTTGAGAAAACACCGGATCGGGTCAAACTCGTCCAATAAAATGTAGTTAACAAATATTTGGGCATATCTGGGCTCTTAACAGCTCAAGGTATGTACTGGTATGATCTTGTTCCTGTTCAGTATTTATTGATAGTGCCAGGTCAAAGCAAAAATGTGAGGTACAGGAATTTGGAGCTGATATTTCTGACTTAATAAAGGTCAAATGGCTACTAGAAGTTAGCCATAGCTATTATTCTGTGGCAAGGTATCCAACAGCACCACTCGTATCTCAATATGAAATATATTCACCGAGTTACCACAACTTGAACGTACCTTATACAGAAAATTGAAGTCGGCCTAACTAGCTGAAAAATGTCAAGTTACCTAAGATATGTGGCTAGATATGTTTATTCTCTCTCGAAGAATCAATGTGTCCTCATCTTATCGTTTACTGAACAGTTTAAGCTGAGTTATATCTTCCTGGACATTTCAGGTACGACATCTAACCGTGGCTGAAAATAGCAGAATAAAACTAAATACACTCAAGAAACGTGTTAGATATGTTTATTGGAGCCTATAGTATCTATCTAACAGTTTCGTTCTCTTGATTGGACATATTAACTGCTTTTGAACCACCTGAACAATTCTATGTGAAGAGACATTCATGTGAGTACTGCGGGCTAAAACGATCCTAAACAGAGATAATATGGTATTGGTAGGAGTCCCAGGTAGGTCTTTCTGGACCATCAAACCAAGTATTCAACATCTTTTTCTTTTCTTTTCTTGATTTATTAAAAACGTATAACTTCACCTAGCTGCATCCAACTTCTCCAAAAACACCCATTTGAAATTATCGACTAGATGAGCGGTTTTCCTTTGACCATTAGGATTCCATCGGTACCCTTAACGTCTCCCCCGACGTCCTTTACATCGCGTTTATCACCAACACTTTCATTTCTTCATTGCACACAACTGCGTCTAACTGCATCAAAAATGCCAGTTTCAATATTCCAACTTGACCAGAGTGATGATTGAAGCTTTGCCATTCAGAAAATCCCGTTTGTAGCTTCCCTTTACTCGAAAGCATCTTTTTGTACTTCCCAGAACTACCCAGATCCCTTTTACCGTCCCACTCAACCTCCACTAATTCGCTCAAAAATACACACACAGTCACACAGAGTGCACCATAGGGATAACAGTGCGTCATGTAATCTTGTAGTTCCCTTTATACCTTTCCAGTTACCTCTTTACATATTTCAGCCCCCATCCTTTACAATTCCTCCCCACCACTGAACTGCTGAACTTGGCGAGAAATACCCCCATCACTGCGAGGACTTGACAGATGTATTCCTTGAAGACTGGGGATTCCAATGGTACCCATTTTACTACCTCTACATCTATTTTACTACCTCCAACCTCTATACATTGGAAATGTAAAAATCTCCCTGCCCATACAACAGTCCCTAGATGGGCCAAAAATACCTCCATCGTCGGGGGGACTAGCCCATTGTGTTCATATGGTCAAAATAACTACGTCCGTACTCCTTGTCTTCTCTACAATATTCTATCACATTGTCAGCACGACCACATCACTTCCACTTCTCAGCACAACTCCAGTCAACTCTTCCAATAATACTCCCAACGCCCAGAGGACTTAATCATAATGTTCCTGGAAGTTTTGCGATTCGAATGGTACCATTTATTCCTATCTTACTGTTCATTCAAAGGGTTTAGCTCCGAGAGCTGCACCACTGCTCCACATCTCTCAGCACCCAACTCATGTAGAAATAACCCTATCGTGACCACAAAACTTCCCCCAAATTCACCGATAGTCAGAGATTGAGTAATTTATGTCTGCAGAGCTGTAATATTCTTTTGGTGCCTTTGAACCTGTTCACTATTGTTGACACCAGTAAGTCCATTTGATTATACACCCCTCCAGACTCAGAAATACTCGTATCGTCCAGCAGACTTTACCATCGTACTCCTCTGGGTCAGGGGAATCCAGTGGTTCCCCTATCTCCTGTTTACTACCTCTTTACAGCTTTTGGTCAGTTCTATGTGAAGTAAAAGACGGGGTTCTGATTTAAACAAGATGTAACAGATAGAAGTAGAGCCAAAACGAGGCCTCGCTGGGATCAACAGACACCTAGTAGCACACTTGTCAACTCTACTTTGGAATGCGAGTATTTCTTGTAAAGTTGGGGTACTTGTGCTTCCATGAATAAACAAGAGTCTGGGTTGAAACAACTGGATTACGGATAGTGGGTAGATATATACGATACCGTTGAATCTTCTTGACAACAGGAGTACTGTAACCTGATCTGGTTTATAGAAGTATATGAGTATTATTGAATGAGTAATGAGAAATCTACGGGTGTAGGACCCAACTGAGGAATACCAGTACAGACTAGGGAGGGTTAGTACAGTTATATGGACTTTATACAAATAATCACCGGACCAAGTATTACAATATAATGAACTCCCTGCACCTTTTGTATTTTTTATTTGTTTTTTTGTTGTTTTAAATCATTTAATCACTATTACCTATACAGAAAAAGTCTGAAACACTTCAAAAACGCGACTAGAGTGACCAATATACACAGTATATTCGCCTCTCTGGACTCGCCAGCTCTGCAACTCCACATCCCAAATAGCCAGATCGCGCCATTGAAGATTGTACTGGGTTGTCTGTGATTCTCCGGGACTGAGGATTTTTGATTTGTCAAAACCTCGAAGCTGAACAGGAGGAGTGTCAATGAGAGTCTGGGGAAAAGAAACGTACAGTTGCGAAACCACTCGTCCCGCCACAGAACCAGTGTTTGTAGTGGTATGGGTAACTGTAGCAACCGAAGACCAGAGCCAGGGATGTCCTCCCACTCCTCCTGAAGCGTCACTGACATGACCTGCTCCATTGGCCCAGATAAAGGGATGTTCAGGATCGTCAGCAGGCACAGAAACGTTCTGAATCCAGGGATAAACGAGTCCGTCAATCATGTGGAAGTCCTTGGGGACCCAGAGATCGTCGTTGGTGATAGGCCTGGGTTGAGGTTTGGAGATGTGGACAGGTTCAGGACGGGGAGGAAGAAACTCGCTGATTGGTTGGACATCTAGGGTCATGTTGCTGAAGGAGAAGTTGGAGTACGACAGTCCGTATCCAAACTCGTAGAGCGGTAACTTTTCCATCTTGTCATACCATCTGTAGTCGAGATAAATGCCTTCTACAAAGTCAGACTGGGGAGCTCCATCTGGTGGAATCTCAGAGACGATAGGAATGTAGTCAGACGGATCTTCGGCAATAGTGTACGGCAGTTTTCCCGACGGATTCACTTCTCCAAAAAGAACATCTGCCATGGCTTTTCCTCCATAGTCTCCTGCTGGAGCAGTTAGAAGAACCGCACTGACATTGGGATGATTAAGCCAGGAGGACATATCTACCTGTCCCACTGTAGTGATAACGACGACTGTTTTTCCCTGGGAAGCAACAGCATTAATCAGCTCGTCGCCATTGTGCCACAGACTGACATTGTTTCTGTCTCCTATGTTCTTGTCCACACTAGCAGTAGCTTCTCCGGAGTTGGATAGCACGTAGACAATGTTAACATCCGTATCTCCAGCAAGTTCCAGAGGCAGTCGCATGTCCCAGGATTCGGTTGTTCCGGTTACTGCCACGTTCAAAAGAGACGCCTTGGTGTGCAGAGCTTCGTAGGGACTTTGGTACTCTGTAGGATACGCCGTTCCGCTTCCCCAGCCCTCGATAAGAGCTCCTTCCGAACACTGCATGTTTTCACAAACTGCGCCGAGTCTGGAACCCACTCCAAACACTCCAATCGCGTCCACGTCTTTTAGAGGCAGAATTCCGTCATTAACCATAAGAACGATAGCCCCTCTGGCACTTTCCAGAGCGACATTGGCCGCAAACTGGTCTCGAACGTCAAGATGGAAGTTGATGATTTCGTCAGACGTTTGTTCGGGACGCTTAGCAGCCGGATATCGACTTCCTACCGTCTTATCATTGAAGGAGGCAAAGTTTGGACTTCTGTCGTCAATTCCAAAATAAATAAGCGGCGTGAGAATTCTCAGAACCATGTCATCCAGTCGAGATTCAGATAGAGTACCGTTAGACACCATTCGAGTCAGTTGTTCGCCCCAGTAGACTGTCTGAAACTCGTCCACGTCGTTTCCAGGCATACTCATGTCCATTCCAGCCAGAGCATTGGCCACTCCGTTTCCCTGGGCAAACCAGTCGGACATGACAAAGCCCTGAAATCCAAGTTCGGACTTGAGTTTGCCGTTGAGCAGATGGCTGTTTTGACACGCTTGGGAACCGTTCACTTCATTGTACGAACACATGACTGCACCTACATTGGCTCGCACAGCATCTGCAAACGGCCACATGTACATTTCATGAAGAGTTCTGTCGTCAATGTTGGAAGAAAGGGCTTGTTTGAGGTTGGTGAAGCCGAATTCGTCGATCCACTCTTCTGCTCGTCGGTAGTGTTCCTGTTCGTTGCCTATAAAGTGTTTGATGGTCGCTAGTACTCCCTGTTCCTGGACTCCGAGAATTGCTTCGAAGGCCAGTTTTCCGGAGAGGTAAGGGTCTGGAGAAAAGCCCTCCCAGTTTCTGCCTGCTGTCGCGTGTCTTCCGAGCGGTCCAACCACAGGTCCAAGATGCACATCTACTCCCTTGAGTCGTGATTGTGTTCCAATAGCTGTTCCTCGTTGGTGGACTAGAATTCTGTCAAAGGTCGCAGCCATGGCGTTTTGGCAGGGAAAAACGGTGACAAAATCTGCAAAACGAACGCCCAGAGGTCCATCTTGAAGACACAGACCTTTGATTCCGAGTCGCGGCACTGAACCGGTGTTTCCAACACACTGGCCTCCTTCCCAGCCCGTTCCTGTGGTGATATTGACCTTTTCGGGGAGCGTGAGTTGGGCCAGAAGAGACATAGATTGAGCCAGAGCGTCGGTCCAGTCGTTGGAGACGGTGCCGATTTCTGGAGTCGGATACCAGTCCGGAGAGTAGGCCAGAACGGTAGGGAGGAGGAGAAAGAGGAGCATAGACTGGAGAGAGAACATATTCAGTTTGGTTAGGAGAAGTCTTTGGTTGGAGAGAAAGTCTTCAGTAAGAGATGACTTCTGTTTCAAGAGTTCTTTGGTTGGAGCTCTTTGGTTAGAGAAAGTCTTTGGCTAAAAGCTTTGGATTGAAGAGCTCTTTGGCCTGGAGAATCTTTCTTTGAAGTGCTCTTTTGTCTGGAGAAGTTCTTTGGTTGGAAAGAGAAAGTCTGGTTGAAGCTCTTGTTTGTAGTCTTCGGAAGAGTCTGGTTGGAGTCTTGGAAAAAAGAATCTTTGGTTCGGGTATCTGGCTCGGGTATCTGTATTTATGAGCTTTTGAAACCAACCACAGTCTTTGTCCGGTTTGTCAGGTATCTAAGTGATTTCATACTACTGGCGTCCATTTTGAGGTCTCGATAGAACAAGGTAACTAAGGGTAGTCCAAACTACTGTAGACTCACTAGAGATACCCCACTCAATAGTAGTGGTGTGATCGGAGGAAAAGAAAGGGTGTGAAGAGAAGAAGACAGTTTTACTGCTGCAGTATTTGTTGGTATTTTTTTATTTTATTAATTCACTTTTTTTGACCGGATTTATTTACTCTTTTCAACAATTATCCTGCTTCAAAGGATACACCTCTAACCCTCTACGTCCCTGCCTTGCACTAACAATCTCCGACCCTAGCAATACCTCACGGCACCATATCTTAGTGTTCTTTGGTATCGGAGACTACGGAGAATCTGGGCTGGAGTGTTTCAGATGAAGAAGGATGCTATAGTAGAAGTATAGCTGGTGCCGTCTACAAGATGGTGTGGTCGAATATGTGACCGTAGAGCCGTCTATATATCTGTCACCTTCATCTTCTCTCACCTCTTAAACCCACCATCTCAATACCGCATTATCAATGAGTCTAGTGACAAGTTAGACTGAAACAGACAATATAGAGACTACGAAGCTATAGTCTTCTTCGGGAGTGGTGAAGTCCCGGGACGGATTGGGATTTAGCTAGTCATTAATAAATACCAAATGGGTCAGAAGTTTTAGTATCCACCTCAACTGAAGAAGATTGAAGAAGAGAGTACTGCAAGCAGTGTACTCGTACTCCCGACTACTTGTAGCACCCTTTGAGTGAATCAGACCACTTGCAGAAGCAGGTACTATCTAGTTCTAGTCTGTTGAGTGGCCTATTTGGCCGTAGACTCTACACCCCGACAGAGACTACCTCAAGTGTGACACTAACGGGCCATCGATTACAAATACAATACCACCTGGTAGTCTACAACGAGTACTGTACTGGCTGGAGTAGTCGTAGTCGTAGTCGCAGTCGTACAGACTCATACTCGTTCATACTGGAAGATATTTGTACTGGTACTTCTTCTCATGTTCGTACTCGTATCTCATACTAGTAAATAGTCGTAGTTCTACTCATACAGTACTTCTACCTCGTACTTCTATTCGTACGTACTTCTACTCACAGTCGTATGTCTACTCAGTCGTATCCTTACTTATAATAATAGTCACACGCTTAGTTGTATCTCTACTCATAGTTGGTGTTCTTCTATTCACACTCGTACTTGTACATACTTGAAGATATTCATACTCGTATTCATACTTGCATAGAGACTCATATCCGTACACACTGACACCAATACTGATACTGATACTGATACTTTTACGACTACACACTCATACCTGTATCTCTACTCACAGTCATACTCATACTCATACTAGCACCCGTACTACCAATACTGATACTTGCTCGCACACACTCGTACTAGTACTTTTACTCTTAGTCGTACTCACAGTCATAGTTCTACTCATACTCGTTCGTACTTTTACTCTTTATTGTATCGACTTGTATTTGCACTACAGTCAGTAGTACACGCTTCTACTACGAGTACAAGTACAGTACCTCTACGTCTACTCGTACCTCTACTGATACTTGTATTTCTACTCTACTTGTGCTTCTACTCAATCATACTGGTACTCGTACCCATACTCACACTCACACTCACACTCACACTCACACTCACACTCATATTTGTATCTCTACTCCAATCTGTACAAGTAGTCATAATCATAGTACAGTACGAGTACTTCGTTCCATACTCGTACGATACCAGTATTGTTCTACTCATAGTCATAGTCAGACTCCCGCACCTCTACTCATATTTCTACTCATACTTGTACTGGTACCTCTAATACTAGCTAGCACTACCCATGCATACTGGTATTCATACTCGTACAGTACTTCTACTCATACGTACTCGTACTTTGTACTCTTACCAGTATTCACTCGTAGCAGTATTCATTCGTACTCGTACGCACTCTCATCTACTCGTTCATACTGATACTCGTACCAGGTACCACGTACTCGTACTTCTACCTTCACTTGTACGTACTCACACGTCCTCATCTACTCGTTCATACTGATACTCGTACGTGCTCGTACTTCGTACTCGCACCTACTCGCACCAGCATCCATTCGAACGTACTCGTACTACGTACTCGCACGTCCTCATCTTATCAATGCTTATCTAACATACCAACCTTTTTAGTTCCTCATTCCCTCATCTCACTCCCTCCTCCTCTAAAGCAGTCCTCCCTGGGTCGCAAACAGCTTGCTGTTGACGGCAGCGCCAAACTCCTCAATGACCGAGCAGTGTTCGTTGAGCTGGGCGGAAATGAGCAGGTTGTCCTGTCGCGACGGCTCGGTGGGCAGCTTGAAAAGCCGCTTCCACTCGTCGGTAGGCAGAGCTGGACGTCCGTCCTTTTCTCGAGCGGCGTTTTCGGCCTTTCGCTTCTGCTGCCACTGCGAGATTTTCGCCTGCTCCCGCGTCATCTGCCGCTGGTAGTAGTTGTAGTTGCCCTGGTCGTAGTGGAAGTCGTCGACCGAGTCGAAAATCGCCTCGATGTTCTTTTCCAAAAACGGGTCGACCGACACGTTGAGGTTGGAGAAGGACGACTCGGCAAACGGCGAGTTGGGGTACTGCTGGCCCAGCTGGTACAGCAGCAGGGTGGCCAGGTTGGAGTTTTTGATTTCCACGGGCAGCTCGACCAGCACGTCGTGGTACGTCAGGTTGTTTTCGGTCAACGTGGCAGTGTCAAACTTGCCTGACTTTCGAACACTGAGATACTCCTCCGACAGACGGAAAGCTCGCAGGTTGAAACCAGAAGGAGTAGTGGTGGTATGACCCTGGGGACCGCCGTTGGAAGCGGGATCGGCGTCGGAAACCACCTCGGAACCTGCCACGTCATACACTAGAACCACCGAGTCGGGGTTTTTCTCCTGAAACACGGCCAGATTCTCAATCACCGAAGCGTTGTAAATACGGCCCAAAACAGTGCTCTGGTACCAGCCGACGCTGTTGGAGTCCACGTTGACCTCCTTGAGATGGTCGATCATCTCGGGCTGGTACTTGGCCACGGCCTTGAGTCGCAAACTGAGTCCATCATCAGAATTGGGGTTGCCTCCAGCAGCGTTTTGAGGGAAGGCAAAAGAATGGGAAATTCGAAGCTCGCCATCAACATCCAGACCAAGCAGCTGGCCAGCCACAATGGAAGGAGCGCTTTCCTGGCAGTGGCGCACGATTTTCAGAGCCACCGAAGAGTCGATACACACACGAGTCGTAGTCATTTTGGTGGTGGAGAAGTGTGGTGGGTGTTTTTAGGAAGGTGAAAAATTCATGCAGATGGAGGTTAGGGCAGAATAGGGTTGGAGGGGAGAGGGAGGGAGAGAGTAGAAATGGGTGTACAAGATAGGTGGAGAGGTGAGATTTTGTATGGGGGATATAATGAGCTGGTGTAACAGTTCTATGAAATCAGATTTCAAAAATCACGGTTATTGCCCATTCTAGAGAGTGTCAGTTGAGGTGTATGATCTCTGAACTCTAATTTGAAGAGAGTACTTGAACACGTTAGATGGGAGATAGTTGAGATAGACACGGTATGGAATATGATCAAATTGGTATTAAACGATGGACCTATTACAACTACGATAGTGCAACTTCCTTTTGACGCTATTATTGACATTTTTCTACGCGATCTGTTTTATTTAATTTGTATTTAATTTGTATTTAATTTTTAATTGTATTTAATTGTATTTAATTGTATTTAACTGTATTTAATTGTATTTAATTTGAATTTAATTGTATTTAATTTGAATTTAATTGTATTTAATTCGTATTTAATTCAAAAACTTGATTTTAAATTGCCCTGTTAACCATGAAAGCCCTCATTTTAGGCCCTACCGAATACAGTACAAGTGCATCTGCTTTTATCACAATTATTGACATTAGATATTATATATTCCTCAACGGATTCTGTATTTCAAAAACTAGACCTTCAACTTGCTCTGTTAACCATTCGCTAGTACCAATGCTGGAGTAGGTACAGGTACTCGTACTATGCTGAACTAGGACGATACTTGCAGAGAGCATAGATTTGGGTATCATTCTAGTACGAGGATGAGGCCACTGTACAGAACTGTACCTGTATCGCACCAGATAGGGGCCTCAAGCTCTCCACACATTGAGGCTGGTTAGTTGAACACTTCAATGCATCCAACCTCCTTCATGACCCAAAATATCAATTCTTCTCATCCTCCTTCTCCCTGTACTCACTCCTACAACTCGGAATCATCTCTCCACTTGGAATACTCGTAGTCATCCACTTCATTGGCCCAGGTGTGAAACGGCGCCAGAGACAACTTCACGTTTCGCCTATCTCTAGCCATTTGGCCTTTCTTGGCCAACAGACGTCCCAGACGTTGTCGCAGTTCCTTTCTTTCAGCCTTGAGACCGCCCAAGACCAGCTTCTCACCGATAGCAAACAGCTCCTTGTAGAGCTCGAAATCTGGACCCCCATAGTCCTTTTCATCATCGTCCAGATCGTCGTCCTCATCATAATCCACCGTATAATCAAAGGATGCATCTTCCACATCCTTTCGTTTAACGTCAGCCAGTGTCTCTGCAGAATCCGCTTTCTCCTTCTTCACACCCCCACTCCGAGTCACATTGGTATCACACTCTTGAAGTCGCCACCACTTCCACTTTGTCGGCCGCCCGTACATGTCATAAACAGGGAATTCGGGCGTTCTGGAATGCTCAGGAGGGCTTTTCTTGCCATTTTCATCCGCTCTTCCCCGGGTCTTCTTTCTTCCTCTCGAAGGAGTGGCAGGAGCCTCATTCCGGAAAGAAATATCCTCCGGAACAGTCAAATTGAGATTTTCTAGACCATTAATCACCGAATTGTCCGGATTACCACTGGCTGTAGTCTTCTTCGGCTCAATCTCTGGAAAGTCCTCATGGATACTCCAGGGCTCGGCACTCTCAATCACGTCCGAGAAACTAACGTCCCCAATATACTGGTCCAGTTTGCTGATCATGATGGTGTGAAGAGGAGACAAAACTGGGCCAGCAGGTCTTTATATATAAACACACACGACACTGTATCACACACAAACACTACTCGACACCTCCAATCGACCAGTCATTATTACAATCACACACACTACAGTGCAGTTGACTGGTCATAAGTTATGCACTGCCTTGGGGCAAACAAACCTCACCTTAGATTGTCATTCAAACTCATCAATTAAACATTTATTAATATACAACCATCTTCACCGTTAGCAACACACCTCCTGTACGCCTCCTGTACGCCTCCTTCTCTAAGCCTGCCAGAAAGTAAAGGTCTGCTTCTTCTCCGTCACCGGAGTGACATTGTCCAGCGAGTTTTCCACACAACTGTTCTCCAGCGCTTGGTCCTGCACAGTGGGGGCAAACGACAGCTTGGTGGCTCCCCGCACAATGGACCGCGCCTGGTCAATCAGCTGCTGGTTCTTGGTCTCCTCAGCAGCCTGCGTCAGCAGATTGTCCACCTGCGACACCTTTTTGTTGAGCAGCAGCCGCTGCAGGAACACCTGCTCCCGCTCCATCTGAAGCTGCCGTCGCTCCATCTCAATGATCCGCTCGAGCTCGGCAAACTTCTCCATCTTCATCTCCATCTTGGTGGCCTGCGCCTTGGTCAGCTCAAACATGTCCCGGTACATTTCCTTCTCGGAAAAGTCGGCAAACACCTGTGCCTTGGTGCCCAGAGTAGAGTAGCCGAGCGATGTGAGAGTCTCGAGAGGCACGTCCTTGATAGAGGCGCCAGCGTCGGTGGAGTCCGAGGCGCCGGGAGGGTACAGTGCGGGGTCCTCGTCTTCCTCCTCCTTGACAGAGTCCTTGTCGCCCTCCTTGTCGCCCTCTCCGTCCTTGTTCTCGCCGTCCTTGCTTTCGCCGTCCTTGGCAGCGGCAGCCTCCTTGTCCTTCTTTTCCTGCTCTCGCTTTCGTTTTCGCTCCAACAGCTGCTGCTTCTTTTGCTCGGTCATTTCGAGATTGAGCGTCTTTCGAATCTGCTCCACGCCTCGACCGGTCATGGCAGACACCACAGCAGGGTCGACCAGGCCAGCCAGGAACGAAACCACAGACAAGACGGGATTGTCAACATGGTCAAACGGCAGGTACTTGGGACTCACCTTGAGAGGAGACACCTTAATGTCCTGGCCCGAAGGAGACGCAGAAACGTCGCCATTCTTGTCCAGATACTTGTCTTCGGTCGACAACGAAATGAACTTGAGCAGACACTGCTCCCGGGTCTTGTTGCCTACCACCTCGGAAATGGCGGTCCAGTCGTTGCCGTGCTCCTCGATGCCGTTGAGCAGGTGGTACACCTCTCGCTTGGTCCACTCGGGGTCCGACTGCACAAACGGCTCGACCTGCGGGGTCGTGGGCTCCGTCTTGACTCGCACGGAGTCTGTGTCGCCGTCGGCAGCTCCCTCGGTGCCCTCCTTGCCCGTGTCCTTGTCGTTTGTGCTCTCGTCGTCGCCCTCCACCTTGGCCTTCTTGGCCTCAATGGCGTCAGCGTCGTCGGGCGAGCCGTTCTCGCCGGCCCGTTTCAGGAACCGCGTGCCCTTGTATGCCTGGAAGGGGAACAGGCCTCGCGGCATGTCCTCGGTCACCTCCCAGTGCCCGGTGAACGGAGGCGCGACCATCTGGGGCCGGGCCTCAATGTCCACCTGGTAGTTGATGAGCCCCCACTTTTCCAGAAACTGGTGCACCCGCATGATGGCACACACGTCGCCCAGCAGGTTTCGGCGCACGGCAGTCACCGTCAGGTACTCGGTGGGGTGCAGCCGGTACGTGTTGATCATGAACGCCCGGTACCGCTTGTACACCTCGGGCGTCTTGGAGTTGTTTCGCTGGTTGAAAAACTCGGGAATCGACTTCTTTTCTATCGAGTGGATTCGGTTCACGTTGAACCAGCTGGCGTACGACGGAATCACAATCGTGTGCGCCTGGGGGATGTAGTCAGGCACCGCGTTTCGCGGCACGGGCGGTGGGGCGACCACGGGCTTGGTTTCCTTGAGCTTCTGGTCGTCGGGGATGGCTGTGTCTGCGTCCAGCATCTCCGTGTCCGCGTCCTTGTCGTCCTTGGGCTCGGCAGACCCCTTGGTCTCGGCGTTCTCGGCAATGCCGCCGGTGGCCTCCCACTCGGGCTCCAGGTCCATGTTCCAGTCGTCCTCCTTGTCGTCCTGGTCGGCAGGCATGTAGTCCATGTCCATTCCGTCCGAGGGCAGGGCTGGTGCGGGCGACGTGGCCACTGCGGCGGTCTCTGGCTTGACCTCGCTGGATCCGTTAGCGTCTGAACCGTTGGTAGCAGTCTCAGCTGACACGGTCTCGGTGGTCTCTGTGACAACGGCAGTGTCGCCAGCTGTGTCTGTGACGGGCTCCTCGGTGACGGTGGTGACGGTGGTCGTGGTCTCGACAGGAATGTCGCCAGCAGTGCCGCCAGCAATGTCATTAACTGCGGTTTCGGGGGCCACAGCAGCAATGTCATCTGTGCCAACAGGCACATCAGCTCCTGCCACGTCAGCAGCAATCACGGGAGCGGCGACATCCATCGACTCGGCAGTGGCGTCTGTGTTGGAAGTCGCTGTAGTAGCCGTAGACGGCTCTGTAGTCGAGGCAGTGGTCATGTCGTTGGCAGCAGAAACCTGGTCTGTGGACGCTACAGGGGCGCTGGAAATGCCATCAGCCGACGTGGGGGTGCCATTGGGGGCGTCGGCATTGCCTCCGGCTCCGAAATCTTCCTCGGAAAACATGTTGTGTCGCTAAAGTCGGGCTGTCTTCACGCGTACAGATGCGAGGGTCGCGTATAGTGGTAAGTGTTGTCTGGCTGGTGGGAGTTTCGGTAGGGTAATTTCTGAGGTTATTCTGGGTGAGGTTTTGGGGGTGTATTTATTTGGGGATTGGGAAGGGTTGGGGGGTTGGAAGTTGGGTTACCCGGAAGTGGAGGTAGTAGGAGTGTACTGGCTTTTTTCCAGCTCAATTGGGTTGTTTTTACATCCAGTTGAAGGAGGTGTTTGTCTCATGTATTTCGCTGATGTAAGCGAAATAGAGTTCAACGTGAAATTGGGACGACTAGACGAGACAGACGAGACGAGAAGGGAATAATGGGAGAGAATTGGAGGCTGTAACGTTTCTGATGGGAGTATAGAAGACCAGAGTAAGTAGAAAGAGTAGTATCAAAAAGTATTAGGGACCAAGTCACGTGAATGAAGTATGAACACGTGATATGTCACGTGCAATTGAGTACGTTAATTGAAGTTGTACCAGGTACCTGTTATGTGCTTCTGTTCTACTCTTCATATGCTTCTGTTCGGTGAAATTACGCATTTTCAGAGATACTAAAATACCGCGAATATCCAAAATATAACAAATAAATCAAATAAATCAAATAAATCAAATTAAACAAATAATAAAAATAAAAAGGTGGTGGAAATATGGAAAAAAAGTGAATAATAAAACTAGACTGGTGGAGAATATCTTAGATTGATAAGGACTCTGTATGGAAATACTCGGGTCTTTTTATCATGACTCTTTTGAATGATACTCTTCATAAGGGGTTCAGGAGTCATCCTCAAATCAGTATCAACTCGTACTGTATCAACTCGTACCGGTATTCATGTTATAACTTGTCATAACTTCTTCCCCTCCCATACCCTCCCAGATCTACAATGGAAGAGTTCCAACCAAAAAACGGTCTTGGCAACGCCTTTAAAAGCCGTCTACTAATCAATAATGGCTGGATCGGGGTATGGCTTTCTCCGACATGCGTCCGAAAGGGATGGAGATAAGGGCGTGAGTTGATGAGATAGAAGGAGTGTGTTAGGTGATTGGGTGGGATTGAAGTCACGTGATTACACGAACAATTTCTGACTAATTGTCTCACCTTCAAAAAATACTGTATACTATATGTCTCTCTATGTCTCTATCCTGATCTTCATACTCCCCGCAATATGGGAATAGATACCGCGATACCGAAACTTACCGAAACTTAAAGTGGAGGAAAAGTCCAAGAGGAAAACGGTGAGCAGAAGAAAACGGGTAGTGATTATGGAGGGTCTTGTTTTGGTGGATATATAGTAATTACGACTGTCTCTTTTGATTTCCGCTGTTATTTCGACCGTAGCTCCTTCCTGGAAAAAGTTACATACTGTCTTGTGTCCTTCCTAAGCTATAGTCTGTCTTCCGTATCTCACCAGATGGTCTGTCAATAGCTGTAGATGTTTCGAAGCAATGTTGAAAACGCCAAAAACATCATTATCTGTCATTCTCAAGCCTCACCTGAGTTTCTGGTCTTGTCAAAACTCGACCGCACCCTTATGTATTGGTGCAATGCATTGTTATCTCCATGCAGCCAAGTTGTACGTGAGCGTGGGGGGCTCAGAAGGGGATTGTAAAATGGGAAATAAAAACGGAAAAAGAAAAATAAACGTCGGGTTTTGTTCTGTGACGCGTAACGAGTACAAATATGTGTTTTTTATGTCTCTACCGTGCCATTTACATGCTACAAATGCCATATACATTTCTCCGTGAACACTTGGACATACATATTGGGAGTGTACAACAAGAATGATAACCTCGTAATAACCTCTTTATAACTGATGTTCAGACACTCCAATAACCATAAGGACACCACCAATCTGCTAGAAAACGCGCGACAAACCAACCACACAACTCTCACCTCATCCACTAGCACAAAAACCCCAAATTCCTCCACCCCAACATTTCCCCACTCCCGCACCCAGGGTTGGGGCTACGGCCTTGTTCGGAGAAAGCCTATCTTCTTCCCCGCGCTTATAATCTCTCCATCTCCCGTTGCTTGGACAGACCCACGATACTCTTTAGTTTCCGGGACCTTTTTCCAGCCATGTCGAAACCTCTTTCTCCCGCCGAAGCCACTCTTTTGCAGCAGTATCTGCTTTCGCTGCAGCAGCGGCCCATTCTGTGAGTATCTAGGAGATGATAGACGGCACACGACAGTCATCAGGTGTGGAGTAGAAGATACCAGATACCACATTGTTGTTGCAACCCAGGAGAGGAAATCAGTTCAGAGTAGGAGACGTGGCCTCTTGAACAACCCAACTTAGGGCCCAACATATCGTCATGAATCATCCACTCTTATTCCCATGAGATGATCTGTATTGTCTCAGGACTGGCAACTCAGGAATTGCTGCTTGGGTGGCCAAATGACTTTTCCGTATCTCGGATGACACAGATGACATAGGTTGTGCAATGTTCATGGCCCAGATGACATAGGTTTTGTTATGTTCAGTCGTACTTGTTTGCCCACTCATACCATCTTCCCCACCTCAATCCGGATCACTAATATGTGATTCGTGAACAGATCACTAATCGTTAGTGAACAGGGTGGTATTGGTTACAGCAATTTGGTCATGTGTTGTTTCCAATTTGAATTATGCTACTCTACTGGTCATATTGGTCTCAGATGATCTGGTCATATTGGTATCAGATGTTCTACTGGTCCTGGTATCTGATGATCTACTGGTCATATTGGTATCAGATGATTCTCTACTAGCCATAGTAGTGGTGACAATGTCCTGGTAATGACTCTACACCTCCTCTACTTGCCTACTAACTCAGCACCAAATCATGCACTTCGGGAACCCTCAACGCTCTGGCCGAGTTCCTGGCTTCGTACTTTGCTGGAGAAAAGGACGCCAACGGATCGTACCTGTCGTCGCGAATCTACAAGATGGGTCTGTACGGCTTCTTTGTGTCAGCTCCTCTGTCACACTACCTCGTTGGCGCTCTCCAGGCCGCCTTCAAGGGTAAGAAGGGTCTGCAGTGGAAACTGGCCCAGATCGTCACCTCGCTACTGACCGTGACGCCCATCACCTCCACCGTGTTCCTGGTGTTCATGTCCATCTTTGCCGGAGCTCGAGACGTCAAGTCCGTCATTGCCTCGCTCAAGGTGTCTCTGCTGCCCGTGCTCAAGTCGTCGTGGGTGGCTTCTCCCATTGTTCTGGCCATTGCCCAGGCCTTTATCCCCGAGCACGCCTGGGTGCCCTTTTTCTCGCTCTTTTCTTTCCTGCTGGGAACCTACAACAACTACATTGTCAAGAAGAAGCGACGGCTTTTGCGGGAGGGCAAGAAGGACGACAAGCTGCAGTAATCACGACTAACGACGTTTACCAAGTGCATTTGTAAAAATTATGTATTTAATGAATCTAGAGGATGGGTTAGTACGAAACAGGTAGTTGAAGGAGAATAAATTGAATAAATTGAGTAAATTGAATAAATTAAATAAATAAAAGACACTGGTCAGATCAGATTTTTTTATGACTATCAAGGCCATGAATGATGCATTAGCAGCGAGATAAAGTGCAGCATCGGATAAGAGTGAAAAAGGGCTTCTGGACAGAGACTGTATACCAGTTCAGAGAAGTTGAAACAGGAACCAAGGCTCAAGACAGAAAAATGTAATTCCAAAGAACTTCAAAAGGACATCAGATGACCAATTGGAGAATGGAAGAAACTTCTCATAGATGAATTGGTAGCTGTAATACTTCAATGGGTGACTGATTGAAGATATCAGGAGGCTTCTCTTGTTGAGCTCAATTTAGACTGATTGAAGGTATCAGAAGGTTGAACATGACGGGAGCAAAAGATAGAGCCATAAGGTTGAACTGAACATAACGAGAACAAAAGACAGAACCAGAAGCTAACATTCCAAGAGCTCAAGACGGAACCAGGAGTATCTGAAAACACGAGTATCTGAAAACACGAGTATCATAAAACATGATTATCAGTTCACGACAACCAGGGTATTTTTGAGGCTGAAACAGTCTCTGAGTGTCAGTACGAGTACTTGTGAAGGCTAGAGCTGGACCTAGAATTCTAGCCAGAAAAGAACAAAGAACACTGTTAGACACAACCCCAGGTTGATAGAACTCCAACCAAAAACAAAACAGTTAGAAGGACAACTTCACGTTGCACTGCTTATGTTGCAGATGGTGAAGTTGCTTGTAGTGAATATGCTTCAGAGACTCTAGGGTACCGGCTGGGCTGCTCTTCTAGGGTAGTTCAGACCTCTTCCTCGCCAGTTCCGCCTTCAACTGCTCAATTTCCTGCTTCTCGCGCTCCACCTGTTTCTGCCACGTGGCTTTATCTCTCGGCCTCTCTGTACCTCCAAGAGAAGGGACTCCAAACGTCCGTGAAGAGAGCAGAAACGACGGCTGCAGCTTCTTGTCTTCCAAAGTCGCGTCCAGCTTCTTCAACTGACGCTCCTGGTCCTCAATGACGCTCTCCAGACTGTGCACAGACGCTGCCAAGTCGTGAGCCTTCTTTCGGAGCCGTTGAGTCTTCTCTTCCACTCCTGGCATGGGATAAGACCGAGTCAGATTGTCCACAGCGTCACAAACCACGTCAACGTTCACGTCACGGCTTTTCTCGTACGCCCGCTTGATCTCTTTGGCAGCCTGGATGGCGCTACTGGTGCCTTGATACACATCCAGCTCTGGAACCATGTCTTTATTGATGGTAAAAAGACGCGCTTCATCGGGTTCAGGGTCTCGAATAAGATCGATAATATTCGGGTTTGTGGTCACCGAGTTGGTGAACATGTACGGCGGTCGGAAGTAGAGCGTCCGGATGGAGTCTGACGAGGCCTGGAGGCTCTGCAGGTGTTTTTCCATGGTGTTTGAGTGAGGTGTTGGTTCGTGAAGTTTCGCGATTCTGCATGTGGTAGAATAAGGTTTGGTGAATAATTTATGAGTGTCGTTTTTGGAGTACGTTTGGGAATTTATGAGAGCCGTTTTTGGAGTGTCGTAGAGGCTGAAATTAGAGTTGTAAAATGTCAACTATTGTAGATGACTTGTTTTTGGAGTGTTTCTGGTAGAGACAAATGGAATGTACGTAACGTATCCCCAACACTCTACAATGATGTGTTACATAAGCAACGGTTCCCGTGTCTACTACCCCAGCCCCAAAACCGCTTACTAATCAACCAATCAAATTCGCCCCTTTACCCGACGCAATTTTTTCCTTCCGATTCCACGCGATCGAGGTGGACATGCACTTTTCGAGACAATAGCCTTCGGCAGTGCATGGAATGGTGCAGCTCATCTCCATATAGGCCTTGGCAAGATAATATCTTAGGGCAATTAGCGGAATGTGAGTTGGTAAAAGTGGTTTTAGGGGCGCGACAAGCCCGAAAATGTACTTTGCTAGTCTGTGGCTAGTCGACAAGTGTGTTTTTGAGTGACTCGTGGCCTCTTTTTCTCTAGTTAGTTAGAGTACAGTGGCGGTTGCATGAAGTAATCTAATAATAGCGTGTCTTGATTCGAGGGAGAGAGGGTAAATTACCAAGAGTCCAGATAATAGGCCGGGTATAGATTGTGGGGTGACAATATTGGTATTAATCGGATTGTCTGGGCTTGGAGATGACAATAATCTCGTCTAATATTCTCAAAGACGCACCAATGGCTCCGTAAAGGGGGATATTGTGTGTTTATAGGGTGGAGTGCAAGATTGGCATGCAAAAAAAGAAATATGTGTTTTGTGGTTGTAATTAAAATACCCCAGACTCCGGAGTTGGTCTGGATGAATATTTGGGGGGCACAGATATTTGTCAGTATTTTGGCGGAATTCTTCAGATTACTAGGCTCGTTTTCTCTGCCATCGGAGTTTTTCCATTGTCGACAACTCCTGTGGGGTATATTGCAGGTTTGTAGATGAAGTGTAGAACCCTCAATTGCGTGATACAGCTCCTTTTCAGCCCGAAAAAAGACACCTACCTCATCTCAGAGCCGCACGTTTTCTATTACCGCCCCCTTTCCCCCCACACTGTAGTATACGTCTTTTTAGCCGCCTTTCTAGTCTGCTGCCTTGCCGCCTTGATCGTGTACAAGAACGTGCATTTCAGACAGGAAGGAAAAAGAAGAATAGCAATTGACGTTGTAAAAAAAAACAATTGAACGCCACTGCGCTATTGCCACCACGTACCCCAATCCCAATTGAACCCCCCTTCACTTTTGACATGGTTATATTACACCTTCCGAATCAACAACACTGCTCGCCTATAACACGTGGGGTGTCTATATTTCGTATAATTATGTGTGTTTGCATGTTTTAGAAACACACAAGGACCCACCTTATAAGACGCTCCAGCGCCCCAAAAAGCACGCCAAAAAGCCCCAGCTGTCCGCGACCCCAGAAAAGTCGTGCCCATCGCATTTATTCCCCCTTCCAACCCTCCAGCTCTCGTTTGCCACCTGCTGCAGTGTGAGCCATTAAACTTTGAAAATTAACCAAGAGACAAAGTTGTGAAAATTCCGAGTTCCGAAACCCGCAAGCTCACTATCGGGCTCGACGACAAAACGACACATCTCCTGTGGGAACCCGACTAAATCTTTCCAACCGCGCACCGGACCCGACTCGGCCCCAATTGCGCTCCTAACCTGTTCCAAACCCGTTTCCCCACGTTTTCAGACCCCCCCCAAACGCCACAAACTGAACACGATCCATCATCACCATGCTTCGAAGAATTTCGTCCGACTCGGTGAAAATCAACCGATATCTCGGACTGGTCACCCGGCAACACTGCGCCCGCGCCTCTGTTGTCGCCTCCACCCATACAATTGCCACCCGGCGTTTCTCCACGCGTCCATGCCTCCATCAGTCCAAGGAGGCCGCCGCCAAAGAAACCAAGGCCAATCTCGACAACAACACCAAGGCCAGTTCCGCCGAACTCAAGGCCCCCGCAGCAGCCGCTGCCGATGGATCTGTCGCCAAGAAAGAAGACAAGACGCCCAAAAAGACGTGGAAAGAAACCATCAAGGAAGCTGCCCAGCACTACTGGGACGGCACCAAGCTGCTTGGTTTTGAAATCAAGGTCTCTTCCAAACTCGCCATGAAGCTCGCTGCCGGCTACGAACTCACTCGACGAGAAAAACGGCAGCTCAAACGAACCACCCAAGATATTGTTCGAGTGGTTCCCTTTGCCATGTTTCTGATTATCCCCTTTGCTGAGTTGCTGCTTCCCGTGGCCCTCAAGCTGTTCCCCGGCCTGCTACCTTCCACCTACATGTCGTCCAACGACATTGAAAAGCGTGCCCGAAGCCTGCGAAAGACCCGAGGCTCTGTTTCCTCATTTCTCAAAGACACAGTCAACGAGTCCGGTCTCACTGCGCCCACCTCCATCACTCCCGAACAGCGACAGCAGTTTGTTGAATTTTTCGACAAGGTGCGAGCCCACGGCGAAAAGCCGTCGCGAGAACTGCTGATTTCCGTGGCCCAGATGTTCAAGGACGATCTGGTGCTGGATAACCTGTCTCGACCCCAGTTGGTGGCCATGGCCAAGTACATGAACCTGCAGCACTTTGGAACCAACCTGATGCTGCGATACTCCATTCGATACAAGATGCGACAGATCAAGATGGACGACCGGCAGATTTACGCCGAGGGCGTCGATTCTCTGTCTCTCACTGAACTGCAGATTGCCTGTGCTTCTCGAGGAATCAAGACCCATGCTCTGTCCAAGGCTCGACTGGCCGAAGATCTCGACAACTGGCTGGAACTGCGGCTCAGACAAAAGGTGCCTTCTACTCTGCTCATTCTGTCGTCTGCTTTCACCTACGGAGAAGCTGATGACCTCAACACGCACTACGATGCTCTGGAGGCTGTGCTTTCAGCTATTCCCGAAGAGCTGTTCCACGAGGCCGACCTCGAGTACGCCCACGCCACCGACCAGGCCACCAACAAGCAGCGGCTGGAGGTTGTGCGAGAACAGCAGGAGCTGATTCAGGAGGAAAACCAGCAGGAGGAGGAGTCTGGGCACATTATCCAGGTCAAGGATGACCTCAATCTCGACGAGGAGGAGGCCAAGAAGGAGGAGGCTCGAGGCGAGGCTCAGAGAGTCGAAACCGAGCGAGCAAAGGAGTTTTTTGACATGTCTCCTCCAGACGTCAAGGATAAGACAAAGTCCGACAAGGCCTAAACATAGTATATATAATTGATAGATTGTAACACTTGACAAAGAATGAGCGGTACCAGTACATGTTATGAGCAGTACATATTATGAGCACTACACATAATCACTGTTATGAGTAGTTGACTGATATTACACCTGTTATGAGCACTCAATTGACGTTGTTATGAGTACACTTGTAGTCAACTAAGATTACTGTTATGAGCAATACACAATTGACATTGTTATGAGTAGTTAGGCTAAGATTACTGTTATGAGCAGTATTCATAGTTGTACTCGTAGTCACTGTAGAGCAAAGTACTGACAGAATCTCCTCGAGTAGGGGATGATTTGATGACTCATTTTTTAGATTAACGGATGATTTGATAACTCATTTTTTGCCATTGGCTCTACTTGTGGACTTGGTATTGTACTTATATCTGAGACTGAACGTCAAGTTGGGTAATATTGACAACATCTCGAGTCATGCTCATTACTAATAGATTCTGGCCCAGTTTGGTATCATGGACCATTATAGCTTATCAGTGTTTTTTAAACTAATGCTACCATCTGGAACAGATCTGAGACTAATTGAAACAGACTAATTGAAACAGACTAATTGTAACAGTGGATATACTACGAGTACTGTATCTCCAGATCTTAGGATATTCGAATCACAGTTTCTCCCCCAGACTTGTCTTCCTTCCAGGTTAGTACTCGTAGTTCTCTCTTCTTATAGATATTTGCTTCTTTTATCTTCTTGTCTTTTTATTGAAAAAAGTGAGTCTCTAACTAGTGAATACTGATCTCCATATATCTACATTCTCTCTAGTCTCGATTTACACCTTCAGAGTATTGAAAACCGATGAGATTCAACATAGAGGTCATGTTCAGTCTGACACTTTCAGATATCCATTTTCAGTATAAAACACTGGAAAAGTGATAAGTAGTCACCCCGGTTTTCATTCAGATTCTGAATTTGTACTGAGTCGAAATCTGGGGTTTTTTTTTTTCGTTTTTACTTCTTTATTTTGTATTTTATTCTTTCTTTTTATACATTCATGTTCTCCATATGCTCATCCCTGTACAGTCCAAGTAAAGTCCAAGTATCTAGATGACTCAATTGTTACTCCACGTTCTCAATCTCTACATTCTGAATTATACTGATCGCACTGTAAGCGATTAAACAGTTTTACGACTACAACTTCATACCAGATACTCCTCTTCTAGAGGTCGAATTTTTGTTCTTTCTAAAACTAATATCTTAATTTATACATGTTCTCTAAACCAATACCATCCTCCATTATCGTGGTCCAAATAAACTCCGATCCCACTCCAATCCTACCATATCCACATGCAAGCAGCAAGTCAAATCATCACCTTCCAAACCCAACCACCACCATGAGTGCCAGACTAACGGTGCAAAAATGCATGGAAAACATTGTCAAGAGCAACCCGTACAGCAACGCGTTGATTTCGACGGCTGAAAACCCCGCCGTGGCCCAATCCGGAGCCCTAGCTGGAATCGCGCTGGCTGTCAAGGACAACATTTGCACAGACCAAATGTACACCACCTGTGCCTCGGGCATTCTGGAAAAGTTCACGTCGCCGTTCGATGCGACGGTCGTCGAGCTGCTGAAAAAAGAGGGCGTTTCCATCGTCGGAAAGGCCAATCTCGACGAGTTTGGTATGGGTTCAGACAACCAAAACTCGTGGTTTGGACCTGTGTTCAACCCCCTGTATCCTGACGAACCACACACTCCTGGAGGCTCGTCTGGAGGCTCTGCTGCGGCTGTTGCAGCGGATATGTGTCACTTTGCTCTCGGTACAGACACTGGAGGAAGTGTACGATATCCTGCAGCTCAATGTTCCGTCATTGGACTCAAACCGTCGTACGGACTCATCTCCAGACACGGAGTCATTGCATACGCCCAGTCGTTGGACACGGTGGGCATCCTGTCCAAGGACATTGATCTGGTGGAAAAGGTGTTCAACATTGTCAACCAGTACGATCCCCTGGACCCTACCAGTTTGACGCCCCACAAAAGAGCCAAACTGAAGCCCCCCAAGCCGCACAGAAAGCTCACGTTCGGTCTCGTCAAAGAGTACAACATCAAGGGTATCTCCGACAACGTCAAAATGGCGTGGTCACAGATTATGGACGAGCTGATTAAAATGGGACATGAGGTCGTAACCTGTTCCATTCCGGCCATCAAGAACGCTCTCCCTGCTTACTACGCAATTGCACCTGCCGAAGCATCTTCCAACTTTGCACGATTCGACGGCATCAGATACGGCTCCAGAGCGCCTGAAGACCGAGAAGACGGCACTCTCTACGCTCCTACGCGTCAGGAGTACTTTGGAAACGAAGTCAAGCGCCGAATGTGGCTGGGAACGTGGAACCTGTCCACCGACGCCTTCAACCACGACTACATCCGGTCGCAGAAGATTCGACGCATCCTGCAGGAGGACTTTGACGAGGTCTTCAACCGACCCAACGTTCTGTCTGGAAACGAAGGCCAAAAGGCCCACGACGAACCTGGAGTCGATTTCATCATTGCCCCGACATCTAACTGTGCTCCTTACCCTCTTGCCAAACTCAAGGACTCTGCTCCAGTTGACACTTATCTGAACGATGTGCTCACGGTGCCTGCTTCTCTCACCGGTATTCCGTCCCTCAACATTCCCTGGAAAACCGAGCAGGGAAACGTCGGAATGCAGATCATGGGCCAGTACGGCGACGACCTGGGCGTCCTCAAGGTCGGACGACTGCTCCTCGACAAGTGCAAGGAGCTCCAGCAGGATTAGTGTATATAGAGTAGATAGATGAAGATAGATTGTTAGATACAGGTAATGTTTAATAGGATGTTACAAGTACTGTACAAGTATATGGGATCTGCAGCCACTGCCCTTGGGTTAAATAATGTAGAGTGATTCATTAATGATTTACAGCTTGTTTTTATCGTAGATGGATGTGATTGTAGGAATAAAATAAAAAAAGATAGATGTATCGTTAGAAGTACAGGTAGGTAGATATCTCCTAAACATGAACAGATATGACCCAGTGAACTCATGGTCAAGTCTCTGGGAGTCTGTGAGTGTTTCTGAGAGTTGAGGACAGTTCTATGAATGTAAACGAGATGTTTCAGCTTCAAGGGTAGCAATGACATAGAAGGAGAGCAATAAACGGTATCAAAGGAATTTACTCAACCTGGTAAACACGCCAATCAACTCCTCGCAAGTATGTAAGTATTTACCTGAGAGATACCTAGGTAGACAGTTTCGAGGTGTAAGGCAGTGTGGTGGCTAAAAGTGAGAGAAAAGATGTAGGGGATTTAAATGTGGTACCAAACGATTCTCTACAATCGTGAGAATAGAATGGTTAAGTCTGTTTGGATACGAGGGTATTATTGGAGGAGTTAAGTACTGATGTGTTGTTACAGTAGAGTAGAGACTTGGGCTAAAAGATGGAGAAAGGCCGTAGGAGATAGTAGAAGGGTATCGTTGGAATCTCCTTGAATGTGCAAATGGATCCATCAAGTCTCCAAAACATTCGGAACATTTCTGAGCGAGTTAGTAACACATGTCCATCTTGCTGGATGTGCAATCGCTATCAAAAAAGAGAAACGCCAGGTATCGGAAGAAATACGAGCAAATCCGTATTTCCTATTAAATAGTATCCTACTGGGGACTTCCCGTACTTCTATGAGTATTTTTGGTGGAGTTAGGTGCAGTTGTTTTGTGATGTAGAGTGGGGCAGTAAGTGAAAAGATGAGAAAAGGTCACAATCAGATTTTTCAGGGTATCATTCTCTTCTCTGTACTCCGATAAACACGACGGTCAAGTCCCCATAGTGATGTGAGTAATCTTGCAAAAGTTGGAGGGGCAGTTCTATAAATGGTTCACTTGAGGGTTTGGTTCGAAACTACAAGAGGACGTAAAGGGGAAAATAAATATGTTATAAACTGATCGTATACCCGTCTTAGAGAGTGATCGATCATCTTGGTACAGCAATTCAGTTATTTTTGAAAGAGATGGGAGGACATTGGTGAAGGCGCTATACTGGACATGTGGCTATTAGAATCTTTATAGAGGTAGTAATAGAGACTTCAACGGTACCAAACGAATCCCCTTTGTCCGACGAATACGATGAACTAATCTCTCCGTCAGTTCTATTGTTTTTGACAAACTTGAGTGCATACACACCTATTGTAGATATATTACACATCTTTTGAGGTAAAATAAATAAACTGATTATAAATGATTTACAACAACATTGTAGATATACACATCTATTGTAAATACACATAGACCGTACCGGTCTATCCCTACTATCTCTTTACAAGTCATTATTCATTATTATAATCTATCATTCCTGAAAGGCGTTTACAATCTCATCCAGCTGGGCGGTGATGGCGTTGATGATCACGTTTCGGTCCCACGACGCCCGGTGCGCCCAGATAATGTCGATAATCGCGGCGTACACCTGCTCGAGCTCCTCGATGGTGAGCTCTGCGGTGTTGCTGGCCAGGAAATCGACAACGTCCTGGGCCTCCTTGGCATCGACAATGAGCGGAGGATCGGGCGACGGAGGAGGAGACGGCGTGGCTTCCACAGGAGGGGCAATTTCGGCCACAGTCTTTTCTTCGACCGTTCCGTTGGTGTGTCCGTTGACTGTAGCGGTAGTCTCGGTGACCTCAGCAACCTCAGTGACAACAGGCTCACTTTGAGCAGTCTCAGTCACAGCAACTGGCTCAACAACAGGTTCAGCCACCACAACAGGCTCAACCACAGGCTCAGCTGTTACAACAGCCTGTACTGGCACCTCAGGCTCCACATCAGCCATCTCCTCATCCTTCACCTCCCCATCCTTCACCTCACCAACCTCCACAACTCCCTCTCCATCAACCTGCATCTGACTGGCATCTGGATCTCCATCGTCTCCATCCACCTCTCTTTCCTGAACCTCGGCAGCAAGACGCTGCTCGGCCTCATACTGCTCAGCGGCAGCCTGGGCCTCTGCAGCCTCCACACGAGCCTGCTCCACCTTCCACTTTTCCTGGGCCTCAACCTCCCGCTGCCGCATCTTCTTGCAGTCGGCAACAAACTGCTGGTCAATGCTCATCTCCTCAATGGCCACCTGAGCATTGGCAAACATTTCCGACGCCTTGTTTTTTCGCTCTCGGTCGCCAGAAGTGATGGAGTCCAGATAAATGTACTCAATGTCCTTGAGAAACTGCTTGAGCTCCGAGTAGAAGCCGTTCCACACCCGGTCCTCAATCACGTCCAGGTCGTAGTTGTAGTACTTCTTGCCCGTCGACACCTGCAGAATCATGTCGTCGTCAGTCCGTCGGAAATCGTGCAAAGCAGCAGCCTGAGGATCGAGATCAGGCTCAAACAAATGAGCCACGTGAATGTCGTCGATCGGAGGCTTGCGGAACCGCTTGTACCGGTTCTTGAACAGCTCCATCAGTCCACTCAGCTTCACCTTGATCACATTCTTGAGCTGCATGTCCTTCTTCTGCTGCGTCTTGACGTCAGAAGCAGTCAGCTCCTTGGGAGGAGGAGGAGGAGCAACAGGCAGAATGGGCAGCTTGCGCTTCTTCCTGGTGGCAGGATCAGGGTAGTCAGTCGGCTTGGCCACAATGTACTGCTCCACACCCTCAAAGTACTTTCGTCGCTCGGCCAGAGACGGCTTCTGAATGGGATACAGACGAGATGCAGCCACACCGAAAAACGACTTGAGGTCGCCGGGAAGCTCGTCGTACGGCATTTCGGAAATACCGAGCACCAAAAGCTCCGTCTGGCTCTGAGCCTGCCGCATCAGAGTGTAGAAGATGGACAAGGCCTGAGAAGACAGCGTGGTGGGCCAGAACTCAATGTTGGGAATGTACAACACCGACTGGGCATGCCGTCTGCTCTCGGTGATGATCTGGGCAAGTGTAGCCTCCACAGTTCGACTGCTATCAGCGTACAAAGAGCCCAAGTCCAGCTGCTGAATGTGGAAACCCTCAAGATGGTGCAAAAGAGCACTGCCAATGTACTGCTGGCCCATTCCCGTATCTCCGGTGATGAGCAGCTTGGGTCGACACGTTCGCGACTTTTCAAACAGCTTCTGTCGCTGGATTCGCGCAAATCCGCCGTCTTCGTCGGGAAACTCTTCGAAAAGCGCTTCTTCCAACGCAGTCAGTTTCTTCTTTCGAGGCACAATCGAGTCCAGCCGGTCCTTGAGCTCGTCCACGGTCTTTTGAAGCAAAGGCGCAATCGTGGGAGGAAGAGGAGTAGCTCCAGAAGAAGACGATCGAGCTGAAGAAGGCACAATCTTGTCGACCGCAAGAAGAATGTCTGCGGCCCGAACATTGATGGTCGCAGGATCAATGGTCAGCTTCGCATGCGAAGAATAAATCTGCGGATACGTTCGCTGGATGGCGTTGATGGCAGACTCGGTACACAGAGTCTTGAGATCGGCTCCTCCATACCCCTTGGTCATGCCAGCCACATGGTCCACAAACTTGGGCTCCAGGGGAGGCGACCACTTGTTGGTGTGGATGCCAATAATCGCTTTTCGGGCCTCCTTGTCGGGAAGAGGAAAGTAAAACTCTCGATCAAAACGTCCAGGACGTCGAAGAGCAGGATCCACAGAATCGGGACGGTTAGTGGCACCAATAACAATCACCTGGCCTCGGTTGTCCATACCGTCCATGAGCGCGAGAATCGTGGACACAATGGACGCGTGGATCTGCTCCTGCTTGGACGACCGCACCGGGGCGAGACCGTCAATCTCGTCAAAGAAGATGATACTGGGCTGCTGGTTCTTGGCCTCCTCAAACAGCAGCCGCAGCTGTCGCTCAGCTTCTCCAACCCACTTGGACAGACAATCGGCACCCTTTCGCATGAAAAAGGTAATGTTTCTGCCCTCGGTGGAACACGAGGCAGCGAGGGCACGGGCCAACAGCGTCTTTCCGGTTCCAGGAGGACCGTGGAACAACACTCCTCGAGGAGGTGTCGTGTTGAACCGCTTGAAAATCTCGGGATACATCATCGGCAACATGACCATCTCCTTGAGCTGGTTGATGTGGTTATCCAGACCGCCAACGTGCGTGAAATCAATGTTCATATCGACTCCCAGGGGATCGGTGTCAGCCACAGCATTCTTCTTTTTGGCGATTCCAGGAGCACCCTGAATACCCTTGATCTTCTCGTCGTCGCTGGAATCGTCGTCGTCAGCTCCTCCGACCGCTGTAAGACCAGGAACGTTGGTTCCAAACAACGGCATGACGTCTCCGCCTCCAAAAGGACCCACGGTGGGAATAAGACGTCGAAGAGCATTGTTGTTGCCCCCACGACGACGTGTAGGAGCAGCAGCACCGGCCTCGTCGGCGTTGAAAGGCTCGTCAACAGTCGGAGGAGGCAGAATCTGGTAATTGACTGCTTTTCTGGCCCGAAGCGTCTTCTTTCTGATCGGAGGAGGATCGTTTCTTCGCAGTTCCGCAAGCTCAACCGCCAACGAAAGACGTTTATCGTCGTCATCATCGTCGTCAGCAGTCGCAATGGGAATCCGTTCGCGTCGACCCAGTCCTCTGTGTCTGTTGGAACGTCGTACGGGCTGCACGTCTTCGTCGTCCTCGACAAAGTTGTTGATGGGATCCTCGTCTCGTTCAGAAACACCTGAATCGTTGGATCCCTCGTTGTCCGACGAGTTGTCGCTGGCGCTGTACTCCTCGTCGTCGTCCGGGACCTGGGATCGGGAGCGTCGCGGTCTCTTTTCTCCTGTCGCGTGATGGGCACGCTTTCGGCTCTTCTTTTTTCGGGCCCGCGATCCGAAATTCACGTCATCCGAATCAGATGCCGGCGAGGGCGATCCGTCCGAGTCGTGTTTCACCTCGATTTCGAAATCCGAGTCGTCCTCCACTTTTCGTCGTTTTCCAATTGCTGAGTTAGTATGTATAGAGAGGCAAATTGGTCATGACATAACCCCAGTCATCACCCCAGTCATAACCCAGGCAGTCATAACCCCAGACGGTCATAAGTCATAGGTCATAACCCCAGTCAGTCATAACCCCATCCCAGTCATAACCCCAGTCACCCACTCACCTCCGTTCTCCACCATCTGCGCGAGACGCGACCCGATGGCCAGCGTGACCGGCACGGACTTACCATTTTCGCTGGAGGCCGCTCGGCCGCGTTTCCGAGGACCGTCCGAGTCGGCCTGCTCGTCGTCGTCGTCGAAAGCCAGCTGCGCGTGCAACTCGGCATTGTCGTCGTTGTCGCTGTCTTTTTGAGGCCGAATTTCGTCTTCCGAGCTGCTGGGCTCGACGTAGTTTTTGTTGATGGCTGCCTTGCGGGTTGGCGGAGTGAGATCAAAGTCGTCTTCGCTGGACGAGTCTTCGCCTCTTCGACGCCACACGGTCCGCGGCGTAGACATTGTGATGGGGTGGTGAAGAAGTAGAGTTTGTTTGGTTGCTGAAATGTGAGGTGTTGAGTTGGCCCACTACAAGACGTATCTTAATGTAGGTATAGAGACTACAAGTATAAGATCACCAAATGGAGGAAAGAAGAGAACCATATTGGAGCTCGGGAAACGGGGAATGAAGGAGAAGACGTCTCCAAGCTGTTGTTTCCGCCACTCTGAAATCTTTGGCGTCTTTCTTTTCCCGATTTTCGACTTTCTGGTGGTTCTATATACTCCGTCCTGATTTCTGTCGCGTCTACTGCATCTATATCGCGACCATTTTGCGTCCTTCATTTTCCTCGTTTGGTGTTTTGTTTTTCGTGTTCTGTTTAATGTGTTAAAGAGCCTTTTTGAGCCTTTTTTGAGCCTGTTTTCTCGCTTGCTCACTACAGCGTTTTTTAGCCCTATCAAGTCCCAACAGGCTGAGTACGAACCCTCAAACGTACTCCTCCCCAGTTTATGCGCATCGGTTCGAATTCAACCATGCACACTTTTATGCCAACCTAATTTCACCGAACTTAGTGGAACATCTAGATCAACCAGATCACCAAATCACCAAATCACCAACCACTCTACAAGTACAACCACATGATCGACCACTTTGTCGCATTCACAAAAGGAGGCATTGTCAAATGGCAATACTCTCCGCCCTCAGCAGCCACCGTCACACATATCGTCAACGACCTGATATCCGACGTGTTCATCGAGGAGTCGTATCCCGTCCAGGACTCCACCTATACCAAGGACATCTACACTGCTAGATGGACCGTTGCTAACGACCAGGGCCTGGTGTTTGTGTGCATCTACAAGACGCTGCT
This sequence comes from Yarrowia sp. E02, assembly GCA_017639365.1. NCBI lineage: Eukaryota > Fungi > Ascomycota > Dipodascomycetes > Dipodascales > Yarrowia > Yarrowia sp. E02. The sequence continues at coordinate 1,243,394 of JAAQQX010000003.1, read as the reverse complement.
GCATTTGCCCTGGGTGGGTCAGCTGGTGGCTCAGGCTCGACAACTGTTTCCGCAGTTGGACGACAACGAGTTTGAAGCATGGTTTGCCACAAAGCTGGCGTCGTTGGAGGCTGAGAGCGTCAAGCCGGAGCCTGCTGTTGCTGCCAAGGTGCCTGCTGTCGAAAAAATCGAGTCTGCGGTCGTTTTGGCTGACACAGACTCTGCTGCAAGTGGAACTTCTACGCCTACAGGCAAGACTCGTCGTCGGGGCAAAAAGGGCAAGAAAGACGACAGCTTGGTGGAAAAGAAAAAGAAGGGCGTCATGCGCAAATGGGGCGAAGACGGCCAGGCTCTCGACGTTGGTTCTGACGATGATGCTGACCTAGACTTCTCTTCAGGACCTTCAGGAGCAGCAGCAGTCGTGGAAGACGTGGATATGAGCAACTACGGAGGTGCCAACAAGCAGGGCGACTTTGTGCTCAAGCAGCTGGGCGAGGACGAGGGGCCTATTGCGTCCAAATCGCGGTTCGGGTTCCTCAAAAACATTATGGGAGGAAAAACAATCACCCAGGAAGACATGGACAAGGTGACGGCCAAGGTCGAGGAGCAGCTCATGAAGAAGAACGTGGCCAAGGAGGTGGCCGTTCATCTGTGCGAACAGGTGTCTCGGTCTCTGGTTGGCTGTACTACCAATTCTTGGACTACCGTTGAGCAGACTGTCCAGCAGGCTATGGCTGATGCTCTGAGAAAGATTCTGACACCCTCAGCCTCGCTGGATCTGCTCCACGAGGTCCAGCGACACAAAAAACTGGGTGGTGGAAGACCCTACGTCATTTCTGTCGTCGGAGTCAACGGAGTCGGCAAGTCCACCAACCTGTCGAAAATCGGCTTCTGGCTGCTGCAAAACAAGATGCGACTACTGGTGGCAGCGTGTGATACCTTCCGATCCGGAGCCGTTGAACAGCTGGGCGTCCATGTCAACAGACTCAGTGAACTGGCTGGACGACAGGGAACAGGAGAGGTGGAGCTGTTTGCCCAGGGCTACGGAAAAGACCCTGCCCACACGGCCGAAAAGGCGGTGGAGTACGGCGAGAAGCACGGCTTTGACGTGGTGCTTATCGACACTGCTGGCCGACGTCACAGCGATAAGCGGCTGATGGGCGATCTGGAAAAGTTTGCCAAGCGAGCTCGACCCAACAAAATCATCATGGTTGGCGAGGCTTTGGTTGGAACGGATTCTGTTCAACAGGCTCGAAACTTCAACGACGCCTTTGGCAAGGATCGAAATCTGGACTTTTTCCTCATTTCGAAATGCGACACGGTGGGCGACATGATTGGCTCCATTGTCAACATGACGTATGCCACTAATATTCCGGTGCTGTTTGTCGGTACCGGGCAGCATTACACCGATCTACGGACCCTGTCTGTTGACTGGGCAGTGAGATTGTTGACTCAGTAATTAGACCCAGGTTAGTATGTAATTAATGTGACCAAAGTCTGAATGACTTGGTTTGAGCGTTGGGGATGAGGGGCATCGAGGGGCACCATGTGAAAGGGTGACTGGTCTAGACTATGCTGACCAAGCTGACGTGAGGTTAGAGAGATGGGCGAGGTTAGACGAACAGGCAGAGAACTACTAGGTACAGGACTTCTTCAAAGATGCTGTACAGTACGTACATATACGGTATACAGTCAAGGAGATCATTTCCATACCGAGGCTGCTTCTTTTTTTATCCCAGAAACACTTCAGGCATGTGTTTGACCTGGACTTTTCTTCTCAGTCGTGCCTGACCCCACTGTGCGTCTGGTTCCACTTTTTGCTCAACAAAGCTCGTACTCATCGATGACACTTCAGGCGGTCCGATTTAGAAGCGTCTCATCTCCGAGTGTCTTAGAGTGGGATGAGGGTACCTAAAAAATAACACCCAGTGTCTACTGTAAAAGTAGAGGCATAAGTACGAGTACCCAGACCACTCAAGTTAGAGGTATATAGACACAGTAAAAACCTCCCCAGAGTCATATTAAAAAAGTAGCAAGTTCTGGGAAGTTGAAAATGAACTCCCTTGACCTCCTCGGATCTTCAAACCACTTTACACTTTACAACTCGTACCAGCTTGTTATCATTATCGTGTCGACCCACCTGCATATGCATTGATACGAGACAAGAACAGGGTGGGGAAATGAGAGACAAAGATTGAAGAGCTGAATCCGGATTTGGAGATATTGAGGGTGTTATTGGTCATTAAGAGGTGTAGAGCACTATCATCAATAATCAGGACCTCAATACAGAACCTCCATAGAACCTCAATAAGTACTGCGTCACCTGGAGGTTCTGTTTCTGGAGTTTTGGTTGTTGTATATCTCCTGTGGTTTCCTCGACTACGACGTATTCCATATTATGACGTATTCCACCTTTCTTCTATTGCTGTTTGTCTCGAGTTATTAGTGTCTCTCATGTCTCGACTTTTAGTCTCTTATTATGGCTCACCCAACACTGTCTCTATTTCTATAGCTAAGGTGAAACAGTTTAAAAAGCGGGGAAGAATCGAAACAGGAGAGAGATGGTGTTGTACGAGTTCGAGTTCGAGTTCGAGTTCTCAACAGTTTCAACTAATCATGTAACGTCTTGGTGCTAAGATGAGGGGAAGTCTTATACGGTAGTGGCTGGTAGTAGTAGTCTGATAGCCTAGTCTGATAGTAGTCTGATAGCTCTAGTCTGATATCTCTTAGTCTGTGTACTTAGCGTCTGATACTGTTCAGCCGTACATGTTAGCGGGGTATGGACTAAATGTCAGAATTACTACGATAATTTCCAATTTCCAATTTTTATTTTTCCTCAATTTTTCTCCCTCTCGTGTGGCAGGTTGTATTCTTGTATTCAGCTAAGGTTAACCTCAGTGGGCTACAAGGTCTTGTGAACAAGGGCTGCGGTGGAATGAACGCAAACCATGCATGGTGGCAGAGCGGGGTGTGGATGGAAAAGTCTATGAGCAAAAAAGCGCACAACGAGACAGTAGACAAGCGGTCCATACAGGTTATCTGACCTCGAGATGCGCAGGAACGACCCCTCGTGGCGGGGCAGAATGTGATATTCGTGATTTGAAACGATTTGAGAGGTTTAGAACTCCTTCTGTTGGTGATGTAGACTGTTGAGTGTTTAGGTCTACAGACAAGGTCACGGGCCATGTGAGGATCGACGTTCGATGCAGCAAGGGTGGGTCGTAGGATGAAGTGGCAAATTTGGTAGTGCGGTGTACAGTGGTCGGTTAGTGGTACAAACAGTCTGTGTAGAGATATATCAGTATCTAGACAGTATTGTGTCTGGTATATACTTATATCTCCCTATTATACAAGTTCATTTCAAGGAACTGGTTTTATTTTCCGTTTTCCGTTTTCCAAATCGCAATACCTAAATTCCGTTAATACCGAGATCCACTGACCTAAACTCCTCCAAACTCAGCCTCCCAACGCTCAACTCTAGAAAAATAATGAAGATCAAGTGACTATACCAGGAGGTGAATGTGGTCATTAACCCGGTCATTAGTCTGGTCATTTTTTAAGCGCCATTTTTTGACGCCATTACGTATCCACAACTGTCACCTAGCACTAGTCCCTCCAGTCACAGCCCTACATACGATAAGCCCTTGTTCGGCGACTCTCTGCAGCTGGGAGCAGGGGTCTATAAGTTGGAAAAAGGAATAATGACGGAAATAGAACTAGTCGAGGGACAAGCAGTCAGAGGGACAAACAGTCAGAGGGACAAACCAGACAGTACAATAAATAGAAAAATACCAAATCCATTTTTAACACCAATCTCCTCTTCTCCACGTATTACAAATCACCTCCCTCTCTCTCCTTCTCCACAGATCATCCCCGCTTAATCTCGAAAGATGGGCGCTGGGCTCGCTTGCTTTAGGAAGTTTTTTACGTCCATCATTGTCTCAGCGTCCTGTCTCACCGCCCCGCTTGGTGGCATGCAGTAGCGGCGAAAGTAAGTTCAATGAGTATAGGGGTGGAGGGGGAGGTAGAAGGGGGTAAAGGGGGTGAGTAAAAGGGGGATAAAGGGGTTATAAACAATGCTGGTACTCTTTTGGTTCGATTTCTGTTTTTCCCCTTCTTTTTCCGTTCTTTTCCGCTCTTTTGGAGCCCTGTTACCACCACACTTGTCTGTCTTAACTCTCTCTCACTCTAGCTGTTTTGCGGGGGAATCTAAGACAAACAAGGACGACAAGAAAGACTAGCGAGACAAGCAAAGCTGAACCTAGAGACCCAAATTGTATTCCGCTTACGCATAAGCAGAAGACCTCCAACCTCAAGACCTGTATATATACTGTAGCACCTCCCCGAAGAAGCTGTTCTTCCAGGTCAAACCAAGACTACCAACCAACACAAACACTTCTCCAACTCCAACATGTCCATGACAATGACCTACAGCCAGTCTGTCTCTGGCGGAACTCCGTACATTGTCAACAAGCAATATATCGGCGCTATCGGCATTTGCCATGCCACCGGAGGGTCCACAAACACCTACGTCAACAACCTCCTTCATCGATGCAATTACATGCCTGGCAAAGAGACCAACGGCTTCAAAATCCACTACGACAACGACACGTCTTTGTATGTCTTCCATGGTTCAGCTGTCAACCTAGCTTCGTACTGCGAACACATGGTTGTTTTGTGCGAGGGAGATATGAGCTCCAAGGTACTTGCTTTGGCGAAACTCTTTGTCTTCTTCAAGGTCGAGTCCATCACCTGGGTGTGTGAGCCTTCGGACCTCGAAAACGTGCGACGATTTGTCAACGAGCATCTCGAGGGCAAGACCAAGCTCCAGAGCCACTTCTCGTACCCTACCGAGTACGTGGGACCTCTGTACAAGATTTCTGCTGGCGAACAGGCCAAGAAAAACCTGCGAAAACGTCTCATGCCTTCTTTTGGCCAGGATCCCCGTTTCGACATCATTTCCGTCAAGCCAGGCAACCTCGTTTTTGGTAGAGTCTCCCAGGGCTCCATCAAGACGGGAGACAAGATCTTCATGGGCCGACACGGACCTCCAGTGTGTTTCCACGTGGAGTCTATCTCTGGAGGAAAGACTACTCTCGTTGCAAACGAGTTTGCCGAACTCCAGGTCAACTGTCCTGTCACTCTCAAACCCGGAGATCTCGTGGAACCCTTCAAGGCTCCTCTCAGAGACATTCCGTACATGGAATGGGGCCATACCAAGCAGAGATACGACACCATTTACTTGCATCGAGGAGCAGCCACCGTTCCTCTTCTGGTCGACCAGATGAACCGACAGGTCACGTTCCAGAACGACAAACAGGCCCTGCTCATGTCTGCTCTCGGCAGATACTGTCTCAGTCTGGATAAAGAGGGTCTGGTGGCAGTCACTCGAATGTCTGCGGGAGCTGGCTACAGTGAGCATGACTAGAGCTTGTATTTAGTGGTATTTAGTATTTATTGTATTTATTGTTAACAACAACAACAACAGGCGTTTGGCTGGTTGTAGTACTGGTGCGAGATATATAGTATGATGTACAACTTGTAGTTGTCTTGTAGTCGTATTGAAGCCATACTTGTACTCATACTTGTAGACACTTGTAGACTAAGTATGAACGCAGATCTAGTCACAATGTTAGATATATAAATATTTAATCTCTAACAAGTCTCTGAAGGAGAAAGAGTCGTGTTTGAATGTTCTTCCTACAGCAATGGAGTATTAAGGAAAAAGAGTATTAGAACTTGTTTTACGCTGTAATCAGTTACATCTCACTGTTCAACTGACACAATATTGTACTCCTAAAACAATTGATACAGGCTAAAGAATGGATTGGTTTGTTGTTGGACTGAGTATCACTTCCTTGAATACGTGCCATTTCTTTTTCTCATGTTTCTACTCTCTCCTGTCTCAACAGTTTAACTTAGCAAAGAGCAAGAGACTATTCTTGAACGCAGTATACTGAGGCTCACTTTAATGATGTCTTTCACTCTTACTCTAGTCTTCCAAATACTCAACATACCAGATCCTCTACAACTATCCAGTTTTCAATTCTAGCGATATTCTTTCCTTTCTGTTCTACTGAAATACATTCGCTTTTCTTTTTTTATTCTTTTCTTTTCTTTTTATTCCTTCTATTCTCCTTCCTCATTCCTCCGCCTCCTTACTTGAATTGCTCCGCCCAAGGTATCAAAATACCCCACATTGTCTCAGATCGAAACAGCCAACCTCAACCTAAGTTAAGCAGCTATTTGCCACTGTCACTGAGACAGAGTGGTACAAATACGGACATAGATACGGACACAAATACAATATCATGTCACGTGACATATCATACCAATCACACTTCTATGATACCCCCCAAATCAACCCTCATATCGTCTTTTCTTTTTTCTCATTCCTTTTTTCTCATCCTTAAACAAGTCCCTATACCTCAACGCCCAAACTATACCAGCTATGATCGACAAAGCTAAAAATGAAACAACTCCAACCGTTGGGGCACTTGGAACATGAGGCGGGGTTCCAGAAGTCAGCAGACATGCTCAACAATCATCTTACCGCCCTCTCTCACATTTGTGTCCCAGAAACCTGCCGTAACAGGAACTTTTAGTTATGCGGGGTAACGGCTACATGGAGCTTATTTTCGACATGCAAAATGACGTCACCGGATTTTGGAAATTTGAATCGCGATTTCGAAGACATTCCGAAAAGAAATCTCCGATTTTTATGTTCTCATTCTATTCTCCTTGCTTGGAATCACCCGATCCCGTTTTTCTCCTACCTCCAACAGCCCCAGATCGCCAGATAATTTCGGGGGTCACGTGATTTTTCGAAAAACCAGCTTCCAGAACCAGTAAAAAGTTTTTCGGCTTTCGACACGATCACGGCAGATTGGCCGAGTGGTTTAAGGCGGCAGACTTAAGATCTGCTGAACGCAAGTTCTCGTGGGTTCGAACCCCACATCTGTCATCATATTTTTGAGTTTACAGGAGTTCTAGAAATGGGGACAATTCACCTTGAAAGAGGTTCTATGTTTTTGCCGAGTTGCAGAGATGGATCTATCTGCTCTGTAATTGACGCTATGTTCGTTTACTGTTTGCTATTTATTTTTATTTTTATTTTTATTTTATTTTATTTCAATCACTTTAGGGGCTGAGCTTCCTCTGCACCAAGATTATATGCTGTAGTTAATAGCTGCCTAGTAAGGCAACGGAGACCGAGAACGGTCTCGTTCTCGCTCTCGGACACTGGACCGTCTTCCTCTTCTCTCGCTTCGTTCTCGAGATCTAGACCGAGACCGTTCTCTGTAGCTCTTTCGTCTACTTCGTCTGTCAGGACTTCTGGATCTCGATCTGGAGTCTGCTCTGTTGCATGGCGATCCTGATCCCTGACGTTCGGAAATGATTTCTGTGGTTCTCACTTCTTCATTCACAGAGTATCGTCTACTGGGATGACGTCCTCTTCTGGAGGGAGACCGTTCTCGAGCACTTCTAGACCGTCTGGCAGGGTCTCTAACCGGCGACTTTTCTCGGTTCTGTTGTCTTCGGTAGTTGTTTCCCCGCGGTCTGTCTCTGCCTCTGTCGTCGAGGTTTTTTGTGGTATCAAAGGCGTCTCTCATTCGGTCCATTTCCTGCTGTTTCGTGAGAGCAGCCTCATGGTAGTTTTTGCGCAGCGCTTCTCGGTCAGCAGACACAATGGTGGTTCGCACGTCGAGTTCACGCGCCATTTTGAGCGTCAGTTGCCGTCTCAAAGTGTTGACCTCCTCTTCAATCTCGTCCCCTCCCTTCTCTCCTTCCTCCTCCAGCTTGTCCTGCAGCTCCATGCATGCCACTTCGACTTTGCGTTTGCGTTCGTGTTCCAGCATTTCCACGTCTGCTGCCCGACCCGCGACATAGTCTCTGTCGAGTTTTGTTTTCGACCTCTTGTCCTGCTGGTCCGTCATTTCCTGATGTTCAAATTCGCCCTTACGGTTGCCATTGAAAGCACGATTGGAAATATTGCTCTGAATGTGGCCAGACGTGGCCGATCCACGTGGAGTGGTAAGCCCGATTCCGTTGTACGACATGGAATAGGTGTTGTGTGGTGTTGTGGAGAAGTGGAGTGATGAGTGAAGATGCTAGATTAATTTTGAGCTAGTGTTAACCATAGTTTAACTTTGGACATATGCACGATAGCACATGATGGCCTGACGAGTTTGGGAGCAAGCAGTGGGCCTCAAATAAAAAACTGGTTTGGTCAGATTGAGAAGAATAGCGCTGAAATTGAGGTCAGTTTGTGGTGGTATTGGTTGTATCGTTAGTTGTGGTGTAGATGGTGTATGGAGTGTAGATTGAGATGATACTTGATAAGAGTTAACTTTACTTGTCAATTCCAACCCTGTTTGTTGTATTGTGCATGTCCACCAACTAACATCCAACTAAACCCAAGTAAATTTGAATATGATGCAAAAAACGCTTTTACTCTTGCTGAATTGTGATGGAATGCCCTGCAGTTGGTCAGTTACTCATCCTCGATGGATTCTTCTGGTACTATTCAAGTCTTCCCTTACTTCTACTATAATATCGTGAACTTTCATAAATCTACTCTTTCACAAAACTGCCATAACTCATTCAGAAATACCCGCATTGTTGTGGCGACTTAATCATCGTATTCCTCAGAGACGTACCGTTCTTTTGGTACCATGTAAATACCTCCCACAGCATCTTTCTCAATTTCAACTTCAAACCCACACCCCCGATGATACTCGATACTACAACACTCCATTCAATTCCTCCAAAAATACTCCCACTGTCGCAGAGACTTGATCAACGTGTTCCCTAGAGCTGGAAGATTATATCTATACTAAATAAGTGTCTCCCACAATCTCTCAAACGTTTTTCCACCTCTACTCTCAATTCTACTAACTGCACAACTCCACACAACACTTTCAAAAATACGTAAATCACCATGGGTGCTTGATCATTATGTTCTTCATACTCGGTTAATGTAGATCATCCCCCTCACTCCTCGTCTACTATCACTTTCCAGGGTCTAGGACTGACTCTTTGAATTCTATCGTTTTATAGAACTCGCTCTAACTTCTCGAGAAATATTCTCATATCTATGGCGATTTGACTATTTTATTCCTCGGAGTCCGAGCGTTCTTTAGATACCCTTTATGTCTTACCTGTTTCCTCTTTACACGTTTTAGCACCTGTATCCATATGTACTGCTCTAACACTGAACTGGTGATTAAAAGACGGTGTGGGGTGCGAGGAGAGACGTGTAACGCACTATTAGAATTCTTTAGTTCCATAAACTGCTCTGGTCAAGTCCCCATGACGATTTAGGCATTTCTGACAAAGTTGGAGCCAGTTCTGAGAAAGAGCAAATTGAGGTTTCGGTTGCACAAGTAGATGGAATATGGCAGGAGTGACATAGAGGGTAAATCTAGAATCCTCTGGACTCAGGGAACAACTCTTTCAAGTGATATTAGCTGTGGAGGTGTTTTTGTAGGATTTGAAGGGAGTTCTGTGGCAATAAAATTTTGCGATATGTGTAAAAATGAGCAGTGTGAACAGTGGGAAGGGTAGAGGGGTGTATAGATAGTACTACAGGATTTAGATGGCTCCGATTAATATGACGGGCTAGTTTTCCACTCGGTACGAGTATTTCTAAGCGAGTTAGATATGTCATAGAGTCAAGTAGAACTAGAATGTCTGGTGTAGAAGTAGCGAAAAAGTAGCGGGAGAGACCCAAATGGTACCAAAGTGATTTCCCAATCTGGTGAGGATAGTAGTTTAATCCCAAAGATTCTTGGAGTATTTTCGGTGAAGCTGGAGGTAGTTGAATGGATCTGGAGAAGTGGATGTGAAAGTATAAAAAGAGGAAATGAGGTGGCAGCATATACATATAGGGTATGGTTCGAATATCCTAAACATGGAGAGTACGACTATCACTCGTTCGTAGTTATAAGGATATTTTGCTATGAGTTGTGGGCATTTATGTGTGAGTGTGGGGGAGGGACGTATAGGGTTCTGCCTCCAACTTGTTCATAAATGTTCATAGTGGTATGGGAAGTAAACCGCTGTATTCCCCGAACCTAGGAGATTCCAACCATGCCTTGAATGAACACCCTGTTATATTTTTGTCACTTTTGACACCGATCTTCGAAATTGTACTTTGTCATATATGTCCTACTTGTTCACCACTACAGTAACCATTATTGTGACGAGTATCTCGTTGGAATATGCAATACTCCACATCCTCATCAATGGACAATACTTTCAAGTACATGAATGAACTTGTTCTTCTCTCAATCAACCTATCTCCTATCTCGCACTGTATAGCCAGGATCACTTCATGTTTGATGATTCATAGTACTCTGACATGATCTTTCTATCTATTCAGGTCTTTCGCCGTCTTTTTATTTTCACGGCATCTACTCCGTTCGTTTCTGTAGTATCCACATTGTCTTACTTTCGATATTGGATATACGTAAGTCAATGAATTGTATGAGGAAAAAGAAAAAAAATAAGAAAAAGAAAAATACATGTAAAAACTACCTATAACAAACCGTCTCCTGTCATTTCTTCTTACTATTGAGCTCTCTAGCTACCTCTTGAACGAGTATTATAAGGTAGACTCACCTTCAGTCCTCCCTATCTTCTTAGTATCTTATTCTCTCCCCTCTACAAGTCTACTCAGTCTCGGTAAGCAATAAAAATAATAATTAGTTTCCCTCCATCTCCTACACATCAATATAGTCATCCTCCTCGTACGCTCTCCGACAGAACTCATGAGATAGCGCCTTCTCAGCCGAAAACCGATGGTGATGATCGAGCTTCATGGTGTTGCTGAGAAAGTCGATCACCACGGGATCTCGAGCCCACTCCTCGGGACATCCTGCCTGGAGCAGCACCCGTTCAAACGACAAGCCTGTGCTTCTTAGTTTGGGAATCTGCAGCTCCAAAAAGGCCCCGTGTAAAAGACCTGTCTGGTGCATGGCTTGGCGTCCAAAGATACTGCACAGTTCCACCAGAGCATCAGCGTCATCGTGAGACATGAAAAACGGCAGAGTCTTGCACAGAAACGACAACAGAATCACGCCTACAGACCACATGTCAATCTGTGTCGTCTGACAGGTGCATTTGAACAGCACTTCGGGTGCTCTAAAGCCTCGAGTTCCTGCTCGGTTGCTTCGACGACCAGATCGAGCGTCGTTCTTCTCGTACGAACCCTTGGGTTTGAGTTCCCAGGCAGACCCAAGAATCCGTTTCTGGTTCTCCTGCGAAACACAAACACACGGATTCGAGGTGGAAAACGACTGCACCTCGGCCAGTCCAAAGTCCACCAGAACTCCGTAGCGTCTGTGACGGTCGTACAGAAAGTTGGTCGGCTTGATATCTCGGTGAATGATGTCTTTGGAATGCACAAACTTGAGAGCCTGACACAACTGAGAGATGTAGATGCGGATATCAGCCTTGGAACCCGTCTTGTACAGAGACCGGAAGTCCTGGTGCTCAAAGTACGGCAACACAGCCAGAATCTGGTCCTCATGTCGCATAACCTTGAGCAAGGGCGAAATGTTGTCGTAGCCAGAAAGTGCGTCGAGAATCTTGATTTCGTTGAGAATTCGTTTGGGAGACGAAGTGACGTAAATTCGCTTGATGGCAACCAGAGGACCACGATGAATATCTGCATTGGACCGTTCCATCAGCCGCTGCCGTTTCTTGGCATTCAGAGGAGGCGACTTCCAGTAGTTTGAGGCAAAGGTTTGTTTCTTTCTTGACGCAAACTCGCGTTTCAACTCGTAGTGAATGTCTTCAGCGAGATACACGGACGAGAAAGTGCCTTCTCCGACCTTGTCCAGAAGACGGTAGTGGTCGGAAAGACCCTTGCACGACAACTCAAAGTTCTGCAGCTCCAGAGTCGTTTCGTGGGAGATTTTTCGACCTTGAGGACGTTTGGGAAGAGGTCGTTTTCGAGCCAGAGCTAGCCGAGCCTGGTCTACAGGGTCTTCTGGAAGTGCGTCTGAATGCGAAAGGTTGGGAATCGGCGTTAGTTGACGTGGAGGTTGGGAAGACGAGCGAACGGTTGAGACTAGGGACTCCGGAGGTTTCATGGAAAGAGCTGTTCGAGGAGTAGGTTGCAGGATGGCAGATGAGGCTGTGGAAGAAGTGGAAGAGGCTGTAGAAGTTTCTCGAGGAACCTCTCCAGGAATGAGTTTGGCTGTAGAAGGAGTTTTGGTGGCCACAGGAGTTTCGCCAAGAAGAGGTCTTTTTGCCGGAATGACTTCTCCGGGAATGGTTTTTTTGGCAGAAGAGGAAGAAGCAGAAACAGGTTTTTCACCAGGAATGAGGCGTTTCACTTCTCCTGGAATGAGTTTGGTTTCAGGTCCAGTCACTTCAGTGGATTCAGTAGTTGTTTCTGTCACTTCAGTCACTTCAGTAGTAGCAGGAACATTTGCTTCAGTCACAGCCTTATCTCGACTGAGTTTGGCATCCATGGGCTGAGCTGGAAACGCAGCCACTGGCGGTACTTTAGTTTCTGTAGTTTGTTCCTCCATTCCATGGTCTTCATCCTGTTCTTCCTCCTCCTCATGTATATCCTCCTCGTGAGTTTCTTCTCCGTCTCCGTCCATGTTGACATCTCCATCGACATCAACTTCGTCCACATCCACTCCATCCACATCCACATCCACTCCATTCTCTGGAGTAACTGAAGTGACTGTAACAGTAGTGTCTCCTGTTTCGTCTCTTTTAGCAGCAACAGCAGAAGATTCTCGTGACACTGTTGCCTGGGAAACCACCACCTCCTCGACCTCCTCAACCTCCTCCTCCTCAACCTCATCCACAGATGCAGAATGTGTGTTTGTATTGGTGTGGTTGGAAGTATGCTCAGTGACAGTAGTATCTCCACTAACATGCGTTTCCATGGTGACATCATGCGTCCTGTTCATGCTCACGTCATGCGTCCGGTCCATGCTCACGTTCATCATCGACACGTCTTCAGCCTCAGGTCTGGGAGTCTGGTACTGGGCTGTGTGGAACGACGTGTGAGATGGGGACTCGACACGAGAAGATGAACCATCTGGCGAACAGGAAACTTGTTCTGGGAGAGTCTGAGCATCCTGTGGCAGCTCATTAGGTGCCTGTCCTGCTTTTGGAGTTTCACAGTCTTCAGTGTGTGTTTCAGTGTGTGTTTCAGTCTGTTGAGGAGTACCTTCTTTAGGAGTATCTTGGTCTTTAGGAGTATCTTCCTGAGTAACTTCAAGAACCTCAGAAACCTCAGAAACCTCAGAAACCTCAGAAACTTCAGAAACCTCAGGAGTGACTCCAACGTCTTCCTCCTGGTACTCCTCTCCATTCGAAGTACTATCTTCAGCCTCCTCTGAAGTACCATTCATACTCTCTCCAGTAGCACTCTCCCCGTTACCCTCCCCAACTTCATCAGCAATAACAGCAAGAACACCCGCCTCAGACGCCTCCACATTCTGACTCTGCTGACTCTCGCCATCGCTTCCATTTGTACCCTCCACGTGTCCCTTGTCCAACTCTTCAGAAGCAAAGTAGTTCAGACTCTGGCCCATAGAACCGTAGTGGCTCTGAATAGGATAACTTCCAAGCATGGAATTCGTGTTGCTCGCGTGACTCCGACTGACGTGACTCAGCATCTGTCGCTCAAAGCCCCGAAAACACTCTTCCACCTCTGGAGTCACCTCTTCTGTCCGCAACTCGCCCACCTCCATGGACCCAGGTGCAAAGTTGATATCCATCTCCAGCAAATCGCTAAAGGTCGTGTCTTCGACCGCCAGCTGCGATTTGCTCACGCCACCGATGTAATCCGTGTTGAGCACCTCCTGCTCGCATTCCGAGTCCGGAATGACCGTTTCTTCGTTGATATAAACGTGAGAAACTTGACCAGTTTGGGAAACCTGAGGAACTTGACCAGTCTGACCAGTCTGAGAAATATGACCGTTTGTGTCACAGTCAACCTGCTCTCTGTGTCCCGAATCCTCCGCTTCCATAATGTTGAGAGTCGACTTGCTCACGTCTCGGAGCATGGTCTGTAGTTGGAGAGTGATCGAGACGCGTATTGAGAACATGCATCATGCTGCTTCTTTTTCCCTAACCTTGTGTTTAGGTTTTTGGAGGGGGTTTTTGGAGGTGTTAGGGGAGTGAAGAAGAGGCGGATTTTTGTCAGAACAGTCAGAATCCCGTTTATTTGCTGCTTTTCTCTTTTTCCCCCTTTTTCTATGCAAAATACCCATACTACACTGCCCTGTTGAGACCCACTTTGTCTCTCCTTCTCCCAAACAATAAACGCGTGTGGAACACCACCCTAATTTGAATTTGACCTTTGCTATTGTGAAGTGACGTGAAGGGAAGGGTGGTATTTGGGTGGATTTGGCGGGAAAGACGTTTTTGGCTAGATGAAGATCAACAGGTTGTCGTTTTTCCACAGATTTCCTTTTTTCCCGTTTTTTCCAATTTTTGCCGCTTTTTTTTTGCTGCCTCACCAATACCCTCTTATGCACGGATCCTACCTCTTACTGTAACCATCGTGTTATGCAGCCCCAGAAAGAGGAAGGAACCGTCTAGAATTGTAGATCTTGGAGGAGTTACGGGTGACTCAGCAAATATCGTCGTTTCTGATTAAGCTGTTTTGCACTTTTACCACTTCCACTTTTACTATTTTTACCACTTACTCATCAAGTACTTTTCTCTACCCTGCTGTCCAGATCAGAATGACGTCAGAGTGACAAAAGTGTCAAACTAGAATGACAGGTGAATTAATGGGCAGGAGTAGTGGGCAGGAGGCGATAGGTAGGTGATTAGTAATCGACAGGGATGCTCTAACAACTTTTCCAAAGTCTAGAATATGTTTTGAAGAAGTTCTGAGTCTCCCTTACAATCCTGTGAGGCTCTACTCCTTCCTCCACTGGCCAAGTAAACCCAACAAATTAAACTTCACTCCCGAGTAATCTCCAACAAATTAGACTTTGATTCCCAACTAACTCCAATAGGCTCAACTAAGCCCCAGCCCCAACAGCCCCAATATAAAACAACACATGCCTTTCAAATCTGTTGTTTTTTGTTTTTTTGTTTTATATCACTTTTTTGGTCTGTTTACGGTCATCAACTACATCACCACAAACCCATACCTCAAGTCGACTGTTCAACTTCTGCCCAATGCAGTCTCGCTTTGCTCGTAATTACAGGCCATTTTCGGACATCCGTAACCTTATTTAGACTACAGAAAAACGGCAAAAAAACATTGAAACCAGAGTTGTAGATAGAGATGTAAAAGCGGTGGTAAAAGTACACAAATAGAACTGTATATGCTTGAGACCTGTCTCTTTCAGATAGTACAACTACTCACGTGACTACCCCTCCAGCCCCAACCCTGTTACCCCAACAACACAGCTCGTATTGTGAGACACTCAAAACACCCGTATTCGGCCCTAAGGTGTAACGGGATCTCAGATGTAGAGGAGTGGAGGTATCGGGTTGGTAAGTAGTCACGTGATCAGAATACTGATAGATATGTCTATCATGTCACGTGACCGCCCAGATGTTCACGTGACTAACTCTCCCCACGTGAGAGATCTTCCGCATCGGTAAATGCCTCATTCAACGGGAATGCAGGGTGCATGATATACAGATCTGGTGAGGCTGTAGATAGAGAGGCGGTGGATTAGTAATAGAGCAGATATGGTCGATTTATGGAGTCACGTGACCTGGATCTCTGTGTTTTACCCTGTCTTTGATTCTCACAATCTTTACATCTTCCATTATCTGGTTATATTGTTATCATCAAATGAACGGCACTCAACTTTAATATTCCGCGTGGAATTTTGCGGGGGAGGAATTAAGGAGTGTATTAAAGGATATTTGAGAAGGAAAAAGTGTCAACAGATTGATAATTGTTTGTAGAATCGTTTCCCGCTTTCCCCTCTCCATTTCCCCCTCCCCATCACCGAATAATGTCTCTGTTTTGGTGTCTCTGGTGTGCATAAGGTTGCATAAACGATGCTTTGTAGCGCTTGTGGTTTTAGTACCTTTTTGGCCAGTAAACAGTCTTAAAAAGTACGCTACCGGTCGCGATATCGTCTTGTCGTTGTTGTCGCTAACTGTTCTTGTCGCGGCTTGCTTTGGAGGAGTGGTTGGAGATCGATACGGTACGACTTACGACAACTGAGATTATTACGATACGAAAGACGATATTACGATATACGACGATACGACGATAAAGATACGACAATAATACAACGACAAAGATCACTTGAGATTCATTAAAAGCGTTTGTGATTGGTGAATTTGGTTACTATTTGATTTCTACTTCAACTTCTTCAAATTCAACTCTTCGATTCAACTGTTCAAGTCTCATTATCTTGTACTTGAACATCTGTTAATTCAACTCTGGAATTCAACCCTTCGATTCTTATCTTATTTTTGAACGTTTTGTTTTAACATCTCTTCTTTCACACCTCGTTTTACGTCTTGTTTAACACCCTAATTATCACGATGAAACTACAAATACTGATAATTGCCCTCCTAACCTCTCTCATCCACGCTCACGATGCTAGATTCCGATTTCTGCTCGAACCAGGGACTGAAACGTGTTTCTACGAAGACGTGAAGAAAATCGGAAACTTCATAGAGTACTCGTACAAGGTGGAGAAAGGAGGAGCTTCAGGACTGCAGTTTGTGGTACGAGATCCAGCCAAAAATATCGTCACAGAAGACCGAACGCGGCTCAAAATCATGCAGAAACGGTTTCTGGCTAAAAGCTGGGGAGAATACCAGTTTTGCTTCCGACACGTGCTGCCGTACTTTCCGGAAAAAAAGATTGAATTCATGTACCAGTCTTTGGAAGATCCGATAATGGAGCCTCTGACTCACGATCAAAAGAATCCAGTCCATCCAGAAACCATAGAGGCAGCAGAGAAGTACGAGGGAGTGGAATACCAGCTTACTCAGGTCGAATTGGCAGTGGCTAGAAGCTACTCCAAAATGGACGAGTTGTGGGAACGACTCAATGAAGACATAGGAGCTACTCACAAGGTGGGGGTCAATTTCAGCCGCAGTAATATCGGTATTGTCGTGCTCACTGTCTTTGTGGCCGTGGCTCAGGTCTATTTCATCGAGACGTATATTGTTGGAGAACGAGACGTGGATAAAATCCAATTGGATAAAATCGCATGATGTATAGTATATTTATAGGTAAAACCGATAAAAAAAATAATATAAAAACCGGCAAAAAACATTTGACGTCTTGTAGTAGGCTGTATTGGTAGGTAGTAGACTACAGTAGAGTCTTTGTCTTCTCGGTTGGTAGTATTTGGATTATACTTGATTTTTTCTTATTTTTGTTCTTTTTTATTCGTAATACTCCCTCTTCTAGCATCTCAGGACTCCCCAGATATCCCCAGTTAAAAGGTTTAGTGGGAAATAGTTGGGAAAAAAGTCTGCTGGGGGTACCTATTTCGGTGTTGGAGCAGTGATAGACGGTCTGGGGATTGTTGACTAGGATCAGACAGTCTATGTTCCAAACAAATATCTAAACGTTAGAACTTGTTGTCATACAATATTTCGAACTAAACGCATTGCTCTGTAATTCCTTGAAATGTATAGTTGTCACTTTAGTTGGTGTTTACTTGAGGTTAGGTATGTTAACTGTGGAGTATGGAGAAAAACAAAAAAATGAACAAAGAGTGTGTGCACAGTATAAGTAAGAATACTAGTACTCGTACAAGTAGAACAATATTAAGAAAAGAACCAATCCTGACTAATCTCAAACCCACCAGCTATTCAATTGCACCTTCTGGTATTATTTATGACTCTTTTGGTCTAATTTTGTGTTCCTGGTGCCTGTTCTTGGTTCACGTCAAATACCAAACTTTTTCATGGCTAGAAGGTCTGAAAAAATACAATCTGGAGCTCTAAAAAAAGGACTAACGTGTATACCATCAATATGATCCGGTTCCTGGTACTTCCATTCCCCTATACCCCCTACAAATCAAATCAAATGAAATCAACTCAGCCCCAAATTACAACCCGAAAAAGCACTTTTGGACACATGTTCCTACAGCAAACTATAGATGCGAGTTTTAATTTCAGATTTCCGCTAGTGTCAGAACACACTCAGAAACACTCAATTGGGATAAAAATGCCCGGGTTTTGCTTACTAAGCGTTTAGGGCGGCTTTTGGGCAAATCCCACCAAAATCCCACCACTTTTTCCGCATCGGACAACGCCGACGTCTCCACCTTACGCGCCTTGCTGTGCATGAGATAGGCGGATTAGTTTTGATACTAAAAATATAGGCTTTTTGTCAGAGCGGGTCTGGATTCAAAGGGTAGTATTTCGCTGACGTGAGCTCTTGTAACGAAATAAATGGTACCATTTTGCTCGGTAACGTCATCCGAGTCGAATGCCGCTTTTTCCGCTTTGAAATCTCTTCTCCTCATCAATTTATCGCAACCCCTCAGCCACGATAATACAAACAACAGGGATGCAACCCTATTCTAAAGTTAATCATTCATCTCGGCAGTAAGGTAAAGTATCTTGATGCCCAGATCAACAATCTACTCTCCTAACCTCACACACTACACTTCTTCTGTCGTAAAAAAAAATGAAAGCGATTGCAGGCCGAGCTCTTTTGGAAGGCGATTCCGAGCCCCAAGAAGTGACGATTGAGTACGACTCGAAAATCAGAAAAATCCACAAGGATCTGCTCAACAATGGAGATCTGGACGTAGACGCCTTCATGTCTGTGCCTCCTCATCAGGTGATTCTTCCCGGTCTGGTGGACGCTCACGTGCATCTCAACGAGCCCGGACGAACCGAGTGGGAGGGATTTGCCACCGGCACCAAGGCTGCTGCTGCTGGAGGCGTTACCACGGTGATTGACATGCCTCTCAATGCCATTCCTCCTACGACCACGGTGGCCAATTTTGACACGAAATTGGCAGCCGCAAAGGACCAGTGCTGGGTCGACGTGGGTTTTTGGGGCGGAGCTATTCCCGGCAACTCTGCGGATCTTGTTCCTTTGATCAAGAAGGGAGTGCGTGGCTTCAAGTGCTTTCTCATCGAGTCTGGCGTGGACGAATTCCCTTGTCTGGACATTCCGGACGTGAAAAAGGCACTTAAAGCCATTGAGGGTCACCCGACCATCTTCATGTTCCACGCCGAGCTTGAAGATGGAGAATCCAGCCAGTTGCCTGCGGATGCTGACCCCAAATCGTACATGTCCTTCATGCACTCTCGACCCCCAAAAATGGAGCTGGAGGCCATCAAGTCGGTGATTGAGGCGTCCAAAACGTCACCTAACGTCAAACTCCACATTGTCCATCTTGCCACGGCCGAGGCAGTGCCGATTATCGAAAAGGCCAAGGAAGACGGAGTTCCTTTGACCGTAGAGACGTGTTTCCACTACCTCCATTTTGCGGCCGAATCCATCCCCGAAAAAAGCACCCAGTTCAAATGCTGTCCTCCGATCAGAACGGAAAGCAACCGCTCGCAGCTGTGGAAGGCTCTCCAGGACGGAGTGGTCACCTCTGTCGTCTCAGACCACTCCCCCTGCACCCCCAACCTCAAGGACATGCAGACAGGCGACTTTTTCAAGGCCTGGGGCGGAATTGCGTCTGTGGGACTTGGTCTGCCTATTCTGTGGACTACGGCCCGAAAAGACGGCCGAAACGTGACGGTGGGAGACATTGCAAAGTGGTGCAGCTACAACACGGCCAAACAGGTGGGCCTGCTGCAGTCCAAGGGCTCGCTCAAGGAGGGCAAGGACGCGGACTTTTGCATTTTTGACCCTGATGCCAAGGTCAAGATCACGGCTGATAAACTGCTGTTCAAAAACAAAATCTCGCCTTATAAGGATGACACTTTGGTCGGTGAGGTGAGAAGAACGATTGTTCGTGGTCAGGTGGTTTATGATACTGAGGAAGGTGTTTCTTACAAGCCTCTTGGTAACCTGCTTCTTGAGCCTAGAACGGAGTAGGGGAGGTGCTTACTAAGCAGTAAGAGGAGTACGGAATTGGGTATTAGGTGATAGGTCAGAGTACGGACTGGTACTTGACCGTTACGTAATATTGGCAAACTGAACTCGTACTGCGTACTCGTCCAGTTTGCTGCGTCTCGTTCAGTTGCTCGTCTCCTGCAGGGAGGAACGGCTGACTATGCAGCATTCTCCAGATATAGAACAAGACAGCGATATCGGCGTTTGGATGGAGAGAAGAGTAGAGTAGTTGGTGTAGTTGGTGTAGTTGGGGTTTGTATTTGTGTGATATATAATCTACGTGCTTGGTTTATATGGTATAAAAAAAACTGATAATACCATTAATCAACTCGATATTCACATGTCGTCTCTGTACGATTCATATTTTGGATTCTAAAATTTCACCTGTCCCAACTAACACTTTATACTGGTTAGGTTGTGGAGGATTATGGGGCATTTAAAGGGGTGTTGTGGTATACAGAAATGATAAATAAAAGTACAAAAATACTCCCCATTCCCGCCTGAATCGATTCCGACTATTTTTATCTCTCTAGCACTAATATTGGCCCACTTATACTGTCCCCCTTCAGTTACCCTACCGATGAGTCAATCAACCTCCCTCTAACTCAACCCAAAATCAGATCAACCTCGACCACGCTACTCTGTAACGACAACATGACCACCTACTTTTCCACTCGTTCGTCCAATGAGCCCATTTCCTTCGAGGCTGCCGTCATGAAGGGTCTGGCTCCCGACGGAGGTCTCTACATTCCCACCTCCATTCCCCAGCTGCCCTCGGATTTCCTGTCGAAATGGGCCGATCTCTCTTTTGCCGAGCTGGCGTTTGAGATTCTGAGTCTGTACATTCCCGAGTCGGAAATCTCGCGGTCTGATCTCAAGGAGCTCGTTACCCGGTCGTACTCCACTTTCCGGTCCGAGGATGTCACTCCTGTGGTCGAGCTCAGCAAGGACAAGCAGCTCTATCTTCTGGAGCTGTTCCATGGCCCTACCTACGCCTTCAAGGACGTGGCTCTGCAGTTTGTGGGCAATCTTTTTGAGTACTTTCTGACCCGAAAGAACGTCGGCAAGGAGGGTGCTGAGCGTGACACTCTGACCGTTGTGGGAGCCACTTCTGGTGACACTGGGTCTGCAGCCATCTACGGTCTGCGTGGCAAGAAGGACGTGTCTGTGTTCATTCTGTACCCCACCGGCCGAGTCTCTCCTATCCAGGAGGACCAGATGACCACTGTTGCTGACGCTAACGTGCACACCATTTCCGTGGCTGGCACCTTTGACGACTGCCAGGATATCGTCAAGCAGGTGTTTGGAGACGCCGAGTTCAACGCCAAGCACCACGTGGGTGCCGTCAACTCCATCAACTGGGCCCGAATCCTCGCCCAGATCACCTACTACTTCCACTCCTTTTTCCAGGTGCAGAAGAAGTACGGTACTTCGGCCGATATCAAGTACTCGGTGCCCACCGGCAACTTTGGCGACATTCTGGCCGGCTTCTACGCCCGACGAATGGGTCTGCCTATCCAGGAGCTGACTATTGCCACCAACTCCAACGACATTCTGGACCGGTTCCTCAAGACCGGTTCTTACTCGAAATCTGATGGAGCTTCGGCCGAGGTCCACGCTACCCTGTCTCCCGCCATGGACATTCTCGTGTCCTCCAACTTTGAGCGGTTCCTGTGGTACGTTGCCCGGGAGAACGTTGCTTCTTCTGACGCCGAGGCTGGAGCCACTCTCAACAAGTGGATGCAGTCGCTCAAGACTGATGGCGTGATTACCGTCGACGCCAAGGTGCTCGAGGCCGCCAAGTCCGAGTTCTCCTCCGAACGAGTCTCCGACCAGCAGACCCTCGAGACCATCAAGAACGTCTTCACCGACGTGTCCAAGGGCTACATTCTGGACCCCCACTCTTCTGTTGGTGTCACTGCTGCTCTCCGAAAGCTCGAGGGTACCAAGTCCGTCTACATTGCGCTTTCTACCGCCCATCCCGCCAAGTTCTCTGACGCCGTGGACCAGGCTCTCAAGGGTCTGGAGGGCTACGACTTTGAGCGAGACGTGCTGCCCCAGGAGTTTAAGGACTTTGCCAACAAGGACAAGAAGAAGCTGTTTAGCAAGGCGGATGTCAAGGAGGTGGAGAGTATTATTGAGGAGGAGTTGGTTAAGGAGAAGCAGTAGAACCGAGGTATGAGCGAAGCGAATACCGAGGTGCGTTGCTTGTATGAGCGTAGCGAATACGAGCGTGGTTACCGAGGCACACTGAGGTAGCGATGCTGTATGAACATCTATAGTAAAAACATTGTATATTGATTGTAGTAAGGGATGGTATGAAACGGTAGGATATTAAGCGGTATTCACGTAACGCGTTTGATTTCTTTTTCTTTTTCTTTTTCTAAATTGGAAGGAGTTATATATGTTACAAATCTTATAGACGTGTCTGACACTACTCGTACTCATACAACGCTTTACAAGTAAGGGACTGGACGAAACTATCCCTACATTCAAGGGGACTCTGTAACACCATTCTTCTCCTTTTCACCCTTCTCCCTTTTATCCTTCTCCGTTTTACCCTTCTTCTCCCTCTACTTTATTCCACTTTAGTCTGAAACAAACATACATCCTGCAATACAAAACGGTCCTAGTTTAAAAAGAAATGCTCCCGGAACTCTTCTGAGATATTCAGGGTGTTCCTTGGAGCTAGGAGGTTACAACGGTTCCACTTTTGTGTCGCTTGTGACATCTTGGAAACTTTTAGCACCAAAGTCTACAGCACCACATATATCAACAGACTCCAACTCCCTTGGATGTATAGCTATACGAATACTGACTTGATCATCGTATTCCAGGGAACCTGAAGATACTCCAGATACCTCTAATGTCTCATATATTGCCAATTTCCAGGTTTTAGCATCAACTCTTCTGAACCCACTGTTTCTTCAACCCCCTCTACCTTCTCCGGAAATACTGCCATAGATATGAGGACTTGAGCATTATGTTTCTAGTCCTCAAACTATTCTCTTGGTTCCATTTAGGTCTCCATTACTGACTTTTGAAGACTATCTTTTAAAGGATTCTAACCTTGCACCTATAACACCCCCAACCGAACTGTCCCCAACTCTACCAATAATACAGGTACAAGTACGAGGACTTCACCGCAGTATTCGTTAGCTCCGTACGACTCTAACGGTACCCTATACTTCTCTCCCACTACATTTTTCCACTTTTTACCCCAACCCCCAATTCCACCACTCTAAACAACTCTCCTCAACTTCATCAGAAATACTCGTATCACTAAGACGAGTTCACTACGACATTCGTAAGCGTCACTTTAGTCCAATAGTACCATACACATTCTCCTACTGTCATTTCACGTCTTTTCTGACACTCTAATTGTTTATATCAAGCTCTATAACTGCTCTCTTTCTCAATTCCGTTACTTCCCCACCTGCCTGAGACTGTCTCCGGCGTCTATTCCCAGCTGAACGAGTTCCTCTCTAGTCAGCTCTGTGTACGTCTTACTAATAGCCAACTCGTTCATATGTTGGTAATAGTGTCGTGCACAGTAGTGTCTGACGACTGTATTTTTTGCCTCAAAGGCCCGTTTCCACCCCAACAGACACGTTTCAATATTCAAAGGACTTCCCAGAAGATGTCTTTGCAGTATTTGCGACAGTTCTGGAAGATCGTAACGTTGTGCCAAAACAAGAGCTCCAGAAGCTTCTTCAAAAGTCATAGTTTCCAGCTCTCCGTAGCAGTATTTAATCAGCGGAAAAACCCAGGTGGATCCGTAGGGCACTGCCCAGGCTCCTTCTTTGATTTTAGCTGGTTCTGAACTCGTCAATTTGGCAAAATAGGGCCAGACTGACTTGAGCACAATAGAGTGGACAGCTATCGTGACTCCATCACTGCACACAATCATGTAATTGGTCGAGTCTGGAACTCTGTGGAGCAGTTTGAAGCCCTTTGAAGGTGTTGATTTGGGTCTGGTTTTCTCCATTTTATCGCTAATGTCCAGAATCTTGGAAAAAAGAGACATGAAGTTGCCCATCCAGTCGCTGGACTCTCCTACTCTAGCTGCCAGAGGACGCAGTTCTCCTCTTCCCTCAATAGTGACGTTGAAAACATCGTGGTAGACAAAAACGGCAATGGTATTCTCGTTGAGCGCCTTTGCGTCATAACCTGTCCATTCGCGGGTCGATTTTCCGTTTTCCACCTTGGTATCAATTCCAACGTCCATAAACATGACCTTATGACGGTACAGGATTCCCTCCATTTCGTCCACCACGTGGACAGTGATACTGGCGCGGAAAAACTCGATGAAAACCATGAGACCTGGTCTCAGATTGATGTACACTGTGAACTCCGTTTTTCGCAGCTTGTCGATATCTCTAGCTAGTCCTGGAGCAGAACATGGCAATGGTGAAGTCTGGACAGCAGAAGACATTTTTTCAATCATGGAAAACAATCCGAGTTGAACGAGCTGGATCATGTTGTAGAGCATGGTTTAGTACACCTGGAGGTTTGCTTGCACTTGCCTAAAAAGTGCTGGGGCCTTTCCGGCATAACTTTTGCTCAAGCATGGCAGTATGGAAGGGCAAACTGGATCAAAATGGGCATTCCAGCCGACTAGGTGCACATGGAAAGAGGAGTGTTTGAGTGCTAGCGTGGAACTATACGGGCAACTATATACGTTATCTTTTGGCTACTGCAAGGGCTGCAGAGAACATGACTTGTAGGGCTACAGGAAGATGTACAAAATAGAGGGTTATCTGAGACAGATCGAATGGCTCGTCTTGGTCTTGGTCTTGTCTTGGTCTTGGTATTGGTATTATTTGTGTATTATTTTTGGATATTCTATGTCAGCTTTTTCTTCCTTTTGATTCTTCTTTTTTGACTATTCTTTTTCGACTTTTTCGTCTTTTTCGTCTTTTTCGTTCGTTTTCGTATACTGTATTCTCGTTATCGTATACAGTCTCCGCACCATCTGTCGTTTCATACACCAATAGTTGGTTTCAGAAATCCACAGGTGACTCCAATATATGCTACAACGCATAGACTTGCGACAGATCTGCTCGTCCGAGACGTTTCACCTTTCCAGAATCGTCCCATCGTTCCATAAACCTCACCTTCATGTACACGCTGTATTCGCTAGACCATGCACCGAAGCAGGACAGGGTGAGAGTGAAGCATAGAGTGAAGATTTTTGGACACTTTGCTACATCAAGATCAAGACAAAAAGGGTGAACACTTTGCTACCAAGATCAAGACAAAGGAAGCTGGTTCGGTTGATTCAGGAGGTCAATCTTATCGTCATGACGACATAGCCATTGTCTTAGCTTTACAATGGTTGTACAGTCTTTTTTTTTCTTTTTCTTTTTCTTTTTCTTTTTCTATGGCTGATAGAGCATACTCCTGCACCTGACCCTGACTTGACACAGTGTACAGCCAAAGCAGCCATGCGAAGACTACACTGCAAGTCTGTCTTAGATCCAGAGTTGCTTTATGTCGTATTCCTAGCCAACACGAGCAGATTAAAAGTGCTAAATGACAAAAGGACAATAGGACAAGAGACGAAAAAGATCTAAAAGCCGTCTGGAAGATTTTGGCTAGAAGACTATAAACTAGAACGGCTAAAGGGCTGAGTAGAATGTGGGCTATGTGGTAAAAGTAATAATCGTGAACTACGAATACAGTATCGTACTGGTACTCGTACTCGTACGTGTACTCGACTGGAACACGGCTTTCCACGTTTCCAGCTACAGTACACGTTCTCCTGGCTAACCCTGCATGTTTCATATCTCCCGGCATTACCAAACTGAGACAAAGTGAGACAAATAGTGGCATGATCAGGCACTGTTCAGGTGACACGGTGGTAACGGCATATACAGACGCCGACGCCGTGAGATGACGTGTACTTGTGATATAGATATACGTAGATATAGGTGTAGGTATATCATACTGTAGGTGGTTTAGTAAGTCGACAGGTCAAACCAAGACTACAGTAAGACGAAGACTAAAGACAGCACGTTAAAGAGAGCACCAAGACATAAAGAAAGGGCCAAGACACGAAACCAAACTGCCACCAAAACCACAACCACAAAACCACAAAACCACAACCAGCCCCAAAACCAGCCACCTACCCCCAACCTGCTTACTCATCACCCTTTCCCCCCCCTCAGATCGACAATCATGCACAGGGGAAGGTGCCTGTAGATCCGACGCCCAGGAACCAAAGCTTGTCAGGGGGCGGGAAAGCGTCATGTGAAGGGAGGCTGTATCCTGTGCTTGGTCAGACCCAGTCTCACCTCACCCTCCAGTCTGTATTCGTCTTGGTATTGGTTGTGGTAGGCACTCCTTGCATGACACGTTGAAAACTTTTCCACAGCTCTTCTTAAGGAGAGCTGTAGGCAAAAAGTGGACTCTAGGTTGAAGCGAAGGAGTGCATCCAAGGGGTAAGTCTAAGCCAATAAGTCTAGCTAAGCCAATAAGTGAACCATAGTGGCTCTCTCTGCACACGGTACAAGGACAAGTAGACTAGTCATAATACTGTCGCGTGGGTGAAATTTAGGAAATGGAAAATAGAAAATAGGAAAACACTACGATACCAGTGGTAAAGGGGATTTCACGTGGCACGTTTGGCTGTATCGATGCACGGGGTCCGATATTATCCTGAACCCGTTATATTTGATACACAATGTTTTCTTTTTGTTTTTCCCTTTTTTCCCTTTTTCCCTTTTTTCTCTTTTCTTTCTTTTTCTTTTTTGCTCTTTTTTGCCCCATTTTGCCCTATTCTCTTGTCCCGAATTAGCCCTTCTTCCCGTTTCTCCCTTCCTTGCCCTCCCTCTCTTGTCTCCCACCATCGCGCTGCTGTTTTGATTTTCCCCAGATGAAGATCTCGCTCTGCTAAGGTGGGCACTGCATGGGGTAGAGTTGGTGTATACAGTGAGCAAGGATCTTTGAGACGACAGTGATAGCCCCTTGGGGAGGTGTTGGGGGCGGGGAAAGCGCTCCATCGGCCCCAATTGACGTCGCAAAGAGCCCCAGAGACCTCCCCTCATGCCTCAAAGCCTCTGTGACGCCCCAAAGAGCCTCTCTCCTCTTCCGTCAACTCAGGAAAGGAATGCAGACTTGGGCGTTTTAGGTTGTCCAGTGCGCTCCTAACAACACAGCGTCATGTGTGGTTAGACGGACAAGACAGGAGACGTGGGGAATGTAGGATGAAAACGGCTTATGTAACCCTTTACGAGCCGTTAGTCAGCTTTTCTACAAAGCTCTTTACCCAGCTCTTTACCCAGCTCTTTACCCGTTCTTTCACACACCTCTTTTCCCTCCTTGTTGCCCTGATTTTCACGATTATCACCCTATCTCGCTTGTCTGGTTTGACTTTGGCACTTTGTTGCGAGCAACCTACAGGCTGATTAATCATCGACCACGAGCCCGAAAGCCCTAGACCGACCCGCCCCGCCTCTCCACACGCTCCCAGACCTGCCCCTACCCTTTGCCCGCGTTTGTTTACCTTGTACACCTCTCCTCTCTCTCCTCATGTGGCTATAATAGTACAGCACGTGCCGCGAGTCTAAACCCGGCTTAGAGTCGCGTTTCGCGTCTTGACACAAAAGTACAGATGCCACTTTTCGCAACGAATATTTGTGTCAGACGCAAATAATAAACCCTGCCGGCACTTCGGTGAGGTATGGGTGTAAGGAGTGAAGGAGGTGGTGAAGGTGGTGAATAGTAGCAAATTTATAAAATGCCTTTTAAAAAAAAAAAACACCAAGCCATGGCCAGTGCGGAATGCGTCGTATACGCCTTAAAGCAGAGGGCCCAAAACGCCTAAAGACAACAACCCACATCTGTCTCACCCGCTGTTTGAAAGAGGACATAAAAACAAAACAAAAAACACAGCGACAAACAAACAAGGTTTAGCCACTAGCTTTTAGTGTTGGTATATATGACTTGGAATGAGTGTGGGAGGGGCACCTAAAGGCGGTGATATTGCCCCTGGAAGGACGGGAAGAGTCGGAAAATGTAGCCACGATCTCGGTTACCATTCTGGCCGACTTTTGTCGTTTTCCTCCCAATATTCCCCCCTCCACATAAGTCCACCCACAATTGGCCGAAAAAGCCAAATTTCACACGTAAACCTAAAGCCAAAGAAACGCAACTACCAAAACATGACTTATACCTGAGCTCTCCTACGCCTCTGACCACCACAAAAAACACACAGCATGAGAGACTACAAAATCGTCGTTCTGGGTGCCGGCGGAGTCGGCAAGTCCGCCATCACCGTCCAGTACGTCCAGGACATCTTTATCGAGTCCTACGACCCCACCATTGAAGATTCGTACTGCAAAAAGGTGAATCTGGATGGCAGACACTGCACCATGGAGATTTTGGATACCGCAGGAGTGGAGCAGTTCACGGCCATGCGCGAGCTGTACATCCGCAACGGCGAGGGCTTTGTGCTCGTTTACTCGGTCAATTCTGAGTCGTCATTGCGTGAACTTCAGGAGCTGCGACAACAGGTGTGTCGTATCAAGGACAACAACAACGTGCCCATGGTGCTGGTGGGCAACAAGTGCGATCTGGAAAACGAGCGGCAGGTGCAGCCCCGCGACGGCGTGGCTCTGGCCAACCAATGGGGCAAGGTCCCGTTCTACGAAACGTCGGCCAAGTTCAAGACCAACATCGACCAGGTGTTCCAGGACCTGCTGCGTCAGATCATCCGTCGAGACTCGTCCTTTGGCGGCTCCACCGTTTCCTTGGCTGGTACAAGCGGAATGGGCGTCAGCAGTCCGACCCACAGCCCCACGTCGTCGACCGGGGCCGACTATCTGAGCATGCCGTACGACGATAGAGCGTCGAAGCACGTGAGCGTCAAGAGCACGAGTTCGGCAGCCTCGATCCGCAACATTTCCACGAGCTTCAAGGGCCACCAGAGAAAGAGTTCGGAGGTGAAAAAGAAGAAGAAGGGCTGTGTTATTATGTAGCCTGTCTTTTCTACGCCAAAAATGAAGGGATGCCAGTTAGGGCTCTCTTCACCCAAAATCCGACTTTTGTCACACACACATCCTATTTAAGAGTTGATCTCACTGCATGGAGTAGCGTAATACTCCCACGTTCGTTTTTAATGCATTTCCCATTTTCACACTGAGTACGAAACCTGAAATCACTACAAACGGTTTCCAGCTTCAATCACTTGTATTGTGAGTACGTATTGAGACGTATTGAGTATTGAGTACTCGTTCTCGTACATATTGTATCGTACACCTATACATATTCTTGTATTCTTTGTCTGTACACTCACGTAACGTGTACTCACTCTGTATCGCACTGTATGTATTTCTCACTCTGACAAATCATCCAAATCAACCTCGGTGAGTTTCACCAGTCTAGAGCATTCCATCCAAACCCAGAACCCTTACAAACACATTACAAACCGTCCAAACCCTCGTAATCCACTGGCCAATGTCTCACCTCGCCTATTGCCATGGCGACCAGGAATGCTAGGCCAGGGTGTTTGTAGATGCAGTGGTACAGGGCAGTACATGGGGACGTTTTTTTGAAATATGGGAACGTATTTTAGAGCAGTATGATAGGTAAATGTGTGTGTCTGATTCTGTTGTCAAATGACACCCTAAAAAGCAATCCACATCTTCCACATCCACACTTACCGAGGTAATGTTTCATGTGTAAATAAACAACCCCAGCAAACAAGACGATGTGGCAAACTGTGGTTGCTGGTTTTTTGCTTTGTCAGACGCCAGGGATATTTTTTATCTTTTGGGCAAAGGTCGAAATATATATTTTATGCTCACATTCTTTCTTGTCTCTCATGCTTGGTGTCTCATTCTTTATTGTCTGTTCTCGGATATTAATTACACCCAATTCTACGATTTTGGCCACGACCGGATCTGGGACAAGGAAGTGGTACGGTTGATGGCCTGAGGTTCCTCAATATGTGTCTCTTCACGTGTTCAACGTGTTTTTCGTGATATTATGTGATTTTTTCGTGATATTGGATGAGCTCTTGTATACGGTATTCGTGGTAAGACTATTCTAAAATAGAATCCAAACTAGATATCCTGAAATAGTCTAAGTCTGGTATACCCTGATATAGGCTAAGATATCTGGATAGACTAAGATAATGTACAAAAGATGAATAGATATAGACCAAAAACACACTGCACTCCTACCACCCTGCTTCTACCACTCCAACCACTCAAAATCTACTCACACCACATCACCTAAAACATCTGCCCATTGTAAACCCCAGCATGTTCTAAGCAAGGTGTAACCCACATAGCTCAATAGCTCCCAGATAGCCTGTTTCAAGCACCTCCAAGCACCTTTCCACTCCCGGGGCCTCCTGCACTCGAGCAGGGGTTTTTCACTCGATATTATGGCCCAAGTCGCACGACAGAACAAGGCTGTATAATTGTGTGGGAAATATATCGGCGCTGTATAATTGTCTATAGCTCTTCGTGCCTGTATAAAGCGCAATTTAACGGCTAAAAAACGGCTGATATTCGCGAATCTGGTACGATATACCGGATACGAACGACGTACGATTCTGTGTCCGCATCTAGAGAGCTACAGCGTATTTATACTGGTAATATACTGATAATAGCTCACGTTTCGGCTTCACCAAAATGAGAGCCTATTCCAGTCCCAACCTCAACAGTTATAGAAGTATACTTGTAAAACATCACACGAGCGTAACCCCAGACAACGGTTGAAGATACGAGTCGGATTCAAAAAGAACAACGAAATGGTACAAGTTGCAAAAAGATGGACGACACCGGAATCGAACCGGGGACCTCGCGCATGCTAAGCGCATGTGATAACCAACTACACCAGACGCCCTGGGATGACGTGTTTTCGCGTCGTGAATTATTGATTCTGACTATGATTTTTCGCGAAAAAAAAAAAAAAAAAAATATCCGGTCACGACGAGGACAAGAGGAACAGCGAACTCGAAAATCGCTTGTTACGTCTTTACAGCTTTTTTGCAAATCCGAATCCGAATCCGACGTGCGGGTTTAACATTGTATAGGCCTTATTTAGCTAAATGTATTTCCCTAGAATCAAAAAAAAAAAAAAAAATTTCCCTAGAATCAAAAAAAAAAAAAAAAAAATAGAATCAAAAAAAAAAAAAAAATCCGAATCCGACGTGCGGGTTTAACATTGTATAGGCCTTATTTAGCTAAATGTATTTCCCTAGAATCAAAAAAAAAATGGCCGTAGAGGGAATTTGAGGGTTCCAGGTGAGTTTAGGGGAAATTTTGAAGGTATTCCTCGGTTTTTGGAGCTCAATTACGAATATTGGTGGAGTTATAGTGGCTCCAATGTTTCTCATTTTACTTGACTTTTATTGATCTTTCATAATATAGTTGGGACTATTGTTTAAGGTTATGGTGAGAAAGATATGAACATTGTATCAAGTGTCTTATAAGAGATACAACTACGAGAATCAATTCATGAAAAGATATCACTCAATTGAACCTGTTCATCTTCCTATACATGATACCCTTACCACAACTATTCCCGTACTCTTCTCATCCCAGGTTAGGGTTCTGGCATGCATAGAGCTATGCACAACACCACGTATATCCCTACAACCAACCAAACTAACGTCTTTTGAAAGTCATTTGAAAAACCTCTAAAATGCAGCAGCCGCCCGCAAATTCTGCGCTGGCTCTCAAAATCCGCAATGCCACGTCGCAGGACGATTACCTGGCCCTCGGACTGTCTTCGTGGCAGTCTACGATGGCCAAATACTCCATTTCCGATGTGGTCATCATAGAGCAGCAGCTGCGAACAAAAAAAGACAGACGAAACGAAGAGCTGAGATGTCTCATCAACACGACGTACCGCGATCTGCTGGGTACCACGGACGACATTCAGTCTCTGAGCGAAAAAATGACCAGACAACATGGTCTGTTGAGTGACCTGAGTCATGGAGATATTAAACAGGAATTGTCTACTTGTGACAAGAGTTTAGACCGGTGGACCAAGGAGACGAAAGCGAACGAGGCGCAGCTGGACAAGGCGGCCATTGAGTCGATTTTGCGAAAACTGCTGTTTTTTTCGCCAGACTCGAAAAACGAACAGTCTAATCTCCTCATGGCTAGACTCTTTTACCTCCACTCGTTGGACGGCTCTAGTGGAGTGAAACAGCGAGAATTTCTCAGATCCAAGTACCGCAAACGGCTGGCTAATTGTCTCAGTGGAGAAATCTCGCCCAACGATCTTCTGTCCTATTGCATCTTTTTTTCCGTGTCTGTTGAAGACGCTTTCAAGCAGCTTTTGCAGCTCCGGTTCGATAGCCTTGAACAAAAGAGCTTGACCAAGGCTCTGGCTAGCACGTCGTACACCCTCAAATTTGCCTCCAAGTATCTGGCTTCCGCTTCGTTGAAATCGTCTATTTTGTACCAGCTAGAATCGGCCCAGTTTTCTAGTGAAGGAACACTTTGCGAGACTCTCAAGACCGAGCTTCACAAACAAAACATTTCCATGTTGCTCAACTGGGACACGTTACCTCGAGACATCTCTGAAGCTGCTTCTATTCCTTCTCAAAGCAAGTATTCTCGAGACGACAAGTTTCCCAAACGCATTTCGAGTCTTCTGACGGAATACTGTCGCGATCAAATGGGACCTGTACTGGATCATGCATCTACCGAATCCATCAAGTCCCGCGATACTCTGGGAGGTCTGATTGAGCTTCTACGGGAGGTTTTTGGTCTGTTTCGAAAGTCTCAGGATCTAAGAAGTGCGGATTTCGGCTCCGTTTTCAACCTCGACAAGTTTGTGCAGGCGTGGAAGACCAAGTTCCAGGAACTCATCAGACAGAACCTCGGCGAAGTCGATTTTGCACTTTTCAAGAACAAAATCGAAGATAAACTGGCTCCTCATGCTATCATCTCCTTTGATTCGCCCCTGGTAGAAGGTCTGGCACTAGTGGGGGCAGGAAAGGCGTCGAAAATTGACATTATGAGCATTCTCAACACACAAAACAAGGTCATGGGATCGTCAGCATACACCATTGTGGCTCAGTACGACCAGGTGTTGGAGAATGTGGCTACGATCAGAGCCGTACTAGGCAGTCTAAAGGAGGTGTTTGCCAGGACAAAGGGCTCTCTGGAAGACGACGATGAGGACGAAGATGAAGACGAGGAGTGGACCTCGAAACATGTGGCTATTTTGGACAAGGAGTACAATGCCAGTGAAGAGTTCATCACCAGTTGTCTGTCTGAACTGCATTCCAAGATTCTGGCTGAGTTGGAAAAGTGCTCGCATAAGACCGTGGACGAGTGCAAGTTTGTGCTTCAAATTGCGCTGTCTATGCGTGAATCTGGCACTTTTGACAAGGTGGTAGAGAACATGTACTCCGAGTTGGCTGAGCTCATTGGAGCCGAGTTTTTGAGCGAACTGGGCGACAACACCTCGAACACCCAGCTGGTGGTCTTCCAGTCGCGCGAGAAACTCATGCGGGTCTTTTCCGGCTCGTCTTCGCTGTTTACCGTCTGTCCTAAATTTGAGTCTGTTTTCATGTCCAAGTTTTCCGACAAGATGGGTATCCAGTCGGATGATAAAGCCCAGAGCGATTTGCTTTTTGCTTAGCCGGGGAGGGATGTGCTGTGACGGTTAAACGGGATACAGTACTTGCAGTAAATGGTAATTATTCTAAAATGAGATACTTGCTGTCACGGTATTCTAAAACAAAATACTTGCTGTGAATGCGGTCCTATTATACGATACCTGGTACCAGGGTACGATACAGTAAAACAAGATAGATACTGCAAACACGGTATTGTTCTAAACAGATACTACTCGTACGAGTACCTGTACTGTACCTGTAAACGGTGTTCAAAGACAAGATTGTATTGGAAACGGTATTATTCTAAGACGAGATATTGCTGTAAACAGTATTCTAAAAGAAGACGGTAGGTACGGGCTGAAGAGTGGGTTAGTCGACTGAGTCTTGAATAAAGAGTGTAAACGGTATTATTCTAAAACGAGTTTTCTTACTGTAACTAAAACGAGATAGGTATTGTAAACGGTATTCAGAAACGATACTGCTGTAAACGGTAATTATACAACAAAATACTCACTAAGCTAAGTTACAATTCCATTTTGTTCGTCTTTTGATCTGACACACATCAATTTGTTAGTCATGTTCATACTATCTATATCTTCCTCACAAACAAAACTACTCACTGCTTTCGTAATTCCAGTTTGTTAGTCATCGTAATTCCATATTGTTGGTCATGTTCATACTATCATCCTAACAAACAAAATTACTCACTGCGTTCGTAATTCCAGTTTGTTAGTTTGTTGGTCATTAATCATCATTCATCACTAGTACAATTACATATAAAAAGGTGGTTTTTCATGGCTTCAAACTCCAACCGTTAGTCTGTGGTGTTCGGAACGTCTGCCCCTCACTTGTCGCCCCCCTGGGCAGCGGCCTCCTCGGCCTCCTGTCTCTCCTTCTCGGCAATCTCGGCCGCCGTCAAAAACCGTCCTCCCTGGCCACGTGGCCGACGCATGGCGTGTTTGTGTCGCGACTCGTGCAGATACGGCTTCCGGCCACGTGCCACCTTCAGACTCTCCTCCAGCTTGGCTCGAGCCACTCGTCGCTTCAATATTCGATGGTACTGCTTGGCGTTGACGTAGAACGGCTGTTCGGTTTCAGGTTCCGGGTCCGGCTCGGCTGCCACGGCTGCTGCCGCCGATGCCGCTGCGTCCAGCTGATGGTTGTAGGAATGTGTCTGCTTGCCTGGAGGTCCTGGGTCTCCCGGCGAATGGTGCTGTTGTTGAAGCTGGGGACCTCCTGGCTGCTGGCGGGGGACCTGCTGTGCGTTGGGCAATTGGTAGACAAGCCCGTTGTCGTACTCGCGCGTGGTGAATCCTTCTTGGTACTCCATTATCTTGATCTGAAGGTCGGGTTCGGGGTCTGCATCAACTGGCCTAACCCAGGTTTGGTGATAAAGAAAAGGTGGTGTTACCCGGACCAGAGCTTAATTAGCCTCGACGACGTGCCCGAAGCCTGCATGTCTCGGAAGAATAAGGTTGTTTGTCGGTTCGATTCGGCATGTGGGTGGAATACTTGTAGCACGTGTTCACCTGTGGGGTAGGGGTGCACGTGGTTGAGTTGGTGGGTCACGTGATTCGGGGTTTCGTATTTTCGTTCGCATTTCGATTTTTTGGGATTTTTTGAATTTCTTCATATGGTCATTCTCATGTGGATCTTGAATAGAAGGTGTATATGAGGTTGGAGAGGCTGAAAAGTCAAACTTCCAACTCTATCACTGAGTCCAACCGAACGAGTCGAACGAGAACAAGAAGGAATATCCGATAGCCCCTATCAGAATCAGATCAGTCTGAATCAGATCAGTCAGGTCTACAAGTACACCTCAAATTACAGCGAATATGTTCCCATCCTTACCACACACTCTAGCTCAACCATTTAGCCCATTCCTTGTCCCACACTATTCTGCACCATTGCATTGTCCACATTCACTAGCGTGCAATGGAAGACAAAGAGATTAGATCCGAGAGTGGAGCTGATTAACGTCTTTCCTAGAGATACTTGTAGTTGTACTACTGGTAGTATTATGCTAGTATCGTATCGTACTAGTTTACGTACCTCAGTTACTCCACGCGTAGAACTAGCTAACATACCACCATACAGACTAGCTAACATACTACAGGACAATCTACTCACACTCACTCCAGAACTACTACTCGTACCCTACTCGTACCACCTCATACCTAGCCCATCCTGTCTCCTCCTTATGTTCAAAATCTCAATCACATACAATCTATCTATAAGTACGTGCAGTCTAGTTGCTCTTGGGCAGCTCCTGGGGAACCGGGGCCGGTCGAGAGTAGAGAAAGGTTGCAAAAACAACCAGAGCGGCGCCGGCCACAAAGTTGACGGTGACCTCCATCTCAAACAGATAGACGGACGCCACAAACGAAATGAGAATGGAGATGGACGTGGCAAAGTTCTTGGCAATGTTGTCGGCAAACTTGACACACAGTGCCACCACAATGCCGCCCAGTGCCTGCAGAATGATGGCACTCCACACGGTCGAGTTGTAGCCGTTGAAGAAGCCGTATTCGGCAATCTCGGCTCCCTGGTACCACCAGCAGCCGATGACGGTGGCTGGAATGAGCGAGAAAAACGACAGTTGCACGTTTCGGGTCCACAGCGACGTCTGGGAGCCCTTGAGCACCTTTTCAAAGTAGACGCCAGCCAGTCCAGAGAGACAGCAGGCCAGAATGACAGCCACCAGTCCGACCTTGGAGTTGGTCTCTGTAGGAGCTCCTCGAGTCACCAGGTCTCTGGCCACCTTGGTAACAACTTGTTTGGCCTCTTCGCCGGACCACCAGCTCCATCTCAGCGAGTCGACGATGGCCTCGACTGCGGCTGCAGGCAGCTGGACCAGAGCCACGCCCATGGTGAGAATGAAGAGCGACAGCCACTGGGTGTTACTGAGCGAGCGTCGCAGCAGGGCCACGGAAAAGAAGGCCGTGGTGATGATTTTGAGCTGGTACGTGACCTGAAACGTGGCTGCGTCGAGATTGGACACTGCCACGTACTGCAGCGAGTTTTGCAGGGTGTAGAGCACGGCTGGAATGGACAGTTTCCAGGCATCTGGGCCAAACACGTCCTTGTACAGCGTCTGGACGGAGTGGCCGGGAGTGGTGTAGATGGCCACGGCCAGACAGATTGCGAGCTTGAGCAGCTCGTTCAGAAGCACTGCCGTGGAGGTGAAGTAGTGGCCTGTAGGTCCAGCAGGCATGATTCGCGAGTATCGCATGACGAGAATAAGGGAGGAATTCTGGGCGGTCAGAGTGACCAGCGAAATGAGCTTGAGCGGCACGCCCCATAGCGTTGGTTGTTTGGTGAGGGCCATTGTGGTGTGTGCCGTGCTGAGAGAGCCTGGAAAGATGACAGGTTTCAGAGTGTGTTGATATGCAGCTAGAGCTAACTGGGACTAGAATACTGGACAGTGGACTAGAACAATTTGGTGCCAGTATGAGGGGAAGTCTGGACGTTGGGATAGTGGATAGTATGGGCCTTTTTTGTTTAGCAAATAGTACGAGTACTCGTTTTCTGCTTACTTGTACGTACTTGCATCTATATACCCCTACGTATGACGTAGATATCATACCGAATGGAGAAGCAGGTAAAGGGCAAAAATAGGTAAAATATGACAGTAGGTTTCTGTTGGGACGTCAGGACCGGATATATACCGAGGAATAAAAGGTTGCAAAAGGGTCCAGGCGGAATTTGGGGCTGTTACAGATTTGAGAATAGGTACGGTATACGTCAAAAGTGCTCACGCTACCTCGGCAAACTAGTGCAGGGCTGACAGGGGCAGTTATTATCATTGCTAACAAGCTACAAATAGAGTTGGAGGATGATGGGATAGATAACGAAACTTTGAGATGGGCAGTGGAGAGGTAAGCAGGGTAAGGAGGAGACCACGAGGATTATCAGATGCTAAGATGATCGGTATGACACGTCACGTGACTAATCATAACCTCAAATACTTTTCTTTTTATCCTTATTTTCCTTTACTTGTACTCCATCTTCTGTTCTCCAAGTACACATTGCACGTGCTATTGGAGAATGGATTGTTGGCGAGAGCAATAAACGGGAAAAAGAAAATAAATAAAAAGAAATTGGTAAACAAGATAATGGGTGGGTGGTGGTGGGAATGGTCAATTAGTAAGTATTTGTCATGTCAACGTGAACATTGGGTCCAAAAAAGATGCTAACTTGGATTTGAGATGACTTGCAAAAGGGAATATATTTTCAGCTAAATAAGGTCTAAATGAGGACAACGAGAACAAGAGCTCTCACTTGATGTTCAACTATTGTGGTACAAGAACAAGGAGAAATATGACTGAATTGATTTCGAGTGAATCGAATATTCTGAACTTGATTCTTCACAGTTCTTAGAAGCTTTATTCTTTTCTTCACTCTTCGTTTTTCACATGTTTTTTTTATTCTGTTAATTCTTTTTCTTTCCCACACATTCATCTCACCTCACTTATATACTCCCAACACGTGCTTGGACGTCTTCCCGTCTTTATCTCAGTAAGTCTTCGACATGTCCATTGGCTAGGTCTCAGTCGACATGTCTCGTCCCTGACTCGGATAAGCCTTGTCCCGACTTGGCAGTCTTGGCCTGGCCTCTCTCTACATTGATACCTCTTTAGGCCGGACGCCATGTTTCAGACGGTGTTAATGCCAACAAGCTCCCGCCCGTGCCGTATATTGACAGCTTGAGCATGTGCGAGATTCGGTTTGGCCCAATCAAAGAGACAACGTGGTCTTGTCAGGCTTCAAACGTTCTTGTTCGGGTCTCCACCGCCCACTGAAACGGCTTTTTAGCCGCTATTTTTGGAGCCCTAAAGACGCCATCTGAGACATGAACTCGACAAGGACCACGCGTTTAGGTACGGCTATGTCAAGAATGAAGAGAGGAAGAGGAAGAGAGGAAGATGCAATGAGCGAAGAGAGGAGAAGGTACAATGAACACATTACAGGTCATTTACCAATTCTCATTTCATCGCATCTCCTGACGCATCAAATAGGCTGCTCATCTCTTGGCAGCGACTATCGTCTATCAGTACAGCCTTGCAGAGATGGACACCTCTAGTGCGTTTAAACACTAGTTTAACGGCTAGGCTACTCTCCACGTGCCGGTCTGCACGTGTGGAGAGCCTTGTCCAATTGCAAATGGCGCATTACGAATTTTATCTTCGTTTCTAGATGGCGAGAATGATTATGAGGTTACGAGATTACGGTATAGCCAAACTGATACGTCAATTGATAGGCTAGAATATGATACTCATAACCGATCAACATGGAAACAGCAGTACTACCACCACAACCAACCACCCCCCACAGTCACGTCCAATATCATAAATCCAATTTACCTGTTGCATCGGTGCTAACGAACCTAATGGACGTTGGTTGTTCTCGAGAGTATCTGACTTCAGGGGAAACATGTGATTGGAAAAGACCGTCTTGATAAAACATCTACAATGCTACAATTGATACCCCTCCTGATCTCCTCTTCTTCCTGACTCCCCAAATATACCCTTACCATATCCTTTACCGAGTTCGAGTTGTCTCAACTCTCTCATCTACACCCCTGATCACCAAATGCTCACCAACTTTCCTATACGGACTCCGGCAACTTAATCTTCTAGCTCTATGAGTGTGGCCTGTCACTCTTGCGTCCTATATAACTACTGCCAAACACCATGTTTCCGTTTCCGATTCTATCTCGGTAACAATGAAACTCTCTCTGACCATTGTCGCTGCTCTGGCAGCTACTGTTCTTGCTGCCAAGAAGAACAAGCTGCAGCCCAAGTTCTCCGAAATCGAGCCCAACCTGACCGAGATCGAGGCTGCTGCTGCCACTGCCGTCAGCAACCACTACACCGCTCCCAAGGTGCCCGGATGCGTGTTTGACAACTACTACCAGATCTGGCTGGAGAACACGGACTACGAAAAGGCGTTTGACCAGCCGGATCTGGCCTGGCTCCGAACCCAGGGAATCACTCTGGACAACTACTGGGCCCTGACCCATCCCTCCGAGCCCAACTACGTCGCTGTGGTTGGAGGAGACTACTTTGGAATCAACAACGACGACTTCTTCCGAGTGCCTTCTAACGTGAGCACGGTTGTTGATCTGCTCGAGTCCAAGGGCATCTCGTGGTCCGAGTACCAGGAACACGATCCGTACACCGGATTTGAGGGTTTCAACTTTTCGCGCCAGACTGACTACCATTCTGACTACGTGCGAAAACACAACCCTCTGGTTATCTACGACAGTATTGTCGAGAATCCCGCTCGTCTCGCCAACATCAAGAACTTCACCGAGTTTGACGTAGATCTCCAGGCCAAGCAGCTGCCCCAGTGGACCTTTATCACTCCCAACATGACCAACGATGCTCACGATACCGACATTGACTGGGCTGGACGATGGGTGTCTCGATGGCTCAAGCCTCTGCTGTCCAACGAGGAGTTTATGAAGAACTCGCTCATCATTCTCACCTTTGACGAGAACCATACTTATCCCTCGCAGAACAAGGTGCTGGCTATTCTGTTTGGAGGAGCTGTTCCTGACCATCTCAAGGGTACTACTGACAGCACCTACTACTCCCATTACTCCAACATTGCCACCGTTCAGGCCAACTGGGGTCTGGACCATCTTGGACGATTCGATACCCTTGCCAACCCCTTCAAGATTGTTGCTGACCCTCTCAACATCACCCTGGAGGACCACGATACCACCGGCCAGTACAACAACAAGTCCGTCAAGGGCTACTTTAACGACTACCGAGTTCCCATTCCCCAGCCTAATGCTTCTGCCATTGGTCTGATTGGAAACACCATCTTTCCTCCCATTGCCCAGCTGTGGGGCACCGAAGGAGACATTCCCAAGATTGAAAAGGCCAAGTGTGGAAAGTTCGAGTCCAAGCCTGTTAACACTACCGAGCCTGTTACTTCTACTGCCAAGCCTACTGTTTCCGTTCAGGCTATTGTCAACTCTACTTCTGCTGCTGCTGTCTCCCCTTCTTCTGATGCTGTTGTTGTCTCCGAGACTACCACCATTGAGGGTGTTTACGTGACTGTCTACACTTCCGACTGTCTCACCACCTCGGTTGATGTCTCTGGAAAGACTGTGACTGTTCATGTCCCTAAGACTATTACTAGCACTGTTTGTCCCAAGTGTGAGAAGACTTCTACCCCTGTTGAGTCTTCTTCTGTTGCAGTTTCTTCTTCTGTTGCAGTTCCCGTTTCTTCTGCTCCTGTCGTTGCTCCCGTTCCTGTCTCTTCTTCTACTCCTGTTGCTCCTGTTGCCTCTTCTTCTACCCCCGTCGTTGTTCCCGTTCCTGTTTCCCCTTCTCCTGCTCCCGTCTCTCCCGAAGGAACTATCACCAAGATCTCTACCATTCACACCACCGTCTCCAAACCTGCTCCTGCCGAGTCCTCCAAGCCTGCTCCTCCTGCTGAGTCTCCTGCCGAGTCCAAGTCCGCCGCTCCTTCTCCTGCCGGATCTGTTGCCGCTGGAACTCCTCTGGTTCCCATCAAGCCTTCTCAGGCCCAGGAGTCGACTCCTACCGTTGCCCAGGCCAACGGAGCTGATAAGCTGGCTCTTGGAGCTCTCGCTCTTCTTCCCTTTCTGGCTCTTTAATACTAACTAGTAATACAACTCTGATAGATAGGATACTGCGTAGCAGTATCTCCTTGTAGAAAGAATCTACCTGTAGAGAAGTATCTCCTTGTAGAAAGAATCTACCTGTAGAGAAGTATCTCCTTGTAGAAAGAATCTACCTGTAGAGAAGTATCTCCTTGTAGAAAGAATCTACCTGTAGAGAAGTATCTCCTTGTAGAAAGAATCTACCTGTAGAGAAGTATCTCCTTGTAGAAAGAATCTACCTGTAGAGAAGTATCTCCTTGTAGAAAGAATCTACCTGTAGAGAAGTATCTCCTTGTAGAAAGAATCTACCTGTAGAAATGAATCTACGATACGATTATCAACGAGTAGACAAGTAGGTTCGTAGATACTCATAGACATTTTGATTCTCGTAGACAAGCTGTTTCTAGATACTTGTAGACAAGTAGATACTACTGTAGTATACGACTATTTCCAGATCCTCATAGTGCACCTGACTAATCAACACCAAGACTCATTATTATCACCAAGCATTGTAACGTTTAACGTCCGGTCCGGATAGATTCAAAGTTCGGGCTGGTATTATGCGGTGACGCACCAACGTGGAGAAGAAGCGTTCCACACGTCGACCCTTTGCAAGTCTAAAGTGAACGCTGTAACAGGCACCGACTTGAACAAGGTAAAGACAAGGATATCAAGGGGTTTATATAGATTTGTATAGATAAGAGTTACACTGGGTATGTGACATTGCTCTGAAACACCGGAAACCATTTGTGTCACTAAACCGTCTCCATGGAGACCAAAACACTCTGCACTATATGGACTAAAGTACGACACGGTGTTGTAGAGCACGGTCGAATAATGCTTTGGCTGTAGTGGCGTTTTAACTTTGGTTGCTTGAGTTACCCTGCCAAAGGAGAATGTAGAGGGTGTATGTAGTTGTGCGGTTGGGTGTTGAAAGCGGCTGAAAAGGCTGTAGTTCGTTTCCAAATGGCCGTTATACCCGGTCTACGTTTTTTCGCTTTCTTTTTCGGCCCCAAATCACGTTTCAGAGACACCCCCAAAGAAGTCATCTTACAATATCACCTAACCCAACCTCCCAAGCTGGTAGAAGAAGTACAACACCTTAGTTTTTCACCGCACCACTACACACACACAGAACCAGACATCAAGACAACATCTACAAGTCGTCACGCTGGTACATCCGACACAAACAAGTGAGTACGACTGCTGGGGCCCGAATCACGTACCAGATTGATTTGATCGCCCCCAACCACATCCCTTTAGACGTTACTGACCTCCAGACTCTAGACAGATCAGCACATACCATCCCATATCACATTGATAACGTTGGGTGTACAAGTGAGTGTCGTGCCCCAGGGAATCCCCCCGACTTAACTAACACAGTGACTATTGCATCTTTGTCCAACCGGACAAATCTCTCGGAATCAGACATCACCGAGCTGGTGACGGGCAAGTTATCGCCCTCAGACATTACAGAGGTGCTCAAGCATGGCGCCA
This sequence comes from Yarrowia sp. E02, assembly GCA_017639365.1. NCBI lineage: Eukaryota > Fungi > Ascomycota > Dipodascomycetes > Dipodascales > Yarrowia > Yarrowia sp. E02. The sequence continues at coordinate 1,200,683 of JAAQQX010000003.1, read as the reverse complement.
TCAACGCCAAGTGGGACGGCCTGGGCGTGGGAAAGGGGCTTGTGGCCAAGCAGCCCGACCTCAACAGATGGAAAGAGGCCATCGACGGACTGGACGAGGAGGACAACGACAACAACAACAACAATAACAACACGGGTTTCGCCGTGGGCTCGTCCGACGGGCTCGCCGTGCTGCTGCGAATCCTGCTCGCCGCAGACCCCAACGGCTCGCTGGTTGCATACTTTTATCAGCGACGTCGATGGCAGCGACTGGCCCTCCAGGTGCAGCTCATGAACGCCACGGCCGGCATTTCGCGGGAGCGACACCAGCTGGATCTGGCTGGCTGCGGACTTGCGAAAATCATTTCTGCGTCGGTTATTCCTCCCGCCATGGCTGCGGCTGACTCGCCCATGAAACCCATTGTGGTGGCCCTGGAGGCGTCTCCCCTCAACCTGGTGGATCTGGTGCGGCTGACGTTCGACGCCATTGAGCGCGAGACGGTGGCCGAGTCTGCGGCCAAGGACTTTCTGGACAAACACGCCAAGGTCACGCCCGAGCTCTTCTTTCTGGGCTCGCTCAAGACGCCCAAGCCGTGGTCGCCTCTGCTGGAGCGGGTCATCAAAAACTTCTTTGATCTCTTCTTCTCCGGCCACAACTCGTCCATTCTGGTCTTTTCCATTCTCGGCCAGCAGGACGAGGCGTTTCTGGCGTCCATGGTCGTGGAGTACTACCGGGTGAGCGCGCTCAACGTGGGCAAGATTCTGGACATTTGCCACGCGGCCAACATTCTGCCCCACGTGCTGCAGCTGCGCTACTTTGCCTTCACCATGGACCTGGCGGTGCTGGCGTCCCAGCGACAGCTCTACCCCCTCAAACAATTCATGGACGATACATACAAGGCTGTGGGCGCCGACTTTGTGCGGGGCGTGTTGGACTTTTTGGAAATGAAGATTAGCGTCGAGCTGTCTTCGCAGGCGGGCGTAGGAGTGCCTCCCCCTCCTCCTCCCCAGAACCCCCTCACTCTCAGCTCCGTGGCCACCATTCTGCAGTTTGTCTCGTCGGGCTCGGATATGCCTGCCGATAGACTGGAGCAGTTCAAAATGCTGCAGACGCAGACGTTCCAGGTGTACCCCCGGCTCATCAACTTTGGCCAGGGCCACGACCAGGCGATTCTGGCGCACGGCGACGGCTCCAACGCGTTTCCTCCCCACATTGAGCGGGAGATGAAGCTGTGCTACCAGCGAATGTACGAGGAGCAGATCCAGATCCGCGACATCATCACCATGCTGCAGCGGCTCAAGCAGAGCGACGACCCCCAGGACCAGGACGTGTTTGCCTGCATGGTGCACTCGCTGTTTGACGAGTACCGGTTCTTCCCCGAGTACCCGCGCAACGCCCTGGCTGCCACGGCAGTCCTGTTTGGAGGCCTCATTTACTTCCGGCTCATCCAGGACATTCCGCTGTCCATTGCGCTGCGATACGTGCTGGACAGTTTGAAGCAGCCCGCAGACTCCAACATGTTCAAGTTTGGTCTGCAGGCTCTTTACGAGTTCCGGGAGCGGCTCAACGAGTTCCCCACCTACTGCTCCATTCTTGCCGAGATTCCCGGCCTGCAGTCTCACCAGGAGATTTACTCTTACGTGAAGCAGCTTGCTGGCGGACCTGGAGGTGGACCTGGAGGTCCCGGGGTTGGAGGTCCTCCTCCTGGTGTTCCTGGTGGCCCCGACAACTCGCTGGCTCCCGAGACTCTCATTTTCTCGTCTCTTCGAGTCGACTCCAACCTGCCCGAGGATGCTGCGCAGGTGGATCCCCCAGAGGAGCTTTCTGACAAGGTGCTGTTTATGGTCAACAACCTTGCTCAGAGCAACGTGGTGGCCCGGTCTCGCGAGATGGCACAGGTGCTGGAGGAGCGCTACTTCCGATGGTTCGCCACGTACATTGTGCGACATCGAGCCAAGCAGGAGCCCAACTACCACTCTCTGTACATTTCCATGCTCAAGAACATGTCCAACAAGCTGCTCGAGAGCTTTTTCCTGCGGGTCACGTACCTGCAGATTGTCAAGCTGCTCAACAGCCCCGAAACGGTCTCTTCTTCCACAGACCGAAACCAGCTTCGTAACCTGGGCCAGTGGCTCGGAGCCCTGACTCTGGGCCGAAACCTGCCCATCAAGCACCGCAACATTTCGTTCAAGGCGCTGCTGGCCGAGGGTTACAAGCATCAGAAGCTGGTGCTGGTGATCCCGTTTGTGGCCAAGGTGCTGGAGCGGGCCGCCAAGTCCAAGGTGTTTGCTCCCCCCAACCCCTGGACCCTGGGTATCATGTACGTGCTGGCCGAGCTCTACCACCACGCCGAGCTCAAGCTGAACCTCAAGTTTGAGATTGAGGTGCTGTGCAACCAGCTCAAGCTCAATGTCGAGGAGCTGGAGCAGAGCCACATTATTCGAGGTGGCACTTCTGCCGTTGACGAGGTTGTCGACGGTGTCAGCAAGCTCAATGTCGATGCTGCGAATGCCGGTATGGTGCCTCCCGGTGCCATGGGCATGCATGCAGGTATGCCTCCTCCTCGAGGCATGCACATGCCCGGCGGTATGGGTGGACCTGGTGGCATGATGGGTCCTGGAGGTCCCGGAGGAATGGGTCCTCTTGGTATGGGTCCCGGTATGCCTCCCATGCACGGTCCTCCTGGTGCGAACCAGCAGCAGCAGCAGCAACAGCAGGCTCAGCAGCAGCAGGTTCAGCAGCAGGCCCAGGCCCAGGCCCAGGCCCAGCAGCAGGGTGGAGCTCCCGGCGTTGGAGGAATGCGAGGAGCTGGAGCCGCCGCTGCCTCTGCCGCCTTTTACGATGTTTACCAGAACATCATCATGTCGATGGAGCTGCAGGGCGACTCGCCGTTCGTGTCGCACCCCACTCTCAAGCAGCTGTTTATGCTGTCGGTTGACAAGGCCGTTCGAGAGGTGCTCCAGCCTGTTGTGGAGCGGTCGGTGTCCATTGCCACCATTGCCACACGGGAGCTGGTCACCAAGGATTTTGCATTTGAGGTTGACTGCGACAAGCTGCGACGAGCCGCCCACAATGTGGTGCGAATGCTGTCTGGCTCGCTGTCTCTGGTCACCTCCAAGGAGCCGCTCAAGGACTCTCTGCTCAACAATCTCAAGACCCTGCTTTTGGGCCAGGGCTACGGCGAGGAGACTCTTCCCCTCGACCAGATGGCCGCTGCGGTGGCTGCCAACGCCGACGCCATTTGCTGCGTTGTGGAGAAGGCTGCCATCGACAAGTCGCTGCTGGACATTGAGGACGCTCTCGCTGCCTCGTACTCTCTGCGACAGGCCCACCAGGGCGACGCTGCCTCGTTTGTGGATCTCCAGGTGACCCGGTTCAACCTGCCTCTTCCCGATCCTCTGCGAATCCAGCCCGGCGGAGTCACTCCCCAGCAGATGGCTCTTTACGACTCGTTCAGCGAGGGTGGAGTTGGAGTGCCCAACGTTCCTGCTGCCATGGCTGCTGTTGCTGGTCCTGGTGGTCCCGGAGGAGCTCCTGCCGGTGCGCCTGCTCCTTCTACCCCCGAGACTCCTCAGGCTGTGCTGTCGCAGATTCTGCTGACTGTGCAGGCTCGAATCGACGCTCTGCTGAGAAGCATCAGCGCCGTGACCGAGGGCTCTGCAGGCCCCGTGCCCACCTCTCTGGTGGAGCTTGCTGCGGACCACGAGATTCGGGTTCGTCTGCTGCAGCTGCTGTCTCTGGTGAGCAAGAGCCCCTACCAGAACGAGGTTGTTCTGCGAACTTCTCAGCTGGTGGTCAATGCTCTGTTCACCCAGTCCTCGTCGCAGCTGTCCCACGAGTCGTTTGCTCTGCTGCTTGGAAAGCTGTGCGAGCTGTCTGCCGAGACCTGCAAGGAGGTGCTGCTTTGGCTCATCCACTCTTCTGACAAGCGAAAGTTCAACGTGCCTGTTGTGGGAACTCTTCTGCGAACTCGGTTCATCACTGTCACCGAATTGGACCAGTCTCTGGCCAAGCAGATGCTCGAGTCCCGGGACGTCGCTGCTGTCGAGTTCACTCACAAGCTGATTGCCGACGTGGTGCTTGGCCCCGACCCCTGTGCTCTGCGAACCGACTTTTCGTGCTGTCTGATTGTCCTCGAGGCTCTCATCAAGGAGAACAAGGAGGGCAAGGAGGAGTCCAAGGAGGACGCCAAGGGCAAGGAGGAGAGCAAGGAGGACGAGCCCGAGCTGTCCGAGGAGGAGAAGAAGGCCAAGGAGGCCAAGGAGGCCGAGAACAAGGAGAAGCTGGCTGCTGCCGCTGCCGAGGCCGCCAAGTGCATTGCGACTCTCAACGACGCCAACGTGGTGATCCCCACCATCACTGAGCTGTCCGAGTCCTCTCGAGCCTCTCGAGCCGACGCTGCCCAGGTGTCTCTCAAGGAGCAGTGTGCCTACATTTTTGCCGAGTGGCTGCGACTTGTTGGCCATCCTGGTGCCTGCAACAACCTGCGAATGCGGTACATGTTTGTGTTGCAGCTCGCCGAGAACGGCCTGCTGTCCAACCCTGACCACCTCTGTGTGCTTGTGCGAACTGCCACCGAAATCTCGGTCAAGTCGTACTGCTTCGAGATGGTTGACAAGCCTGCTGCTCCCGTTGGAGACGTTGCTGTGGCCGTTGACGGTCTGGCCAAGCTGCTGGTGACCATCATTTCGGCCCACGAGGCCACCAACGCCAAGCGAATCAGCGCCTTTGTGCGCCAGCTGCTGGCTGTGGTTGTTTTGGTGTTTGCTGGCGACCACGAGGCCAAGTCTGGAGGCGAGTCTCCCGTCGGTTTCAACGAGAAGCCCTACTTCCGTCTGTTTTCGTCCGTTCTGTGCGAGCTCAGCGAGGTTGAGCTGAGTGCCGAGTCTCGAGACGCCATCTACCTGTGTCTGGCCGAGACCTTCAAGCTCATCCAGCCCATGGCCTTCCCTGGCTTTGCATTTGCCTGGATGACTCTGATTTCGCACCGAATGTTCCTGCCCAAGATGATGGACGTTGTGCGAAACCGACGAGGCTGGGGCCCGTACCTGTCTCTGCTGGAGGCGCTGCTCAAGTTCCAGGACCACTTCACCACCGACAAGGAGTTCAACGAGCACGTGGCGGTCATGTACAAGGGTACTCTGCGAATCATGCTTGTGATTCTGCACGACTACCCCCAGTTCCTGATTGAGAACCACTACCCTCTGTGCAACGTGATTTCGCCGTCGTTCATCCAGCTGCGAAACCTGGTGCTGTCGGCCTTCCCTGCCGATCTCGAGCTGCCCGACCCTCTGACCGTTGGTCTCAAGGTCGAGTCTTTGGCCGAGATCAAGGCTGCTCCTCCTCTGGCTATTGACCCTGGCCACGAGGCCCAGAAGCATGGTATTCGAAAGCTTACCGACATGTACCTGCGAAACCCGTCGCCTGCCATCATCAAGAACCTGCTCAAGGCCTTCTACCTGCCCTCTGCCAAGCCCTGTCTGGGTCTTGGCTTCAACGAGATTTCCGTCGACTCCACTGCTCTCAACGCTCTGGTGCTCTACATTGCCTCGTTGATTTCCACCGCCACTTTTGACACCTCGTCGCCCCATCTGTCTCTACTGACGTCTGTGGCTGTGGCTCTGGATGCCGAGGGACGCTACTTTTTGTTTGAGGCCATTGCCAACCAGCTGCGGTACCCCAACAGACACACCTACTGGTACTCTTGTGTGATTCTGTCGCTGTTTGGCGCGCATGGTGAGGCCTCTCTGGGCTCTGATAAGGTGGATATTCAGCACATTATTACGCGGGTGCTGCTGGAGCGAATCATCTGCAACCGGCCTCATCCTTGGGGCCTGATGATTACGTTTGCCGAGCTGCTCAAGAACCCCAGCTACCGGTTCTGGGACCTGGAGTTCACCAAGGGCTCGCAGGAGATTGAAAAAATGTTTGCCTCGCTCAACAGCCATATTATGCCTACCGAGGGAACAGAATAGGTGTACCGACTAGATCGGCGGAGGAAATGTATTTATTAATGTATTGTATTATGAATGATGAATCAACAGGGGTGTAGGCTTGTAGGGCTTGTAGCACATGTAAGACTAGAGCGGCGTGCGCAGCAAAATGTACTAGGTACGAATACGAGGTTTCTGAAGTAAAGTTTGACCTGGGGAAAAATGTGGAGAGCCGTGATTCCGGGTATTTATTGATTGGAGGTTTGTGGTTCGTTTTAGTCGGTTATTATTTGCCAAGCATAACGGGCGGCAGGTCTTTGTGTCTTTTCCTTGTTCCCACGACATTAAATATGTCATGGCGTTATTAATTCGTCTATATATACAGGTGCAGTTTCCCTTTACGTTGGTGCGTTTTTTCTTATCTGTATGCATGCTGTGATTGGACGATGGGGTCTAGGTTTGTGCAGGCTGAAGAAGATGGGGCAATGAAAAGAGGACGATCGACGGTGGGAGTTTGAGAGGGAGCTAATCGGGGGAGGAGGGCTTGTGGTCACGTGGCTGGATTGTTTTCTTTGGCACGTGGTAGCTCTGCTTTTCTTGTTTTGATTTTCTGTTTCACTGGTATCTATACTTTGGACACCAGCTAGCTGATCTCGCTTCAGATTGGGCTAGTTTCTGAGTTTGGTTAGTGCAGGTTTGGTTTTCAGAGAGCGTCAACTTTGAGGCCACCAGGTACTTGTGGGGAGCAGTGAAGGTGGTATTGTTAGGAGGGCGACGTAAGAGCTGTGACGACGTTTTTGAAGATGTTTTGACAATGTTTTTCAAGACGTTTCAGAGTCACAATTCTCACATTCTCTCAGCTTCCCGTCTCCACTGTGGCTTCTTAGAGTTGTCTACCAGGTTTTTTCCAATACCTAGTCTCAACTGATGCGAGCTTGTTTGAAAGACCAGACGTAACCGCAGAGTTCATCTATGATAGCCAGAGTCCGTGTCTGGTTTCAGGGAGGAGGATCTTTGTGTGTTATATCTTTGTGTCTGTGGTCTATGTTTGTATGCAAAAGGAGTTTCGTGTTTCCACTGTTTCCCCTGTCAGCAAGTGTACATGTTTACAAGTTGCTTTTTGCTTGTTCAATACGAGGCTATACTGTCCCGAGACTCAAGACGACTCGACAGCTTACAGTACATTGTACGATCCGGTAACTTTGCAGCTAGCTCACTGAACGTCAGATTGTACAGTAGTCAGGAACTAGTATACGAGACGCCACGAAGTGGTCGAACAGGTGCAAAAAAAAGGTGTGCACAGTTACTCGGGAATATTTCCATTTTCATTTTCTCCATACTCAATGTTCGTCTATCATAATACATTGTCCTACACACGGATTATTTTTTCATTTTCAGAATAATAAAAGCGTCTGCATTACTCTTTGGCTGTTAAAGTGTATCGAGGCGTCCAGCAGCCGGGCTAAAATGGGATCGGAGAGTCGGAAAGAGACGAAAAGTGGTTTAATCGAATCAGAGGCGTTCAGCAAACTATCTGGAAACATTTACCCAGCCTTTCCAACCCCACATCCCCAGTTATATTGCTTCCAGTCACTCCTTAGAGTCACTTAAACTCAAGCTCCACTTTCCCAAACTTTCAGCAAACTCTCTTCTCGAAGCCATCTTGATAACACGGACGCTAGCTCCAACTCAACCACGACATTCCCAGAGCGACCATGTCTGAGCCAAACTCGTATCTGGGCTCGTCCTTCTCCGAGTCGCCTCTCCAGCGTCTAGGAGGCCGCTCCTACTCCCGCAGACCCTCTATTCTCGTGCCTCCTTCCGTCCCCAACATGAACGAAGGTCTTCGACACCAGAGTGCCGAACTTGCCAACATGGCGCTAGAAGAATGCATGGGCTCGTCACCAGCCGCCAGCGAGCGTCCCAAGTCGTCGGGATCCGTCCAGAGCTACTCCATGCACGGCTCGTCGTTGTCCAGACAACTGGCCAATGAACCGCTGCCGATTCCAGACGTGATCGAGACGCCGGGTCTGGTTAACACAGAAAGAGATTCGCTGCGGCCCAAAAAGTCTGCCGAGTCGAAAAAATCGATTCCCGCGGCCATTTCGGGGGTTAGACGAGACTCCCACCGTCAATACCACACGTTTGGATGTCCGGATATCGAGACCGGAGACGTGAACCATGGAGGACCTCGACGCGGACTCAGTGGGGTTTTTAAACGGCTGGAAGAAAAAGTAGCGTCGGCAGACCTGGTTGACGAATGCGTCAAAAAACCAATATCGTACCTGCCCTCGGTGGTGCTGGGAACCCTGCTTAACATTCTGGACGGACTGTCGTACGGAATGATTTTGTTTCCGCTCTCCGAACCCATTTTCGCACATCTGGGCCCGGCAGGACTGTCCATGTTCTACATGAGTTGCGTCATTTCACAGCTGGTCTACTCTTTAGGAGGATCTGCCTTCAAGGCCGGTATTGGATCCGAAATGATCGAGGTCGTGCCCTTCTTCCACTCAATGGCATACACGCTCATGGCCGAGATCAAGGAGCCCGAACGGGTCATTCCCACGGTCATTCTCTCGTTTGCAGCCTCTTCTGTTGTCACTGGTCTCGTTTTTCTGGCCCTTGGAGCAGCTCGTCTAGGATCGCTCATTTCCTTCTTCCCACGTCACATTCTCGTGGGATGCATCGGAGGAGTGGGCTGGTTCCTGTGCGTGACTGGAATCGAAGTCTCGTCGCGAATGGACGGACCTCTGGAGTACACATTCTCGATTCTCAAGTTTCTGCTGGAACCTCGAGTTCTGCTCATGTGGGGAACTCCCCTGTTTCTGGCTCTGGCCCTGTTGGGGATCCAACGGTTCTCGCACCATCCACTTATTGTGCCCTCGTACTTTTGCGGCGTTTTTGCTATCTTCCATCTTCTCGTCTGGGCTGTACCCTCCTGGAACCTCCAGATGGCTCGAGATAGTGGCTGGGTCTTTTCTGCCCAGGCTACTAGTGAGCCCTGGTGGTACTACTACACGCTGTACGACTTTGGCAAGACGGACTGGGGCGCTCTGGTGAAAACCGTGCCGGCCATGTTTGCACTGACCTTTTTCGGTATTCTTCATGTGCCTATCAATGTACCTGCTCTGGCAGTTTCCACTGGTCAGGAAGACATCAACGTGGATCGAGAGCTGCTGGCTCACGGGATCAGTAACGGTCTTTCTGGTCTCCTTGGATCGATCCAAAACTACCTCGTTTACACCAACTCGGTGCTGTTTATCAAGTCTGGAGCCGATTCTCGAGTCGCTGGAGTCATGCTGGCTCTTGCTACAGCCGGTGTCATGTTTGCTGGTCCCGTCGTCATTGGTTTCATTCCTGTCTGTGTCGTTGGAGCTCTTATTTTCCTGCTGGGTATCGAGCTGCTTATCGAGGCACTTGGAGACACCTGGGGACGTCTATCTCGGTTCGAATACATCACCGTGCTGGCCATTGTGCTGACCATGGGCATCTTTGACTTTGTCTACGGAATTCTGTTTGGAATTGTGCTTGCTTGTTTCTCTTTTGTCATCCAGTCGTCTCAGCGATCAGTCATCAAGGCTACTTACACTGGAGCTGTGGCTCGATCTACTGTTAGACGTCATGCCACCCAGCAAAAGTTTCTCCAGGAGTGCGGTAATCTCATCTACCTGCTCAAACTGTCTGGATACATGTTTTTTGGCACCATTGTTCGAGTTGAAGACACCATCAAACAGCTGATGGACGATGCTCAGTTTTCAGAGTCGCCCTTCCGATACCTCATTCTCGACATGACGGCCGTGTCCAACATTGATTTCTCTGCTGCCGAGGCTTTCATTCGAATCAAAAAGCTGCTGGATAGCAAAAACGTCTACCTGGTCATGTCTGGTATCGGCACCAACTCTCCCATTTCGTCTGCTCTAGGCGCTGTGGGTCTCTGGAAGGGTTCTTGCACCCAGGGAACCGACGTTCGTCTCTTTTCCAACCTCAACGAGGCTCTGGAATGGTGCGAAAACGAGTTCCTCAGTCTCTACTACAGTGCTCGAGACGACGCTACTTCTCCCACGACTCCTGGAGCACCTACAGATATCCCCAGTAGTGCCGGTAACCGTAGAAACACTCTTTCTGTGCTTTCGTCGTCTCCTGGATACTCTGCATCTCCCCGAATCAGCATGATCCACCGTGCTGCGACCAATAACGTCAAGGACGACCCGATCATGAAGTGGAACAACTTCAAGCAGCCCCTGCCTCTGCTGCTGCAGGTGTCGCAGGGTCTGACCAACGAGAACGAGGACTTTTGGTTCCGAATCTGCGCCTTTTTCAAGAAGGAGGTGCTGCCCAAGGGCTCGGTTCTCTACACTGCCAACCAGTCTCCCGGGGGCTTTTATCTGGTCCAAAGTGGAATTCTGAGAGCAGACTACGACATGCAGCAGGGTCGACTCTACGAGACGATTCTCGCTGGAACCACGTGTGGAGAGCTGCCCTTCTTTTCCGAAACTTATAGAACGGCAACTGTCACAGCAGAGGTGGAAACCACGGTGTGGAAGATGGACGCCGAGGCCTGGAAACAGCTGCAGCAGCTGGAACCTGATGGCCAGGTGCTAGCAAACGAGCTTCTGAAGGTGGTTCTGAAGCTGACGGCCGAGCGGTTCGAGTCCATCACAAAGTACGTCCTCATTAGTGCCAATTAGAGGAGTTGTTAGTTTATGCATTCTGTTAATATACGACCAGCAGCTTGCTGCTGTAGCGATGTGATATGAATAGGGACAGAGAGCCCAAGTGGTCATTTAGTTTGCTTTTTACTGTAGTAGTAGGAGTAGGAGTGCCAGACATGATTGCAAAAGTACTATAAGTACAAGTACCAGTCTCTGTAGTTGCAAAAGCTCTGTTGTTGCAATAGTAGTTACGTTTTTACAATGGCGTCTTTTCAGCGTTTCTGTATCAAAAGTAGCGGTATCTTCACCTTTTAATTATCAGTTTTTTAGTTGGTTTTTTATTTTTTGAATTTTATTAGTTTTATTTTAGTTTTAGTTTTATTTTATTTTTAAATTGATCTCTTTTCAGAAAACTTTTCCCAGTGTACATCACACATTGGAAAGTGCACATAAAGATAAGGAAAACAGCTGGATAACTTCTATCGACTCCAGAGCATTATATCCACCGGTAAAAATCGGCACACGTGACTTTTTTGGCCGAGCAAAATGGATTTCTCCTTTTTCGGCTCAACAATTCCGCCTGGCTAGCTCAATCGGTAGAGCGTGAGACTCTTATTCAAAGGTCATCTCAAGGCTGTGGGTTCAAGCCCCACGTCGGGCTTTCTTTTTGGAGATACTCACTGATGACAGCGTTATCACTCTGCGAGATATTTTTTTTTATACCAGTAACTCTTCATCTATAGTTACTCATACCAGTACTGGTATTACTGCTATACTTATACTTCCCGTTACCTGACACTCACTTGAAGATATAACTGGTTATAAATATCTTCAGAATTACTATTTCTGTTCCAACCTATTCATAAAGCTGCTCTATCTACAGCCTTCTCGTAACATCCCTCTTTTGTCAGCGTCGTATTGTTTTAGTCTGATGCCTTATGAACTAGTTGTACCTGGTATACCCATGATGACATACTTGTACCTCATAAATGGAAACCAATTGATTGTAAAGAAGCTACCATAACTACAACCACTTCACCCTCCACCTCCAATATGTCAATAAATAATCTATATGCCTACAACTCCTTCATGTCGTTTTTGAACCGACAATGGTCAAAGTCTCCGAGACACTGCAAGACGTCGTCAAACTGACTCTGCTTGGACAGCGTCACCGTGCCTGCCTTGGTCTTCTTGAAGCCCAGTTTCAGACCCTTTCCAAACCCTCCCCTTAACGTAGCTACAAACAGAACCAGAGACGAAATAAGTAGAATGAACACCAAAACAGAAGCCGTAATCTTGAAGGCTGCTCGCTTTCGTCGAGACCACAGCCGGTCAAACTTTTCCTGCTCGTCAATCCACTGGTTCACCGTCTTGAGCCGTTCCTTGTACTCGGTCACTTTGGCTCTGCAGTTTCCAATCCGTTCTTCCAGCAGTTCAATTGCTTCCGAAGACTCCTGAATAGCTCGAATATGGTCCAGCTGCGAGTTGAACGTCTCGTAAGAAGTGAGAGTTTCCTTCTTGAAGGCCAAAACCGTCTCTTTGGCCCGAGCCTTGAGATCAATGAGAGCCTCGAGGTTGGCCTGGAAGAGCTCCAGCTTCTTGGACAGTCGCGTTTCAACAGAACCAATCTGAGCACCCACGTTACTAATCAAGTTGGACTTCATATGCTGAGTTGCATCCACCACAGAAATCGACTTGGCTACAGGCTCGCTATCTTGAGCAGCCCGTTCCTGCAGTTTCCGTCTGAACTCTTTGATCTTCTGTTGACGCACCTCTTCTGACCCCAGGTCTCCATAGTCGTCAATCAGAGCAGTGTAGTCGACCAAGGCAGGAGCAGGATCCATTTTCTCCTCGATTCCAAGAGCGTCTACATCTCCTCCCTGGTGACCCATCCAACCTACTCCTCCAGCACTCAAAGGAGGACTTCCGGGCGAGTCATTCGAATACTCGTCTGGAAAACCGCTAGTGGCGCTCATGGGCGTCTGTGGAATGTCTCCGGACATGACCATGAGCATATTGAGTCGATTGTCTCCGTCCCAGTCGTCCAGAGAAGGGGAGCCAGTACGTCCGCTTCTGTCTTCAGGATCGTGGCTCATGCTGCGACTCTGGCTCAAACTGCGACTGCTGCTGCTGTCTGAGTCATCGTCTCGCGACAGAACGTCTCCGAGATCAAAGGCTCGGCCCTTGGGTCCTCCCTGGCCGTTTCTCAGCCCTGCATGTCCCATGAGAGCTATCGGAGCAATGGGAGTATTACTCATCATCCAGGACGAGGCTGACCGCGGAGGCATGCCCGTGGTGGAATTGGAGTTGGAGTTGACGCCCAGGTTGTTGGAGGACGTGTGACTCGTGGCAGCCTCTCTCCATTGGCTGTTGTTGACGTCCAGAAACCGGGGCGACGCCTGGATTTCCTCCTTGCTTTTTTTGCTGCTCTCGTTGGTCCGTCCGAGGAGTGCTGGCGTCGAGGGAGGTGGCGTGGCAGACTTGCTGTGGTTACGACGCTTCATGGTCATGTTTCTGAGATACGGCGGGGTCTGGCCGGACGAGAAAGCTGCCTCCGAGGGACTCTTGGGACTGTTCATCTCGTCCACCGGTGACAGGGCGGCTGTAGCGGGAGACCCCGACCTTGGTGTCGTTGGAATAGACACATCCTTGGCGCTGCTGCTGCTGCTGTTGTTGGCACTGTTGTTACTGTGGTGAATGCTGCTGTTCCTCGGGCTGGATTTGACAGGAAGTTCCCGGTCGCTCAGGTCCTTGAGACTCGCCAGCGACGTGAACGAGCTGCTGAACTGGCCCGAGTGGCGGAACGGCGACGAGGTGGCCTTCCGGTCAGGCACCGCGACAAACGAGGCCATTTTGGAGTCGGTTCGAAGCCCCGAATTTGCGTGGGTGGCACCCGACCCGTCGCCGAGATTCACCGGAGGCAGCAGCCCCCCGGGCAGCTTGTATTTCGAGTGCGCCTGGCGTCGGTACTCGGACATGTTGAGGAGAAGAGGTGTGGATCGCTCTACCGTGTTTATGCACTCCCATGTGAGTTAGACTTGGTTAGACTTGGTTAGAGTGCTTGGGGGAGCTAATGTGAGAGGCAGGATAGGGGAGTAGGGGTTTATATAGACAGAGGGTATGACACTGGCAGTGTCATTTGTGTGATTTATTTCTACTTTCTGGACTGTACTTTTAGGGAGGTTTGTAGGGAAGTCTTTGTACGATATGTGACCCTTGTAGGGAGTTGTCTATGTTCCACCAAGATCGATCTTCATTAAAGATTAAAAATCAAAAATAAAATAAAATAAAATGAAAACCGCCAGTAACCGATTACTCGAAAGACGAGAACGATCTACAAGTTGCCACTCAAATAGTTTCGACACTGCCACAACAGAACCCCTGACCTTGCCACCGTGCTTACTTCAGTATCGTTTGCCACTCCCAGGCATAGCCCTAACGGTATTACTAATTGCGACGGACATAGTGATTGGGATCATTGAGATTATAGACCTCATTGGAGTAGACCTCATTGGAAGAGATATGTACTATCTAGTTGTACTCAGGAACATATCAGATGATGTGAACTCCTACATGTACAATTACTGATTTGACCTATTTTGCTTGACTTGTCCTGTTTGATATGTCTTCTGACCTGTCTGGGTTGACTAGTCCTTTGACCTGTCTGGATTGACCTCTCACTGCAGGTAGACATCTCTCCCAATCTACAACCTCAAGAAACCATGAAGTAAAACACGACTCTCTCAACATCTACCATATCCCCACAGAAACCTGATTTCAAGCCAAAAACATAAAAAAACATATAAGCAGTAGTCGAATATAACACCTATATCCACCAAATAAACTCCTCATTCCCCTACTTACTCCCTACCACACCCATCATATATCTCCCTCTACCTCCCACTTAGTAACCCACCCTAACCCTGAAAAACTCTACCTACCTTCCTTCATAGTGAAAGATTCGCACCATCAACCCCCCGAAGAACAGCACACCATGATTCCTCTTCGGACCCTGGCCCCCCGAACCCTGCCCCGAACGGCGCTGGTGCGTTTCAACTCGACTTTCCGACAAAATGAGCTCGGCAAAATGTCCCAGGCGTCGGTCGAGACCCAGCTGACCCCCAAGGCCCAGGCTCTTCGACAGCAGCTATCTGATGATCTGCTGGTCCCCAAACAGGGCACATTCACGCAGACCGAGCACAAGATCTACGAGGCCAACAACGAGCGACCTCTGCCAATCTCTGCTCTTGCAAACTACTACGGTCCTCTCAAGGTCCAGGTCCCCGAGGGCACTCCCAAGGTCAAGTGTGCCGAGCTGCTTTTCAACGCATACTTCCACGAGGACTTGGAGGTCTTTACCGAGTTTGCGCAGCGAGCAGCCTACTATCTGCGAATCCCCTGTGTGGGTCCTGTGCCCCAAAAGACGCGGTTCAAGCGATGGACCGTGATCCGAGCCGTTTTCGTGCACGCAAAGTCCAAGGAAAACTTTGAGCGACGAACCCACGGCCGAAAGCTGATTCTCAACAACGCATCGCAGGAAACCATCCAGGTGCTGGTGCAGTTTCTGTCGCAAAACAAGCTGCCTGGCGTGGGTATGAAGGCCAAGCTGTTCACCCACGAGGCTCTGCCCGAGTCGCTGGACCAGCTGGACGCCATGGAGGTGGACGAGGTGTCCAACGAGGCTGTTGAGGCCCGAGTTCAGGAGATGCTCAAGGAGTTTGATGCCGAGGACGTGGCGGCTCAGGAAAAGGTGGCTGACGAGATTAAGACCGATCAGCCCCAGAAGGAGTAATGTAAATAGTGTATATAT
The DNA here is from genome assembly GCA_017639365.1 of Yarrowia sp. E02. NCBI lineage: Eukaryota > Fungi > Ascomycota > Dipodascomycetes > Dipodascales > Yarrowia > Yarrowia sp. E02. The sequence continues at coordinate 1,185,309 of JAAQQX010000003.1, read as the reverse complement.
GATAGTATGAGTGGGTGTATGTGGTAGAAGGTGTTACAAGTATCTGGTAGTTGTATAAGATGTTCTAGTGTTCTTTTAACATGATAGAATGATACTTGTACGATAGGATAGAGTATGTTCATACATTTTACAGTATGGATTGAGTGATACTCTAAGCATGGACATACTCTAAAGTAGGACTGTAGTCAATGGCTAAAAGTTATTCTCCCTACAAGTAAGTGTATTATTCAATTGAATGTAAGGTCACCTCGTACAAAAAAAGGACACTTCATCTCGTATCAAAAAATAGATTTGACGACCTCGGAGAGGGTCGAACTCTCGATCTTACGATGGCGGCCATTCAGGTGACTAACAGTCGTACGCCTTAACCAACTTGGCCACGAAGTCAAATCTTAAATTGCGCTAAAATCAGAGCACGTATATCCAAATTCTGGCGCTTTGTAGCCGCCCAATTTTCAAGCAGAATACATTATCTATATGACTAGAGGTCAATCAAGCGATGACGCAAATCTGTTCGACGGCAATGGTCGGTTTTCCTGAGTTAGAAGGGTTTTGGGGTGCGTTTCAGAATGTATACTTACCTGGAATAGGAGTAACCTTGAAGTTGGGATCACCTCGGAGAACGGGACGGGGAGCAGACATTGTAGTAGTGGTGGTGGTGGTGGTGGTAGTAGTGGTTGTAGTTGTTTGGTTGATGGTTATTGGTGATTCTGGCTGCTCTATATATATTGAAAAATCAGCTTTGGGGCTGTACTTTGGTGATGACCCTTTTGGGCCAAGTCAATAGAAGACTCCTGGTGAACATACATGAGGTTCAGATGAGGAAGGGTGAAGTCCATTGACTTGGCTGTTTTGGTAAAGAGATTTGAAACAGCCTTAGAGAGTCATGTGAATGTTCACGTCCCATGATACGATGCCATTGTTTTCTTTTTCAATACAATACATAACGTCCTAGCTATAGACGTACAGTAAACGATTTCAGTCTATAGTCTAACATGAAGAGCATCAGAGAGTGAATATTTGGTCTATTGGAAATATATCGTTAAATAGTCACGTGTAGTTCTCCCTGGTCACGTGTCTTTTACGTCACGTGCAACATATGACTATAAAACCACCCATTTTCCACATGCATGCACAGACTAGGGCTGAGGTCTGGTGATGTTCCATGTTCCGTCGCTTAATTATTATGAGACATATTATACAGTGATGGAGACTGTTGTACTCGTACTTGTACGAATATTTACGAGTATCTGGTGAGTAGACTGAAGGCGTAGAAATACCTGTCTCCAGACCTGCCATTTTGGATCTGACATTAATGCATATTACCCCTGGATCTGATGTGGGGGTGTATGATACGATAGCATACTGGTCAGGTCGGAATAAAACAAATGAAAAGAAAAAAATGAATACACCCTAAACATGAATAATTATACACAGCACACAGCTACAATGTAACGTCTGTAACATCTCTTACGACTTATGCAATAGTCATCAAGTCTTGGCTCTCCCAGTGCAGATCCCTGGGCTGGTAGGCTGCCATACAGTGCTGCACGAAGTTTGGTTTTGGCAGGAAGACAACATGCCTAGGAGGTAGGAACAGATGATGTTGAGGAGAGGAACAGGAACAGGTATTGGTATGTAAGGACAGGTAGATACTACGGTGTTGGTACTTGTATTCAACCAGTAGTATTACTCAACTAGGACGACATATCATAAAAGTTCTTCGTGGTGAACCTCATACACCGGCTTTTCGGTTATCGTAGATTGCCGGATACAGGGTGCCGTCTTAGTCTTTGTTCAATCACTATAGGCTGAAAAACGGACGATATGTAAGGGAGGAGACCATGTGCATTACAGTTGAGCATTATAAAGATTAGCTCCGGTGGAGGAGGGGTCGGAGATAGGGTCAAGAAATTGGGAGCTATTGGAGGTAGAGGGAGAGGGTATTTTGCAGATATGGCATGAAAAATCAACTCGCACGTGTCAGGGGACTGTCTGGTGAAATTCCCGACTAAAAATAACAACTTTTGCACCCGCTAGAGGACAGCTAAAAAAAACTATGCTCCCCGCAGACCGACCTAAATACGCTGCATTAATTAAAACTGTATTGAGCGGCCCAAAAATAGCTGTCAGTCCGAACATGGCAGGTAGAGGGAGCTGGAGAGGAGTTTTGAGGGAGGAAATTGTACCAAATTGTTCGTTGAGGTGTGACGAATCTTTCTGTGTAGTCCTTTTTACTCTACACGTATTATTCAGCTAAATATAGTCACTGTGCCCCACCCATGTGCAACCTAACGATAAAAATAGCTGGGACTACCGAGTCAGCATACTGTGGATGGACGAGTATATATAGCGTACATACAAGGCGTTTTGCCCCATTTGCGTCTTGCAACATGGTCCATCTCGTCACACTCGTCCTACAGCTTTCTCTGGCACTAGCTGCCGAACATACAACTTCCGCTGAACCGAAATACGGCACAAATCCGGGTCAGATCAACCGCAGTTTGGCAGGAGAAATCATCGACCACAATGGATACGAAAACGCCGGAGTTTCGATGCAAAACGACCCCGAATACAAGTCTGTACGGGCTGATCTCAAGACGATGGCTTCAGACAACAGAGACGGCATCATGACAGTCAGAGACGAAATGCTGTCACTTATTGGCAAGTATTTCAGCACCGTTTCGGGCTTCAACTTTTACACATCCATCAACAGTGCATGGCTTGTTCCTGGCTTTGACATTCACACTCTTACAACCCAGTTTTCAGACGACCCTCTACCTACTCCGACTACAACTTTGACGACCAGTGTGGTTACTACGACAACAGGAACAGCAGCAGAAACAGGATCCACTGGTCTGGGATATCTTGGAAACGCTCAAACGGGTTCTGCTCCGCCACTTATCAACAAAAACGCAGCCAATGGGGTTGATTATCGAGCTGTTTATGCCTTGTTGATTCCAGCTTTGTTGCTGTAGCTACTGAAGCTGTGATTGCTGTAATTGCTTCACTTAATTTATTCATAAACATTGTACTATTATGAAGGAATAGGGGTTTGTACTATACGGGATACTGTACTTGTATCTTACTTGTAGCGTTTACTTATAGATATAGCACTAACAGTTTTAGAGCAACTAGTACCTAGAAAAAGCTATGATCTGCTATATAGCTGTGTATAGTCACGTGACTTGATAATGCGATTGTATTGTGAGCTATTAAACACATTATCGAGTCACCCAGCGACAAGTATCCATATCACTCACTACTGTAGGGCTTCATAATATCTCACCATATACAAAAAGAGTTTAGATAAGGCAGTCGCCAACGTTAATTGTAGACATCTTTTTCAAAGACAATCGAGGTCTGAAAGTCTCCCATTGTTGTCTCAGACAGTAGATGAGGGAGTAGAGAGTTTCGGTGTCCGATTTGGTAGGAGATAGGATGAGGTGATCACGGAAGGTGTACTCGTACTCGTACATTTGTGGTCAGTTTTTTGGCAGTTATTTTTGGCAGTTATTTTTGACAGTTATTTTTGGCAGTTATTTTGACAGACCTACAGGGGAGAGAGCTATAAGGACAATTGCCTCAATTTCAGTATATGCAAAGACTTCAACAGCTCAATTGTATTTGTATTGTTGCTGGGGCTTTCTAACATCACTGCTTAGATATATTTTCATACACTGTAAGATGATGGTGTACACTTAATACAAGAACTGGAGGTGCAGCAGTCACTCTGAAAATCACGCAATTGACATATATTCAATTGAGTAACCAAAATATCCAAGCTGATACTGTTACCAGCTTTTAACAAACAAATCCACCTGTTCCTTCACCATATATACATCTCTGGCTCTCTCCTTACAAGACAGACTCGAGCTTGACAGTAGTACGTACGAGTAGAATGAAATAGACACCATTTGTAGAGTTGAAGCTTGGCATTTTACAGTGGCCCTTTTTGACACTTTATGTTAGTAGGAGTCCTCTGCTTCTGTCTTTTTACAATGCTACTGGTATCAAGTGGTTCAATAGCTGAACTCCAAACCCTCCAAACCCTCCAAAATACCCCCAAATACCAAAAACACCCCCACCCACTCCTCCTCCCAACTGGTGCTAAAAAGTCGTTACACTTGTTAACTTGGTTAACTTTCGAGACTGATTCCTCGGACCACGTTGACAGCTCCGACAAGCCACAGGACTAGCTCGGATTCGCAATCTGATTAGCAATCTGAGACAAGGGAGGGTGTGTGGAAGGTATGTGGAGAATATGTCATTTTGGTAATGAGCGGTATGGTACGTAGGGTACCTGGTACTCGTACTACAAATACTTATGTTGGTTGGTCTACAGCATCAATTTGAGTATACAGTGCATACAGCACAACACTTATTTCTGTATCTCAATACCACTCTATTACGGGTACCTTAGTATACCACCCTATTGGCATAATCGCATTACCCCATACCCCAGATTAATATCCTCTCTTTGGGACAGCCACAATCACGTATTTCAAACTTAGCCACGGCGCACCATTCACGGCAGTGCATGTGGCGGCAGAAGGGTGCATGCAATCTGCACTGGAGATGGTGCCATGGCTGATAGCATAAGAGAAGCGATAAGTGGAGCTGCAGGCAGTAAGCGAGAGGAAAAAAGCGGGAAAAAAGACGAAATTTGGAAAGAAAAAACAGAAAAAATGGAAAACGACGGAAAACAAAGCTAGCCGCCTCGCCGAAGCCACTCCGCGCCAGTCGCCACGAAAAAGCCACACCCAAGCACAAAGTTTGGCTAGCTTCAAGCCACATGGAAATAGCGGAGGGTCGAGAGAGAGGCTCGAAGACAAATTGCGTGATAAGCCACGGCCTGAAAAGTGGAGAGAAGTATATAAGCCGGGAAAAATCCATTGGGGTACACCCTACCAATCCTGATATACAAATCAGTACCGTTACCATGTCAACTCAAACAGCTTACAGAATTCAGGCCGTGGATGCATCCACCTTCCGAGCCACTGGAGACAAAAACTCCCCCAATGGCCGCAAGAGCCACGATCCTCCGCTCAAGTTTCCCGAGTACGCGCCTGGCTGGGACCAGTCGGAGAAATTCGAGCCGTACAAGCAGTTCAAGTTCGAGGAGCCTGGTAAGAGAGCTGACAAGACTCTGCCTAACCTCTTCGCCAAGGGTCTTCCTACCAACGACAAAAAGTACCTTGTTCCCAGCGAACAGCTGCAAAAGTACGGCTACTCGGTGGACGACCTGACTCCCAAGTTTGGTTCTGAAGTTCGGGGTGTTCAGCTGTCCAAGCTGAGTGATAAAGCCAAGGACGAACTGGCCTACTACGTTGCTGAGCGAGGAGTGGTTGTTTTCCGAGACCAGGACTTCCGAGAGCTGCCCATCAAGGACGCACTTAAGTACGCCGAGCATTTTGGCCGTCAGCACATTCATCCTACTTCTGGATCGCCCCAGGACTACCCCGAGGTGCATCTTATTTTCCGAGAAGAGGGAGACGACATTTACCAGGAGTACTTTTCCAAGAACCTGTCGTCTGTGGCGTGGCATTCGGATGTCACCTACGAGAAGCAGCCTCCCGGAACCACCTTCCTCGGTATTCTGGAAATGCCTCGAACTGGAGGAGACACTCTGTTTTCTGACAACACTGAGGCCTACAACCGTCTGTCTCCCGAGTTCAAGAAGCGTCTGGAAGGCCTCAAGGCTGTCCATTCTGCCCACGAACAGGCCGACGCTTCTATTCAACGAGGAGGAGTCGTCAGACGAGAACCTGTGCAGAACATCCATCCCATTGTCCGAAAACACCCTGCCACCGGAAAGAAGTCCATTTTCGTCAACCCCCAGTTCACCCGAAACATTGTCGGTCTGAAGCAGGAGGAGTCCGATCTGATTCTCAACTTTCTGTACGAGATTATCGCCAAGGGATCTGATTTCCACGTGCGAGCACGATGGGAAGACGGATCTGTCGTTGTCTGGGACAACCGACGAACCTCCCACACTGCCCTGCTGGATTGGTCAGATGGAGCCAGACGACACGCCTACAGATACACTCCTCAGGCCGAGGTTCCCTTCGAGAACGAGGAGGGAGAGAACGATGATTAAAAGGAGTGGTATGGTAGTAAGGTAGGATGATGATTTATGAATAGATGATTATGTGAGTTGTATTCTAGATAGGTCTGATTGTAGTAAGTTGTTTTTGTTAGTCCTGCACCCTGAGAATGATACCGTAGTTGCCAGCTTTCGAAGGTCTTGACTGTTTTTTTTTTAAGCAAAAATCACTTTCCGAGAAATACTGATGGAAAAAGTCGAGAGAGATACAGAGACTTAATCAAAGGCTTCCCCCAAATTTAACGAGTCTACTGGAACTCACACTAGTCACTACTATCCGTTTAATACCATTTTTTTTAGACCTGTACTTTCTCTCGTAGTTTTAGAAAAAGTAGTTAACTCGAATAAAACGCAAAGACTAGCCGTGGAGACTTGAATGACCTGTTCTGACATGCTAAGAAAAGGACACGGTACCGTTAAAGCCTTCAATTTGATGCCTTCCCTAGTTTTGACACCGATAATGCGAATCTACTTTTTGACAAAACTTGCTCAAACATGTTCAAAAATATTGATATCATTCTGGAGAGCTAATATGTGCTTTTATTGACCATTGGCTTTCCGACGATACCCACTATGTCTCCCCTTCTACCTCCCATACCCCATTCATCACCCCCTCCCTCAATGCACTTCACAACATAACTGCCCTCAATTCGCTTAAAAAAACTTGATCACTAAAGCGACTAGATTTTTGTTATCCTTGGGGACTTATAATCCCTTTGGATCCGTTGACTTCCTTCCAATCTCCTCCTACCGACTCTTACCACCAACACTCTTGACACTTCCTTCTCCTATGGCACCATGTATCTCATTCAAATATGATCGTAGAGTCGTGAGGATTTCACCATAGTGTTCCCCAGATCCATGGGAGTCTAATGATACCATGAAGCATGGCCGTATTATATCTCAACCACTTTTAACACCGACACTCTCAACTCTACCTATTCCCGACCTATCTCCAAGTTCTCCAATAATACTCCTGAGACCGAGCCGTTTTAATGATCCTATGATTCAGATAGGCTAAATTCAATGCAGTTCTCTCAATATCTCTTCTACAGCTCGTAACCGCATTTAAAACCTGAAACCTCAAATTCCACCCACACAGAACTAGACGTAAATCTTTTAAAAATACCAGCATACATATACTGAGTTGATCAGCGTAATAGAAAAACTTGAGAGATTCTAGTGATATTCCCTTCACAGCGATACGACCTTTTTGACAGAGTTGAGGGCACTTGTGGAGTCGAGTAGAATTGAGAGAGTTGCGACCAAACGTTGGAAAGTGCATTATGAGGTGCTTTTGAGGTATCAAATGATTCACTAGGAAAAAAGGAATACGCTGGTCAACTGTTTGTGATACAGCAAGTATTTTTGAAGGAGTTGCCTTCAGTTGAGTGATGGGTGGAGACACATTGTTTGGATGTTAAAACTTTGAAAACAGTAGCAAGTGGGAAATGAGAGATACCACGAGTCTCTACTGATCGCAGCAACACTCTTACCAACTCGCTATAGCGATGGGGGTATTTTTGGAGAATTTAGCTGCAGTTCTGTGGGTCACTATGAGGCCTCTCTCTGGTTGACTGCACCAACATCTTCAAAAATGATCCCATTGCCATGGCTACTTAACAAGAGTATTCTTGAGAGCTTGGCGATTCGAATGATACCATCCAAGACTTCTCTACTACATTTATCACACCTCATTCACTTCCTCTCGCATTTCTACTTGTGCTCACATCAGCCACACTAATCGCAAAGATGCATGGAGAGCAACACGGACTTGAATACTTGAAACTAAATCTCTCATAATCTACCTAAACCGGTCATCCGTTTCCCTCTTAATAACATCTTCCTATTTCTCGCCATTTTTTGAATCTCACCATGCATACTGCTTTCAGATAACAGACCCTAGCTCCGTCAGAAATACCCAAATGACTATTTCAAACTAACCATTGTATTCTTCAGGTAATGGAGATTCTAACAATATCGACTACATCCTCCCTGTAACCTCCTGGCAGTTTTAATCTCTAGACCAATTGGCGACTTCTTTTCACATTGGCCAAAGAAGATGCAAAATGGGAGAAAAATAGGGGAGGGATGACTTGAACGGTAGTATTAGAATCCCTTTGGCGGTGCGATCATTTTGATCAAGTAGTCAGAGCTATGGGGTTATTATCGAGGGAGTTGAAGACAGTTGCTGGTAATTAGAGATTTAGGAGTAGGTGTTAAAAGGGAGAAGAGAGAATATAAACAACTAGGATGGTATTATCATGTTACTCAGACTATGGGCTATCCTGTACTTCGTCTCAACAACGATACAGTTACTTCTGATGAAGTTGGACGCAGTTCTGGAAAAGTACGAAAAAGTGTTTCGGTTTTTTTGTGAGGAAAGAGACAATAGATGAGACTTAATGGGTATCACATGAATGGCCAAACTTCTGAGAACCCAATGAGAAAGTCCCCAAGGCTATGGGAATATTTCTGAAGGAATTAGACTCAGTTGTGTTGCGCAGTAGAATTGTGGTTGCCGCAGTTAAAAGTTGCGCGGTTATAGTAGAAGAGGAATTGTTGGTACGGGCAGAATCTACAGACATGGGGTAACATAATGGTCAACTTGCCATAAGAATGTGGATATTTTTGAGTAAGTTAGGAGCAGTTGCGTTATCAGTAGAGCAGTTGCGTTATCAGTAGAGTGGGTGCTTGGTGTCAGAAGTCGTGCAGTTACTTGGTACCATTAGCATCGCATGAGTCTGATAAATACTCTCATCTGCTTGCAATAACTATGTGAGTATTTCTGAAGAAGTTGGAGCAGTTCTGGGAAGGTTAGTATGAGAGATGTGTATGTCAAATGTGGACAAAAGGCTGTAGTATAGATGTAGTGTAGATATAAAAGGTACTAACAGATCCCTCTGAGCGTTAAAAGCAATACAAGAAAGACTCCTTAGCGATGCGGGTATTTTTTGGCGAGTTAGCTCGGGTTGCGTGCTAATGTAGAATTGGAGACTGTGTGTTAAAATAAGGGTATTCGGTAGTAAGGGGGACATATATGGTATCGATGGAATCATAAGGCCCAGGGTAAACCGTTTTTTCAAGTCTGTTTGGTTATGTGAGTATCTGAGGAACTTAGGCTACCCTGGTATCGTACTACTATCTGTATCTCGATGGTGCGTGGAAATAGAGAGAACCATACATCTATGAAGTCACCATATAAGACTCAGTTTCCTCTTCCTGTTTGTAGAGTCTTAGCTTTCTCTTCTTTAGTTCTACGAGTACTTTCAAAGATCAAGTATTACTGGTTTACCTATCGTCGCCAACTGTCTTACAGAACTCTGCGATATGCTCACATGAGTACAAAATCTAGAGAATAGATGCTACAACCATAAGGACTTGATTTATAGGATTGGTGGACCGAGTAGATCAGCCTAGCACCACTCTTTTACCTCTACATGCATTATAGAAATAATTCACCCGCTTTTATTGTGACATCATACTCTATGGTCTAGATACCACTTTACGGCAAATATTTGTAAGACAATATGTGGATATTTTTGTACCGTTCAAATCAGCAAGAAAATCTGAACAGATTGGTACCTTTACCGTTCCATACAAGTCCTTAAGACTTCTCGTTCTCGTTCTCATTCTTCTACTCGTTCTAACCTGCAGAACCTTGATCATACATCTACTCCTGCCACTCATTTCCCATATCAATTATGCTCTATCTATCTAATTAGTCTCGGTCGTCTCCTCCGGGGCCTGGTAGGAATCCACGTTCATATCCTTGAGTCCCAGATCGTCGTTCTGCTCGTCGGTTCGCTCAAAGTCCTCGTGGCTCATGTTGGGGTCAGCATCAGGAGCAAAGGGGTTCTGAATGTACGATGCGGCAAGAGGATCTTCCATGACGAGGGTGAAGGGAATCTGACCATCAGCAGCGCTCTTGAGTCGGGCCAAGAAAGCCTTCCATCTCTGTTCCGTCTCCACGGTCATAGAATCCGAGGTCTGGGTGAAGACTCGTTCGTCGAGTTCGTCGTGGACCTGAGTCAGCAGACCCTCAATGGTCGTGAACCGGCCTCCAAGAGTACCGGCTGTAAGATCGAGATCCAGCTCGGGAATGTGAAGTCGACAAGACTCGGACTTGAGAATGTCTCTGGCGAGATCTTCGGGGTCGTCACACAGCAGGGTGGTTCGCTTGCCCTTTTCGGGCACCTCTCCGCCGGTCTTGACCTCGTTGGACTTGTATCCACAGTCCTCGCAAACGGTGGCCATGATGATCACGTCCTTGAAATGGGGAATGTTGACCACCTTCATGTTGGTGGGACAGTTTTTGGAGAAGCACGAGGGACACGAGGACTCGAACGTCTGGACCTCGGAGTGCATGTTTTCAATCTCCGAACCGTCGGCAGTAGCCACAGTGTCGGGAGCAGCAGTAATAGTAGGAGCAGCATCGTTCACGGCCTGAGCAACACTCTGGTTTCGAGCAGGAGTGTCGTCTTCCTGAACAGACAGACCCAGAGCCTTGGCCATGGCCTTGGTTCGGAAGTACTCGACATGGGACCACTTGGAAGAGGGCTCTCCAGGCACGTATTCGATCCACGAGTTTCCAGCAGGATCGTCAACTTGGATGGTGAAGGGGTATCGAGCCTCGTCTCCCTCAATAGTGCCTCGAATCTTGGCCAGAAACTCCTCAATCTTGGCATGGGTCTCGGGATCCACGTGTTTTCGAACAGGCTGGTCTCCCTCGAGATCCTCAGCCAGTTGGGTAAGCAGACCCTCGACGTTAGTCAGCTGGCCTCGCTTGGCAGGAATCTCCACATCAAGCTCAACGAACTTGACACTGCCAGAATCGCTCTTGACCACCTGACGTGCCAGATCCTCCTTCTTCTCAACTCGCAGCATGTACTTGCTGCCCTTTTCGCTGACCTGAGCAGCAGGCTGAATCTCGCAGTTTTTGAGATGGCAGTGAGGACACTCAAAAGACATGAGAACAATCTCCCGGAAGTAGGGAATTGAAGTCAGCAAAAGCCGGGTAATTCCGGTCTTCTCGCAGTTGACACAAAAAGACTCAATCTCCTGAACAGGATGACCCTCAGCATCTTCAGCTCCAGTCTTTCGAAGACCCTGGCTGTCAACCTGACCATCCACATTGGAGGCATGGTCGCCTACCGACTGGAACATGTCTGTGTCCTTGTCTGTCTTCTGTCGCTTGTCGTCGTGCACGGGCACGGAAGTATTTGTGTTATCGGCCATTGTGTAGTAGTTGTTTGAGCTGGCTGGAAATTTCATTCAGCTATATATTTTATCGACCCAATAAAAAATTTAAGCTCGCGCTGCAGACCCCATGCAAGGCAGCTTAATAGAACCATGGGGAAGGTGAACGAGTGGCAAAGGAGAGGGGGAGGGAGATTTGTAAGCGAAAAATGATGAGTCGGGGGGTATGCGGGCGTGTATGTGGGACTCTCTTTGTGTTTTTTTTTCTTCCAGAATGTTCCACAATGTTCCATGGTGAGAAAGGTGTTGAGTGCTATCTTCACTAGAAGGTTCGATCAGGCATCATGGTGCCTTTAGGGAAGAGAGCTGGGTTGATTAGTAAGCGGGTAGTTGAATTCAGTCAAAACTACTGAGATCAACTTTAGTCTGACGTACCTCAACTAGCTCTTCGTATAGCTCTCCCTGCTCGTATAGCTTTCGCTACCTTAGTACGTAGATCCCTATCTTAGTAACTCCATACCTTAATAGATCCACCTTAATAGCTCCCAACCGTATACCGTTTCTACTCCAGTCAATAACCAATAATATATATTCAATTTTTTGTTTAGTTCCACTCAATGGCCCAGTCGAGCTTCTCGCCGGCTCGGAAAGGAACCACTCCGTCGTTCTCGGGACCAATAAGGTCGGGAATGACAACCTCCTTCTTGACAACAGTCACCTCGGGACCAGTAGTAGCGGTGTTCTCAATCTGGTAGAACTTTCGGCCGTTGTCGGTGACAAACTTCTTCAGGTTGTCCAGCTTGCCGGCCTTGTCAAAGACCTGGGCAACGTAGGTCAGAGCGTGGCTCTGGGTAAAGACACCGGCAGGAGCGTTGGTGCAGGTTCGCTTGTTCTTGATGGGATGGGGAGCAGAGTCAGAGCCAAAGAAGAACTTGGAGGAGCCAGAAGTGGCAGCGGCAACCAGAGCGTCTCGGTCGGAAGGAAGCTTGGCCACGGGCTTGCAGAAGTTGATGGCGTTTCCAGACCAGTTGTCAATGATCAGAGACAGATGGTGGGCAGTGATGGAACCGCACACGTTCTCGTCACAGGCGTTAACAGCGTCAACGGCAGCCTTGGTGGTGCAGTGCTCCAGCACGATTCGCAGCTTGGGGAACATTTTGTTGAGTTCTCCCAGGGTGGGCAGGAACCGCTCCTCAGCGTTCAGAACAGTGATATCACTCTGGGGGGTGCTGGGACACTCGCCGTGCAGGTTGAGCACGAGGTTGTGTTCCTCCATGGCTCGGAAAACGGGGTAGTACTGCTCGTAAGAAGAAACACCCTGGTCCGAGTTGGTGGTGACTCCAGCAGGGTACACCTTGATTCCAGAGACACCCTTCTTGGCAGCATCAGCGACAACCTCGGGAGTGATTTCGGGAGACAGGTACATGGTGACCATGAACTCGGTCTCGGGAGCAAGGGCCTGGAGCTCCTGCTTGTACTCGAGAGCTCGCTCGGGAGAGGTCACAGGAGGAACCAGGTTGGGCATGACGTAGGCCACGGAGAAGCCTCCCTGCTTGACAGTAGGAGTGACGAGCTTCATCATCTCGCCCTGTCGCAGGTGGACGTGCATGTCGACGGGGTGGCCAAGGTTGATGGAGGTCATTGTGTGGTTGTAGGGGTTTGGTTAGCTGGTGAAATATTGGATCATTCAAGCTAAAAAAAAAGATGGTTTAAATGGGGTTTAGGTTCGGCAAGAAGGAGATGACTCTCGGAGCAACTTTAGCTTCTAGAAGGGTCCAGCATGGTGGAGACAGGTCATGTGATTTGGGAAATGTGGCTGAACGGTCTGGCTGTGCGAGAGTGGATGACTTTGTGTTCAGGACTGAGTACCGTTTTTTTGTTCTCTTGCAACCCATACATACCCGGGTCCTTATCGGCTATAGACTGCAGTTGGTGCGTAAGCTCATTTGCGTAAGCTCATCTTGGGACTTTTTCATTAGTGGATGGAGGCCAAAAGCTGGGTGTCGAATCCTAGAAAAAAAAGATGAGCTGGAATGAGAATAATCAGTAGACACGCTCACTGTCGAGACTTGGATGTGCAAGTGGTTTTCTGTCTGATCATATGAGCTCAAGTATCAGTTCCATCTGAATGTCTCATCTTGATGCATCTCTCATGAACCATCAGAGTTGGTGAAGATGAGCAGTGAGAACACGCACAAGACAAGAACAAGACAAGAACCGGTGTATTTATAATCACTTGCCTCTGTGACACTCATAATATCACCTCAAGACAGGTCATTTGATTCTCACCAGATATGCCAATGTCACTTTGCGTTCACCATATATCATCACAATGAAGAGCGTATAGGACAGCATGAGATGGAAATTTGACAGAAACCAAAAACAGTCCACGGAACAAAAACGGACCAAAAACGGACCAAAAACGGACCAAATATGCACTGAAAAACCCCATATTCACGAATATCACAAACACAAGAACCTATACTGCGGCTACAGCAATTCCCTCTTTTTTGTACCACAAACTGCTCAACACTTGTATCGTATCGTACATATAAGGCTTACCTTACCTCAAAGAAGTCCTACCTCGAAGTCCCACCTCAAGCCCATCAGTCCACATGCAAACCTGCTGGTTATCCAGAGCAACTGCAGCTAAAGACGACAAATGCACAATTCAGGTTTTTATACGAGATCACTAGGAAATGGTTACATCGCAAACGTCACATATCTGGCTGTCTCTGTCTGGTGTCAGTGAAACTGGTTGCCGAGGTTACAGAGATCGACTGAGACATTGCTATACTACCAATCGAAGAAGTACTCATACCGCACATACCTACACAAAATCTCGAATGTGGCAAATTCACGATAGCTGCAGAATAATGCTCTTAGCCACATGCCTTAGCCACACTGGTTCGTCAGATGTGCCCCTTATGAGGCTTTGATGTGGAGTAAAGTGGCTTGAACCTTGTGAGGTTGGAGAGAGAAGAGTGAGTCAGGGGAACCACAATCGTCCAGAAAACGACACAGTCAGTGTCACCAATTCAGTGACATCACGTCTGTCATCTCTGGCGTCTTTTTGCGCAAAAAAACGATCCAAATACCCCCCTACTGTCTGCTCTATGTCGTCTCTACTCTTCCCTTGTGCTTTTGCTCTTGCTTTCCTCTCACGACAGAACCTTAAACACCAACTTATATCTACTACGCGTTGCGTGTTTTCCGCCCGCAACGTTGATCTTCAGGCCATGGAGAAGGAACAGCAGATACTGGAGGTGCTCAAGGAAATGGCGCGGCTGCTGGACGTGCAGCTGGACGACGAGGGCCTGCGAATCTGCTACGAAATGTGCAAAGGCGGTTCCGTGGAGCCTGCCGCTTTGGCTGTGAGTATGATTTTGAAGTGCGATTTTGAATCAGGTCGATTTTTGCTAACCCAGGAAATCTTCAAGCAGTACAAAAAGCAGTACCGTTGATTGAATCGCAGTGTGTCTGGACATGCCGGCGAGTATTTATTTAATTTATTAGCTATAGAGTGGTTGAGTGTAGACGGTATGGTGAGCACTATAAGCATTCAAAGGATCTTGTTGATACTCCAAGTAGAGTGTTAGGCATTACTTGATAATCATTTGACATTCAAGTAAACTATCTTCATTCCAGTTCGAATCCAGATCGTACAAATATAACAGCTCCAAAAACAAGTTCTTTGCTGCTATCTTGTATCAACAGTATTCCCATACAGTTCCGTACAATTGGTCACTATTCTTCCTGACATTAGGCTCAAGGCATAGACTATTGCCAATTTCAGAAACTGTCGAAAAAGAAAAAAAAAAGCAAAAATAGTGAAAAAAAGAAAAAAAAAGAAAAAAAAGTAATGACATCGAAAGTGGCGTACATTACTTACCAATAGATTTATTGGCTGATTATTTCTTTCTTACTTCGCTTGTACTCGCATTCGTACTTGTAGTGCTACCAATTGCTGTTATTGTACAGTCTACCTAACCTCCCTACACTCAGTAATATAATAGTTCATTCTATACCTCTAACTAGCCTGAGCAGTGGACAAAAAACCATCCAACTCTCTCCACGCACCCTCCATCTCTTTTTCCTAAATATGCAACTTTTCCACCACGTAACTAGCATCCAACTTGTCGTCTCCCTTCTCAATGTACTGCTCCCGCATGGCGACCCGCTCCTGGGCCATCAGCCGCAGCTTGAGCGCATCCACCATGGCCACGGTCTGCACCGACTCCGTCTGCGTCTGCAGCTCGCTCTTGAGCGCCTTTTTGAGCTCCTGGATCGTCTCCAGGTTCCATCCCAGCAGTCCTCCGGCGTCAATCACACATGGCACCAGAGCCCAGCCAGCGTCCATCTTCTGCAGTCGCTCGACCAGTCCGTTGAGGTCCGAGATTTCCTTTCGGACCGTCTTGGTCACCTCGGCAGGTCGGAACTCCTCCAAAAGTCGTACCACAGCATCATTCACAATCTCGTCGGACACGGAAGAGGCCAGAGCCTTGACCAGAGTGGAACAGGGCAGAGCAGGAGCGTTCACCAGAGCCTGCCGCTGCAGGAAGGGGTGAGACTCAAATGTGTCCAGCAGATTGGGGAACCGGTTGGTGGGGAAAAGCGAGTGTGTGAGAAGATAAGTCAGTGCCTTGACGGGAGGATCGGCCTTGAGAACAGGTTCAGAACCGTCGTAGTTGTCAAACAGCAGCGAGCAAATCTGGTCCATCAGAAAGTTGTCAATTTGAGCATCGTCTCGCTCCTCGTACACGGTAAAAGCCAGCTCGGGGTTCTGTTTGAGCCACTTTTTGTGTTTCATGTATTTGAGCAGAGCAGCGTCGAATGCAGCGCCCTGAGAAGCCTTGAGAGTCTCCATAAGCGCCTGGGACTGCTTCTGCGACTTTTTGGCAGCCTCAACAACCACCTCGTAGCCGGAAACGTTGTCGAAATCGCTCTCCAAACGGTACGTCTTGGCCATGTGGATGTTGGACATTCGCCAGTCATGCTGACGCTGCTGTTCTCTGGTAGCAGAAGTCTGGAGACCCTGGCCTCGAGCCACCGAGTCGAGCAGAGAAGAGCCGGAAGAAAGATCGACAGTAACTCCAGAAACACAAAATCCGCCCTTCTGGGGCTGAACTCCAAGAACAGTCTGGGTATCGGGGTAGAAAGACAGCAGAGAGAGCTGAGAGGCATCGACCTCGGCCACAATGGACTCGTAGTATGTATCAACAAGAGTGAGCTTGTCGTTGGAAGACAACAGGGTGGTTCTGGAGTCAATTGCAAGAATAGAAGAGCTTCCAGACACGCCCTCAGGTCGCTCAATCTGGGTGGTCACCTTGAGCGAAGGAAGCGCAAAACTGTACAGAGTGGTGTTGGAGAAACACGAGAGAACGTTGTCTACGGCCGAAAAGGCGGGTTTCGAGTCTGTGGCAATGTCCTTGAGCACCTTGTCGGCCAGAACAACGCATCCAGTCGACTTGAGACCGAGTAGAACAGCCCGGTACGAGTCTCGAGAGCCCAAAACAAGCACCACAAGACCGTCGCTGAACTCGTCGGTCCGGCTGGAGGGCATGAACAGCGAGTATTCGGTAGTCTGCTTGGCTCCAGCGTCAAACAGAGTAGGAATCTTGTCTCCAGAACCAGTCTGGCCAAACAGAGAGACAGGAGCAACCTTGACGTGGCCAGATTCGGTCACAAGGTACACCCGTGAGTCGTCGGAGCTGGTTCCCACAGAAACCGCAGCCTCAGAAAGAGCCAGAGAGCTTTTGTTTCCGTCTTCAGCATCCACTCCTCGCTCAACTCGCTCGACAAAAAACTTTTTCCGGTCCCGAATGGACACGTAGACAACGCCGGTTTTTGTGGTGGGCGCAAACTGCGTAATGGCACAAACAGCCTGGGTCAAAGACAGAAAATGGGTCCACACAGACCGAGGACTGGGAGTCAGGTCGTAGAGAGCAGCCTGAGAATGGCTGATTCCGAGCAGATATTGGTTGCCGGCGCTACGTCCAGGCACGGCGACCTTGTCAGAAACGGTCAGCGAGCTCTGGGGCAGGTCGCACAGCACAAACGGTTCGGTCAGAGGAGGCATTTGGGTGTGGTTGTGTGGTGATGGGGGAATTTCAAGATGCAAATAAAATAATTTCTTGTGCATGAACTTTAAAAGGTTGAGATGGGAGCGGAGGAGGTGGGTTGTGGCATAGTGAGGGGGGCGGTAGTGAGAAAGGGAAAGAAGAGAGAGTGATTGTGTAGGTGGGAACATGTGATTTATTAGGTATT
The DNA here is from genome assembly GCA_017639365.1 of Yarrowia sp. E02. Classification (NCBI taxonomy): domain Eukaryota; kingdom Fungi; phylum Ascomycota; class Dipodascomycetes; order Dipodascales; genus Yarrowia; species Yarrowia sp. E02. The sequence continues at coordinate 1,167,737 of JAAQQX010000003.1, read as the reverse complement.
TTGAAGAAATTTCGGGTTTTGCTGAATTTGGGGGAATTTTGATGATAACGTCTCGGAAGTTGTTGATCTTGTAAATGTGAATAGATAATCGTGTTTTCCCGTTGAAGAGCTCCATTTTGATACCTTATAAGGCTATACCAAGTGGTATACAGACCAATATTCCACCTGGAACTGAATCTCCCTCGTTAACATCATCGACGTTTAAAGTTGGGAGGTTTCGCACTCCAAGTAAGGTGTCAACTAAAGTTTTCTGAGAGTGGGTAGAGGATGGGCCACAGAATTTTGTTTTCTGTGGCACGTACTTGACTTTACTTTATGAAATGATACTAGGGAGCTCTCTGCATCTCATAAACCAATTTCCAAAACTCCACCATATCTGCAATCCCTAAAATGAACCCCCAGCGGAATTTCCTACTTAACTAAAGTCTAACTAATTGTAACTATCTGGGAGTGTTCAGAGTTATAATACCTCTCAACTCGGTGAAAAATGTCCAAGGAGGTTGGGGAAAAGCCGAATCCCAATCTACGTTTTTTTTTACCGAACAATTCTAAAAATACCCCTCAAACCCCTTTTTAACCACTTTTACACCCTCTACCACTCCTTCTAGGCTTCAACACCATCTCCCTCCTACCTCATGCACCCCAACCTAAAAAGAGAAAAATGGGAAATGAAAAATATATTTTCCAACTGCTACAACACACCATGTTTTCGGCGTACAAAGACACGATTGAAGATGGCGATCTCGTGCTGGGCTGGATGACCCGAACGGCCATCAAGCCCATTGTTGTCGAGAAAAAAGAGGGTCTTTTCAACACCCGATACGGAGCTTTTCCTCATCGAAACATGGACAAGTATGGAGCCCAACTAGGTTCCATGTCCAAGCAGGGATTCATTCATTTGATTCATCCTACGCCCGAGCTGTGGACTCTGTCGTTGCCCCATCGAACACAGATTGTCTACACCACTGACTCGTCGTATATCGTCCAGCGTCTCAAGATTCGTCCTGGATCTACTGTCATTGAGTCTGGAACAGGTTCTGGGTCGTTTACACACGCCATTAGTCGCTCGGCAGGTCTCCAGGGCAAAGTGTACTCGTACGAATTCCACGAGGAGCGATATACGCTTGCCAAGCAGGAATTTGAGCGTCATCAGCTGACTAATGTGATTCCCACGCATCGAGACGTTTGCAACGACGGATTTGATATTGAAAACACCCAGGTCAATGCCACTGCCGTTTTTCTCGATCTACCTGCTCCCTGGACCGCTATTCCGCATCTTGAGCGAGTTATCGACCGTTCTGTCGTTTCTCGAGTCTGCTGCTTTTCTCCCTGCTTTGAACAGGTCGTCAAGTCTGTCCAGGCTCTCCAGGAGGCTGGCTGGGTCGATATCGAGATGGTAGAAGTTGCTGCCAAACGATGGGAATCAAGACTCGAGATGAAACGGTCCCTGGACGAAGCTATTACTCGTCTGAGAGACGTCAAGGCCCGAAGAGAGACCGGATTGGCCAAAAGAAACGCCCGAATCAAGGTGGAGACGGAAACCGGAGTGGAAGAGGAAGAGTCGGACGAACGGGACGCCAAACGAGCCAAAACCGAGTCTGGACATCGAGGATACAACCCCTGGGGCAAGGGCCAGAAAATAAAGGAGGGAGACGAAAGCTTCGAATGGACCGAGGTGTCCAAATGTGAGCAGGAAATCAAGTCGCATACCTCGTATTTGTTGTTTGCCAGCAGACTGCCAAAGCTCGGAGAAGAGGTCTTTGACAAGGACATGTGTGTCAAGCCGTACGCAGAGCGGTGTGGAGAGAAGGAGGAGGCTAAGGAGGAGGAGGAGAAGGAGTCCGAGATCAAGACTGAGATCAAGACTGAGGCATAGAAGGTACATACGGTTAATATTATAGTTAGGACATGCAGGTTTTTTTAGTCATGGTAGATACAGTATTCTGTAAAGGTGCAAATAAATGCAAATAGATGCTTGTTATATATCTGAAAAGATACAATAAGATCCCCTGACTCCGGGGAACACAGCGGTCAAGATCCTGTGACGACACGGGTATTTTTGAGCGAGTTGAGAGCAGTCTGTGGAAAGTGGAGTTATGATTGTAGGAGTCAGAAGTGAGAAAAATAACAAAGGAAAGATAGAAATGGTACCAATGGAATCTACTGTGCCCGAGGGTTACAATGGTGAAGTCTCCACAATTGTGCGACTATTATCGACGAAGTTAGGGACAGTTCTTGTGGAGGTCAAGAAAGTGGAATTTCTGTTTCCAAAACTTGTAAGAATCAGGGCAGTGGAATATAGGGTATCGTTGGATTCCAAAAAGTCTGTGAAATCTAATGATCCTCTTTCTCAGATGATGCGAGCATTTCCATGAAAGTTATGTGGAGTTGTGTGACTAAGTAGAATTGGGTGGAGGTGGTAAAACCTGAGAAGAGGTAGTAGGTGATACTACTATGGTATCAAACAAATTGCCTGACTCTCATAAATGCACTGGCCAAGTCGCTGTGAAGCTGTAAATATTTTTGACCAAGTTAGAGGGAGGTCTGTCGTAGGTATGTATTGGGAGTGACTTAGCTGAACGGGGATGAAGCAGATGGAGGACCTGGAAGGTATCATTAGAACGTCCTGGTTCCAAGGATCATTCTGGTTGAGTCCCCACACAGCTGTCATTACGTTCGATGAAGTTGGAGACAGTTCTGTGAAACGTAAAATTGAGAGCGAGTTCAAAACGGGAGTATTAACCCTGTAAGAGGTCGTAGTGGAGATATATATGGTACTACTACAGCCTACAGAGTAGGATAAACACAGTAATCAAGCAGTATTGACGATGCTGGTATTTCTGGGACAGATAGGGTCAGTTTCGTGAACTGAAAAAATGTGGGTTAGAGCTGTAATAGAAAAGAGAAGAGGAACAAAGGACATGAGGAAAGAAACAAGGGTACTTCCTGAACCAACCATACATTGGGAACCTCTTGAAAAAGCCCCCCCAAAGATATGGGTATTTTTGGAGGAGTTGGGTGCAATCTTGTATGGTGACAGAATTACGGGTGTCGTTGCTAAAATCTTCAGAGGAGTGGTAGGAGAACTACAAATAGAATCAAACAGATCCTCAGACTGTAGAGAGTATGATAATGAAGTCACTATAGTCATTCATGTATCATTGAACCTGTTAGGGGCAGTTTTGTTTGGGTCAGTATTATGGGTGCAGGTGTTACAACAAGTAAAGAGACAGTAGGACAGACTATATGGGGTATCACAATAATCGGCCAAGTCGTAGGAACCCAATGGACAAGTCGGCCTAGCGATATGAGTATTTCTGAGGAAGATAGATCCAATAATATGGTCGAGTAGAATTGGAGGGGTTGGTGTCAACTAGAGATATGGGACACCAGGAATACCTTTTAGGGTATCATTGGAATCTCCTGAGTGTGAGGAATACTCGGGTACATTCAGATTAACCATACGAGTATTTCCAAAGAAGTTAGGATCAGTCTTGCAAAAAGCGAAAAAAGCGTTTAGCGTAAAACACGAGAAATATGAATGGTATCTTACACAGTCGCATAATTGTAGGTATCTATTCCAAGCCATATCCTGCTGAACGGAGACGTGGTGTTTACACAACTCCATACGGAGTCTCTCCCTATGGAGAGTGGAGTTGTGGCGTCGGAACAACCCCTGGCAAGTGATGTGTTAAGTCGTTAATGTATTTGTTATATAAAGTTCATCTTTTATTCAACATATCCGGCTTCTATTCTATATACACTCCTCCTGTCAACTTGCTGGAAAGTACCTGTTCAGAAACTTGACCCAGGGAATGAGAAACTTCATATAACTGGCCATGATCTGGGCTCCATCTTTTTCCATCACGACGGAAGTCTCTGTCTGGATCTTGATGACGAACGATCTCAGTTTGAGCAACGGAGCAGCTGGAGATTCAGAATCATAACCCTTGGGGACATGTTTGTACATGCTGTCAGTGACGTTCATGTCCAGAAACTCCTTCATGAGTCCCTCGGCGTCGTCAAACTTGCTTTTGAAGACCAATCCGCCTGATTTCTTCTGCACTTTTCGCAGCATCTTGGCTATACATTCTCCCTGAGTCTCCTGGATCTCGTCCTTGAGTCCCTTGAGAGTCTTGGGACCCACATCTGCGTCTCCCATGGCATTGTAGCCTGCTCCTACAACCACGAAACTTGGCCAGACAACCAAAAAGTACTTTGGAAACACTCCCTTGCATCCTGTAGGGCTGAATCCGCCCATCCAACGTGCTTTGTAGGGTAGACCTTGTGAGAAACGCATGTCTCTATGGATACGAAACTGCAGCTTGATGAGAGGCACGTCTGCAGGGACGTGTTCGGGGTGGTTTTTGTGGCACAGAGCAGCCAGAGACAGGATGAAGTTGTCCCAGTTTTGCTTGGCCTTTTTGAACTCCGAGTCGTGGCTCTTGAACCATTCTCGGTTGTTGTTGTTGTCTAGAACTTGGATGAAAGAGAGTGAGTTGGGATGCAGAGCCATATTGGAGTATGGAACGCGAGACACCGGGATATCTCCTTCCTCAGAGTCAGAGTGAGCAAAGTACCTGCTTTTTTTGTTAGCGGGTTCGTCTTCACTTTCAGACTCGTTTTCGTATTCATCAGCACTGTTATCTGGAGAAGATCCGGGGGAAGAAACTAGGTCTTCAGGATCGTCTGATCCGGTTTCTCCAGATTCAGATTCTCCAGATTCTCCAGATTTTTCAGCAGATTCGTTTCCAGATTCCCTACTTTCGATCTCTGATGCACCTTCTTTACCGTCCAGATCGACGACATTATCCGCTTGCAAACTCCTCCTTGCTGCTCTAGTCCGTTTCTTGCCTTCATTCTCTTCCCCGGAATCCCGCCCCTTCCGTCCTTGCGGCGCCATAATATCTGTATTGTTGGAAGATGAGTTTTCGACGATCAAAGTGTGACCATTTTTGGCTAAACGAGTTAATGTACGAGCCTAGTGTAGACTGAGGTGAAAGCAAGGACATCAAGAATATCAAAAAAAGCACCAGAAAATGCAGAATTTTCGGGAAAATATATCGATTCACGTGACATCACGTGCCTAGACATAAATCACAGAAACCTCTCAAAAAATTTCATTCTGGCTATTGTACGATACATCGCTGCACTACCAGTCAAGTCTCGCCTCATCGTCGCCTAACATGATAGCTGCAGAGGACAAAGTTTATCGTCTTGGGAGTTGTTTCGGAACACCTTATTGGCGAGGCAGGAGCAGAGAAGGGGGAGGTTATTTGGTGCAATTGGGGACCTAGGGAAGAAAGAAATATACAGCGTGAATCTCCTGAGCAAGGCGATCACTATGACACCACTTTTATCTCCATCCGACCCCCACACCCCATTTCAACCCGTATCTCTGCATCCGCCCCAGTCCCAACCCAAATTCTAATCTTCTCACGCCTTAAGCAATCTGCTCTCTTTATAAAGGGCGGTGATCCTGTCGAGACACTTCTGCATACCACTTCCACACAATGCTTCTGCTCCGGTCTCTTCGAGCAAGCCCATTGGGTGTTGTTCGGCCTCGTGTGGCTTTTTCAGCTACTTCGTTTTCTTCTTCTTTCTCTACTGTTAGCTCGACTGCTAGCTCTACTTCCTCCTTCTCCTCTGTTGCTCGTCCCACTACCAAGATCAATGTTGTGGCTCAGCTGTTTTCGCGACAGTTTTCGTCTGGACGAACTGCCAGCCAGGTGAAAATGAACAACAAGGAAAACCCCAACCTCAAGCAAAAGTACTCGCAACACGGACCCTTCTCCATTGCGTGGAACGTGACTCCTCCGTTCATCAAGTTCTTTGGCCTTGCCCTTTTCTTCTTCAACTGCGCCCTCTTCATCACCATGCCCATTCTCTTCATCATTGTGCCTCCCTTCATTCTGCTGGGTCTGTGGTTCCGGTCCAGAATCGCCTCTTCTCAGATCGGTGTCATGAACCAGCGATGGGTTGGAATGGCTCAACAAGCTCTCGTCTACAAGTGCAAGGGTCCCCTGGATCTGCAGAAGCTCAACCGAGTGTGTGTGAACCGAATCCACGAGGCCATCAACGACGACGAGCGAGATATCAACTCCATTCTCAAGGTCGATCCCTTTGGCATGTCTCGAAACGGCCAGTCGCTGACCCTGGATCCCACCGGAAGAATCTCCCAGTCGTCCATGCTGTACCCCCGAGAAACCAAGGTCGACACCCAGAACCCCTTTGACAACCTGCCTGGCAGAGAAGAGATGATTGCGTTCGAGGAGCTGCTGCTGGACAAGTCCATTGAGGGAACCCCCAAGCAGCAGGTGATTGGAGTCGTTGACGTGGTTCTGACCCATGATGCCTCCTTTGACCCCTTTGCTACCCACTACGCGGAAGCCGATAACGAGTTCCGGTACCGTCTGGAGGTCCGACCTGCCAAGACTCTCTTCCCCGAGTCAAGTGATGTGGTTATTCTCAGCGCCCCTGCTCCTAAAGATACCGAGACGGAAGACGTGACTGATCATATTATCGATGTCGATCCCGTTGACAAGGAGCACTTTGGAGATGATAAGGCCAAGAAGGATAAGAAGGAGTAGATGGTAGAGTGCGTATAGTGCTTTACAGAATAGTATATATATTATCGCAATAGAAACTGACTGATTATATTGGTTATGGGATTAGGAGGAGGGTGTAGATGAGGGAGTAGAAGGAGTTAGATACAGGAGGAAGAAGGAGAAGAAAGAGAAGAAGCAGAAGAACAAAGTCTCAAGACTCTGAAGAGTAAGAACAAGAACAAATCTGCTCTATAGTCTCTGTATTCAGCTACCAGATACAGTTTCTTCTCTACCTCACCCTCTTACTAATCTTTTCCGCTTTTTACACCGAGAACACATTCTCTACATGAATATAGAATTCCCAAAAATACTTACATCATAACGGAGAGTTAAGCAACGTATCCCCGAGGTTGAGGCGGTTCTTTTGATACCATATAAGTCTCCATTACAACCTGTTTTCCACTTTTCTCTTCCGCCCCTAGCCATACCGGGCTCCAGAACTGCCCCCAGTTGAACCAGTAATAGTTATATCGTTTCAAATATTTTACCATATAGTTCCTCGTAGTATGCCAGTTCCTTTTATAGCATTGAAGCCTCACTACTAACTCTTACCTTTGATCTAATCCCACCAACCTCATACTGCGCTCTCACAGAACTCTCCACATTTCTATAAAAAATACCCGCATCATCACGGAGACTTAACCAGTGTATTCCTCAGATCCAGACGACTCAAAAAAAAGTTACCATTTATACCTCTCCTACTCTCTCTGCTCGGCTTTAACTCCAAACCCACAATTCTGTCTGTTCACCAAACTTGATATAACTCTTCCGGAAATACCTCCACAGCCATGGCAACTTGAGCACTGTATTCCCTCGACTGCTATAACTCTCGTTCCCTCTTCCTGACCCCGTTTTATACCTCTTCACTGATTATATCTCCTGCATCCATAATACTGCCACCAAACAGAACAGTCCCAACTCCTTCAAAACTACTGATATATCTACAACAACTTGATCGGGATACGATCTAGATGTGGGAGGTCCTGGAGATACCATTTATACCTCTCCATCTCTCTCTGTACCACTTTTAACCCGAATCCTCAATTCTGTCTGTTCACGTAGCTCGTTACAACTCACTCAGAAATACCTCCACAAACATGGCTACTTGATCATTACGTTATCAAGGCTTTTACCATTCCATTGGTTCCCTTTATGTCTCCATTGCTACCATTTTACAGATTCTGGCGATTACACCCTTTCCCCGCACAGGACACCCTCTAACTCCTTCAAAAATACCGATACATTGACGCAGACTTGACCATAATACTTCTGGGACTGAGTTGATTCCAATAGTGCTTTTTATCCTCTCTCTGAAGCACTTTTAACGTCATTCTCAAAAGTGCCTAACTTCAGAAACCCCCCAAGGCAAATACTATTGATAGCATATATTAACCAGGATTCAGGTATATAGCTCCACAGTTGCGTACAATTGATGAACCAACTGCATTTACCAGCTCTCAACATCTAGTCAAGTTGTCTTAATGATACATGTATTTTTGAGATAGTTGATAGAACCTGAAGATTAGAGGTAATGCAACGAGGGTAAAGGGTAGACCATGGATAAACGGGTTAGGAGATACTGAATGGTACATACCATACTTCCTCACCACTCTCTGCACGCCTCCTTGGCCAACTGACCAGCATAATTGCCTCCCTCACAATCTCCTTTCACCCTGGTCTTTTCCAGACTCACTTTTGGTAGTCCATCAAGCTGGTACAAGACCTGTTCGAAAACGTCTCTATTCGGGACAGGACGTCCTGTGGAGTCGGTCCAGCCGCTCCGTTTCCATCTTTTGTACGACACAGACAGACTCTGAAGAGCCCAGTCCGAGTCTGTATAAACAACCCATTTCTGTTCGTCTCTGAGGTCAGAAATGACAGCTAGAGCAGCAGAAATGGCCAGCAGTTCAGCCACTCGACTGGTGGGAATGTATCTGTGAGCAGGGACTCTTTGCGACTTGTTTTTGCCGTTATTTTTGCCAAAGTAGACTCCATATCCTGCAGCAGCGTTATGGAGACAGGAACCAGTGTAGACCTCATTGACAACCAGTCCAAGTTGGTTCCAATGCGTCAATTGCTCGGAAAAACACTCCTTGAGTCCGTTTCCGTACTTTTTCCTCACGTCCTTGATACATTTGAATGTTTCCAGAGTTGCTCCTGGTCCATAAGACGGTAGACAGCTTCGAGCAGCTCTCTGGTCGTTAAACAGCCTCCCTCGACCCACAAAGTACGGTCCCTTGCATCCACAGACGTTACTGGGCGAGTACGGCACTCCAAACTGCGGCTCGACGTAGTTCGAGTCGAATCCCCACTTCCACGCGTAGTAGTTGTAGTTGACCGAGAGTTGCTGTTGCATTGCTGGTACTGTAGAGGGTACGGAGGGAGGAGAAAGCATGGAATACAGTAAGTATTATATCACCTGAAATTGGTTGAGCTGGCTATGAGGTTCATTTTTATTGGTATTGTTACAACGTGGGGTAGCCCCTGAGGCGCAGTATGGAGGAGGAGGAGAGAAGGAGGAGGTTGGTTCATAATAGGCTACGATTTTTTTGTATAGGTTAAAGACAGAAAAGAAAAAAAAAAAAGGCAACAGAGTATCGTACAATATACAGTCTATAGCATTGGTTGGTACCCACACTCACTTTATTACTCACTGACAATACCTTCTATATTACTCTCAAAATCCGGCTGAACATTTTCGTATGCAGGGGGACATGAAATGAGCAGGTTAAGTGATTAATTAATGGACAACTGCAGAGAGACTCATTAAAGACGTGAATCATTGTTTGTACTGGAGTCAATTGTTGTACAGCGACTCCCTTTTTAGAAGTTGATTTTTACTCGATTTTTACTCGAGTCTCATTTCTTCATTCTCATTCTTACTGTATACCATACCATAGCTTCGTTCTTACAACATCATTCGTATATCCTCATTCATATAACTTCTTACAATAGTAACACCATTCTAAGTCCATTCAAGTCCATTATAAGTCATCCTTACAACTCCATTCTTACTGTAAAACATCATTCTTACAGCTTGATTAAGTCCATTCTAACTCGATTCGTATAACATCGTTCTGATAACTCGATATTAAATCCATTCTATATTCATTCAAAATACACACTAAAACCGTTCTACTGAACGTCCATTCCAAGTCCATTTTTATAGCTTCATTCTTATAACTTCATTCATATAACTTCATGCTACAGTAACACCATTATACTGTAAGTCCATTCATGTCCAGTCTAATCCAATCTTATGAATCCATTCTAAAACTTGATTCTTATATCTTGATTCTTATATCTTGATTCTTATATCTTGATTCTTATATCTTGATTCTTATATCTTGATTCTTATTACTGATTCTATGACGTCCTTCTCCTCGATTCTGATACCGTAACTTCCTTCTTATAACCCCACGCTTACTCGATTCTAAGTCCATTCTTACAACTCCTTCCAAGTCCATTCTACAACACCAGCAGGTAGCATACTCTTCGTCTCAGCTCATATCAGCACTTACTGTCAAGGACCCGTTCGCGTTCTGTGTCCCTAACTATAAAAGGCTGCATTTGCAATATATATAGATGAAAATATTGCGAAAAAATCGAACCTGAAGTCGACCAGAGGGTTCAACATTGTTACAGGCCTTTTTCTAGCTGAAATATATTCCCCTAGAATCAAAAAAAGTCTTTGTTTGAATTAGGGACACAGAACGCGAACGGGTCCTTGACAGTACACTCATACTAGTCCTTCCACTCTACCTGACTACACAATACACTCCCACTCACTACTCAAACAGTCATTCATTGCTTATTTTCCTTACATTTTCCATACATCCTTCTAATGCTATCCCTCTGCAGTCTATCCTGCTTCTCCTTTTTCCCACTCTAAATGGTGACGCCCTGGTTGAGCACCTGGGAAGACCGGAAAGTCAGACCCTTGGTCTTCTCAATCACCTGCTGGTAGACAGACACAGAGGGGTGGTTGAGAATCACGGTCGAGTCGCTCTCGTCGATCTTGGCGTCCATTCGCGAGTCCTTGATGAGGTTGGCAATCCACTTCTCGCCCTGCTCCTGAGACAGGTTCAGAGTCTGAGACAGCTGAGCAATGTCAACCCGCTGGTGGACTCGGCAGTAGACCTGGGACATGAGCTTTCGTGCAGACTCGAGGAAGGCGTCGGCAGAGTCGGCGAGGAAAAAGTCCTGCTTGAGCACCTTTTCGCAGTCCGCCAGCTGGTTCTGCGCGTCCTCAAACGAGTAGTCAATGTACAGCGACTTGACGAACCGGGTCAGGGGGTCCTGGTACTCGTACTCTTCCTGTCCAACGACTCGAACCAGGTCCTTGAGCCGTTTCTGGAAGACAGAAGCAGTGTGAGGATGGCCACCGGCAATCACAGCAACCACCAGGTACCGCAGAATCCAGGGACAGGCGGCCTGGATGGTGGAGATGTACGACGAGGAGAAAAAGAGGTCGCACAGCGCGTCCTTGCCCTTGTTGTCGTTCTGGAAAAAGGGGAACAGCGACCAGTGGATGACCCACATTCGCTGGTGCAGCTGCTGCTGGGGGTCCAGAGACCGCGAGTCCACAGAGTCCCGCAGCTTGCCCAGCTCCTCCAGCACGCTGTCCCACTGCGAGGTGAGAATCTCGCAGGCGAAACGGCCCCAGGTAGCCGAGGCAACCAGCTCAGGGTCGGTAGAGAGAGCTCGGAAGTGGTACAGAATGTCAGAAGCAGCCTGGTACCGGCCGGCGTTGTACTGGAACTGGCCAAACTTGTAGAGCAGGTTGATTTGCTCGACAGACAGGCCGTACTTGGAGGTCAGAAGAGCCTGGTTCTGGGTCTTGTTCTCCTTGAGCTCAGAGACCACCTCAGGGTTCTCCAGCACCTCGAAAACGGGCTTGGTGGCCTCCTCCAGCTCGGCCAGCGTCTTGACCACGTTTTCCTTCTTGGCCTGCAAGTCTGCGTCGTTCTGGCCCAGCTCCTTGCTGAGCTCGACCAGGTAGTCGGTCATGTTGGTGTCCTTGAGCAGGTTGTACTCGAGCTGCAGCAGCTCTGTGTCGTTGTAAACGCCACGTCCCTTGAGGAACTGCAGCAGGGGGTAGATGAGATGGCGGTCCAGAAAGGGCAGCGTCTTCTGAGTCAGATCGTACTCCATGATTGTGTCGTGCGGTGTGGTGTCCAAAGTAGAGTTTGAATATTTTCACCTACTGAAGAGCAGGGTAAATTTGAGTACAAGGTTTGAGGGAGAGGAGGGTGGGAAGGTGAGGTGAGAAGAGGGTGTTTGGAATAGAGAGAAGAAGACCTTAAAAAGAGGAAATGAAGAGGTATATATACTTGAATGGGAGAAGGTGTTACAGCGTCAATGTGGTGAGTTGGTGGTATTTGGAAGAAAAAAGTATGTTCTCAGGTTTACGCGCAGTGCTTAGTCAGATACGCGCAGTAAAGATGTCTTGGGGCTGAACCACTTCCTACTTGTAACTGTCTTCCCAATTCTCCCAACTGTCTCTGTCTTTATTTTACTGTACTTTTATAAGAACAGAGCAAGAACAGGCTATTATGGAAGGCTTGACTGAGACAATTAGTACGATACAATAACAGCTCCAGAATGAGAGAAATGAGGGAAATAACGTCTATTTATATTCCTGTTTTTTTTTGTGTCATTTTATTGCTTTTAAACCTATATTATCTGTTATCTTCAATCTTCAAAACGATTCTTAACGTCTCATCTACTGCTCCTCACTTTAAGACCTTCCTTACAGTGGAACATAAAAACATCAGCAGCACACAACACACCTCAACTACAATTTTTGTATGAACACTTTTGATGAAAATTACATCATTCGAATCAGCTAGACTAGGGAAATCTTTTGGTACAATTATCTCCCCAATAACTGTCAAATTCCTCCTTTTTTGTTTCCCTCAAGACCTCCCAAGACACTCTCTACTCTACTCCAATAAAGTTCATCCATAACCTACGTGCATCCTTGCCTCTATTATCACCAACTTACCACCTCCACCACACCAATCATGTCCGACATGTCAAGTTCCGAACTGTCTTCGGACGGATACTCGTCTGTGCCCTCCATAGCCCACCACATGGACTCGGACGACGACGTGTACAACCCCAAGCCGCAGATTTGTCACTGGGTGGGCTGTGAGACCCAGGTAGCAAATTTGGACGCTTTGGTGGACCACCTGAACGAGGTGCATTTTGGCGCAAGAAAGAGCAAGTACCAGTGCGACTGGGCAGGCTGTTCCCGGCAAGGAATGGTTCAGCCGTCGCGTTTTGCGCTCGTATCACACATGCGAAGTCATACGGGCGAAAAGCCGTTTTACTGCTCCGTTCCAGAGTGTGACCGCAACTTTACCCGAAGTGATGCGCTGGCAAAACACATGCGAACTGTCCACGAAACGGAACAGTTGCGGCCCAGTGACCCGCAGTTCAAGACTCACCACAGCGGAGTCATTGGCAACGTAGACGCTGTGGTGGAGCATCTGGAGCCCCGGAGTCTGCACACTCTGGCCACGACGCTGGAAAGCGAAACCAGAGCCATGGGACGCACCAACGAGGCCCAAAAGATCACAGAAATCGTCAAAGACACCGTTCCGGTGCTGCGAATCATGGAGTATCCGGAAGACGGGGATTTGCAGACCATGCCGTCCGAGACGCTCAAAACGCTCTACCAGGACCTTAAGCGCAAAGAGGCGTGGGCTCTGCAGCTGCAAAAAGACCTGCAACGAGAACTCAAGGTGGGCAACAAAAAGCGACGAAGACTGTGGCTGGAAAAGGAGGGTCTTTTGGACAAGATTATGGGCTTTGCTCCGGAGGGTGCTGTTCGTGACGCCATCATGTCCACCTCGTCGGTGAAGAGCGAGCCTCTGGAAGCGTCTCTGGAGGTGGTTTCGAAGGAGCAAAAGCATCCTCCCGCTCCTCTTCCTGTTCTGGAACCGGGTCAGCATGTGAACGGAAATGGAGTGTCTAAGACGGAGACACAGGCCGTCTAGAGCGGAGCAAGCTGAGCGAAGCGAAAGCAAAAAGCAAAAAGCAAAGCGAAATTGCTCTTTGGACTCAGAGAGACCACTGGAAGGTGCTCTTTGGACTTGGAGGCACTGGATGGTGTTCTTTAGGCACTGAATGGTGTTCTTAGGCACTGATGGTGTTCTGTAGGACTCCAAGACCACTGTAACGTGATCTTTAAGGACAAAAGGCGTTTCTAAGGGACTTAGAGATCAAAGTGGTTTTATTGCGACTACCGCAAAAACTCCTTCGCTGTTCCTTACCAGCTGCACTGTTCCAGACACTCCTGCACTGCTCCAGATGCTCAGCTTTGAATACACTATTTATATAAAAGAGAGCCTATACATAATCACTCAATCTCTCCAAACCTCGTCATATGTAGAACTCGTGCGTCGGTAGACCTTTTTATTTAATGTCTACGTTCACAGTCGTACTCGTACGATACTGTAGCATTTTGTTTTCAACAGCAATTTCCCTTTCTTTTTTGATGTCAGAAGTCTTTATTTTTCCCATATTACCATCCCCTCAACAACTTCTGTCAACTAACTTTGTTGGAATTAGTGGAGATAAAAGTCCGCTGGGGGTCTCTTTCTGGTGATACAGGGGTCCTATCACTACATAAAATGCACCATTCGAAAGCCCGAGTACGATTTATCAACTAATACAAAACTCTGAATCTTTCACCCACACAAAATCCCCCACAAAACATATTCCCATTCCCCCCCTCAACTACCGTTACTTCCCACATTACTTAACCCACCTCCCCCCATTTAACCTTCACACCTACTCCTGACCTTGCATGTCGCTAATTATCACGGTCAACTCTATCTCTCCCTCCTACCACAACAATGCACACTGGAAAACTGCTGAGAGTAGTTGCTCTTGTGGAAATAGCGCGGCGAGCGCACAAAAACAAGTCGCTGACTCCCGCAGGTATTGTTGCTGCAGTGATAACCGGCATTATCCACGCCGTACACCCTTGGTCAGTCTGTATGGTGCTCTTGTTTGCTTTCTACGTGCCCTCTTCCAAGTTCACAAAAATGAAGGCAGACTTCAAAAGCACACTCACCGAGACCCGTGGCGACCACATTGTCACGGAGATCCAGGCCGCCAAGGACGAGCGGTTCGAAAAGTCGGATCCTCGGTCGCGAATCAAAACCAAGCGAAAAGTAACCAACGCCAAAGAAAAGGTCCACGAGACCCGGACGGTGGCGCAGGTTCTGTGTAACTCGGTGTTTGCGTCGATTCTGCTGCTTTTGCACTACTACTTCAAAATCTACAAGTCGCCGGAGGGACGACAGTCGAAATGGGACAAGTCCGACTGGCTCATGGTCGGGTTTATTGCCCATTACGCAGTCGTGACAGCAGATACGTTTTCGTCCGAACTCGGAATCCTCTCCAAGTACCCTCCTATTCTGATTACCACGTTCCAGCCCTGTCCAAAGGGCACCAATGGAGGCATTTCTCCTCTGGGATGCATGGTTGCTCTAGCTGGAGGTCTGTACATTGGAATTGTGACTGTTCTGGTCGTTCCCCTAGGCAAGTCGTGGAAGATTGCTGATGCCCTGCTCTTTATTCTCTTTATGGGCTCTGTGGGTCTCTGTGGGTCTCTTCTTGACTCTCTCCTTGGAGCTCTCTTCCAAAAGTCTGTGGTCAACGAAGGAGGCAAAATTGTGGAAATGAGTGGTGGAAGAAAGGTGGAGCAGGCACCGGACCTCAAGTCTGTGGCAGGAGCTGATATTCTCAGTAATAATCAGGTGAATTTGACCATGGCTGTGACTGCTAGTTGTGTGACTATGGCGTTGTGGAAGATGAAGTTTCCCTAAACGCCACGATACCCTAACGGGTATCGTGAAGGTACGGTACATACGATACCCGCTAGGGTGTCGTATCTTATTCTGTATGTACCTGTTCGGATATCTTCAGTGATGTCCTGTTAGGATGTCCTGTTATGGTGTCCTGTTATGGTATAAGGTGTCCCGTTATGGTAAGGTGTCCTAGGACATCGTATGAAGCCCAGAACCTGAGGCTAAAAGGGTGATGGTACTGTAAGACAATTCCACCTTACAGGCACCACACCTAACGAGTACGTAATAAAAATATAATTTATAGATGTATTTTGTCAGAGTATGTAAGAGTATATTACAGTACTGAGTACTCTGTACTGGTATGTTCGTACCCAGTACGATCTGTTTAACTACCCCGATAAGTGGAATAAGAGTAGTTGGAGAGCAACAGGGGAATATGATAGTGGGCATCGGCAGGACTGGGAATAGTAAAGTGAACGTCGACAAAGGGAAAGAAGGACTTTGCCTTCTCTGCGTCTCCATTCGCAGCAGTCACAAAGTACTGTTCAGTCTCAAACCGGATCTTGTACACTCCCGGAAGAGGAGCTTGCGTGAATTCCGGAAACGCGGAGTCCAGACTCCACAGAGCCACTCGTCCGTCTTTGTTGGTTCGAGCTTTTCCAAGAGCTTGTGTTTCCGACGTTGTTTTCTGGGGGCCTCCAGAAACGTTGCCAATTCTGTAGATTTGGCAGAGGACGTTTTCCGCGGGTCGTCCTCGCGTCGTGTCGAGAATGTGGCACGTGATAGGATGTCTTTCCATCTTTTTCGGTCGATTTTGGGTGGTTTTGGGGTGGTTAAGAGAAAGAGAGGTTGTCAGACGTCGTTGGATACTGATAACGATCTTCATGCAGGGTGATGCAGTAGGAGGGGAGGAGGTATCGGAGATCGCCGATGGAAATAAAAATACTTAGGAAGTGGTATTTGGTCGGTATTTTTTATAGAAAAATGGTGAATTGGATTGGGGGTGGATGGTTAAGGAGTATTGGTAAGTTGGCTTGTCTCAAGTTGACCAATTGAGGTGTTTGTAGATGTTCTGTTATGAGTCTTTATGGAGAGCTTGAATGGAGAGTGAGTTGAAGAGGGAAGAGTGTGAGAAGATGAAAAGGAGAAGAATTGGTAAGAAAGAAGTGGGAAGTTGGTATTTGGACTGTTTTAAGATGGATAGCATTTTTTATTTTATTTTTGTAGTATTAATACATGTTTTATAGACACCCCTTCTACCTCTCCTCATTCATTGTCAAATGTCAAGTATAACCCAACTAAGAAACCTCCCAATTGTGAGCATGATCAAGTACCAGCACACCATAACACCCCATCTAAACACGTCAATAATAACCAGAAATAAAAAATAACAAAACAAAAGTGTTCAAACCCACCCATTATACCCCTCGAACCCCTTTTACACGTCATACCTACTTTTCTACAAATTCCACCACTTCTCTATTTCACTCAATTAACCACTCCTTATTATCCTCCACTCAAACTCTGATTCAATATATTTCGTATCATGCATATACCTCTTAACCACCTTCCACCACCTCCTCCAACATGTCCCTGGACAGGTCGAAATATTACTGCCACTGGGTACCGCTCAGCTGCTTCGATATTCGACGTCTGGAAAGAATAGCGGTGTGTCCGTCTCAAGGCAGCCGCAAAAGGATTCACGCTACTCGTCTGATTCACTTTTACAAAAGCCATCCAATCACTCATGTTCGTCTCACGGGCTCTGTCATGTCTGTGGGCGTGCGAACGATGAACAACGAGACACGTGGCAGGTTGTCTGTGTCTCTGGAGATTGATGACGGCTCAGGAGAGCTGGTTATAGCCTCTTTTACGTGGCGAGGAGACATGGAGAGTGTTCGAACGCGGTATGACAAGTTGTTACACAAAACCGTGTCTGTTCGAGGCACGCCTTATACGCGTTATTGGAACGAAGGTCGGGTCGTTTCTCTGGACATGAAGGCTGTTGATCTGTTGGACTTTGCGGGAGAAATGGAGGCTATTGATAATCGCATGTATACGCTTGAGCAGCTCAATTTGGCGCCTACTTTTGAGTACTCGCGGGAGTTGCCAGATGTGGAGCAGTCGGAGGTCAGGTTTCTGGACTATGAGGTTATGAGCTTCAAAAATGCCGTTAGTTTTACTGATGTTGAGAGGGGAGTTGAAGGGGACCAGGAAGTGGCAGATACTGGGAAAGGAAAAGAAGGGAAAGAAACAGAAGGTGGAAAGGAAGGGAAAGAAGGGAAAGACGGAAAAGAAAAAGAAGACAAAATGCATTATCCGAATCTGGCCAAACTGTTTAGACTACCAAGTGCTGGTAAGCCTAAACGGAAGGTGCAGATTCCGAAGGATGTCGAGGTTATTGATATTGACGAGGAGGAGGAGGTAGTGGAGGAGGAACGTCCTGCTGGTGGGAAAGAGGGTGGTCATGAGACTGGTGACCAAGAAACTGGTCAAATTGAGGGTCAAGAAGTTGATCAGGAAGGTGATCATGAAGTTGAGGTCATTGAGGAGGATAGTGAGGAGGACCAACAGGAGGAAGAACAGGAAGTCATTGAGGAGGAGGAGGAGGAGGGGGAGGAGGAGGTCATTCAGGAAGTGGTTGAAACAGTTGAAGCAGTTGAACCTGTACAGAAATCTGTCTCTCCTAACCCTGCCTCTCCTTCTGCCTCTCCTAACCCTAGTTCTGCTTCTCTCCCACCCCCCGTGGAAATCATCTCGTCCTCAGATGACGAGTTTGGAATCATGAACAAGTTCAAGTTCAAGTCTTCGTCGCCTCAGGATGAACTCGAGAACACGTCTAGATCCTCGTCTCCGGTAGTGGTGGACTTTAGCAGCTCCAATTCGCAGCATACTGAACCTGACACGACGAGACCGAGAAGTGTCTCTACGAAAAGGAACAGCAGACCTGAGCCACCCGGTCCAAAGTTTAAGAATACAGTGGTTCCAGCTTTGAAACGGAGGAAGTATACTCCTGACAGGGCGTGATGAAATGGGATACCAACTGGTTCATCAGAAGGCAGTATAAGTGATATGGAGACAGAATATCCATAGGGTTCTCATTAACACTGGGTACTGTGAGATGGTCGATGATGGACTTGATATGCTGCTCGTCTTGTTTTCTGTGTGTCTTATTCATATCACATACTACTTGGTTACATCTGCCTTCGCATAAGATGTTTACTGAGGTATGGACATAGGGAACGACAGTACCTGGTATCATCTCAGAAATGAAACTAGGATGAGGGTGTCTCAGGGCTCTTCATACAGAATTGCATACTACTATCTATGGCTACGATGTTGAGTCACTCCTTGTTACAATACTGCATTACTCTACAATACTGCATTACTCTACGATACAATACTGCATCACTCATGTCATTCACAGGGACTACAAGACTACAAGGACTACAACAAGGACTACAACAACTACAACTACAGGACTCTGTCTGTCAGGATTCAAAGCGGTACCCTACGGATACCGCACTCAGTTAATTCAAAGCGGCACCCTACGATACCGCACTCAGTTAATGCAAATAAATACTACAGGACCCGCCTGTCGCAAGTGGGACAGCTCAGATGGCTCTGGGTCAGCCAATCGAACAAACAGCTCGAGTGAAAGATATGCGGCAGAGTGCTTGAACAGGGCATTTCTCGAATCTGGTCACCTGGACAAAAACGTCTCGTGCAAATCAGACAGTCCTGACAAGCCGACTGGCCATGTTGGGCTTCCCATTTTGTGTAATCTTGAACTGGGAAGTTATCGTCGACTTTCTGTGACGACACCAGTGGCTCTAGAGACGGTAGAGAAGTGCTTGAGCCCGTGTGTGTAGTCAGAGCCATGGTGAAAGAGGGTGCTGTTGGGGTTAATGGAGGAGTGTCGATGAGGTTAGAAGGGTGTCGGTGGTGCTTACCCTGGTGAGTGTCGTTGTAGTTGAACTTGTCGAATTCATCGTGAGATGGAGTGATGCAGGTGACGAGGTTTTTGGAGTATTCTGACGACTGGAAGCTGTCGACTGGATTAGCTAGCTCCAGATCGTCCAGACTGTTTTCTCGCGAGTGGACGGCATTGTGTACTTTTTTGACCAACTGACGGGTTTTTTGGAACAGCACCATTGATGGTGGATTGCAAGAACAGTGGTTGTTTATATATAGACATGTATTTTTCAGACCATCTGGTTCTCAAGCTTCGAGGTTCTGCATGTAGGAACTTAGAGGGGAGGAGGGGGGATACTGGAATGTAAATAAAAGGGTGAGTAGTGTTCTGAATGACGGGAAAAGTTGGTGGTAGGGTATATTGACGTTGATAATTCAGAATATGTGATTTATTTCAAAATCGGATACCATCTACCGGTTTTACACTGACCCTCCTCTTCCCTCTTGTCTCTGTTGACCTTCTGACAGGTGCATTTCGTGCGTCGTTCCAAAGTCAAAAGGTTAACATGTAATTGGAATAGGATATGACGAGTGTAATGGTTTGATGAAGGAGAGGAAAGGATATATAAAAAGAAAAGAAATAGGTACAAAATTCACTAAAGACTACTTCGTTTACTGCCACTCTCTTCTGTAACACCCTGTAACACCTGGACACCTGTAACACCCTTCCTGCCATTCCAAACCATCCCTGCATGTCTTTTTGAAACGTTCTCTGCAATGCACCTCGGGCTACACTGCACTCCAGAGTTTATCTTGGACAAGAGCAACATCGAAGATCAGCACGGTGGATGACACAGACGATATGAGAGGATTCAACGAGGAGGACAAGGAGAGAACTGTGGTATGATGTACATGGCTAAATAATGTAGACACAGACAGACAAGTCACGTGATATCACATGACATCACATGATCTTTTTAAATCACATGACTATGACTCCATCTCCTTACTATCATTATTGTCACCTTACTATCACCTCACTCCTCCGATCTTGCTAACCGATCATACCCGCTTTTGCTAAACCGCTCACAAGGCTTAAACGGAGGAGAAAAGAGAGAGGGCGGTTTCTGGGGAAACGGTCGGAGACGGAGGATGGCGAGACCCACCCCGGGCGTTACTGAGGCAACAAATGACCCAAACCTAGACGCCTGAGTCGGCCAGCCGCACCGTCTAGGGCTCTCTCGCTGTCTCGGCATTTGCTCCGATTTCAGACATGTCAATCAGGAGGGGAGATTATAGCTTGAATACGGATGATGGTACGGGAGGATCGTCCTCTAGAAGTATGATAGCGATTATGAATACTCGTACTCGTACTCGTACTGTACTTATAGATAGCGATTTTGCCACCTTCCTCATTGTGGTCTTTACTTATGGTCTTTGCTTATGTTGTCTAATTATGTCTACAGTACGAGTACTTGTATACTTATGACATGTAGGCATTTGTAATTGTACTGTCACATAGTCTTCAATCTCAGGTCTCCTTCACCTGAGGTGTTTCACTTCTCTCAAAGTCTCAAAGTTAAGACTCGGTTAAACCTGTCGATACGAGTCACGCCTTGAATTCTGGAGAAGAAAGACTGAGTGGATATGATGGTACGAGTAGTGTCTTGAAAACGTTTTCTGTCTTAGAAAAATACCCTCATTTGTGTTCACGTTTGATTGAAGTGTCTTTAGTCTGCTTTGAATGAATCCTCTGCTTTGATGTTAGTCTACTCACCTTACACTGATATTCAAATATGCTCATTATTCATGAATTGATGTTCATAGATTGAATGAAAAAGGTGATCGACTGAGCTACAAAAACCGCATGTACAAATACAATGATACAGTATGATAAATACGGTATATTGATCAAGTTATATATGGTAGAAGATTCAGTACTCGTACTTAGTATCTACAGCCTTTCATACACTGTCAAGTTCATATACTTAAGACTCTACTGAAACTACCTTATCATGACTCTACAGCATCTCATGACCCACACAAGAACATACATCTTCGTATAAATCTACTTCCTATCTTAGTACGAGTACCAGAAAAGTACAGTATCGTACAGTACTGTACACAAAGTACCCTAGTACTCGTAGTACTTCGTACTACTCGTACCATGGTACTTCCCCTACAAAGCCCAGTCAAAAGACGAATAAACCACAGCACTGAACGACGTCAACTCCTGCACCTGGTTCATGACGTCAATGTACTCGTTTTCAACCCCCGGCGAGCCCTGAGCCATGCCTCCAGCCTGTCGAGCCATGTTGGCCAGAATAGAAGGCAGCTTGACCTTGGCAGTAGGCAGAACCACGGGGAAAGGAGAACCTGAATCTGTAGGAGTAGCGCCAAAAGTGACGGCCAGCTTGTCCATGAACACAGACAGACCCGAATGAACCAATCGTTCAATCACCTCAGCTGCGTTAGGAGACTCGATGAAGTCTGCAGTCTCGTCTAGAAGTCGTCTCAAAGTAGGTCCAACTACAGGAGCAGCAGTATCACTAGGATTCTGGGCCAGCACGTACTCCTCCTGCTCTCTTGGCGGCAGCAGCTGGCTCAGAAAGTTGAGAGGTGACGACGGATTCAGCGGTCGATCAATGAGCATTTGTGTTCGTCCAATGAGTTCCGACAACTCGTCAAATCCCAGCTCGGCCTTTGGAGACACAGGGTCCCAGACTCGTCGAACGGCTTCCTCCACACGTTCACTCAACGACAGCCATCCCTCGTTTAGCAGCCACCACGAGAAAGTGAGATACTGTTCGTCCAAATCCGGATCCACAATGGTTTCTCCAAAACTCGAAGAACCAGCCAAGTCTCCAAAATAACCCATATCTGCCAGGTCTCCAAACGAGGGAGCTACTCCAGCCTCACCGTTACCCTCTCGACCCTGCTGGGCCAAAGCAACGACACTGTTGACGTAGTTTCGTCGGCCCAAAATGTTGAGCTGAAGACGCGTAAAAAAAATGAGAAGAGCATCGGCATAAACGAGCGAAAAAGCCCGCGAAATCGTGTTTCGTTTCAAATCTTGCCACAGCTGTGTTTTCGACTTTTCGCCTTCTTCTGTAGCACCACTGGTCATCGTAGGAACCGTCTGGGCAGTAGCAGAAGAAGAAGTAGAGCTTTCCAACGCCAAAACACGGTCTGTAGGACGTCTCTTGCTCTGTAACTCGGCCTTGATCTGGTCAACAGGATACCGCTCCATGACGGGAGTGGTCAAACTGGACAACAAAGCCATGATGGTGAAATCTGCATCCTGCTGATTCTGTTCGAATCGGCGTCTGAGATTCTGTTTAGCAGTTCTTTCTGAGCTCAAACGACCCTGAATCTCGAAAAACTTCTTTTTCACATAGTCCACAAAGAGATACGAGCTGAGCGCCACGCCGACCAGCGCCAGCACCTTTTTCTGGTGCCGTCTGAAAAAGTCCATCGTGTCAGTCTCGTTTGTAGTGCAAGATGTAGAGGTGCAGTTTACTGACTGTGATTAACTCTAATAGT
Organism: Yarrowia sp. E02; assembly: GCA_017639365.1. Taxonomy (NCBI): domain Eukaryota; kingdom Fungi; phylum Ascomycota; class Dipodascomycetes; order Dipodascales; genus Yarrowia; species Yarrowia sp. E02. The sequence goes on along the minus strand of JAAQQX010000003.1, from coordinate 1,144,846 downwards.
GCGGGGTGTGGGGTGGGAGAGAGCAGTGTTAAAAGGTGTTGCAGGGTAGATGGAGGGAAATGGGTAGTATAGAAATACTCGTCAGATCGAGGAGAATCGATTGCCACGTTTTTTGAACAAATTCGACCGAAATTCACGCTTTTACACGCAACCTCGGTAAATGTGGGGTCTGCATGTCTCGTGTCTTTGTCAGGTGAATGGAGCGATGGAGGCGAAAAACTGGAGTGCGAAAAAAAGAGATTTTGGTCACGTGTTTGTGGAGGAGAGAAGTAGGGGGGGTATTTGTGTATGTCACGTGTCGGGTATAGCACGTGACTCATAACCTGTATACGTTATACTATGATCCAGTCCAAGCTACAGAATACTTATGGTTGGGAGTAGATAGGTTATGAGGAAATCACGTATGGTGGCGCGTTTTGTGGAGGAATTGTGCTTGGTGGAGATTAGTAATCGTGTTTTTGTACCCACAGGATGTGGTGCTTCTCCAGAGAATTTCTTTTTTCACCCAAGCTATTGAATTGGGTTGTAGAGAAGAGCATCTGAAGAGAGTATGCTTCATGAGTATGTCTGTCACTATAAAAGTAGTAAAATGGGCTAAATTGCTTAAGTAAGCCATTGATATTGATGGAAATACTCCATACAATACACTTATCTGGTCGTTGAAGTCATAATTCTCTTTTTTGTCAACAAAATCTACTCTTCTTTTTTCTCTTCATCCATCTCTTCATCTTTCACTTAGCATTCTAGTTAATAATCCTTCATCCATCCAAATCTATGTAACGTCACAGTAGGTCATAAAAACACTGTAAAACCTCAATTTCCGGCCCAACTCCTCTCCTACCTCTCTTATCTCTCCTGATCCACTTTACGTAGCTCTAAATCTCTTTTTTCGCGCTAGATCACTTTTCTACGTCAAATTTGACACATCCGCGGTCTTCGGGATCTTCCGACGAGAACAGTACAACTTGGATGCACTTATAACACGTGATATCCCGGTTTAAGAACGTGTCACAAATCTCGTGATCAGTCTTATTCGTTATCTACTTATTTCTGTCGTTTTTCTGTATTTTTTCCTATCGTTATTACTCTTCTAGGTCGTTTTCTTTCATTCTCTTCCACTTATCGGAATCCGCTCCCCGCAACGTTTAATATCTACATTAACCTTTGCTTATCTTTGTTTTAGCGAGTGAAATTTCATTGATTCTTGTCTTATTCTCTACATCTAACATGGCTCTGGACGACGCAAAATACATGGCCATGGCCATCGAGCAGGCCACCAAGGGTGAGTACACATCAGGAAGTGCTTATTAATCGTTTTTAACGGTTTACCAACAAATTCCGTGTAAAACAGCTTACCAACGATTCAAACAGATTACCACCAACCTCCCCTCTCTAACACAGGAAAAAACGAAGGAGGAATTCCTATTGGAGCTGTCCTCGTAGCTGGAGACGGAACTGTGCTCGGAAAGGGACACAACCGACGAATCCAACACGGTTCTGCTGTTCATCACGGCGAAATCGACGCACTTCAAAATGCAGGAAGACTGGCTGGAAAGGTGTACAAAGATGCCACCATGTACACCACTCTGTCTCCCTGCGACATGTGCACCGGTGCGTGTCTCATGTTTGGCGTCAAGCGAGTTGTCATGGGCGAAAACGAGACGTTTGTGGGAGGTGAGGATTATCTCAGAACTCGGGGAGTCGAGGTTGTCAATCTCAAAAATGCCGAATGCAAGCAGTTGATGGACGAGTTCATCGCTGCCCATCCTGAAGAGTGGAATGAGGATATTGGTGTTTAGGTGTTTGGTAGTAGATGCAAGATGAGGGTGTAAATAGTGAAGGCATATGGTATATCATGTTGAGAGTGTAGAAGACTTGTAGAAGGTGTAGAAGACGTTGAAAGACTTGTATGAGGCGGAGAAGTCGTTGATGAGATTTGTAGACACTTGTAGACACTTGAAGAGACTTGTGGAGACTTGTAGGCACTTTTAGAAGACAATGTCGACTTCTGGAAGTCGTTGTAAGGCTTGTAGAAAGTTGTAGACTTGTAGAAGACGTTGTAGATTTGTAAGAGACATTATCAAGACTTAAAGAAGACACTGTAGACTTGTAAAAGGCCGTTTTGAGACTTGTAGAAGACCTTGTAGATTACTGTCGAAAAGGTATCATGATGTAGAAGTCGTAGAAAGTTGCTAGAGACTTTTTCTTGTTTGTAGAAGACGTCTTCCAAAGTCGTTAAAGCTGTAGAGGTAGGACAGCTGATGAAGTTGATACCTAGAGACCCTGTCTTGTAGAGGTCTTAGAATGAGACCTTGTGTAAAAGTCTGAGAACTGGTACTCTGACAACGATCTGAAACGACTTTTTTCATGATAAAAGAAGTCAGCGACGTTAACGTGACCCATAGCTCGTTTCACGAGCTATAGCTCACACCACCCTCTGACGAATAGCTCTCTCCAGCTTCACAATCTCCCTCTTTGTCAAATCAAACATATCTTTGAACGAAATCAAAGCTGACTCAACAACGACATCTTTCGACGCTTCTCCTTTAGCTACCTGACTGAGCTGAGTTTCAAGATCTCTTCTGATAAACGGTTTAGTAAGCGATCTATCGAGTCCAATGGAGTCATAACCTTCCACCAGAGCCTGTCCTAGAGGAGAAGGAGTGAAGTACTCGGCTTTACCTCTTTGAACCTGTCTTCCTTGAGCGTTGCATCTATGCACATACTCTCGATTAACAACCGTACTGATATGTTCAGCCATAGTAGCATCAGTACCAATACCGTTCATGTCCATTAATGCAAGCAGTTCCGGTTCAGTAAGAAGTTTAGGAGGAGTAGTATTACCTTCAGCAAGCATACTTTCGACTATCGGTAGTTCTTTACCGACTTCTAGACCTGCAGGAAGTTCTCCAGATCCCGTCCATTGGACATAAGGGTAGATATCCAGAAAGTTGGTTTCCAAAATAACCAATCCTGTAGCTGTAAACTTCTCTCCATGCCAGTCCACGTCAACTGTACTTTGTTGACCCTTGGCGTCTTTTGAACAACAAGCCATGAAGTGTCTTGCAATCAGTTCATACACCCTTTTATGATCATTTGTTTTGAAGTTGGCACAGTGAGCAATCGGATGAATAGGAGGATGGGCTTTATCGTTATGTCTACCCTTTCTAGGTGTACTGAAAGCGTCTCCATCAACCAGAGTACCAGCGTAGTCGCCCCAAATGGGACTGTTTTTTTGTTTGGCGAGTAAAGGCTTGAGATCCATGTCGTCGGAGAACTGGTCTGTTTCTGTACGTGGATAAGAAATGAAAGATTCCTGGTACAGGTTTTCTGCGAGTTGGAGAACTGTTTTTGACGGCAATTTGAGGGCCTTGGAACCCAGTTTGAGCAGTTCAACGGTTGTCAAAGGAAGAGGTCTGTATTTGGACGTAGGCCTAGAGCTCAAGTTGGTCACTTTAGGCAGCACTCCAGACTCACACACTCTGGCATACAGAGCCACAGCAGACGCTCTATCGAAGATGTGGCCTCTTTTGGACTTCAGGTTCATTTGTTTTCGACTTACCCTGCACTTTAGAGTCATGTACCAAAACGGTTCAGGCACAAAGTTCTCTCTGGCAAGGTATCTGTCCACAATAAAACCCAGGGTTGGAAACTGACAGGAACCGTACGAAATAATCGAATCTTTGAGATTGGCAAACTTCTTCTGCACGTGCAACGTCTGCAGCCGTGTAAAAGCAAATCCTGTCCTGTAATCGATTTCCATTCGAGCTGCTACAGCATTGACAGCATTCATATCCAATTGTTGCAAATTTCGAGCAGCATGAATAACATGACTTCTTTCGAGGTCTGAAAACACTGCTCGACGCACCTCGATGTTGGGATTCTTCTTGATCGCCTCCTGAACAATTTCCCACCCGATATACTCGCCTTCACGATCACAATCGGTCCAAATGAGAAGTTTGCGGGCATGTCTGGCTTCGTTTTCAATGTTTCGTGCACATTTTCTGAGATCATTTTTCACCTGAGTGGTTATCGGCTCGGAAAACAGCCGGGCCGGGTTGAAATGGAACTTTTGCGCCTCCTTACTGACAAATTCAGAGTCTGTCAAATGACCTCGAACTGAAGTCATCGTACAGTCACACACGCCCCAGCCTGGAAAATCATACTGAAAGTCGTAGTTGCGCAAATACTGATCTCCGGTCTGACGTGTCGTGTATCCTCCGCCCAAAATGTTGCACACGGCTTTCGCCACACTCGGCTTTTCCGCCACACATAACACCTTCATGTTGAAGAGTGAGGTTGAGACGTGTGGTAATTAAAAGTTCGCGTTCTCTTCGCGTAGAGTTTAAACTGAAGGGGAAATAAAAATAAAAGAAATAGAAATAGAAATAAAAAATAAAAGAATGTCCAACATGGTAGGAGTCAGCAGAAGCAGATTATGTCACGTGATTTACACCTTATGAGCATCAACAGGATACATTACTAAACAGGTGTAGTATGAGACCAGTATCGTAGCTACAGTAAGGGTCTATAGTGAGAGCAAGAGCCTTTAATGAAAGAGACTATAGTGAAAGTCATACAATAGTCTATAGTGAAAGAGTCTATAGTGAAGACATATCATGGACTTATAGTACCAGTACAGTACTTGGTATTACAGATCTTTCAGATGTACTTTACAGTGATCTTGTCAGTTTCTGGCTGTGGCAAATTCAGGAACTTGTTTTGTATTCAATTGTCGTAGTCTGGTATCATACAATGTTCAGAGTAAACCCTTGTTATACTACGAGTACTCGTAGCTATAGACCCTGGCGTATTCAGACTTCTAGCTGTACGAGTACGAGTAAAGTAGCCTCATATCATCAAAAAATACTTGTTTTACCTCGAACGGTTCTGATCCTGTACACTCTTCTTATCCACTACATCCTTCTACCTCCTGTTCACCATCTACTCCTCCACACCCAGTTCACCATCATATCCCCTTCCCTTCACCATCTTCTATAAATTACATTCTACTATACATCTCTACTGACACAGCTGAGGAGGAGGAGCCACGTCTGGGATTTTGCCTGGCGTGAAAAAGTCCATCTTGAACATTTCGAGAAAGTTGGGAGGCATCCCTTCCACCTCCACCGACGCCAGATCCGCTGCACTTTTCTGAGGTTGTCCAAACGACCCACCTTGAGCAGCCCCAAAAGCACTGCTCTGGGCAGGAGCTCCAAAAGCTCCTCCTCCCGTCTGTGCTCCAAAAGCACTTGCTTGGGCAGGTTTCGCTCCAAAAGCCGACGCTCCAAAAGCCGAGGTTTCCGTTTTGGGGGCCGTGAGAGCGTCTCCAAGTGAAGACATGCCTCCTGCTCCAAAAGCAGAGCTTCCAAATGCAGAAGTAGATCCAGTATTGCCAAAAGCTGATGTCCCGGACGTACTAGGAGCAGTACTTCCAAAAGCCGACGTACCAGAAGTACCTGATGATCCAAAAGCCGACGTACCTGACGTAGCTGAACTTCCAAAAGCCGACTTGTTCTCTTTGAGAGCAGCAAACGGCGAGTCTGCGGGCTTTGCAGCGTTTCCAAAAGCCGAGGTTCCCGTGTTAGAACCTCCTCCGAACGCTGAGGTAGCTCCAAAAGCCGACCCAGAACCCGACCCAGTGTTAAAGGCAGATTTGGCAGCTGGAAAAGCACTTGTAGTTGTGGTAGTGGATTTGAAAGGGTTAGGAGCATCACTTCCGAAAGCAGATGTACTGTTTCCACTTCCAAAAGCCGACGTACCCGTATTTCCACTTCCAAAAGCGCTAGTTGTCTTTCCTCCTCCAAAAGCGTTGCTACCAGCTGTAGTATGTGTGTTTGTTCCAAATGCAGATGTAGTGTTGGAATTTGAACCGAATGCAGAGGTGGTATTGGTAGAACCAAACGCACTGTTGCTGTTGTTATTTGAACCAAAAGCAGAGGTACTATTATTACTGCTGTTGGCTCCAAAACTATTGTTCCCGAATGCAACCGGAGCAGGTTTACTTCCAAAGGTATTGGATCCAAAAGCAGAGTTCGAGCTGCCGAAAGCGCTTGGCTGGCCGAACGCACTTGTGGTGTTGTTTGTGTTGCTGTTGTTTGTGTTACCAAAAGCACTTGTGGCTGTATTGTTGTTGTTGTTGTTGTTGTTGTTTCCAAAAGCACTGTTATTGTTATTGCTGCCAGTGCTGGCAAAAGGACTCGTTCCGGCAAACGGGTTTTTGGCCGAAGTGAACGGATTGTCACCACTTCCAAAACTCGTCTTGGCCCCAAAAGCTCCACTGCTGCTGTTGTTGTTGTTGTTGTTGCTGGCTCCAAAAGCACTGGGAGCTCCAAACGACCCTGGAGCTACGGCTTTGGCCCCAAAAGCACTGCCGCCAAAGGCATTGTTGGATGCTCCGAATCCGCCGCCTCCAAAACTCATTTTCAAGAGTTCTGTAGCGTGATGAGTGGTGTTGAGTGTGGTTGAGATGTGGAGTTAAGGAAGTCAGATATATATTTCACAGCTGCAAGGTTAATTTTTAGCGTGAGAGGGTGAGTAAATGGTGAGTATAGTAGTTGGGATATGCAGGTTTTTGTTGGGAAGGGGAGGGGACAAGAACACAACATTAATGACTTGCTGAAACAGGTTTTTGTGATGAAAGTGGATATAACGAATCAGGTTATGACGTTAAACAGTGTTAAGACTTTTAAATACCTTTTTCCATCTTTTCCATGGTTTTGTATGGTGTCTTGGACTGAGTAGAAGTATCATGAGACTATGAGCTAATCGTGTGAAAGAATAAAAGAAAAAAAAAAAAAAAAAAAAAAAAAAAAAAAAAAAAAAACAGAAAAACGGAAGTACTTCCAAGGTCTGAAATAGCACCTGGCTAACCCCACTAGCTCTGACTATCCCCAACCACTAGCTAATACAAAATAAGTAGTGTATCCTTCTTTCTGTCTCCTTCTTGCTGTCTCCTCTCTCCACTCTCTGACAGGCCCTAGTCTCTTGGCACTGTTTACATTAGGAACATGTTAAACGCCTCGAAGTCGGACTATGATGTCTTCGAAATTTGCTCGAAATCGTTCCCTAAAACGTACTCGAAAACACTCAGAAAACACGTTCTCGAGGATACTCTTCTCCCGCTGTACTCTCTACACATTAATGAATGATAGCTACATAACGATACAGCTTGAGCCGCATATAAATAACGGTCTAGGACCAGAAATAACTCTTGACGTGATTGTACCAGGACGAGATCCAGGAGGTTGGCTCAGAACTTGGTTCAGAACTTGGTTCAGTCTCCTGAGATGTGGCACCCTCTCCCTGTTCTTCATCCACATCAGGAAGTCAAGAATGGTTGGTAAAGGCGTCCTTGGCTCGCTGGAAAAGCGACTTCTTCTTGTTTTCGGCCTTTCGAGCAGCCTCAATGTTGCCGTAGCCTCCTCGACCAAAAGACATGACTGTAGACAGATCGTTGTCTCCAAACTGGGCCTGTTCCTCGTCATGACGCTCCACATCCTGCAGCTTTCGAGTCAGCTCGGGGTTGTCGTTTCGCTGCATGTTTCCAGCGCCTCCTCGTCCGGTAGTGTACACCTCCTGGCTGATGTAGGGCGTGCCTTCTCCGGGGTTGAGCTCGACGATCGAGGGCTGTTCAAACGACTTGACTGGCGCGATATTGCCGGCTCCTCCTCGTCCGGTAGATCGGTATACTTCGTCGGACATGTGTGTGTGTTTTGGTGTGTTTGGTGTGGTTTGTAGAGTGTCTGGGATGTCCTGTCGCTCAAGGGAAATGTGAAATTGTCGCTGGTGTTAAAGTTCGCCAAGACTCGCTTATCTGTAGGAGTACGTCAAATGAAAACGGTGCTAGCAAAGCGACTGGTCGGGGAGCAGAAACGGGGTGGATTTGTTTGTGCAAAAAAAAGCTGAAAATGAAGCCTGGAAAAACTTACAGACGCGCAAATCTACAGCCCGATAAACGTTTTCGTCCCATCTCAACTGTGTTTTAAAATAATAGCAACTCCCGAACTTTGCTCGCTTCGTCAACACAAGACCATTCGCTGGATCGTCTGTTATCAGTGTCACATGCGTGGAATTACTGTACCTTGTAGACGTGAGAGAGGATGCACAAGTACAGGTGTTACAGTGTATGAGTCATAATCTATACTAGACGAGGATGTGGTTCGTCAAGACTCCACTAGCACCATAATATCAATACAAACCATGTCTAGAGTCTTTCTCGTACGGCTAACGTCAGGCTGTGAAGCATGAAAGTGTGCTGCATGAGAGAACAAGAGAATGGGGTCGAGAGAATTAGGCCTTATTTGGGTGAATTTAATTAATGTATTTCCAGTATTCAAAAAGAAATAAATGAGGTTGGTGTAGAAAAAACAGCTATATGAAGGTATATAGAACATACAAAATGTATATTTGGCCCAGGCAACGGGTTTTTACTTGTACACATATTCACTAGCGTCTCTTTCTACCTCTAGAGTATGATGAATATGATGAGTATGATGAATATGATGAGTGTACAGTATGATGAATATGATCTCGTTTTAATCTCTTCAGGTTGTCCTTATTTTACATGTAATGGAGTGTGGCGGTTCAACAATATATCATGACCTCTAAAATTAGAGTAAGATCATATTTTCATATTATTTCTCTATAATCAAAATTTCCCTATAATCGAAAAAAACAAGTTCTTGTGCACTTCACACCACCTCACGATCACCTGGTCCACACGCCGATCAGATCGACATTAGCCAATGCGGTTGAACGCTGGGAGGTGGTTGCAGTAGTTATAATTAGTTATGAAGCCAAGTAAGGTTGTTGGAAGTTTGAGGTTGGAGAGTGAAGAGTGCTGTAAAGTATCAAAACATGGATTAGCAAGTAAAAAAAGACATCAGATAAGATAATAAATGATCATATAGTTTTAACCAGTTTTCTAGGTGTTTTTGTTACTCTATAGATGTATCTTCTTGGCTACTTGATCCATACTATCAATACAAATGTTCAAACAACTTAAAGTACACCATGTTCACTTTCATTTCCTAGAATCACTAGCTACTGGTACGAGTACAAGTACGAGTACAAGTACCCCGGTCTCCAAACCAGCTGACGTAATCTCGTCTTTACGTTCTGTCTCTCACCTGCTCCGATCTAGAACTTCATGCGCCACAATTGGTCAGCAACGCCACACACGTGCATAATCGTTTGCCACTGACAGTTCAGTTTGTGTTGGTCTCCAAAGCTGTAATAGTTGAGGTATAAGGAGGAAAATCGAATATGTAGTTTCTTTAGTCATCTATTGATCGATTCCCTTCTTTTCTAACCCCTTTTCTCCCGTTTCAAACACCTTCTGAGCCGCTTAGTAACCTCCTCAAGGTTAAGCTCTAGACAGAAACAAGCAGACATATCTCCATCTTCTGATTCTTGGGCATCATCTTCTTCCACACACACTCTTAAAAATGGTGAGCAATAACTGCGGAAAAAAAGACCCACAAATTCCTCCCCAAAAACTGATTACTAACCCAGGAACATCCTGCTTTCACTATGGCCGGTCTCACCGGACTCGGCGGCGTTATGGGCTACCTGTGAGTATGACATGATTAGCGACAGAAGTGATGTGGTTACCAGAAGGCAATTCATGTGGTTGACTGAGTGACAATTGTGATGTGGTTATCTGCAGTTACTCAATTGAACAGTTTGTCACCAGGTATCTTCGCATGGTGCTAGATATCTGACAATTGAGCTGTGGTAACTGAGGCATCTGACTTGAGATGTTTGCATTCTCAGATCACCATTTTGACGTGGCAATTGAACTATGACAATTGAGATACCTAAGTAACGACAGTGATAATACTGGTGTGAATGTTGATACTTTAGGTATCTCAATGCGCAGTTGCTACAGGTTAAGCTGTACCAAACCACTGGACTCAATTAAGCTATGACAATGAACTTTTCATATCGTCTCTAGACGTTGTGTCACCTCCTTCCCCTCCTAACCCAGCAAAAAGAACTCCAAGCCCTCTCTGTACGGAGGTCTGGCCGTGTCTGGTATGTACCTGACTGCCGCCATTCTGCTCAAGCAGAACGCCGACTGGGGTCTGGAGACCGCCATTGGCGCCTCCACCGTGCTTCTGGGAGCCTCCATTCCCCGAATCATCAAGGCCGGCATCAAGCCCGTGCCTGTGGGTCTCGCTGTGCTTGGCTCTCTCAACTTGGGATACTACATCTACAAGTACAAGCAGTTTTACCCTTAGTGTATATAGTAATGAACGTTTAGCGAGTGATGTAGTGGAGGGTGATGAGTGGTGTATATGCTTCTTTTACTTGACGTTTTATAAGGTCGGTCTTTAGGCGACTTTACGTTACAATACTGGCTCAATAGTACACCTGGTTATGGCATGGTACCAAACTCTACATACACGACATCCAGCGCGTCACTGTGACACAAAAACAATCCCATCTATAAATACAACTCAATTCCCTTTCTACTCCCCTTTTCTCTCCCTTGTTGGCCTCATATTCCTCGTATTGCCTCACTGCAACCTTAACCTCACTACACCTCAATCAAAGTTTCCTATCTCCATCACCACCAACATCTAGACTCTCTTCCTCATCACCACCACTACCATGGTAAAGACCATCTACATCACCCGACACGGGTTTCGAGCCAACTGGTTGACCGACCAGCCCATTCCTCCGTCGCCTACTGGTATTGAAAGTGACCCTGCTCTCGCGGAACGGGGAGTGGTTCAGGCCAAGGAGCTGGGCGAGTATCTCAAGGACATCCAGCCTCCCATTCAGCGGATCTACGCCTCGCCGTTCTACAGATGTGTCGAGACCGCGACGCCGACTGCTGACCACCTGGATCTCGCAATCTACCCCGAGGGCGGCTGTGGAGAGTGGTTCAAGCGGGAGAGAAGCTCGCACCCCAAGCCTGCCGGTAACGCTGTGCTCAAGGGCTTTTTCCCCCGAGTCGACGAGCATTACAAGAGTCTTGTGGTTGCTGGAGACGACGGAGAAGACGAGGCTGAGCTGCACGAGCGAACCAAGCGGTTTCTCGACGTGTTGATTGAGAAGCTCAACAAGGAGGAGCCGGAAATCGAGACCATTCTGATTGTGTCCCATGCGGCTCCTCGAATTGCGCTTGGCCGAGCCCTTGTAGGCGACAACTCGCTGGATATTCGAACCGGCGTGTGTTCTCTGGACATCTTTGAGGTCGACAAGGAGGGAGGATTGTGTGGAGAGTGGAAGATGAAGTCCTCCGGCCAGGTGGACTACCTGAGCGAGGGAGAAGTCATGCATTGGGGATTTGGTGAGTATACAGATTATGAGCTATGTCATGTCATTAACAAAACTAACACAGACGTTCCTTTCGATCCTGGATCCGAGGAAGATATCAAGGCCCGAAAGGCCGCCGCCGAGGCCGCTGCTGCCGAGGCTGGTACTGCTGACGACGACGATACAGTAGTGAGTAAATAGGCGCTGTCACGTGTCCCAGACTGGAGCGTGAATATAGATGGATCCCACCGCCACGTGAGAAGCCACGTGAGAGTAATAAAGCTGTCTCTTTCTAATCTGGGTCAGTAGTGCTGTCACGAGGTTTCCAAGGAAACCCCGATGGAAACAACATCGTCGACACTAACACAGTCTGTTTTCATTCCTCTGAATGTTCCTCCCATGTCGCGCAAGGCTGGTGCGTCCAGCAAAGTGTCGTCCAACGCTCCAGTTCAGATTTCCGGGCTTTCGGAAGAAAAGCCGTTTATCAAGATTGGAGATAGTGCGTACGAGGGTCAGTGGACGGAGCTTGTGGGCTCGGAAATGTACTTCAACGGAGCCACGGGCGAGTACATTGGCAAGTCGCGGGAGCGAATCATGCTCAAGCCCATGAGACTGCACCATAAGCAGGATGAGGTGATGTTGGAGCCCAAGAAACGGGCCCATATTCTCGATGAGATCCAGTCCATTAATGAGGAGCGGGCCAAGCAGGCTGGAGAGGCTACTTCTGAGGCTCCTGTTGACTCTGTGGATCTTGAGGTTGCTGCTGCCGCCGTTACTGCTGCTTCCATTCAGGACCCCGCCACTGCTGCTTCTCTTGATGTCACCATGGAGGATGTTTAGCGGCTTATTTATCATGTTTTTTTAGGACAAGTTACTGTACGTATTTGTAGATAGTCTCATCCAGGCTATTATGGCTACCTCTTGACCCAAGTACCAGGTACCTACCGCACAATACTTTCTGTTACTCATAAATCATACTAAACTATATACAAGTGATCCTAGTCCTTCTTGAGGGCGCCAGCAAGCTGGTCCTGGAGCTCCTGGGTCTCCGGGGTCATGGGCGCGTTTCGGATCTCGTCTTCGATCTGCTGGGCTCCGAGCTTGGTCTTCATCTTGAGAGCAAACTGTTTGAGCGAGGTCACGTCCTGGGACCATGCCACTCCAAAGACAACCATGCTGAAGGACGACAGGGCCATTGTGGTGGCAAAGACGACCGCCATGGCGGCCTCCTTGACCATGTCCGACTGTGGAGGCATGTGGTTGGCCTGGAACATTTGGGGGAGGTCTGAGTTAGTATGGCAGGGGAGGTGATATGGTGATATGACAGAGGTAACTACATGACAGAGTGCCATGAACGAGATGGTGGCATGACAGATGGTGGCATGACAGAGAGTGGCATGACACAAACACAATATTGCTGTTATCTCTGCAGCAGTGTTTGTGTCAACATATCACAGCACCATTGTGTTGTGCCACTTACTCCATCTCTTCCTGATCTTCTCCTTCTCTTCTTACTCACATCTTCTGCTGGCAATACCCCGGGCAGTCAGGCGACAAGAGGCCAGGGTGGCCAGAGTGGCTCCGCCAAAGAGCAGCATTTGGTTCTTGCGTCGGCTCAAATCCGCCGCTCGTTTCTCCTGGTCAATCATGATGGTGGTGGCAGAGTGTCGAGAGTCCTTCTGCATCTCGAAATCTAAATCATTTTTCACCACGGGGTTTGAGCGGTTAGAGATTCGAACCGGTGGGAGTTGGTTAAACTTTATTTGGGTTATTAAGCAACTCTAACCCACGCCTCGATATATGCATCCTTCAAGAACTCTTAGCTTGTCACACCACACACCACATTTCACAACATGCATCCCCAGGTTCAGGAAGAGCGATTCAAGAGTGAGTAAGGCAGGAGGTTCTGAGAGAGTGACATAGAGAGTGAAGTCCACGCTTCCACGCTTGCTCTGGATACTGTTACATTGGAGGAGTAAGGTGACTTCAGTGACATGATCGCTGTGGTACTGGAGGCTCAGAATGTGCTGCTGCTAGTAGAGATGAAATGACTAGAATCGTTTTGGTCGCTTCTGGTTTGATATTCAGCAAACTTCATGTTCTTGCACTTTATGAAGCTGTTTTAAACTGCTTATGAAGGCTGATTTTAAAGTCGTTTTGAAGACTGATTTCAAACTACTCTAAGGCAAACTATGCTATGTCCAACAGTGATATCACCTGATGTCATCTCTTAGTCCATACTAACCCAGGCTGCGAGCCCCTCATTATGGCTCTGGACGAGTGCCACAGAGAGGACTTTGTGCCCCGAGCCTTTGGTCTCTGCAACGAGGTCAAGCAGCAGCTGACCCTGTGTCTGCGAGCCGCCCGAATCGAGCACGCCTCGCAGAACCGAGCCAAGGCCACCGAGAAGCAGAAGCTGTTTGCCGAAAAGACCCGACGAATGGACGAGGAGGCCTACGGCCCCAACAAGATTCTGCTGGACATTTTGGCCCGAGAGAAGGACGGCAAGTCTTCTCTGCCCCGATACGAGACTCCCGTTGTCGCTGCTCCCGTCGAGCAGGCCGAGTGATTCTAAACCGTGTATATATTTGTAAATAGTAACTACTGACTTGATAGGAGATTCCGGCTCAGCTCAGCCAGATGGGCTCAGCCACACCAGCCACAAGGGTGCGTATCCAGATGCATATTTTGAAGTGCATATGTAATTGAGTTTTGGAGCAGCTTCCAGAGATGCCGTTACCCTGTTGAAGGAAGGGGATTATGTAAGCGGTTGGAAGAGGTATAGCGATTATATCTGAGACTATAGACCTGATATTTTCAGGTTTTGGAGTCATTTCTTGTGCTATTTTGTATCTTTTTGAGTTGGAGACCTGAGGAGCTACAGAGTAGATATTTTGACTTGTATCGTTCTAAGAAAACCAGCTTCTAGAAGATACCAGTGTTTGGAGGTTTTGACATGTTTCAATGTTGAAGAGTGTTTTATCTATCGATCCAGTTCCCTTTCTTTTGTTTCTTACAGATGTCTTTGGAAACTATTTTTTATAGTGTATAGACATGTTAGTCTGAATTTACAGTGAAGACATTCTTGAACAGGACATAACCATACAAGTCCTTCAGATGACGTTTAATCGTCCCGGGAAGTTCTCCAATGGTCTTAATGACACTTTTTAATCTAGTTGTAAAGTCTTTGCTTGATTATTGACACTGTAGACACCCTCTACCTCTATGGAAGGTCATGTGTTGGGAAAGATTCATAATACTGATTAAACTGGAATGGAAAGTGATATATTGAAGTTGTAGTTGTTCCAGTGTCAGCCTCCAGTTAATCCATGTATCTCATGACTCACTGTAACTGTTCAGACTCCTCAAGCTGTAAGATGATCACAGTTACATGACTGTCCCCAATCAGACTGTCACACGACTGGGAGGATCAAAAGGTGGAGGTCGAGTAAAGTGGAGGAAAGTAGAGGTCGCAAAGTTGGAGGTCACACAGGAGAGTGACAAAATGGACATGTCACCGTGATCTACATTTTTGTTTTTGATATTCAGCCTGACTGCGCCTTCACCTGCATCAAACAGGAGAGATAGCGAGCGAATACGAGCTCTAGGGGAGGTGGATACTTTGAAATTAGGTCATCTGGATGACACAAGACCTCTGAACACCCTCTATAACCATACCAGCCACAGGAGAGTATGTCCAGCCCTACATGGCTATCAGCTTTACAGTATAAGCAATTTACAGTGAGCAATAACCCTGAGTAAACCTCAGACAGGGTCAGAAAGTTGCTTTGCTCACGCTACAATCTCTATTGTTACTCCCTCCGCATTTATCCGCTTCTCAAAGTTCACTATGACATCAATACGACATTATACATACTTTGCAGTGCTGATCAGTGGAGATAGTAGAGTAGAGACGCCCTAAAACTTGCAAAAAAGCTCATATGAAAACGAGAACTTCATAGATCGATTATTCCACCCCCAAATAACACAAATATCTACTTTTTTCCCCAATATTTCCACCCAATATTCCTCCACCCTCCCGCTCATCACAGGGCTGTGCCACCCAAAGTTAGACTCCAGGCTATGCCAACGAGACTGATCGGCGTGGGGCTAATGACGCCAATATACAGCGGGAAGGCTTCGGTGCCTCCTGAATGTCGGGCGGCAGCTTCGGGAAACATTGGCGTTCCGGTGTGTGTTTTCGGATGCTGTTTCGGTAACTAGGGTGTTCCGGTAGAGTATATAAGGAGGAGAAGTTGGACCAGAAGGATATATACAAGAACATCTACACAACTACCACTACAACCAAGCCAACAGGTATAACTACCCCCTACAACCACTTCCACACCCACAAACATGACCTCTCGAGATCTCTACCCCCTTACCACCAAGCCCGAGACCCACTGGACTCTGTCCAAGACTGTCCTTCAGTTCTTTAAGCATTTCAAGAAGCACTGAATGTGAGAGATGAGCTGCAAAAGCTACGATAATGAATGAATGATATTTATGAGTAAATGTGAGAGTAAGACCAGAGTAAGAGTAAAAGGAAGAGCTCTAGAGTGAGAACTATATATACAGTAAGTAGTAAGAGTATTGGAGTAAGAACATTATAGTAAGACCAGAGTTAGAATATATCTTCAGAATAAAACAAAAAGGAGTAAAAAAGAGTAAAAGTAAGTGCACTACAGCGAGAATACTACAGCTAGAATACTACACAGTATGAGCACAATAGTAAGAGCACTACCAGGTACAGAATGAGAGTGCACTAGAATAAGAACACAGCAAAAGTGCGTATATTTTGGTATAAGTAAATGTACATATATTGGTACAAGTAAATATACGTATACTTGTACGAGTACAAGTAAAAGTGATATGTATTGGTACAGGATAATAGACACCAAACTATTGAAAACCATATCTACATCAGTATCAGTATTGGACATTCACTATAAGTGTGAGGTCTCACTGTCTCTCCTTCCGAATTAGACTCAAATAATCTGTCTACATCGTATCTACTGAGCACAGGATAGCCCTGCGTGGGTAGAGAAATTCTATTAAATAATCATTTACATGTGGACTAGTCAACTCGTTGACTCCGTCGTGATAGTGCTGGCCGATAATACTAGTATCTGTCCACATGCCGCTCGATGCTTAATCCTGCCGGGTCTTCAACAACTTCTTGACCACCTTATCCTTTGTGATGATCCAGACAATGGCGCCCCAGCCGCCCAGAGGATCTCGGTCCATGGCGCACATGAGGGCCTGGGAACATGTGTTGAACAGGTCTTCGGGCTCCAGGTCCGGTTGCCACAGCGACTCGCACATGCCGTACAACATGTCCGACGCGGTGCCCGACACGATAAAGTCCTTGGCAAAGTCGATGCATCCAATCAGGTCAAACCCGCAGATGAAGGGCTTTTCGGTGATGGAGTTGATGCCGGCCACAATGGGGCCCACAAAGTAGGGGCCGAACCGCTTTTCGTACAGCGTGGAGCTCACGAGGTTGGCAAAGGTCTCGGGCTCAATGTGTCGTTCCTCGGCCATTTTGTACAGGTTGGTCTTCTCCCGAAAGACCTCGTGGAGCGTCTGCACGTCGGTGGCAAGACCTGTGAGGCCCAGGTACAGCTTGTCGCCGTAGTTGAACACCTTTTCAAAGTCGTTGGACACTCCCAGACCCTGGGAGCCCATTCGCAGGTCGCATGCGATGGCCACGCAGTCTTTTCCGACCATTGCGACACAAGAGCCGCCTGAGTTAGTATGATGTGGTGGTGGGTGTGATGGTGTGGTGGTGTGGAATTGGTGATGTAGCCATGTAGTGTGGTGTGGATCGTGGTTGAATCGTATGGGTTAAAGTCGTGGTCTGTCTGTCACCTCACCCCTCCTCCTCTCTTACTCACCATTAATTTCTTGAGGATTGGACATGGTCAATCAATTGTGTGAAGATGTTAAGATTCCGTGATGCAATCTGTCGTAGAGGATGGTGGTATGCGATGGTGCGTGGCAAGGTTCTGCTGAGTAAGCCGGTGGCGAAGTGGAGATATGGAGGAGGGTGTTAAAGGTGTGGAAAAGGTAGGAAGTGGGTGATTGGGTGGAGGAGAATTGATGGGTGGAGAAATATTGATGAATTGGTTAATATTGGGGGTTTTAGGGTCTTTTGAGATTGGTGGCGAGGGTGTATTCAGTTGAGTATAAGGTAAGTATGTGGAGTGATTATAGTTAGCTTTTTGGTTGGAAGTACAGGAGGAAGATGGGGCAAAAATACAAGTGTAAATGAAGTGCAAGAAGTGCAAGTGAAGTGCAAGTGAAGTGCAAGTGTGCTGTATTGTTTTTATGCATTTTTCGATATTTATTATTTTCCGCTTTTTTCTTTTTTTACCATTTTATTATCTCATTTATTGTCTTTATCGTCTCTAATTCATAATATTATCACTCCTTCAATACCATACTGTATACATACAATCACTGGCAAACAACAATGGCTAATCAAATAAATACTCCAGCACAACCTCTCTATCTCAATTCATAACCTCTCCTTACCTCCTTACCTCCTTACCTCTTACTACCCCCTCCTACCTCTCCTCCTCTCCTATCTGTGCCGTGCGATAAGCAAACCTTGCGTTTGATCTGTCGTTTTATCGTCAACATGAATAACGATTTTCGGTCTAAAATTCCGGAAATCTCGCTCCGGAACCACAAGGAGCTGTTTGAAGCCAATGCCGCGGCTCTGGGACGTTTCTACGCGTTTCCACACCTGTTTTATACCGATTGCGGGCCTGAAAAACACTCCATGGTGGTGCTGTTGACTGATAAACAAACGGACGAAAATCTGGACAAAATGATAGATACCTATACTGATACCAGCAGCTCAATGCCCAAGACGATTGGAGTCTGGAGACGGTCCAATCAGGATACGCACGCTGTTTCTTCTCAGCTTTTATCTCGAGGTTTCCAACTAGGATGGGAACCCAATGGATGGGTCTGGAGCTTGAGGGAGCCGATTTGGACGAAAAAAAGATTGAGGGAGTTGTTGTTCGACGAATTGAGTCCGAGGAAGATGTCCAAATCCCCCCAGAAGTGCCCTACTCGAGTCTGGACGATAACAGTGTCTATATCAAGGACATGTGGAGAGATGGAAGGGTGGTCAAGTTTGTTGCTGAAACTGAAGACGGAAAGATTGTGGGACACACAGACATCTTCTTTGGAACGTCGCCAGGTCTGTACAACGTTGGTATGAATCCTGACTTTACCAAACGAGGAATTGCTTCTGAGCTGGTCAAGAAGGCGTGCAAGTACGCCAGAGACGAAAGAGGAGCCTCCAATGTGACTCTCAACGGCACAGGAACGGTCATGTACGAGCGGATCGGCTTCTACCACGCTTCCAACGGTGCTACATGGTGGCTTCACAGAGAAAAGTACTCCAAAAACACCTCTGAACAGCAACATATCATTTGGCTGGTTTGTCAGGGAGAAGTCAAGGAACTGGAAAAGTACGTTGGCAAACTGCAGTTTCCACTAGCCAACGGAATGACGCTGGTGGAACTCGCTCTGCACTTTGAAGACGTGGAAACTGCTCGATGGCTGGTTCGAAATGACGCTCCTCATTCTCTGGTGGACCTGTGGGACCTTGGAGGAGTTTCTAGAGCCATTACGGGCGTGGATTTGGTCAACAAAGTGGTGGACGAGGGAAAAACAGCGCTGCATATTGCTGTGGAGCGTGGAGACGAAGAATTCGTCAAGTTTCTGCTCAAACATGGAGCTGATACTACTGTTAAAGACGGGCTTTATAAGAGTGCTCCTTTGGGGTGGTCCAAGGTGCTGGGAAGGGCTGAAATTGAGTCTTTGATTTTGGAGCATGAGAAGAATAATGAGAGCACTCAGTCTTGATTTTTGGGCAGGAATTGAAAGCTATCCTGTTACGTGGAGCATTCCTTGGATGTCAGTCCATCTGTCCTCTGTCAAACTTTACAGTTAAGAACACTAGTTGGGAATAGTTAGAATAAAAGTCTGCTGGGGGTGCTATTTCAGGGTTACAGACATTCTATAAGGGCAGGAACAGCTACATGAGATGCTATATATAATAGTTCCAAACAGATATTTAAAAATCCCGTTTTGTTGCCATACAAAATCGCGAGATATCTGCGTTTCAAGGCGTACTATGAAGAATAGGTTGTTGGGAGTTTAGTGCATATTTACTTAAAATTAGGGTTGGGAGAAAAAACACTTACAATCATTATGATATAAAAATGACCGCTGATATATGACTTGAACGAGTACTTGTACAAGTAGATGGTGTTACAAGTACTTGTAAAACTGATGGAACACCAGAATGCCTGTCAAGATTAATGGCCACCTTATTTGAGCTTTATATCTGATGGGAGCACTTGAAGCTACAAGTATCGTAATTGTTTCCATAGGTGTTCCTAGCTCGTATGCACCTCAGAACAAACTTCATAGAGAACAACTTAGGACTGAAGATCAAGAAGACTTCAGAACAGTCTCATTAACCAGAGTACCTATATTTAGAAGATTATTGACTCTCACGAACATATCCATGACTGGTTAGTACAGACTGGAGCACTCAACTTATACCGAAGTATGAACTTGTATTTGAAGACTGCTACAGTGTGGCTATGAACGTCTTCAAAAAAAGTGCCATATGTTGTTGTTGTAAATCATTTATTAATCAGTCTATTTAACCTAAGCGGCAGCGACTGTTGGTCACAAAAAAGTGCCATAAGACTCCAATGTCTTTATTTTTTTCGTTTTTTGTCATAATTTCACCCTATTGAGCTGTTCATATACCTCTACAGGGTCTCTACAGATATAACACAGAACCTCAGCCTCTCTACCTTTGTCAGTTCAGCTCACGTCTTACGTCTTACTGTGTAATTTCATGATATTAATGTGTTTTTGTTAGCTGCGATCAACACTGCTCCATCACTGCTCCATCACTCCTCCTCCTCAATCACGTCGTACTTGCGTCGTCCGGGATCCTTACGGTCTTCAATTCCAGTCTCCAAAGCGTCCACATAGACCCGGAACCGCACAGTCTGCTGCAACAGATACTGACTCTTGCGCTCCCAGTTGGCATGGGCACGCGAGTAGTTCTGCGAGCCCTGGGTGTAGCTGCTGAGCATTCTGGGCAAGAGTCCGTTGTGATGACTCAGCTGCGTCTCGACGGACAACAAGTAGTCCTTGATGTTAGTCAGCTGTCGATTCTCGTCAAAGTCACTGACAACCAACGAATGACCTCGAGGCTTCCACTCCTTGATCTGCAGATTGTCACCGTTGAGCTTTTCGGTGGTACCTTCCAAAAACGACCAGCCGTACTCCATATTGGAAACAGCCTCGTTCATGGGCTCCTTGGACAGCCGTGCACTCCAGTAGTTGCAAGTGTACACAAACTCCTTTGCAATCTCAGAAGTGCCTGCCTGGAAAACAAGAAGACCATATTGAGGAAGAGTCAGAGACCAGAGAGCCTGGTACGACTTGGAACGTTTGGGATTGGGTAGCTCCTGTGCAATAGTGTGGCACAAACTCCATGCATCCACCTGCAGAGCACTCTCCATCCAGTTTCCACCTCCCACACTACCTCCTCCAAACCCTCCTCCGGCCAAAGTCGATTTTTTCGCAGACAGGTCAAACAACTTGAGCTGGCCCTTTTGCACAACCACAAACAGACTCTTCCATTTTGCTTTTCGGCTTCGTTTGCCGGAATGGGGATCCACGTACGGACGGTACAGAAGCAGACCCTCCTTGGCCCAGGGCGCTCCAAACAGCTGAAGTTCGTCTTCGGCCTGCAGAGTTTCCTCCAGACGCGAAATGTCATGCATGAAATCGTCCTCGTCGTCATCTTCATCGTGCGAAAACACAGAACTGGTTTCTTCACGTGCCATGGAGTTCCAGAGGATGCCTGCAAAGCCAACTGCCTGCCTGGGCATGGTGAAGGAGCCCGAAGACATGCCAGTCTCGACGGAAAAGTTGGACTGGATGGAGTTTCGGCGTCCAAAGGGGTCCGAGGGAGCAGGCAGACTGTTGTCGATGCGGCTCATGTTGTAGTCAGCCGCATGTTTGTTCTTGTTGAGCCGGAACTTGGAAAACAGACTCGACGACATGCTGCTGCTTCGCGACTGGGCATTGGTGTGGGCCAGGGTATCGAGAGGCGAGATTGGCGTGACTTTGGCGACTCGGTCAACTGCTCGAATCTGAAGAGGACTCTTGCTGATGGAGTTGTAAAAGACTCTAAGAACAGCCTGCAGAGTAGACAGCCACTGGGCCGGGACAAACGACTCAAACGACTTGGACACCAGAAGAAGAGTATCTGTGCTGTCACGCATCTCGTAGCTCTCCTTGGAGTCCACTTGGGGCAGCAGCGAAATGAGCTTTTTCTGCTCGGTCGCCATGACAATCGTCTCGGTTGTGTTTTTGACAAACTGCGCCTTGGTGATGGGCTTGGTGAGACTGTGGTCAGCAGCATAGAGATCGGTATTCAGCAGAATCAAAGCATAGGCAGTCGTGTACACCGGAGAAACGGAAATAAAGCCGTTCATGGGATTGGCTTCCACCCACGCCACACTAAACTGCTCCATGATTCTGCTGAGCACCTGAGACTCGCCCTTCATGTACAACTTGGTACAGAGAAGACGCAGAGACGCCAGAATCGACACTCCTTGCCACTCAAACAGCGTCATGTACGCCTGACACACATGTTTGTTGAACTGCGCCTCGTCTCCAAGCCATGCGGCGTACTCGTCACGAGTCACCTGGGTGTAAGTTTCGCTGAAAAACTTTTCCGCCAGGTCGGAAATGTGCGTGGATCCCGCACTGGACGTGGTGGCCGTGCTTTCAAACGTGTCTCGCGAGTTGTTGTTCAGTCGGAGATCGGAAACAGGAACGGCACCGGCAGCCTTGAGACTGTTGACCAGGGAGGGTTTGGACGTCTCAAACTGCTCGTCGTCAATAGTGGGTGTTCCAAAGACCCCATGTGCTCCCAGAGAAGTGCCGTTGGTCGAAGCACTTCCCGAGCGGTCGAGAGTTGATGGAGCGACAGAGGATGGGGCGACAGAGGGAGTTGCACTCTCAGTCTGGGGCTGAATCTGGGTCTGACTCTGAACCTGACTCTGACTCTGAACCTGACTCTGACTCTGAACCTGAGTCTGATCTCCACTAGATCTCATGGCCTGTGCTGCTGCTCTGGCAGCGTCTGAGGATTTCTGAACAGGCACTTCGACTCGTTTTTGCGACGCTGCTGCTGCTGCTGCTGCTGCTGGCGATGTGGAAAGTGACGCTGGAGGAGGAGGAGTGGCCACCTGACGTGGAGGAGGAGGAGAAGGAGAAGGAGGCACTGCTGTAGGCCCATCAACCAGACTGGAGACAGATTTTGGCTGGACGGGAAGAGGCGGAAGACTCTTTTCTTTCGGTCCAACAGGCGTGTCAGGAGACGCGATTCTCTTGGGAGGCACCTCGCTGGTGGGAGTGGAGATTTTGAACGAGCCCAGCTGCTCGGAAATGTCACGAGAAGTCGCTCCTCCCATTTCGCGAACCGTGTCTCGAGCTGTACCTTCTGAGCCCTCTGCAGCTGGTCCTATGCCTTCGTCCTTGATAGCTGCTGCTACTGCGGCATTCATAGCTGCCACTGCGTCTCCTCCATCTGAATAAGACGAAGAATGCGACGACAAAGATGACGACGACGAAAACGAGTTGGGAATCGTCATGGGACCAACTGAGGGTTCTGAGTCTGGCTGGTGAGCCTTTGGAGGCACTGCGGGAGGTCCCATGGCGCCGTTAGAAGTGCTCTTTTTGACGGTTCCACTGCTGCCAGGAGCAGGTTCTTGCACGGTACCTCCTGAAAACAGCCGCTGCGAAACCCCATCGCCCTTGTTGGGCGTACTTGCAACGTCTCCGCTCCTGGTGTCTCGTCGAATCGTGCCTGCTCGCGTCGGAGTGCCGGTGCTGTTAGTATGGTTATTATGATCATACGCGTCAATGGAGTGCATGTCGTGCTTTGGCGTCACGAGCTGGCTCGACGTGATGGAGTCGTCGTCTCGAGCAGAGTGATACGACGCGTTCGAGGCCATGGAAAACTTGCTGGTTCGTTTGTCTCTCAACGAAGACGTAAAGTCTCGTGGAGGAGTGGGCCCTGGAGGAGGATGGAAGACCATGGGAGCTATGGAAGCTGGAGGTTCCGGGGTGGGTTCCTTGCTGGTGCTTTTGTAGATTGTGTGGTTGTCGTATTCGTAGTCACTGTCCGTGTCCGAAATCGGGTGATCTACCACCGCAGCCATCGCCATGGACAGTGCTGGATCATCCTGAGTTAGTATAGGTGTAAGGAGGGTTAGGTCTGGGACTCACCCTCAGCCTTTGGAAACGGTATTGTTCAGAGGACGCTCCGAGATTCTGGTGGAACATGTGGTAGGGTAGGCTAGTCTAGAGCTGTCTAGACTGGTATATGACTAGTTTAGGCTTAATAGGGTATCATTTATGAATAGTCAAACGGTGCGTGATAGACCGAATAGGAAAGTGGAAGGGGAAGTAAAGTAAAGAGCAAGGTGTAGAGAATATTCACAGCTGAAGAACGGAACAGAACTCATCAACAGCAAAAGAGCTGAAAACGGAGCAACCAAATCACTGAAGATTCGAATCAACTGGAGACTGAGATAACTGAAGAACGGAACTGATCAACTGAAGAACAAATCAACAGCCAAAAACTGAGAAACAAATCAACAGCCAAAAAAACGAGAGCCAAATCAACAGCCAAAAACCAAAAGAGCAATTTCAGGTAGAAATCGCGTCAAATGGATATGGTGAATACGGCAGAAACACGGTAACCAAGTCAACCAAAACAGTCAACCAAGTCTGCCAAAACAGTCAACCAAAAATCAACTGCCAAAACACCACAACACTCCCCGTGTAACCTCTTATCTCTCTCATTCTGGTTTCATCTGTTCCCAGTCAGATCACCCCTGAGGTAACCAGGTAACCACTGCTTCGTAACCGTGCCAACTGTGATATTATCCTCTCACAATTCACATTCCAAGTCCACTCTATCTTGCAAACTGTTCCCCACTTCTCACATCCCCCTATTCTTCAAAACGGTCAGAACTACCACAACTAGACAGTTCCACGCGAAAAGCAAATAAAACAGACTGTCTGTTTGCCCTCAATCCCGTCTTCACCTCTAGGACGACCCTGTTTCGTCTTATTCACCCTCAAATCCCCCCTGGCGTCAAATACACCCTCTTCACCTCCTGTCATCACATCTCTACTCACCCTCCTGAAGGACATTTTGGGACTGTGTGTAAAAAGGCGTCGGAAAAAGCTGGGTTCCTTGTCGGAGCTTTTGGAGTCTCTGCTGCGCTGGCTCTTGAGCGAACTGGTGGAGGCCGAGCTGGGTCCTACTCCTGCGGCCATGTTTGAAGGAGACCCGTTTGCGTTGTTCTGCATCTGTTTCGGTGCACGCTTGATGAGAGACGTGGTTGAGTTTATGCCAGACGTGCATCTCGGCGGTCGGCTCTCAAGCTAGTATAAAGCCAACGTTGATGAGCTCTACAGGAGCTACTGTAGTCCGAGCTCCAGCCGGTTGACTAATTGGGTCCACGGGTGCTACTTTAGTAATCAACCTAACGCCCTGTGGACTACTGGTACCACTGTTGGTTAGTGAATCAGACTACGCGTCAGCCGTGTCATGGTTAGTCAGCACACCCAACAACCAAAACAAACCAAACTTTTGGCAAATAAGGCAATAAGCGCAATAAGCCTTTCTCCAAATTGTGGTTTCAGCTGTCAAGCTTTGAAAAAGCGTTCAAAAAAGGCTTTGAAAAAGGCTTTTTCTATCGTTAGATTACGTCCGAAATACGCCAGCTGTCACCAAGGGACGCCCAAAAAGACGCCAAACCGGCCAAACAGGTTCTTCTGGGACAGTGACGTGAAATGAGCCCCAGGATCCGCGTTTGCCGCCCTGTCAGCCGTCTCTAGCCGCCCCAGTATTATCACATGGAACTAGCTCAGGGGCGTCAGGGGCTGCATAAATGAATGACGGTGTGGAAAATAACAAAATGGCCCTTTTCAAAGATGAAAAATTTGTGGAAATTTTGGTTGAAAATGCCGAAAATGAAACGGAAAATGAAAACAAACCCGCCCCGGCTCGTACGTCGCACCCTTATGGCCACAGCACACACACAGGTGACGTCACACCTCCAGTGCGGGGAAAGTATAGATGCATGTTCAAGGTGGAGATATAAATTATAGCCACACCTGATGCTCCACACACGACTGACGCAAATATCTCACACTCACTCACCCTGATTCGAGGGAAATACACCCGCTCGTGTGTTTAGATCTGCTGCGTGATCTCTCAGACATGCACCGGAGCCAGAGTAACCACGTCACATTGGACGTTAACTCTAGCTCAGACAGCAAGGACAGGGGGATAGAGTGGGGAATGGAGGGCTTATTTATACTTGTGTGAAGTTGCGGTGATTACACGGTCCATGTCGTGGTTTTGGATGTGTTTGTGTCCCTACGAAAAACACATATATACACCTGATGTACCCACATCGCGACCTGTCTCTTTCCC
This sequence comes from Yarrowia sp. E02, assembly GCA_017639365.1. NCBI lineage: Eukaryota > Fungi > Ascomycota > Dipodascomycetes > Dipodascales > Yarrowia > Yarrowia sp. E02. Next base: position 1,119,003 of record JAAQQX010000003.1, on the reverse strand, counting down.
ATCTCTATTTTTTTGGCGCATGGAAAAAATAAAACGACCAAATTCTAAAGGTTATCGTCGCAAGCTGACAACATGATGCAGGCCAGAAAAGACCCTGAACGGGGTTGATACTCCGTTCCAAGGTGACATTGAGTGTCGTGACACGTGTCATTCAGGGCATACCTTCGAGGACATGAAACAGCCTAGTCTCAGGCGATCCACGCTCCTCCAGCTTGGTGCATAATAAATCCTGGCATGTTTGTCACCATCGATAATACTGGCAGAGACTTTGGATCTCACAAGCTCGTATTCGTTCTCTGCAGCAGCCTCGCTGATTGGCCGCTTTCATTTAAAGTGGCACTAGTCGCCCCGGCAACGCACGATCGACATCGCACATTACAGATGTGGACATCGAAACAAGATGGCGAAACTCGAAACACGACGTCGTATCGAGTTTACAAGGGTGGTGCAGGTGAGAGAAGCAAGTGGGACTTTTTAAGAGACAATTACGAGACATTTTAACCATGGTAAGTGAACGCCATTGGTTATCAAAGTGATGGTTTAACATTGTGGTCTCGCGTTTAGTCCAAAAACAAAGAACCGGCTAGATCCAAAAAAATATCGTCACGGACAGGATTCGAACCTGCGCGGGCAAAACCCACTGCCTCACAGCTAATCAATTAGCAGGGCAACGCCTTAACCACTCGGCCACCGGGACTGGGTTGAAAGTCTAAAAAGCGTTGAACTTATTTAACCGTGAAAAAGACGAAATATGGCCGCGGATTTCTCCGTTTTTGGGGCCTTCAGAGGTTAAATAAGGAGATGGGGTTATTTTTCAGTGTGGTCTCTTTCGTCTTACTCAATTTCAAGTCTCAATTCCTCTTCTAGGGGTATTTTTCACGGTTTGAAATATTTTTATTTCTGCTTGATCTGCAAAAGTGCAGTTTTGGCTGAAAAATGGAATTGTGACTAGTAGACAGGCTCAATTGGGTAGCATTTAGTGGGTTGCAGCTCAATTGAGTCAATTGAGCCCATATTTTGTTTACAATGGCTTTTTTCAGTCTTCTTGTCCCCCCACGTGTGTTAGTCTACAACGTGAGATGGAAGTTGACTAGGCCACAATTTACTAGAACTACCGGTAGACCACAACAAGTCCAGCAGATAGGCTACTCTGGCGCTAGTTATTGTTGTGGCAGTTAGTTTTTGTCAATTCTAGCAGTTTAGTATATGTCAGATCGCTAGAACAAAATTCTCTGAGACTTGACAAGAGTGAATCGTCAGTACATACTGAGCTCAACTCAAGAGTAGAGATATTCAGTAAGAAAAGCGGAAGTGGGTCTTGATACTAGGGTTGCTCTTGACTTGCCTGTCTAAAGACTTTACAGACGTTTTTCTGATATTCATCTCTCATTATTTTCACAATGTTTGTTGTTTCTTCTAGACTGTTCTCTTGCCATACTAAGCCCATAAAAACATGACACCAGAAGCCATTCTCGCCCATTTTTATTTTGTCCGACTAAAAAACACTGTACCAGCCCCGTTGCCGTACCAGCCCCGTTGCCGTACCAGCCTGCCGTTTACTACCGTTCCCGTTGCCGAGATATGGTGCTTCTTATGCATATTTAGACCAGCCCACTGGAGATAGCATGGAAGCCTTTTAGATAAGACTACAATACTTAGTAGAATCAGTACAAGTCGTACCACTACTATACCTGTACCAGCGGACCAACTGTAGACACACCAGCAACTACCATATTCGTAGTATCATCGTACGATATGTGCCGTACGATATGTGCTCACCTATAACACCTACCTATCCACACCTCGTACCTATACCATGCTTGTCAGGGCATGTTTTGAACGCGGGCACTTTTTGTGATATTATAACAAAAAATATCTCCACGGGCCCACCGGGCATCGCAAAATATAGATCCAATGTATGTACCTGGTGCATTTCCTCCGGATCTAAAATAGTCCCGGAACGGTGCATTGGTGGAGTGCATGAGCAGTCTATACTATAGCGTGTTTTGCAGATAGGAGTTGACGTGTAGGAGTGTTATAGGGGGTGTTTTTAGGAGTGTAGAAATACTAGATAAAGACAGAAAAATACAGAAAAATACTTATACAGCTCAATTGACCAGGTTGTACCAGTTCAAGCACAAATACCACTTCTAGACCCTCTTCCTACCCTCTCTCTACCCTCTTCCCCTCAACCTCATGTAGCATGTTTAGCCCGTTCCTGCATCCATGTTACCGCGTTCATGTACCCTGTCGTACCAGTTGCCGTGTTTGTGTCTGTGTGAGTCTGTGTGTGTTTGTTTTTCCTCTGTCGAGGCACAGGGCATCAACACTGGTTTTTGCGCTTTTCCAGGACCCATAGCCAACTTGTATTATCTCGGCGTGCAGGAAATTATCTCCTTCAGACCACGATGCATAATCAGGGGTCATCAACTTAAACGGGTGGAGGGAAGAGGGCAGTAGTATAGGGGGTGTTCTGGTACTCAGATTTCGGATCAAAAACTACCATCCTTCTCGTGACACTGCTCCGAGTCGATTCCAGCTTCTATTTTTCAAATCGGACTACTACCCGCCAAAATAACTACGCCCCTCCCACCTTTTCGTTTTCACCAATGTAACCCAACCCCCTATTCACGCCCCAGGGCTTGTCTCAGGATGACTATCAGCAGGTGGGCGGGAGTAACGGCGTGGCCATTGATGCACGCATGTTTGTTTCACCCTCAAGCAGGTTTTGCCTCAGCGTACAGTGCTAGATCTCAACTGATATTTTCTTATTTTCACCAGGTGATCACTTTCTGGAAGTACGTACGAGTGCAAAAAGTATCGTATCACCAACTATATATCTATCCCTATGTTTCAAGTACTACCAGGGTACCAGATACCTGGTTCTAAGTCCATACTAGGCATTCCTTCCTCCCTAACTAAACCTAACATCTATACCCCATCCATAAACCAAGTCTCTCCATATCTCTATATCCTTCTCTAACCCACCTTCTCACCTTGGATCCACTCTAAAATACTGTAGTGCCATAACAATCCACAGCATAACAAACCAAACAAAAAATACAAAGAAAAAGACATCACCAGGGCCATTGTAGGATAATATTGCTGCTAATTATCGCCCCAAATTATCGCTATACAGCCCATGCGCAGCTACAATCTAAGTAAGGGTCCGGGTGTGGATCAAAAGAAAAGAGAGGCGTAAAAGACAAGGTGTAAAAAAATAAATCATGGGTGGAAAATGAATTTGCAAAGAAGAAAATGGGCCAATTCGCAAAAAATATCTTCGCCGCCAAGAACTAACATGACGTTATTGCAAGGCTAATCTGAGCTCTTGTTCAAGTAAACGAAACCAATTGTAACCAAACAAGAAGCAGCGCTACTATTATAATAAAAAAAAGAAAAAATAGGCAGACAAAAACTACTGTCACTAGTTTTTAAAACACACCTGTATTAATGCAAGAATCTAAATGAAGGTCGACTACCGCCCAGCAGTAGTGTTAGTAGGGATGAGGGGTTCGAAAGGTGTGCAGGATGCAAATCTGTCAATGTCAATCGGCAGAGTCAACTGCCAATGCCAATGTCAATGTTGATGTCAAATGTTTGTGGAGTATCATCGTTTTTAAAGAGAGACGACCACGAGAGAGTTTTGTTCCATGTCGTTAAGTGGTCGCCATGCCAACCGCGCCCGCGCTCTGGCCCTATGCTCTAACCTCGTAGTACTGCTGCTGCTGAGGCACGTTGCTGTAGTGCTCGTGCTTGTACTCCGGCTTGACATAGTGCTGCTGGGGCAGCGTGTAGTGGGGCCGGGACCGCGAGTAGGATGCGGAGGAAGATGCGGAGCCAATGGACGAGATGGACGAGGTGGACGACGACTCGGACATGGTCAGAGAAGGAGCCCGAGTGTGAGGTCGGGGAGTCTCGGGAGGCGAGACGGAGTGGGTGAGGTGGGGCACACCCGATGCCACAGATGAGCTCTTGTAGACTTGGTTGTGGTGATGAGAGTGGTGAGGGACGGCCCGTCGGGAGGGAGCGGAGTGCTCGACGGCGTATCGCTCTCGGAGCTCGGCCTTGATAGGCGAAAGGAAGACGGCAAAGTGGGTGTAGAGGTCCTGGGGTCGAACTCGCAGGTCCCAGTCCAGCAGGAACAGCAGCTGCTTCTCCATGAGGTTCACCTCGTGCAGCGAGAAGAGGTCCATGGTGTACTTGGCCCAGTGCTTGTTCTTGGGCGACGAGTCGTTGAGGTTCTTGGCGGCCATGATGAGCGAGGCCAGGAAGATTCGGTGGGGGGTGCAGGGCATGCCCTTGGCGAGGGGAGGCAGCGAAGATCGCAGACGGGCCAGGTAGACGAGCGAGGTCATGAGGGTGGGGGTCTGGACGTTGGAGGAGGTGACCAGGTGCGAGATGAACTCGTAGAGAGTGGGCAGGTTGGATGCAGAGTTGTCCTGGGAGTCAGCTGGCGAGGGAGGAGGCGAGGGCATGGAGGAGTCGCACTTGATGACGGTTTGGGTGGTGGACACGAGGTAGTGGATCATGGATCGCGAGACCCGCTGCTGGCAGAAGATTTCGAGGGCTTGTTTGTCGGACATGGTGTAGAGTGTAGTGTGGTGGGTGGGAAAGTGGAAAAGAGTCTGTGACGATTGTCTGTGGAGTGTCTGTGGAGTGTAGTGTCTGTGTCTGAGATGCAAATGACTGTCGGGTGCAGACTATAAAGGAACGTGTTGCTGGTGGAGATGCTGGTTCCTGAAGTCTGGGTGAGCCAGCCTTATATAAGAGCTGACCATATTAATTATGAGGCTGGGGACACAAAGACGCATCGCGAAACCTTGGACACAAGCTCGCCAACCTTATGCGTGCAAGAAGCAAAAAAAAAAGAAAGCGCTTGCAAAGAGAGTTCAAAGGGGCCCTCCCCTCCAGCACTCCGATTTGGGAACCCAGGAGTCAGCAGGGGGTGTTCAACTTTGCAGATATTCGGCGTTGCTGGAATGCTAATCCATCAAGGGGGCGGTTGGTATGGGCCACAAAAGCGCAAAAGCGACTTTGTGACCCGGTAGCGAGAATATCCGGTAGAGGCTCTTTGAGGTTGTTACTCTCTGGTGTATCTTTGTGAATCAATGTACCACCACCCTACAATACACAACCATACAGCCCTACCTGGAACAGCCCCAGACAATAGCATTACGGCTAGGTTGACGAGCTGCTGCGCTGTCTCATGGCCCAAGGGATAGTCTGTACAGCTATTGAAGAGAGGCTTAGGCTGTAGTACTAGTTAGACCAGTCCGCCGAACTAACACGTCTGGTCCAGCATTTTTGCCATTTTTCCCATCTCGTATCTAGGAGGTGCTGGTATGTCTCCTGCCGGTTTCCAGTCAGGGTGCTCTGATTTTCGTGTGTCGATCGCCAGCCGTTAACAAGTAATTTCCCTACAAACTTTGTTTGTCCTTGTCTAAGAGTCAAAGTGCAAAGGGTCAAAGGGGTGGTGTCGTCATGTCAGAGCTTTTAGACATCTGTCAAGATGTGCAATATCTGTAAATGTCAAAATCTGTATCTGTACAGATGTGTCAATATCTGTCTGTGTAAATATCTATATGCCACTTTTCTGTCAATATCCTGCCACAATCCTGTCATCTGCATTTTTACGACGATCCTCTTGGTACAAGTATACCTGTTGTCCTTAGCTGTCCTTAGTCCTAGTTGTCCATACTTCTAAAAGACATGTCAAATCACCCCTTAGTTGACCGGTACATTAACTCCTACGTTAATACTTGACAAATCAAATCTCCACCACCAACCACCACAAACCACACCACAAAATCCACATTTTCCTCAGCTCCTGGCCCGCCGCATCGCAGATCTCCCCGCCAGCTCGCCTCTTTGAGCCCACAAGCCTGCCCGACGTGCAACAACAGAGTTCGACAGGGTTGGCGATCTGCAAGAATTGGAAAATGAACAAAAAAAAAATGGAAAAAATGGATAAAATGGGTGGTGATATGGATAGTTTGTGTTTATGTTTGTGTCTTATTTTCGGGTAGTGTTTGTGTCTGAATTACTATGAGTCTGTGTGAATTGATCCCTTCTCTCACCACCATTCCCACCTATGCCTCAGACCCTTACTGGTGATGCGCTACCCTTTTGAGTCGAGTTTATTTTAGGAACGTTTTTACTCTTCCCAAAAATGCAAGTCAAATACAGCCACCCATTTTCTTGTTCAGCCCGCGTTGGGAAAATGCGCAAAAACGGGCGTAATTTTGCACGCGAAAAATAACCAGATGGTCTTGTAGAGAGAAATATCCTCTACCGTTTGCACCGGTTATTATTCAAAAATACCCACCCAATCGCGTTTTATCAACGCAAATATCTCGTTGCCAGATTTCGGTCCAAACTCTAAACAACCTGAAACCGCACCTTGCGTGCAACGTCATGAGCAGTGTTTGAGGTGGACAGTAAGGGACTCCAATGTTACGTCACAAAAAGAGTGGTTCGATGAGGCTGCTGATGCACGTTGGGGACACAAAAAGACCCACAAAAGTCCACAGCAACTCGGTTGATATTATCTCTTTGGTTTCCACACGTCTGTGGACTATTTTCCCACATCCAGAGTGGTTCTCCGGTGTCTACTATTTTTTTCGTTTCCGAGTTCCGTCGCGAAAAAATAGAGCTTGCCAACATATGCACTTTTTAGTTTGCACCTTTTTTTAGAACAGATGAACCGACGGAGTGTAAGTGGGTGGAAACGAGTGGAAAATGACACGGAAAGCGCGGATTATCGTCTATCCTCCTTCAGCAATAAAATGACGTTTTTTCCAGCCATTTTTCACCCCATTTTCCACCCCATAAACTCCTCCGACGCGTGAGTCTTCCATAATAAAACATGTCTCATTCCAAAGCCACGCTCACACCACCTCATATCTGCATGTTTCAAACGCGAGCGAAAACTGGAGAAGAGCGGCCAGCAAAGGCTACTTCGTACGGAAAACTCTTAGGGCCCACCATAGCCGTAGATCCGTCGCGTCGACGTGTTTGTCTCACTTTGCGACTCCAGGAACGAGCTATAGATGCTTGTAGAATGCTTGCGGCTAGCCCCTGAAACACGACGGAGGTTTTTTAGCCGTTGTGGGACGGACCGGGGCGGTAATGCTGGTCCCATGGTGCCTGGATTTGTCTGTGGACGTCCAAAGTCTCGTGGGTGAAAAACCGTTTTGGGTCCAATGCAGTCTGACAGCAGGACTGAAAAAATATCTGAGAAACGACGTAATTGGGAAAATAATATCACTTTTGTCCACGGGTTCCTAGGATGAACTGATTCAGACGGATAGAGACGGATTTGGTCAGATTTGGAGTGCTGAGCCTACAGGCGCCCTCTCGCGTACTTTGCATATCCGCTACTTTTGAAAATGCCACTAGTTATCCCTGCGTGTGTTTGAGGAATTGGTAAGAAAGATGCTAAATTGTGGAAAATAGGAATTTCAGAAAGAACTGAAAAGAACTGAAACTCGTATGGCTTAGAACCATCTAACCTATAGTACGAACAAGTATCCATAATTCTCACTCCATACAACATCGTATTCAATCTATTCAATATGGAATTACGTACTCAGGCATTATGCTGCCAGGGATTGCCCCATCTCAACTCCTGACGCCTCAATTGCTCTCCTCCTTCACTCCTCCTTCACTCCTTCTCTGACTGATCTCCATCTTCTCTCCTCCATAGTGAATTCCCAATCCCTCCTACCAAACTCTATTCGCGATAACCACAAGGTTCGAAATCTGGATATCTAATATATGCAACGCAAAGAATGTCTCCCATTGCAGCTCTGACGCACTTTGCCCTAGAGTACGCGCCGCATCTCAAGACGCGAAAAGAAGAGCTATGCCAGCCTGAAACCAGACGTGTATGTCACGTGACTTACGGATTCGTTCTGCGTTGTACTCCGTTTGAGTCCCAAAGCGATTTCTGCCGAATTCGAGTTGTGAAAAACGTAACACTATTCACAGTTGTACGAGTAACTACTTCGTACGATACGTCTAGCAAGGAGAACTTTGGAATGCTTTTGTAAGCGAATATTCTGGTCTTTTCAGTCACGTGAAAACAGTATTATCAGACGTGTAACACGAGTCACTCTTTGGGCGCAATACGAGACTTTCAGCAACTATGATAACAGTTTGTAGACCTTTGTTAACATGGTTTTTCGCTGTAGCATTTGCATAGGAGTTTAGGTCTGCCTTGTACGTAGTCTCACTGTGTAAGGTCTACAAGGGTGTAGAGGTGTAGAGGTGTAGTCGGTGCGATAGGGGAAAAAAAAATTGGTGGTCACGTGAACCAACGTAATAGTCACGTGAATATACTCATAGTCACGTTATATCAGCATTAATCACGTCAATACCCCTACTTCTACACCTCCCAATCCGTATCTCCTCTAGTCCTATCTCTTAGTCTCAGTTTCCGTATCTATCACATGTCCGCAAACCTAGTCACTCCTCCTTGCGGTCTGAGACAGTCTCCTGGTCTGAGACACTGTTTGCTCAACTCAATTGCAGCCGCCAAATCTACTTGGCCCCTTTTACACCCCCTGCAATTTCGGTTGTCCCTTGCAGCCCCAAAGCATAGCCCTAGCCACCGTGTCGATCCAGGCTGTAGATCCGGTCTAGGGGTATGGATGGTATCGGTGTTTTGGGTATTATCTGGGCTGTACTTACGGTACTTGTAAATCCCTTCTACCCTTACTTGCTCTGTAAAGATATGCTTTCATTTTACAGTCTACAATGTTGCTACTCCTCTAGGGGTGGAGATCCAGGAGAGGATATGGGAGTTGAAAGAATGTGGGCTAGTACGTACAGAGATGAGTAAGCGGGTACAAAGAGATGAGCGGTAGTAGTACTCGTATGAATAATGAGTCAGCGTGTACTATACTACTCCTTTTCTTACTCTTACACGTAGTTCTCCTACTCTAGTTCTCCTATTATGAGTAGGCACGTATACTTGTACAAGTATGTACTTGTAGTTATACACTGTACTCGCCAAATTCGTATTCGTCAACCAGCCCGTATTTTTCTAGACGTCTTGTCCATCTCGTATTTCACCCACGTGACTCACCCCTTACCCCTACCTCCTCTTTAACCAGCTGACGTCTATACAGGCTATATGGAGAGCATATACAGTTGTACAAAAACAGCATTGTCCAAAAACAAAGAAAAACCCGAAATCATCTACATTGTCCGCTACAGCACAATTACATTGTACACTGTGGCCCCCGGCTACTCCACTGCAACTCTCAGGGACCACCTTCCCGTGCACTGTAAGCTCCAGGAGAGCAGTATGTATCTGTCTCAGACATGCGGCGGGAAGGTCATCTGATGGCCAAGCTGTGAGAGAGTGACCATGAGACCTCGTTGATGCTGTGCTCCAGTGAGACCTCGTCTGTGTAGCCACGTACTCCAGTCTAACCGTCAATTGTCTATTGTATGTCTATTGATGTCAAAGCCGCTAGAAACCCCTGTCGACCTCAACCTCCTCATATCACTCGTCGTCGTCGTTGAGCGGCGTGTACATGAGTCGTCGTCGCTCCTTCTGGGCCTCCTGGGCTCGAACTCCCTCCTTGATGTCGCTGGCAACAAGAGTGTCTGCCTTGACTCGAGCAGGAATGTAAAGAGACACCTTGGGAGCGTCGGCTTCGGGAATAACGACCACGCCGTTCTCATCGGAAACAACGAGATCGCCGGTAGCGATTTTTCGTTTCTCTGTCACGTTTTCTTTGCCTGCTTGTCCAGCTACCTGAATCTCCACAGGTTCGCCTACAGCTACCACCTTGACAGCAGAACCAGGAGCAGTGGTGCCCAGGCCGTACGAGTAGACCGGGTAGTCGAGGTCCACGTGTTCTTTTTTGTCTCTGATTTTGCCAAAAACAACAGTTCCAGCACACTTGAGGTAGTTTGCTCGGGTGCTCATAAGGCCTCCATAAAGAGCGTTGGAAATGCGGGTAAAAGGCGCAGACGTCAATTGAACGGCAGGCGACGTGGCAATCACAATAACGGAGCCCTTGGGCGCATCGTCAATGTATCCAGCCTTGACGGCAGGTCTGGGGTCGTCCAAAGGAGCATATTCGACGGTATAAGCCGGTCCAGCGGTCACAGGGGTCTTGGAGTTAGACGACTGCTGAGTCAGACCAGGCAGATAGCCTCCCGAATCGTCTCCGTGCTTGACAAGGGCGTCAGCAGCATCACAGGCCGTCCATCCAGCCTCGCGAAACTTGTCTGCAATGCACTGGATTTTCGGGTGAAAAGAGGGCAATTCGGGCGTCTGGGGCTCGGAAATGTAGGGGTATTCGGCCATTTTGCAGGTGGCAAAAGTTCGTGTTCTCAGCGACGTTTGTGTGAGGGTTCTCGAGACGATCCGAAACCAAGGCACCATCTTGGTTGCTCTCCACATGCAGGTGAGTTCTTATCTGATGGGGAGGTTGGGAGTTCGAGTTGGGCAAAAACGGATTTTGCGAAAATTAGCGGCAAACAGAAACAGGCTCTAACTGGATGAGAAGTGGGAATATAAAGAATAAAAAAGAATAAAAAGAATAAAAACTAATAAAAACAGAAAAAAAACAGAAGAAATATTTATTACATTGAATAAAAGAAGACAATCTCGAGGACATCTTGAGTGCAAATTTGAGTGCCTGTGCCAGTATACTGATCACATACTTGTAGCTATATGCTTGTATCGTACAATTATTGTCTTACAACGACGTACTCGTACTCGTACCCGTACCAGTAGAGAGAGTATAAGGTGTACCAGGGTACCAAAAGTACAATTGTACGATACTGTAGTACGTAGTGAGACTTGTAGAACCTTTAGACACAAGCGCAACACTGGTTGTTATCAACATACTAGCAACTGGTTGTACCTGTACTCCTCAGTATTTACTCGTACAGCTAGACCAGTACGGTCAACAAACTCTCAACTAATTACCAACTAATTTTCGTAGCTCCAAAAGTGATAAATTATACAAATATAACGAATATGTCCCTCAGACAACATGAAATTACATCTTGGCAAGTCCGAACAATCAATCCTACAAACCCCAAACATCCCCTGCAAGAACAAAGCTCGTTAGTGGCACAAGGGCCCATGCAGCAGTGGTCTCATGCACCGCGTGATACCGTTATTGGACCCGCCAATTCTTTATTCTGACGCACGTCATTTTTCTCCTCACCGATATTTCATCTTACGCAGATTAGCCTGTTACTTTGAAACATGTCCGTGTGGGGTACCGGGACCTTGATTGGTTAGTATGCAGGTACCTGCAATATTGGATATTGGTGGTATGGAATACAGGTACAAGACTACTTATATGACATACCAGTTTATATATCTTTACTATAGACTACCTACCTGCATTCGTTGTACTTCTACTCATTCATGTACCACCGTTTTACCCTTTTCTGCCACTACTAAGATCCCCTCTTAGTTAAGCTCTTTGTTACCCCAGCAAAGGCTGACAGGGGTGCACTGTATCATTAGATGCTGCTACAAGTACGAGTACAAGCACAATAAAGAAAAAGAGGATATTACCCCGGCAAGTGCTTCATTCAGGCATCGTGCCTGTAATTGATCTCGGTCAATTTCGACAAACTGGATCCACCAGAGGGGTGCATATGCTCCCCAGATTGAGCTCATATAGACGAATAGACGAATAGACGAAGAGACAAAGAGATAAGCACAAAAGCACATGTGAGTTTTGCTTGTCTGTTTATGTAACATGAGGAGAACATTGGCAACGGTCTCTTTGATTATTGCGATGAGTTGTGTTATTATACAGTACAGGTATCGTACATATCTAACAGGAGTACTTGTACTTGCAGCACAATGAGTTCTATTATAACTACTGTATCAAAACTCCTATGACGTACTGCTCAATCATATCTACTCGGTAGATCCACTTCCCCACAGAAATGCAACGTTGATAACACTAGTTCAGGGTCCAGTTCAGGGTAGTATCCGACCCTAGAAAAAGTATATCTGGTCAAGTGGATCCTTCAAAAGGTGGAAGGGACGTTCTAGTGACATCCCTGCATTCTGGATGGCTCAAGAATGACCGATTTCAACTCTCTAGTGGCTCCAGAGCTTTTGTATGTCTTTTTTCCGATGTAACCTTGAAGGTGGTATAGGAGTTGCTCAAAATGGTTCTAAAAGTGCTGAAATGGAAGTGGAAACGAAAGGAGAGTTGAGAAATACAACTCCAGGGCATGATTGAGTCATATTAGCAACTCCTGGATGAAATAATACCCCATATTGCTCCTTTAGACTGAGTTGAGATTATGGGCTCCTTGCATTATCGTAGTCTAAAGTTGAGGTTAATAAGAGATGATGTAAGAGAAGAGAGTGGTTTTGACAAATATTCCGTGCTTGTTATACTGGCGAGTCTTTCTCCATTCGTTTTGCTTTTTAAGAAGGGGTTTAAGAAGTTTTCCATGAGTAACAAGGGAAAAGGACTTCATTTGGGGAGATAGAAGGCAGAGAGTGGGGTATTGGAGGGATGGAAAGGGTGAGGCATGAATTGTAGATTCAAGTAACATTAAGTGTATGTGATATCCACTTTCAGCGTTCTACGTTCTATTCTGACCGAGTTTGGAGCTGTATGTGCGAATCCGGGAGAAGCGGAGGGGAACAAATGTGTAGAATAAAAAGGTAACGAAGGGAAGAAACAGTTCTAATAGAGGAAATACCGGATATAAAAACTCTGACTGGGCCGAAATTGTCTTAGGAACAGACATATCGTCTATTCCGTCGACACTAGCACCAGGCTAGAGCTAAACCAGTAGTTATCTGGAGAAATATTACTGATAGAGAGAGTGAGACCTGATATATCGATCCAACTCCTTCCAAGGGTTACAACGGTACCAATTATCTCGTTTAAAACTTCCATTTATTCATTTTAACTCAAGTTCGGTATCTGCAGCAGTGACCAAAAAAGTCAAGAGTTAATTGAGTCAATAATACCCAGAGAAGTCAAGTTCAAACATGGTGAATAACCGCTACTGAGTCTATAGCAAAAACATCCACTGGTTTACAGAGCCACTTCCTGGGTCTATACTTGATCATGATCCTGATGCTCATCTTTTCCATCTGAGCTATTGGGAGAAGGAGAGATAATATTGAGAGACAATAAGTGTCCTCAAAATGCTCCATGGCACCAGATGGATATTGTGCTACCGTTATCTTCTTGCTTGAATTTTTAGACTTCTTTCTTAGCTTCTCCTGTTGTTGCACTGAATTGTAATTCTTAAAACAGCTCCAATTAGATGAAAAATAGATTGAGAAGATTCTCAAGTTGACCATATTGTAGCCAGACACCCATAATACCTCATTATCAAGTCAATCCTTCAATTACTTCTCTTATCTGTGCTATAACCGCAACTCACTGTGTCATACACTGTTCCACAAAAATGAAGATAAAATCTGCTACAGAAGCAGTGCTGCCACAGGGACTTGACCATTGGAATATTTAGTCCACGAAGAATAATGCGCTACTTCAGTTATAGTCAGTTTGATATTACTTCTACTTCTATACCTGCAATCTGCAAGAACTATATCCTGTCGTCGAAGATAACGGGGATAAAAGCTGGAATAATAAAGCAAATGGCAGAAGGACTTGACCATTAGAATATATGAGATGTACAGATCATTTTAGTACCACAATTACTTCTCCACATATATTATTGAGGAACTTGAGTCCTCCTGTTACAGAATGAAGAAGTTGGCTCTCATATTAATGGGTATAAAAACCTGTACATCTAAGCCACAGTAATAGAAACTTGACCATTGGAGTTGCAAGGTTATAACAATGATTTAAGTACCCTTTTTATGTCTCCTTCAATAGTATTGTAAATTTCTGTACAGTTACATGGCTGGTGGACTGCACTACGACTCAACATAAAACAAACAATAATCATGACACAGTAAAAAGAACTTGACCATTGACATACTAGGCTCCCACTGATCATCTTGGTACCACCTTTATATCCATACAACAAAAATGAAGATTTTCACCTTCGTCACAATCAGTACACATGAGTACAAAATCTAGGGAAAAGATGCTACAACCATAAGGACTTGATTTATAGGATTGACGAGCCAAGTAGTTGAGTCTAACACCACTCTTATACCTCTTCATTCAGATACCATTCATTTCTCCTACCATTTCTGTTACTCTTACACTAAACACTTATTTCGCATTTTGCAAGACTGCCCCTAACTTCTTCAAAAATACCAGTACAGTTGATCCAACTGACCTGGTGTATTCCTCAGACTCAGGCGAGTCCAACGATACCCTGAACAGCTATCCTGGGGCCCCACGCCCCTAGTTGGCACCAGCACTCTCAACTCTACTTGATCATACTACTGGCCCTAACTCCCTCGAAAATATTCGTATTGCCAAGCATACTTGACAATGTTGTTCTTCCTACTTTGTAGGTTACTATGATACCCTTAGAGTCTGCTATAATGCCCCTTTTCATAATGTAACACCAACACTCATGAATCTGCCTCAAACAAATATGTCCTCAAAACATTCAATAATACCTAAATCCCTATAGTGACTTCACTAGCGTACCCTTCACAACCTGTGATCTGTTTGATATCATCTGTAGTTCTCCCACCTCATTTCCAAACAGTTTAGCAACGACATTCGTGATTCTGTCTCAATACATAACTGCACCTCACTCCTTCAAAAATACCCTTATCGTTATGCAGACTTGGCTAATGGGTTGCTTAATTTGTATGGTTCAGAAAATTCCCTTCTCTTCTCTCCTCTTCTTCTTTGTTTCTCTTCTATATTCTAATACAGCTTTCACGAAACTTTTTTGGTGTTCACAGAGGTGACCTATCTTTCCCAGAAATACAAACACTATCAAGGCAGCTTAACAACTGTGTTACCCCGGTTCTGGAGGCTGTATTAGTACCTTTTATACCTCCACTATGACCTCTTACAGGTAATACACCCACGCTTGACATCCCACTCTCAATTTTACTTTCTCACAAAGCTGCCTCCAACTTCACCGAATGTAATGTCATCTCTATGGGGACTTGATAAGAATGTTCCTTGGACTCAGATTATTCTAAAAATACCTTTCAAGTCCTCTTAACTACATCTCATTCCCCGTTTAGCCAAGTCACCCCAATACAGACCTACCACAGAACTCCCTCTAACTTGGTCAGAAATATCGACAACTTCTCAGGGACTTGACCAACGTATTTCTAAGAGTTGGGCGATTCGTTTGGTACCATTAATGGACCACCTGCTACCTCTTCTCAAGTTTTACCATCTACACTCAATTGCATATAGTCACGCAACTCCACATAACTTTCTTGGAAATGATGGCATCATCTGGGTGAAGTGATAATATGATCCCCCAAACACTCTAGAATCCAACGATACCCTATACACCCTCCCACCGGTTCTTACTACTTTTCAAATTGAAATGTTCATTATCGATTATCCCCTGAACTCTCCCTAACTTTGTCAATAATAGTCGCACCATTGTGGGGACTTGATCATAGTAATCCTTGGGAACAGCATTCTTTGTATCTACTTGTTATAGAAACATACCGCTATTGTGGGTACATACTCGTTGCATATCCCTGAAGAAGTTCAATAAGTGCTTTCGCATGGAGATGTTAAAAGCGGTGGAAATGTATCATGAGAAATATAAAGGGTATCATAGAAACCTCATCGGTCTGGGAAACACAACGATCAAGTCACAGAGTCTATGTGAACATTTCTGGATGAGTTACGTGGAGTTGTATAGTCAGGGTTATGGTGGCTTGTAGTTGCATCTGTTATTATGACATTAAAAAAGTGTAGAAGAGACCGGAAATTATCCAATTGGCTTAAGCAGCCATGAGTTCCTATATAACTCTTTTACAAAGCTCTCTCTGTTATTGAATGGATAACACTCACCTTAACTCATGTTGGTATAAAAGCAGGATCTCATGTGTTACAATGAAACTGAGATACAAGAAGGGACTGAGAGCGTTCATCAGGACGTTACAGGCACTGAAATAGTGCCAGATTATATTTCTCCATAAATGTGCTTCACACATTTTGCATTTAGGACTCAGCTTAGTTTTGTAGTACCACTTTATATACAAGACAGAACACCTCAAAAAATACTCTCAGAACATACCCTCAAAACAGACAATGGGAGAGTGTCCTGTAGTCAGTCTGCTTTCTGTCTAATGTCACTACAAGGTATGTACTGTACACTCCAAGGTATACTCACTAGAAGAGATACTCACTACAAGATATACTCACAACAAGACTACAAGTACTGCCCTCGTGTTACATTTTAAACATATATATTAGTCACATCTAAAGATGCTCGTTGGCCTTGCCCTTGATCTCTCCCTTGAGTTCCTGGGCCTTGCCCTTGGCCTGGCCAGCCAGATCCTTGGCGTCGCCCTTAGCCTCTCCCCAGGCCTCCTTGGCCTTACCCTGTAGGTTTCCGGTGGTTCCGGAGTTGGCAGCACCCTTGGCTTCGCCTGCAAGTTCGTTGGCCTTACCCTTGGCCTCACCAGCAACCTCGTGAGCCTTGCCCTTGGCGTCTCCCCAAGCTTCCTTAGCCTTGCCCTTGAGGTCGCCAGTGTTGCCAGAGTTGATGGCGTCCTTGGCTTCTCCCTTGATCTCGGCAGCCTTGCCCTGGGCCTGGCCCTTGAGCTCTTCAGCCTTACCCTTAGCCTCACCCCAGGCCTCCTTTGCCTGACCCTTGATATCTCCGGTTTGGTTGTTCACCTTACCCTGAAGATCATGAGCCTTTTCTTCAGCGTCAGACTGCAGCTCCTGGGCCTTGTCCTTGGCAGACTCCCACACCTCCTTGAGTTTTCCGTCGAGTTCTCCGGCCTGGAGTTTGGACTTGGCCTGGCCTGCAGCCTTCTTGGTAGCATCAGCCGCATCCTGGGCCAGATCAATGCCCTTGAGAGCAGCCTTGTTGACGGAGTCGTAGGCGTCACTGGCAGCCTTCTTGAGAGGATCCTGGTTCAGTCTTGAAGCGACTGAAAACTGTCGGACAGACAGAGCTCGAGAGGTTCTGAGAGAGGTTCTGAGAGAAGTAGTTCTTAGCATTGTGAATTGGTAGAGAGAATTGATAGCGAGAAGAAAATGTGATGAAGAACTTCAGCCAAGACACCTATATATACTCTGGTCGCCACAGTTATAGTTCCAAAAGTGGTCAGTTGTAGTGGGTTGCTGCTGCATATGTTGAGAGCAGACAGAAAGACCTCAGAACAGGGAGTATGACGAAACGGAGAGAAAGGAGTTGAAAAATACATCCAATTGAGCTCTCTCGTCTCGTTTCCAACCCCGCCGCAACTCCACATACCCCCCAAAGACCCTGGTGCTCATCTTCTTCGTGCCAATAAGCCTCGGGGATAGAGTTAGCAACCGAGATGAGATATGCGGGGTCATGTAGAAATACGGCGTCTAGCAGGTACCTGTGGTGGCCCTGAATTGTGTCCTGCAGTAACGGTTGCTCCACGTGACTTGTTGTCAGGTGAAATGCGCTCTTTTTACACTCCAAACGGCTTGTTTTCCTGCAGGTTGCTAAGAGCAAGCTTTCGAGATGGTGTAATAACAGCCACCGTTCCGCCTTGTCCGTAAGTGGAAGTGAGTGGATCTATGGTAACGGTTATGAGACAACTCTGAGAAAACACTCAGTCTGAGAAAACATTCATTCTGAGAAAACACTCATTCAGAAGGTCAGAGAAGGAACAGAAGAGCATAGGAGAACCAATCAAAAGTTGAGAAACAGAAGAATCCTTTCAGCACTGAGAATTCGTTATTCTGTCGAAAGTAGTCGTTCCAGAAAGTGTTCATAGCGTTCTTTGGTAGTTCATGGTGATCCCAAAATGTTCCAGAACACTTCATAGAGCTCAGACTTTAGACATTCAAAAGTGTTGAATAAAAGCAATGATTCGCTGACGTAATCACTCAATATCGATGCTGTCAAAACAAGCCGTGGTGAGGTATTTTGATGCACTTCCTTTCTGTTCACCGTTCTGTTACCGTTCCTTCACCCCCACGATTACATAAGCACTATCTCATAACCACCGCCTCAACAAGCACACTGCTTAAATCGACGATAATCTCCAAGTAGCAAGGATATCACCTCATCTGTCCCACACGTGTTTCTCACTTCTGGAGTGGTCTAAACTGTGAGTTAGACGGCGGGTATCTCAACTTTAGGTAGGAAAAAACCAAAAACGGAAAAAACGGAAAAACGAAGAAAACCAGAAAACGACATAGATGAATAAAAATAAGTGATAACAACGACAATAATCACCTTAGTAGACTCAGATAGTGTACTCATTTTTATACGTAGTTGTACTCGTTCCTCGTACAACCTCCTAATCTCTCCTTCTCAAACTGTACAGTGGCCAGAGGTAATCTGAACGAGGCTGAGTTTAGGAGACAAATAATTATCTGCCAAGCGGTAGAATCCTTCCATGGACGAATATTTCACCCAGACTTCCATGGAGCAATAATCGACTTTGCGCATGTCAGAATTCTCTCTTTCTGTTTATGCCTCCAGTTGCTCACGTTAGCTATTGCGGGTTGCTATTGTATCGTGTGCGGTGTTTGGGCAATAATATGAGGCAGACGGCTTTGCTCTTTTGGCGAGGGGTGAGAACAGCACAATATGCTTGTTTGGAAACAAGGCAGAGAAATGCGTGGAAGCAGTGGAAATTGCATGTCAGGCACCCCAAGCCATAAGCCAACCCCTTACTTCTTATCAGGTCTTACCTGGTGTTACAAGTAACAGTGCCCCTCTCACCTCACATTAGCTCTGATACCGGTATCGCACCTGTCAACAGCGAGTCCGAACCATAAGACAATGTAAACTCTTGTGAGAGTTTATGCCGAACGAGGTGTACGAGCGATAGTGGCAGACTGCGCGGCATACGGCGTCACATTGCGTCTTCAGACTGGGTCTCAAACGTCCACAAAGACGGCACGCCCGATCGAGCGCTTTTCTCCCACATTCCTCGTATCCTCGACACAGCCCTGTTTCAACGGCTCGAGCCTATGTTAGAGAGAGAGAGTTACGGTAGCAAGAAACAGAGTCTCCACTTGAGGTGGAGCAAGGTGTGGCTATATACTTTTGTCTGGTTTTTGTGTCCCTGAAATTCCGTCCGCCTGACTCCCCAATACATGTTTTCTGTCAGGCCCAACCTCGGCTATATATATGCGCTGCTGTATGCTTGCATTGTTCTGCTAGGAACCTCGTGTGCTTGTCGGAGGACACGTGACGTCGTTTGCATCGGGTCGGAACCGAACTCAGCCCCATAGTTTCTTATGGTTGGCTTTTGGGTTTGGCACGCGATTTTCCAGCTTCTGTTGTGATCGGCTGTGGGGGTCGAGGTTTGGGGACTGTGTCAGTAATGACTAAAAAAACCAGGGCCCGCAAAACCGGATTTTTACCGTCGATTTTGGCCTGTACAGAGACCCACCAAGCTCACAACACTCGGGCTTTGTAATGCCGTCTTGGCTGTCTATTTTAAGCACGAACCTTGGTGTCATCATAACAGTGGATTGGGACAGACTAGGAGCTGGGAAAAGGGCAGCAGAAGGGGAAGAAAAAATCGAAGCGGAGAGAACACAAAAACGACCACTCTGGCAACAATAAATAGCTCCCACTTCCTCCTACAACCTCTCACTCAACTTCCCCCAGAACTTACCCCCCACCACAACGTTACAGCTCTCCCAGACTCTATCTTTAGAAGCGCCCCTTGTCTCTAGAGAAAGTGCATATTTAGCCTCACTTGCGCCTTCCGTTTACATCAACACTATCTGCATCGATCTGCGGTCTGACCCCGACCAAATTGCACCGTCTTTCTACTCAAACCACTCGACTTCTCATCCGCCTGTCTTAGAGTGCACAGCCTTGTAGCTTTTCGATTTACGGAGATCCAAGACCCTGGCACACGAAGCCTCAAAAACAAGGCCTTCCCCAACTCTCAAACGTCACACCTAACGACTACAGTGAACAACACCGTGACACCAAACACCTCACTACACTCCACACGGCACACTTGAAGCCGCACTTGAACACACAGAGCAGAAATGGACAGCAATAGCTCGTTGGGCTCGTACAACTCGGGTCCCCGAACGCCCCAAATGATGGCCCATCTTCAGAACAGCCGCTCGTCTTCGCCCTCGTCTCAACGGGGCCACCTCAGAAGCGGGTCCACAGCCTCGGCCATGGGCCTGGAGCTCGACAAAGATACGCCTCCGGAGATGATTCCCATTCTGACGCTGCTTGC
The DNA here is from genome assembly GCA_017639365.1 of Yarrowia sp. E02. Taxonomy (NCBI): domain Eukaryota; kingdom Fungi; phylum Ascomycota; class Dipodascomycetes; order Dipodascales; genus Yarrowia; species Yarrowia sp. E02. Next base: position 1,098,701 of record JAAQQX010000003.1, on the reverse strand, counting down.
GGCCCAGAAGGAGCGGGTCTATTTCGAGGGCTACTACATGCTGTTGAACGATTTGAACAAGGGTGAGTATACAGGGTGGAAGGGGATTTTTGGATTTTTGATTTTGGGGTGTGGGATTTTGGATTGGGATTTTTGGATTTTGATATTTTTGACATTTTTGGCTATTTCTACCATTTACAGGACCCCCTTATGGGCCTTTAGACAGATCGAGTTTTTCTCCCGTGCCATCACTCTATCTGACGACTTAATTTTTGCATGCAAGGCTTTTTGTTTGTTTGCATTTAATCTCTTAAGGTTCGCGATATCGCCGTGTGATAATCGCAGAGGGTCTCAGCTCGACGAAATGGTCCAGCAAGTCGCCCAAAGACGTCACTTAATACCTCAGAATATCCTCAACTGCTCCGTCCAGTTTTCCTTCCCCGCACTAACGTGGCTGGTTGACCACCGCGGCTCCTTTAGAATTTAGAGAACACACTAACTCAGATGGAAAACCAGTTAACGACCGGAAATGGGTCGAGGTCTACGGCCGACTCCAGGGCACCGTCATGTCCATTTGGGACGCCGAGGAGCTCGACCGACACAAGGGCGGACTCACCAAGCTCAAACCGTCGTATATCAACGTGACCGATGCCACGTTCAAGTCCATCTTGACGCTGCCCTCTCCCAACGGAGACCTGCAAAACATCATTGTGCTTTCCACAACGCTGAAAAACAGATACCTGTTGCAGTTTTCGTCCCAAAAGCTGCTGCAGGAGTGGTCTTCGGCCCTCAGACTGTCCCAGTTTGAGTACTCGTCTCTGCAGGAGGCCTACACCGGCGGTCTTCTTTCTGCCAAGGGTCGTCAGCTCAACGGTATCCGTACTCTGCTTGCCGAGACCCGGTTCGCCCACGAGGACTGGGTGTCTGTGCGATTCGGCCCCGGTATGCCCTGGAAGCGGTGCTGGACCATTGTGGCTCCCGTGGACCCCAAGGTCAAGTCAAAGGCCAAGAAGAAGGGCTACGAGGCCTACGGCACAGTGTCCTTCTACGAAGACAAGAAGAAGGTCAAGAAGCCGCCGCTGGCGAAAATCACCGTGGCCCAGTCGGCCTACGCCATCTACCCTTCTTCGCCCATGCTCATCAACAACTCCACGCTGTTCAAGATTGACGGAACCGTCACCTTTGACGACGTGGAGGGCGCCAAGGACGCTTCCGTGTTCCTCATGCCCGAGCAGCACGCCGGAGTGCTCGGTTTCGAGACCCTGATCCGGTTCCTTGTGCCCGTGTTTGACGCCTTCAAACTGTACGGTCGACCTGTGCGTCTCAATGCTGACAAGACGGACCAGCGATCGCTACTGTTTGGAATGCCCACTCTTCCCCGTGTCAACTATCTCGAGCTCGCCGACATTCTCATGTTGGTTGGAGTCTCTGGCTCCGAGTCGTGGACGCCTGCCATGTGGACCAAAAACGTCAAGGAGATTCTGTCGAGAAAAATGTCCACTGGCTACAAGGGTTCTGGCGGTCTTGCGTCTCGACGAGCCTCCATGCACTCCGGACTTGGATCTGGAGGCAACTCACCGTCCTTGGCCATTCCTCCCAACGTCTTTGGCAAGGACCGTTCCGTGTCACAGCCCAACTCGCCGGCAAGGTCACGAGAACATCTGCGGGAGCCCCCGCGACGCGAGATTCCCCAGCGGGACCCCGCCATGACGTTTGGCGCCGTTCCCGAGGGCAACGGACACCCTCTGCCCAAGGCTCCCATGGGCGGCATGCAGCCGTCTCGGTCCCACGAGCGTCATGTGAGCGACGGAGCCAAGCCCAACACCCTGCTGCCCTCCATTGGCAAGTCTACCGACCCCAAGTCGCCCAACCTGCCTTACCCTACCGGCGGTTTTATTGAGGAGGAAAGCTACGGACGGGCTGTCGACGGCCCCAACCTCAGCCACAAGGGCTCTCGAGGTGATCTGCGAGACGGCTCTCGCGGCGATACCCGGGCTGACATCCGCGAGTCCATTTTCGGCTCGCGAGACCCCGCCGAGGATATGGGCAAGCTGTCCATCCAGACCAAGGCCGCCCAGCCCAAGCTGCCCACGGTGCAGTCTGCGCCCAACGGCGTCCCCAACGGCCAGAACGCCAGCGCCAACAACATGTACTCCAACAACAACAACTCTTCTTCTTCCGGCTTTTCCCAGCGGTCTCGAGGACCTGCTCAGAACGGTGCTAGTCCTCAGCCTCCTCCCCATGGCTTCCAGCGACAGGGCATGGGTGCCAACGGCACTCCTCAGGGCCAGGGTCCTTCTTCTGCTGGCCGAAACGCTCCTCCTCACCAGGCTGGTAACCCCGGTTCCCAGTTTGCTCGACAGCAGCCTCCTGCCCAGCAGCAGTCTCAGGAGCGACCCTACGGAGCTCCCCAGGGTGGTCCCCAGGGCGGTGCTCACGGCCAGGGCCATCCTGGTCGAAACTACGGCGGTCCCTCCGCTCCTTATACCCAGCAGCAGGGCCGATCCAATTCGCCCCAGATGCCTGCCGCACAGCCCCAGCGATCCCATTCGCCCGCTGGCAACTTCCGGGGTCCTCCTCCTAACGGATACGGCGGACCCGGTGGACCCGGTGGCCCTCCCAGCCAGGGACGACCCCAGGGACCCCCTCAGGGCAACCAGGGACCTCCTCCCCAGGGCCAGTACCAGCAGGGACCTCCTCAGGGCCGACCTCAGCCCGGTGGACCTCCTCCTGGACAGTACCAGCAGGGCCCTCCTTCCCAGGGCTACCAGGGTGCTCCCCAGCCTCCTCGACATGGTGGTCCTGGTGCTGGAGGTCCTGGTGCTTACGGTCCCGGTCCCGGTGGACCTCCTGGCGGCATTCATCGACCCCAGCCTCGGTCTGCCATTCCTCCCGGACAGCAGCAGCAGCAATACGGCGGTCCCCCTCCCGGCCATCAGGGCGGTCCTCCTCCTCACATGATGGGTCCTCGGGGCCCTGGAGGTCCTCCTGGTCAGCAGGGGCAGGGTCGACCTCCCCAGGGTCCTGGTGGACCTCAGGGCACGCAGCCCCACTACCGATCCATGGTTATTTAGAACGGATCATTGTATTTAATTCTGTACTTTAACGAGATATGACAAAACACAAACACAGAGCAGTGCGATAGCACTGGTCTGGCATTTATAACCAGGTACGATGTATGTATAATTAACGGAATACATAAATATGGTGAGAATACGAAGTGGTGAGAATACAAAAATGTGGTAAAATACAGAAGTGGTGAAATACAAAAAGGTGGTAAAATACAAAAATGTGGTAAAAATACAAAAAATTGGTGAAAATGTATGGAGTCTTGAAAATATAAAAAAAGTGGTAAAAATACAAAAATGTGGGAAAAAAAGGTAGACATACAAAAGTTAAGTAAAACTACAAAAACGTACCAAGAGGATAGTCTCATCTACTGGTACAATCTACGCTACATCCCGTTTACCTTAAAGATACATTACTCTAGCACTGAGGACGATACTCAAAGTGCAGGTACAGCGGTGGTATATGGAGGAAAAACCTGTGAAGAGGTCTGTGAGAAAAAAATATGTCAGGGGCCACGTGTCTGACAGAATGTGATGACTGAGTGTCATATCACGCGACCGTAGCATTCTGTGATCAAACAGAATATACTGTAGTAACTGCATCACCCTTAGTAGTCACTCATCTAAGCATCGCCAGCCTTGCGGGCGTTGCAAGTGACGATTTTGATCTTGTCGGCGTTGACCACGTCGTTGTTGTCCATTTTGAAAACAACCCGGCGAATGATAAAGGTCCACACATCTTCCAGACCTCGGTAGGTATGCAATTCGCCCTTGAACGACATTCGGTTTCGCACGTCGCTGCGCAGAGTGTCGGCCATGACCTGGTCGAAGACCTCCACCACCTTGAGCGCCAGCTGTGGCGGAATTGTGCTATCTCGAATCAGCTCATCCAGTGCCTCGGTGAGAGCTGTTCCTATGCTAAGTTAGTAAGAGGGACAGAGATGGTAGCAGAGGGTAGACAGAGATGATGCAGTATCTGTAACGATGAGGACTGTTTGTGTAACATGTCGTTACTGTGTCGTTACTGTGGTCGTTACTGTTGTCGTTTCTGTGGTTCTGAAGTCACACCGTCTAGGAAACATGCACTGCCCATGTCATAACAATGCCCCAAAACAACCAAATGGACGCAAAAAACGCTGAAAATCGCACAGTAACCATGTCGTGGCCGGCCCACCAGATTCCACCGCTTTACTCACCTGCTGACCCGGTAAATGTTGTAATAGGAGGCACTCATGTTGCTGTATTTATATGGGAGGGGAGAGAAGATACGTTGCAGAATGTGTTTAACCCTAATCTGCTTAGTCAGAGAGGTGGGGGGAGGAGGTGGAAAAAAAAAGATGGAAAAGTAGAATATTGGTTTTAGGGGGTTTGTGAGTGTGTGAGATATATTGTAGCTCAGTTCAAATATCTGTAGCTCAGTTTTGATGCTAATGTTGCTATGTTTGGAGGACGGTTTTCAGTTGGGTTATTTGACGGTGCTGTATTATTATGAGTGGTTTGTTGGGACATATTGGACGCATTAGTTGGATTATAGTTGGCGTAATGAGGGTGTAAGTAATGTCTGGAAGAGATGTATCTCTACAATAAAATGTTACAGTAACTAATCAGTTTCAGCAATCTTTTCAATATTGACACAAACAAGTATTATATCAAATGGATTGTATTAGAAGACACTAATACCTCCTATAATACAGTAAATATCAGTTGGAACAGGCTTACTCTAGACAGTGATTGACACCTCTCGGACAGCAAGAACCTCCAGAACTACTCAATTTTGCCAGAAAAAGACCAGACAGTTTGAAATTGTAGTTTTCACTAGTATTAGAACCCTTTTCCAAAATTTTGAGCTATTCCCTTGCTTATATCGTGTTTCTAGTTGGTTCTCTCTTTTGTCATAGGGGAGTGTGGGACCTTCAATAAGACCCTCAATAAGAGGTAGAATATAACCAAGGGAGTCTAGATAGATCTTTTCGAGCTCTATAATTCATATGGAACCTTTTCCAGGGCCTGTGAAGATTCCTTGGCTTTTTATCGCATAAATTAGGAGTTATAACAAGTACCGTACACCAAAGTAATAGCACTATAGCTCAAGTAATGTTCATATGAGCAGCCCGACTTTCTGAATTATAGTCATTGTACCCAATTGTACCACCAATCAAGTTTTCTCCTCTTTCCATTCACTATCCCTTCCATTACAGTAACATATGCCTGTATACCATAGGACATAAGAAGTAGGATAAGTCTCTCAATAATACCCTGATCAGAAAAAACTCTTGATGAACCAACTCTTGTAACAAAGCAATTACAACATTTCAAGTCTCCTAGTCCTCTCCTCTTCTCTAGCGTTTTTCAGCCCTCATTTCAGCTAGACAATATATCATAGTACAACAGACAGTAACATACCGTAACCTTCCTGTACAAGATATACATGCTACAAACGTCCAAGACATCTCCCCCAACACTACAATTACTCCCTCCACCACTACAACTATCATAAAATCATTAATCGTCATTTTTCGAGTCTTCACCACACTCTCTCACTTCTATCTACCCTTGAAAACGGGCTTTCGCTTCTCCTTAAAGGCCGACAGAGCCTCGAACTTGTCCTCCGAGTTGACCACCTTGTTGTAGGCAGCCACCTCCCACTCCTTGGACTGTCCCTTCACAGCCATCTTGGCAGCATTGATGGCGATAGGTCCTCCCTCGCAAATGAGCTTGGCCATCTCGAGAGCAGTTTCCAGAGCGTTTTCTCCAGTTCGGTTGGCGATACCGAGACTCAGAGCCTCGTCAGCCTTGACTCTTCGGCCGGTCAGAACGAGATCCAGAGCTCGAGAGTATCCAATCAGCTTGGGAAGACGTTTAGTACCTCCAGCTCCGGGAAGAATAGCAAGACGAGTCTCAGGAAGTCCAAACTGGGCCACGTTGGACAAAACTCGGAAATCTGTGGCCAGAGAAATCTCTGCTCCTCCTCCCAGAGCAAATCCCTGCACTGCAGTGATGGTAGGCATGTGCAGACTCTGAATGGTGTCCAGAGTGCCATTGAGCTTGTTCAAAAAGGCCGCGGTGTCTGCGTCAGTGAATGTCTTTCGCTCCTTGAGATCTGCACCTGCACAAAAGACCTTGGGCAGTTCTGAGCTCAGAATAAGAGCTCGGGTATCGGTCACATTCTGGTGTCTTCCTTCAGCAGCCAGAAAGTTGATATAAGTCTCAAACTCCTCGAGCAGCTTTTTCGAGATGGAGTTCATGGCCTCGGGTCGATTGAGCGAGTAAACCGCGACATGGGCAGTGTTGGAGGCATCCAGAAAGTGTTTTGTCAGAGTATACGTTTCTCCCTTGGAGACGGAAACGTCGGAAAACTGTCTGTACGAGAGAACAGTTCGTGCAGGGACCAGAGTCCGGGTTCGGGTGAGTGTTCTGAGCATGTCTGTGTTTTTTTTGGCGAAATTGGCTGTGTTGTTTTAAGACTGCTGTTGCGAGAAAGAGTGTTTTATATCACGACTCTGGATAAAGTTGAAATGTGGAGTGCATGGAAGCTTAACCGAAAGCCGACTTGACGGCGTTTTTTCGGCGGCGTTTTTTCGGCCACTTGGAGATGGTGTAGGAAGATAGTTGGGAGGAAGAAAAGGGCAGGAGAGTGGTTGGAGGGTACGGAAGGGCAGATTTTGAGAATTTGGAGGCTTTTGGGGCAGAATTGGGCAAGTTGAAGGGGTGTCTACAAGGAGAATAATCGGTAAAGGGAAAATGTGGGGTGGGATGTTAGGAGGTGGGATGTAGAGAGGGATTGGGGTGGATTGGAAGGAAGGGAGTTTGTCCAGGGTGTAGAGGATGGTTGAGATAGTGGATTGATGGATTTTGGAAGGGATTAGGCTGAAAATGGGGGAGTTGTAGGGAGTATGGTGGCGACGTGAAGATGTAAGTAACCTTGTGGATTGGTTGGGGATTGGTTGGGAGATTAGTGGAAGGGGGAGGATGAAAAAAAGAATAAAAAGAATAAAAGAAATAGAAAAGAAAAAGAAAGGATATGTAGAATATTGTATTGGTCTGGTGATGACGTTATAGAGACGTTGAGATGTGTATAAGACTAGAAGTGGCCGTAGCTCTATACATACGATACTATTCTGATGAGCTGGCTTAGATCTTACACTGTTCATACATATACTGGTGAACCAGGAGAGAATGCAACAGATATGATCCAGGGCACGTAAGGGGGAGAATCAATCTATTTCCTCTTCACGTTATCTTTTTCTGGGCCAGTATTAAAGTATACTGATATGTCTTTCTATGACGTTATACAGGATCAACTCTCTCCATAATACAGCAATGTTCACAAGATTTTTCTTACCTACACAGATTACATTATAACTTCACTGGTGAGAATCAACTGTGAGGTAACTTCTCCTCTTCTAGGCCTATTCAGTACAAATGGTCCTTCAATGAAAAGATACTGCTTGGTTCTAGATACTGTCAGGTTCTGGATCAAAAAGCCGTTATAAATGTGTATTGACAACCACTTTCTATCCATTCATACTGTATTTCAAAATAGGAAACACTTCCATTCAGGATAAAGGAAACACTCCCGTTCAGGATAAAGAAAACCCTCCTGTCCTGTGATCACTCCTTCATAGGGATATAATTGTGCAACTTGTGATTCTTATTTCTTGGACTCATAATATCACAAGCGGTGAAATATGCCAGGTTCTAAGAATGACAGGGGTATTCTAGGTCTGGAGTGTTAGTGAGGAAAGTAGAATACTGAGGTGTACCAGGGTTGATTTGAGAATGTATTATAAAGAGAAAAAGAAGAATATACTACGATACTGGAAGATACCATACTTAATGTAACCGAAGATATCCACCAGATATACATACATACAGACCCACTATATACTCCTGCTACACTGCCAAGAGAAAATATTTTCATTTTTCAACTCTTGCAAACGGCAACTATTGGCGCGTCTGACTATTTTGGATCGGAAGGAGGGATCGAAAAGTTGTTCTTTGAATCGGCTTTCGTATTGGTCGTTTAGGATGATGTAATATTAGACTGAATCTTCTGTTTCTGCTCCTGTTCTTGAGCTGGGAAAAGTATTAATAAGCAATTTTTTCTTTACCAAGCTGCTGCAAATACTGCCATATACACATTACATAATCAACACCCCCCGATCTAGCCACCAATTAGCCGGTAATAACTGAGATTTAGCGTGTTATATATTAGTATCATAGTATATCTCCCCTCATTGATAGAAGGGAGAAGTCTCGTTTTTTGAGCCAGAAAAAGAGAGGCTGGATTATTAATGCAAACAGACGCTTACTCAGCCACAATACCCCCAAATTACCCTCCTTTCACCTCCTCCACGGTCATTCTCTACCCCTTCTTTGACACTCCGTCCTGTCATCTATAAATCCCCCTTCGTTATCTGTTAGAGATGCATACATCATGCACCAGTGGATGGGTCGCGAAATAAGGTTTTGGACAAACGAAAAAAAGCCCGGTCTAAAGCCCAATACACAGGGGTATACGAGCTATCTTGCTGGCCAGGCTCCCAATTTGGCATCTTTTGGCTGCTCTGGCGTTTTTGTGTTTTTAGGCGTTTTTTTTGTATTTCTGGGCGTTTTTGGGGTGTTTTTGGAACGTTTTTGGGTCCCTTTTTGCACATTTATCCCGGTGTAATTTCAAGACATAAAAGTCGGTTATATTGACGGTTAAGGATGTTTACCCGAGGAGCGGGGGGATGATTTTTCAGCGGCTTTTGTAACGGTGTATTTGTATATCATGAGTGTCTTTTGAGGTGATGCTATTCTTTTAGGTGCAAGTTATTTTAAGGTGACTTGGTTATCGTAGCTCAATTGAACTGAAGATATAGATAGTATGAAGAGATGATAAATAAAGCTGCAGTCAACACTAGAATGATACTGTTACAACTACAAGAATTCTCCTGTCTCAATAGATACCGTTACATCAGCCTGTACTGTGTCTCAGTTCATAGAGATCGAGTTCTGTAGTCTTGCTCATATCTCACCAATGCTACATTACCACATCCATGCTTAGTATACCTGATTCAGAGTCAATGCAGGCTCAGAGTGTATATCTACAGTCTAGGACATGTAATTGAGACAATAGAATGTCTTGGATCTAATGACGATATCGACTGTACAGATATCATACAGTAATCGTGTCTCATCCTCAGCTGAGTTGTTTCAGTATCGTCTGGTGACCTACAATCCACAAACACCACAAACACCACAAATACAACACCTCATATCACTCTCTACCCAAACTACTTTTCCCCACTAACTTATTTATAGAATCTTGACCCTGGCCCATGTTAACTTAAGATGATTAACCGGAGGAAGAGTGGATGGAGTAAGATGAAAGTAACGACTGAAACAATTCACGTGACTCACAAGGGCTGGTATACAAATATTGTCAAAATATTGTACATTTTCACATACACATCTGTCCTTGGTGTTGCTTGCATTTCTGTTTCAGACATGCACCTTTCACCCTGTCAATTACTGCACAGTTCAACACACAGACTAGGTACAGTAAAAATATGATACGTACAGGATAATATGATACGTCTGGAGCTGTACCATTCCTCTCAATTATTTTCTCAATCACAACAAACCACGTCAGAACATTCCACATTCCTGACGTTTTCTCACAGTTATTATACCAATTGACAAATACTGATTCAGTTGCGGTTTAGAGTGGTTTTTAAAGTGGCCTTGGGAGCCTGGTGTCTTAAGTATATCAAGATTGGAGCTTCTGGCTTTTGCGCAGTTGCCCGGCAACCATCATATGCCGCTTACCTCAGCTCCAGAACCCAATGTCCCGTCTCCGAAAACGGGCACTGGACTCCTGTTTGGAGCCTAAGCTTCCATGCGCTTGCCCAATTTTGCCACGTTTACACTCTATGAGGAATAAGGTTTGGATCTTATTTGGAACATTGATTTGCACCAGAGGAGGTGAGGGAGACTGCCAGAGTGCCTGTAGTAGTGGCAACTGACCCGGAAAACGCCCTACAACGTCCAATATCGCTTTAGCACCGTTTGCCGTCCTGTTCTGTGCTATTTGTGCCATTGAACTCTGCTTCAGCAACATGTACGAGATCGATTTGGGAACAGAGGTTAAATGAGGTGCATTGAAGGGTCAAGAGGTGGAGAGGTGGAGTATTGTAGTGGTGTTGGATATGTAGAATAAAAAAACAGCAATTTGCTGAGTCATAGTACGGGAGGATGTGCTTAATAAGCCATAAGTCCTAAGCCCCTTACTAAGCCCTATACGAAGTAATCTCAGTGTTCGTCTTTCAACTTCCACCACTCATTCTCTTGCATGCACAAAGTTAATCAGCATCAGGTATGCTATAGTGGGAGGATGTATACATAATGTGGAGGTATGTGGGAGTGGAAAGTGGTGGAAAACATGGTGTAGGGGTATTTTTCTGAGGTCACGTGACCACCCACCTATCACCTGACTGGTGCCTGAATCCCGCCCTTTCTGTGTCCTTTTCCCCAACCCCATCTCAATGCAGAAAGGCCAGCTGATTCCACGTGACAGTTTGGGCTTTTTAGTTTGAACAAAGGTGAGCCAAGGCAGAGGTTTATCAATTCCTATTGTGCACAAAAGTTTGGGTGGGAAGAAGAGAGGCAAGACAAACAAAAGACAAAAAAAAAACGAGGTTGGTGCATTCTAGATACGCAACTACGACCACTAGCGAGAGTCGAGATTGAGACGACAAGCCTTGGACCCCCCACTCGCTTGAGCATTTGTGAGCATCCTTCTTGTCGCCACCATAACGTTACACAGCCTCCGTTGCAGCCGTTAAGCCCTCTAGAACGTTGCTGCCCAAGAGTCGCACCTAGACACTCACTAACCACCCCCAGCTCGTTTGCATCTATGGCCGCCACCGTGGACGAGCCACATGTGTTTCAGATGTCCGACTGGTCTGCGCGTCAAGGGGCTCCTTCAGACCTTCCTCCGTTAGCGACTTCGGCAGTGTCAGCTACAGCGACAACAGCGACTACATCCACAACAGTGCCAGCTACAACCACGACAACATCCACGACAGCACCAGCATCTACTGTGCCAGCATCTACGACAACCACAGATGTAAAGCCACCCACACAACCACCCACACACCCCCCTCACCACACCCACACATGGCTGACCCTCCAGCATCAGCCCCCTCAGACGCCCTCCTGCTGCAACAGGAGCTCTCGCGCACGGAATACTACCGCATGGAACGCGCCCAACGCTCGCTGCAGCTCTTCGACCAGGCCGTCAAGTACAACGTTCCCCCCGCCCTGATACCCCTGCTCTTTGCCCAGACAGACCCGCCCCAGCACATTACTTCGGAGCTCGACAAACTGGCCCAGGACGCCCCCGTCTCGCTCACGTCGTACTCGGCGCTGGTCCAGGCCGCTGCCCAGGCTGCCGCCAACGTGCTCACGTCTTCTGCCGCCATTCCGGTCGCCCAGCAGCCCACAGCATACCCGTCGTCCCACTCGACGCCTAGCCACGCAGGCACGCCCGGAGTGTCCATATCCGCGCAGGCAGGCGCAATTGCGGCCGCAGCGGCCCAGGGAGTCGTGCCGGGGACTCCACAGCGCCAACCGCACGAGTCGGCGCGTCTCATGTCGCCGCTGCACAAGGACTCGCGCATGTCGTTCCGCCACCACCAGCGCAACCTCAGCATGCCGTCCAAGCCGTCCGACTATGGCGCCCAGTCGCCACGGCGCTACCAGTTTGGCCCGGCCGTGCACCCCATGCAGCATCTGCAGCAGCCCGTCCAGCCGCAACTGCATCCCTCGCCGCCCATCTACTCCAACTCGCCCCACGCCCAGCAGACGCATACCTCTCCCGTCAGAGGCCCTGCCGGACCGTGGCCTTATTACGCGCCTGGAGTAGCGGCAGGAACACCTGGAGCTAGCACTCCAGGGGTTGTAGGCACACCCGTAGGCCCTCCGGGGAGCCAGGGTCCTCCTCCCGGGCTTCCAGGCACGCCCAGCGGTGCTCCAGCCGGTTCTCCGCCCTCGTCTCCACAGCCCGTAGCGCCGCCGTCGCAATCCATGCATCATATCATCCAGTTCCACCACTGGCAGCCGACGCGCACGCCGTCCAACACCAAGAAGGAGAAGGAGCAGAAGGAGAAACAGGAGCGCGAGCGGCGGGGCGACCGCAAGGACAAGGAGCGGGACGAGGACGAGGAGAGCGGAGGGGGGCGCAAGAGACGCCGAAGCGACGCGGCTGGCCCATCCCGTGCAGAGTCCACGGCCCCCGAGCGGGAGAGGGAGCGGGAACGAGGTGCTGAACGGGCAGCTCGTGGTAGTCGGGGCAGCGATGCGTCCAGTAACGCGGACGCAGCTGAGTCAGCGACAGCGTCGTCGTCGACCACGGCCATTGCCAACGCGGCGTCTCTCTCCAACCGCCGCAAAACACACACTCGGCATCGGTCGGAAACGTCGATCCGCAGCGACTCGTTCAACCGCTCGCTCAACTACTTTCAGAGCGGGGGCAGTGGGGCCGGGCCTGCGGGCAGCGAGCTGACGTCGCTGAGTATCCCCGAGTACCCCTACAAAACGGACGCCGTGTCGTCCGAGCGCACCACGCCCAACCCGCAGGCCAAGAGCCACAAGCACGGCGTGGACTTTATGATTGACAAGGAGAAGTAATGCATGCCCAGTGGGCGAATATATACCCAAGGAGGAGGAGAAGGAGATCAGGTTAGGAGTGTACAGAGTTTGGATATGGGGACCAGAGTGAAGTAAGCAGCAGGTGGTGTTACTCCTACTGGTGCTACCGGTACTGCAGTTACTGGTGGTACAAGGTACTGGTGGTACTGCTGCTGCTGCTGCTGCTACTGCGATCTCCACTGTGAAGATCAGGCATCTCTGTCAGACGATCTATGGCTGTTGAACATTGGAAAATAAATGAGACTTATTAATATTTCGTAGCAGGCTCCACTGTGGAGCTTTTTGGACGCATTGATCCGCCCTCAAGGAGCATGAGGCTCTCAAAGCGCCTTTCAAAGTGCCTCTTTTGGCATCTATAGGTTTTTATTGCGCAAACCTAGATTATAAAATAAGGTTAGGCTTTAAAATTAAATGGCGAACTTTACAGCATTCGGCCTCAGTTGGGTTTAGTTGGGAGGTTAAGTATTTGAGATGTGAGGGAGGTGGATATAAGTTGGTGAGTTTTGGTCTGACGAGGGTGTAACTTTGGGAATCGATTCCGGCGGGTCATATTAGGGTATGTACCAATTTTCAACTGTTTTCGTCGTATATTCACAGACTTATACCCCCTCATATTCCCCTTCAAAGCACCTCATCCAAGACAATGGCGATGCACCACATGTCTTGACAATGGAAACTCTGGCTAGTCACGTGGATCGTATATTACCTGCCTTTTGGGGAGCCAGAGGCGGCCAGTAATATCTGCCCCTGATCAGCGATTTCAGGGTCTGTTATTGGCGGGTTTTGGTCGCATCTTTGGGTTGCTAGAAGTCGAAAGCAACCAGCTCAGGTGCATTTGGTGGTTGTCTGTTTGGGTGGTTGTTTCGTCAGGTGGTTGTCTGTTCGTCTGTTTTTCTGTTTGTCTATTTGTCTATTTGTCTGTATTTTCAGATACCCTCAAGCTTCCTTAGTGTAGCTCAATCTAGCAAGCCTTGAGAAGGAAGCCAAGCTAAGTGGAAGCTTGATAAATGTGTATACGAGCTACAAGCAGTTTCATGTGTGTTTGTCGTATCGTATTTTCAATCTTACAGTGCAAAATCAGCTATAGCGGTGTTGTCCTATGACGTTCATCTTTTATCACGCTCTGTGTTGTTTTGTTTGTTAGTGTTTTCTTTTTTTATTCAGGCTGCTTTTTTCTGTCACCGCGCCGACCTTGTTTAATGAGCTTTTTTCAGATAATACCACTGAGACATTTTCTGGTAATCAAAGGCTTGAAATAGAAATGGACAAGCAGCCCAGCGCCGTCAGACAGCCGGAGCAGCCAGGGAAAATTTCGCAACCCTTTTTATCGGTTTTTGGGGTCTGATGTCTTGAGTCTGGAGTGAGGTATTTGTCTAGATAGGGTAAAAAAAGCACATTGAAAAGGAGATAAAAAGAACACCGAAAATACACCAAAAATACACCGATATCAGCCGTGTAATACTGCTTAAACCGATATTTGACAAAAATGATCGAACCTCGGCTAAAAAATGGGACGATACAGCTCTTGCTTAATCTTGCATTATCCATGTATGAGGAGTGGAGTGGAGTGGCTGTGAAGGAAGTGGTAGTTGGGTAGAGTTAGGGAAGAGGGAATTTGTGAGAGAGTGTTTTGTGGTTGTTATGGCAGCTTTGGGAGGTTTTTTTGACGTCTTTCAGATATGTTTTTCGTCATACTTAGGTTGAGAGGAAATGTAAACTGACTGCAAAAACGAGGTACAATAATGGGCACAAAAATGGAGTAAGAGATGAAATGGAGACTGTAAACTGGCACTACAGTCATTCGAACTGTTTTCCTAGGCTCCTTTAACTCGGTACATATCCTGATGTCGTGTGTGGGTGTTTTATGTAATATTACTTGGGTTCAACTTGGTATTACAAAACTACTACTTCCAACGAGATGTCCAAATCACTGGGGTTATAGTGATTACTGCTAGGTCACTAATCATCAAGATACCAAGTTGTCACTAGTATTGTCGGCTACTTCTCTAACCTCACTCTTGGCTATATTGTAGGCTGACAAAGATATTCTTCTCCGGCCAGAAATCACTCAATAAGTTTACAATACCTATAAAGGTCTCCATGAAGGTACTCAGACTGTTTTCTGTTGATAAAATGGGTTATAATCATGAGGAAGGAGGCCTGTTGTTATCTAATTTCTCAAACTTATCTTGTACATCCTCCAAACATAGGATTGAGTGAAACTGGGTGTTGATGTAAAAGCTGTAAAAACGTACCAGGAAAAATTTAAACGGTACTGTTGGAATGCTCTGGCTCATGTGAACACAATGGTAAAGTCGGTTTAATCATACGGGTATTTCTGACGAAGTTGTGGACAGTTGTGTGTACAGTAGAGGGCTGTATAGGTGTGTAAAGGTGTTATATTGTCTGAATGTACGCATTCGGGGAAGCAAATACAACTGGAGAGATGCTACAGACAGACAAATTACTGACAATAACTCTTACATATACTGAATAAATGATATTACATGTGTGTATGCATTTATGTATGTTTCTAATACTGACTATCAAGTGACCTTCACAGAGAAGTAACTTCTTAACAAGAGAAGCAACTTCTTACCCTCCTTCTACCAGTGTATCTGTCTCCTAACGACATCCACTCGTCATCTTCATTCATCTCCGTTACTCTTCTCCTCCTCCTCGTCTGGAACAAGCTCTCCATCTTCTGCCTTCTTCTCCCAGTCTTCCAAATCGAATCCAAGCATGTCTTTCTTCAAGACAAACTTGTCTAGTTCCTCTGCCAACGAATCCAACACCTTATCACTAGCATACTGGATCCAGCCAATGTAGTCCTTGAGCCAAATGTCTGCATAAACATAGTACAGGTCATGGACGGAAAACAGCTTGTAGAGCTCCAACAAAACCTTGAGAATGGCCCGTTTACCCGACTTGATCACCTTGGACACGTCTTTCCAGATTTCCACCACCAGAGCAAAACTTCGCACCAGAGGATACGTCAGAGCACGTCTACTGCTGGCCACAACAGCTTCAGACACAGTATGGAAGGAATCGTCCAGAGAAGCAAACTGAGGCGTCAATTTGCCAATGGTCCAGGGCGACTCGACGGTGTGGTCGTTGAAAGTGGTTCTGATGTCGTAAAAAAACGAAAACAAAAGATTCAGCAGTCCAATGTATGCCTTTTTGGGGTCAGAAATGTTCTTGTAGGCCGATTTCGAGCGGGATTTCGCCATGATTTCGCTCAACACACGGTTCTCTTCGCCGGAAAGAGCCATATCGCTTTTATTCTCGGCCCAAAACTCCTTGGGAAGCGTATAATGGAGATACTCCGGAACCATATCATTTTCCAGCAAATCGGAGAGATAATAATCTGGACTAAACCGCGACTGCTCAATCTCCGTCCGCAGCTCCTTACGAGCCTCCTCGTCAACTCCGTTCATTTCTGGATCCACAATTTCGTTGACATCGTTACCCTTGGCAACACTGACACCTACAGCTCCATTGTAGCCTCCCTGCCAGCCGTATCGCACGTGACTGTCTTCTCCGAGCTTGGGAATCTCCTGTTTGATTTCCCAGTCGAAAGCGTCCGCTTCCTGGAGCTCTGTGGGCTCTGTATCTCCTTCGTTTGTCTCCTCGTTTCCGTCCAACTCTTCAATGACCGTTTTTCGAAGCTCATCCATAACCTGGGTCTCGTTTTGACGCGCCAAAAGCTTGCCAATCATGTCAATGTCCTTCCACATGCCTGGTTCCTCCTTGGGAATTCTGCACTTGATGGTAGAGCTCCCAAGGTCATAGGTAGCAGTAGCTTTAGTCACTTTTGGGCGTTTTTTGGACACAATATCAGTGGCTGACTTAGTGTCGCTTGCCCTGGCATCCGTAATATCCTCAATCAAAAGTCCCCCGCCTCCAATCTCCTCAATCAGAGGTTTTATCTTCACTTTCTCCACTTCTTCAACGAGAGGTTGAGTCGTGTTTTCTTCCAGAAGAAACTTGCTGGGACGAACTTCCTCCACTAACGTCGACGTGGCCATGTCGTCGTAGTTGCGCTTCTTGGAATTGGGCTCAGACTGAGTCTTGGAAGGTTCTGAGATTTCTTCAATCAAGGGCTTGGTAACAACCTCTTCAATAAGTCCATTACTCGACGAGTTTGCATCCGATTTCGAATCGGATTGCTCCAACTTGTTCTGCTCGAGATTAGCATCCTGAATCTGCTTTTTAACCAGCTCCACTTCCTCCTCATCTTCGTCTAGAAGACGTCCTGGAAACCGCAACCGCAGGTAGTAGGGTGCTAGAGAGAAAACAAAAAGCTCTCCATCCACAACAATCTCAATGTTGGCGACCCGGATGTGGGGTGCCTTGATGTTGACAAACACAAAGTCGATATCTTGATCTACGGTGAAATCCGGCGTGATCATAGTGTGGTGCCTTGAATAGCGAGTGTCGAAAATATATATAAAAAGTGCATAGATATGCATGTCGAAAGGTTAATTGTACGGAGTAAGCGGTTCTAGAAAATTATACGACAAACCTTATTTTGTGTGGAACAGACAAAAGCTGGCTTGAAAAGCGTCTAAAACATACGAATTGAACCGGAATACACTGACTACACGTTGTAGAAAGGTATGACTTCGTTTTTTCGACTTTTCCATTCGTTTATAACTCCTTTTTAACCCATTTATTCTCCCGCCCTTCACCCCAGTTCAACTCCCAGTTGCCACACTTCTCGCCAACTCTAATAATTTTTCAACATGCATAATTCCATCTTTCTATCCAACTAACCAACCAGTGTCCAAAATGTCGTGTTCTACCGCTGGAGAGTGCAAAAACACCTCTGTCGACTCGCAAAAGCCCTGCGATCCCGAATCGTGCAAAAAAACCACCTCTTCACAGCCCCGAAAACGATTTGTGGGTCGAGCCAACGTTTCTGGAGCAGGAGGAACTACAGCATCCACTTCTCTGGTCAAAAACTCCACCAGACGTCCACGAATCATCAACCAGATTCCCGACGAGATTCTCAACGATGAAGAGCTCAACGACGTGATTGCCAAGACGTTGCCCAAAAACTACAACTTTGAGATCCACAAGAGCATTTGGCACATTCGCAAGAACAATTGCAAAAAAATCGCTCTTCAGATGCCCGAGGGCCTGTTAATTTACGCCTGTATTATTTCCGACATTATCGAGCAGTTTTGCGGACCCGATATTACCACTGTGGTCATGGGAGACGTTACTTATGGAGCGTGTTGTGTGGACGACTTTTCTGCCATTGCTCTGGGATGCGATTTTCTCATCCATTACGCCCATTCTTGTCTGGTTCCTATCGATTCCATCAAAATCAAGGTGCTATATGTGTTTGTGACCATTGAAATCGATACTGACCACGTGGTCAAGTCGTTCAAAAAGAACTTTGAGTCTGGTACCAGAATGGCCATGGTAGGAACCATCCAGTTCAATCCTACGATCCATACACTTAAAGAGCGACTTTTGAGTGAAGCTGGAATCGTCTCTACAGCTCCCCAAATCATGCCTCTTTCCAAGGGAGAGGTTTTGGGCTGTACTTCTGCCAACATGTCTGCTGACGACTACGATATGATCATGTACATTGGAGACGGACGTTTTCATCTCGAGTCTGCCATGATTCATAATCCTGACATTCCGGCCTACAGATACGATCCGTACTCTCGAAAACTTACCCGGGAGTACTTTGACCAGGTGGAAATGGTGAGTGTCAGAAAACGAGCTATTCAGACGGCAAAAAACGCCAAAACTATAGGCCTCATTCTGGGCACTCTAGGACGACAGGGAAACACAGCCACGTTGGACATGTTGCAGGAAAAGCTGCAGAAAAAGGGCTACGAAACGCATATTGTGCTTTTGAGTGAGATTTTTCCTGCAAAATTGGCACTGTTTGACGGAGTAGATGCTTGGGTCCAGGTGGCGTGTCCTAGACTGTCGATTGACTGGGGATATGCCTTTCCCAAGCCTCTGCTGACACCTTATGAGGCCATGGTGATGATGGACGAGGATAGGCTGGAGGGTAATGATTATCCTATGGATTATTATGGAAAGGATGGATATGGAAGAGGTAAGCAGCCGAAGAGGGAGGTGGCATAGGCACCGTGAGCGGTAGCGAACGGTGGCGTAAGGAATCTGGCGTTAGCCAGGTTCCGTTATACGAGAAAAACAGAATAAAAATAAAAATAAATCAAAAACAAAACAAAATGAAGCATTTACCAGGTTACAGGTTACTGAGACGGTTCCTGGTCCCTGGCTACCACTGTTTAACCCAGTTGAATGTCAGGTCAGTATAAATTACATTGTATATACTGTAGAGTAACAAATGATAAGCTGAACAGGGAAGGTATAAGAAGTAACTGAGTATATTGTATAACCATTGTACTTAGACAGACTGATGATGGATATCGTATTTAATGTGAATTACTGATATTAACCGATATTTATCGATATCCACTGTGATGTACTGTTAAACGATTATTTACCACTGCTTTTACTAGTCTGTACATCCACGGCTGTAATCGAACCCACGTGTGGACGCTATCAGGCCTTATCGGGTCTAGACCGCAGACCAGAGTGTATAGGATGGGTATAAAAAGTAATGGTTGTGTTGTTTTTACACGGTTTGTGCTGTTTGTGTTGTTTCACTCTGTTTTTATTCTGTTTTTGTACGATTTTCGTGTCATTTAACCCTTGCTAATTGTCCTGTCTCCTGGTCAGTATTTCTTTTTCTCTCTCCGTCGGACTTGACCGCTTTTCAGAGGTATACCGAGATGCAGGTTGATAACGGTGGGAAAAAAACAAAACGAGACATACGGTATTTATGTTGAACCAGGACGTATCTCAGCCTCAAATGCCTCAGATATGGGGCTCAACAGAATATTATTATCGGTACTGTGATTCGTACAGTTTTTTCGCCACCATGTTTTCTTCAGTTCTCTTTGTTTCTTCAAAAAGGCATGTGAGAACAGACTGGTGAATAGGGGGAGTTTATATTGTTTTGGGGTGTCTCTAACGGACGATTTGGGGCTCGAATTTTGGAAAAAACGCGACAAAACGGTCTAAAACGACTCAACTAACAGTATTAAAACACCCTCTAACCCACAGTACTTCCCCAACTGCTTTTTCCCGATATTCGCATTATATTCACGTACTTCTAAAAAAGCCAATTTTAAGTTGAGCCAAAGTTATCATGCATGCTAGCTACTCCTGAGCAACATCACCACCCTTGAACTTCTACACTCGATACACCAGGGACTTGGACACCTCCTAAAACCCCCAAAAAACACACATACTCTCCCCAAGACACACGCCATGTCGTGGCAAGCAGTATTGGAGCACAAGCCGGACGACGACGGGCCCGATCTGTGGAAACACAGCTCGCTGCTCAAAACCCAGCTGCTCATTGCAGGCTCGCTGGGAATGACGGCGTTTCTCTCTTTTTGTGTCCTTCGCAAAAACTGGCCCCAGATTTACGCAGCCCGAACTCTACGCCGAAAAGGGCTGCCACCACTGCCCAACACGTATTTTGGCTGGATTCCGGCACTATACAAAATCACCGAAGAAGAGGTGCTGGAACACTGCGGTCTGGACTGCTATGTGTTTCTGCAGTTTTTCAAAATGGCCATCATCATTTTTGCGCTCTGTACCTTCTTTGCAGTGACGGTGATTGGCCCCATTAGACGCAACTACGATAACGGAGACGAAGACGGAGAAGCAGGCATAGACGTCGGAGTCTTTCTTCTCAGACTGCTTCTGGCCTCTCTTGGAGTCACAAACTACAGAGCAAAGAGGGGACATACACAGGAAGACCCTCTGGGCGAAAAAGACCCCAAAGACCCTCCTCTCCAGGAAGACTACCAGCCCTATCTGTGGACTTATGTCTTTTTCACCTACGTTTTTACTGGAATCGTGTCCTTCTTTCTCATGCGATACACGCAAAAGGTGATTAGAGTTAGACAACGGTACCTGGGAGCCCAAAACTCCATCACCGACAGAACCATTAGACTGTCGGGTATCCCCACGGAGTTAAGAGACGAAAACCGGCTCACAGAACACATTGAAAAGCTGGATATCGGAGACGTGCGCTCCATCACCATCTGCAGAGAGTGGGGAGAACTCGACCAGCTTTTTGTCGTGCGAAAAGAGATTCTCAAAAAGCTGGAAGGTGCCTGGTGTGTGTATCTGGGCCCTAGAGAGGTCGATAGAGAGACTGTCATCGGTGTGGTTCCTGCTAGTGCGCCTTCGTTGCCCAGTAACAACGGTCATGTTCTAGACGAGCCTATCAGCACCAACAATGACCCTTCTTCGTCTTCCTCTCCGTCCTCTACAGGCCAAAACACCCCCATCATCACCCCCAGAGCCACTCTACAGCTCGGATCGAGAACCCACTCCTACGATAGACCGTCTGTGCGGATTGGAGGATGGCACGGGTTCACTTTCTGGGGTCTATATGGCACCAAGGTGGACGCCATCGACTACTACACTGCCCAACTCGATTCTCTGGACCAGGAAATCATCAAGGCCCGTCACAAACACTACACCGCTACCAACACGGCGTTTGTGACCATGGACAGCGTGGCATCTGCCCAGATGGTGGCCCAGGCGGTTCTGGACCCTTCTCCGTACCATCTCATTGCCAAGCTGGCTCCCGCTCCTCACGATATCATCTGGAAGAACATATACATGTCGACCATGAAGCGAGAAGTAAGGACTTATGCCGTCACCATTGCCATTGGCTTTCTGACGGTGGCTCTGGTGCCTCCCGTTTTGGGTGTCGCCAAGCTGATGGACACCAAAACCATCTCCAAGTCGTGGCCTGCTCTGGGCCAGCTGCTGAAGGATACGCCCTGGCTGGAGAAGCTGGTGACGGGTATTCTGCCTCCCTATCTGTTCACGATTCTCAACTTTGCGCTGCCGTACTTTTACGTCTATCTGGCGTCGTTGCAGGGCTTCATTTCTCACGGTGATGAGGAGCTCTCGGTCATTTCCAAGAACTTCTTTTACATTTTTGTCAATCTCTTTTTGATTTTCACCGTCGCTGGAGCCGCCATTGACATTTTCCAGTACCTCAAGGACACCACTTCCATTGCCTACAAGCTGGCATCTTCGCTGAAAAAGTGGGCGCTGTTTTACGTCGATCTGATTGTGCTGCAGGGTATTGGAATGTTCCCCTTTCGACTGCTGGAGTTTGGAAACCTGCTTCGGTTTGGATTTGAGAAACCCATCACCCACACTCCCAGAGAATTTAGATCTCTGTACACTCCTCCGGTGTTCAACTTTGGACTCAATCTGCCGCAGCCCATTTTGATTCTCATCATCACGCTGCTGTACTCGGTGTTTGACGTCATGTCCAGCAAAATTCTCGCTGCTGGAACCGCCTACTTTGTGCTGGGATACTTTACGTACAAGTATCTGCTCATGTACGCCATGGTGCATCCTTCGCACTCCACTGGACAGGCCTGGCCCATGATTGTGCGTCGAGTGTGTGTTGGTTTGGTGCTTTTCCACGCCACCATGTCCGGCATTCTGGCTCTTCAGCAGGCCTACTACCTCGCCACTCTGCTGGCTCCTCTTCCCGTGTTTGCCATGCTTCTGTTGTACAACTTTGAGAACAACTACCAGCCTCTGACACAATTCATTGCGCTGCAGGCCATCCGAGACACGGGAGGCAGTGGCATGAGCTTCACGGATCTCGAGGGCCAGCGGTCCATGAGACACATGCGGTCTCAGACGTTGGACGAGGCTCGAGAGCGGTTCCTGACGTACAACAATCCGCATTTGACTGCTCGTCTGGACGGTCCGTGGATTGGTAACGAGGGTGACCAGGTGGTGATTGCCAACCAGGAGGGCACCATAAGACGAAAGGTGCGGTTGGACGAGTTTGACTCTTAGAATGGTGATGGGATGAGTGATGGGTGACGAGTGAAGCGACGGGTTCCTCACGAGGACATTTCGTGGGTGTTTATGTATAGTAACTAACTGGATGAATTGTTGTAGGTGTATGACTTGTAGGTGTATGATTTGTTGTAGGCATGACGATAATGCGAGATTAGGCTGTGCCCACTTTTTTATTTTCCGTTGGGATTTTTTATTTTAGACATGCATATCCCCACTTTATGTGGGGTAGTGAGACACGCTAAAAGCACCCGTCAATATAAAAGTCGGCTGATGGTCATAAGTTGTTCTCTCTGTAGTATTCGCCATGTTCAAAAGCACAACCACCATTGCGACAATTCCTGTTTCGCTGTACCAGGGCCGAACAGGAATGGTCAGTGGAAAACATAGTCGAGTGACTCTGTTTTACATTGGAGACGGTAACCAGGACAATGCCACTTTGTTCTGGTCGTTGAAGCAGGAAATGCTTCAGAAACACCATCTTTTTCTCAACGGTGTGATTGCTCTGGATTTCCAGCAGCTTGGCGACAAAGACCCGTATGTTGTCATTGAGGCTCTGCGGGAACGAGAACATCCGTTGTTGAAAAACAAGACGCTGTTTGTGGGACTGGGTGATGGAAAGGGCTCGGATTTGCTGGTCAAAACGGCCCAGAAACACCCAAAGCTGTTCCAGTGTCTGCTCATTGCTCCAGACTCGGTTTCCAAGACGACCGAAAAGTACCAGCTGCTTTCGTTCATCACCTCGGCGTCCCGAAACGTGTACAAAGTGTACGAAAAGTGGCGCAGAGAGTCCATTACTGTTGTGGATAAAGACGAGCCCGAAGACCAGGAGCGGATTCTGACAAACTGGAGTTTTCTCAATGAGATGAGGAGAAGGTATGGGGTCAAAGCTAGGCTGTAGCCACTATAGCGGTTGACTATCTAGACCGAGGTTTTGCTACAGACCCAGTCTCAGTCTCTGACTCTCGTTCGATACGTTGAGTGGGTCCATGGGCAGTATTATATATTTTATTATACAAGTTACATGAGTCATGAGATTGCAGTGGCGTGATAGACCCGTGTCAATGTTAAGATATCAAGACATTACAGTAATGCGACATTGAAAGAAAATTAAGACATTAATTTGACATTGGCTCTTCTTTGTAGTTTATATATGAAAGCCCTTCCCAGAGGAATACGTAATTGAGAGAAGGTGATAAATCTATCTATTCAGCTTTACAGTGTCGTAAATGATTGGCAGAATATCATATCGGTAAGCAACAAACCATTGTACCAATAGTACTCATTCTTTTTTCTCTCATCTCATACACATCACCTATCCCACATACATCATGTCATGCAGCCTATCGTGCATTATCATGCTGTTGGGTTATATATCTTGCATGATACCAGCCACCTGATACTCATCCTCATATCATCTACTCACCTCCAACATGTCAGGACCCAGAAGATGGACGGCCAATTTCATCCCCGAAATTGAGCCAGAAGACGATGGCTCGTTGGATATGCCCATTATCATATCCGACGATGAACATATTGTGAAGGAGGAGGACCCCATCAACATGGGAATGTTGTATGGCAAGAATTCGATTCACACAAATGTGGCACTAATGACTCCCACAAACCAAGTCACTCCAACTCTTGCTGTGGACCAGGGTGTGGACCAGGGTGCTGACATTCCAGACTACTCGAGTTTCCAGGGGTTTCCGAGTTTTCCGCACTTTGATTATTTCCAGACTTCAGCCCCAGTGGCACTGAATTCAATCAATTACTGGAACAGTCCTACGAGTACTGATGGACTTCCTGTTTCTTTTGAAAGAAGCAACTCCTCCCAAGCTATTGCACCTCCCTCAACTCCTGTTCGAGTTAGTGTGCCTAAAGCAGAAAGACAGCCTTTGGAACAGCTCCAGGCACCTATGGTTTCCCCAGACAGCTCTCTTTCCACTCAGATTGATTCACCATCTAAATCGGTCATTACCAGTGATACCCAAAGTACCAGGGACAAATCAATCAGTACTAATGATACCGATGCCAATGATACCGATGCCAATGATACCGATGCCAATGATACCGATACCAAGGATACCGACACCAATGATACCGACACCAATGATACCGCTACCAATGGTACAGCCACTCTCCTTCCAGACCCCCTGGTGGCTAGAGACCTCCCCCAGTTCACTCGGTTTCCCGGATTTGGCTTGCTGGAAAAAGTTGTGGTCAAAATCGTCAGACAGTTCCTCTCCCATCTCCAGCTGAACAAAGAGCTCGTATCTCTAGTGACAACAGCTAGTCTGGAGAAACTGGACCAACTGTTTCCCAAGTACAGAAGATCACGCAACATGAGATCTCCGCCTTCGGATCCGTGGATTTTGAAGACTTTGAAACTATGCCAGTCGGTGGTAAAAGATCAACCCTCTGGAGAAAACGAAGATGGCAAAAATCTCAACATCATAGTCAGGACTTGCCTTAATGATCTCACCTGGAACGAATTTGCTGACGGAGGGTTTGATTATCTTACTCTGCGAAAAACTCCCTCTACAAAGCATCATTTGGAGGAAGAAGACAAGGTAGATGATCCCCCACCAAAAAGACGTCTTCTAGAGGAAGCTCTGAGACACTTTAAACCTGTTGAGGAGGTGCAGACTGAAGAACTTGCTTCTTCTTCCACTGCAATTGATACCGATATCTTTGATCCTGATACCACCATCACAAACATGGATGCTTCAATGCTGCCCAAGTCTGACGAGTACACTGAAGTCGAAAATGTGTCAGCTGATAGCTCAATGGATATAAAAAGAGTCCTTGATTACTTTTCTCAAGCCGTTGAGGACTGCATTGACACCGAAGACCCCGAAGACCCCGAAGACCCCGAAGACGACTTTATTGATACCTCTTATGATTCCTATTATTCCACTGCAGACTGTGATACCTCCATTGTAAAGGAGCAGACAAGCGACTCTTTGGTTCCTGGAACATGTGATATCACCCATTCAGTTGACTTTATTGATACCTCTCATGATTCCTTCTATTCCACTGCAGACTGTGATACCTCGATTGACGTCGAAAAGGAGCAGACAAGCGACTTTTTTGTTCCTGGAATCACCTATTCAGCCACTGAATCATCTGCTGACACCGTTCTCAACGTCTCTGGAGCATCCAATGCTACTATTCCAGTAACCATTGCTCCTATCGACCTCTCAACGGTCATCTCCAACAAACGTGATACCCGTTCAATCACCCAAGAACCTCTCATCAACACCACCACCAGCGCAATTGTCCAAATCACAGATCTTCTCCAGACCCCTCTTCCCCAAGCGGAAACGGAGAACCTCGACTTCTGGCTGTGTCTACTACCCATTCTAGCTGTCACATACTCTGCCATGTTTTATTAATGCTACAATCACTCACCTTGTTTACTGTAAAATACATCTAATTCATTATTCTAAACTCTCTCTACTGGTTTTTCTTTTCCTCCAGGGCCAGGGGCTCCTGAACATCGTCGTCAATCTCGGTGGCGTGTCGCTGGGCAACATCGCTGGGCTTGTAATCCGAGAAAAAGTGCTTGAGCACCAGCTCAATCACCCAGCACACTCCCAGATCCAGAGCCATGGTGGTGGTGAGCTGCACCTTGAACAGATCGGGCATGGGCACCAGCTGCAGCTGCTCGTTGATCTCGGGCATGAACTCGGTCGAACAGGCAAAGGCAAAGGCGCCAACACCCAGAAGTCCGAGATAAAGGGGTCGGTTCTCCCGAATGCTCTCTCGGAAAGGTCGGCCCTGGTAGTTGACAGCAATGGTGGACAGCTGAGAAGCCAGCTGAAGCAGGTACATGGCTGTGTTGAGAACGGAGGGCTCAAACTTTCGGTCCAGATCGGTCAGGTTCTCTCGAGGCTCAATCTTGTACACCTCGGTTCGAATGTAGATGAGAGCAACAATGTGGACGGCAAACTGGCCGAGAATCGATCCCATAATGTAAATGTTGAAGATTCCGGGCTGGGGTCGCTCTCGAGACAGCTTCTCAATGGGCTTTCCTCGGGAGATGGAAATGAAACAGACGGAAAGCAACAGACCGCAGACGGTGGCCTGCGAATCGGAAGTCTTACAGCCGGCAAAGAACAGAATGGAAAGGGTGTAGGCGGAAATCAGACAGTTCAAAGCAAGAATCTTGTACATCTGGATGGTAGTAACCAGAGCACATCGACCCTGTCGAACAATGTGGGTGACGGCAGAAACGTTGGCGAGCTTGGAAGTGAAGGGGGCAGCAACAGAGGCGTCTCCCAGCTTGAGAGTGGGAGCCTCGTCCATGTCCTCGGAAGACATGCCAACCAGCTTATCAGCAAGAGCAGAGGCCTGGGTGGCAGCGGCAGTGGACTGGGGCTGGCCAGCAACAACGGGCTGAGCAGACAGAATGGCAACCTGGGCCTTGGTCTTCTCATCGAGCTCGACACCTCGAGCCTCCATGGCCTTGAGGTAGTGGACGTTGAGAGGTCCGGGAGGGTACAGGTGAGCAATGGCCATGGGAATAGGAGGATCCTTCTGGCCCCACTTTCGCATCATCTCGCACTGCTTGTTGTAGACGTTCTGAAGGGTCTTGATTCGAGAGGCATCGGCCATCTTCTTCATACCATCAACAGTACCGTTAAGAAGAGCAACACCAACATGGGCCTGCTTGAGAGCACCAACATCGTTGGTTCCATCACCGCACATGAGAGTCATGTAGCCGAGGTCCTTCATGTGAGAAACAAGAGTCTCCTTCTGGGAAGGAGAGACTCGAGCGTAGACCCAGGCATGTCGAATGAGGTCTCCAATGGAAGAGTGGTCAAAAGACAGAGCAGAAAGAGCAGATCCAGTAACACAGACATCGTGAGTACCATCGAGGTACTTGGCATCAAGGGCAACGGAGGGGTCAACGTAGTCAACCTCAACCTCATCAACAGTTCGGAAAGCAAGCTTGCCGTTGAACAGATCCAGAATGTAGGTCTTTCGGCCGGGGTACAGAATTCCAACCTCCTTGGCAACGTGGACACCAGTGAGAGGGTTATCTCCGGTGATCATGACACATCGATGAGAAGACTCGTTGAGCATCTTAATGGTCTCCTTGGCGTCGGGCTTGATGGGACAAGAGAAGACGAGGAAACCGGCAAACACAAGATCGGACTCCACGTGCTCTCGGTCAATGTGAATGAGCTCGTCCTTGGAGAGCTTGACATCCTTGGAAGCAAGAGCAAGAACTCGCTTACCAGCTCGAGTGTAGTGCTTGTAGGTCTCGTCGTATCCCTTGGGGACGGAAACCAGCATCTTCTTGATGGTCTCGGGGGCACCCTTGGTAGCAACGTACATTCGGCCGGAGGAGTGGGAGGCAATGGAAGAGGATCGCTTGAGGGCAGAGGAGAACTGGAATCGTCGTCGAACAGTAACGTTCTCCTTCTTGGAGGGGGCAGTAATGACATCATGAGCTCCAACAGTCCACTGGATGGAAGCCAGGGTGTTCTTCTCCATGGGGTCTCCAACAACCTCTCCCTCGTCAAGAAGGACAAGGGCATGGGCAGCAGCAAGAACGTGGATAGTCTGGTCAGGGATGGCAGCTCCAGAGGCGGCGGTTCGAATGTTCATAAACTCGTCTTCGGATCCAAGACCGGTGATACCCTCGACCAGCAGATCCTCCTCGGTCAGAGTTCCGGTCTTGTCGAAGCAGCAAATGTCCAGTCGGCCAGCAAAGGGGATTCGGAAGGGCTCGGTGCAGTAGATGTAGAACTTGGAAAGAGCAGCCAGAGACGAGTTGACGGCCATGGACAGCTCCATGGGGAGCTCCGGGGGACGACGGAGGTGACAATGAGCACACAGTCGAGCAGCAGCTTGGATCGGTTTCGGTCGATTCGCACTCCCTCGGTCCACACGTAGTACGAGGCGGCAATGGCAAACTGGAGCAGGAAGAGGATGAAAAACAGAGCCTCGGCGTTTCCAACACCAACATGTTCGGTGGCAAAGATCATGACTCGAACCAGAGTTCCCTGGGCAGTCTCGAAACCAGTCTTGGTGACCACAGCCACACATCCGGCATCAGGAGGAGGAGGAATGTCGCTGTGCACGTTGGTCTCGGGAGGAGTGACCTGCAGAGCCTTGGTTCCTCCGGACAGAATGGAGTTCTTGTCCTCGCCCTCCATATCGAGAACGGCAGCAGACTCACGCAGCTGGATGGACTCCTTGAGCAGAGGCGTGGACTCTCCGGACAGCATGGCCTCGTTGACAATACAGGTTCCAGCAATGAGAACCATATCGCAAGCCAGACCAGAGTCTTCACCAGATCGAGTAACAGAAACAATATCACCAGGAAGAAGCTGGTCGCTCTGAATCTCGGACCAGGAGTTGTCTCGGTAGACCTGCACGGGGTAAGGGGCCAGACCCATGCCTCGGAACTCGGTCATGGTTCGCTGTCGCTGCCACACCACGGTGGACTCGAACATGACGAGCATGATGAGGGTGAAGATGGAGTAGTACCACTTTTCGTCGAGACACCAGAGGGCGACGCAGAAGATTTGGAACACAAAGAAAGGAGCCACGGCGTGCTGGTAAAAGAGCTCGGAAAACGTGGGAACAGGAATATCAAACTTGTTGGGGCCGTAGACCCGGTACGCAAGCTCGAGATCGTCAGAGCGAACAGGCTTGGGGGTCTGGAACTCGCCAACAGTCACATTCTCGTCGTCAATGGCAAAATGGGGAGGAGCAAACGACTTGGTCTCTTCGTTCCAGATGTACCGTCGTTTCTGGAACACAAACGAAATCTCGGTGGAGGAGTCCGAATCGTAGACCTTTCGGACAATGGGGACTACAGCAGCTGCGCCACAGTTGGGGGCAGGAAGCAGCTTAATCAAGTCAGCGTCCTTAATGTCAGAAACGACCCGCGACTCAACAGCACTCTTAAAGTTAACGTTCCAATGAGTTCCCAGCCACGTCAGAGAGTGGACAGTCATGATGGAGCCCAGAAACAAAAAGGTCCATTCCTGGCCGGTGATCCACGTGTCGTACTTGAGCACATAGGCGTAGGTGAAAATGGGGTACAGAATCACAAAGGGCCAGATGTACAGTTTCACCAGAGAGGGTAACTCCCGGTGAAGACTGGCACTGGCAATAGAAGGTGACGCAACCAGTGTCCTGGGTTAGTGGCTGGAGGAGGGCACAACGACATGGTTGTGATGGGGAAAAGGTGGCGGTTTTGCCCGTGACATGGCTGGAGTCATGTGGTCCAATTCAGCCAGCTCAGCGCTTCTTTTGCGCACAAAAAATCCCACAAATAGCAGCAATACTCACATCGTAAATGGTGATGATGAAAAGAAGGTGGTGAGCTGGACAGAGTTAAAGTAAATGTGAGTTGACAGAATTAGAGTTTTGACTAAGCAGTGGAGGTGGAGTAAGGAGGGTGAAGGGGTGTGAATATTGTAGATTTGAGTAGATATTCGGAGTCAGAGAGGTGGGGCGAGTTGATTGGCGTTTTCAGATTTCGAAAATAGGGTGTTTTCGCAAAGTTGACTGTTTTATAGATTATGGCATATTGAAGTGAGAATCAGACAAGGGTAAGATTATGGAGATTAGAGAAGACAATTATGGCATCAGGATGATTAATTGGAAGGGGGTAGCCATAGTGGTTTAGTTGTATGTTTGCTGACGGCAGGGTGTAGAAGTGGGAGTTTAGTTGTATGTTTTCTGATGAGTTTGGGGGTAGAGAGTGTCATGGAAGAAGTCTACACAAAGTAGTTTCAATATCACTATAATATTACAACAGGAAGGATTGGGAGATCACTACGACTCTATTGATACCAAAAACATTCATATTCCACACAGTTTATACCGTTATATGACCATATCTCTGAATCTGTTCAAATCTAACTATGCCAAAAATGAAGATACAAGGATTTTAATAGCAGAATTCGCATTGCCCCGTCTTAGTATATGATCAGAAAAGCTTGTTTAGTCTAAATAACGCCGTTTCTACCACATCACTAATCTTGATGCCGTACAGTCTAACATCAATGTTCTGGAATCTTCCACTGTTCCAAAACCACAACCACTTATCCGATTGAGTCCGGAAAAGTTCCAAACTGTTTATTTTTCTACCGCGAATCAATTTCCGGCCCCAAAACGACCATTTTTCGCCTCCCGAAACCCCAAACTGCTGACGTGTCCTGAAGTGCGATTTCGCTTGCAGATAACGTGCCGTGCCGAACTAGCCTGCATGATTTCTGCGAGAAATACGATTTTAGCGAGATGATCGGGAGGCGAATTTTTGAGGATGAGAGGACAGGTTATGAGTGGTGGGTTGTGGCGGGTGGTAGGAAGGAGAACAGGTTATGAGAAATTGATGACTAAGAGGTTTAAGGTGGCTTAGTAGTGTGCAGAGTTGAGGGTGTGGGAGTGTCTAACTACTACTAAAGAGTGTCTTAAGTGCTACTAAGTAAGGACTTTTTACACAAACGGAAATATAAGGGGTACCATCAGATTCGTCTTCTTAAGGTGAATCCAATGGTACCGTATTTGACCTTCTTATCTTTCTTCTGAGTTATTTTATATGTCCAAAAGTCTCAATGTTGGAGTAGATAACCACGAACAGCTGCTGATACATTTACACCAAACTTGATTACAATAAAACTGACACCAATCAAATCATCGAGTTGCACAGATTCAACTTATACCAATTATATGGTATTTTTTTTACCTCTTTCGTCTTTTTATACGCCTACATGTTGAATTCAAATATACATAATATTAGAGCATAGACATGTTGTATTTACAATGTCAGCTATAAAAATGATACTATTCTAGTGCTCTGCCTCTGGTTATTCCAACGGTACCAGTTTTATATCAGCACAGGCTTTTTGCGCTCGAATATGGCATTCAAGTCTGATATTTCAATGTATATATACTTGTACAAACAGTTTTTTACATACAACTCCAGACAACATCTCCTCCCTAATATTTCTAACAATAAACCCGATACTATTCTTCTCACATCATCTCTGTAATTCTTACGGTACTATTCACTTGACTATTCCATATCATGACTTCTAATACTGTATACAGTATACACCTATTGTTTCTTAGAAGACTCCATACTGTAACAGCACTTCAACCTTAGAAATACATAATAAAACTTGTACCACTGTATTCCTCCTGTTCTTCCAATTCTAACCGTACTTTTACTTTGTCTCTACGAATATTTTCTTTCTTAATACATCCCTATATTCACATTAGTCATAGAACGTTGATTCCTGCCTGGTTATATAGACTGATTAAAAATATATTATGCAACCACAACAACAGCTCCTAGTTTCTCATTGGAATAAATTAGAGATACTCATACAAATATTTATCTTTACGTCATTATATCCCCATACCTATCCCCTAAGTCAGTATACACTTATCCCCATAAGTCATACATCTAAACATCTGGCTATCTTTATACCTGGTCCTCAACAACTGTTCTATCCTTCAGAGTACCAACCACATATATCTCTCCCTACACCACCATACCACCTCCTGCTTCAAATATAAATGTATAAAATTAAATAGAATAAATCTCTCCATCGTCGGTCATCATGATCTTACCATCATCATTCAGTCTCTGCAACACAGCATATCCTTCCTGCTCGGCAAACTTGTCTTCTTCGGGAATACCGCGGTTGATGGCCTCCAAAACGGCGTCTCGGTGCATGGACCCTCCGTTTTCAAAGTCCTTGGAAGCCCGCAGAACGTTGGAGAACTCGCGGGTGAAAAAGTCGAGTCGAGAAGACGACATTCCCTGACGTGCTCGAGGCTGCGAGCTGAGAACAGCGTCCTGCATGTCAATCTCAGACACGAGCTGAGACGAAGGAACCACAAAGTCTGACATTTCGTCAAACGTGGAATCGGCTCGCAAAGCTGCCAAAGACCGCTGACGAGCTGTAGAAGCCTGAGAATGGTACACGTTGTTGTCTCCATCGTCATCAGACAACTCCAGCTGCTCCAGATCCTCCTCAACGTCGCTGACCTCCTGATCAGCTTCAGGTTCAGCAGTTCGTCTTCTTCGCTTAATTCGAGACTCGACAGGAACGTCTTTGAAAAGAGCGTATCGAAGCACATCTCGTGCAACTTCAGCGTCTTCAAGTTCGACACGTGACGACAATCGAATCTTGGCATGAGCAGTCGACAGACGAATCAGAGTCTCGAGAGTACGAGCAGTGATGGGAGCTGTTCGCTGAGAAGTGTCGTCGTTACGAAGAGAAGTGTACGTGTCAACAATGAGGTTGGAGGCGTCACGTGACAACACGGGACTGACACGTGACTTGGCGTATTGCACGTACTTTTTCACAAAACCCACAGAAAGCACATGTTCTTCCACGTCCCACATGGGATCGTCATTTGCGTCCTTGACTGGTTCTCCAACTGCCAAAACCTGAGGAGGCTGGTCACGTGTCACGGCTCCGATTTCCGTACCGGGTTTCACGTATCTGTGCATTTTAATCACGTGGTCTGCGATTCGTCTGTCTTTTTCGTCGTTGGTTTCGTCAGTCACGATAAAGAGCAGATCGAAACGCGACAGAAGCGAGTCTGGAAGCGCAATATTTTTGTGCGGAGGCTTGGTCACGTCGTACTGGCCAAAGACGGGATTGGCAGCAGCAATAACGGAGCATCTGGCGTTCAGAGTGGTGTGAATACCTGCTTTGGCAATAGTGACTGTTTGCTGCTCCATAACTTCGTGAATAGCTACTCGATCAGTATCGCTCATTTTGTCAAACTCGTCGATACAAACGACTCCTCTGTCAGCCAGAACCATAGCTCCAGCTTCCAGACGTCTTTCTCCGGTTTCTGAGTCCATAGTGACTGCAGCTGTGAGACCGACACCTGAAGAACCTCGTCCAGTAGTAGCAATGGCCAAATTAGCCGAATTGAGCACAAAACGAAGCATTTGCGACTTGGCAGTAGACGGATCGCCTACCATGAGAATATTGATGTCTCCTCGGATATGAGTTCCGTTTTCCAGGTTCTTTTCAGCTCCTCCAAGAAGCATAAGCAAAACAGCCTGTTTGATGTACTCAAAGCCAAAAATAGAAGGGGCCAAAGACCGACTCAGAATGTCAAAAGCGTCGTCTCTTTTGCTAATCAGGTTGATCTGACGCACCTCTTCGTCGGAAACACCCTCAACAACGTGACTTTTGGCGTTCAAAACAACCACATTGTTTCCCAGCACGTACGCTCTGAATCGTGAGCTTCCATTGCCTCCTCCATGGGTTCTGTAAACACCGATAATCTGAATTCTGTCACCGGGTTTCACCTTGTCGGCAAGATCGTCGTCGAGAACAATCTCCAGAGAGGTGGGAAGTTGGCCAGCAGGCGCTTTTTCGGGCATTTCTTGAATACTAATCGTCTGATGATCCATATAAGTGCACATACCGTACTCGGTAATAAGCGGATTTCCATCAGCATCAGCCGTAGGATAAACAGCAGCCTGGGTAACGGTTCCCTCGCCCATAGTCTGGTCTTTGTACGTTTTGGACTCGGTTTGGCCTGTTGCTGGGCAATAATGAACCGATCGCAAAACCTTGGGTCGAACCAGAGAAGTACGAACAACAATACCCTCAACTCCAACCAATTGGCCCAAAAGCTTGGCATCAATCGTCCGAGGGTTTCGCATGTGCATTCCCAAAGAACCAATGAGGCCAATGTAGAAATGTTCATGTTCTGGAAAAACGTGACGAGCATCTCGAACTCCATGCACCAACTGCTTCAAAGCGTGGTCCATAGCCTCCAAATAAGGAGTCGGATGGTCCATCAAACCCTGCCAAAAAGCCCGGTCAAAGTCCCGAATCTCGTCCAGCGAAACACAGTACCGTTTTTCGCCCCGGTTGAGCATCTGCAGAATGTTTTCTCGATGAGAAAGAGTCGGAGAGTCCAGCAACTCCAAAAAAAGATTGGACCGGTCCTGAAAAAGCGAGTCTTCGAGATCCATGGCGAATTAAAGGTGTGTAAATGACGAGCGCAAAGAGGGGAGCGCAGCAAAAGTGGTCTCGAGAAAATCGGAGCAAAACTCGCAAAGTTGAATGTGTAGTTGTGGACGGAAAATGGGTGCAAAAGTTGTCAACAGAAAGACAAAGTTTACCTGGACGCGACAACGCGATTTCAATTAGCAATGCCAGATTGGGACGACGTGTGGAGGTAGGGTAAGTGGGAGGGGGAGTGTAAATGGGTGAATATTGGTCGGATTTTGACGGGGAAAGGGGTAATACGGCAGTAAGGGGTATATCTGTCTAGTTTCGATATCGGTCACGTGATAACTACCACCAATCACGTTTTATTTCAGACTCCAGAAATACCCCTTTCTTACAGCCAAAAGCTTAAACCTTAATCCACCTATCCCGTTTAGGAAAAGAGAGTGGTTCAAGGAGGCCACATCCACAGGTGGAGGAGGTGGAGGAGGTTAGGGAGGTGTAAAAGTGGTGATATTCACGTGACTTGTGGTTTTGAGACGGTCACGTGACTTGTTTTGCAGGTAGGTGGTTTCTCTAGCAACGTCTCAATACAGCATACTGCACAGGGTCCTACCACTGTATACAGTCTAGGAGTGGAGTAAACAGATGCTGTAGGAGGGTCATGTGGGGAGGAAGTCACGCGTGTGGAAATCACGTGAATATACAGATGTCACGTGACCTGAATGATAGCTACAATATTTTGAGCGTCTACAAGTTTTGGTCTACTCTGTAAGTTGAGCTCTGCTTATATAGGCTACAGTAAGTTTTGTTTGCGATTTTGGATCAATGTGGGAAGACTTGGAAACGTCCAGAAGTCATACTGTAATTTCAGGTCTGAATCTGTTACAAGTAGTAGTGGCATGGACTAGTATTTGTTGAGCTATGAGAGAAGGATGTGTAATAAAATGAGTCTCATTGAGATGATATTCGTCGAGCAACACTTGATTATTTGTCAACTCGTGATGTTTAGAGAGAACGACGCAGTAATTAACTCTCCTGATGTATTCTGGATCAGCTGGGGTTCGTGAACTGTGTTGAACATGGTCTATCAGTGAACATACTGTACAAGTACCAGCTTTCTCGTCTCTTTAAAGACATCCTCTATTATGCCAGTGTCTCTATACTTGGGGGATAACTACCATTCACAGTGTAGAAACACCTTATATAGTTGAGCTAGCCCTGGTGTTCTTCTCCAGAGTTCTTTTGGTCATATTAGGATAAGTCTGATACCAGCAGAGCTTGTCAAGTCAACGATAACCTGAGATACCTGATCATTAGAGTCACTCATCATCTCTGGTCGTTTTCTAGCGTCTCGCTTGACTCAATCTGACACTTTTTATTAGTTGGTTCTCCTGGGACAATGTCATCAGTTATTCACTCCGTTATATGTCTGAGACTATCGAGTGAAGCAGAAGGATAATCGTTCCAGTCAGGAGAATGTATTGTCAGCATTTTTTGAGAGGAAGTGTGACTGTCCAGCAGGTGACTCGAATCTGTTTATCTGAGACTGTCTCACGGCACGGATATGGATCAGCTCATGACTGTCTTAGTCGTCAACTCATACATCAGGATTAAGGCAGGGCAGTACAAGTACTTTTGACAGCGAAAAAGAACACTCTAGTCTTCTGTTGATCTGAATCAGACGTGGGTTATCATTGTCAGAAGACTTTTTTAGCTGAGATGTCTCCTAGAACAAAAAGACACCACTTTTTCGCCATCTTGAAATGAAGTCAGAAGAGATACTTTTACCATCTGAGGTGACGACTTTTACAACAGGCTTCAATGTGTGGCATTACAGTATTCAAGGCTATTTGATATAGAAGTACAGTCGTCTAGAATTTACTACAATTACTGGTTGTATTAGTCAGGGGGTCAGTCGAGTTTGTTAGATTAGTCAGGGCCATTTTCTACTGATTTCTTACTCATCCATTTTCCACATTTACTCCCCAGATCACACACCTCCTTACCCAGAATGTCTCCTCTCGGTTCTATATTTACTATACTTTGTTTCACCTGGTCACGCGACACTGCACGCGACCATGTACAGACAGGCAGTACAGAACAAGAGATACAAAAAAAACTAGAGACACAAACTCAACCCGAAATGTCATATTGTTCATTGAATTGTTACTCCAGCAACGTCACTAAGGTGATTCCAAATTGGTCGAAAATACCAGCCTCTTTTTGTCCACTTTTCCCTCTACCAGCCTGACGTAATCTCGCGTGCATACCACTCTACATCTCTGGAACAGGTACAAAACAGTAATAACAAGCGAGACATGTAGCCGAAGACTTTTATACACTGCAGGAGGCACTGTACGATTGGTACGAGGTGGAGGGTATGCTACAGTAAAACGTTTTATATGGTAAAGTAGAATTGAAGGAAACATTTACAACTGTTAAAACACCAATATCAAGTCTGAAAAGAAGCTGAATCTACCACAAACAAACTAAAGCTGTCCCAATTATGTTTCTTCCTCTTCCAAACCTTTCTTTCTCTATATGCCGTCGTCCCTCTCACCTCATCTTACAGCCTCTACACTTGTAGACTCTCCAACAGATTATTATTTCGTCTGGAAAGCTGTAGAGATAAGGAAAGGGTGGTGATGAGTCAGAGAATGGATTTGTGTTCTTTTGAGGCTGTTTCTAGCAGTTTTAATACCTCTACACTTCTCTCAAGACTGTCTTAAAGTGTGTCTAAGCTCAACATTCTTAAACACACATTCTTACTTACTCATCCCACTCTAAACATAGAACTTCTTACTATCTTACTAAACACTACTCCCTCATACCCACTCTCCAGCCTCAATAATACATCAATTTTTTTCAATTTTCTCTTCTCTTCCCTACAATAATACATCTATGCAAAAAGCAAGTCTCAAGATCCCGACCATCCAGGAACCAGCTGACCAGTCTCAAACCTCGATCTTGTTTCTATCGCAATGTCTCACACAGACTGCCATACGACCCGATCCAAGTAAACTCAACTAATCCAAGAGCCTTGGTTTTACTCCTCCTCATCGGCTCCCCCTACCCATTCGCACCCAGCCCTAACCCAGTTCCCCTCCGACCTTATTTTGCGTTTCCCACACCTTATTTTCAAACCTTAACCGTCGGACATTTTAATTTCCCCTCCCCCGGGCGTCGGATTATTTAAACTTGGCACGAAATAATATGCAAAGACGCACAGAACTACAGGGGTACGGTATGTACAGAGTCACGTGAGCCGTCACGTGAACCAGATTTGCTCCACACTCCTCTTTTCTGCTTCTGTTTCAATCCCCTCACGTTACATGCCGTATCTGAGAATGTTACATAACTGGGTCTTTGTGTGGTTTTACAACTTGCCTTGACTGGTTTTTACAATTATCTATTAATCTGAAATTCCCTATATTGCATCTTACAAGCGCTATAAAAAAAAAAATTCCCACAACAGTCGAAAAAAAACGAAAAAGAGATAACAAAAAAAGCAATAGAAAGAGGCGTTCAGGACACACTTAACTGGTCCATTCCTAGAACTCCACGTCGTCTGTCTACGTCACAATCTATGGTGTAGCAGTGCTAACTTCTGTTTTAGGACAATAAGTTTATTCTTGTTTTCTCTCTATTCCACATTTGTTTTCTTATAAATACAATTTATCCATCTGCGGCGCTGGTCTAAAGCGGTCGTACAAGAGTATATATGTGCGGGATTACGTTTGTGTCTCTAGGTACCATTTCCGTCTTTATTCTCCTCTTTATTTCCGTGTCTATTTGTGCAAATATCTGCGTTTGTTTCGCATGCAATTTCAAGGTGCCTCATTGCCCGCCCGAAAAAGCATTGCATATTCCACACCGAAAAAGAGCACAAAAAAAGAGGGGAAAGGGGTGGCCACAGACTGGGGTAATTTCAAGAGATCGGGGCGTTTTGGGGGCTGGAAAATGTGGGAAAAATCGGGAAAAAATGGAAAATAGGGGGAAATTTTGGGAATTAAAAAACTCGATTTGTGCTGGTTTAGGGCTCCTATTTGCGTCATTTCCAACACCCAAATTCGCTGTTATTCATCTTCAAATCGCTCGTATCTCGATCCCGCATCCGGAAGTTGCTGAGTTGACTTGCCTGAGACTCTTCTCTCATTGCTGCAAGTAACGTTTAAGGTTAGGCTTTTGGAGTAACTGCACATCACGCAGGGCTTTTACCCCATGTCCAGGGAGATATAATATGTGTTGTTGGGTAGGTGGAGTTGAGCTGGTGTATTTTTATTGTGCCTGACAACGCTGCCATCTTGCTTCTGTCTAAAACCCCCCTTTTTTCGTTTCTGTCTACCCTTTAAAGCTGTGTTGTGGAGCCCATTTTGTGCTTCCCCACATTATCATGCAGTTGTGTGGGGAAGTGGGCGAGCTAAAATCTGGAGCAAAGCTTACTGCTTGCATCCGTGCAGAAACAAGGAGATGGACAAACAATGGAGCCCCCACAAAAGCAACAAAACGCAAAAGGAACGGCAAAAGACAAAACACAGACTTCTCCCACAGGGAGACTATATTAACAAGAGGGTGTCGCCTAGAGTCAGGTGATGTGCTAGTGCAAATATACGAGGCTCGACGAGAATTGTTTTTTCTACACTCTCAATTCTCTCACCAGCTGATATTACCAAACGATACAACAGTCCTTCAGTCGTACACAGACACAAACAGGAACTTACAAGAACTGAACGCTCACGAACACAAACACACAGGACACAAACACCTCCTCGTTCACGACAGCAATTTACAACACCAACAGTGCAAACAACACGTCACAACATTCGACACACCACGGTTTGAACACGACTAGGACAGGAACACAAACCAGTTGATACAACCCAGAAACCACCGCATAATTTTGTCAATCGTTTCTCTTCATACCCATCACATCTGTGAGTACACACGGACACCGACACGGTCATAACCACAACCACAAACGTAAACGATACCACGTTGGCGTTAGTGCCATAAGCGCCATCTCAGCGCCTTACACGCCTCTTCCCCCTAAGTGCCACTAACACAGAGTCTAGAACGCCGCTAGCCTGCTTCTTAAACACACTACCTCTCCATTCATCACACTCCCTTCCACAGACCCAACCCACCACTCCCCCAAGATGATGGCCTACACAGAAGTCAAGTCGGAACTACCCATATACGGAGGCCACCCGCAACCGCCCACAAGCCCAATGTTCGACACGGTGGAAGACTGCTGTCTGCTACGCTTCTCGCGACTGTGCCAAACCACGCCGCAGGCCCTCGACTTTTTGTGTCAAAATTTTCCCCATCGAGAACGCCACGAGTGGGACCTGAGACTGCAGCAGCTGGGCTCGTACAACATAGGTCTCGCGCGAGCATACGAGGACTGGAGCATTTCCGACTACCATCACGTGTTCGCGCAACGGCACCCCCACATTTACCAGTCGAAATTGATGCCCATGCAGGCCAGCCCCAAACGGGTCACTCCGCCGCCAAGCCCGCTCACCTATATGCATGCGCAGTTACAGCCGTCCGCGCAGATGCAGCATTCCCCGCACCATGCACCCCTTCTACCGGTGGCACATCTCCCAAGCAAACAGCATCTGCGGCGGTTTGCATGCAACCAGTGCACGCGGACATTTTACAGAAAGGAGCATTTGCAACGGCATATCCTGAGCCACACCAAGGAAAAGCCCCACAGATGCGACGAGTGCAGCAGCGCCTTTTCGAGGAAAGATCTGTTGCAGAGGCATAAGCGGTCATTGCATCAGTATCATAGCTAACCCGGGGGAGCCATCTTGGTCTTCTGGTCACACACAAACACAAACACTACACAACCCACCCACACAATTGCACAAGGATAATGCTAACGAGTAATGAGCAATGTATTGAGTAATATATTTTTGAGTTAAGTCTTCGGAGCGATGGCTCGCGTGGAGGTGAGACTTTGTGTTTCATTCATGACGTCACGTCCACTGCGTGCATAGATGTCTGAGGTTGTCATTTATGTCATGTCTTACACTGTAATACCGCCGACGTTTACTTTTTTGCAATTCCCAACCAATAAATACATATATACTACAAGATCCTATTTAGCCCGTGATTTGGGCGAGGTGCTCTTCGTTGAGCCCGGCGCCAAAGTCGAAAATGACGGGAGAGCAGCCCAGAGAGGTGGACACAATCTTGCGCCGGTCAGCCTTGGCCGTGATCAGCGAGCCCGAGTGGTAGCCCGTCAGACTGGTCAGCAGCCGGCCCTCAATTGTCCAGATCTTGATGGACAGGTCGTACGACGACGAAATGATGTAGTCGTCGTAGACGTTGATGCTTCGGACGAGCTTGCTGTGGCCCTCCAGCACCTTGGACGTGCCACTGTCCTTGTCCCACACCCGGATGGTGTTGTCGCTGCTGCCAGACACAATGAGTCTGTCGTTGGCCTCGATGCATGCAGCTCCTCGCGTGTGGCCTCGGTAGTCCCGGACACATTTTCCGGTGGCCAGGGACCATTTTTTGATGAGCGCGTCGCCTCCCGCGCTGTAGATGTAGTCTCCAAACACCTGGATGTTGTTGACAGGTCCGTTGTGGCCCGACAGCCGGTACTTGAGCGTGTAGTCGGACCGATTAGTGACGCAGATGGTGCCGTCCTTGGAGCACGAGAAAATGTACTCTGGCGAGAGACAGACGGAGAGCACTCGCGACGTGTGTGTCATGACGCGTCTGATGGGCAGCATGGTCACCATATCCCAGATGATGATGGAGTAGTCCGACGAGCCCGAGACCATGATTTTTTTGTCAAACTGGAGACACAGGACGGATGCTTCGTGTCCTGCCAGCACCCGTTCACAGACATAAGTAGATGCGTTCCAAACTCGGATAGTCTTATCTCTTGAGCCAGTGACAATCTTGTCGTTATCAAACTGGCAGCAGTAGACTGAGTCCTGGTGGCCGACCAGCGTGTGTGTCTGCGCGTGCTGTGTTGTTCCCCACTGTTGCGCCAGGAGATGGCGTGTTCTATAGAGGTGTTTCCAGCACGTGTGGGGCTCCATGACGGCGCTCCAGCCGTTCTGGTGGAACATTTGGCGCCACAGCGGGTCGCTGTTGATGGCGCGGTTCCAGTCGCTGGACACCAGCGCGCAGCTGTCGAGGTCCAGGGGGTCCAGCAATGCAAAAATGGAAAAGGAGATTTCCGTCGGCAGAATCGCCACAAAGTCGGTGCCTTGGGGCACGTCGTCGATGAAGGCGATTCCGGACTCGGTTTCTCCAATGACTCTTTGTGGCGAGTAGAAGAGCTTGGACGAGAGTGTGCGTCTGTGTTCGCTTTCTGTCCACGAGAACCGAGACAACGCCGACGATGTGATGGACGGCGACGTGGGCACCCGTTTGGGGGTTTTTGTGGTCGGAGCGGTAGCTGGCGTAGAGGCCACGTCATCTCTATCTCGTTTTTTGACCGTGGGCGCACTGCTGGACGACGAGGAAGACGCCCCCCAGCCACTCGCGACACTGCCGTTGATGTTGACAAAGCCGTTGCGGAAACCGTCCCGAGCGTCGGACGAGAAGGACGGCAGGCGGCTCATGAGTCTGCTGAGCCGCTGTCGCGCGTTTTTGAATCTGCTGGAAGACGAAAAAGTCGACGAAGACGAAGATGCGACACCGGGGATGTCACCGACGTCAGTTTCGTGGGACGTGGGTCTAATAACAGGCGAGTTGTTGGCTGACGACCGTGGCGTTGTCGCCGAGCTGGGACTCGCGGCTCCAGGCGTACTATATTCCATTTTTTGAGGCTGAAAAGTGCGTTGTGTAAAGTGAGGTGTAGAGTGGAGGGTCTTTTTTCGCTACTTAAGCAGCCCCAAAGTGTGGATACAGTTATCAGGGCAGAAAAGAGGAGTTGGGAAAGCTTAAATAGACGAACGTATAGGTGAGTTGAGTGGTGGGAAAAGAAGCGAAAAGATGGGAAACAGTAGAAAATGATGGAGAAGTGGTTAGAGACGATCAGAGACATTATTCCCTACTTTCCCTCTAATTTTTGGCCTTTTTCAGCCATTTTTCCTCTCTATTTTTCCTGTATATTTTCCTTCCATTTCCTCCCACTTCCTCCCACTTCCACTCTACAGCCACACTTTTATGCCTCTTCGTATTAGTAGGCCTAACTACAACCAGCCCCTGAGAAAGATAGAGGCCATAACAAGACCAGTCAGATTGGGGAAATTGCGTAATATTGTGTTATATTATAAGTCACGTGACTCGTCAGCTGACGCCGTGCTATTTTTAGCCCCAAAATACCGCCCCAACCAGCTACTACTTGTTCTCTGCATCTCTATCTGCTCTTGTCTGCCCAGCCTCAAACTAGGTTTGTCATGCAAGTCCAAGCACGTGTCTAGACAAGAAGGAGATAGTGAAAGGCAGTAGGAGACCAGAAGAGACAATATGGGGCATCAAAAAGTAGCAAAGACAAAAGAGACCGTAAGACAGATGTTCCTGGAAAGCTCTGTCAGATAAGGCATGTATGATATGTCATGTCTCATGTTGAAGATAAGCTTGTAGGAAGAGAGGAAGGTGTAGACTGGTCAGGAGGAAGATATCGTATGTTTCTGTCACAACAATAAGTCAGAACATGGACTGATTATGAGGAAGATATGGTTGTGTTCGTGATGGAGTATTTGCTTCTTTCATGACTTTATTGGAGTTCAGGATACTACCATAGCCTGACCAAAGTAGCAGAGAGTCAATAGAAAGTAGACTCCACTGGAAAGTCAACAGACCCCAAGTAAAGTAGTGTACTCACAAATTCAGCCAACAACCTCCCAAGTAAAGTAGCAGCTCCTCCAGTAAAGCTAACAAATCACAACCTCCAGTCATAGACCTGATTCTCCAATAGTACCAACGTCAGAAACTCCTCAACCGTTCCAAACTCGCAAGCTCGTTTGGCTCGTTGGTTAGAACGCCAACACATCCTCCTTCTTCTCCTCCTCCTCCTCCACAGGAATACTCCACTCGTCAATCTCAAACGTCCTCTTGGTCACTCGGAAAGCGTACTCGCTCTGAGCTACCAACATATGGCCTCTATCTGACAAACAGGGCAGCTTAGAAACGTTCACCAGTCCCTGGAACTCTCTCTCCTGTACCTTGACGTCAAAGGGAAAAAAGTCAAGCACACAGTCTGACAGAATCTCCATCCATCGAGTCAAAGGAGACGATTTGGGGTACAAAACCAGCGGCAGAGACACGATAATCACCAGATGACGCTTGAATTCGCGCGTCAGAGCTCGTAGCTGTGTAAATAGACCAATCACGTACTCGGAATCGGCCATTTGTTTATCGTAGATGGCCGGATGCAGAAAAGTGGGAATGCAGACTCTTAGAATCGAGTTATTTGACGCAGCAGAAGACGCCAGCTTTCTGATTTCAGACACAATCGACCTGTCTGGTTTCAAATACACAATCTTCGAAACCTCAGCTCCTCCTAGACGCTTGGTAAGATCAAAAGTAGCAGTGTTGTTTTCAGCTAGCTGCTCTTTGCGCTCAACCTCATTGTTGTAGCCGTATCTCCACGCAATCTTCATGGCTCCAGAACCAGCAGCAGAACTAGGGTCTCGAGAACGACTCTTCTTGTCACTTTGACCAGGTAATTGTCTTCCCCAAGCATCATTAGCACCCACTACAGCCACTTCTGAGCCGCCATTTCCACGGTCAATGCATCCCTGAGCCGCAAACATGCGTATCAGAATACTTGCGTAATCTGTAGTCGATTCCTCCTCCAGGAGAGTCAGAGTACCTGTAGGAATACCGTTATGACCGACCAACTTGTCGAAATCAAAACATCCAGACGAAATGGTGGGTGTATTCGATTGCAGAAGCGACGGTTTAGTGTTGGGAACAACTTTTGCAGCGATTGGAGTGCTAGAAACGTCTCTAGAAGGACCTGTCTGAGTTCTGGGAACTCGTCCAGGAACAGCTGTAGAAGCCGCTCCAGGGCCTCTCAGAGACTGCGGGTTGCCGGGGTTACCCTGGTTTCGGTCGACCGCCACGCGATTGGGCACCGCCACGTTTTTCTTTTGAAAAGACATGCTTTGGGGGAGTTTTTTGGAGAAGTTGGATGTTGGTGATGAGTTTGAAAGTGACAAAAAAAAGGTGCATAAAATGTACACTTGTATGCATGTCAGAAGTTAAAGTGAGGGTGGAGGGGGGATATGGAGAGGAGTGATAGAGGAGTGAGATTATGTTGGTTGAGAAGAAGGCCAATTGAAAGAGTGTCTCTGGTGGCATTTATTGAATCCCGGTTTTTTTGGG
This sequence comes from Yarrowia sp. E02, assembly GCA_017639365.1. Taxonomy (NCBI): domain Eukaryota; kingdom Fungi; phylum Ascomycota; class Dipodascomycetes; order Dipodascales; genus Yarrowia; species Yarrowia sp. E02. The sequence goes on along the minus strand of JAAQQX010000003.1, from coordinate 1,053,784 downwards.
AATATTTTCGTTTTTTTCTCGTTTTTTTCTCGTTTTTTTCTTCTTTTTTGACCAACTTAGATCGGTCGAAGGAGATACGGATATTCTGGGTCTGGTAACACTCTCAGAGGAATATGGACTGTACCATTCGATTCGTCTCGTTTGGGAGATTCGATTGATGTGGTTTTTGTATGTAGTTTGGTTTTTTACGTGAAATAGGGACACCTGAGACTGCATGAGGTCTATGTCTGAAGAATACCATACAACCTAGAGAAATATACCTATCGTACAAATACATACAAATACGTACAATCCAATCAGTGGTATACTTGATATACGGCAAAGTTTCAGTTTATAATCGTCTGTGATCATATAGTTCTCTCACATATGTTCTATGATCTACTGTACTTACAGGCTGTACATCAGAATACTCTAACAGCTCAATCTATGCCCTTGATATAGCTCAAGTGACCTAAATATCACCAGAAGTACCCATATCATCGAACCATATTCACATCATCATAACATCTAGTCTATATACATTCTACTTCTGGTTGGCCAGCTTTGTGGACAGCTCTTCTTCCAAAGAAGACACTGTGTCTGTGTTAGCAACAAAAACTGACTCACTCATAATCTCTGATACTCACTGGCATAGGATCTTCGTCGCTCGTCGGTCTCCAGCCGCCACCAGATGAAATGCATGGTTGTGTAGATGGCCGAGGCGAGGAAAAAGGTCGATGTGAGCGGTTTGGAAAACTGGCTGACGGTCGGTTTTTCCGTCGAGTAATTTCGGCGGGTGAAAATGTGTCGATTCAGGCCAAGAACCCGTTGAACGCCGGGTCGGATCATGTTGTGTAAGAGTGTTGGATGAGTGGATGGGATTTTGACTACATGGATTTCGTGATGGAGGTTGAACTTTATTTGGGTTATTTGGGAATAATGAAAAGTTGGACAAAAGATGTGTAGAGTGGGTAATATGGGAGATATTGAGGTTTTGAGAGTGGCAATGGATCCCCCAGGAGCTTGTGGTTCTGTTGCCGAAATTTTGGAAGAAAATACGACTTTTCCGTCATTTTGAATACACCTCATTTTTTTCACTATTGATTCGATTTACCCTTATTATTCTACTTGGTTTCAGGTTGAAACTTTTTGGGGAGTATACAACGGAGCTGGTGGGCATCTAGGAGGGTTAAAAAGACGATGGAATGACAACAGATGCATTCGAGAGCTGTTTAGAACTCTTAAATTTCAAAAACCGACATTTTTGGTCGAGTTAATGACTATCCACAGACTTCAATGTTAACTTGAAGATTAGATTTACGATATTTAGAAAAAAATATCAAAGAAAAAATACTTGGACACTTGCAAAAAAAAAAAAAAAAAAAAAAAAAAAAAAAGACACCATCAAAAAGATACCATAAAGATACCATCATAAAGACACCAACATCTACGCGATACCACCTACACTCCCTAACACACAATTTACTCTAACTAATCAGACCCTCCCCTCCTCTTAATCTTGAAACCCTTGTACATGCCATCAGTGAGCAACCACCATCCTGAACCAATCAGAACGAGACAAACAACAGCAGTGATAATTCCAGCTCCTGCTCTGTCACCCGGTCCGATATTCAGAGGAGCGGCAATCGTGTTGGCAAAAGGCGATTCGTAAACAGCTCCAGCAGATCCGTTACCCTTGGAGTCTCCTCCAGTGATATCAGCCAGAGGACCGGTTGAAGACATGATTTGGGTGTTGAGAATGGCTCCCAGAACCGACAGTTGTTCTCCCAGACCGATATATTCAACGTCATAGGTTCCTGTGAGCCAATCAAGTGAACAGGTGTGTCCATCTGTACCTCCAGAACACGTTCTAGCTCCAGCATAAGCACTAGGAACGAGATAACTCATGATAGCAGGTGCCAGTTCGGGCATCAGTTGCGCCGTTTGGCCCAACAGACTCGAATAAATGCCCTTGAACGTTCTCTGGTCTGCATCACAGGTGATGGTTTCCTGCTGACAGGCGATTTCTCGCATAATGTTGCCATCAGGACCTCCGAAAAAGTGCAGAGGTGAAGTAGCCGTGTCAAAAATACCTCTGACTCGCTGTCCCCACTTTTCCGAACCTGTGGCGTTCCTTAGAAGCGTTCCATTATACAGGGCAGCAGCTCCGTGCATGAAGATTCCGGAATTATACGTCCAGATGTACGGAGTTCGGTTTGTGCAGTTGGGCACGTTATCCGAGCCGGTTTGAATACCGTCATACACCTCGTAATCAACCGTTACCAGGTCCACAGCAGCAGCCCAGTCCCAGATCTTCTCGCACCATTCGAGATAAGTCTCATTACCTGTAAACCGATAAAGACGAGCTCCAATATTGAACAAAGCGCCGTTGGCAATGGCGTTCTTGTACGAGTATCCCGAGTTCCACTGGTAAATTTGCCAGTGAAGTCCTCCTCCGCAAATATCGTCCCATCGTGCTGCCATGGTGTTGAACGCTCCCTGAGCAACATACAGCCAGCCATATTCGTCAGTAGGAGCGGTGAAATTTCGCTCAGCAGCAGTCATCATCGTCATGCCCCAGACGCCCTGGTCGTCGTTTCCCTCGGACGAAGAAAAATTGAACACCATGAGATCGTACCGTTCTCCACGCTGGTGCAAAAGAGCCTCATAGGTGATATCGTTGAGTGACGAGTTGCCGGTAATGTGCCAGTACTCGATCATGGCATTCCAAGCAGCGCCAGCATGCCACCAATAGTACGGTTGCACAAACATTCCAATAGTTCCTCCAAACCGGAACCCGTCGTAGTAGTCCAACATACCTTGGGCTACCAGAGCCACGGCATTGTTGACTGAAGCTGGCGAGTCGAGGTCGAGTGTGAGGGCACACGAGACGGTTGTAGCCAGTCCGAAGAGAGTCGTCAGCAACTTTTGTATTCTCATGGTGTGTAGAGGTCTACAGGAGTCTACAGCAGTCTCTACAGAGTCTGGATACAGACGCTAAACTACTGGGCTAGTGGCAGACACTAGAGGGATTATGGAGTGTAAAGGACATGGCACATTGTCTAAAGGTATCGTAAAAGACTTATACCTGAACTTATACCTTACATACCTGTCTTCTCCTGGACAGCAGGTACAAGGGATGAAATCAAATAAAAGGAGAACTAGATACGTTTTTCACCCGGGAACTTCGACTAACCCTTCCCCACGGCTGGATAAGCAGCTATTTCAACTCCCCGCTTGTTTCTCGTGTTTCTACGTGTTTCTAGACGTCACCGTGTGCCTCTATTCTGTCAACTTCCCTGATGAATAATACAATTCTACAAAAGTCGAGAATCGTCAAGAATCAAGACTCCAAGACTCGTAAAAAGCCCTGCCGCGATCACCAGCTCGACTGGGCAACCCTTGGCGTGCCTTGTGTCCTAAAGCCGACACTAGTATGACGCTAACCAAGACGCTAAAAGACGCTAAATGGGTGCTGACTGATAACGGTGTGGAGAGGATATGAGAGGTGTGAGAAAGAGGGGAACAGGTGAAATGTCGATGCTATGGCAACCACAACTTGACTAAACAACTTGTTGCTTTTTTCTTTGTTTTTCCTTGTTTTTCCACTTTTTCCCCTTATACTCCAGCCTCCGCTAGCTCGTCGACTAAACGAAAAGTGGACTAAACCAAAGAGGGGCTGGTTGTAGAAAGGAGCGATAATATGAGTCACGTGATAGATAGAGTAGCTTGGTCACGTGGTGCTAGAGTATTAAATGCCCTTTATGGAGCTGTCTTGGTTAGGCAGATCAGAGCTGGTTGGGTGAGATTATGAGTTGGCTAATGCTTATATCTGTTTGGTGGGTCACAGAAGTGGTTAGATTGTGGGTGTCGGAGAGGTTATGAGGACTCTTCTTTCTTCCAATGTAAGTACTCGTACTCGTACAGTAGCATTGTCTAGATTGGAGGGATGTTGAGGTGTCTTCAAATACACTGCACTGAGAGAAAAAAAAAGATAAAAACTACACAGGATTTGGAAGAACTGGTTGTAGTATTCTCACAACATAGCCTATTGTCGTACTTGTTCAGGATCACTTTCTACCACCCAAAATATCGCCATTCAGATACTTTCGAAATTCCTACAATCTTAAAATGAGATTAGTTGACCCAAAAATGTCCGAAATACTCCAGAATTTGACCAAAACAACCCTAACGACAAGCTCTATAATCTCCAACTACCAAATTCCCATTTACCTCCACCCACCCCACTCTATCCACCCCCAATCTCCTCCCCATCTCGATACCAAACCTTAGTCCAATTAAGCATGCATATTGGTGTGATTAAATGTCACCATTATGCTGGTCGTTTATTCGCCTCTGAGGAGTGGCTAGGAGGCAAGTAGGTGTCCATTTATCTCCAGAACTAAAGGGAGTGTAGAAAATCTGAGTATACAGAAATGTAGATAATGACGGGAGGATTCTAACGGTACCTTTTTTACCCAAAACTGGTGATTCTAGCAGTTTTTATATTTCTCCTGGAACCATACGGTTTCCAGGCTTTTTGAAACACCCAATTTAAAAATGATTTGCAAATTCGGTGAAAATCAATTCAGTGAAAATCACCAAAAAAAAAAAAACATAACACGGCACAAAAGAGTCACGTGACTGAAAACCCCCACGAAAGGGACACCACCTGTAACCACAAAACATATTGTATTATATCTATCACCTATTCCCCTCCATCTCCAGGTTAGGGTATCTCTCCCCGTACATGATTCATACACAAGTCTTTAAAGCTAAATGTTACTCTCCTCTTTTTGCATCAACCATGAAATACCTAGTGGTCCATGTGCTGACGACATGCGACGAACAGGGCGTGTATGTGACACGGGACTCGACGGAGATCATCGAGGTGGCGTGGACAACGGTTTCAGCCGACTCGATATCGCCGATTCAGAGCACTTTGGTGCGCCCTGTTAACACCCCCATCACTCCGCTATGTACACAACTTACTGGCATCACCTGGGAGGTGGCTTCTTCGGGGGTTCTTTTGCAGCAGGCTATTGCTCAGTTTGCGGCCTCGGGTGCGGCTGACGAGGGCACTGTCTATGTGTGTTTGGACTCGTGGGATTTACGGGTCCAGTTGGAGCGAGAGTCTCGAGACAAGGGAGTCAAGCTGCCTGCTGTGATGGCCCACCCTCGGGTTTTTGATCTGGCCAAGGAGTGGGAAAAGTGGGCGACCCAAAAGGGCCTAGTTCCTGCTACTCCTACTCCTCTGATTCAGATTTGCAACTCGCTGGACGTGCTTCCGCCTACTTCTCCCAGGGCCAAAGACATGGTTGCGACTGTGGCGTCGTGTCTACACAAACTGATGCATGTGGCTCCGGCCCGGGAGTTCCCCCTGGTGCTCACGCGGCCGCTGGACGTGGAAGCAGACCTCAGAGCGTTTCTGGCTGGAGGCTGCAAAGTGCTGCATTTGGAAAACCTGCCGCTGGACACGACACAGAGCGAACTTGAGTCGTGGTTCATCCAACATGGCGGCAGACCTATCGGATTCTGGACCATGCGTACGCCAGAACAACACAAACCCACGGGGTTCGGGTTCGCCATGTTTGCCTCCCATGAAGAGGCCGTGGAAGCGTTGGCTCTGAACGGACGAGCTCTCAACGACAAGGTGGTCGAGGTGAGTCCCTCATCCGAGCAGGTGATCGAACGTGCGCAGGACTTGCTGACGCCTTTTCCTCCCAGCAAAAACAGACCGCGGCCGGGAGACTGGACGTGCCAGGTGTGTGGCTTCTCCAACTTCCAGAGAAGAACCGCGTGTTTCCGGTGCAACGAGGCCATCGGTGTAGGTGGTCACGGTGTGCAGAACGGATACCAGAACGGTCACTCTGGTAACAACGGCTACCAGAACAATAACGGTGGTTACCAAAACGGCTACAACCACAACAACCATGGTCCCCACAATAACCATGGCAACCACAACGGCCACGGTAACCACAATAACCACGGCAACCACGGCGGAAACCGGTCCGTGCCGTTCCGAGCAGGCGACTGGAAGTGCGGCAAAAACGGATGTTCGTACCACAACTTTGCCAAAAACGTGGCGTGTCTCAAATGCGGAGCGTCACGAGGAGAAGCAGCTGTGGTGGCTGACGCCAACTACGTGAGGTTCTACGGAGCCCCCGGAATGGGGCAAGGTATGGGGTTGGGAATGGGCCAGAACTATGGCCAGTATCAGGGATACGGCTACAAGGACGTCAACACTTAGGTGTGGGGGGTTTGGTCTTCTTTTTTGCACATATTACACATTTTGGTTTGTGGGGGTCGCGTGGACCGGGAGAGGGCACGTGGCCGGTTGGTTGGATCACGGGATGATCAGGATGCATGTATTCATGGGTTTTCATAAGTAATCGGTTAGGTGGTTTGAAGGGAGTACGTAGAGTGTACCGTAGGTGCACACGATGAGTAGGTGTGGTGGTGTATTTGTATTGGTCAGTGTACTGGTCTTCTGGGTTAGTATTGGGGAGTATTTCTAGATGTAGATCTTAGACTACTGTCAGAGATGTATAAGTAGGTCTTCTTACTTTGGTTTTGTATTTGGAACTGTTGAGTGGATTTGAGACCGTATTCGAGTTAGGAGATTATCACGTTTGGTGCTCTATCAAGTTTAGACGTCTATCGTACCAGTTCTTCATCACAATAGTTGCACTAGAAAGAAGCAATACCTTCATTAGAGCTAGAAGGTACCAACAGCTGAGATATAAGAGAGAGTCAAGTGGTTGTTTCTTTGTTCAGCGAAGATACTATACCAAGGGTCCATATGCCTGAATAAGATACCAGATACAAATGTCTCTGAAGAATTCACTTTTCGTTTTATTTGTTTTTTGAAAAATGAGCTCTGAGAGTTGTCATTTACTGAACGACGCTTTTTGACTTGATACAGTATATCAGCTTCTAGAGACATACCAAACATTCCTGTAATACCGACAGATAGTCAATGTATAACTCCAATAGCTCAAACATGTTCTCAACGTGTTATATATATAACTATATACCACTCCGAGTTCATAATACTTGTTTCTGACTCCATTTGCAGCACTACCGGTATGTCTGGTTTCAAGTCTAGGTCTCATCTTGATTATCCTAAATTCAAGTAAAGTTCCACTATAATTCTAACAAATGTTCACACTATATCTACAGAAGAACTGCACCAAGTTGGGATATATTATGTGAAATTGTTACTGGATGCAATTTTACTTAGGAAATACCATACCCAGAATACGTCTGTTCACTTGTCTCCCTTGTACCACTTCGGCAACACACGATTGGCACCCCCCAGTGGACTTTTTCTTCAACAAACTCTCCAAGTATTATTAACTATACCTAAGGTCAAGGCTAAGCCCCAAGACCAGTCCCAAAATAACTCACGAACTGATCACTAACATAGCTTAGTAAGACTATGGTAATCGTCCATTCCGTCCTCTGAATCATTCCTTACGATTGCTGATCGGCATCCCTACTATTTACGATTACTCATCTCAGTTGTCAAAATGTTCGCCTCCATCGTTATTGTTATAATGCTTATTGACAATATAATGAAATGAATTGTAAGAGAAAATAGAAAAAGAAAGCATGTCTCAGAGTCTCACCCTGGTCAATGGAAGAACCCTGAATGAGGTAATAGTTGAAGCAAAAATACCCTTAATTAATCCGTATTTTTTCACATATTTCTTACTCTTTTTCCTCCAACTTATCCATACATTATCATACCCCATCTCTCCATATCCCATCCTCTCCTCTCTAAATTCAACACTTTCAATTTACCCGTGTGACCAGCAAAGTAAGACAACGAGATGCAGATCCCATAAGACGTCACAAGAGTAAAACAAGATCTCATACAAGAACACAAACGATCAAAATAACACATATAAACAAACGAATCATACCCTAAACCAGTATATCCAACAACACAAATACACCCAGTTAATCTTACCGAAAACAGATCCTTTTTGCTGCCACAAATCCCCAAATTCGTCTGTCTCGTCTTCCCCAATATCTCGCAACCCTAACCCTCTACTCCCTGACCCACCTACCCTCTCGAAGCCTAATTGCTAAACCCTTTTCATCTCCCTTTTCCCTCGCTTCCTCTCTTCTTAACTCTCTCTTCTCTGAAACAAGAACACTAGATCTCCCAGCATAAATCTCCGCCCCAAATTCTGCCATGGACATAGAGCAAATCCGGCAGGCAGCGCTCAACTCGCTGTACGCGCACAAAGACCATCTGGACACGCTGCGCCGGAAAAATGGCCATCACAAGCCCTCCGCAACACCAGCAGCAACAGACGTGGGGATGATGGACGCGAATAAACCATTTCCAGCAACAGCAGCAACACATGGTTTGTCGTTACCAACACCCCCAGCGTCAGCAACAGTACCAACACACCCCGTGTTACCACCAATGCCTCCGCTCGCCCGACAGAAGCCGTCGCCGTATCCCCGGCAACACGCCCCACCGCCGCCAGCAGTGCCGAAACCAACGTTTCTGGGTTTGCTTGCGGGCCACGCCGTCTACCAGTCGATCTTCGACCTGCGGCGTCTGGGTCTGCGGTTCGACGAGATTCTGCAACAGAGCGGATGTAGTGAGGAGTTTCTGAGGCATATCTTTAAACAGCTGGGATATAGTATAGAGTCTGTGGTGCAACAGACTCCTACACCTACACCACCCGCTCCGGTTCAGACACAAACACAAACACAGACACAGAAAATGTCACCACGCACACAACCAGTGATGACATTCGAGCAGTTCCGAAAGACACGATCGGAGCTCAACACCCCGACGCCGCCGGTTGGTGCTACCCCTTCACATACTGCACCCGCCGCTCCTTCTCGTACCATCCCCCGGTTCGGAGAAAAGTCTCGTCGGCAGAAACGACTTTGCATTGAGGTTAGCGACAGCGAAAGTGACGACGACGACGCTGCCCCGGCCAAACGGCACAAGGACATGTCGCTCGAGGAGACGCGGCTGGAGATTGCGCGAATCCAGGCACTCATTGCCCAGCAGAACGCGTCGTCCAGAGACGGCACCCCCAGCAATGGGGACAGTGAGGCCAGCGACGTCAACATGGAGCCTGCGGTCGTTGAGACTGCCGTGAAGCCCGAGCCTGTCGCTGAGGTTCCGGCAGCGCCCGCCAAGACCGGCGGTCCCGTTGAGCCGCCTCTGCCGCCCATCTCTGCTGAGGTGCAGGCGTACCTCGACGCAAAACACATTGCATTGGACTCGCTGAACGCGGTCCAGCTGGACAAGATTGTTCAGATTGTCAAACTGAAGTCCCTGTTGCAGGGCGAGGAGGATGCATTCACAACGAGCTTACAGAGCGCGACACAGCCACACAAGATACCCCCATCTGATAGATTACCCCCTGCCACCCGGCAAGTTAACCAAAGTGACATAGAAGGTATCGACTCTAGGGGTCGAGTACCTGCTTCCCTCAATGATGCGCAGCAGGACCAGAGTGCCCTTGTAGTAAGTATCGCTAACACAGATGACCCGATTGGAGTGACGAATGATCTCAGCGAGCTAACCCCCGAACTTGGCGAGGACGCGGGAAAATCACTTGGACGGAAGGGGAAGGACGAAATATTGTTGTCGACTTTTTTTCTCTTTCTTTCTTTGGCGCGTGCCATTTTTTTACTGGCACAACGCCCTGTACTCTGTACACAACTTTCGATTCACGCAATTTTTTTTTCTTTCTTGCCTCGAGAAGGGCAGCTTTTCTATTTTTCTATTTATCCCCAGCGCAGATCATTCTTTTCATTTCATACTAACACCAAGCAACAGGAGCGGGAGATCCTAGACTCGTCTTACCGGTCTCCCTTGGCGGCTTTCCGTAGCCACAAATTCGGTCCTCTCAGCACGCTCAGTGCTCAGCGGCCGGTTCATGTAGATAGCGAGTCCCCCGACTCTTTGGCTGAGGCCGGCCCTGATACCATTTCTTTGGCCGAGTTCAAGCCTTCCGAGCTTGCGCTGTGTCCGTACGAGCTCCAGGGCGTGTGCAACGATTCCAAGTGTGAGCAGTACGCGCACTGGCGCGATCTACGGCTCAACAAGAACGAGCGGATTCTCGAAATCATGCGGGCTTTTGTAGGTGGCTCGCCCGAGGAGCAGAAGCAGTACAGGAACGAGCTCAATGTTCGCCTGAAGCAGCTCAAGGGCGCGGATTTCGACACCATTCTGCCTGCGCTGACGCAGTTCCGCGACCAGCATATTACGGACGGCCACTTCCTTGACTGGTATTCCTTCGACCGTGTAGACGTCCAAAACTGACTTAATTTAATGCATTATAGATACGAGAAAAATGAGAGAGATGTAATTATACACGATAGAGGAGATGGTAATGATAGACACACGAGAAAGGAATGGTAATTTTAGAGATGGACACAATTTGAGTAAAAATAGATACAAGAGATGGTTATTGTATGGTATCGTAGATATACGAGAGAAGAGATGAAACTATAGAGATACGAGAGAACTGATGAAATTATGTATTTATAGAGACACGAGAGACGAGATGTAAATATAGAGACAAGAGGGAAGGTATTTTTAGAAATGATGTAAAAAAGAAGGAAAAAAAGAAGGAAAACATTTGGGGAAAAAATTCTAAAAAAATTCTAAAAATACCATAAAAACCAATGACGTATTTGAGACATGTCTTAGTAGCCGTTTCCAACCAATTTCCACCTACACCACATCAATATCTCTAATATATTATTCTACTTTGTTGTTTTTGGCGGTTTTTGACCGGCCAAAAACATGGGTAACGTCTTGAACAGCGTGGAGCCGTGCTTACCCCTCTTCCCCATGCTAGAAACAGTCTGTAATCTGTAAATAGCCGTTTATTTGGGCAGAGCAGCCTCGGCCTTCTTCTTCTGGATCTGAGCAACAGCGTAGACCAGACCGGCAACAAAGCCGACAAAGATGGCAGAAACGGAGGAGAAGGTGGCGGGAGTGCCAAAGAAAACAATGCCGGACAGCGCCAGGGGCAGCTTGTTGAGAGCGCCAACCATGGAGTAGGTGGTGGAGGAGGTGACTCGCACGCACCAGGCGGAGCAGTAGGAGATACCAATGCTCATGAGACCGGAAACAACCATGGAGAAGAAGATGAGGTTTCGCGACTCGGGGGGGAAGTTGACGGCCAGGTTGGCGGACGACCAGTCTTCAAACAGCAGGGATGCGATGAGCAGCACGGGGATGGAGAGCAGGTTGTTGTAGAAGGTGGTGTCAAAGTCGCCAAAGTTGGTCAGCTTGATTCGCTTTCGCATGTAGAGCACAAAGGCGGCCGAGGCGAAGCAGTTGGACAGCATCCAGAAGTAGCCAATGTTGATGGCGGTGACTGCAGTGGTAGCAGCAACTCCAGCTTCAGAAGCAGCAAGAGCACCGCTGATATCGCTCCAGGCAGCGATAACGGAGGAAAGAACCATGAGCATGAAGGAGGCCAGAGCCATGGAGGTGACGCTGCCGCCAAACCACAGAACCTCACCGTAGGCAATGAGAATGATGGTCAGGTTCTTGAAAATGGTGTAGACGGGAATGGAGAGAAACTGCAGGGCCTTGGAGGAGGTGTAGATCATGACAACCAGCAGCAGGGCAATGGGGAACCACTTTTTGGCCTCGTCGGCGTTGAAAGACCGGAACTTGCACAGTCCAAAAGACTTACCGATGGAAATGGCAGTCAGACAGACAATGGACTGAACGGCCAAAAGAGCCAGGTTCAGGTTGAAGGAAGTACCGGACAAAACATATTTGTTTGTCACGGTCATCAGAATGGACGCCGCGCAGTACGACAGAATCGACAGAACCGGCGAGTTGGTGATTGATTTTTCCATTTTGTGTGAGTGTCGTGGCTACGTGGAGGACAGCGTCGTCAAGTACAGTAGTATCGCGATTAATTAGAGTTGCGGTTAGGGGAGGGTAGGAATTTGAACAAAAGTTTGTGGGTGGGGGAAAGCAGATATGGGGGTAAAAGTTGTATGGTTAGAATGAGAAGGCTCTGGTGAATCGATTTATCAAGTTTTATTGGCGATATTAGTCGTTTTTGGACACGTTTAATTGAGTCAGTTCTGTTGAATCCGTAACTCTAATTATTTTCACTCCCAAACTTTTCTTCGCCTGAATGTGTCCATTTATGGAAGGGTGAGAATGAAGCTAGAGGAGCGAAAATAGGTTTGTTCAACAGCTATTGTCGCACTGATTCCGTCCCCGTTTTCAGATTTTGAATTTCGGCCCTTTCCGCACTTTTAGCTCCGTCTTCATCTCGGGTCATGCTAAAACCACGTTGTCATTTGACAGAGATCGAAAAACACAGGAGAGACCAGATATAGGGCGCTGTGGACGGTTTTTCTGCGATTAAAAAGTACCGTTTTGTTCCCCTAGCCCAGGCGAGCATTTTCGTCTGCTTTTCAGCCGTTTCCGGCCACTATCCGTCCTTTTACACTAGTATCTCGACCCACATAAAGTTGGGGGATCAACATGTGCCTGGTTTTTAGCCCTCTAAAGTTGGGGAGACAGGTTGGGCCAAAGATTAGATACCGATTGGGAATGTGATGATTGACACACGGCAGCGGCTCTAAACAATGAGATTGTGTTAGGGGTAACACGTGGGTACCAGTAGGTGGGTTGTCACGTGACTGGAAATTGGTGGTTTTTTGTGCTCCTATTTTGCACTCCATTCTTCTAGTCACTTATTGCACTTTATTCTCCCTGTTCTGACCTGTATATGTCTTCGTCTTTTTCGCTTTTTTCACTTTTTTTTTCTACATTATTTTTTCACGCGGCTAGTGCGTCATAACGGTACATTCCATGGGGCAGGTGAGAGGTTGACAGGTATCGTAGATAATGTGGAATAATAAATACAGATATATTACCAAAAAATGGGCACAGAAAGGATGAATGAGGCACAGACAGAATGAGGCACAAACTGTACCACCTCTTATCGCACACCAAGACACTAGTATCGAACTAGCCCCTGGACTAATAGGAGAGAAGGTAAAGTAGGTGGGACCCTATACGATACGACAAGGTGCATGGAAAGGAGGTGGGAGGTGGAAGAGTTGCTTAGTAAGGGGGAAGAGGTGGTGCTTAGTAAGGAGATGGTGTGTTTACGAGAACTGGTGTGCTTGGTATTTGAGTGACTACTAGAACTACTGAATGGTATGGTATGGTGTAGCCCCTATAGCTTGTCTTGAGAGCAATTTAAAGGATACTCTATAGACTTCAGAAGATAGAGTGAACAGTGGGTTGCTGAGATCAACTCTGAATGCGAGATACACTTTCAGGGATCTTTATCAGGGGCATGTTGTAGTTGCTTTTCAGCAGCCAGGCTAGCGGGAGGTCTAAGGAGGTGCTTATACGAGTTTCAGAGAGAAGGGCATACGCTGTATAGGTATAACACTAGAATCGGCGTTATACAAGTAGACTATGGGTCCTTAGAAACTACTCGAGCCTTTCTATCTCTTTGAAATACTCTTGCCTTTGCTCTTCTCCTTGAAGTGTTGTGATGACAGAACAAGAGTATGAGTAGAGTAAGATGAATAGTAGAAGTGTAAGAGATGTGGGGAGAAGATGAACTGTTTCCCGTGACTTTGTTCGACTCATAAATATCAATCTTTGAGCTCGTTTTTCTTCTTTCTGACTGTTTCATCTCTTCCGACATTTCCATCTTCATCTCAAATTGGACGACTTGGTTTGCATGGACATAGCCTTATCCATATTCTCAAACCACATCATTGAGAAGAGAGACAACCAGAATGGCCGCGTTATAAAGATGGGGCACGTGACTTGGTTGTACTTGTAGAAGTTAGGTGGATAAAGTACTTGTACAGGTACTTGTACATTTCACCGTAGACCTGACCTGACTGCTTTACAGTATGATAGTACAAGTAACATCAGCTACCAGGAACAAGGCATACAACATCGTGTCAAAATAGATTCATCGTTATAGTCAGTTATCAACCTGTAGCAATCATTGTTGTTGAAGACCTGAACAATTGGGCTACCAATAATTGTACTTTTTTTCCCCCTTTTCTTGATTCATGTATTATTTATCACTTCACTTGTATCTACTTGTAATCCCAAAATCCAAAGTAAAGTCCAACAATAGTCCCAACAAATGAATATCTAGTGGTTGTCTTGAAACACCGACAACTCGGGATTTTGTAGGACGACACAGTCTAATGTTTAGATATTTGCTTAGAATATTAGCATTCTGCTTCTCATAGATGGGTCGCAACCCCTCCAGCATATCTGTAACCTCAAAATAGGTACCCCCAGCAGGCTTTTACTCCAACTATTTCCAACTAAAGTTTCACTAAACACACTTAACTGGATGTCAATATCTCGGATTTCTCGACTTTGGGTGGCAACAATTGCAAACAACCTCGGATGTGCCAACTCTGGCTTATGCCTCTACGACACACCAGTCTCATTCTTTCTCCACTATTCATTTCCACGTTCTACTTCTATATGTCCTGTCTCATCAGCTCAATCTACTGTATGGTTAACAAAGCCCTCCATACCCTCCAAAACATAGCCTCCAAACACAACAAAGCTCGAAATAATCAATAGATGTATTGCAAAGAAAACAGCAATTGACACAAAACCACATCCAACCATTACCAATTCCATCTCTACAAAACCACAACACCTCCTCCTTACTCCCCCTCTAATCTCACTCTAAGGTTCAATACCACTCCAACGTGCATCCAAAATACACGTTGGAATTCACGATACTACATGAGCTTACATAATGCCTAAAAGCCCAGCATAACATACCTCAACAGTGGCAAAACCAAACCAATACGCCATTAAAAAGAAGTCCATAAAGTAGTTCCCTATCCCCACCCTATCCCTAACCCTTATATACCCTCTACACCCCCTCCACTACCCTCCTACGACCTCAAACACCTCCCACCTCACCTCTCCCAACACGTGACCTAACCCTATTCCCGCACCATAGTTAACAGCACAGCATATCGACAAGATACAACACCTAAAACACCACTCTTCAATCCACCCAATGTCGCTGGAAAAACGGATCCGAAGCGTGTTCCAGGCGCCCAAAAAGGGCGAGACGTACGAGCTGCGGTCCGGCCTCGTGTCGCAGTACGCGTCCGAGCGAAAAGAGGCCATTCAGCGCACGATCCAGGCCATGACCCTTGGCAAGGACGTTTCTGCTCTCTTTCCCGACATTATGAAAAACCTCGCCACCCACGACATTGAGCAGAAAAAACTCGTCTATCTGTATCTCATGAACTACGCCAAGTCGCACCCCGAGCTGTGTATCCTGGCTGTCAACACGTTTGTGGGAGACTCTGGAGACCCCAATCCGCTGGTTCGAGCCCTGGCCATTCGAACAATGGGCTGTATTCGGGTCGACAAAATGGTCGATTACATGGACGGACCTCTGCGAAAGACGCTGGGTGACGACAATCCCTATGTCAGAAAAACAGCGGCTATTTGTGTCGCCAAACTGTTCGATTTGGCGCCCGAAACATGCGTGGAAGAAGGCTTCCTCCAGACGCTGCAGGGACTCATGGGCGACTCCAACCCCATGGTGGTGGCCAACGCGGTCAGCGCACTGGCCGAGATTCAGGACCGAGACCCGTCGACAAACTGCTTTGTCATCAACTCGCACATTCTGGGCAAGTTGCTCAGCGCTCTCAACGAGTGCACCGAATGGGGCCGAGTCACGCTGCTGACGTCACTAGCAGACTACACGGCTGATGGAGATGAAGGCACCCACATTGTCGACCGTGTCGTGCCGCAATTCCAGCATGCCAACCCGTCCGTCGTGCTGGCGGCCGTCAAGTGTGTGCTGGCCCATCTGCACACCCAGACGGAGGAGAACCGCGAGATTCTGCTGCGGAAAATCTCGCCTCCGCTCGTGTCGCTGGTCGGCTCGTCGTCACCTCCCGAGGTGCAGTACGTGTCGCTGCGAAACATCCGGTTGATTCTGCAAAAGTACCCACAGCTGCTGTCGCGAGACCTGCGAGTGTTTTTTGTCAAGTACAATGACCCTGCCTATCTCAAGATGGAGAAGCTGGAGATTCTTGTGCGGGTGGCCAACGACAACAATGCTGGCCAGCTGCTCGCAGAACTCAAGGAGTACGCTCTGGAAGTCGACATTGACTTTGTTCGACGAGCTGTTCGAGCCATTGGCCAGCTGGCCATCAAGATCCCCTCGTCGGCCGAAAAATGCGTGTCGCTGCTGCTCGAGCTGCTCGACACGAAAATCAACTACATTCTGCAGGAGGTGGTCATTGTCTTCCGAGACATTCTGCGACGATATCTGCCTGGTGGAGTGGCGGACAAGGCCATTTCCAGCCAGGTGTTTGCGCCCGTGATTCCGCTGCTGTGCGAAAACATGGACGAGATTGACGAGCCCGAGGCCAAGGCCGCCATCATCTGGATTCTGGGCGAATACGTCGACCAGGTCCCCAACGTGGCCGAGATTCTGGGCTCCATCACCCCCCAGTTTCTCGAGGAGTCCACGCCTGTGCAGCTGCAGCTGCTGACAGCTGTGGTCAAGCTGTACGTCAAGAAGCCCGACCAGGGCCAGCGACTTATCCAGGAGACCCTCAACACGGCCACGTCGTCGTCGGACAATGCCGACATCAGAGACAGAGCCTACATCTACTGGCGTCTACTGTCGTCAGACACGGCGTTTGCCCAGAGCGTGGTTGGAGCCGACAAGCCTCCCATTGCGTCTATTATTCCCGAGGTGCAGCCTGCTCTGCTAGACGAGCTTCTGAGCGAGCTGGGCACCCTGGCATCCGTCTACCATCGACCTGCCTCCACCTTTATGGGCAAGGGCAAGTTTGGAGCGGATGCCGTGCAGAAGCGGGCCATTGAGGAGCAGCGGGCGCTTGCTCAGGATGGAGCTGCTGCTGCTGCGGTTGGAGCTGCTTCCGGCGGTGTCAACATTGAAAACCTGCTGGACATTGACTTTGACGGCGCTGCTCCGGCCTCGGCTGCGGCCAACACGGACAACCTCAACGACCTCGACGGTCTCTTTTCGCACACAGACGGCAACACGGACGCTGCCGCCGGCTCGGGCACCACCGCTGCCACTGGAGCTTCCTCCATGAACGACATCATGTCTCTGTTTGGCAACTCCAGCGGCATGGGAGGCATGAGTGGCATGAGCGGAATGAGTGGAAACATGGGTGGAATGGGCGGAATGGGCGGCATGGGCGGCTCTATGGGTTCTCCTGCCCCCATGGCTGCTCCCGCCGACCCGTTTGCGTCGTTGTCGGCCGTCAACACTGCAGATGCGTTTGCCTCTCTGAATATCGGCAACGGCTCGGAAAAGCCCAAGGAGCAGCCGGCGCCGCAGCAGGGACAGGGCAAGGCCAATGATGATCTACTTGGTTTGTTTTAGGGAGGAGTATATAATAATGGCATAGTTGGTGTAAGTGTGGGCCATACAGTATATTAGACAGTGTATTTAACTAAGAATTGTATAAAACAAAAAGTAAGAGGAAGTGACGCTACCAGAAGGGTATAGTTAAAGAGGTGTATCGGCAAAGAGGCCAAAATTCTGTAAATGGCATTCATCAGGATTTCAGTCTCTCAGGAGCACAAATTTTGATTGACTTCATCGTATTGATCGTAGTCTATAAACCCAGTATCAGTAGAGTCAGGTTTTGAGACGGTAAAATAGACAAGGGTTGAAGATTCTGGATTTACAAGAGATAGCTACAGGATAGATTGTATCTCTCCATTTATGCCAACAACCATTTTTTATAACTCTAGGTCGAAAACATGGTGACTGCAGTAAGAGAATCACTCACGCTAAACACTCTAGAAATGGTGAAGAGAGACAAACTCGTCTTGGGTCACTAGAAGTGTTTCCTTGCCAGGGAAGATACAAGAGATTTACTATCTAATAGTGCATAAGACTCGTCTTCAGGTTTCTAAATCCGAAGCTAACAGAAAGTAAATACAGTAACTTGAGAAAATGCTCCATATTGGTATAGGGATTTGAGTAAACTGTTCATGGAGTATTAAATACCTTTCAACTCAGCCTTTGCTTCCAGATATTGTCTGTTAAGCTACAATATGATTCCAGTAATGTGAACTAGAATACCATACAGTGGACTAGGTAGTTTCCGTACTTATAATATTAATGTGATATACAAGGTATCAGGTACAAGTACCTGTGAAAACAACACGTACCAGTTCCTGGCACGTGCTGTTACTCCGGTTACTCCCACCAATACATCTTTCCACTGGAATTTCCCCCCGCAATCCAATTCTGGGTAGGATGAAAAGCCAGAGCAGCAGGAACAGCAGTCATAAGATCATCTCCCAGATGAGCCAGCTGGTGTCCCGTGCCCGAGTAAATGTCAATGTATCGGTTCATGTTTGCAATGGCAAACTTTTGCACTCCGTCCAGAGGTTGTGCCTGCCATCTGGCCTTGAGAATAGTCACCCATCTTCCTGTCTGACAATTATGTTTGATTCGCACAGACGGTTTTTTGATCTCGGGCAGTTCCTGTTCGCTGACCTCCGGTTGCACGGGTTTCGAGCCTCTGCTTCTTCGTGTCTTCTTCACCGGTTCTGTTCCATTTCCATCGTTCAACATGTCCAGAAAGTAGTCGCTCTGGTTGAAAATGTTGATGGTGTCGTCGTAGCCGTTGCAGACAATCTGGCCCGCCAGGTTCCAGTCGGTGGACGACACAGACAGTCGCGAGTTGTAGATGGCCTGCAAATGGGGCATTTGGAAGTTGGTATCGATGACTTCTCCTCCTGGGATAGTTCTGGCAGTTTCAGTAGCTCGGAGGTCCCAGATTCGCATAGATCTGTCCAGCGAGCCGGTCGCCAGCAGATGCGTGTTGATGGGGTCCACGGAAAAGCCTCCAATCTTTTTTTCGCCGAGAATCAGCGTCTCGTACTCGGTCGACTTGGTTCGCAGGTCTTTTCGAATAAGGTGTCCACAGAGAGTAGAGGCGTAGAGAAGATTAGGCTCTGGGTTGGCGACATCGGAGACTCCAACACTGGCGTTCTTTTTGGCCTCCAAGTCCAGAACATCGCCGCTTTTGCCTGTCTTGAGCTCCAGGCTTCGGACAGAGCCGTCGTACGACGCAGAGTAGAGGATATCGTTTGATTTTTGGTCGAAACAGAGCGCAGGAATGGTGGCATGGTGCAATTGAAGCTGCAGAGGGTCACTGTCTGAGTCCACGTCCCAGATTCCAAGAACTCCAATCTTGTCTCCTGCCAGAACTACTCTCTTGTCAGTACCAGGATGAACAGCAGTAATGTAGATTCGTTCTTTGGTGACTTTGGCCATCTTGCCCAGCTGCAGGCCGCTCAGATTGTCTCTGCTCTGCTTGATGTCAATGTCCTTTGTGTCTTCTTCTTCCTTTTTGACCATTTCGTCGAAAAAGTCGCCCTGACTAACCCTGGATCCGTCTCCAAAAAGCTGGCCCAAAGAAGCACTCCATTCTTTTTCGTCCAGACCCGTCTTGGTCAGCATTTCCTTGAGACTCAGGTCGCCGGAAAGCCGTTCCTTTTTCACCCCTCCATTCAGCTGCTGCATCAGACGCTTCAGCTCTCCACTGCCTCCCAGATCCTCCTGTTTCAAAGCATTGGCTTCGGGATCCAGACCCTGCAACCGACGCGATTTTCGGCGGGTTTTGGGCGTCGAGTCGTCAGATCCGTCATCAGGAGACTCCAGACGAGCCGAGGTTCGTTTCCGACTCTTTTTCGGGACGCTGACTTGCGGGTCTTCAGGCTCCTTTTTGGCCTCTGTGGGGAGATTGAGGGCCGCCAACAGAGCCTTGTTGCGCTCAATGTTGGCTAGTCGAATCTGCTCGAGTTCGCTCATGTTGTTGTGGTTTTGCTGGGGAATTATCTGTGCTGTTTTGTTGTCGCGTTAGCAATTGTCGAAAATACTAAATGGGTGGTTAGACGCGTCATGCATATGCAATGTCCTAAAGTGGATGTATTATTACAGCCGTGGAGAGAGAGGATATAATGGGGTGGGGGGTTTAAGTGGGGGGTTGTTGGGTGTTGATTGAATGAGTGAAGTCACCTGAGTAGATTGGTGCTTTTATTACGTCCCTAGATCTTCTCCAAATGTATTTTAAATGCACCTCTTTACACTGTCCTGTGACTGCTCATCTCACAAGTCCAAATGGGGAAACAATAAAATAACCTAAACGGGTTGAAAAAAGGGGTAACGAGATGTGCTAAGCAAGACGAAGATATATGCAGGGTGAGATGAAACGATCTGTATATACGACTTTGCTATGAGTACCAAACCGGTATGTACTTGTACCGGTTCATAAAATAATACAACACTGGACCACCTACTAAGTCATACACTCTTTCGTGTATCATCTTCAGTCCCTAAACAAGGTCAAGTCACTGTGACAATGAGAGCAGTCTTGATGGACTTGAGTGTATGAACAAGTTTTCTTTTTTCTTTTTTTGTAATCAGTGTTACAGATAGCGAGGAGTCAGTCAAATGACTTGACGGGTACCAGGTACCAGGTACCACTTTGAACCTCTCAACTTGGATTGACTCCAGATGTGCAGTGGAGTAGAATTGGGATCTTCAGTCAAAATGCGAAAAGAAGAAAGAAACACGGGTTTACTGGTATCGTTGGAATCTGCTGCCATTAAGGAATAAGGTGGTCAAGTTTTCATAGTGATCTGAGTGTCCGAGGGGAGTTGGATGTAATTGTCGTGTTAAGGTCGGAATCTAGGACAAGTGTCTTACAATAGTGACCGTGTCTAGGGTGGAATTTTGGTACAAAACAAATCACACCAGTTCAAATCATCTGAAGTGTGTATCACATTTTTGTTATATATATAGTCTTAATTGTGTCCCAAGTTCTAGCCTCTACCCTTCACCTCTACCCTACAGTACCTCTAGAGACACATCCACAGAACTACATATACTGTACCTCTACATATACACTACAGTACTGTACTGTACCCTTACAAGTACAACCATCCAAATCAATGCTCTATACTATACCATATATCATGTTTCCTTTTTCCTCTCTCCTACATATCCACATCCTCATCGTCCTCTCCAGGGGTCCACAGACCTCCAAGGTCAAACTCCTTGGCCCACTCGGTAACAACAGTCTTGGTGTCCTGGTGCTTGGCGGGAGCCTTGAGCGACTTGGAAGACGAAATACCAGGTCGGTTCTCCTCGTCGGCCAGAGCAGCGGTGTAGTCGGGAGCCTGGGTCCAGCCAAGGATTCGGCCGTCTCTCCAGTCGTTGATAATGTTCTTGGAGGCAGCCTCGAGGTTGGGAATACCGCCCTTGCCGAGTCGGCCGGTCTTTCGGGCCACGTGGATCAGCACGTTGGTGGTAAAGTCCTTGAAGTTGGCGTGCGAGAGGGGAGGAATGGAGTAGTGCTCCATGAACTGCTGCAGCAGAGACTCGTCGTTGGTGAGACGCTTGAGCAGCAGCTGGACGGCAGGAACCTGGTCGACCATCTGTTTGGCAGGAATGGCGTTCAGAAGCACCAGTCGGGCCTGTTCCTGCACCTTGTTGGCCTTCTCCGAGGGGAAGACGATTCCGGGAGAATCGAGAATCTTGAGCTTGTTGTCAATCTTGACTTCTCGAAGAGCAGTAGTGACTCCGGCCTGAGCTCCAACAGGACAGGCTCGTCCGCCACCGTGGATCTTAGTCAGCGCGTTGATGATGGACGACTTGCCGACGTTGGGGTAGCCAATGACGCCGACAATGACGGACCGCTTGAGCTGCGAGTCCTTGGCGTACTTTTTAAGAGCGTCCAGCAGCGCCGTGGAGGTCGACTGCTGAGTCACGTTTTTGCTGCACAGCTGACGGCCGGTAACGGGACCAGAGTTGGCAGCTCGCAGGGGAAGAGTGGGGAAAGTGAGACGCAGAGTGTTGACCCAGTTCTGCAGGTTTTCGGAGGGAATCAGATCGACCTTGTTGAGGATGAAAATCAGCCGTTTGTCGGGATTGGACAGAATGGCGGCCTCGACAGCTCGAGAACGGGTGCCCTCGGGATCTCGAGAGTCCAGAACGTAGAGAATGACGTCAGCCTGGTCAACCACGGTCTTGAAGATTTTGTCAAACGCCTTTCGAGAAGACTCGTTGAACACGTCGTCTCCAGGGTTAACCTTGACGTCCAGCTCAGTCACCTCGCTCTCCATCTCCTCGTCTTCATCGTCACTACCTTCGTACTCCTCGGCAGCAGCTCGTGCACTGGCCAAAAGAGCAGCCATGGGATTGTCGTCAATCTCCTCCTCCTCAGGCACATGTTCGCCTCGAGAACGAGCCTCGGCTCGGGCCTGACGAGCCTCCTCCTTCTTGCGCTCCTTCTCGGCCACCTCGGCCTGTTTCTGTGCGTCCAGCTGCTGCAACAGCTGCTCCTTGTAGGGGAAGGAGTTGGGGATACCGAGATCCTTCTTGTTCTTGGACTTCCAGGTCACGTCTTTCTTGGCGAGCTTTCGCTGTTTTCGGCCGTGGGCAGCAGCCTTCTTCTTGATGCCTTCTCTCAGACGAGTAGAAGTTCGCTTGGATGTAGGGGCCTTGGGTTTGGGCATTGTGTGGTGTGTTAGGTGTAGATGGTTCTGCACGCAAAATATCTTTTCAAAAAAAATTCAGACTTTGAAACCTTATCGTGGGGTGCATGAGAAGAAAGAAGTGGCGAGGCAGAGGTGGAGTAATATAGGTGTTTAGGAGGTGGAATTGGGGGTTTAAAGGGCATATTTTGACTGTGTAGAGGGTTATGAGTAGATTGGTGCTTTTTATTTGCAAATATCGCTTTTGGTGGTGATTTTAAATGGGGTATCTAGAGGTAGTCAGAAGACTAGACTGTCTAGTATGGAATTTATAGTTACATTATTCGTTGACATTTAGTTGACCTAAAAAGACTATATTCGACCTATTCCTCCCAACCAAGACCCTCCTTCAAGTTCCTAGTCCCATCTCGTAAGTCCAAGTCCTAAGACATTAATATAATAATATAAAAAAAAATATTATAAATATAGATGTAAATATAATATTCCCAAGACCCAAGACCA
Source organism: Yarrowia sp. E02 (assembly GCA_017639365.1). Taxonomy (NCBI): domain Eukaryota; kingdom Fungi; phylum Ascomycota; class Dipodascomycetes; order Dipodascales; genus Yarrowia; species Yarrowia sp. E02. Next base: position 1,030,752 of record JAAQQX010000003.1, on the reverse strand, counting down.
AGTTTCCCTACAAAACCAAAACTAAACCCCCCTCCATTTAACAAACAGAATCTCCGTTGGAAGGAGTATTCGAGTTACAACTGTTTAGAGCAGACATACAAAACCTCGGAGACACGTAATTAACACCATCAACCCACCCGGTTAGCTCAATGGAGTAAAGAGTCGGAAAAATGGCATACTTGGTCATGACGTAAAAAGCGCCGACTCGACAAAAATTCCACGTCTTGCCGTTCCAGTTGTTCTGACTTCTAAACTTACACCCGTTGTAGGTGTAGTAAAAAGAGCCCTGAAGTGTGCCATCGTTCCAAATATGAGACAGGTAGTCGGTACAAATTCCGAGACAAACCTGGTGGTTGGGATCAGCGTGAACGGTGTAAAATCTGGAGTAGTAGTTTGTCTGTTCGTCAGAAAGACCGCAGTTGCCAGGACTCCACAAACTGCACTCTCCTCGCTTTGAGAGAGAAGATGGATCCTGAATTTCGTACTTTTTGATACTCTTGAGCTCCACTCCAGGCACAATGGCAAACGCAGAAGCCAGCATAGCTGAAGGAGCATCGGTATCGAAACTCAGCTTGGTCTTGAGATAGCCAGCAAAGTCGCCAGAGTCGAGTTTTAGCTTGAGAGACTCGGCAAGAAGAGCTTCAGGCTGACCAGCAGAAGCTCGAATGAAAATACTCATTTCGGACTCGGCAGCACTCACAGTACCGTTTTCTTGACATGGTTGCACGGCTAGAAGGACCTGGTCGTTTTGCGTCTGGTAGTCGATACACAGACTCGCTGAAGCTGTACCCAGGAAGAGTGGCAGGAGGAGTTGAGAGAGTCTCATGGTGATGTGGTTACAAGTACGATATTGGACCCTGAGGACCCTGTCAGGTTTATATGTTTTAGCGTGAGAGTAACATGCGCTATTGAGTCAGGGCTTGGACAAAGGTATTTGTACAGTAGAGCCCTTACTTGTACTTTACAAGAACAAATACTTGGTGAAGAAACATGTAACAGACGAATATTTGGTGATAAACCAATAACCAGATATTTATCCTATTCGCACCTCGAGTACTTGTACCAGATCTCTTTTCATCACTCTACATTTGACCCCCAAATCCTCACACTTTTTTTTTTTGTTTGATTATAGGAACTCATCTCCACCCTACAGTCCAAAAAGGGGTTGGCACTAATTGATGCCAAGATGTATAGGTTGGAGTAATCAACAGTCTTGGTGGGCAGTAAAGTAGAGATTAAACAACGTTCCACGGCACCTCTAATTGTGATACTGTACTTCGCATGTCTCAAAACTTCTACCAGATCTACTGGTACCCTTTATTAATCACTCTTCTCGCCCAAATCATCCAACCTCGTGAATCTCCGGATTGGGACATCCATACGAATGTTTTGACACATTCAAGGGTTGTTTTGACAGACAGATACCTTTGTTCAATCCGACACTTTGGCTTTGCAGGGGTGTTTATCTTAAAATACGAGGGTGGAGGATATACAGGGCTGAAAGTTATCATCAGCCAAGGTGCAGGTTTGTAAGTCCAGATACTCCACTTTTTACTCCTTACAAGTACCAGGTACCAGATACTCCACCACATCTCTCCACTCCTTACACGTTCCAGAAACTCGCTTTCAGCTCGTTTCTCTATAGCTCATTCAATCATACAATAGATACATAGTTAGAAGGCGGTTATCAATCACCTCAATCACCGCCGGAAAGCAGCCTGGATCTCGGCCTTGGTAATGTCGTTCTGAGCACTACTCTCGGAAAAGTACTTGCTCATAATGTTGGTCAGCCGGTTGAAGACGGAAATGGTCTCGGCCTGAAGAGCGTTCCACACCTTGGCCAGCAGCTCGTCGTTGTAAGCAGGCACGTTTCCAACCGTGGTGATATCGTCGTCCTGAGAAGCGCCAAAATGCTTCTCCACTCGCTTTCGCAGAATATCAATCACCTTTCGCAGATCCTTAGGGGGACACGACGAAATGGCAGCCTTGAGAGCCTTCTTGTTGTACGAATGCTTCTGGTTAGGAGTGGCAGAAGGATCCTTCTTAACAAGAGCCTCAACACCCTGAACGTAGTCAATGATCTTGCCAAACGGCCGTCGAAGTACATTGTCAGAGTACTCAGACAGATGCGTTCTGTACTGCGAAACAGCAGTGTCTCTGTGACCAATCAGAACGTGACTGTGGCTGATAATGTTCTCGTGAAGAGAGTCCATCAGACAGTTCATGTTCTCCACCATGAGAATGTGGTAGTTGAGAATCTCCTTGTCCTCATGCTCGTCTCCCTTGGCTCCAGAAGAAGACGCCAGAGAAGCAGCCATCTTGATAGCGGTTCCAGTGCCGCCAGAAGAGCTGTTCTTGAGAGACACGTCGTCAGCCGCTCGCTGAAGATTGTGCAGAATGGCCTTTCCGAGCTTGTCGTACGAGTCATTGACCAGAGTTCGAACAGCTCCGTTTTTGCCGCCAGAAATCTGCTGCTCCACCTTTTCACAAAACTCGGGGAAGGTGGCCACGAAGCCCAGAACGCCAGATCGACGCTTGCAACTCACGTGGGTGTTGTTGATCATGTCAATCTGACGCGTAACAAACGTCTTCCAGATGTTGACGGACTTGTCGTACACCTTGTGCACCAGAGTGAGCAGGAAGGCCTGGTTGGTGCTTTCCATGGGCTCAATCTGGGCGTCCAGCACGGCGAAAAGAGTGGGACACTCAAGAGGCCGACTCTCCATCACGTTCTCAAAGTAGGTCAGACACTCGTGAGAAAAGGGAGCAAAGATACCCGAGAGAACAGTCGCAAAGGCACGGGTCTGAGCCCGGTCAGGATCAACTCCTCGCTTCTTCACGTGACGAGCAAACGCAAGACGCTGGCCAGCAGGATACTGCTTGATGTAGGCCGCATAGTTGGAGGCACCAAAGGACGTCATGTGGAACAGCTGGATGAGAATCTCCTGTTCCGAGTTGAGCGCAGTTTGAAGAGCTTCAACAATACCGGAGAAGGAGGTTTGCAGCTTGTCGTTCTTGCTGAGACTGAGAGAAACGTCTCGTTTTCGCTGACCGACATTCTGGTGGCTGTGACTTCGCTTCATAGTCAGCTGACGAACAGCAGACACCTTGTGTTCCGCAGCCTCGTGCTCTCGTCCCGGCGAAAACATGCTCTGCTGATCAGTCTTGTCAGACGCCTTGAACTGCTGCTTCCATTTGGCAAAAAAAGCCGTGGAAGCAGCCTCGTAGTAGTCACGTGCAGACCGCTCGTACTGCTTGAGAATGGAAGAGTACGCTGCCTGATCAACGTCCCGAATGAACAGAATGATACCGGCAAACTTGTACAGCGAGTTGACGGTAGAAATGAGACCAGGAATGGTAGGAGAGGCGGTAGCTGCACTGAGCTGACTGCTGGCAGAAACAACAGCCTCTTTGACCTTCTCCTGAAGACTTCCCTGGGCTCGAGCAATGAAGTCAACGGCAGCTTGCTCATACAGAGATCGTTTCTCCTGCAGAGCCCGCATGCCTCCAATGAACACCTCTTCGTCTCTGGAGTTGGAGCCCATCTTTCGAACAGACGCCAGAGCAGCAAACAGATCCACAAGAGCTGCTTCCGCATACGCCACGTCCTGAGCAGAGTCCAGACGCACTCGGCGAATAATCTCCATCTCTCGCTGGGGAACAGACATGGTTTCCAGAATGGAATTGAGTTCCTCCCAGAGAATCTTCTGGTTGGTGGTCTGGACCTGGAGACCATGACCCTGAGACTCAATGTAGTCGATATCCGAGCCCAGACCTCCCAGCTCGACGGAAAAGAAGGTGAGAATAGCATCCAGCTCATCACAGTTAGCAATGGCCTGATCCAGATCGCTCGTGAGATCGCCAAACTTGGTGTCGAGATCAATAACGTGAGAAATGTTGCTCTCCTCAAGCTGAGCAAGCTCCCGGTTGATATCTGCTTCCAGTTCCTTGGCATCCTTGTTTCCGCTCCAGTTAAGCTCAATCAGAGTATCTTCAATCAGAGTAGAGTCGGCCTGAGATGTGCCAACATAGGTAATTGGGGCCATGTTACCGCCAGAAGAAAGATCGCGAGAAAGACGTCGAGACGAGCCCAAACTGCCGTTGCTGCGGTTACGTCGATGGCCACTGGGTCCAGTACTGTCTCTTCGAGTGCTTCCAACAATAGGAAGACCTTCAGAGGAGGGTTCAGACAAAGACACCTTCTTCTGGTGCCGTGTGACGGGTTTGTTTTCGTCCACGGGCTCCAGATTGCTCTCAAACGACATCTGAGAAGCGTTTCGCTGATGTCGTTGAGCCGGGGCAGGCTTGTTATCGTCAATAACAACAAACTCAGGCAGCTTGGGTTCTCGAGTAGGTGGTTGACCTCGTCCAACGGGCTTCTCCTCCACGAAACCAGCTCCTGCAAGCTCCTGAGAGTAGGTTCTGTTGTGGGCCAACGCCTGAGGCACGACAGGTGCGATAGGAGACGGGTTGGGCGAGTCCATATCAAAGTCGTCGGCCTCCTCCACGTTGACTACATCGTCGTCGACAGAAATGACGGGAATGGTAGGCTGTCTGTTTTCCAGAGCAGCAGCTGTAGGAGGAGAAGGACTGTCTTCAATAGTGATGACGTCAGCAGTAGAGCCCTTTCGACCTCCAGGACCGTTGGAAACAGCAGCAGCTACGGCTGCAGAGGCTGCGGCAGCAGCAGCGGCTGCCTCTGCGGCCTGGCTGACACTGGACTTTCGCTCTCGTTCCTGACGTTCGCGTTCTTGACGCTGCAAGTCCAGACGAGCCTTATCCTGGCGTTCTCGTTCCTGCCGGTCGAGTTCGAGTCGTTTTTGGTGCTCGGCCTCGGCCTGTTTCTGCTGCTCCATTCGTTGCTGCTCTGCCAGTCGCTGCTGTTCCTGTTTCTCAGCCTGTCTCTGTTGTTCCACTCTTTGTTCAGCTTCTCGTTCGGCTCGAATCTCGGCCTGTAGCTGCTGTTCACGCTGTTGTCGCTTCTCGGCCTGACGCTGCTGCTCGAGCAGATGCTCATCGATCTTAGGAGCAGGTTCCACAGCTGCAGACATGTTGCCTAGAGACTTGCTCTGCGACATGCCAGGCTCAGGGTCCACCATAGACCGGACATTGTGGGCCGACTGAGAAGTCGAGATTGCTGCCGACCGAGCTGGCGACTGGGGAGCAGGCGAGTCGCTGATGGAAATCACACTGGCTCGACGGTTGTAACCCCCGGGAATGGAGTTTCCAGCAGATGAGGCAGAGCCAATGGAAACGGCAGAAGAAATGGACGCCGTCGATCGACCTCGTGCATGCTTGTATGGACTAGCATGGGTCTTGATGGGGCTGCCAGAGTAGGCGCCAGGACTTCCTCCATAGACTCCGCTTCCTGGAGACCCAGCAAAGCTGGCAGGGCTGCCTGAACGACCTCCCATTTTGATGGGCTGACTCTGACCAGCCTGAAGAGGCATGGACTGGCCAGGTTGTAAGGGAGCCGGTCCCGGATGCATAGAAGAGGAGTGGACGGGACTGCCGTGGCTGACTCCCACAGGACTACCGTGTCCTCCTTGCTGGCCACTCTTGAGTTTTGGACTTTGGTTGACCATAGGAGAGCCAATGGAAGCGTCCCAGCCAATCATTGTAGGCACAGCTCCGTTTCTGTACTTTCTGTAGATTCGGATGGCCGAGCTGACAAAGACTGTTTTTTCCTTGGGCGAGCCTGTCATCCAGTAGTAGGGTTTTCCGAGATGCATGGTGAAGCCGGAAGGGACCTGTAGATCGTTTTCCACCGACGTCAGGTCGTCCAGATTCCACGTCTTTCCAATCTGAAACGTGCCGTTGGCGTTTTCTCGGGCCTTGTGCATTCGTACACGTCCACTTTTCCGCACCGCAATGATGATGACTCGCGGTTTTTTGTTGCCAGCAGGAGAGTCCGGAGGAGGACGAGCTGACGGGTAATGGGAGTCTTCTGTGACTCTCACGTGGGTAATGTACGACTCCAGCAGCTGGCCGGTCTGGTCGACCTTGGAGAAACACGACTTGATGAGCCGCTCCTTGTCGGCATCGTATTGTTTAGCTAGGGAGTTGGGAGGCACTGTGTTAGCAGGTGAATGATGGTGGCACAAAAGCACCACAAAGGGTATAATGGGGCTCGTGTAATAACAGCATAACATTACTGTTTGTGTAATAGTACAACAGAACACTTGTCATTAATCATGTGGCAGAACACTTGTCATTGATCATGCCATGATTGCTGAGGAATCCAATCGCACGTTGGATATCAACTCAATGGTGTCATACCGCGACATGGACCTTGTCATTGGGCTTGTAATCCTCGTAGTTGATGTTGCTCAACTCAGCCACCCATTACACTCATTTCTTCATGACAGACAGAGATGAAGAAATGACTCTTGGACCACTCGGAAATGTCCTTTTTGCACGTGACGTCGCGTTGCCACAGTAACAATTATCCCTCACACCTCCCCCAGCCGAAAAATACTCACTCGTAAATGTAGGTACCCTCCCTGATGGTCAATGAACGGGGTTCTTGGAGATTGTTTAATGTATGGACTTACACGTAGATATGCAGAGAGGCATGCATGTGGGAGCAACCCTAACCCTGCGAGTATATGGGAACGTGAGGGGTTTGCCATAGAAGAGGGATGGAGGGAGATTTGGGAGGATTTAAATACTCAGTTTTAATTGGACGGTTTGGTTTAGTATATTTTCGTTTTTTATTCCTTTTTTTGGGCCATTTTGGGCAGTTTGAGTGGCCTGTTAAATCATCAATAATTCGGGGTCAAAAGAAATGTTTCATCTCGGAGGTAGACTAGCGCTCGGAGTCAAGAGCTTATTAGGGAGGCTGTGGGGAGAAGTGGGGAGGATAGAGAGATTGTATGGAAAGGAGGATTTCGGGTTGTGAGGTTATGGATAATGGGTATCAAAATAATCCTACAGATCTCCTCTATACAACGGTACTTGTTGTAAGCAATTTGAGTGAATATTGGATATCTTGGAGGAACTCACTAGGAGAAGGATAGTATATAGCAAAATATGTGCGGAGATAGAAGCTACACTGATTCTGCTTTCATATTCATGTATTTGTTCTTAGTATGAAAGTTTTTACGCATTCTGAGAGAATACCAGGAATTATGTAAGCAGTGACAGTAGCCCTAAAAAGCCCCAAGAAGGTCGTGTGTGAGGCATCAGAGGGTTGTGAATTGGATTAATGTATGTGCCAGTTCGTACTCAGCAAAATCTCTCACCTCTCTCTGTTGTCGTTGCAGTATTAAGATGACTGCAACTTCCTGATTCCAGAAACTCCTAGACTATATAGAGTAACTCGAGCTACAATAATCCCAGAGACTCGGTGAGTTGATCATCCGGTTCTTTGAGACGCTCCAATGAGTTCTATCGTGTCCTTTTCATATCCAGGTTGATAGTATTTAGCTTGATGGGAAGACAATTCTCATCTTGTTCATTTTAGAGACCGAGAAGAATACCTGAGATAATACTCAAACTAGACCACAAATGGAGTAGGTAGATTCTGGACTGTTCTAGATCCAAATACTCAAGCTCCTGAACTCTCTAGTTGCTCTCAATGACTTTTATGTGTCAAGTTGGGTTAAGATGAGGAAGAGAGCCATTCCTTTCCCTTGAACAATAACGTAGATACAAAACCGCTAAGACAGAGATCATCTCTTGTCAGCAAGTCTCTTCACGTAATTCACATTACCAATCATCACGATCTAACATTAGCTGAGGCGTAGATATACGAACCCTGGTACCAACCATCATTTGACAGGTGACTGTCTCCCTTCTGGTTCTTTGTTAAGGGTCACCTTGGAGGTAATTGGACAGTATCGCGGCAGCCAAGAAGCACACATGTGTCAGATGTTAGCTGATTTTCTTGAGGTGGGGGGTAAAGGTGGATACATGTATACTGTATCGTACCACACGGCTCAATATGGAGTCTAGTTGCACGAGTAAACAGCAGATTTTGACACAGGAGGTCTCAAATGAATCCTTGCAGCACAAACAACGGTTCTATCAACTCCTTCATGTTCTTTAACTTTTCCTTCGTAAATTGGTGGCTACATTCGGGGAGCTAGTACACTCTGTAGGAGCAAAGAGAAGAAGATCTTTAAACCGAGAAAAGATTACCATATTTCAAAGCTCTTCTAGATTAGCGCTAGTACAGCTACTGATCCCAGTGGTAAACCTTTTGTCATCACAGTGTTCGTGTCTGCTGGTACACCTTCCCTTTCTAGCACGGAAGAAAAAAAGACGGGGTTTTCCCATAGCATGTGAATTGAAAACTTTTCTCTGCGCCAGTCCACGATATCCGTCTCTATTGTTTTCCTAGGTTTAGCTAATGTATAGCAGAGTGTAGAGTATCCCAGAGGTCGTCTTTGATTATGTTGAAGGACAAGATGGTGAGAAGAAGCACAAGTTAGTAGGTACATTGAAGGGTGAAACTACGACAGTATAAACAAATGCCAGTAATATCCGCACTTGTACTGGCATCTTTCAATTACAATTGTGGCACGACTTAATCGTCTGTTCAATACGGAGTCCGTAGTTGCACGAGCATAACCTGTCTTCGAGCTAAAGCTTTTGAAAGTGCCAGGCTTGAAGAAAGCTTCTGTATACCTGTAGTATCGGACAGGGGAGTATATACTTGTACAGTGGTTCACAAAGGATATAGGAGTTCTCGATAGTTATTGGTCAGTGATAGAGAAGAGGAGTGCCTGATTAACCTGGTAAATCGTACAGCACAAACATACCATACCACATCCATTGTACTCTGAGTTCCAATTTCAATCTAAGACAGCTCATCTGACGATCTAAGCTATTGTAATATGCTCCACCAAGAGAGCCGTCCGTATCGCACACGTTATCGTCATATAGGTTATGTTATAGTGGCTGTTCTTGGCAGAGCTCTGTTTTTATGATACCAGAGGTGAGAGTATGAGCATTGCAAGTACGAGAACTTCTGTTTACTTTGGCCGTTTTGTCATTGGCCATTTTTGTTTTCAATTTTTGATCATTTTAGTCATTTTTGATCATTTGATATCATGTCATTCACTTCTTAAAGTAAGTCTATCACATTTCAGCCTCGGTTTTTTTCTTTTTTTTTCTCCGATTCACGCCGAGTTATCCGACCGTTACGCCAAGACTCGGTCATCTACAATCTGGTGCACGATATCTCTCTCTGAGTGAACATCTCGAGTCGGATAAACGGCTCTGCGATACCCACCTAAACAAGGTTGAGACATGTGTACCTTGACGGTTAGTGAGGCTGGGAGATGATGCATGTCTGGCCAACCAGTCTACTGGACGATACGAGTACTAACGGGCCCGTTTTTTCGACGGAATTCAGCTCGGTGGGGCCACTAGACCCATAGTACGGCTTTTCCCGCTTCAATAGCAGCCATTTATGCGTCTTTTGACTAGCCCTTGCTGTAGCGCGCTTGGTAAGGTATGGTAGGGGGAGAGTTAATGTAACGCTCCTAGTTGGTGCCGGAAATGGTCTATTTGCGGCATACTAAGGCTGTGTATGTGTTCTATGGTCTGCACGTTGCTCCACGCGAGTTTTCCGTGTTTCTGTAATTCTCCGGGGAAATATAGATATATCTCAGTCAAGTCATCGAGTCTTGTTCAGACTCTAGGTTACAGTTTGGTAACAGGTACCTTGGAGGTTGTCTCTCTTTTTTCTCACAGACAGACAGACGAGAAGAGAAAAAAAGAGTCAGATTTTAGTGCGTTAGCCGTATGGAGCCTCACACTAGAGTTTTGCCAAGCAAGCGGATACTAGTATACTGGTGGGGGAATAGATGTAATAAGACGAGAAAAATTGTTGATCAGAAACAAACAAACAATTGTAGAAAAACCAATTTCACAAATTCGTAATATGATAATATCCTTGTCTTCACTCTGCAGTCCCGCTTGCACCGTCTAAGCATAACCCCTACGGTTCAAGCTACAACTTTGTGCAGGTGCGGGCAGACAAAGACAGACGTGCTTGTTCTCTTCATCTTGGCTCTCTCACCAGATAAATATCTCTTCATCTCCGGGCTTGGCACTTGGCAACTCGACCGGTCAGAACAACTCCAGAAGACAACCAGACCAGCAAAAAAATGTCTCCTGAAATCACCGACCAATTGGTCAGACTGCTGACTCGACAAGAGGCCGCCGACGATGCGCCTGTGGTGTGTGACGGAGGAAACGAGTATGATGGCCGAATGGGAGCGCGAATCTCGTCCATTTTCGTCATTCTTGTTTGTGGCTCTTTTGGAGCTCTTTTCCCCATTCTTTGTTCCAAATACTCGCAGATCAAAATCCCGCCCGTCTTCTTCTTCTGCGCAAAGTACTTTGGTTCCGGAGTCATTATTGCGACTTCTCTGCTCCATCTGCTTCAGCCTGCAAACGAGGCTCTTTCTCAGGAATGTCTGGGCCACTGGAACGACTATCCCTACGCCTTTGGCATCTGTCTCTTCATGGTCTTTTTCATGTTTGCAGTGGAACTCGTTTGCTTCAACATGTTTGGACACCAGGGCCATAGTCATGGACCTGTAGGCCTGGCTTCTTCCAAGGACGTGGAGGCACACGCAGGAGTTCATACTCACGAGGGACATTCTCACGATGAACATTCTTCCGACGATATTCACAAGGAGTCTGAAAAAACAGGAGAACCATCTTCGGTGCCTGTTGCTGTGCCTAATCCTATTGCTACTCACGATCCTCTGACCCCTAAAGACCACTACGGACACTGTGAAGAACACACTGATCCCCAGGACGATATGGGCCTCGAAACGTACTCGGCACAGCTCATTTCCATCTTTGTGCTGGAATTCGGAATCATCTTCCACTCCGTCTTCATTGGTCTCACTCTGGCCGTCTCTGGAGACGAGTTCAAAGACCTGTACATTGTGCTCGTTTTCCACCAGATGTTTGAGGGTTTCGGTCTGGGAACTAGACTGGCTACTGCGCCCTGGCCCAAGAGCAAAACCTGGACTCCCTGGCTGCTGGGTCTGGCTTTTGGTCTCACTACTCCTATTGCCATCGCTATTGGTCTGGGAGTCAGAAAGACTTACCCTCCCGGAGGAAAGACTGCGTCCATTACCAACGGTATTTTCGACTCTGTGTCTTCAGGTATTCTGCTGTACACGGGTCTGGTGGAGCTCATGGCACACGAGTTTCTGTTTTCGTCCGAGTTCAAGCACGCCAACAACTGGCGAATCTTCTGGGCCTTTGCCTGGATGTGTGCTGGAGCCGGACTCATGGCTCTGTTGGCCAAGTGGGCTTAGACTAGGGGGTGATCGTTGATGATGTGCTGTGCAAGCAGCATTATTTATTGTCGAAAGACGTCCAAAAGTATTGATTGATAAGAGATGAGATTAGTAGGTGTGTATCGTGTACGATAGTACGATACTGTAGTAAAGAACTACTGTACAGTAGTCAAGTCTTATAAGTACTTCATTAGTAGATTCACTGATAGTAAGAAGTTCCTATATTTCTTACTGTAAATAAGATATCCATACCATAACGTCTTATAGCATAGTCTATTGTAGGACTAGAGACTCACACCAATACACCAATACACCAACCAATTAATATAAAATAAAATATGTCAACCTGCCGTATCATTTCTCTGTGTATCATTTGACGTCCCATATCATTTTCCCCCCGTATCATATTATTGTTTGACATGGAGCAGCCATCTCCACTCTATGACCCTACCCCTTATTCTAATGATAAGCTACTGTCAGAAGGAACACTACATTGAACAAGGAAATTACACCGCATGCAAGGTGGGCCAGATAGGGATCTGTCAGAAATAATCGTGTTTTCAGAGCCAAGAAACACTCCTCTAAAACCATTACAGCCGCCCTATTGTCTATATTTGTACGCCTCCTTTTCTCAACTCTGTTTAATTAACTCTCCGTCTTTGCTTGTTCCGCAAAAAAAACGGCAAAAGTAGCGCCGATCTGCCAATCGCGGCATCTCGGAAAAGCTGAATTGCCCAACTCGATCTAGCCTGGAGTTTATCGAGGAAAAGAGGCTAAAAGCGGTAAGATCGAGAGAAGAGAGAATTACTGATGTAACGGGGACATATATGGATATTAAAAGTAACAGGTAGCTAAAGATATAAAAACACGCCGTATTAGTTAGAAACATGGCCAATAGCAGTATAATGAACCCTCTTACAAGTCTCTAGCACCTCTGGAAGTCGAAATAGAGACCCCCAATGGACATTTTCTTAACAAAATCTTAAGTAAACAGAGTGGATAGGAAAAGAGTATGCATCTGAACCAACAACTGCACTATCAGTGTCCGAATCGTTCCAGATCATCGTCTAAGCCGAGCCATAGCCTTCGTATAGCTTACTCTGGTTCTGGATCACTTTTTGTATCATCTGTCACGATATCGAGAAGTAAATTATGCGTGATTAATTCAAAATAATCGTATAAATCAGAGAGAATTAAATTAAATCAAAACACATCGACCCAAACCAGGTTAGCTTTGCAACTTCATTCCATGTTAACCAAGATCCATTTACACCTGGCCATATATCTATTGTCTTATTTTTCATCAGTCCATGTCATTTTTTTGTCGACGTCATTTTCCGGACACGTGACTTTCCTGGCCTCATAAAACGGCCCAACGGTTTCAAAAACTTAACGGTTGCGGCCATATCCTGGTGAAAATACGGCTTCCCGTCCGATCAGCCATAGTCAAGCACCAGAGAGCCTAGTTAGTATTGTAGTGGGAGACCATACGAGAATCCTGGGTGCTGCAATCTTTTGCCACCGCAAGTGACTGGTCTTTTTTGCTCCAGCCTGACTGGTCTTTTTGCCTCCCACCAAACCATTGTATGCAGTGACCAAGGATGTATGAACCTAGAAAGAGGAAGCTACGATACGAGTCTTCGTAACATATAGAAAGACCTACAAGTGTATATACCACCATTGAAACTCCAGCTTACATCTCTGGTGGTTTATCTTTCTAGTGTTCTTGCTCTATCCTCAAACATCAAACCCAATGAAATGCCAACTGATGTCCCAACTAGATATCTTGAGAGAAGAGGACCTTGTACTTACTGTAGAGACAAGATACCAACCTCAAGTTTTGGAGATACAGAATCTCCTAATCCCACAAAAGAGATATATCAAGCAGGAAAGACAATGCGCTTTCTGAACACCAGTTACTAATCATTCTTAGTTCAATAACTTCAACAAATTGGTATTGGAGCTTCTAAGGCTACGTATACAGGCACCTATACTCTGAGATGATTGATATCTAGGTGGGTTAGATGATTTTATACTGATCATGAAGAGTTGTTACATCTACCGATCTACATCTTTCGTGTTGTACGAGTACTTAGTGAGCTTGTATAAGACATACTGTAGGATTCACTAATCTTCAGAATAAAAATAAATTGTTGAGCTATCTGTTACTTGATGTTGAACTAGTGTCGTATATCTGTAGCCACTATCGCAGCCGCTATCGCGACTGCTCCTAGACATTCTTCAAAACCCACCGCTTATCACTCTTCGGACCCTGACGCTCAGCATAATGTTGAAGAGTAGTGGTGACCATCTTTCTCGTGTACTGAGGGTACTGCTTACACAACAGTTCAGTCAACAGCGCCTTGTTGTCGTCAGAACCGTCGATTCGTTTCAGAAAAGCAGTCAGATCGTCTCCATCAATGAGTTTCTGGGGTTTAGCAGCAGCCAAAAACTGTTTGGTGGCCGAAGCAACGGCAGGAGCACAAGACAGAGTCTTGGACAGAACAGCAAACGGGTTGGATTCAGAAGCAGAAGCAGGAGCAGGAGTTGTATCCTTAGTGACCGGCACCTCAGGAGTCCAATAATCCTTGAATGGATCAATTCCACCTTGAGCAATAAGTCCTCCAAAAGTCATGCCAACCATATCTGAACATCCCCAGACAATGACAGGTTCCTGAGCTGTAGTCACCTTGGCGGCATTGACACTAGTGGGACTCTTGGCGTCGTCCGAACACACGAAATCGGCCATTTCGTCGTCGTCCATTTCTTCGTCTCCACTCATTTCGTCGTCTTCAACATCTTCTCCTTCGTCTTCCCAGTCAGCCTCACTATCGTACTCGTAGTCCAAGCCAGGGACCTGAAAGAGCGGATTCTGAAACAGGTCACGCGAACAGGTCTTGGAGTAGGTACCACAGTACGCTGGTCGTTCGTCTCCGTAGAATTGGAGGTATCTTCTAGGAAGTGCGTTGACTAGAGTTTCTGAAGGAGTGCCGTTATAAGTATCCGGATTGAGACCTAGAGTGGCAGCAGTTTGGATGTGGGTGATGATAGTTTTAGCGGGAACCACAGCAACTTCTTCTTGGTCCACAGGCTCATTGAGATTAAGACTACTCAGCCAATCGACAGGATCCTGGTCAATCATCTCAAAGTCAGAATTCTTGTCTGCCATGGACACGGAATCCTTGATGTGGAACGGCAAAAAGTCCTTGTCAAAGTCCACGGTGGCAGTATCGTCAACCACGACCTTTTTGGACTTCTTCTTGGTCTTCTTGTTGAAGAAAGACATGATTCGCGTCTGCTCCTGCTCCTTCTTCTTGAGCTCGGCTTCTTTTTCCAGTCGCTTGGCTTCTTTTTCCTCGGCGATTTTGGCCTTTTCCTCAGCGATCTTTGCTCGTTCCAGCTCCTTTTCTTCAGCTGCCTTTTTTCGCTCCTCTTCTCGCCGTTTCTTGTCCTCCTCCTTGGCTCGTTTTTCCTCCTCCTTCAGCTTTCGAAGCTGCTCTTTTTCCTCTTCTTTCTGCTTACGCAGCTGCTCCTTCTCCTCCTCTTTCTGCTTCCGCAACAGCTCCTTTTCCTCCTCTTTTTGCTTCTTCAAAAGCTCTTTTTCAACTCGCATCTTCTCTCTTTCCTCGGCAGAAATCTTGCGTCGCTTGGGAGACGGCTCAGGAGTGGAAATGTCGCCCAGAGACTTGTTTTCGACAATCGCGGGCTTGTCGCAGCCGACATTCTGCTCGCTGGCGCTCATGACTCGAATCGGAGAACTGTCCATGGTGGTGTGGAGAAGAAAAGGAGACGAGACTTTCCGACGCGTCAAATGAGCTTAATTGATTTGACGCGTCATAAATTGAAATTAATGGGAGGCTGGAGAATAGTATGCATGTGGCTTACGGATATATATTCGAGTGATATTCACGTGACCTGAGTTCATATTTCGTTACTACAAGTTCTTGTTCTTTTTTTGTTCCTTTTTTGTTCTTTTTTTGTTCTTTTTTGTTCTTTTCTGTCCTCCTCTTATCCTGTCTTATTCTTACCCTCATTCTCACATTATCCTTCCACTCATAACCTACACTATGTACAGCATCTAAAAATACCTTCGTCACTCTCCTCCCATCTACACACCACTTACAGAACCCGCTGTTTTCGCAATAAACAGTGCCGGTCTACAAACGTGGTGCAAAGCAAAGCCTGGTGGCAATTTACGTCAATCGACGAAAATAAAAACCCACCGAAACAGACCAGGCCCGGGAAATGAAAGGTCCACATTGCCACGGGAGTATGCTGATTCCAACAGATGAGAGAAGTAGATAGATAGCGATGGCAATTGTACAGTGCGTACAGTGCAATATGTAAAACCCGGTTTACAGTCGAATTGATGTCTCATTATCTCGACGATACTGTATCACACAAGCTTAACGAGACAGCCAAGTGTCTCAACAGCACGACTCAAAACTCGCAAAAATACTCCAAAAGCTTAGATAATTGTACCATTGAGTTCCCCCAGCTTTTCTGATTCCAAAAATATCATTTATTCCCTCGTTCCTCCACCCAACCACCTTCTACACTTCCCCCTTCTCTATTTCTAATCCACGTCTTCCATCTGTATTCTAGACCTTCTTTTGCAACCTAATTCACTAGAAGCCATACCAGTCATACAAGCTGATCTTGACAATATCTTCTGAGTGTCAAACTCGGTCATATCAGAGCCACTTCTCGTCTGATCACGTGATCAGATATTATTAATCATCATTATACTAACAATAATACACCCCGATCATTACTAATCTGGTTGCCACTCTTCTTTTCCCTTACCCTAATTCCCCGCATCGAGGAACCTTTCGGCTATGCTATAGACCTCGATCGGATCAATTGTGGAGGTGGTTGGAGCGATGGAAATCGTTAGGGGAAATCAGTCACGTGATCGAAGCCGAGGAATAAAAATATTCCGGATATTCTCTTTCACGTGACCTATAAAACACAGCCATTAAAACACTCCCCATATTCCCTCCAACAAATAAAGTTATTCACCTTTTATCTGAAAAGGCCGACGCACGAGTCTCTTCTCCACCACCATGTTACGTCTCAAGTCGCTGAAAAGCCCGATTAATATCGCGGCTCGGCGTTTCGCCTCCTCCGCCGCGCCCACTTTATCTGTCGGCGACAAAATCCACGGATTCAACGTTGTTCGAACCAAGGAGATCAAGGAGTTTGATCTTCAGGCGACTCTGTTGGAGCACTCCACTGGAGCTCAACATCTCCATATTGCTCGAGATGACGCCAACAACGTCTTTTCCATCGGCTTCAAGACCAACCCGCCCGACCGGACCGGAGTGCCTCATATTCTGGAACATACCACGTTGTGTGGATCGGAAAAGTACCAGGTTCGAGACCCCTTTTTCAAGATGCTGAACCGATCTCTGGCCAACTTTATGAACGCCATGACTGCTCAGGATTACACCTTTTATCCGTTTGCCACTACAAATGCCACGGATATGAAGAATCTGCGAGACGTGTATCTGGACGCTACTCTCAAGCCTCTGTTGCGAGAACTGGACTTTTCGCAGGAGGGCTGGAGACTGGAAAACGAAGATTCCAAGGACAAAAACAGTCCCATTATTCTCAAGGGCGTGGTTTTCAACGAAATGAAGGGCCAGATGTCCAATGCTGCCTATGCCTTTTACATTAGGTATCTGGAGAAGATTTACCCCAGTTTGAACAACTCTGGAGGAGACCCTCTGGTGATTCCTGAGCTCACTTATCAGGGTCTCAAACAGTTCCATGCTGACCACTACAACCCCAGCAACGCCAAGACCTTTTCTTACGGCGATATCTCTGTTTCTGACCATTTGGAGGCTCTCAACGCCAAGTTTGAGCAGTGTGAGGTCTCGAAAAAGCTAGGAAACACGGAAAGACTGCCTCTACAGTTTTCCTCAGCTGCTGAAAACACCCGAATCGTCGAAGATGGACCCATTGACACGCTTCTGGACACTTCCAAGCAGCACAAAATGTCCATGTCTTGGCTGATGGGTTCTCCCAAGGACATTTACGAGTCGTTTTGCGTGAAAATCATTTCTTCTCTGCTCATTGACGGTCATTCTTCTCCTCTTCACCAGAATCTGATTGATTCCGGCCTGGGCTCTTCTTACTCGCCCAACACTGGTCTTGACAGTGCTCCTGGAGCCAACATTTTTTCTGTCGGACTTCAGGGTGTCTCTGAGAGCGATCTGAAGCAGGTGGAAACTGTCATTTTGGACACCATCAAGACCGCTGTGGCCGAGGGCTTCGACAAGGGCCGAATCGACGGTCTTTTGCACCAGACTGAGCTTGCCCGAAAGGACCAGAATGCAAAGTTCGGCATGGCTCTGATGAACGGAGTTTTGCCTGGCTGGTTCAACCAGGTGGATCCTCTGGAGGCTCTGGAGTGGAACTCTGTGCTGGGACGGTTCAACAAGGACATGGAGGCCGATCCCGAGTTTCTGCAAAAGGTGATGAAGAAGTACTTCCTCGACAACAAGTACTTCCACTTCCAGATGAACCCCAACCCCGAGTACGAGAAGAACGTGCAGAAGAAGGAAGGAGATATTCTGGCGGACAAGCTGGCCAAGCTGACCGAGTCCGACAAGGAGGAAATCTTTGAGACCGGCGTCAATCTCGAAAAAATGCAGGAAGAGCCCGAAAACCTGGATTGTCTGCCTACCCTTAATGTCTCTGATATTCCTCGAAGTAAAGCACGTGTGGCTCTGGAACATACCAAGAATCCTTATCCCGTGCAATGGCGACTTGCTCCTACCAACGGTCTGACTTATTTCCACTCCATTTCTTCTCTCGAAGGTCTTCCTCACGAGTACTACCCCTTCCTTCCCCTCTTCACCTCGTCTCTGACCTTCCTGGGCACCAAGGACAAGACCATGGGTCAGCTTGAGGACGAAATCAAGCTCAAGACCGGTGGACTCGACTTTTCCGTCTCCTGCTCGTCTTCTCCCTTGTCTCTGCCTTCTTCCCAGCTCAACTTTGCCATGGACGGCGTGGCTCTGGACAAGAACGTGGAGGCCATGTTTGGTCTGTTTCAGGAACTGCTGCGAAACACAGACTTTGCCAACGTGGAGAAGCTCAAGACGATGATTGCGGCCTCGACCGCCAACCTGTCCAACGCTCTCGCTCAGTCTGGACACTCGTTTGCCATGCTGCGAGCTGCCTCTGACATTTCTCCCGTCAAGAAGAATGACGACATTCTCGGAGGAGTGTCTCAGGTGCGCTTTTTGTCGGAACTGGCTGCCAAGTCCGAACAGCAGCTCGTCGACGAAGTGATTCCCAAACTGCAGGAAATCGCAAAGTTTGCCCGAACTCGATCGCAGCGATTTGCTGTCACCTGTGGACAGGACATGCAGACCAAGAACGATAAACTGGTGCGAGAGTTTGCAGACTCGTTCAAAACCACCGAGTCGCCGTTCAAAACGTCGTCGCTGTCGATTCCCATGAACAACCCGACAAACACGCTGTTCAAACTGCCGTTCCAGGTCAACTACGCCGGTATCGCTCTTCCTGGAGTCCCCTACACCCACGCTGATGGGGCTCCTCTCCAGGTTCTCGCCAACATGCTGACTCACAAACACCTGCATCGAGAAATCAGAGAAAAGGGAGGAGCCTACGGAGGAGGAGCTTCCTATAACCCTACCGACGGCTTCTTCTCCTACTACTCCTACAGAGACCCCAACCTGGAGAGAACGCTGCAGACGTGTCAGGAGGCCGGCAAATGGTCTGTCGCCAAGAACTGGAGCCCCTCGGACCTCCAGGAGGCCAAACTGTCGCTTTTCCAGCGAATCGACGCCCCCATTTCCATCAAGTCCGAAGGAATGGCTCTCTACGCTAACGGACTGACCTACGAGCAGAGAGAAAAGCGACGACAACAGCTGCTGGACGTTGGCGTCGATGACGTCAAGCGGGTGGCCGAACAGTATCTTGTTGACCCCAAGGAGTACTCTGTCGCTGCTCTTGGTCCTGGATATGAAACCATGGACAAGAGCAAGTGGACTGTCTTGGAGTAATGTATATAGTAATGAATGATGACTACGAGAACGAGCACGAGAACGAGCACGTAGTGCGAGTTCTAATGCGAGTAAAAATATTGGCAACGTATTTGTATCGTACATATCTAGTGCTGGTACAGTATAGTTGGTATCTTGCTGCAGGCTTACTCAGCACCGAGACATACCACAAAAAAGAAAGCTACTCCGATACGGGGAATCGAACCCCGGTCTCCACGGTTCTCAACATGAGAGCGTGATGTGATAGCCCCTACACTATATCGGATGGAAGTTGAAAAATCGGGAATTTTGGACTAGCAATGGTGAATTCTGCTGATGTAATCGCGCGGAGACCCTAGAATCAAAAAAAGGAGAATAGAATCAAAAAAAGAATAAACGGATATTGGTATTTTGAGTACACTAAGGTGTTTTTGTGGTCTATATTAGTGGAAGTACAACTTTTGGAGTCTTTATTGTTCCAGTACAGTAGTTCTTAGTGACTTGTGAAGAAATCACTTTCGTAACTTTACAAGTATCCGAAACCAGTTGCTGTAACAACCAGTAAAGCACACTCACAACAATCAATTCATCTATATACAGCTAGTGGCTGTCTACACCACATGGTGGTGTTTCGACGCTAGCCAAAATCACGTCTTCAGTCTCATCAGGACAGCCATATACCGAACACACCCGAATTGGATTACTTTCGCTTCTCACGAAACTGAGGTGTAAACCACCGTTGGACTTACTTTAATCTCCCGAAGGAGACTGAGTGTAAACCACTCGTAATCGTCTGTTTTCCTTTGTGTACGGTTGGAAAACAAACAAACGAACCGTTTTTCCACCGATAAATCAGCGTTGAGGTTGCCAGCGAGGCAGAGGTTTTTGTGGGGCTAGGAGTTTTACTTTCGAAAGAAAAGTCCGCTAGGAAAAGAAAACGGGAGGGGGGAAGTCCCCGAGGAAGAAGAGAGGAATGGAACAGGAAAGGACACTTATATAAACTGATTGATAACAATCTTAATGGAGATAAGAAGGGGCCTTAAATGTTTGTTTTGACCTTTAAATGATATTTGGTGGGGTTAGAAACGCCAATAAGCCGTTACCAGGCCAACAGATTGGAAAATGGGGTATTGCACTCAGTCCCAGGTCACCTAGGCTACTATCTCGGATAGATTAAGGTGGTTGTTTTGCGATAAGGTTGTCAGAGGTGCATTATCTGAACTCAAAGGGGATACAAAGAGCCGTGAAAGATGAGGACAGATCTTGACAAGAAGATGACAGTACTAGAATTGTTCTTCAGAGTGATGCTATTCACTCAATCCTAACACCCTTTCGCCTTCCGCGTTAGTAATGAGCAGTTATCTGATTCAAACTAGGCCATTTTGAGATCTCCCCTTGAAGTTCAATCTTACCCAGAGAGCTAGAGTACAGTCGTCACTTGAGCTGACAGGAATAGTATTTCGTCTCTAGAACTCCCCTTACTCCCACGACGATTCCTACAATTGTACTAGTACATACCTATGCTTTTAGAACTACAGTCAGCAACATTGCGCACTACATCACTAATGGCGCCTTGTGTATTTTTTTGAAAAAAACAAAAAGAAATACGAGATACTGGGTGTAGTACGTACCAAAAGTATCGCTGGACCAAGGCGGATCCAATGATCAAGTCGTCGTGGTTGTATGAGCACTTTTGAGGGAATGGGGGAGATTCGGTGGTGAAGGATTTTGGAAGGTTCGTCGGTAAAAAAAAAAGCAGGAACTAGCCTCGTAGGAACCATTGTATGGTATTTTTGGACCTACTGGAAGTTGTAAATACCCTGGGGACCTTTTTGAGACTGTGTGTATATTTCTGGTCACTTTTGTGAACATGTAGAGTTTGGGTGGCTATTCCAAGGTGCAAAATATCGCTCGGAAACTACGGTAGGTAGACATACATGGTACCAAATTAATCGCCAAGATCTCAGAAATACTATGCTCTAGTCGCCATAGGTATTTGACTTTTATTGGTCATTTTGGAGAGTTATTGGTGTGGAAGAGTTTGGAAAACACTGCTGTAGGTTTAGAATGGCGTAGGAGATATCAGAGAGAAGTAAAAGAGGTCACTAGCATTACTCGGAGCTGGATAATACATTGTCAAAGTCAGATTGATTATATTGGGAGTTTTCACGGAGGTGGGAGGACCATCTACATTAGCTAACTACATGAAACCACTCTACAACTCCAGGTCATGTGCTACTTGAATATCTCACACCTCTGACTCTTTGTGGGTAGTTACGTGATCTCTTTTGCACTTGTTTCACTTACCGGAGTATCCTATCCTTGGCTAACTTGTACCCCACTGACTACAGTTGTCCACCTTAGTTGGTGTGAAAAACACATTAACGTAAGTCAACCATAGGAACTGATGGTATTTGTAGAACAATGGAAATACTTGTATCAGTCTGATCTACATCTTCACATCACCTCTCTTCTCTCATGACTAATAAATACATTCTCTATACACCAAAGTAGGCCTCTCTGATATTAGATAGACGCTTCTTGGACGACTCTTTGGGCGGTTTGGCCAGAACTTGCCACCAAGCAGGCTTGCCGTCTTCTTTTTCCACCACGTAAGGACACCAGTCTCTGTGTTCTTCAATCACATCAAACGTTTCTGACGTGAGCACTGTTCTGGAGCAAAAGTGGCATTTGAACATTCCACAGGAGTCTCTCCAGCCGGTTGCGAGGATGAGCTTTCCTAGTTGTTCAGACGTTGGTGCAGACAATGTCTTAATTGAAGGCTCTGACTCTGTAGTCTCTGTAGACTCTGACTTTGTAGGTTCTGACTCTGTCAACTCCTTTGAGTCATTCAGTTCGCCAACCACTGCAGTCTCACTTTGATTGTTTCCCAACTCCTGATGCAACTTGAAATACTCGAGTGCACTCTTTCCATCAACAAAAACCTCCACTTTCTCAGGAGCCTCAATCTTGGCTCTGATGTCTCTTCTGAGCTGAACAATATTGCCCATAATCGAACCCAGACTCTCAGCACAAGGCTTCGTCTTCCAGAGACATCTCACGGAGTGGTTTTTATCGCTGACAAACCCCAAAACCGTCTTCTGAAACAGCTCTCTAGTGGCTTCATCGTCATCAATGGAGTCACACAGGACTGCCAGTAAACCACCACAAGTCACGCATTGAAGCAGATTTTCGTCTGTGCATTTCCAACCGTACCGTGCCAGCGTGTAGGGACTCAGTTTCGGGTACAGAAACGTGTCCACTGTGTATTTTTGGTAGGTATAGGATGCTACTCTGTCCAGAAAGTCCTTCAGAGACCACGGAGCATATGTAGCAGGAGCAGAAGGTGCGGAAACTGCAAGAGGAGCAGTCACAGTGGATAATGTCGCCCGTCGGTAATTCTTCTCCTTGACTTGTTGGATTCTGTCTTTCAGAGACATTTTTAGAGCCGGTTGTTTGGTGACTCTGTTTGTAGAAGAAGCCGTCGTGAATCTGTTTGGCGTGGCTGTTTTGAGCGGTGAGTTTTTGGGAGACTGTTTTGTGGGCGTGGACGGACCCGATCCGGCCCGTCTCGTCACCTCCCGCAGCGATTCCATGATTCCATGAAGTTGTTCTTCTGTCGGCATGTTGGAGTGGTGATAATTAGATTGTACTGTAGTGCATAAAGCTTGATATGCAGGAACGTGCTTGGAGAGATAATGAGGGAGTGTTTAGAATGGTGAGTAAGGGTCTGGGAGGTGTGGAAAAACGTAGGGTGGGTGTTTGTGGTGGATTGAGCTGGTTTTTGTGGTTGTTTTTGTGTTCTGATTATTGTAGGGGGTAATTGAGGGAGTTGTTTGAGTGTGGTCCAAGTAATAATGTTGTTCTCCCAAGTAATGTCCAGTAAACGTTAAGTAAATGTACAGCTCAAAGAGTCCCTCAAATACCACCTTCAAACTCTCCAAAAGACGTAAAAATTTGGAATTCACCCATTCTACCCGTTATTATCAGTTCCATACCATATATTTCCCCACTACCACCAAACCCCCCATTTCACCTCCCCCACACTTCTCCTCCACTCTCATATCATGCAGCTTAATTGGAGAAAAATCTTATCTCTCAACATCTCATCTCTAACATCAACATCTCCACCACAATGCAGGCTTACAAGAAGGACTTTCTGGATCTGGCCACCAAGTACGAGGCCCTCAAGTTCGGCTCGTTCACCCTCAAGTCCGGCCGAACCTCGCCCTACTTTTTCAACCTCGGTCTCTTCAACACCGGAGTCGCTCTGTCTACCGTTGGAGCGTCTTTTGCCCAGGTGATTATCGACTCGGGAGTCGAGTTTGACGTCATTTTCGGACCCGCCTACAAGGGCATTCCTCTTGCTGCCGTTACCGCGGCCAAAATCGCCGAATTGGGAGGCGAAAAGTACGCTACCAAGGAGTACGCCTTCAACCGAAAGGAGGCCAAGGACCACGGAGAAGGTGGAAACATTGTGGGCGCTTCTCTCAAGGGCAAGAAGGTGCTCATTATCGATGACGTCATCACTGCTGGCACTGCCATTAAGGAGGCCTTTTCTATCATTGATGCCAACGGAGCTACTGTCTCTGCTGTAGTCATTGCTCTGGATCGACAGGAGACCACTGTTGACTCTCCCAAGTCTGCTGTCCAGGTTGTGTCCCAGACCTACAAGGTGCCTGTTCTCAACATTTTCAACCTGAACGATGTCATTCAGTACACTGACGGTGTGTTGACTGCGGAGGAGAAGAAGAAGATTGAGGAGTACCGGGATCAGTATTCGCCTAAGGAGTAGGAAGCACATACGAGTGCGATAGCACGAGTATGAGCGAACTTTCTTACAGCGAAAGCGCCACTGTTACTTGTTAAGCATGTTTGATAGCACGTTGACAAGAACATGTGTTCGGAGAGAAGTAGATAATTGATTGTTTAGATTAGAGCACTATGGAGTCTTCTAGCACACGAAGTCCAGCAGGATCGAGGGAACAGGAACTGAGTCAATTATGTTTTGATTGTTGGTAGTGTTAGTAATGGCATGGTCTCTCTCTACAGTATCTATCTACGGTATATGCTACTTCACAAGAAAAGCAAGTTTTTGGAGGATGAGATGTGAGAGATTACACAGTCGATTTCTACCTCTGTTTACCGTCACTTGTTTTCACGAGGCTGATCTCCAATTGTCTGGTATGAGTTGTCTCATCTGAATTGATGGTATTACATCTGTTCCGATTATTGGAATTACAGTATGTTATGAATCGAATTGAATGAGAAATAGAGCTGTTTATGATCGGTTGTTATATGAGAGGTTTCTGGCTTCGATTTCACTGTATGGTTGTATCAGTTCTCTATATCACAGTAGAATCTGGGTAAAGAGACATGACCACAGGGTTCATTTTAGGTATTACAGAGATATTCAAAGAACATGTTCGTATGGCACTGTTTATAGTCTGTAATCACCTCTCTACGATACAGTATGGCCTTGTATTAGTATCTCCCCAGAATTTATAAGTTGACTCCCCTTCTTCTCTTCCGATTAGACGTATAACTTTAGTTATACTTTTCTTTGACCAAGTAAACTCCCACCGAGTCCCAACTAAAGAAACTGCTCTTTGTGTCTTGAAACGCCGACAGCTCGCGATTTTGTATGAAACCTATATGAAACAATCCTGGATTTGTTTGGAACAGTTGTATTCTGCTCCTATCCTGACAACTCCCGCACCTCCAGCGACTCTGCAACATTGAAATGGGTACCCCCAGCAGACTTTTATTCCAACTATTCCCCACTAGAGTTTTTAACTATCAAAGTGGGGAGCACAAATTGAGCTATAGGAAAGCTATAGAGGCCGGAAATTCGTTCATATGGTCGCCAAAAGCCCCTTCATAGATCTCTACGGTCTACACTTGTCCATACAATCTTCAAAACATCTTTCTCTACTCTTTACTCATATACTTATCATACCTGTATTCCTATTCTCCATTATCTACCAACTCTGACCTTCATCTTCTTGACCTTTTGCTGCGGGGGTGCTTCGGGGATCTTGGGCATGAACTGATTTGCCATCTGCTCCATCATGTCGTTGTTGGCCTCTCCGTGAGACAAAGCAGGGGACAGAATAGGCAGAACCTCGGGCATTTTCCAGCCTCGGGGATACTGGGGCTTGGGTGGCAGGTTCTTTGTGTTCCAGGGGAACTCGGGGTTGGTCTGACTAATCTTCTGGAAGACGGGACCCTGGTACGGAGTCTCCGGCTTGGTAGGATGGTCCTTCATGTACTGGGCAATGAGTCTGAACAGATGCCGTTTGTTTTTGACGTTGTGAGGAGGCAGACCGAGGGCAGGATCGTCGTTGAGCTGGACTCGAACTCGGCCGGGATTGGCCCAGTCCTTGGGATGGGTCTTGTGAGCCTCGTAGATGGAGGGAAGAGTGAGCATCTTGCAGGCCTCGGCAATAGTCTGACCTAGTGGGTTTTCCACAGCCAGCTCCAGAGGCACCCGTCGACCCTCGCCAACAGTCTTGTTCTTGTCAAAGTACACGGGGTACACTATTTGCCAGTCCTTGAAGTCCGATTCCTGAATCTCCTGGTTCTTGAACTCCTCCGAGTCAAACACCTGTGTTCCGGGCTTTCCTTGTTGACCCATGTTAGGAGGCATACCTCCCTGGTTCATCTGCTCCATCATCTGCTGCAGCTGCGCCATGGGGTTGGCCTGGTCTGGTTGCTGCTGTTTTTGCTGCTGTTTTTTCGCCTGTTCTCGTCGCTCGTGTTCGGCCTTGGAAATCAGGTTTATGGGTCCTCGACCGTCGTTTTCCTGGTGAGCCGTGGCCTCGTTGAGCACCGCCCGAGGATCAAACTCGGAAGGATCAAAGTCCATGTTGTCCACATCGTCGATTTCCTCCAGAATAGCCATGTTTGTGGTGGTGATACTGGTGTTGGTTCTGGTTGAGATGTTCCTGTTCTGCTCTGTTCTAAGTATGACGTTCCAATGTGAAATTTGAAACTTTGATTTTGGAGTGTATGGAGAAAAAAGTGGGGAAAAACAAACAATGGAGAAGGGGAAGTGGTTAAATCGGGTTGAACAGACGAGGTTAAGGGGTCTACAGTCTTTTATTTTTCTTGTATACTCAGTAACACCCTCTTTGAATGACCTGTTCTCTTCTCCTCATTAACTACTTTGGGTATGCCCTAGCCCTGAGAGGAGAGATCAGATACAGCAGTATCGTATCGTAGTGTGAGTTATGATGTATTGTAGGAGAAAAAAAAGACAGTGTGTAGGACTAACTGTGGATGATTTCTTTGTCTATTTTATATTTTTTTAATTTTTTAAAAAATTGAACTGCTCCAAAGTCTTTCAGAATCGTGACCTGTGAAGACCACTCGACTCTATGAGAAGAGCATAACCCAAATTCTTAGGTGATGTTATAGACCTGATCAGGTGACAGTAAATAATGAATGATGGAGAACCACAATCAGTGGTATTGTGAGACTATTAACGCCCTTTGACGTTTGGAGAGAAAACGACCATTTCTTACAGTACTCGTACAAGTAATCTGGATGAATTTGAGACCCTGTAGGCATCTTCACTAATAACTAAGTATTTAGTTGACTAATTAGTTCATTTTACCCCCACCATGGATACCAATGTGGATGTAGAAAAAAATGGATTCTGGATATGCTGATTTTTGTTATTTTTAACAAATAAACACCGTCAGGCATTCGCTACCACCTGCTTACCCCTCTACCCACTCCCTTTAACACTCTCACTTCAATCTACACCTCGTCTGCCTGCATAAAGTTCATGCAGGATTTTTTTATCTCCAATATTTTCCAAAGCGTTTTGAATCTCAAACCAGCACTACACAACACAATGGGAACGGTCAAGCGCGATATTCGGATTGGAAACAAGGAGAAGCGGAAGAAGGTGTTCGCGGAGATGAAGCACAAGCTCAACAAGGAGCGGCACGAGATGCGAAGAGAGCGGGCCAAGGAGGAGGCCAAGAACCCCGAGCTCAAGGAAAAACGACTCGCAGAAAACGTGCCTGACACGATCGAGGCCAAGCGAGTCTACGATGAGACTATTGCTCAGGAGATGGAGGGAGAGGACGAGTTCAAGGAGTATTTTGAGGACGGCAAGCCTCCCAAGGTGCTCATTACCACGTCCAAACGAGCTCGAGGACAGGCGTACGATTTCGCCGATCTCCTGTATGACATTATTCCCGGTTCCGAGTTCAAAAAACGGGTTGGAGACTTTACCATGTCACAGATTGCCAAAATGTGCGCCGAAAGAGAGTACACTGATTTGGTGGTGATTAACGAGGACAAAAAGAAGGTTAATGGTCTGACCTTCATTCACTTGCCAGAGGGACCCACCATGTACTTTTCTGTCTCGTCTCTGAAAATGCCCAAGGAGATCAAGGGCCACGGAAGATCCACTACCCACATTCCCGAGCTCATTCTCAACAACTTTTCCACCCGTCTGGGTAAGACTGTGGGCCGTCTGTTCCAGTCCATGTTTCCCCAGCAACCCGAGTTTGTGGGCCGTCAGGTGGTGACTCTGCATAACCAGCGAGACTGGATTTTCTTCAGACGACACAGATATGTGTTTAAGAATGAGGAGCGTGTGGGTCTGCAGGAACTGGGACCTCAGTTTACCCTGAGACTGCGACGTCTTCAAAGAGGTATCAGAGGTGAGGTGGAATGGGAGCATCGGTCGGCCATGGATAAGGATAAGAAGAAGTTTCATTTGTAGAAGAGCGAGCGAAGAGCACGAGCGAGGCGAGTGCTCAAAGCGAGTGCTTCAGAGGATGGAGAAACAGTGGTTGTCAATCTGGACTTACCGTTTTGCCAGAGTTGGTATTTCCTCTACAACCAGCTTATCGCTGGCATTCTTGGGTCTCATTGGACTGCAAGGGATATAGAAATGTATATTTGGTTATGGTGGAGTATAGAGAGACTGGTATAGACATGGATCTGATAAAGAGGGACTGGTATATTAACTGGTATAGATGACCTGATATAAAGGGACCAGTAAAGATACATTGTACAGGTATCGGTATAGACATGGACAGGTAATATACTACAAATTTGGCATAGAGACAGGACAGTAAGATACTACAAGTTTGGTATAGAGAGAGGACAGGAAGACACTACACCTGTCGGTATAGAGACAGGGCATTTAGGATAAATATCGAACGAGTGAAGGTAGAAAGAAGTAGATTCACCAAACGAAGTAGATTGTGTCATTTAGTTAGAGAATAAGTATTTTTGTATGTCTTTATATTGGTTTGTATTCGATATGGTATAGAGACAAGAAAATAGAATACAAGTATCGAATGAGTAAAGGTAGGAGAAGCAGTTTCACCACACAAATGTGTCACTTCAAATAAAATCAAATTTACAAGTATTTTTGTATAATATCATTATTTTATATTGGTTGTATTCACATTCCTGCACGTTCCACGGCCTACGGGAGAAGAAGTTTACTCATTCAGTCTCACTTTATTCTTGACGTTCACTTGACGTTCACTTTACACAGACGTCTCACTGTACCTTGCGTCTCATTATACATGTGACGTCTCACTTACGTCTCACTTACGTCTCACTTTGATGTCTCTCCTACAGAAGTCTACAGTGAGCTTATGCATGCACCATAAATCTACCTCTTCCATGTTGAACATCACCATTGTATTATGGACTTTATAAACACAAGAAAAAAGCCCTAGTCGCGTAAAAACCCATATACCACAAAACTGCTACTCTATGATACTACCATACTACAACATACCCATACTACAAAATACTATACACTCTACTCTACCGTTCATGTCATTAATCATGCATTAGTCTAATAAATAAATAAAACCTTTCAGTCTTGAGTTTTTTGGGTGCGGCTTAGAACAACAACAAGACAACCACACTCATGGAAATGGCAGTGGCCGCAGACCCAAACATGGAGCCGTTGCCGCCCAGACCGCCGTACGTCGTGCTGCCCTCGGACTTGTTGCCCCGGGTCGAGTTGGTCCGGTTGTGGTGCATGTTGGGAATCGTGCCCTGAGAGCCCACGGGAGGCTGGACAGGCGAGGCAGGCGAACCGTCGTTGTTGTGAGGCGTGGTGGATGTGGGTTTGTCAGGTGAGGAGTTCTGGTCAGGCGAGGAGTTAGGAGAGTTGTTGTTGTCTCCAGAAGTGAAGCCACCGCTAGAACCAGAGAATCCAGTTCCAGGAGAGTTGGATCCAGAAGAGCTAGAGCCAGAAGAACCAGAAGAACCTCCATCAGAACCAGAGGAGCCAAGAGAGCCAGAAGAACCATCACCAGATGATCCCCCTGAGCCCCCTGAAGAGCCCCTGAAGATCCCCCTGAACCAGAAGAGCCGGAGGAGCCTCCTGAGGAACCTCCAGAGCCGGAAGAACCTCCTGAACCTCCTGAACCTCCAGAGCCTCCTGAACCTCCATCAGAGCCACCAGAGCCTCCAGAACCGCCGTTGGAACCTCCAGATCCACCGTTAGATCCACCAGAACCACCGCTAGAGCCGCCAGACGATCCTCCATCGCCTCCACCGCTACCACCGTTGCCACCGCTACCACCATTTCCTCCACCACCGTTTCCTCCACTTCCTCCACTGGAACCACCGTTACCAGTTCCAGGGGCACCATTGCCGCCTGCAGAACCGGAACCGGAACCAGGTCCAGAGCCAGAGCCAGAGCCGGGAGCACCGTTGCCGCCGTTACCGCCTCCAGAACCTCCATTACCAGAACCTCCGTTGCCAGAGCCTCCGTTTCCAGAGCCACCGTTACCACCGTTACCTGAACCACCGTTACCTCCGTTACCTCCAGATCCGTTACCTCCGGATCCATTGGCACCGTTACCTCCGTTTCCACCTGCAGCTCCAGAAGAAGCAGGGTCGTTGGGGTCGTTGGAGTTGGAAGGACTGTCGGAGTTGTCGCTGGAGTTAGGGGAGTTAGGGTCGTTGTTGGGGTTACTAGGGTCGTTGGAGCTGGAACTGGAATCACCGTTACCAGTACCGTTGCTGGGATCACCTCCATTGGTTCCACTGTTGCCGTTGCCGTTACCGTTACCGCCGTTACCATTACCACCATTGCCGTTACCACCGTTTCCGTTACCACCGTTACCAGATCCACCGTTACCAGATCCTCCAAGAGCAGTGGGATCGGCGTTGGAACCAGCACCGCCAGTGTTGATGGGCGACATGGTGCCGTTGAAGGGAATGGACCGGGTCGAAGGAACCAGCTCGCTGGTGCTGTTGGTGGACGTTTCGGGAATGGAAGAGGTGCCAGAAGATGAAGCCGAAGCCGAAGCGGAAGCTGAGGCTGAGCCAGTGCCAGAGTTAGAGGCAGTACCTGAACCGGATGCAGTGCCTGAACCGGATGCAGTACCAGAGGCAGAGTTAGAAGCAGATCCAGAACCAGTGGCTGAAGCACTGTTTGATGCAGAACCAGAGCCAGATCCTGAACCAGAGGCTGAACCAGAGGCTGAACCAGAGGCTGATCCAGAGGCTGATCCAGTACCAGAGGCACTACCTGTTCCAGAACCAGATCCAGATCCAGTGCCAGATCCAGATCCTGAGCCAGACGCACTGCCAGAACCTGTTCCAGAAGCTGAAGCACTGGCGGAATCAGTAATGGAAGCCGAAGAGGAACCAGAGGACGAACCAGAAGCAGAGGACGAAGAGCCAGTGGCAGACGAGCCGGAAGTGGCCGAAGTGCCGGTACTGGTCTGGTCACTGCTGCTGGAGCCAGTGTTGGAAGATGAGGAACTGGTCACGGAAGAGTCGGAAGCTGTGCCGGAAGAAGTACCGGAAGAAGTACCGGAAGAAGTACCGGAAGAAGTACCGGAAGAAGTACCGGAAGAGCTTGAGTCTGAAGCAGAAGCAGTGCCAGATGAGGCGCTGGAACTATCTGAGCTGGAACCAGAAGCACTGGCACTGTTGCTAGCACCAGAGGAGGTACCAGAGGCAGTACCAGAGGAGGCAGAAGAGTCACTGGCTCCAGAGGTAGCAGAAGAGTCAGTAGCAGTCTTGGAACCAGACGATCCAGTACCAGAAGAACCAGAACCAGAAGATCCACTGGAACTGGTCTCCGAGGCAGAGTTGGTGCCAGTGATAGAAGCAGAACTGTCGGTGATAGAAGACGAGTCGCTGGATGCACTGGAACCAGAACCGCTAGAACCTGAGCCAGCAGACGAGTCCGGGTTGCTAGAAGTCGCTCCAGAGCTGGAAGCATCGGACGAGGTGATGGTCGCCGAGCTGGAGTCAGACTGAGAGGCAGAGGCGGCACCAGAAGAGGCACTAGAGACGTCAGATGAGGTTCCAGAGGCTTCAGAAGAAACACCGGAAGAGGAAGTTCCAGAAGAACCAGAAGAGGAAGCTTCAGAAGACACTCCAGAACCAGAAGAGGCAGAAGACACTCCGGAAGAAGCCTCAGAGCCAGAAGCTGAAGAAACGTCAGAAGCTGAACCAGAACCAGAAGTCACTGAAGAACCAGAACCAGAGGTCACTGAAGAACTAACACTGCCTGAACTCTCTGCTCCCGACCCAGATCCGGAAGCAGACGAGCTCTGGGACGAAACGTCGGTCTGAGAAGCTGTGAAGGACGACAGAGTGCCCGGAGGAATGACCGCGGTGGTTCTGTCGGTCGAGGACGCCGAAACATCCGAAGAAAAAGAAGACGACGGTCCAGAAGTCTCGGCAGAGGAATGCAGGCCGGAGTCTGAGGACACGTCGATGGAGCTGGACTGGGAACCAGACACCTGAGAAGAAGCTGAACCTGAAGCTGAAGAAGAATCGGAATCGGAAGAAGCTGAAACGGAATCGGAAGAAGCTGAAACGGAATCTGAAGAAGAAGCTGAAGAGGCGGAAATGTCAGAAGAGGCAGAACCGTCAGAAGAGACAGTGGCACTGGCATCAGAAGAAATAGAAGCACTGGCACCAGAAGAAATGCCAGAAGAACCAGCAGAGCCAGAGCCAGATGAAATCTCAGGAGTAGAGTCAGAGGACACTGTGGCGTCAGAAGAAGCGGAACCAGAACCACTGGAACCAGAAATGGAACCACTAGACCCAGAAGGAATGGATCCAGAGAAAGTGGACTCACTACCGGACACTGTGCTTCCTGACACGTCTGAAGAACCAGGACCAGAGCCTCCAGAAGAAACACCTGAAGCAGAGACACTAGCAGAACCTCCGGAAACAGTTGCAGAGCCTCCAGAAACACTAGAAGCAAAACCAGTAGAAACTCCAGAACGAGAGAAAGACTGGCTGGATCTGGTGTAGTTTCCGTTGGAAAAGGTCACCTCGGGTCTAGAGAAAGAGGGTCCAGAAAATGAGGGACCGGAGAACGAGGGACCGGAAAATGAAGGTCCAGAGAAAGAAGGTCCAGAAAACGAAGGGCCAGAGAAAGTCGGTCCAGTAAAAGACGGTCCAGTAAAAGACGGTCCAGTAAAAGACGGGCCAGAGAAAGACGGTCCGGAGAAAGAAGGACCTCCTGTGATACTGGGTCCGGGAATGGAGGGACCGTCAAAAGAGACACTGGCAGAAGGACCAGAAGGACCGGGAATCGAGGGAACACTGAAAGAACCACTGGCCCCAGGACCACTGAAAGAAGGTCCGCCAATTGAAGGTCCAGAAGGGCCTCCGATAGAAGGTAGACCGATAGAGGGACCATCAATGGAAGGTCCTCCAGTGAAAGAGGGACCTCCAATTGAAGGACCAGTGAAAGAAGGACCGCCAATGGAAGGACCTCCAACAGATGCAGTGAAGGAGGGTCCACCAATGGAAGGAACTCCAGCGGTAAAAGAAGGACCATTGATAGAAGGACCAACAACGGAACCTCCGCCAATAACAGAACCAGTAAAGGAACTACCGCCGAAAGATCCGTCAAAAGACCGAGTGAAAGAACCTCCACTGAGAGAGCCGTCAAATTGGCTTAAAGTCTGGATACTCAAAGAAGCATCAAAAGTCTGAGTACCGTCAAAAGACAGAGTCTGAGTGTTGTCTCCAAACGAACCATCAAATGTCTGAGTGCTAAAACTGCCATCAAAAGACCCGTCCAAAGTCATGGTGCTAGCAGCGTCGTCGCTGAAAAACTGCGTGCTGAAAATTTGTGTGCTGACGTCAAAAGAGCCGAAAGAGCCGTCAATGGTGGAGTAGTAAGTTGCCCCAGAAACACCCGAAACAGTTCCAACCAGAGTGTACCCAGAAAGAGTCATAGTCTCACCGGAAATGAGAGTCTCACCAGAAAGAGTCACCGTCTCCGCAGCAACCTCCTCATCAATTACAGCGTCTGGACTCTCACGCTGACAGTACTGCAGCTCCTGGGGCCGTTCACTACAGGTAGTCAGAAAACCAACAACCTGGTTAGCTAGGGCCGAAACGGCCGGAAATCGAGACGAACATGCGACACAAATGGACATGTTTCTGAGCGACGATTCTACTCGGGGACACAGACAGCTGGGGAGCATGAGAGGCAGGCAAGAAGCCATCTCTGTAATGACTCCCTGACAGCTCTGTCTGCAGTAGTCCAGCGTCAGACTAACACATGGGCTCTGTCGTTCGTCCAGCAACGGGTCGGTGACGAGGTGGATGTTGTGCAGGTCGTCTTTTGAGTCGAGAATGGGCCGTCTTAATGGCTGTGAAAGCTGGTGTTGGCGTCGCCAGTGGATCGGGCCTGCTGATACCAGCGTGAGCAAAAGAACCACAAACCACAGCATCTGGAATCGAGAAATGTGACGAGATGGACGTGGTGGTTTGGGAGAGATGCAATATGGAGTAAGGGAAAGGTACAGGACAAAGATACGAGCAGCATCTCGGATCAGATACACATCTCCAACTTTAGCATATGCTGCACCGTTGAAAGTTAGAGTTGGAAGCGCACCTAAAAGTGCAAATTAGGGGATGCCCTGGCAGGTTTAGTGGGGCTAGAGTAGTATTGGGGCTAGTAGGAGGTGGGGGAACTATATAGATTGGAAATACAAGCCACTGTGGTCAAATTTACCACCTCAAACGTCTGTTTCCGTCTACCACAGTCCACTCTCATTTCCACTCTCGAGAGATCTTTTTTCTTCACCAACCTAATGCATCAAAGCTTAAAATGCCTTTGGGCTGACCGATAGACCTCTGTCAAAAATAGGGGTAGGGGCTGTCACACTAGTCTGGCGTGACTTATGATAATTGCTGAATGAGCTGACCTGGAGAAAAGCTGGTATCCAGGGTGATAGATACCACTCGTTACCTGTCCAGCGGCTCACCAGAGCCACTTGCACCTAAAACTGAGACATCGGGACCAGCGCGGGTCTGACTTTCTGCACGCTGTCTCAGCCACCTACAGTCAAGGTCTCGTTCTTTCACCCTCACCCACAACCTTGCTGCTAGTGCTATAATATACCGCAAGGGATCTGGCAGGGGCCGTGGTCCAGAGTCTTTGTGTGCTCAGCAATAATAGCGGAAATGGTCGCCATCTTTGTTGGGAAAAAAAACGTCCCAAAAAAGTCGCTGGTCGCAAATCACCGCCGATCGCCAGCCCTCCACATGTGAGTGGGGTCTCAGCTGGAAGCTCAAAACCCGCACAAATACCGGTTTTTTGCTCCGTGCATGGCTGGCGATACCCGCGGCTGTCCAGATCTCCCAGCGGCCCCACGTCACTCATGTGGACCCGATTGCTGCAAGTCGGCTGGTTTGCACCTGCATGACTTGTGCTGTGGTGGGAATAAGCTGTGATTATGGCTGTATGATCATCGTGGGAAGAAGTAAAGAAGTAAGGTGTTGTGAAAACGTCCTACCAGGTACGAAAAAAATACCGTCGTTGTCGGTGTTGCCGTCGTTACCGTGTTACTGTCCTACTACTATTATTACATTGCCCTGTCGTACCGTCTTATTATCATCATTGCCGTACCCCTTTGGCCATTGTCCTGTAGACTAGATTATTCCACGATATGAGCCGATATTATAGATGGCCGCTTGGCAGCAGCAACTTCAACAGCAAACGTTTAGGCGAAATATCCCGGTTTGGGACGCGGCTGAGGCTCAATTGGCCCGAATCGCAGCACAATACCCCGTACCATTTCCTGTTGGACCATTTTCTCTCCTCTCAGTTGTTTTCGTGCTCTCTGAGCTGTCAGGTGTCTCAGATTTTACCCTAATTAGAGCTAAAACCTGCGGCTGGCACACACTGCTAAGACCAGAGGCTAAGTTCCAAGCCATCGTAGAGAACACACTAGCATCTGTAGAAGAGGTGGAAAAGCACGCTAGAGCGGAGAAATCGGCCTAGCAGTGTAGACCCGCGTTTCCGACATTTTTCACCGCCCAGACCGCATTTATGGAATAAGTGGCGTGGTCTACTCTATTGCAAATTGACTGCTTCCCCAGCTATTATAGGTCTCGGACCGTATTCCGGGCAACCATGATAACTGCACAGAAAACGTGATTTGCGCAGAAGAGATACGAAAAACGACGTCTTCCAGCCCGCCAGGGGACCCGCTGCACCCCATGACCCTCACGCCGTCTCTGAGTAAATTATCCTTCCGTAGATTAGATCCTTCCGTGGATATTATTCTGATATTATTTGTCCACTTTAATTTCAATATTCTAGAAGCCTGAGACAACGGACTCCGGGTCAGCCCTGGTCCACTATGCAAGTTAATAAGACAAGACAGTATAAGACAGGGATGTTCCAGTGCCGTACGTAACGGCTAGATAGTCCCTGAGGACGAAAAAAAATATGAAAAAGGACAAAAAAGCACGTCCTGCAAGCTCCAAAAAATACTGCAACGGTTTTGTACCTCTCCTTCATCTCCTTAGCGAATAATATCCACAATATATTCTCGGCTATTTGCTCAACTAGCCCAGGGCTGCTCGAGATTAAAAACAGACCCATGACAACGGTTATACAGTCTAAAGTACAGCCATCTATTATAGGTGGTGGGTCTAGCGTATACTCTATCCTAGCAGTACGAAGAGGCAGCCTCGAAAGTCTGTCGGATCCTGGCAAGAAAATATTCTTCCGAGGTTCCAGCAGCCAACGGAAACCGGAAAATCGCTAGAACCCGTATACGAGCTGAGAACGGGAAGTCCATTTGGGAAGTCCAGGGACGTAAACCCTGGAGGAGGGGAAGGATGGAGTTTTTGTATTAGGTGATTTCTCATTGGATGGATCGGGTGTATCTCTAGTCAAGTAGGTACTTCCTGAATCAACCCAGTCAAGCTTGTAAGCGTGCTGAGACCTGAGATTGATAAGGAGATGCTAGATAAGAGAGGGGTGGATTGGTGTACGAGTAGTATGTACTGGTACTATTATCTGGTGTTCTAGGCTGTGCTCAGTTTCCGGTAGTCAAGGTCAGATGACGGCAGAAAGTACCAGCTTCCAGATGAGAGGGAAAGAGTGTGACGAATACGATCTACTGTATATTCTAGCCTGTCTACCCATCTCCTTTAGAGTCGTTTATGCTCTGTATAGTGCATGGAGAGATATCCAAGAATCATGGTAGAAGCATGTTGCTTATATCTGCCCAGGAAATACTCATATACCTTAGCAGACTTGACCGGTGTGTTCCCCGATTCCAGGAGCTTCATTTGGTACCCAATATACCTCATATACTACCATCAACCAAGATTTAGCTCAGTCCACCCGTAATTCGGCCGATACCCAATTCCCTACAACTCGTTGCAAAAAGCCTACATCCACAAGCCAGGGGTTTGATTTAGTTCCAATCAATTATCTAAACCCTGGAAGACCTATCCCAAAGGAATATCTTTCTGTTTGACGGCTCTAACCCCTAGTCTTGTTATCCAGCCCTTCCACCTGAAGGCTCCTAGTACCTTGATAATACTCTAGGAAGTCTGAAATTGCATCTAGTATGGTCTTTGTATCCTTCATATCAACTATTTGAAGTGTTTTCCCTTCTTTGTGGATTTTATTCAGCGTTGTGGGAAGAAACAAAACGTGTCTTATATGGAGAGACACTCTACGACGACTCATTGAGACTCAATAAGAGGAAATAGGTGATACATTGCATATTGAGAAAGGATTCTGTCATTGTCTGAACACCCCCCAGATTGTCTACCAGTTTTTAAACAGCTCATGTCTAGTGTGTACCTGCATTACATAGATGAAGATCTGAAAGCTGTACCACCTTTAGGGAGCTCTGGAGTTCTAGAGTAGACTGAAGAGTTGGTATAATCTGCCTCAGTGGGTTCAGAAGACCATCTATACCCTTTTTCAGTCAAAACGTGTTTTTATAACTGAGTATCCTCGGAGTGCACATAGGGGGCTAATAAAAAAGAAGAAAAAGAAACAAAAATACCTATACCGATAGGTGAAGTATAAATATCTGTTAAAATACCTTGAATAGATGTTATTATGACCTTTATTGAGTCTATCAATAGTATCTGGCCCGGGTTATGTAATATATCTAGTAATAGCAGACCTCTATGGACGTGGTAATAATGGGTGATACCGATAATCTAGGAGGTTTTGGCACTCTACACGAAAAATTGCTGTATGAATGACCATCTAAACAACTCCTTAATCAAGAACAGGTATTATTTACTCTTCTGGATCTTCAACTGAGGTTTGGGGAAAACGTACAAACTTGTAAAACGAGCAGAGATGCAGATTTGACACTGGAGACTTGAAATATCAGATAATACGTTCAAAGTTCATTCAAAAGATTACTTTCCCTCTCTGGATACTTCTTACTACTTTGAGTACCTCCAACCTTGGCGTCCTGTAGGCAGACTTTCCGTGGTCAGGGAGATATTGGAGCAATTAGAGAGACATGGACATGGATCGTACTTGCCTAGATCATATATGTCTCCCCGTAACTCAAGTCGCTACCTCTACCACTTCAGAAATCCAGCATTTCTCTAGATTGTCTTGTTCCACTGTCAACCTGTAATTTAGAGAGACAACAATCCAGACAGCTAGAAAATAACACACATATTCTGGGTACACTATCAATCATTGAACTACATCTAAGAGCCATAATAAGACTTGTGAGTTTCAGTATTGAAGTGATCTACCTTCAGTTTGCATTTATCAGATCTCTGGTTTTTAAAGAGATTATCTTATAACTTTCAATATTGCTAGTTCCATGGACCACTCTATCTCAGAGTCATGTTAATTGTACCATATTGGGCTTGTAGTTGTCAGAACCTCTCTGGAAATATCCCTTTATGGGAACAAGATCACCAAGTACCTTCTCTCTACACGCTGGTGCTTCAAGAGAGCTTGTAGATAAAGACCAGAGATTTTACACTGCGAGCACTTCGAGGTCTCGTAGGTCTCATAGAGTGGGGAATGAGCTGTTCGTTTGTATTCCAGTACCAGTACCTCTACCTCCATCTTACTTCTGTACCGTACCTCTATGTTACTCCTAGGTTTCTCTCATAACAAGTAGAAATACTGAGACTGACTCAACATGAGCCCAATACCAACCGTCACTGTCTACTGAACTCGTGGAGGTATATCCAAGTCGTTGTACGTACTCCTTCTTCTTCAGTGAGATGTAACATAGCTCCGATAACTCCGTGGACACCATCAACTCCGAATAACTCCGTGGAACTTGTAAACACACACCAGAAATCACGTGGACTTCACAAATCGTTCTCCAATTCACTGAGAACAATTGCCTGATCACTTGATATATTCCTGTGGTCTGAGTTCTCTACCAGGACAAGTTCTTATTTTACATTATCATCTTTTCGTGCCCAAGACGTCTGATAAGTCTAACATTTCCTGATATGCTCTTTTCTGATACAAGCACAACATCCTGGCTGGTGTACAATTACTCACCTTGTTTCATCTAACGAATCTGAAATTCGTTCACGATTTTATATCTAAGACATACGTCTGAGCCTGTATTATGCATGTTCTCATACGACAGTTAGACTTTACTTGGGAGTAGTGGTAAGACATGTCTCCTGGGGGTGTCTCTCTCAGTGTTCCAGATAGCTACAGTATGGACGTGTGGCTCATCTGATGCCGTACATACACGTGTCTGACAAATATGAGACAGCATTCACCCTTCGCTTGCAATTCTCGTGATATTCGACTTTGAAGGTTGCAGTCAAAGTACAATTCGTTAGGCTTTACTTGGTTGTTACTTAGACGATCAACCTCCAACCTGAGATTATGAATGGAGACAAATTAAGCCTATCTTTACTTTTTTCATATAGCAAATATCTTCGACATAATTTCTTCCATATTGGTCAAAGTCTTCGCCACAGATCTCCGGTTTAGTTGCCCTTGCATTTCTCTAAGCAGCCAGTGCATGGTACATTCCTCTGAGACCCATGTCGGTCTGAATCAACTGTATTGAGCGTGAAGTGAACTTTCCAAAACGCACAATATTAAGTGCTGCAAAAGTCTGAAAATTGACACGATATTAAGAGCTGTAACAGTATCATCTAGGATCATCCCCACACCACCATTCCTCGGTCGTATCTGGTATGTAGATCTTCTTGGAGATCACCGTTGAATCGACTTTTTCTCAGGTACCAAAAGTCGACCTGTCCAGTCTCGACGATCCCCTGGTGCGTTAGTCTGCATGCATCTCCAGTCTAGACCGAGGCTGCACGATGAGAAAAAAAAAAAGATAAAACGACACATACAGCTCATTGGTTACTGCTATAACTACAGTAAGAGCTACTGCACACAGTCTAGCCGCGGGTATGTGCATTTTACCGCTCAAAACGTGGGCATATTGGACCAGGGTGGTGTTGTAGCACAGCCCTGATACTCCCCTGAATCTTGTCAATCTTCATCTTGTCAATCCCACATCTTGAACCTTCTTCAGGCTTCCAAAGTACAATTGTAATCTCCTCAATCTCACCCTGGTCAGAAAACCGAGCCCTACATGTTACCCGGACTCGTGTTTCAGCGCATGTAGGCCGTATTACAGGTTCTGGCTGACAGATGCCAAGATGTGAAGAAATTGAGTAGAAAATGTGGCAACCATGAATTGGTGGAATTGAGCGGATAAAAAACAGATTAAACAAATTCGACAAAATTGAAGAAATTGCACCGGCTGCCTGACCTCCACATTCCATTCGTAACCCCAGGGTCTCAGTCTTAGCGTGTGTGATATTTTGCCCTCCAAATTTTGGTGATATTTTTTGCCAATATTCAGTTTGCCAATTTTCACCTCGTTGAACTCTCCACAAGGTTCAGTCTAACATGGCGCGCTTTAGCTCGACAAATTACCTCTTTTGGGTCGGACAAAGCCGCTTGCTGCAGCGTGCAAGACAAGCTCCAACGCGTGCTGGAATGTTTACGTGACAGGCAATCTCGGAGCTGTACAGTCTTGTTTACCTTGTCCGACAGACTTTGTCCGATACGATGTCAAATGAAAAGAGGGGGCATAAAATCCGCGGGGTCAGGGGAGAGGGGAGGGGAGTATAACGGGGCTTTTACCTGAGCTATAGGACGAAAGAAGACGTTTTGAAATTGTGGGCGATGGCTAGGATGGTTTAATGGCGCTAGTTTAGTGCGGGTATTTTTAGCCTGATTTTTTTGCTTTTAGATATGCTTTGATCGTCGGACCGACATACCAAGTGGGATATAACAAAACATGAGTTTGAATAAGGTGGATGGGAAAATGAATGGGAGAAGAATAGGAGAAATGAGACAGCAATTTGGGGACAGAAAATAATGGAAGGAATGAGAAGGAATCGCTCTAGGACTACAGAATACACTATTCTAGTGTAACTAAATACAACAATTAATTAGTATAAGTTAAGTCTAAAAATGGAGGTGGCTACTCAAACATCTTAGATGAGAGCAGCAATGGCACCGACAAGAGCCAGGCCGGCCATAGGGGCGAGAGCACCGGCACCGTTAGCCTGCTCGGGGAGAGTGGACTCGGGAACCTGGGGAACGGGAGTCAGGGTAACACGGGTGACGGAGGTAACGGTGGAGGTAGAGTTTCCGGCGGGGACCTCAGGGACGGGCTTAGAGGCGGTGGGAACGGGTCCGGGAACAATGGTGGAGTTCTGGTGGGGGGGAACAACGATAGACTCGACGGGGACGTGAGTCAGGGGGATGGAGGGGACGGCAGTCTCGGTCTCGGGGCAGAAGGTGGTGGTGACGGTCTTACCCTCGACGTCAGTGAAGGTGAGGGTAATGGTCTTGGGGGGGACGGCCTCGACGGTGGAGTTGACGGGCACGGGGGCGGGGGTGGGAACCACAGTCTCGGGGCAGAAGGTGGTGGTGATGGTGACTCCGTTGACGTCGGTGGTGGTCAGGGTGATGGTCTCGGGCTCGGGAGCGGGAGTCTCGACGTGGCAAGGGGTGTCCTCGCAGTGGGTGGTGGTGACGAGGAGAGTGGAGGCAATGACCTCGGTGGAGACAATGGTGACATTGGCAACCTCAGCGGCGACAAAGGCAGCGGCAGAGAGAAGGGCGACGGCGGAGAACTTCATTGTGAGAGTGGAGGGTGGTGGTGGTATCCGTTAAAGAAAGACTAGGGTGAGATGGTTGGGTTACTGAGCTGAGAAGAGGGCCGGGGGAGATGGTTATATATGTTTTTGCCCTGCCTTCTGGGGGCTCATTGACTTTGTCTTTTTCTCTACGTTCTTTGTCTTTTTCTCTACGTTCTTTGTCTTTTGCATTTTTGAAATCGGTATGGCTAGTGCCTTTTTGGGACACAAGCTCGGTCGCTTACAGGCTTGGCTGCGTTAGTTTGGGTAGAGTTTTTCTTGTTCCAGGTTACGTGACGCGTCTGGGTGGTGGATTTGGGGTGGAAATGGGGTAGGAATGGTGCTATGAGGATGCTGGTGGAGTTGGTGGCGTTCGTGTGCGTTTTCCACCCAGAATCATCTACTTTTCATCCTAATAAACGCCCTCCTATACATCCCCCTATTCCTCCGAAGAAACCTTATCTGAGCACGTCAAAGCCATCTCAAGAAACGAGATTGGCTAGCACAATGAGGGAGCTAATGGGGCCACCAGAGAAAGAAATAGGGACAAACGGTACAATGGGGTGGTCAGAAACAGGATGGACGGGTCAAGTCTTTGTCAGTTGCTTTGCCACTACTTTGTCATTACTGTTCACATTGTCTACCTGGTACATTGTCATGCTGTATCTCACTATGTTCCACATTCACGTCCACACCTCTCACATACACATTGTACATACATTCCCTGCCGCAGTTGCAGCAGCCCAAGTCTTTAGCTCTCGGCATGGATGGTCGGATTGCCCTAGGATTGGCGCTGTAGTCCGACGAGACCAGCAGATCCCCAGAGATCCGCCTGGGATCGGAGAACGGGACCTGGGTCTGGAGAATCACGCTGGTTGCGGTGATACATCTCTTGCAGAGTATTATGGCGTCCCGTGACGGGCCCAATTCTCCGGCGGGCTGTCTACCCCTATCCGCCCCTCAGTTGGGTGCACACGGCATGCATCCACATCTCCACCTGGGCGTGCAAAATAAAATAATACGGCCGTGGCAATAATTTCCCGCCAGGGCTCAGATTAAGCCCCCCTAAAATATCCCCTGAATCAGCTGAGTTGGCCCGTTGTCTGAGACCCTGGTGGGTGGTATTGTGGGTGATATTGTGATATGATATTCTGGTACGATGCATCTTCACGTGTACCATTACGACTATATTTTGCTGTACCGTCTACCTTGCACCGTCTACCCTGCCGTAGCAAACCTCATGAACACATTCCGCAGCCACAGAATGTGCCGTTATCTCCACTGGACCTTGTTGACTGCATGTCTCTTTTTTTCTTCTTTTTTGCGAACCCATTTTTGACTTGCCTACACATTCCCGAGTTTATTCCACCTCGACCTTGCCATGTTGGGAACCTACGCATGTCTCAGAGATTGGGTTGTGGTATAGGTATGAGATGGTATGGGTAGCAAGTGTGAGTAGAAGTAGAGCGAAGTACGATGCAAGTACAGTGGTCATAATCCGTGTACCTTGTACCCCAATGGCACAGGCTAACGCTCTTAATTGATGAGTCTAGCCCATGATGACTAACATGCATTAAACAAAAAGTGAATTGTACAAGTGCTGAAACTTGGGACATGGTGAGGCAAATTCAACTTGTATGCAAATTATGCGTGTCCAACTGGGTCCGTATACCAACTGACAGGGCATAGGATAGGTATAGACAGTGCAGACAGAATGCACATCGGAACGTCGGATAGATTGAGTGAATAGAAACCGGTATGATTCTGGACTATGAACTTCTCACACCGTTCAAGGCACCACTTCAAGGTATAGTGTTGATCTGCTACAATGATTTCTTACGCCATCACTTCTACCCGCCCCAACTAACCTCAAGTGAACTCTACTGGTCCCAACTCTATAACAATCTGATCCATGTTTCAAACGCGTGTCTAACGGTAGTCCTGCGAGACAGTGTGCCCACATATGGAGAATATCGGAGATATTTTGGCCAAAAAGCGGGCAAAATAAGACAATGGCCCGACGATATTTTCCCACACAATTCCGACAAAATTTCCCACAAAACCCTGCCTCACCACCGTATTCATTCTGCTACCCTGGCTCCATCCGAACCGTATGTCTCCTCTGTACAGTGCAATTTTTTATGCTACTGTAGGGAAACACTTCAAACTTTGACATCCATACACACACACGAAATAAACATGAATAAAGACCGAGTAAAATGGAACAACAAGAGGGAATATCCAAGCCTGAGACATGATGAGCGCGCCGAAGATCAAGCGATGAGCACGCGCAGAATGTCTCTGAGCAAACGACTCCAGCTCCAAAGAGAGAAACACTCTCCCGTACCTGGCCCTTCGTATACCCCTGTGTCATGGTTCAATATCGGTCGTAAACGGACATGTAAGAGAGACAGTTTTAGATGGATGCGGACTGCGATGGTTGCAGTAAGAAGGCCAAAAACAGTTGGTGGAGGTAAACATCAGACGCGTAAACAACAACACGGCCCTTGTCACATTTGAGACCTATTCTGGTGTAATATTATTGTTTTCGGACACCTCCACAAGTGCAATATTATTGTTTGCAGTGACCCTTGAAGCAGCCACGGTCTCTAGGGTCTTAGGGTTACGGAAAATAGAGCACTCTTTATGCTTGGAAACGAATCGAACCCACAATCTCTTGGAAGCCAACCCTAAAGAGGGTAACCCAAAGTACCAGATGTACACAGTTACCCTACCGTTGCTCGAGGAGAATAAATTTGAAGCGTCCACTATCCAACCTAACCAGACAAAAAAACGTGAGTGCCCAATTCGACACAGTAACAATGCTTTACTGATGATAAAAATACAACGTTGAATTTCTTCAACTGAAACCTCGTGTGGAGATAAGTACAGAGCTTTTTAACCCTGATATTTCGTCTACCTACTGGTTGATTTTTAATGGTCTTTTCTAACCCAAGTCATCTGCTGG
This sequence comes from Yarrowia sp. E02, assembly GCA_017639365.1. Classification (NCBI taxonomy): domain Eukaryota; kingdom Fungi; phylum Ascomycota; class Dipodascomycetes; order Dipodascales; genus Yarrowia; species Yarrowia sp. E02. The sequence goes on along the minus strand of JAAQQX010000003.1, from coordinate 986,080 downwards.
CAGATTCATCCTCTATTTATTCAATTTATCAACAAAACAAATCAACGTAGGCGAAACAGACAATACAGACAATAGACAAGGGTACAATAAACGATGAGCTACAATAATCGATGAGTTATCGACAGTTCATATCGACGTGTGATAATACTTGTGATACCTGATATCACCTGGACCATTGATGTCATGAGTTACCTGGTAGGATCAAAAAGGATTCCATCTCACAGTAAGAGGACAGTGTTACCATCGCCAACAGTCGTGGTATCAGATGTCAATACTAGTCACAGTTACATCTCCAACATCCAGAGAAACCAAGATTTCTTCAGACTGGCCACCATATACTTGAAAGGTCCAGTAGCAAATGACAAATACATATACCACACTGAAGATACCTTTTGGAACCACTGGAGATCCAGTCTAGTCTCACTTTAGGAGATTCCCTCAAGGCCTCATACCCTTCAAGTGCCATTAGCAGTGATCACCACCTAGAGATACCATGTCTGTAAGACAACATTCCAGTTCCATAAATGGGATGCAAGTCTGTCTCTACTACCAGTTGATACCTCCCCAGGGCCATGACGGCCCTATATATAGTGATACCAAGTCTGTCAATTAAAAAAGGTACAGCTGATGAAGGCTGTAGGATACTGTCAAGGGGATGAGGCCAGTCTCAACACTCAGTACGCCTCGAATAACTGTCTGGTTCGACATGGCCTGATCAAACTGTGGAGTATTCAGTGACCCACCTAACGATCATACGATAGTGGCTCCAAGAGGACGCAGTAAGAGTGGATTGGACTGGACAATTGTCAACAACTTGAAGGCAGTGTTGTGGAAGTTGCAGGGTGCAGAAGTTGAAGGTAGGAGACCGGAGACCCACTTCCCATGTGGAACATCTTCTACTTTCTGTGTCCTTTCTTCCATTACGTCATAGTTGTCATTCTAGCATTGTCCTTATAGCCTTACTTCTAACCAGAACATTCAGTCTACCACTCTCCAGGCAGATTATTCCTGCTGACGTCATTCATAGTCATACTGAATCATTGTTGAATCGCCCTAGAATCAGAAATATCCTGTTAGCAATAGGTGGCGTTGGTAGACCTGGTTCCAAGTAACTGCGACACACTACACTCCCTCTTTATTGCTCCATCATAAGACCTGAGGCACCAGATCTCGATCTTACCAAAAAAGAACCCACCAGAAATAGCCACCTGCAACTACAACAGCCTAGCTGTCGACTTCTCCACTCTGAGTCATACTTTGGTGTTCAAGCGGCGGCAAACAAAAAAGTCGACTGAAATACAGAACTGAATATAGTGGTAAATGGTGGATTGGTACGATAGTTGAAATTAGCGGTACGTTGAAAAGTGTGTATACACGTCATATGACGCCCATTGTCTCACCGTCTCACCGTCTCACCGTCTCACCGTTAGTGTTCTCTGGGACCCACAGCTATGCTTGCGATAAGGGTCCACTTTGTTTCTGTACTGTGCCTGGTTGAGTCGTACAGTTGAGACGTATGCTGTGACGTTTTGAGCTTGCATAAACCCGGGCTGATGTTTAGACAATGTTCATGTTCAGGTCCGTTTAAAGGCCATAAAGTAATCACGCCTGAAACAAGACATTATGTTTCAGGGAAATGAGACCTTGGTGGGCAAAATATCGGGTCAAATTTGATACGGATCAGCCGACAATCTCTATTTACATTTCTCTAGACTGCCTGTTCTTGCACATGACTCCCTGCATATTTTTTTACCGATTTCGCGGACAATTATCTCGCTTGAAGATCGGCAGTGGAAGGTGGTGAAATTGATGAAAAGAAAAAGAAAGAAAAAAACCGTTTTTCGAGCCGCAAACCAAATGCCGAAATTAACAGGCAGCCAGTGTGGATCACTAGGTCCTTCAGAGTCTGGTTATTATTCAGCGTTTGAGCGTACATTTTAGTCTACCCTTTTGAGAGAGAGCATTCGAAATGTGGTTTTCTTCCTCCACCGATTAATCATCAACTAGCGGCCAAAGGGTTAGTTGCGGTTAGTTGCTGACTTGACCCTCCGGCGTCTTCCCGGAGTGCTCCAGTCCGAGGTTGGGCCGACACTCAAAAAACTCTGTGTAGAGCTAACCCCGTCTGTAGCCGCACGTATATATAGCGAGTCAATGGAGAGCTCTGGAGACCCTCAAAAGCCCCGAAAACGACGCCCAAAGACGCCCAAGCCGCCCCCGAGCCGCCCGCCCCACCCCGCCGAGCCTTGTTCCGTTGCCCGTCGCTCCTTTGCGTGTCTCCACCTGCCTCCTTGCTTCCACAACCCTTTCTCGCTGCTCTCCCCTCTTACAGGATCCGGGTCCAAGCTACAACCCAACTCTTTTCAGTCCACTGTAAGCCCTAGAAAGTCCCAGCCGCAAAAAGCATATCCAGTGACCAGACAACGGGCCGTCCAGAACCTCTAGATACGCCTACCCTCTCGACCAAACGTCACCCACGATACAAAGGCCGAAAAAAAAAAGCGACGGCAAAAAAAGCCACATACACACGTCAACGTATTAAGACGTACATTGCTGCATTTGGACAAGAGCAAAGACCTTGACGTCATTGCCCTACTACTGTTGACGCCGCTGCCTAATCTCTGACACTGGCCCCAAAGTGTCCGCGCTGTAACAGCAGATCCTGTGACCCTTATCTCGGCTCGCTCCCTCCCGCCCTTGTTGGTTATACGGACTTCCCAATCACCCAACAGTGGAATACATTGGCCGCATTTTTTAAATTAAGGTTTTGGTGGGAGAAATTTCCTCAACACCTTATCTCAAATCGGCTCGTCTATTCTTCTCGAAACCAGATATAACCCCCCATCCACCCTCTCTCTCTCTACCACCATTTCGTCGCTCAACCTCCTTCGCCGGCTAGTCTCGCTCACTAGACCATCCCTCCAAGGACCCCGTTTCCCCGCATCTGTCAGCCGAGCCTTTGCCCACAGCCCCAAGCCACAAAACGAACACCCAACCAGAGCTCCCTCAAAGCCTCTGGCCAAAACTCCCACTCCCCAGCCCACAACTCCCCCCAGTCACAACTACACACGTGTACCCACCACATCCGTCAGGACACGCAACCACCACCACCACCACCACACACACACACTCATACACACACGTGCTCGCACTCCACCCACAGTAAAATGGCCCAGAAACCTCTTTTCCGATTCGGAGCCACCGACTCGCTCGCCACACTGCTGGAGCGAAACGAAAAATGGGCCAACCGAGTCTCGTCCGTGAGACCCTCTCTGTTCCCCACAAACGCCCAGGGACAGGCCCCCAAGATTCTGTGGATCGGCTGCTCCGATTCCAGAGCCGGCGAGGGCTGTCTGGACCTGCTGCCCGGTGAGGTCTTCGTCCACCGAAACATCGCCAACCTGCTGCCCGACTCTGACTTCTCGTCGCTCTCGGTCATCCAGTTCGCCGTCCAGGTGCTCAAGGTGCGACACATTATCGTCTGCGGTCACTACGACTGCGGCGGAGTGTGGTCGTCGCTGACCTCCAAGAAGCTGGGTATCATCGACCACTGGCTGCGACCCATCCGAGACACAAAGGTGCGACACAAGGCCCTGCTCGACGCCATCGAGGACCCCAAGGACAAGTGTGCCCGCCTGGTCGAGCTCAACGTGTGCGCCCAGGTCAACAACCTCAAGCGAAACACAGTCATCATCGAGGCCCAGGGCGAGCGAGATCTCCAGATCCACGGCGTCGTCTACGACCCTGGAAGCGGTCTGCTCAAGGAGATTAGCGTCCCTGAAGACGAGTACGCCGAGGACTACTTTGTGTCCGACGCCGGCGAGCTCGTGCATTAGATGCCCCATGCATTTGCATTTGCAACAGTTGCTCTTCCATCCTCGGATGGAATCTCAACACTAACAGGTATGTACTCGCGCTCCCTTCTCCCCAAAAGACTTACTAACATAGCAAAAGGAGTGTATTCGACACCCCTCAGCAGAGATAGCCCCACCAGCATGGCCGTGTTTCATCTAGCTGAGGCTCCTATTTTTCCGGTTGACGTCAACCCTCGCACATTGGGCTCCTCTTCCGCCTAGAGGATTGGAGGACGCCCTCATGTTTCGGTATGCCATTTAGAGGCATATCATGTACATATGTATTGTACAACTCTTGGATCATATATAGAACACCTCATTGGATCGTATATAGAAGTCTGGATCTGTATAGTAATTATTGTTTTTGATTGATTTACAATATTCGTTTTAATAACATACAAAATCTCTTTTACTTGTTTTCTCGTGTATTCGTGTCGTGTATCGTGCTTTATTTATTTATTTATTTATTCTTTCCATTAACGAGTACTCTTCGTACTCGTCTGTAAAAAGGAATATCTGGAGTAGAATACCAGAAATGCCGATTAATATATATGGAACATAGGCGGCTTTTATGGGTTTAAGACTGGTGGTATTCACGTCAGGTGGGACCCTTGGTGGGCTGATTTCAGCCAAGAAGACTTCAAAAGCAAATTGGAAAAGCGCAGAAACCTGCACCTGACCGTTCGGACATAGTGCGGTTGAAGTGGTGGTGCGGGATTTCGTATTGGGGCTTATCTCTGTGATTAATGGCGTCATTTGATGGTGGTGATATTATGGTCCTAAATTGGTTTTAGATACGCTTGTTGAGATATTACGGTTCTGTATTTCTTCGTGAGGTTCAGAGGGTTTACCAAAGGGTTTAATAATGGAATTTTCGGAGGATACCACTGTTTCGAATGTTGAAAATCCGGCTTAATGAACGGGTCCGAGTCAGGCTGTTTCAAGGGCTTATCTTGATGCCTTCTGGTGCCTGTATTATCACCTGATTTTGAGTGGGTCTCTCAGGTTATTTTCGGTGTTTGAACTTCAGAGGGTAACTATGTGCTTCACAGCAGTGGTCCCAGAAAGATGAGGTGGATCCTTACAATAGCAGGATCGATGCAAGTGCAAGTACAAGACTCCAGGTTGCTATTTCTCATTGACCAATTTGCCAATTTGTCAATTGCAATGGCTCAACTGTTGGGCTACTAATTCCAGTTCAGCCCTAGTTTCAGGGCTAGCATGAGACATCTAGAGCTGTACCACTAGGGCTGAAATGTATTTCCCTAGAAGCAAATAATAATGAGAAGAATGTCCTAAAAGTACATATAAGCCATGTTTGCCAGTTATCAGAGTATGTACATGGTCGTCCTCTACTCTAGATACTCCTCTCTAGACATATACACTCCATCTCTATCCTTGGACCCTGTTATGCCTTCTGTCTCCACCTCCAGTTTACAGAATGACGTAATATTCCCTAGAAATTGATCTACAATTTCGATGAGTGCCCTGGACCCTCTCTGCACTTCCAATGGGTCGTCTCATCTCATAGTGGGTCTTTGCCATTGTTCTGTTCATGTGTGCATTCCTCATCTCGAAAAAGCAAGTCCAAGAAGAGTCGGTGCAGGTGTGCATGTCTTGACGTCATTGTAGACATTGACTGAATATGTTATGTAATGAGACTGAAGGAATACCTACAAGAGCTGGTAGTTAAACGCCGCTATTTGTTGTATTCTTAATGGCATCCCTGTTTCGTGGTAAGACACTGGACACGGCTGTGATACCTTACAGACTACAGAGTCTACAACATGCATAAGTCAACGTAACGATAATCATGCTGTAGTGTTATCTGATAGACAGGCACGTGTTCTACGAGAACCCTGGTAGTCATGGATCGAGAATGTACAATTGGGGTAGCTACTCAACCATATGCCAATGGAACTTACCATGTCAATGTCTTTTTCCTTCTCAACCCTGATTCAGTCTACGACCTCTTGATCTGAGACATTCATCGGACGATGACACAGATGGTCTGACTCTCGGGAGCACGTGGTGTCTCAATCAGGGTTGTGTCTGTATAATAAGGTGGTGGTTGAATTAGACATAAATTGCTGAGATATGCCATACTCTATGACAATACACCATCTGTAATGGACCTAATAATCTCTTTAACACTAGACATCAATATCTGATAACCAACTACAAAAACCAAGAAGAGGTATCTGCTACCAATACAATAATCCAAATATCGTACCAGGTAGTTCCAGTCTCAGTCCTTGCATCTCTTCTGCAAACAGCCCACTCGGGAAGCTGTCACGAGCGTGCAACATGCACGAAAATGACGCGTGAAAGTCTCAAAAAGCAGGACGATCTTCGCCTGGGGCTTTGGGGCAAGTCCAGGAACCCGCGCTAGCTTAGATATGCAGGTACATGGTAGTTGGCAAGGCTAAGCCGCAGAAGTCATAAGAGAGCAAGTCGAGATACACAGCAAGTAGCGACACAGCAAGTAGCGACACAGCAAGTAGCGACACAGCAAGTAGATACAATGTCTGTAGACGACAATACCTGTTGACCTCTTTTCACGTCACTGTCAATGCGCTCCACCTGCCCTGCATTGAAGCTCAAGGGTCTGGTGATGCATGTGAGTAATTATCTCATTATCAGACCAACTAGCAGATCTAGAGACCCAGGGACTTGAAAAGTCGCTTTATTGGTCCACCCACTATCGCTATCCGCAGCTTGTTGCGTCTCTATACAGTCTAAACACCCACCAGGACGAATAAACAGACGATCTCCAGATCTGCAGATCGCCGCTCTCGAGGACTGATTTCCCCCGAAATCAGGCCCAAAAAGGAAGGAAAGTACCGTTCACAAACACACAGAGTGCTTGACAGTGACACGAGACATGCAAGCTCCAGGAACGAGCGGGTACGCTGAGACAATTGGACCGAACAGAGAAACGGTTGGAAAACAGTGAGACAAATATTGAGACAATATTGAGACAATACAGACACGACAGCTTGATAAATGAGCTCTACGAGTTCTCAATACTCAACTCCTAGACCTGACAGACCGTTTATACCGTTCAGTTCCGTGTACAACTCACGTTATCTCAAAAGGTAGAGATAATCATGCGATTAACATTCAGTGAACAGCCGCAGCTGGATTTCATATGATTTCTCGTAGACGGCGCGGCTGTCTATAGCTTCCAATTCCATCTCGAACGAAAACAACTTTTCAACTCGTCGTGAAAAAAGTCGTATTTCTGACAGCTATAGCCCCATTGACACCTCGCTTAAGCGCGAGTCTACCACCCTACACCTTCTAAACACGATCAGGTACTTCTGCGTGCTCCTGACAGTCGTGACGATCCTCTTTGGAAAAGAAATCATGCCTATCTTGGACAATCAGGGAGCTTCGGGCCAACTAGTTTCGCACAGTGCAATCTAGAAGAAATGAGTATATATACCTCCCCGTAGCTCTCTCTTATTTCGACACCAACAACCACTTCTCTTCTATCTTCTCTACCTTTTCAACACTACCTTTTTTTAATCTATCACCATGGTTGCCATCAAGAACGTCCTTCTCCCTCTGGCCATTGCCTCCACCGCTATGGCCGCTCCTGCCGTCCAGGAGGGAACCCTTCTCCAGGTTCGAGCCAACTCCACCATTGACCAGTTTGTCGATTTCGGAGGAGTTGTTCTCAAGACCGTGACTTCCACTCTGGACATCATCACCCACCCCGACCAGGCCAAGGGATCTGTCTACGACAACCTGCAGAAGGGCGTCACCCAGATCAACAGCCTGTTCCCCACTCTGATCAAGGATCTCGAGACTCTGCCCATTGTTGGCAACGTTGCCAAGACTCTTGGCCCTCTCATCATCAACCCTCTGGCTGAGGGCTTTGCCAAGGTCATGCAGCAGATTGCCATCACTATTGTCTCTCTCTTCACCGACGGCCCCATTGCTACTCTCTCCAACGTTTTCCAGGGTCTGTTTGGCAACTTCCTCGGCTTCATCCGACAGTTCATTGGCTCCATTGCCAACCTCTTCCCCTGGATGCACGCCGAGACCTCTTCCATGAAGGTTGCTTCCAACCGACTGGACCAGGCCTACCACTCTGCTTCCAACAACAACTAAGAGCCGGATACCCGTTTGACTTAATTTATCTCTACTTCTTACTTGCAATTGTAGTTTTGTAAAGCATCTGTTTAGATGGATGTAGAACTTGGAAAAAAGCTGACCAAGCAAGATGGATGGTATTGGAGGAAATAAACAGACTGGTAGAACATGGAATCGAAGTCCCTGTTCGTTTTCGCTTGATGAGATGAGACGTTTGGACCTATTCTAGTTTTTGTCTTGAAGAGAACATCTGTTAGTATAAAGACTAATAGGGGGTTTCAAACAGTCTAAACTCTTCTCAGACTGGTTAGAAAGGAGTATGGTCATCCTAAATGTACATCATACGACTTTAGGGGCTTCTAGAACAGTTTATGACCGTACCAAAGTGGACCACATTAGGGTATCTCCTCAGCCTAAATCATTTAAAGTAGTTTTTAGAAGATAGGGACTTCGAGGGAGTAGTCAATACCAATATTGGAACCCATTAGAGCAGCCTCCAGAACCCCCTTAGCTCGAACTTCTTCTCTGACTACAATTCTGAGAGTTATCCTGGAGTCAAGTTCTGAAGGTCGACAGATATGTAGAAGTCCAGAAGTAAAAAGTGACTTGATCAGCGAGCGTGGGGTAGAACCAGGACCACAATACCTGGTATAGCACACCTTTCTGCTACAGCATACCTTTTCGCAACAGTTTTACTCCACACTCACAATCTGGTCATTGTAGGATAGACAGAAATCTCGTAGAAATACCAAACAAAAATATGAAATTGACAGACCCCTCCAGCGAACTCGTTTGAACCCATTTATCCCCCTTTCTGCTCTCTTTTTTCTTTCCCCGTTTTGTCCCAATTTATTTCACCTTTTTCCAACCCTCACTAACAAAAGCCAACAAAGTTCAGGACCAACATGCAAGCTCCAGAAACAATATTCACACCAGTCTCAGTCAACCATGCCAGGCAAATTCACACTGTGAGTACTACGAAGCAAACAAGCCCCAGCAAACGACTAACACAGTGACGTGGAGATTCCGTTCCCCACAGAACGGCAGGCCCAGATCGTCTGCACCACCATTGCTCAGGACAAGCCTCTCAAGGCCGACGAGCTGAGTCATGAACTGACCACCAAGGGAAGCACTCTGGTGATTCATTTTGCCGCGGCTTCCAACCGGTCTCTGCGGGTCGGCGTCAACAACATGATGGACAACATTGGCACGGCGATTGAGTGTTTGGACGAGCTGGATCTTGATAAGTTTCAGGTAGAGGGTTAGTCAGGGTAAGGCAGGCAAGGGAAGGTACGGCAAGGAGCTGGAACAGTAATATGGCAAGGATGACGAGATCAGATTGGATAGTCACTACCAGAGCTGTGGGACCGCAGAGACGGTATTTACGGTCTTTACCGTCCAACAAAGTCCGACATAGTACTTGCTCAGTCTCGTACCCCAGCAGGCTGCACCTGCAACCATAAAAGGCATATACAGTAGAGTGAAATCGATAATCAGATAATGAATAAAGGGTGAGCGTAGGGGTAGATACGATGGGTAACAGTACCAATACAAGTATCGTACAGTACAAATAAAAATGCCGGTATTACACCAATATATGACACATTTCCCCTCCCATGTCACGTGAGGTCACGTGCCTACTTTCACCTGCAACCCCATTGGTTCAGGGAACATGTCTGAATCCGTCATTGCGGAGGTCTTACTGTAATTTGTCTGAAAGAGTCTCCTTAAAACGTACTTGTAAAATTGGCATGAGATAGAGAAGAATAAATCAGGTCCAGGAAAATGCTTACTAACATTCGTATATACAAATACACACTCCCCCAATACAATAACCAAAACCCCTCTCCTCTCCTCCACCTGCCCTTTACCCTGCTGAGTCATGTCGTCTGATCATGCAGGACTAATGCGTCGTGTGTCTTCCCGACTAGACCTGTATATGCCATACACACGCTAAGCTAATTATATATCACTCAGCGCGCGCACACAACTCTTTCTGTACATTACGGCCTGCCGCCCGACGAATAGTGTATCTACTGCTCGCCCCACACCCAGCCTTCATCCAGAGAATGCGGCGAATGAACGCATATAATGGCCAACAACAAAGAGCGTAAACGAAGCCACAAGAAAACGCCGAATCAATCCGTGTCTTCCGCACAGTCTGAAACCGCCAAACCGCCGGCGAAAAAGAAATCCCCCAAGCCGTCTCCGGCCTCGCGCTCCAAAAAACCCGCCGAGGGCTCTGTTTCCAAGCCCCCAAACCGCCCCGCAAATGGTCGACGTGGAGATCGTGAACGCAAGGTGTCACCCTCCGTGGTGTCGCGTGGCTCGGCCGCGGCAACTATGACCATGACACCCGAGCCGTCGTCGGTGCCTCTTCAGCCGTGCCAGGTCACGCCGGCCATCCAGTCGTCGCATCTTTCGGTGCCTTCTGCGCTGACAGAACACCGAAAACCGACGCCGAAAAAACGACGGTCGAGAGACCCAGCGTCCAGCCAACCTAATAAACGCAGCGATGAGGCCAGAGAAGAGCCGCAGCCGGATAACGACGCCACCATGTCGTCACCATCCACCAGCGTCACCTCCGTAGCTTCTTTGATGAGCACTCCTACCCCTGCCCCCGCTTCTCCAGCCAGGTCTGCTCTGCATCAGGAGCTGCAAAACATCTACCATCGGGTGTGTCAGCTGGAAGACCAGTGTGGACGGCTGATGCAGAAACTGGCACAGGAAATTCCCCAAAAGGACGAGCCCAGTATCACTCAGCAGACAGACATGCGACAGGAACGGCTCAACCGACTGCTTTCTGACGCTACTAAACGTCACGCTGCTCTGCTGGACGCTCACTACGACTTTCTACGAGCAGCCCACTACAACGATTCCTCTTCCCTGAGAGGTCTGGTCAACAAGTACGACATCCCCAGTAGACTGTGGTCGCGAGGAGTGTACGCCTTTGTACATATCGCACGCAACCTGCAGCCCTACGCGGCCCGTTACTTGAGCGACCATCTGAGACACTGTGCTCAGATTCTGCTCCTGTTGGCAGAACCGTACTTTGACCGAGAAGCAGACGGCAAAAACCTGCCTTCCTGGACTGAAGCTGTGGGCGACCTGGCTCGAATAGGAATGTCTGTACGTACAGACGACGCCATTTACTGGAGAGGAGTGGCCCATTGGTGGTACAGTCGCACGCTGTTGACATGCGACGATAACGGACGTCCTCACCACCACTTTGCACTCGTTCTTGCATGCCGTTTGGAGTCGTTGTTGTCGCTCTGTCGTGCCACTCTTTGCATGGTTCCTTTTGCACCCGCCTCAAACACCATGGACGCTCTGTTCAACGCCGGAGCAGCCAAAATGCAGCGGCAGGGCGAACGCGAGCCCCTCGAGGTGGTGGTCGACTCTTTTGTCGCTATCCATGAAGGTATCACCAAAGGTCGTTTCCCGGATATCCGCCAGAAGCTCATTTCTCTTGGTGCGGTCATTGCACGAACTCCAAGTCCCTTCCTAGCGTCTAGATCGGCCATGTTTGCTGCCATCAACATTGCTGGCTTGCACGAGTACGGAAGAGGATCTCTGGCTGCAGTCTGGAGAACAGGTGCGGACGAAGAAACCGTCTCTGTGCCCAGTCCGAACAAGTACGTTGCATTCCACATTCTGCGAGCCCATCTGGCTCTCACCTCCGACAAGGCTCTTCCTCACCTGATTCCCTGGCTGCTGTTCATGCTGGCTCTGGTGAAACATCCCAAGACGTTTGCCGAGGTGTTTGACCACAGATTTCCCTGGAAAGATCTGCTGTGGTACCTGAACGAGATTCTGCGCAAGTCCCCCCGACCGCCAGCCGTCAACAACAACACTGCCAGATCCAACTTCAACTACAGACAGACTCCTCCTCCCCTCGAACCGCCCCCAGTTCCCGAAGGCTACGTTTCCAAGCTTCCCGAAGAGATTATGCTGCGAGGTTTTTCGTGGGCCAAAGAAGTTCTGTCGTGTCCCTTTGACTGCGACACACAGGACATTGTCAACACCATGTCTCTGGGAGGCCAACTAGACTACACTCTTGGAGAGAGTACTCGTCTAGAGCGTGCCCAGACTCTCATCCGACAGCTTGGTGATACTCGACTGTTCAAGCTGGACGAGTCTGGTCTAGATCAGGATCCCGAGCTGGCGTCTTGTCTGGCTGCCAAAACAGAAGCGCCAGAGTACATTTCCGAGTACGAGGCGCACCACGAGTTTCTGCCCGATATCGGTGGAGAGAGCTCGTCGGTGACTTCCGAAGATCTCCAGTCGCTGTGCAAGAAACGAGACTTGGTGCGGCAAGAGTGTCGTGTGCAGTCCAAGATTGAAAACCTGGAGCTGTCCACATCGCCTCTGGCTGGCGAACAGAAGCCCGCCATTGTCTTTGACACCAATCTGTGGATTGACGAGCTGGAGTTCATTGCCACTGTGGTTGAGGGAGGCTGGTTGCGCATCAAGGTGCCTGTTGTGGTCATGTACGAGCTTCAAAAGCTGCAGACCTTCAACCGAGATGTCCGCATGAGCACTCTGGCGCAACAGGCTCTGGCCTACATCAAGTCTAAGAGCCACCAGGGGTCTGGGGTGTCTTTGGTTGGTCATGACGGATCTACTCTCAGCGAGCAAGCTTGTGCGGAAGGTGTTGTTCGTCTCTCGGACGAGAGTGAACAAGCGTCTTCGAAACGAGGTAAGCCTGTGGCCAAACCGAACATGGACGATCTCATTCTTCGAATCGCCAACAAGTTGCAAAAAGGCGGTCGTGGCGGTTCTCTTCGGGCTCTTCTCGTGACCAACGACAACAACATGCGTTTCTTGGCTCTCACCAAGTCTATTGCCGTTTCTTCCGGCGCCGAGTTTATGACCATGTATGGCGAGGAGTCTGGAGAACGTCGTAACGAGACTCCTGGAATTCGGTCCATGCGCAGCCGGAAGAGCGAGCTGAGTATTTAGGAGGTTTGGATATCCATGTGTCACCGTCCACTAGTATTGAACAGCTTTGGAGATCCATGTGTCACCGTATATTGATTTACATCTATTACTGTCACCACACACTGTACATACTGTACATATCTATTACCGTACTGCGTAGTATCATAGTCTATATTTTAGTGTCTACCAAGTGAGCTTAAGAGCATCGTACTTGAGTCGATCCGCATCCGTAACTGAAGGTCGGATCTTGTTGAAGGCCTCCTCGAAATGGTGGTTAGTAATCTCAATGCTGCTTGGAGGAGCGGCCTTGTGATCGTGAGTCACCTCGGCTCCCAGAGTGAACACCTGTTGTCGTAGAGCCATGAGACCAGCCTCATTGGCCAGCTGTGTGAGATCGGCTCCAGAGTAGTTTCCACATCGAGAATCAGCCACAATGGTTCGCAGATTCACGTCTGCTGCCAGAGGTCGTTTTCGACACACCTTTGAGAGAATTTCGAACCGCTCGTTTTCGTCAGGAAGACCCACAAACAGTGTCTTATCCAGACGACCAGGTCGAACCATGGCGGGATCGATAATGTCGGGTCTGTTGGTGGCTGCAATGACGTAGACACCTCTTCTTTCGGTGAGACCGTTGAGCTCGGTCAGAAGCGTGTTGACCAGTCTGGACGAGTGTTCAGAGCCTCCGTCGTCTCGTCTAGGAGCCAGCGAGTCAAACTCGTCAAAGAAAATGATGCATGGAGACGACAGAGCTGCTCGTTCAAACACCTGTCTGATAGCCCGTTCACTTTCACCGACGTACTTGTTGAGCAGCTCGGGTCCTCGGACAGAAATGAAGTTGGCTGCGGTTTCGGAAGCCACAGCCTTGGCCAGCAGAGTCTTACCACATCCAGGAGGACCCCACAGAAGAACTCCTCCAGGCGCATCGACACCGACCATCTTGAACAGGTCTGGCTGTCGAATGGGCTGCACAATGGCCATATGCAGTTCCTGTCGCACTTGGGCCAGAGCACCGACGTCTTCCCAAGACACGTCTGGCACGGTAGCGAAGCCTTCTCGTTTGGACGAGGGCTGGATGAGGGGGATAGCAGTCAGAAAGTCGTTGAGCGCAATGACCATGTTCTGGAGCTGCGAGGCTGTTAGAGGGTTGGGGAACATTCGCAGAAAGTCCACCCACACGGAGGTGTGAGGCGGGTTGGGGAGAGTGATGACTGTAGAGGGTTTGGTTTCAGCAGTTTCAGTGACAGTAGTTTCAGACACTGCAGTTTCAGACACGGTAGCAGTATCCTCCTCCTTAATAGTCTCAGTCTTGACATCCTCCACATCCATCGCATCTTCACCCTTGATCTCCTCAATCCGATCGTTCGTCTCCTGACCAGCCTCCTTCTTCTCCACAAGCTGTTTGAATGCTCGCTCCAGAGCCATGGATCCTGCAGCAGTAACCAGAGCCTTGAGATCAGCAGCAACGTATCCCGGAGTTCGCATCGCCAGCAGCTCAAAGTCAATATCATCGTTCAGCTTGAGAGGCCGCGTAATCGCCTTGAGAATCAGTTCTCGTGACTTTCGGTCAGGAACAGCCATGGCAATCTCCTCATCGAACCGACCGGGTCGTCTGAGAGCAGGATCAATAGCGTCTGGACGGTTGGTGGCGCCCAGAACAATGACGGGGCGGAAATCGTTCTTTTCGGGGTTCAGATCATCGATACACGTCAGCAGCTGGGCCACAATTCGCGTCTCCATGCCTCGTCCTCCTCCTTCTCGTTTAGGAGTCACAGCATCAATCTCGTCAATGAACAAAAGACAGGGCGCAATGGCTCGGGCCTCCTCAAAGATCTCTCGGATCTTCTTTTCACTCTCTCCAGACATTCCAGACACCACACTGGGCGCAGAAATGGACATGAAGGGCACCTGGGCCTTGTTAGCAATGGCGTTGGCCAAAACGGTTTTTCCACATCCAGGAGGACCGTGAAGCAGCACACCTCGAGGCATGGTGAGACCTGTGGTTTTGTACACCTCGGGATGGGTCAGTGGCACGAGCACAGACTTTGTGATCTGTTCAATGACCTTCTCAATGCCTCCCAGGTCTTCTAAGCTAATGGACAGCTCTGATTTGTGTTCTACTTGTGTTAGCATGTTGAAATTTCCACTTCCCTTCCTCTCATACATACCCTTTTGTTTCTTTGCGGTTCGCTCCTTTGTTTTCTCTCGCTTTCGCTTCTTTTCGTTGTCTCCTTCTGCAGGTGTAGCAGCTCCAGAAACAGCCGGAGTTCCTGCAGCAGGAGTAGTGTTCCAAAGACCAACCACACTCTTGTTCATACTGTTGGAATCGGGAACAGGCGTGGAAGCGGCCGGAGTGGACGCCGTAGAGGTATCTTCCTTCTTTTCAGCTCCAAAAATAGGTCCGCTGGAAGGCTCGGCAATGTCCACATCTTCCTCCACATCCATAGCGTCTCCGTTGAGTCCGTTTTCGGGGTTGCCTCCAAACATTCCGCTCTCTTCTTCTTGCCGCAACAGCGTGATGGCAGCATCAACGTGTCGTCCAAGTTCCTGTTTTCCTAGACGTCCAGTGGGTCCTCCTCTTCCCTGGACATATCGAAAGACCTCGAGGTTGGAGAGGTTCTTGGCGCAAAAAGTGTCATCTGCCTGGCATTTTTCTTCCAGCAGATCGACAGTCAGCTCGTAGACCTTTGCTTCCTGCTGCTTTTGCAGTCGTCCCTTGACTGGTTTTTTGCCTGCCATTTTGTCACAGTTTTTCTTCTTTTTGCAGCGTTAAACAGATCGCTTTCAAAATAATTTACGGTGCATAAAGGTTATTTTCGTAGTGTTTTTTTAACCGTCCACGTGACATGCATGATATCAACTTTATACTGAGATAGACGGACCTATCGAATACTACTCTTCACCATGGGAAACCAGTCGTCCAAGGGCATCAAGGTGACCAGCCAGGACAAGGCGATTCTGGACCTCAAGCTGCAACGTGATAAGCTCAAGCAGTACAAGAAGAAAATCCAGGTTGTTTTGGACAGCGAGGTGGAGCTGGCCAAGGAGGCGCTTCGAAAGGGAGATAAGAAGCGGGCTCTTTTGGCACTGAGAAAGAAAAAGTACCAGGAAGGAATGTTGACCAAGACGGACGAGCAGCTGGAGACGCTGGAGAACCTCACCTCGTCCATAGAGTTTGCCCTGGTCCAGAAAGACGTGGTGTATGGTCTGGAGCAAGGTAACAAGGTGCTCAAGGAAATCAACCAGGAGATTTCTCTAGATCGAGTGGAACGACTACGAGACGAGACCGAGGAGGGTATTGCATACCAGGAGGAGGTGTCGGCTATGCTCATGTCGAATATTTCCAATGCTGACGAGGAAGATGTCCAGGCTGAGTTGGAGGCTTTGGAGCAACAGGAGCTGGCTAAGCAGCCTGTTAAGCAGCCCGCTTTCCCCGAGGTGCCCACAGACAAGATCGAGGAGCCTTTGGATCTGCCTAAGGTCCCTGAGGGTGTTCCTGAGGAGGCTGGGAAGGATAAGCAGGCTGATAAGCAAGTCAACAAGATGGAGCCTTTGTTGGCGTAGATGTGGACTTTGAGTGTGATTAAGGATACGGTGTTGTTGACTTTTACAGTGGCTATTGACTGATACATTGGTTTTTGACTGATACAGTGGTTGTTGATTGATACAGTGACATTTAAGTGTTATGGTGGTTGCTGACTATTGACTTTTGACTGTTTGTATTTTTGACAGTGGTTGACAGTGTTTAGACAACGGTTGTTGAATGTCGTTTAAATTGACTATTGCTAACTGTTGTTGACACTGGTTATTGACACTGTTTAGATAACAAATGTTGCATGTTGTTTAATGTTGACTATTGGTAACAGTTATGAACAGTGGCTATTGACTTGACTGTTGTGTAACAGTGGTTATTGACACTGTTTAGATGACATGTTATTGACCTGTCTACTGACAGTTATTGGCAATAGTTATTGATCGTTGACTACCAAAACTGTTCACAGTATCCTGACTACAACTACAAAGCACAACTCTACACACACGCACATCGATGATTGTAATAAGTTATAAATTAGACCAGCCGCTGTAGACAGCGGCTGTTACACGTTAGTATGCACCGAGGCTGTTTGTGGGCTTGAGATGGGTGAAGCCGTTAGATTGTTGGAGATGCGGAGAGAAGGGAGGTGAAGTGATCCACAGGTCAACAGAGAAGAGTCATGTCGGAGTTCCAGGTGTACAGATCGTCACGGGACGGAGCCTGGGCAAGGACCTGGGACTGGACAAGGGCAGCAGGAACCTGAAGAGGAACCTGGACTTGGGCAAGAATCTGTTGTCGTGTAAGGGCAGCTCGGTACCCAGCTCCCAGCTCGTAGTCAGGGTTGTTGTCCAGATCCAGAGTCTGGTTGAGAGGCACCAGGAAGAAGAACTTGCTGATGATGTCCTCCAGTTTCATGAGCTTGAGCCACTTTTGGTGCTCGTCCACACAGTGCTCCAGAGCGTCCCGGTAGTACATGTTGGTGAAGCATGCGTCGCACTGGATGACGGTTAGAGGGCTGAGCTTGGACACGTTTTTGATCTTGGGCAT
The DNA here is from genome assembly GCA_017639365.1 of Yarrowia sp. E02. NCBI lineage: Eukaryota > Fungi > Ascomycota > Dipodascomycetes > Dipodascales > Yarrowia > Yarrowia sp. E02. The sequence goes on along the minus strand of JAAQQX010000003.1, from coordinate 968,608 downwards.
GTTGAGAGAATGAGTGAAGGAGAAGAAGAGAAGGGGAGGATGGCCAGGTCGTGCGATGGTACTGTAGACGAGGAGCAGCGACTGGATTATATATGATCTTGGAGACTCCCTCAACAAGCTGGGTTCGGGGAGTTTTTCCTTTTACATCTTGAGACCTGCATACAATTGAATGTAGGAGCACAAGGTAACGCCCCCTTTTCGTTTTTCTCTTTTGCGCATCGGGCTCTTCGTCCACTTTCCTTTACTTCGATTTACTTAGCCCATACACACGGCGGAGAGTTCAGGCCCCTGCATGCCGGCATATCTAGATTATAAAAAGGAAAAAAGGCAAAAAGGCTATAAAAAATAGTGTGCAGAAATACGCAGGACCAGTCGAATTTGAGCATCTCCTTGTTGGAGGGAGATATCGAGTATCTGAGAAGACAGACATGTTGGCAAGACTCACACGAGCAGAATGAGCGCTTTGACGGGTGTTTTATCGTCTCAATACACCCAATAACGACACTTCACAATCGCCCTAAACAGTCGTGTTTTCTTGTAATTAATAATATTTGGCCCCAAAGGTAGACAGGACTCTAAAGTGCACACACAAGGAGCAGTCAATTTACAAAACAGGGCGTTTTAAGCGGGCCGTTCAGCTGCGGCAGGCGCACTTGCTACCACTTGCACGCCACCACAAGACGGAGATATAAGCAGAATTGCCACACGGGTGTTTCATGAAATATTATTGGGGGTGATATTATGTGGAAAAAGCCTTCCGGATGGGTGGATCTCATCATGGGCCGATAATTTACCTGGTTATGGGGACATTGGTGGTCCTCAAGTGTAATGAGAGTCTGGAAAACCACTTGATTCGAGGAAAAAAAATTAAAAAGACAAGTCAACAACAAGCTGCTTTGTCAAAACCCAGACCCTGCAACAATGACATTGCTCAGTACAAGGAAAGGGGAGAAAGAGGTGACCCCCCACATGCCCTGCTGACGCATCTCGTTTTTCCCCACCGCCAAGTAGACGTACATACGTCTATACTTGCTCATATCCAAAAGGTATGCACATGGAACACTCTCCGACAGTGACCAATCCCCTCCTCCAACAAAGTCCCACATATACGTCCAGTTTGAGCCTCGAGACACCACTCACCCTGCGGTCGTGTGCAAACCTTGTCGAGGCTCCGCGGGTAAACATTCTTGACCATGTTTCGTAATAACCGAGGTGCACGGCTGCATCAGTCTGGACGTCGGGCCCTTTTTACCACATCTATGCCTCCTTTGCACCCTCGGCTGTGTCTTTTTCCGGGAGCCAGAAAGTCAGCTCTTTATCTGCTGTGGCCAGTTGCATGGAGGCTGGATTCACGCCCAGAATCTGAGGCGAGGCTGCGTTAGGAGCGCAGTTGAGTGCCTTGGACGGGTACAGTCGTCCTCGCTCGTCCACCCGGTCCTGGAGGTCCCACACCATGACCTTGCCGTCCCGAGAACAGCCCATAACAGTACGTCCATCCACCGAAAATGCAGTGTGTGTGGACCCGCCCCGCATGTTGTCCTGATCGCGTCTGAGGGGGTGGTGGCCAACGAGCTTGTGCGTAAGATTACCGGTGAAAGCATCAATGACGTGGTGCTGCTCTCCGTAGGTCGCCAAGAGAATATACTTGCCGTCGTTGGAGAACTCTACAGACGCCCAGCCGTCACCAGGAGGAGCAGGCAACGCAAACGTCGCAAAGGGGTCTGCGCCCCAGGCTGAAACAGAGTACAATGACAGGTCCTGAGCTGACGTGTTAGCCACACCGAAACACAGGCCGCGGGGGTCAAATGCAATGAGGTTGGGACTCACCAGATTCAACACACCTTGGCAATGTGGTGACCTAAGATCCCACAGACGGACAGTATGGTCCATGGAAGCAGACAGCATCACATCGCTGACGGGAGACACGTTGAGAGCGTGCACCTTGTCTTTGTGGCCTCTAAAGTACCGGATGTACGAATTGTCGTGCAAAGACAAATACCGAATCGTGTCGTCTTCCTTGGTGGAAGCATAGACAATACTCATGCTGTTGTGTGTAAATCGCGCCAGATGGACGCCGTACTTTTTCGAGTAGCTGGACCGCTGATGCGTGCCCTTATGAGCTGAATACAGCTGGATGGATTCATCTGCTCCTGCGGTCACGGCGTAGGCACCAGTGTCATCAAAATCGATCGACGTGATGGGGTCGTTGTGGTGATACCGAAGTGTTTTTGACGGCTTGAGCGTCTTGTAGGTTTCGATACTGGCTGGCACCGATTCCATTTTCTCTGTTTTGATAGGTTGGTTTTTTGGCAATGGTCAGTAGTCAATGTCGGAGATCTATCTTACAGGTTAGGCATTTTGGCATTTTGGTGTATTTTTTAGGTTGACGATGTTCCAGGTCACGTGAACTGTGGATTAGGTTGTCCCAGCTACGCACATATTGGCTTAGATACATGTCCACAGGACTCCTCTCAGGCAATGTGGTGGCTCAGGGGCAAGTATATATATAGATGGAATGTATACGTCTCATGCAACATGTGTTACACACACACACGACTACCTTGTCATTAAACATACAGCCAGTCAATTCGACATGTCAAGTGGGCTCCTGCTGATCGACAATAAAAACTCTATTGTTCCCATTGTTTCAAATGTTTACTTTACGTACGAGCGCTCTTCTACGCCACTTTGAAAATTCTCTTCCTACTTCTATTTCCAGGCATAATGGGCACTGTGAGTATTTGCTGATGGGACAAGGGTGGCCTTGGCGCTATCTTGCGCTCTTTGTCGTCTCTCCTGTTGCCTCAGGAATGTGTTATGTTCCTGCCTCCCTAGGGTATGCCCCATATCTCTGCCTCACGACATTACTAACTCCAGCTCGGTCGACTTTTCCACTTTTCCATTGACCTTGTTCTGGTCTCGACCATTCTGGCCGGCGTCAAGCGGTCGACCGGCCTCACCATCAAGACCAATGACTTTGAGAACAAGGACACCCGGTCGTACATTGAGCGTTATCTCGATGTCGGCGAGTGGGTCTTTGACACCTCTGTGGCCTTCATGTCCACCTCCAGCTACTTTGAGCGACGGCCCCCGCGATTCTAAGCATTCTACTTTGCTAGGTGAGTATTTTTGCATGGCTTTGTTTCCATGTTTATATGATGTTTTCTTATCTGGTAAAAGGTCCGAGGCTGCAAGGGCATGTACAGATGGTACAGCGAGTAGGTCCACATCCATATTTGGACCGAAAAGCGCATCTGTATATACACCCCAATTTGGAGCTCTTGCCACACTGCAAAACAAGAGCGTTTGGCTCCCACTCCAAATGGAGCTGTTCCCAGAGGTCCATAGGGTCCAGCTGAAAGGCACGAGTGGACATTTCTTTTATTATTCAATGTTGTGTAAGCCGATGAAGGCGGGGTTTCTGAACAGTCTAAGCAGACGAAGAGATATCAAGGCGTTACTAACCTAGGATAGGACAAAAAGACAGTACAGTAAGAAGATATCAGTGATAACGAGTGCCTGTAGAGTGACTAGAGGGGTGAGTACTTGTAGAAGGGGTGAAGTAAGGGGTGACTACAAGTAGAAGAGGTGACAAGTATGATACAATGGTAATATTGTAGCATTGTAGCACTCCTGTACCTTTAGCATGCAAAGTACTTGTAGAAGGCTACTTGTAGTAGAGTGCTAGGAGTTGTAAGTACTCGTACTTATACTTGCCTTGTACCAGGTACCTGGTACTGTACCTGTAATTGCAGAACACATTTCTTACAGAAACATGTTTAAGACTCTATCATATGTACATTGCAATATATATCGTTCGACCCGTGTCGCGCTGTCAGTCTCTTTCAACTACTCCATCTTCTCCTCCTCCTCGGGAGCAAGCAGATCCTGCTGCTGCAGCATCTCGGCCAGCTCGCCGTTCTGGCTCATGGACATGACAATGTCGCAGCCGCCAATAAACTCCTTGTTGATGTACAGCTGGGGAATGGTGGGCCACTGGGAAAACTCCTTGATGCCCTGTCGCAGCTCCTCGTCCTCCAGAACGTTGAAGGCAGCAAACTTCTGGGGGTCCACGCCCTGGTGGCCAAGAACCTGGATGGTGGCTCGAGAGAAGCCGCACTGGGGGAACTCGGGAGTGCCCTTCATGAAGAGAACCACGGGAGCAGTGGCAATGGCGGTCTCAATGGCCTCCTTGGTCTCGGTGGAGATGAATCGTCGCATGGAGGGGGCGATTCGGAAGGCGGGGCCTCGCATGGCGGGGGTGGCGGCTCGGAGAGCAAACATGGATCGCTGCATAAAGGCCATTGTGTATTCGAGTGTGTAGTGGTGATAAGGTCTTGATTTGCTTTGGCTAGATAGATGTATGAATTAAGGTCGGTCTACGGAGCTTACCCGGCTCTCGGGTGCGTCGATGCGGTACCTTGGTTCTTCCCAAAGGTGGGTAATTGCAACGAGTTTTATTGGTCTGTCTTGCTTAGTCATGAGGGGGGATTATGTAAGGCGATTGACGTATTATGAGCTGGAATTGAGATTGAGAAGGGCTAATTAAACTGTGCTGTACTCTATAGGACTCATTTGCCACCTTCGTGATTGTATTTCATTAAGGACATTAAGGTGATTCACATGACTTGGTTATGGTTCAGTTGATATGAAGTTGAATGAGATTATGACAGTGTACGAGTAGATAGTAAGGGAAGAAAAAAGTGTTGATAGAGATGAAGCACTAAAGTATCAAATCCAAAGCATTGTACAATGTCATCATCTTATCAACTCATAACCTATTCCAGCCTTGCCTCACCATCTTTGTCCCTGTCTGTCTATGTCTATGACAGTAAAGTGGATCCAGAACAATGACTTGATTCTTCACCAGAAACAAAGCCAACTTGTCAGAAACAAAGTCACCAAAACAAAGTCACCAGACAACACAACCTGTGAACAAACAAAACCGTTTACGACCAAGTGCATGGATTGTGCGCCGGTCTTCCGAGCTTCCGCTCAGGAGCATAGGTTTGACATGTCTCACGGCTTAATGTGAGTTTGGTATCAGAGTTAAGGCGGGCTATGATAGAGTAGGTAGGGATGGAGTGTAGTAATGAGTGTATCAAATCCAGCAAATTACAACCACGAACTGATTTAAAAGACCGCCCCATTATTGTGCCAATCACACTTGTCAAACCTCTGCCTCATTTGCACGTGGAAGGATGGCGGGGTAGAAGCCGCAGTTATTGTAGAGAAGTATAGCATAGATCAATAGATGGCTGGGTAGATACTGATACAAGCTGTCTACCTGGTACTGGTTTTTTGGTAGATCTCAAATACAAGTACGTCGTACGAGTAGTTACCCCTGACAACCACCGTACAACACTCCGATACCGCTACCTGATACAAAGCCGATATCGCTCTACTTACATGTCTGTATGCTGGGATGCCGGCTTTCCGGGGTAAAGTTTGAAGACCGCAGGACCAGTGAGGGCAATGTAGGCGACGGGAAAAAGATGCTTGGGCGGCTTTTGAGGCCTTCTGGCGGCATGGAATGACCGAATCGGACGGCGGGAAGCTTTATAGGGCAATTTTAGACGCCAGAACGGTATCCACAGGCAGTATTAGTCATGACTTGGTGGGATTAAGACAGTTATTATTAGAGGTATCATTTCAGCAAGCACATGAGCCGAATAGGAACGGGTAGGTAAAATGACGAATAAATAAAGACAAGAAAAAAAGAGACGAAAATATTGGTTTCGGATAAAGTCTTCCGGTAGGGTGAGAGTGAGACTGAAACGTAGATAGAAGTAGAAGAGGACAAAAGGGTGAAATTCATGTATCCTGTCTGTATCTATGAATCCGTATCCTTCTACCTCTGTTTGTATCTATGACTCTGTATCTGTCTATCACTTCTACTGCTCACCTGCATGGCCCGCAATACCGGATGTGGCATGCAGCTCGGATGAGTCTGAAAGTCGCTGGGACTGATCCCGGGTGAAAAGAAGCGAAGAATGCAGTGGACATCTATACGGTTGTATAACGTCATCTATTGATTGTAGGCAGTAGCTGTATTACATAGTTGTATTACCCCAGATCCCCATATCACTATTACCCTTTAGACTGTCTCAGTTTAAGCAAGTCGACTTTACGTCTCCTCTCGTTCTCGTCTGTCTCAAAAAAGACCCATGATGCCGGGGCGCGCAAACCAAGCACGAGGTGCATCTGCCGCAAGCCTTGATTGTTTCACTCTGCGAGCAGACGTTCAAAAAGGCCTCGGCACCGTTTTACACAAGTACATAGCAGACCTATACCGTTGCTACAGTAGCAGGTAATTAGCCCACCGGTCACGCGTACTACTGTAGTCGTTAAGTGACCGTTCCGGAGTCCTAGAACCTACTTTATGAAGCAAGCCTCGTGGCTTTTCTCCCTCTAGCAACGTAGTAATAATCCCACGTTACCCCGGACAAACGGAGACCAAGAGAAAAGGCAAACCAAGGCAGGCCAAGGTAAAAGCAGTGCGTAGACTGGAGAGCGAGAATGATAACCAATGCAGTCAACCTAATTGGAGGCGGTCTGAAGGGTGTAAAAGGCGTGGAAAAAGTGCAAAGTAGCGGAAAATCAGCCAAAGTGTGTCTCAGCATCAGATTCCCACCCTGACCATCGCCCTATCTCTTCCCCTTGACGTCAGTCTCATTACCGCCACCTGCCCTCGTTCCGGTGATCCGACTTTAGCTCGGCTAGCATATGCACCCCGGACTTCGTGAACCTAGGGCTTTGTTTGAAAAGGTTGTTTGCAAACCCTGTCGCTTGACCATGGCAGACCAGAGCGAGATATAAGTGTCCTCTCTCGTCGTTTCAGGCAGTATCCACTAACAGAAGAAGAGTAGTCGCCGACTCATCACCCATCCGCCAGAGCCATCACCTCTTTCCACCACTCTACCACCTCTCTTTCACATTTCCTATCACCTCCATACCATGAGCGATAGCACTTTTGCACACCAGGAATCGCTGCCAAAGCTGCCGATTCCAGACCTCAAAGACACGTGCGACAACTACCTGGAGGCGCTGCGGCCTCTGCAAACCGCCCACGAACACGAACGAACCGAAAGAGCGGTCCACGAGTTCCTCAACACCAGTGGACCCATTCTCCAGGAAGAACTCATCCAGTACGGAAGACCACGGTCGTCATACATCGAACAGTTCTGGTACGACTCGTATCTCAACTACGACTCGCCGCTCGTGCTCAATCTCAATCCTTTTTTTCTCATTGAAGACGATCCTACTCCTGTCCAACAGAGCCAGGTCGACAGAGCAGCTACCCTGACCACATCTTCTCTGCGGTTCATCCGAGCCCTCAGACGAGAAGAACTGCCTGCCGACGACGTTCGAGGCACAAAACTATGCATGTACCAGTACTCCCGTTTGTTTGCCAGTGCGCGAATCCCCTCTGCTAATGGTTGTGTTATGCAATCTGACTCCACCTCCAAACACATTGTCGTGCTGTGTCGTTCGCAGTTCTACTGGTTCGACGTGCTCGACGACAACAACGACCTCATCATGGTCGAAAAAGACATTGCGCTCAACTTTGAGACCATTATCCAGGACGCTGAAGGAACCCCCATCACCGAGATTGCAAAGGGAGCCGTAGGAGTGCTCACCACCGAAAACAGACGAGTCTGGGCTTCTATCCGAGACCAGATGAACCGAGCCACCGACTCGGACAACTACGAGTGTCTCAAGCTCATTGATTCTGCGCTTTTTGTCGTTTGTCTGGACCACGCTGCTCCCGAGTCTCTCTCAGACCTCACTAGAAACGCTCTCTGCGGTCTCTCGGAGCTCCAGAAGGGTGTCCAGGTCGGAACTTGCACCAACAGATGGTACGACAAGCTGCAGATTATTGTCACCCAGAACGCCAAGGCAGGTGTCACTTTTGAACACACTGGTGTGGATGGTCATACTGTGTTGAGATTCGTGTCTGATATCTACACAGACTCCATTCTACGGTTTGCCAACACCATTTCTGGAGCTGCTCCTTCGCTGTGGAAGACTGTTTCTCCCGATCCTGCCAAACGAGACCCTGCCTCCTTTGGAAACGTGTCTACCACTCCTCGAAAGCTCGAGTGGTCCATTGGTCCCGAGCTCCAGACTGCTCTGCGGTTTGCCGAGACTCGAAACTCGGATCTCATCCACCAAAACGAGTTTGAGTGTCTCTCGTTCAACCACTACGGAAAGAAGGCCATTTGCGAAATGGGCTGTTCTCCCGACGCCTTTGTCCAGATGGTCTTCCAGGCAGCCTACTACGTTCTTTACGGACGAGTTGAGTGCACTTATGAGCCTGCTATGACCAAGACTTTCCTCCACGGTCGAACCGAGTCCATTCGGTCCGTCACCAAGGAGTCGTCCGAGTTCTGTCGAAAGTTCTGCGAAGACCTGCCTGCCGAAACCAAGCTGGAGTACCTTCGAAAGGCCTGCCAACAGCATACCAAGAGCACCAAGAAGTCGTCCATGGGTCTGGGTCAGGATCGACACTTGTACGCTCTTCTGTGCATTTGGAGACGGTATCTTGAGGAGTCTGACGATAACGACTCCACCACTTCTCAGACCTCCATTGGGTCTCAGACTGCTGTCGATATTGGAGACGAGGTGACTCCCATCACTGGTCTGGGAGACGTGCATCTTCCCAAGGCTGGAGGATCGATTCCCAGCATCTTTTCCGACCCCGGATGGGACAAGCTCAACAACACGATTCTGTCGACCTCCAACTGCGGCAACCCTGCTCTCAAGCTGTTTGGCTTCGGACCCACTTCTCCAGACGGATACGGACTCGGATACATCATCAAGGACGACTCCATCACCATTTGTGCATCTTCCAAGCATCGTCAGACGGCTCGGTTCCTCGAGACGCTGTCCACCGTCATGATGGAGATTCGAATTCTGTTCCGAGAGGTTGCCAAGGCCAAGGCTCAGCGTCCTGCTGGAGCTTCTCGAGCTCGATCGTGCGAACGAGTTCCTCAGAAACATACCACCAAACAGGTGCATTTTGGCCGAACTCTGCCACGGTCCAGAAAGCCCTCGGAGACGGAAATTTACGACGAGGAAATGTCCTATCTGCTTGGAGGCTACGGCTACTTTGACATGGCGGACTTTGAGAACCAGGCGGACACTGAGCGACTGGGTCGCAAGGAGATTGGTAGAAAGCTCAGACTGGCTGAGTATTAGATTTGCATAGGTTTAACAATTTAAAGGTTTACAAAAGAGAAAGGGATCAGAAATTGTAGTTGTACAGGTAGTTCCAGTTTCAGATCACACAGAACTCCTCTATCTAGGTCAAAAATACGAATATCTTTAGACCAAATATACCAGTAGATTCACTGCGATTAGGAGATTCTAGATGTACCATGAACTTCTCTTCTTCTACCTCCTGTCAATTTTTGACATGATATACTTAATTCTTTAGTTCATACAATTCCCATAAAAAAACAACTCTCGTAAACATCTACATCATGAGGTGTTGATCATGATATTCCTCGTTCTAAGACAGCCTCAACGTCTACAGGAGAAGTACGAGTACTGTACTGGTTCCTGGGCTGTACTCTGTCTACAGAAGAGCAAAGTACGATACTTGTTACTATCGTAGTACTCGTACTCGTACTCTCCACATCTAAGCTAATGCAAATAAATAATGACTATATACTTTTGTCGTTCCAGGGTATGTCGTTCCAGGGTACTTTCACACTCTAGCCTCCTTCCTGGACGGCTCTTCAACACGTCTTCTCTTTCCCTGGCCCAAATATCGTACAGCAGCCGACAAATCCAGCCCAAACTTGGCCAACTGACACATTTCGTTTTCCTCCTGCGTTTCGTATCTGTCCAAATCCGTAAATCCGCCCTCCAGAGTGTCCCATTGCAGCTCAAACTCGTCCTCCACTCGTCCCACCACCCATGCATTTTCGCGTTCCATTTTCGACCGTTCTCGGTCCTCCTCCATTCTCTTGAGTTTCTGGGCATTCGTCATGGGCAGTTTGAGGTTGGTTTCGTCATGAACAGGCGCTTTTCTGTTGTTCAGTATCTCCAAAGCCCGTTCAATCTGCTCCAGACCCTGGGGACCCTTTCCAGCAGCAGTTCCCAGTTTGCGTTTCTTCATCTTGTTGAGAAACAGCAACACACTCTGCTTGTTGATTCGGCCAATCTCGTCGTCGGAACACACGAGTTCAGTCGTGAGCTTGACCAAATCATTCACCAGACTGGCATTGTAGAAGGTCATGTCTTTGGAGTCTCCCACAGGCAAGCCCTCGGCAATCTGACGCTTCCGTTTGCTCTCATACCCCTCAATCTTCATACACAAAAAACCCAGGGCCCACATGATGTTGTTTCGCATGTTGACATTGTCCTTGGCCGTGCTCTCGAGAATCTCCATGATACAGGCATAGAGATCCTCCTTGAGATCGTCATGCTTCATCATGAAGCTGGCGAGAGTGGATTCCGACGAGTGGGACGCGTTGAGCCGGCCCACCAGCTCCACCATGGTCATTCGCGCCTCAAAGGGGTCCATTGTGGTGATGAGTAAGTCGAGAAATAGTTTGGCGATATGTTTAGTTGACCTGCATCAACTAATGCTCGTGACCAAAGTCTAAACTCCCAACTATGCTCCCTCGTGTGAGATAGGAGATGAGGTTGAACCAAAACATGTGCTTAGTCAGAGAGAGTTGGAGAAGAAGTGTTGGTTTTGAGGGTGCAATAAAATGTCGAAAAATCAGGTCGCTTCCTTCTCACTTTCTCATCACTCCAATACCTGCTCTCAAAGTCGTCTTCTTCGGTGCTCTCATTCTCTGCCGGCCGGGTAACTCACATGACTTCCCGATTGGGACATCTCTCTCCCTTAGTTTTTCAACCCTATCAAAATTTGTTCCTAGATAGTATACTGCAAAATGCCTAAGAACAAGGGAAAGGTGAGTAGCTGACGGTTTTCTGCGGCACGGGTTTGGGGCTAGGCGGCATTCTGCGCCCGTGAAATCCCCACCCGTAAAAATCCCCATATTCCCAGCTTACTAACTCTAGGGCGGAAAGAACCGACGAAGAGGAAAGAACGAGTCCGAGGGTAGCAAGCGAGAGCTTGTCTTCAAGGAGGAGGGCCAGGAGTACGCCCAGGTCGTCAAGATGCTTGGAAACGGCCGTCTCGAGGCCCAGTGCTTCGACGGTGTCAAGCGACTGGCTCACATCCGAGGAAAGCTCCGAAAGAAGGTGTGGATCAACCAGGCCGATATCATTCTGCTTTCTCTGCGAGACTTTGAGGACGACAAGGCTGATGTCATCATGAAGTACCACCCCGATGAGGCTCGAGCCCTCAAGGCCCAGGGAGAGCTTCCCGAGTCTGCCAAGATCAACGATGCTGACCAGGGTGGAGAGGATGACGAGTGCAACTTCGAGTTCGACAACGAGGATGATGATGACTCTGAGGACGAGCTTGATATCGACGATATCTAAGCTATCTAGAAGACCGTCCGTCTCCAAAAGCCCAAAAGAAACTGCCCGAGACAGGGGGTCTGTATGTTTACAGGCTGTCCTGTTTTAGGCGAGGTATAGATTAACATATCATTTTATTGTGAGTTGTAAGATGAAGATAGGAGTAAGGTAATTTGAGGAAACAGGCTATTCTTATACTCAAGAGTAGCTGGTAACAACACTGACTCTGTCGTATTTCTCAGCCGTATCTGTAGCTAGTCGCGTGAGAACTCTGGCACGTGACGCCACCCACCAGAGTAGAGGCAGTAAAAAGGCCTACTTGTACGTAGTTTTAGACAAAGCACTACTTTAGTGTGACATTCATCATGTAATAACTATCGTCTATATAAGGTCGTTCATCTGCCCATTTTATTTTTATTTTACCCTCCACCTGACTGGTATTCTGACTGGTATTCAGCCTCATGGCTCTGCATGGATTGTCTATATCACAACAAACAACTCCTACAGAACATGGTGAGCTTAATATTGTCTCCACCACCAAACTAGATACCATGACGCACAAATACCCTCCGTTCTACGGCGTGTATTTGTTGCAATCCACAAAGAAACCCCTCTCCTGTTATGTTGGATCCACCCCAAATCCGTTTCGACGTATCAGACAACATAACGGAGACCTCAAGGCTGGAGGAGCGTGGCGGACGAAAAAAGCCCAGCTGAGACCGTGGAACATGCTGCTAATCGTCAACGGATTTCCCTCCAAGATTGCGGCGCTCAAGTTTGAACATGCCCTACAGCATCCCAACATGACCAGACTGATATCCACCAAAGATATCAAGAGAAAGGTGCCGCAAAAGGCCAGAGCGATAGGAACACATCTGGCGTTTGTACGTCTGCTGGTGCGATGTTCCTACTTTCGCAGAATGCATTTGAAAATCACGTTTTTTCGCTCCCACGCGCACCAGGCCTGGGAAAAGAACGAATATGATATTGGCAGTCTACCCCCTCAGTTTCAGGTCGAGACAGACTACCCTTCAGACGAAGCGGAAGCGCCACCATCAACAGTGGGAAGCGGAGAACTCGACATCAACAACAAAAGCATAGAGGAGTATCTGCAAAAGTGCCGAGATGCGGCCTCCGGGGGAAAACCGTTGACGTGCTATCTAACAGAGGAGACGCTGGACGTTTCCAAGGGCAACGTTGCTCTCTGTCACAAGTGCGATGGAGCGTTTGACGTGGCTGAACTAGCCGAACGTTTTTTGGACGAGGAGATTCCAGACGAGGTGCCCTTCACCACACCTAGCAGACACGTGATTCCGATTGGAGGCTACTGTCCCTCGTGTTCGACGCCGATGGAGTGGTCTAAGGTGATCAAAGGAGTCTTGGCTATGCGGCCGGTGGTGGATAAGGGGAGTCAGCAATAAGCGATATTGGATAGGTACATTGGATAGGTACAACCTACATATCATACTTCTACAAGTACACTACTGGTACGCCTATACCTTCTTAGCATGGATTGGGACTCTCTTCTTACAGCACTACCAACGACACTACAATCGCACAATTACGCCACATTATTTATAACTAATATACACTAAATCAAGCCGATCAGGTTCGGTAGATGAAGTAAGGAGACCGGTCTCCCATGGAAGACAGCTCCTCGGGAGTGTACTGGTCGTAGTAACCATCCAACAGTCGCTTGGCCTTTCGCTTGTTGATGAAGTTGTAGGCCAGGTAGAGACAGATGGTGACGGCCATGGCAGCAGCAACAAAAGAAACGGCAATGGTGTGACCCTGCTTGAAGTTGGGGGCATCAGATGCTCGGTACATGTTAGCAGCAATAGCTCCTCCCATGTTTCCGAAACCAATGACAATAGCCATGGCAATGGCTCGTTTATAGGGTCCAGCAATGTTGACGGACATCCAGGAAATGTGACAGATGAACGACGGCTGGAGACCCATGTTGACAATCATACATCCTGCGTAGGTGACCCATTGTTTCTTGACGCCGTACTTGATGCAAAGAGCGTATCCAATGATACCCAGGGAAAAGTTGACCATGAGGAAGGGGAACCGTTTCTTGTACTTGTCTGAAAAGTATGCTTGGGTGACTGTGGTGATGGCTCCAATGGCTCCAAAGGGAGCAGACAGAATCTGCGAGATACTGGCAGAGTGACCCATACTCTTGACAATGATAGGGGAGAAGAAGGACATGGAGTACAGAGGAGAGACAATGAGGATCATGAGCAGAGCTCCAACCCACGACTGGGGGTCCTTGAAGGCGGCCTTGAGGAACTTGGAGTTGTTGGAGTTGTCTCGTCCCACAGCGTCGTTGTTTTGAGCTCCTCCCTTGAGGGCAAGTTCTCGATCGTATCCGTCGTACTCGAGAGAGTACTGGATAAACTCCCGCTCTTCTTCGGTCAGGAACTTGGCAGTCTCAGGGAAGTCGTAGAGACAAAAGTAGGCAATGATGGCAACCACAATGGTGGCAATTCCCTCGAGAATGAAGATCCACTGCCAGCCGTTGAGATCAGCCTTTCCTCTCATCTTTCCGATACCAAAAGCCAGGATTCCAGAGAAAGCACCGGCTGTTCCGGCAGCAGCAAAGAACATGGCCTGTCGGTACTGCATGTCTGCTCGGCAGTACCACATGGTCAGGTAGTAGGCGACTCCGGGAAAAAGACCAGCTTCAGTAGCTCCCAGAATGAGTCGACAGGCCAGCAGACCTCCGTAGTTCTTGACGATGCCCATGAGGGTCATGACGATACCCCAGGCTACCATGATAGTGGGCAGGTAGATGGACGGTCGGAACCGTTTGAGCAACATGTTTGAGGGCACTTCAAAGACGCAGTATGTGAAGAAGAAGACTGTGATGGACCAGTTGAACTGGGGCCCCGTGAGGTTGAGGTCTTCGACAATGCCTTCGATTCGCGCGTTTCCAATGTTGCCTCGATCCAGAAACGACATGAGATAGAGCATTGTGAGCATGGGCATGAGGTGCCAGTCCATCTTGCGCAGCAGTTTCTTTCTGTTGATGTTGGGAAACTTTTCCTCGGCCGTGGGCAGACCGTTGGGGGAGGCAATTGAGGCGATTTCCACCAGCTCCTTGTGCTCGACAGAGACCTTTTTGGGATCGTCTGTTGTGAGAGATGAAGACGACATTGGAGAAGTGGATGAAGTCTTGTTCAGAAACGGTTGAGATGGTGTTGAGATGCAGGTGGTGGTGATGTTGAGAGAGTTGTAGTGAATGCTATGATGGAAAGAAGTAGATACAGCGGCCGTTATATATAGCGGTAGTTCGCAGAGTCATGCACTCATCGCCAAGCTAGTCCTTGTCTAAAGGAACTCGAGATCCATGCATTGGCGGCTCTAGACAAGGGACTAGGCTGCTTAATCGGACGTGGCCACAAAAGCAGACAAGCACTCGTTTCGTGGGGGACAGCACCTTATCCCTGATGCTGGTCTCTTGTACGAGATAGGACGTGCTGTTTCTTGTCCTTGTCTCGGTGACTCCTTTGGCTGCCAAGGTTAAGGGCGGAAATAAAGGTGGGTGTCAAAAGTAGCCGGCCAGATGCCGAAGGAAGCAAGGAGAGAGCTGTGGATCCACTATAGAACAGTAGACGTTGATTTTGTGTCTTTCACAATGGCGCCAGCGCCTTGTGTCAGCGTCCCTGGCCTTTCCCATGTGCTTTGTTGGTGGCAAGCTAGCCCAGTATTTTGCCGCTTGTATTTTTTTGAATTTGGGATGTCGATAATTTTCGACTCGTACTCTCGCGTCTCCTTGTCTGACAGCACTTTATTTGCGGCAATGCGCTTCTCCCCACACTTGCCAGCCGCACTATGCAAGCCAGACAAGGGCTCGAGTAAAGGAAATGGAAATACAGGTGAGACATTTGCAAGCGGAGCTGCAGTGGTGCACAAGCGGTCGTAGCAATTACGGGCTTTAGCACTTTGGGGGCGCCAGAGATGCTTAGTCCATTTTTTTTCTCCCAGCCTAATCTGGTTTTGGTTTCGATAGCTCGGGAGACCGGCATTAGCGTCAACTTTGTGTGGCAGAAAACGTTAGAGTGTTTTTTTTCTATACAATTTGACCATTTCTACCCAGTATAACAATAAGCATAATTCCATGAATGGTGTTAAGAAAAGTAATAGCAAGCTGTCCAGTAAGCAGTAGTAATGTTGTACACGTGAGACGATGACCTTATGAGTATTTGTGTTTGATATTGAAGGCCAGCCACAGATTCTGAATCAGCCAAACTTGCTGTCCTTGCTTCGTCTTCTATCTGTCGCCTTTAACATTCGGAAAAACTCAGCTGAGACATTCCCGTACGCGATCTGGAGTGCGGGGTTGAGAAGTTACAGAGTAAAGAGTGGTACGGTAAATGAAACGAGATACACGAATCCGTCGTCAGTCACTTCTAGAGATACGTTCTGTCAAGGCAAGATAGTGCCAACGTGAGCCGCTAACCGATCAGCCCATAGTTGAGATGACATTGTTCACTAGTTCGGTGTCAAGAAATACACGCAAAGAATGCACTCACAAGACTCACAAGACTTCAGATTGGTCTAAAAGAAACAATACGATAATTTGGAAAAAGAAGAAAAAGAGACTAACTAACCTGAGATAAGACATCACCGAGGCACCTAGAACACGGAACAAAACCGCAGGTTTAAGCGAGAGCAAATGAAACGCACCCTCGCGCTTAAAGCCGCAAACAGCGCTGGATCTCATTCTCGTTCTCTTGCTCTTGTCTGAACCCCACTCGTTCCAACGTTCCCCACAACGTCCACATCACCTAGATACTGCACTGCAACTTGGGTCTTGGCGACAGGGCTACCAAGGTTGTGGGGTAGAAGGAGGTGGTTTTGGTTGTGGTTGTGGTAGTTGGAGTAGTGTAGTCTGGGTTGTACTTGTACTAACTGCACGTAGTACCTGGTACCAATTAGTAAGGTACAGTGCTATAGTTGTACTAGCTACCATTCTTCCTACTCAATCTTGCCACTATGCTAACCATTGTTCAAGTATTAAAGTTCATTCTCCCAAGTACCATAATTAAAAGTCTGCCCGAGGCTGCAGCAAAGTTTGACGCTTGGCACTCCATCACCAGACTTGTCACCACCACACCACACAACAGACCATGTCCAACAACTCCAACATCCTCAAGGTTTTCAACCCGCCCGAGTCCCGAGACCTCGCCCCCAACGAGTGCACCCACTGCCAGATTCTCCAGACCGTTGTGCTCACCGGAGGAGGAGCCTACTTTGCATCCAACATGCCCTTCCGAGTGCAGCCTGGCCAGCGTCTTCCTCCTGCCGCCACTCAGGCCTGGCAGGGTGGCGTTCGAGGTCTTGGTTTCGCCATGCTCGCTTTTGGCGTCTACAACGCCTGGTACTTTTTCTCTCCCAAGGCTCCTCATGCTTAGAGCGTAGAGAGGGAAAAGAGACATTTGATCTAGGCTGTTTAGCTAGGTCGGTTAACATCAGGACGAGTCCAGATGCTGTACATATTAACATTATCATGAATGAGAGATAGAGAAGGGTAGAGAAGGATAGAGAAGGATAGAGTAGTAGTCAGAGACAGTACTGTACGAGTAGGTGTTGCATCAAATACTTTGACCAGCAGTATTCTGGTTCTCAGACCTAGTATTCAGATGTAGCAATTCAGAACCATTATAGCAATTCAGTTTCTAGCATCACTCTACCAAACTGTTGACAACCTCAACACTCAAACTAACCCTGGCTAGTAGATCCGATCTACGGACAAGGGTACCTGGACAACATGCAATACGTCCAGAGTCACAAGACCAATACCATTGAAGTCTAGAGTAGGACGAGTTATATATCCACTTAGCTGACTTGCTTATTATGATAGACATAAATTTCGTAGACATATATATTCACCATTTCTTGCTTTTTACAACAATAAACAAGACAATACTACCCTGGTAAGACATCACATCACATACATTCCAATAGCCGTACAAGTATACATCGTGATCTGCGAGGTATTAAAAATAGTAAACATGAACGTACGGTAAAGAGATTTAATGGCCAAGATCTACTAGCTACAGTGACCTTCTTACACCAATACCAATACCCACCCCTTGTTTACTCAGCCTCCAAAAATCACCCCATTTAACTCTTATCTCCCGCCACTATAAAACCCTTGCCGAGACTGATCGACATGACCATCAGACATTATACATGCCGGAATGGCATAAATACATTCGGAGCGACTAGATATACAACCGTAGGCCCGTACTTTTCTGACGCCACCGATCTCTCACCTTCTCGTCTCCTCCCCCGCACCACAACAACAATGATAATGCTTACTATATGATTTATTATGTTTGGGAATCGTCCACTCTATGCACCAGACAAGATGTCTCCGTCTCGGAAGCTGGCCCTCCGAGTCTTGTCCTCCAACCCGCTCACTGCACGCTCATGGCCCACGCCTTCATGTCCACCTCCTTGGCCCGAGACGTGATGATAAAGGCGTCGTTGATGAGCTGTTCGGGAGAAGGCCGCTCGGCCTCCTTGTACAGACACCGGTCGACAAACCGTCGGCACACGGGCGAAAACTGCGTGTCTTCTGCGGGCAGCGTTGGCGGTGGCTCGTTGACGATTCGCTGCAGCAGATCCAGAATGCCCATGGGTCCCACGGCGCCGTTGGCCACGTCAAACGGGAATCTTCCCAGCAGCAGCTCCAGCAACGAGATGCCCAGCGACCACACGTCCGACTTGACGGTGTAGTTGCCACCCTGGATTCGCTCAGGCGACATGTACGTCGAGGTGCCGACAAAGGTGTCTGCAATGGAGTTGATGAGCTCGCCAGACACGCCAAAGTCGCACAGCTTGATCTGGCCGTGCGAGTTGACGAGAATGTTGGAGGGCTTGACGTCTCGATGAACGATGCGGTGCTCGTTGTACAGATACGTGAGGCCCTCGACGACCGCCACGGTGATGTGTCCCACAATCTCCTCGGTCAAGGGTCCCGCCTTTTTGTAGATGCGGTCCAGCGAGCCACAGTCCATGAACTCCATGCACATGACCACGTCGCCGGACGACTCGTTGATGAAGGCGCCGTAAAAGGAGACAATGTAGGGCGAGTCGCACTCGTGCATGATGTGCAGCTCGCGCAGAATCTGGCGTCGCACGGCCTCCTTGGCCTCAATGTGGATCACCTTTTTGGCCATGACGGCGCCCGTAGGGATGTGTTCCACCCGGGAGACGGACCCGCCGTTGCCTGCGCCCAGCTCCTGGATGGTGCGCAGATCCTGAGCCCGGATGTCGATTTTGAACTCCACGCCCAGCTCCAGCGACGCCATTTGGCTTATCAGGTTGCCTGCCGAGGGAGCTCTCTGGAGGGTGGGCTTGTCGAGGGTGAAGGGCTGTGATGGGGGCTCACCTGCGTCTGCGGCGGGCGCCATGCTGGCGTCGGCGTTGAGCGATAGCTTCTTGAAGTTTTTGCGCTTCAGCGTCTTGGGCTTGAGATCGACAGACATGTTCCGGCGTACGACAAGGTGCTGTTATCGGTCCAGGGTCTGGTCAGGGTTGAAGCTTGTGGATTACCTTAGGTTGGGAGAGACGGTTACGCGTTGGCGATGCGCTTGGTGCAGACCTTGGCCGAATGGGGAAGTGGATTGTAGGGGGCTGAGGGGAGTATATATAGTTAATATTACCCATCACACGGCGGTAGTGATGACTTAAACGAGTGTGCACAATTTTCACAGATACATGCCTTGATGGAATGGACTATGACAGCAGCTCTACTTTAGTGTGGTCCTCACACCATTCTGTCTCCAACCATTGACAAGACTAACCTTGTTGAAAATGGGGGGCCAATTTCCGAGGTAATGCCTCTCCCACATTGACACTGGGCTGCATGTCTAAGTAGAAGAGAGTATTGTTGGGTTTGGAGGGTCTACAGAAGAGGTGGTGTGTGGTATCATCAGGGTATGTATCGTACTAGCGTTATACCAGCACTGTTGTTGTAGTATCTGCTCTGCTATCAACTGGATACTCTTCAATATAGCATATCGTACCATGCCAAGATTAACCAGTAGCCAGTTTGCCTCACGGATTGCCTCACGCTGCGGCTGCTTGTTCTTACATGTGGATTTTTTGGTGAGGTTGGTGTGGACTTTTGTGGGCATGAAGAGCAGAACAAGAGAGTATTATTGGAGTGGAGTGTGTACTATTTCATTGTGTGGACCAGTAGTGTGGACAGTAGCATGACATAAGGATATACTGATATGATCCACATCCCAGTACGTACTCGTAACTATGAACCATCGGTTCTACCTTTCCCATCGATCGTTTCTTTTCTCCCCCTTTTCCGGGTCTTTTCTCCTCCAGTCATTCTTGCACTCTGCTCTCTCTTCCATTCTTCAGCCCATTCTAGCGAACAAAGTTCTTCAACCGGGTAAGTCTGTCTGCTTCTGTCTGTCAGTCTGGAGAGAAGGCCAGAAGGTTACGACAGCAAAAGGACCCAAAAGAGAGCGGGAAAAAAGAGTCAGAAAGGTGGGAGCAAAAAAGTAGAAAAGCGGAAAAAAAACACAGGAATCCGTCCCCCTTATATACCCATACCTCTGTACTCCTATCACATCCCCCATGTAACTCCTGCCCCCAAAGGCCTCCACACTCCCTCCAGGGCCCAACTTACCCTTCCCACCCAATGAATCCACACCCCAGTAAAGTTTTCAGTACACCCACAGCCAGCCGACAATCTCTTCTTTCTCCCCTACCTCCAATACAGCAAACTGTTTTATTGCCATCCATCACAGAACCCCAGAGCACTCAAGACATCTGGCGTTTTCTAATCGACAATTGACACACCCACTGTTTCTTCGCAGGTCCCCCCATTGCAGAGATTGCGGATTCCCACACGACTCGCCTCTCGCCCACGACACGCACCTCGACACCTCTCTCCCCCACAAAATCCACATTCGACATGTCTGAGTGGAAAGAGTCGTTAAACGTGCCGAAAAAGGACACGCGGCACAAAACCGAAGATGTGACCGCGACAAAGGGCACGGGCTTCGAGGACTTTTTCCTCAAGCGAGAACTGCTCATGGGCATCTTTGAAGCAGGGTTTGAAAACCCGTCGCCCATCCAGGAAGAGGCCATCCCCATTGCCCTCGCAGGCCGAGACATTCTGGCACGAGCCAAGAACGGTACCGGAAAGACGGCCGCGTTCGTCATCCCGGCCCTGCAGCAGGTGAACCCCAAAGTTAACAAGATCCAGGCGCTCATCATGGTGCCCACCCGAGAGCTGGCCCTCCAGACCTCACAGGTGTGCAAGACCCTAGGCAAGCACCTGGGCATCAAGGTCATGGTCACCACCGGAGGAACCAACCTTAGAGACGACATTATGCGTCTGGAAGACACGGTACACGTGCTGGTCGGTACCCCCGGCCGAGTGCTGGATCTGGCAGGAAAGGGCGTCGCCGACCTCAGCGAGTCGCCCATGTTTATTATGGACGAGGCCGACAAGCTGCTTTCGCCCGACTTTACGCCCATCATCGAGCAGGTGCTGCACTTTTTCCCCGAGGACCGCCAGATTCTGCTCTTTTCCGCCACCTTCCCTCTGACCGTCAAGGCCTTCATGGACCGAAACCTGCACAAGCCCTACGAGATCAACCTGATGGACGAGCTGACTCTGCGAGGTATCACGCAGTACTACGCCTTTGTCGACGAGAAACAGAAGCTGCATTGTCTCAACACACTTTTTTCCAAGCTCGACATCAACCAGTCGATTATTTTCTGCAACTCCACCGTGCGAGTCGAGCTGCTGGCCCGGAAGATCACGGAGCTGGGCTACTCGTGTTACTACTCCCACGCCAAGATGATCCAGAGCCACCGAAACCGGGTCTTCCACGAGTTCCGAAACGGCACGTGTCGAAACCTCGTCTGTTCGGATCTGCTGACCCGAGGTATCGATATCCAGGCCGTCAACGTGGTCATCAACTTTGACTTCCCCAAGAACGCCGAGACCTATCTCCATCGAATCGGTCGATCGGGTCGATTCGGCCATCTCGGTATTGCCATCAACCTCATCAACTGGAACGACCGATACAACCTGTACAAGATTGAGCAGGAGCTTGGAACCGAGATCAAGCCCATCCCTGCCCAGATCGACAAGAACCTCTACGTGGCCGAGTCCAGCGAGAACATCCCCCGACCCTTCCCCATTTCAGACATGCCTCGAGGCAAGGAGACCAAGCGAAACGACCAATTCCAGCCCCAGCAGAACCAGCAGCAGCAGCAGGACGGTCAAAACCAACACCCCATGGGCCCCGTGCCCCCCCAGGGCCCTCCCCAGGGCATGCCTGGCCCCGGCTACGGCTACCCTCCTCCCCAGGGCTTCCCCCAGGGAATGCCTCCTCAGGGAGCCGGAGGGTACATGCCCCCCACCCCCTATGGTTACCAGCAGCAGGGCTTCCCTCCTCAGCCGCCACAGGGCTTCAACAACGGCCAGCCCCAGCAGCCGTCGCAGTAAGAACGCGAGTTTGAAAAAAGCGATTACAATCTCTCTTTGGTTTTTTGTGTACGGTTTTTGTGGGTTATCTTTCCCACTTTCCGCCATATTTTTCCAACCCTTTTTTTTGACCTTTTTTTCGTCTCTGGGGTATATAGCAATATGATATTCTAGTTGGTGATTGTGTGATTCGTAGTGAATAGTCAAATGCCGTGAGTACCCGAACTTTTGAGCATTTGAACATTGAACATATTCGATGATACGGCTAAAAGTCTATCTCCAGATGCATGAAATGTATCCTGACCCAAGGACCCGAGTAGAGTGCTTGCGCGACATCTGTGTGTCGATGCAGCACATACGTGAGTCACGGCAGAGTGTAGAGGATCGGACAGAGGTATTTTTTGCTCTTTACGCTTTGCCAGACGTTTTGCAAACCGTTTTTTGCCTCGATTCTAGGCTGGCAGCCCTGCGTTAAAATTTGAGCTCTAGGTTTTTTGGCACTGGTGTGACTGTATGACTTATTTTTTTGCCCTGGAAAAAAACTACGATTGGAAAAGCGTTTTTCGTCGTCTGGGGAGACTGCAGAGCGGTGCAGAATTAGCAGCTGGGGCCGTAGGTGGGCGAATAGAGGCGATCGGAGGCACATGAGGCATGTTGTGGGTGCTGGAGCGTGCTCGGACTGCATTAATTGCGTTTCTGTGCCGTTTCCCCAGCGATACACACTCTCGTTGCTACGTGCTTATGGACCCGAGTTACTTGACAAGAGGTGTATGCTCCAAAGTGTGAAGCTTAAAAAATATTTTAATTTGATTTTCGGTATCGACGTGAACTAGAGCTCTTCTACTAACGTCCAGTCACAACCCCAAATCCCTACACAATCATGAGCCTTCGAATTCTGCTGGTTGGCAACGGTGGCCGAGAGCATGCCCTTGCATGGAAACTCGCCCAGTCTCCTCTGGTGGAGCGAATCTACGTCGCTCCCGGCAACGGAGGAACCGACAACCCTGAGGGCAAGATTGAAAACATTGCCATTGGCTCGTCTCAGAAGGACTTTGCCAAGCTCGTCGAGTTTGCGCAGTCCAAGGACGTTGGGCTCGTTATTCCTGGCCCCGAGCAGCCTCTGGTCGAGGGCATCGAGACCCATTTCCGAAAGGTTGGTATCCCCGTGTTTGGCCCGTCTGAGAAGGCTGCCGTCATGGAGGGATCCAAGACCTTCTCCAAGGACTTTATGAAGAAGCACAACATTCCCACCGCTGCTTTCGAGAACTTCACCGACTACAACAAGGCCGTGGAGTACGTCCAGAAGGTGGGCCATCGGGTCGTCATCAAGGCGTCCGGACTGGCTGCCGGAAAGGGTGTTCTCATTCCTACCTCCACCGAGGAGGCCATTGCCGCCGTCAAGGAGGTCATGCAGGACAAGGCCTTTGGCGAGGCTGGCGACGAGGTTGTCATTGAGGAGTTTCTGGAGGGAGACGAGCTGTCCATTCTCGCCTTCTCCGACGGATACACCGTTGTCGACATGCCTCCTGCCCAGGACCACAAGCGAATTGGCGACGGTGACCAGGGTCTCAACACTGGCGGAATGGGTGCTTACTGCCCTGCCCCCATTGGCACTCCTGCTCTTCTCCAGGAGATCAGAGAGTCCATTCTCCAGCCTACCATTGACGGTATGCGACGAGACGGCATTCCCTTCGTCGGCATGCTCTTCACCGGCATCATGCTGACTCCCGACGGAAAGCCCAAGGTGCTCGAGTACAACGTGCGATTCGGCGACCCCGAGACCCAGACCATTCTGCCTCTGCTGTCTGACGACACTGATCTGGCTGAGGTCATGCTGGCCTGTGTTGAGCGACGTCTTGATGCCGTCACTCTGCGAGTCAAGCCTGATGCTCATGCTGTCACCGTCGTCATGTCTGCTGGCGGATACCCCGAGAGCTACAAGAAGGGAGACGCCATCACTGTTGGCTCTCTGCCCGAAAAGACCTACATCTTCCACGCTGGAACTGCCTCCGAGAACGGTCAGGTCGTCACTGCTGGTGGTCGAGTCATTGCATCCACTGCCGTGGCTCCCACTCTCAAGGACGCCGTTGCCCAGGCCTACAAGGGTGCTGAGGCTGTCGAGTTCAACGGCAAGTACAACCGAAAGGACATTGCCTACAAGGCCTTCCGAGACGCCGACAAGACCTCCGGAGGTATCACCTACGCCCAGGCCGGTGTCTCTATCGACAACGGTAACAAGCTTGTTCAGCAGATCAAGGCCAAGGTCAAGTCCACTGCTCGACCCGGTACCGATTCCGTCATTGGCGGTTTTGGCGGTCTTTTCGATCTCAAGGCTGCTGGTTTCCGAGACCCTCTTCTGGTTGGAGCTACTGATGGTGTTGGAACCAAGCTCAAGATTGCCCAGTCCATCGACAAGCACGATACTGTCGGTATCGATCTGGTTGCCATGAACGTCAACGATCTGGTTGTCCAGGGAGCCGAGCCTCTTGTCTTCCTCGACTACTACGCCACCGGCAAGCTCGATGTCAACGCCGCTGCTGCCTTTGTTGGCGGTGTTGCTGACGGCTGTATCCAGGCTGGCTGTGCTCTCATTGGAGGAGAGACTGCCGAGATGCCCGGTATCTACTACGGCAACGACTACGACGCCAACGGAACCTCCATCGGTGCTGTTGAGCGAGACTCTGTGCTTCCCCGAATGGACGAGATTGCCAAGGGCGACGCCATTCTCGGTCTGGCTTCTTCCGGTGTCCACTCCAACGGTTTCTCTCTGGTCCGAAAGATCATTGAGCACGCCGGCCTCACATACACTGACGCCTGTCCCTGGGACGAGTCCAAGTCTCTCGGCGAGGCTCTTCTGACCCCCACCCGAATCTACGTCAAGCAGCTGCTTCCCGTCATCAACGCCAAGCTGACTTCTGCTCTGGCCCACATTACCGGTGGAGGTCTGGTTGAGAACATTCCTCGAATTCTTCCCGACAACTTTTCCGCCAAGATCGACGTGTCCACCTGGCCTCTTCCCCCCGTGTTCCAGTGGCTCGGAAAGGCCGGCAACGTGCCCAAGGAGGACATTTCCAAGACCCTCAACATGGGTATCGGTATGATTCTGGTGGTCAAGCAGGAGAAGGTTGCCGAGGTGACCCAGATGCTCGAGAAGGTGGGCGAGAAGGTGTACCAGATTGGAGAGATTGTTCCTGACAACGACGTTGACGAGAAGACTGTTCTGATCAACACCGAGAACTGGTACTAAGCTATGCCAAAAGACATGTTTGTAAGTGCAGAAATCTGCCGGACTTTAATATATTATGAGTAAGTAATTGTAGGAGCGATTTAGAATCACTCTAACGAGTAGTATCGTACAACTACAAGTTCCTGGAACAAATATAGGCTACTATCCGTGGTGGAGATATAACCAGTTATATTCTGTCGAGATAATAATATACTATCTGACAGATAATATCACTGGTCTGATATGGACATCTGCATTACAGTGATATGCATGACAACATACGGCTATTGATACCATGAGAGGATCATCATACAATACTTGCAATTAACCAGTATTCTAGTAATCAACTCATTGATCTAACTTGATTACGAACAGTTCAAATAGACCCTGGTTATACCAGTGGAATTCGTGATACCAGTATAGGAACCAATCTACTCCAGCTTACTCATCTAACTGGACATTCTAGTCTGTTCTAAAGTACCCTTACCCACATTGCCTTACCCACAACGCCACCTCGGACTCCGATTCAAAGCCGTTCCCGAAACTAACACGTCTATCGTCCAAACGTGACCTCATCTCGATGCACGGCTCTGGTTATACCCATGCGGCACTGTAATTAGTCTGCTTGTATTGTAGTCCGGACAAAGACTAACGAAATCAGACTTGGGAAAAAGCTTTGCCAAAAAAGCCGAGCTCCCAACTACTGCGTTTTTCAGTCCTGATCCTGTTTGTTTCCAGCACCTAGCACGAGGAAAAACGACTCTACAGCCAAGTATTTGTGTCTCCAAGGAACCCCATTCTCTCCTCTACACTTTACTGCCCTCAACGCCACTTTCCAAACCACCCCATCTGCCACAAACAGCCACTTCCCTCAGTCACTTGCACCTCCCAAATCCACTATGCTAAGACACGGCACTCGCGTGAATCTTATCTTGCGACACCCCCCGCATTTGCCACCCCGAACCACCCCAACTCTACAACGGTATATAACCACCCGAAAGTCCGTTCTAGCCCCCGCAAAGCTCAATTGCTCTCGTCCCACCACTACCACTCAGTCACGAGCCACTCCATCCAAGTTTGCTCACTCTATTGGTACTCCTAGAACCCTAGCATCTACCGCTACTCCAGACCTCGCCTCAATTATCGCCGCAGTCAACATGTCTACACCTCCCCAGCAGCCCCCCAACTGGAAGTACACTCCCGAGGAGGTCAAGAAGTCCGCCGAAGAGATGGCTGCTTCGTTCAAGAAGCTGGACGACCAGATTGGAGCCATTCCCATCGAGGAAGCCACCTACGAGAACACAATTGTGCCCCAATTGGAGCTCGAAAACACCACGGCGCTGCCCCGAAACCAGCTGACCTTCTTCCAGCACGTTTCGCCCAGCAAGGAGCTGCGAGAAGCGTCTGCCGAGGCCGAAAAGACTCTCATGGACGCTTCCGTCGAGTCCACCATGCGACACGACGTTTTCCAGCGAGTCGAGGCCGTCTACAAGCAGCTGGACGAGCTCAAAAAGACCCTGGACCCCGAGTACATCCGAGCCATTGAAAAGATGTACAAGGGCTACGTCCGATCCGGTCTGGGTCTGCCCGAAGAGACCCGAAAGGAGGTTGAAGCTCTCAACAAGCGAAAGGGCGAGCTGGCCATCAAGTTCTCCAACAACCTGTCCAACGACACCTCGTTCCTGGCCTTCACTGCCGAGGAGCTCGAGGGTGTCCCCAAGGACGTCACTGACGGCTTTGAGAAGACCGAGGACGGAAAGCTGAAGATGACCTTCCAGTACCCCGATCTTTTCCCCGTTCTGAGATCGGCCAAGAACCCCGAGGTCCGAAAGAAGGCCTTCCTGGGCGACCAGAACCGAGTCAAGGACCTCAACACTCCCCTCCTCAAGGAGACAGTCGAGATCCGAACCAAGCTCGCCAACCTGCTGGGATACAGACACCACTGCGACTACGTGCTGGAGGACCGAATGGCCAAAAAGTACGAAAACGTCATGCCCTTCCTCGAGGACCTCAAGGAGCGAATCAAGCCCCAGGGCGAGAAGGACATCGCTCTGCTGCTGCCCATCAAGAAGGCCGACTACGAGGCCCAGGGCAAGTCTGCCGACTACAAGGACGCCCTGTACGTGTGGGAGACCCGGTACTACCTCAACAAGCTGTTGGAGGACCAGTTCAAGATTGACCAGGAAAAGATTGCCGAGTACTTTCCTCTGCAGAACGTGCTGGACAAGTCTCTGGCCTTCTTTGAGAACCTCTTTGCTCTCAAGTTTGTCGAGACTCCCAAGGACAAGGCTTCTACCTGGCACGAGGATGTCAAGCAGTACGCCGTTTGGAAGTACGATACTGCCGAGCCCGTCTTTGTCGGATGGTTCTACCTCGATCTGCACCCTCGACCCAACAAGTACGGTCATGCTGCCAACTTTGGTATTGGCCCTGGTTTCACCGACCTCAAGGACGGCTCTCGAACCTACCCTGCCACCTCTCTGGTCTGCAACTTCACCAAGCCCACTGCCGAGAAGCCCTCACTTCTGAAGCACTCCGAGGTGACCACCTTCTTCCACGAGCTGGGCCACGGTATCCACGATCTCATGGGCACCACCAAGCTGTCTCGATTCCACGGCACCTCTGTCTCCTGGGACTTTGTCGAGTGTCCCTCTCAGATGCTCGAGTTCTGGACCTGGGAGCCTGAGCAGATCAAGCACTTTTCTGCCCACTACAAGGACGGCTCCAAGATGTCTGACGAGACCATCGAGTCTCTGGTGGCCACCAAGCACGTCTGTGACGGTCTGCACTACCTGAGACAGGTCCACTTTGCCATGTTTGACTTTGGTCTGCACAACAAGGGTATCAAGGATACTCCTGCCGACCTCGACAAGACCTGGAACGACATGCGAGAGGATATCGCTCTGGTCAAGAACGACGGCGAGTCCATGGCTGGCTACTCCACCTTTGGCCACATTATGGGCGGCTACGACTCTGGTTACTACGGTTACCTGTGGTCCGAGGTCTTTGCTGCCGATATCTACTACACTCGATTCAAGGCCGATCCCATGAGCACCGCAAGCGGTCTTGCCTACCGAAAGGCCATTCTCGACCGAGGAGGATCTCGAGACGAGATTGAGGGTCTCAAGGAGGTTCTTGGTCGAGAGCCCAACAACGATGCTTTCCTCAAGGAGCTTGGCATTGCTGCGTAGAGGAGTATAAGTACAAGTACTGGTATATATGAATAATGAACGTCACTGCTGTTACACAATTGTATAATGGAGTCCATGCTAATCAATGTAAAATGAAGTCCATGTAAAATGAAGTCCAGTCATTTTTGTACGTAAAACGTCATGCTATTGCCATCGTCTAATACATGCTAATCAATATTTACACTCTAATCTATTCTTCTCCGGGAGGGAAAGGCTTCTTCTGAGAGGCAGCGTTGAGAACGTTGCTGACACTCTCGTAGGTGGCAAAGATGATGGCGCCACTGAGACCGGCCTTGCAGAACCGAGGCAGAGTTCCGGCCCAGAAAGTCATGACTCCCTCCTCCACAAAAATCTTGTATGCACATTGCAACGAAGATCGGTACTCCTTGATGCCGTGGATCGACTGCAGACGAGTCTTGACGACATCAATGGGCTGTGTGGCGAGCACCATAGCTCCAGAAGACAGCAGACCGAGACCAAAGCCCGAAGCCGCGCTCAGACGGCCGTATTCGCTGTCTTCGGGGTTAGTAAGCCAGTGTTTGAGGGCGGAGTAGGTGGTGAATCGGACTGCAGAGTTAGCAGCCTGTCGAGCAACAGTGGGGAAGAAACCCTGGACAAACGCTCGAAGACCTCGGTCCTTGTACATTTCCTTAATGTTGCCCAGCAGTCCGGAAACGGAGGTATCAATCTGGCCGTAGTGGACGGTAGGAGGTTTGATGGTGCCTGTGGGTCGAGCAACTCGCTTCTTGTCCTTGATAGTGACGGGAGCGGTTGCAGCAGGGCCCTTGGCAGCCGTCTCAGGCTTCTCGGGGAGCTTGATCTCGGTAGGAGGCACAGCAACGGGTTTACCAGCACCAGCCTGGACTCGGTTGATCATTGTGGTTTTGATGGACTCAAAAGGGACCACAATGAAACTCTCTGTGATACCTGTCAGCAGACCGGCAGTGACCACTCGGGGAGCAGTGGTTCTGTTGTCTTCGTCGGCCATGAACTTGGAGAAGGCTGTGAAGGTGGAGACTCGAACCACGGCCTTGGTAGCAGCTCCAATGGCAACAGCGGAAAGACCGGTGAAGTAGACCTTTCCAAAGTCCGGGGGCGTCCATGCTTTTGCTCCAGGCAGGTTTCGTCGCAGCTGCAGCGACGTTTTCATAAACTCGAAGGGGTCTTAGTTAGAACTGGAAATGGGGACTGGTGATTATAGAGTCCGTTAATACTCACATGTTAGAGAGGACTGGACGAGTCCTGCTGTAACGCCTGCCAGGGTGGCAGTCAGCAATGACTGTCTGTTAGTATTGTTGCTTGGTAGTATTATCGGTAGAATTGTTGCTTGGTAGTCTGGTTGCATCAGGATGGTGATGATTCGGTTGCTAGGACAAAGGATGGACACTCACATCTTCATTCTGTGTTAGTAATTGGGGGGAGGGTTGGGGACGGAGAATTGGACTTTGTAGGCCGTTTTGCCAGGTTTGTACTCACATTCAATGGCCGCGACATTGTTGCTAGCGGTAGAGCCTAGATTGCTGGAGATAAACTCTGATGTTGGGACTGTCTTGGTGATGATATTAGGGTAGACATGAGGGTTGGAGGGTGGTTGGGAGTGGTACGAGTACCAGGTAGGAGGTAACAGGAGGAAACCAAAGGTTGATTTGGGAGACTGCGATTCGAAGGGTTGATTTATGTAAAATAATTTTGAATCTTGATTTTCACAGGTTGCGAGTGGAAGTGACCTGTAAGGTGGGACAAGAGGCTGAATGTGAGAAAGGATATAATAGTGTGTTCTTTGCAGCCATTTTCATCAGATAAACGATTTGATTCAACGTAGAATGATAGTGACAATGGCATATCTTGATACCCCATAGGAAAAGTAGAGGTACCGAGTTCATGGCTTGGTAGGATGTGCAGTTGTTTGACCAATGATACCAGTTACCTTCCTATGGAGTAAGCCTGTTCTAATTAAGTCAACCAACTTAACCAACAAGATCTCAAAGATGAAGACCAAGCTAAATCACATTCCCACAGGGCGAAATCGGAATGATTCGCTGAGACTTTGACGTCTCAGGAGGTGGATACCAAACTTCTTTTCTTTTGTCCACACACACCGTATTGACTCTACTTTTTGTTCCTCATTCTACATTCATCAATTGTAACTCTCTTGGCTACATGGCAGCCTGACTGCCAGAGAGGTCCATAGCCTTCAAGCTCAGTTAGAGTTGACAGGACCGGAGATTGAATCAGCTTCCAAATAGCACACTGAAGGGGTTCAAAAAGTGCTATTTTTGTATTCTTCATGAAAAGCTCGTCACAATGACACTATATAGCCCTCAAAAATATCTCAATTCCACCTCTCAAGATCCCAGTTCGTCTGTAAACGCTCAAGCTTCCGGGGCTTATAGTTAAGCTGTATCTTTTGGCTGAGAGTTGCATTTCCGTGAATACTGTAGACCTACAGATGAGAGGTCTAACACTTATACATCAGCCCTACACATATAAGTAATACCAATAGTAGTTATTACAAACTGGAACGACTACTGGAGGATCTGACAGCTCGACTCCTGATCAGTTCCTAATTCAACTCCTTATTCGAGTCTGTCCAGCTGACTGATAATCTTCCAACTTTGAGCCAGCCTGATCTTCGAGCTTAGATTTGAGAAGCGAAATCCGATAAATGATGGTTGGACTAAAAACAAAGAAACAGGACGATAATTAGATCAGATAAAAACGACAAAGCCGAGTACGGAGCTCATGTCGAAGCTTGTACGGGACTGGCCGTACAGATGACTCTTACTTTGCCAGTGTACGGCGCTTCCAGAACTCGGCATAAAGGATGATCCTATAGATGAGCCCCTGGCAGCCCTTCTTCGGAGTAATCTGATCCTGCACAGGTGAGACACACGGCAAACACGTCATTTCTTGTATTTCTTGGATTTCTTGTATTTCTTGGATTTCTTGCATCAGAGTGTAGATGTTCTTGTCCTACAGTCTGTCTCGTTCCTACAGAACCCATGCTAATAACGTGAAGGTTGAGAGACCCTTCAATTTGGTCAAAAATGGTCAAAAATGGTCAAAAATGGACTAAAATGTACTAAACAAGAAAAATCTTGATTTAACAGAAATTTGTTTCAATTTATTCATATTACTATTGACCACTTCATTCCTCTTTTTTTCTCATATCCACCACCTCTTGTAATATCCCAAAGCTTATTGGATAGAGTCTATGGAAATATTTCTCGCAGCAAATGCATGCTGCAAAAACAAGCTCGTTGTACAAACAGCTTGTTCATAGCATCGTGATATCAAATACAGTACCCAATGGAAGACTCACACGTCCAGTTAATAGAGTGGATCACGTCCAACGGAGGCTATATCTCACCCAAACTGGAGATCCGAGAACTTCCAGGACGAGGTAGAGGTCTGGTGGTCAATGACCGAGTATACCCCAATGAGCGTCTGATTCATCTCAAGCTCCGTCAGCTGCTCAATTACTCGTCTATCCATAGTTCCATGGTGGAGGGAGGTCATCTGACGGAAGCTGAGTACCGTAGCATGTCTGCTCACCAGGTGCTGGCTCTATTTCTAGTGATTCAACATAGCTTGGGGTCTAAAAGCGACTGGAAGGCATTCATGGGACTGCTTCCAGACAGAAAAGAGGGCTTTTTGGACGTGCCATTGCAGTGGTCCAAGGATGAGCAGGAATCGCTGACTCCCGAGGGAATTGCTGTGCTCAAAAAGACGTTGGATACGTTTGAAACAGACTACGACAAGGTCAAAAAGTACGTGCAAAAGTACGACCCAGAGGACCCCAGAGACGCGTATCTTTGGGCATGGCTTTGTGTCAACTCTCGATGTCTCTATTTTGATCTCACGTTGACCACGGGCAGAAAAGATGCACAGGAAGTGCCTGATAACATTACTTTGGCGCCGTATGTTGATCTTATTAACCACTCGGTTGAGTCGGGACCCACCCACTGTCAACTAAAGACCAGTTCCATGGGCTTTGAGATTCTTTGCGGCCAAAGAGGTTACACAGCCGATGAAGAAATCTTCCTCTGCTATGGACCTCGTTCAAACTCTGTGCTTCTTTGTGAGTACGGATTCACTGTTCCTCAGAACCCATGGGATGACGTTGATATCAGTGAAGCATTGGAGACCACCTTCTTGACCAAACAGCATGAGACGGTTCTCAAGGAACTGGGCTACTTTGGCGAGTACACCCTGCTGCCTGATTCCATCTCGTTCCGTACACAGGTTGCGTTTGCAGCCATACATTTCCTGCAGTCTAGCGAGCCAGCTAATGCTCGCCTTTTAAAACTCTTTGTTGACGGAAAACTTGGCACCCAGCGTTTCCAGAATACGATGAAGGCTGGTCTGAGAGACATCCTGACTTCGTCTGCACAAGAGACTGAGGCGGTTCTTGCATCTTCGGCAAAACTGCGATCGCATGTGGAAATTTTGCATCAGAGTCGGTTGGAGATTCTCAAGGCGTTACTGGCAGACTTGGCATCCATTGTGAGGGCTACTTAGAGGTCCATGGTGTTACAGTATTATGCCTAATATAGTTCAATGAACTTATAGACTTGATCTCATGACGTAACATGATAGACATTTCCAGGTGAGCAATTGCCGCTCTGAGTGGATAGGGAGCTTCTTGTCCTGAGAGTTTTAATTAACAGTGCCCCCTCGGCCAATGACAGCTCCTTGTACTGAATGTAGAACACTCGTTTCTTTTGTCTCAAGCTTGTAGGTTGTAGAGTGTGAGCTTTAATTAGTCTGATCTGCAACCTACGAAGAGAGGATGTGACGACGATATGCACGGTACCTGTGAAACGAGACCCTATAAATTGGGGGCTATATATCACAGTTTCAAAACGTTAGTGCCGAAATAATCGGACTGTATCAGACTACCAGGCGGTACCGGAATGAACACTCTCTCAGACAAATTGTAACTCTATGTACCCAGAAATCTTACTGACTTTATTTCACAGACATTCCCTAGGTTCATCCTACCATGGTCTTGGCACAGGTCAAATTCCTCATTCGCCTGCCTTGCTCACGAGCATACTGCAAGTTTGACTTTTCCTAGCCCCTGATATTAAACCGAAGCGCATAAGCTCGCAGCTAGGCTGCAGGATCCGTTACATAAAAAAACCACAAACCTAGTGGAAATGTTGACGAACATATAGACCGAGTATCTCTGGGGACCTTTCCGAAATGAAAACCCGAGACAAGCAGACGGTCGGCGATCACATGGATGGAAAACGAAAAGCGAAGACCATGTCTAACCGCCAAGGTAGAAACTTAACGTGGAGAAAAGATGAGATTGATTAGATCAGAGGTAAATAAAGACCTCGCTGTCCGATGTTAGCACACACCAAAACTTGGTGATTCAGAGGCTGGAGAAATCACACCATCGATATGCAGAGCTTCAAGCACTACTTGCAAGTCGTCTTCAACCCTCAAGTGGAAAGAGCTCACGACGAAGATGACGACAATATCACGGACGGTGTCAAGGAGATGGAGCATCTCAACAAAATCTTCTCGAAAACAGAACTCGTCTTTGCATGGGCTTCTCTCCTGCTAGTCTCGGTCTGTCTAGCTCTCGAATCTCAGACCGTCAATGTCTACTCGACCTTTGCAATTTCACATTTCAACGAGCTGTCTCTTCTCTCAGCACTGGCAGTGGTCAAGTCCGTCATGTACACTGCCTCACGACCCACAGTCGCCAAACTAGCAGATGTCCTCGGTCGATTCGAGGCTCTGGTCATCTCCGTGGTCTTCTTCACTGTCGGTTTCGTCATGTTGGCAGCCTGTAAGAACATTGGAACGTACTTTGCTGCCCACATCTTCTACGTGTCTGGCCAGGTAGGCATCCAGTTCATGGAACAGGTGTTTGCAGCAGACACTTCAAGCCTCAAGAACCGATTGTTTTTCGTTTCTCTCCCCAACTTTGCGTTCCTTTTTGCTCCCTGGATCGCAGCTCCTATTACTAACGCCATCACCAAACACTCCACCTGGAGATGGGGATACGGAATGTGGTGCATTGTCATGCCTGTGGTTGCTATTCCTGTTTGTTGTATCATGCTAAGGCTCAAATTCAAGGCTAGAAAGATGGGACTGGAGTACGGAAAGACAGTCCGAAACTTCAAGGAGACAATGAGACAGTTTGACATCATTGGCTTGATTCTCTTCACCGGAGGACTGACTCTTCTTTTCCTGGCCGTCACTCTGGCTACAGGGCCCAAGTCCTGGTCTCAAGCTCACATTCTGGCCATGATCATCATTGGACCCATCCTTCTGGTGGTTTTCCCCTTTTGGGAAATGGTGCCAAAGTACCCCTTCATGCCCTTCTACATCATCAAGAACAGAACCATGCTCACCTGCTGCTTTCTCATCTGCTGCTACTCCATCGCATACTTCCTCTACGGAACATACTACATGCCCTGGCTCATGGTATGCAAAAACCTGTCTGTCACAGCAGCTACTAACACTTCAGTCTGTTTCGTTGTCGCTTCCACAGTCTCTTCGTTTGTCGGAGCAGCTTACACCAGGTTCACCAACAAAGTGAAACCTGTGGTATGCGCAGGAGCAGCTCTCTACTTGCTTGGATTGGGTCTCACCTTCCACTACAGACAACCTAAGCACCATCTGGGTCAGTTTATTGTCGCTCAGTGTGTCGAAGGAGTAGGATCAGGCATGATGCAGATGCCCATGTTGGTCATGCTCCAGTCTGTGGTGTCCCACAAGAATGTAGTCTCTTCTACGGCCATCTACTTGTCTATCATGACTGTGGGAACTATCATTGGAGAAGCTATTTCCGGTTCTATGTACAGACAATCGTACCCGAAACAGCTGGCCGAGTTTGCACCCTTTTTGACCTCCGAACAGACCCATATGGTGGCCAACAACGTCAAAATGGCTCTCAAGTACCAATGGGACACTCCTGAGCGAATGATGATCGTCACGGCCTTCAACAACGTCTACCGACGAATGTTGTATCCGCCTATTATCATCGCTTCCGTCATTTTTCTGGGCACCCTGACTCTTCCGGATGTCGATGTTGGTGTGATGGATGAGGCTCAGAACCACACTGATGACGAGCACGTTATCAAGGGCGAAACAGAGTCTGACTCCATGGACGACAGCATGGGTTGTCATCGCAACCATGAAGATCTTGAAGCTCTCGGTGGAACCTCTTCTTCCGAGAAGGTCTCTCTGGGTGCAGAGGAAGAAAAAAAGATATAGCTGGGCAACCAGAACGACTTATGAATAATGAATGATGAATAAACGACAGAACGGCTTATGAATAATGGATCATTAAAACGACATTTATGTACACCTCCTCTATGCAATATATACAATTAGACTAAAACTTGTTAAAGTCCTGCTGGGCGTTGACGAGGTTGTACAACATGAGATTCGCAGTCACGGGCTTCTTGTACTTGTTGCCCATGTCCATGAGAAACTTGTTGATGTATCTGATTTCCGTCACTCGGTTGTTTCGCACATCTTCTCTCATTGAAGAAGAGTTTCCGTGAGTCAGTTCCAGCACCTTGTTCACCAACTCATTCAGCCGCTGAGGCTTGAGAGCAGAAGAAATCAAGGCGGGGTTGATCTGATGACCAATGGTATCAAGCAGATATTCTCGCAGAATGACACTCGACTCGAAAACTACCGTGTTGATGATGGTTCCAGAAGCATAGCTGTCCAGCAGCTGGCCATTGTTGCAGTCCATAAGAGCAGTCAGAGGGTTGACACAGGCGTTAACAACGAGCTTCTGGCACTGTTTCAGCAAAAGTTCGGGATAAGGCATGGTATTCTGACATCCCAGAGTAGGAGAGGTCTGTAGAATCTGCTCAAAGGGGTTCTCTTCCAGCATGGTTGAAGGACCAATAGCCATATCGATCTGACCCTGGCCAGCGTGTCTATACTCGTAGAATGGCGATGGTAATCTGTGTGCTCCGTGTGTAGTGACTCCAAAGAAAAGGTGGGGTTTGTTAGGGTCATCATATCGCCAGACCTTGTCTTCCATCTGTTCTCTCAGACCCAGTCCGTTCTGCAGAAACAGCATCGAAGTGTTGCAGTCGATGGCTTCCTTGTAGTTGAAGAGTGCGCTGAGCGTGCTCTGGGCCTTGGTAGTGACAATAATATGACTGAGAGGTTCCTTGATCTGGTCTGGACTCATGCTTTCAATCTGGATCCCTTCTCCAGTCAGCAGAGGTTCCGTGTTGTAGTTGTGGCGAATGCCAAACTGCGACAGCGGCGTGTCGTTACCGCAGTAGTAGACGGTGGAGCCTCGTTTTTTAAAGTCCTTTTGTCGTGCAGCGTCTCTCAGCATCAACACGGGGGTGAAGACCTTAGCCTTGGCCAGGTTGTATGCCAGGAGAGATCCGATTGATCCTGCTCCCAGGATGTCTGTGTTAGTTGTGGTGGTGTTTGATCCTTTTATCGTAATACTCACGGACTTTTGGTAAACTCATGTTACCGTTGTATGCTGAATGCTGGTGCTGATGCTAATGCTGTATTAGTCTATATTTCAATATTCACCTTTTAAACCTTTTATCTGCACGAACAAATCACCCAACGTCTATTTACTGTTAGTCTGCACGGCATATTTAAAGGTGATAAAATATATTGCAGGTGAAAACCCGGCAAAAAAAAAGAGAGACAACAGGCCACAATGATCCGATTGCCCTCCCGTCTGGGCGCCATGCGGCTCTCCGCACCGCGAAGCTACTCAATCTTTGCAAGAACACCGTCAAAAAAGACCCTGCCTAACCCCAAGGGAGAACCCTCAGCGGCACCTGGATCTGGAACCACTGGCAAGAAGGAGGCCTTTGTCCACGACTACTCGGTGCGACCTACAACCTATGTCTACCGAATGGAAGACAATGCCGAGTCGTTCACAAAGTACCCCCTGATGACGTCCAAAAAGCTGGCCAAGAATTCTACCCGGCCTAGAGGAGTGCGAATGACCGCGAAGGACTTTATGGACGACTCGCTCTACAACCCCTACTACGGCTACTTTTCGCGCAATGTCGAGATTTTCACCACCGACAAGCCGTTCGATTACACAAACATCAACGACGTGGACGACTTTCTCAACACGTGGACCGGAGAGTACTCCAAGTACGCAGCTAACAGTCCTACTCTGACGGGACAAACTAAAGATACAAGCCACTCAGGCACGTTTCCGGCCCAGGACAAGGACTTTACGTCGAGAGGCTCGTCGAAACAGCTCTGGCATACCCCCACAGAGCTGTTCAAGCCGTACTATGGAGAAGCCCTGGCTCGGTACCTGCTGGTCAACTACAAGTTGTCTCTCTATCCCTACAAGGACCTCATCATCTACGAAATGGGAGGAGGAAACGGTACGCTGATGATCAACATTCTCGACTACATCCGAGATACCCAGCCCGAGGTGTACGAGCGGACAAGATACAGAATCATTGAGATTTCCGACCAGCTGGCCCACAAGCAGCAGAGTTCTCTGCATACCAAGGCTGCGGAAAAAGGACATCGATCCAAGGTTGAGATTATCAACAAGTCCATCTTCGACTGGAAGGAGCCCGTCAACGATCCCTGCTTTTTTGTGGCTCTCGAAGTGTTTGATAACTTTGCCCACGATATCGTTCGATACGATAACCGAACCCTTCAGCCGTACCAGGGCCATGTTCTGGTGGATGCCAATGGCGACTTCCACGAAGTGTACACGCAGAAGCTGGACGACTGGACCAAGAAGTTTCTGCAGATCCGAACCGAGTCTCTAGAGGAGTACTCTCCTGATACTAGACTTGGATTCCATCCTCTGTCTACTCCTCGAGTGTACAAGGAGATGCGAAACCTCATGTGGCCCTACCACTCGGAGCTTTCTGATCCCGAGTTCATTCCTACTCGGTACCTCGAGTTCCTGTACATTCTCAAAAAGTACTTTCCTCAGGCCAGACTCCTGTCTTCCGATTTCACACATCTTCCCCAGACCTCGACTTCGCGGTTTGCGGGCTACAACTCTCCCGTGGTGCAGACGGTCCTGGACAACCAGATGGTCACCACCAATACGCACATGGTTCTTCAGGGCTACTTTGACATTCTTTTCCCCACGGACTTTGAGCTGGCTGCACAGCTTCTTCGTCACGTGTGTGGTCGGGTGCCTGAGGTGTCTACCCATCAGGAGTTCCTAGAACAGTGGGCCGATCTGGATGCTACCACCACCAAGACTGGAGAGAACCCCATGACCAGTTTCTACCGAAACGCTGCCTTCCTCACCAACTAGTGGGTCAAGGTTATGCTAGTCACGAGAGGGAAAAAGAAACTGGAGAAACGAAAAAGCTGTTGACACTGAGCCTTGTGCTGCCTTACAGTGTATCGCCCTTATACAGTGTCTGACTGTATCCGGATACAATACTCCAAACAAGGGTGAAAATACCAGCTCCACGTTATCAATGCATGTATGTATATAGAAATTTAATTTTGTCCATGGAGACGTTGGACCAGCTGACAAGAGACAAGAGCTCCAGGGTTTAATTACTCCGCTTTTTAGCACGATACCTTTACCCCATTGTTACTTGTTTAAACATCGCCGTTATTTATAGTTGGTGTGGCTAGAAAGAAACCCCTTTTATGCACGTGACCACACAGAGTTACCCGGACGCTGCTGCTCCCGCAACGTACAGCTGTCAACACCTCTCCCAAGATTCACAGCTACACACAACATATTCATTAAAAATGGTGAGTAAACAAGGTCGATGCGGCTGCGACTTTGGGCCACAAACAGACCAATTGATCGAATTGGGTCATTGAAACTGCTCCGGTGCTTTTGAGGATGTTTTTCCGCCGAGATAACGACGATATCGACGACTGGAATTTAATGACGCTGGGGCTTGGGACATGGAGTTGAGGTGATGAGAACAGTTGGAGGTTGGACGGATTGATGGAATCTGTGAATGATTTGATCAAGGACTTTGTCTACAGAACCAATCCGTTCTGGTAGACTGACTGGTGACTATGACATCACACTGGTGTTGTTGTGATGTCTTTGTTATGTTTCACCCATATTAGGTGAATGTCTTATCTCAACTATCATGGCCAAAAATTCGGCCCCCGCCACCCAGTCGTATGACCACCCGTCCACCTCCGCTGCCCTCCCGCGCGTATTGCATCTTCTTTCGTCTGATTCGTATTCTTCCGGCATATGACCTCAGCATATGCGGCTTCCGTCACAAAGAGCCCCCAGCTTTGCCCTTTAACTTTAGAGAGAGAAGGAACAAACAATGGGGTGATGTGATGGGATGGCCAAAATGCTCGCCGTTGAAGCATGCGATGAAGCAGGTGGAGATGGAAACGGAAATGGCAAGGAAATATTCAGAGCAAGCCCTTGATGTGCCCACAGCACAGCCCCGATAAACATCGCTAACCCAGTCCCGATCCGGTGTTGCCGTTAACGACTCTGCCCTCCAGGCTTTCAACGAGCTCAAGCTCGGAAAGAAGGCTACCTTCATCATCTACAAGATCAACGATGCCAAGACCGAGATTGTCGTCGAGGAGGAGGGAAACACCGACTCTTACGACACCTTCCTCGGCAAGCTGCCCGAGAACGACTGCCGATACGCCGTCTACGACTTTGAGTACGAGATTTCCACCGGCGAGGGTAAGCGATCTAAGCTCGTTTTCTTCACCTGGTCTCCCGACACTGCTCCTGTCCGAAGCAAGATGATCTACGCCTCTTCCAAGGACTCTCTGCGACGAGCCCTTACCGGAATCTCCACCGAGATCCAGGGTACCGACTTCTCCGAGGTTGCTTACGAGTCTGTTCTCGAGCGAGTTTCTCGAGGAGCTGGTTCTCACTAAGTATGAAATGTATATTGTGACATGTTTTCTAAAATCTCCGCCCGCCACCCACGGTGTAGTGCTAGGAGGGGTGCGTTAAAGACGCTGCTGCATGACAGCTTCTGGTTTTAGGCTACTTTGCGGGTCGTGGGGTGGAACGCCGATAGCAACGTGTGCAACGTGCGTGAGACTAAACGGCATGAAGTGGTATCGAGCAGCGGTAATGTGGTATCTAACGCAGGAGGCGATCTTTGATGTAGCAGAGAATCTGATGACGAGATTCTGGTGTACGTATAGACATTCAGGTTCTTTGTTTGTGTGGCTGGCTCGTCTATAAGTGACTGAGCGCGGTTACATTACTCAGGCTGGGCGTTGGCGGTCTTGGTATTCTCGTGGGATGCCGATAGTTGGATTATTAGTGGGAAATGGTTAGACACTGCCCTGATGATGTAAGGGTTGATAATTTACGTCTATGGCTTGTCGGTGACTAATACCCTGGTCTGCCAAGTAACAGCCGTAGGAAGGCTAAAAAGACACTTGTTGCGAAACTAATTAATTCTTGGCGCGAGAAAATAAAGAGACGGAGCTACGAGCGCGACAAAGGGGCAGGTATACGGCTAAAGCAAAGACAGTCAGGTACCGAAAAAAATAGTTGGAGGTGGACCTGCCTTAAGAGAAGTTTGAGCCGAGGTCCGGCATCTGGCACGCATATAATCGCCGTCGGACCTGTATTTGAGCGGCTGATAAGAGGTGAATTACATTGTATACGAGCGCCACTCTTTGCAGTAAGTTTCTTTTATACTGACAGTGAGGCTGAGGGTCATGTGAGTTAAAAGTGCCAATCTTGGCGGATTATGCAAGGTGGTGGAGGGTCTTGATATAAAAGGATGGTGTCGCTTTTTCGATAAAAGAGGAGTTTGACGTTGGTAAGTGCCGTTATCATCGATTTCCGGACTATTTTTGTCGTTTTTGCTGTTTTTTCCGCCGTTTCGACTTCATCTTTGCTGGGTCTGGTTACTTTGGATTACTTGACTTGAGTGCAGCTGGACAAAGAGAAAAGCACGCGCATCCATCAGTTTTCTGGTTTCGGACAAACGTCCATTCTTAAACCTCCTCTCTCGACATCTACACTTTTCAGCACTCTTCTAGTTGCTGTTCTGGCCAAAATGTCAACCATATCGCCCGCGCCGACCTTGACAGGCTCGCCAACAAACTCTCCCACTACCCTCAGCACTCTAGTGACATCTCTCAGCACAGCACTAGAGCCCACCTCAACTCAAAGTGGGCTTCCCTCAGCCGTTCCTACAAACCCAAACTCTCAGCAGCGCAACACGTCGCCCACGCAAAATTACCTCTTCTTCATTGCTCTGGCGCTGGGCATTGTTTTTGTCAATCTCTGGATCATTCTGGGCATCCGGTTTCTCTACCGCCGACGCCAGCAACAACGAGGTCTTTCGGACCCCGAGTCGCCCAACATGATTCCCATGATTGCCCGCGGCATGGTCATGACGGGAGGCCATCCAAGAGCTCGCCAGCGACGCAAGCGGCAAAAGAAAGTCGTTTCGCTGGCCTTTATGGACGACAACTTCCCTGTGACCCGCTACGCGGACTGGAAAAACGGCTCCTACACCACCGAAAAGAGCGTGGATGATAAGGTGGTAGAAAGAGAGATTTCGGAGAAACACATGACAGAGAAAGAAATGGAGGCGTTCAGTGACCACGACGACACTGCTAACCACACTACCATCGTCATGGAGGAGGATCTTGGACGTGTCGGGTTTGTCGCCTTATCTAACTCTGCAGATGCGTCTGCGTTATCGCTCACGGAAACAAACTCTAGAACAGACAGAGTGGACCCGCCCTCAGACCCTGATACATGTGCAATTTGCATTGAGCAGCTGGAAGACTGTGACGAGATCCGCGTGCTCAAATGCAACCACGTGTTTCACATTTCGTGCATCACGCCCTGGATGACTAATCGAAACGCCTCTTGTCCACTGTGCAAGACGCTCTATTACATTCCCCCACCCCCTCCCATGCCGTCTTGGCTGGCAAACAACGGTCAGACGCCCACCCCATCTGTAGATATTAGGGCCACCGGTACAGCCAGTACAGCTACCACACTCCCCACCTCATCAGGATCAGATGATAGTCCCTCTTTGTCCCAAGCTCCTGCACAGCTGCCGCTTGCTGCTCGAGCGACATCTCGGTTGTCACGGTTCAAGAGGGTCATGAGGCTGACGTGAGGAGCAGGAGGGGTAAAGGGACATATTTATTTTCTTGGTTATTTTTGGTTAGACAAGCTACTCGCTTATTTTCGCATGGTTTTTGTTCTTATTTATTATGTATTTATGCAGTTAAATACAGTATGATCTGGTTACTGGAGGGTAGAGTAATTGAGCGAGTAAAAGGGAGAAGGGAGTAAAAGTAAGGGGGGGGGGGGGTTCAAGTGCTTTTACTTGTAGTGCATATGAAGTGGGTTCCCTTGATTTTTGCATTTTATTTTATTTTTCGCCCTTTTTCGTTTTCCCCAACTTCACCTGATGCATCTCAACCAAATCTGACTGGAAGAACCATATGATATCAACATGCCAAACACTGGACACAAGTGACTGCTCAAACATCAAAAACTGCTCAACATCAAAATTATTATATTGCACATATATACAAGTACACGTCAAATCCACATCGGTTTAATAAATACAGGTGATACTACTTGTAGTCCCCTTGACTTAAAGAGTGTCTCCAACATACTCCTCTCCAGGGACAATCTTCTTGTGATCTGCGGGGTTGGCAGCAGACTCGTAGAGAGTCACAACGGGGGCTCGGTTGAGCTCCTTGAATTCGCCACGTAGCCCAATGTACAGAATCCGCGTCACATCGTCGCCGTAGTTGTCTTCCACAAAAAGGGTGAGACTGGTGATGTTGGACCACTGGGCTCGAGACAGAGCATATTCAGCAATACCTTCTTCATCCAAAGAAGAGTTAGTGGGAGCATGTTCGACAGAGTGCTCCAGAGTCCCTCCAACACCCTCGGGGTGCTCAATTACGTGGTTGGCCGTGAGGTCCGAGGCCGTGGAAAAGTCCAGGTCGTCTCTGTTTTTGAACAGCTTGATGTGTCTTGGGGCTGAGTCGTCGTTGGTGGTTCGGATGAGCAACGAGTGGATCTTGCAGAGACCGGTAAAGGGCACATGAATGAGCAGCTGTTCGTCCACGTCACTCTCCAGATACTTTGACGTGTCAAGTCGCGACTCCCAGTCCTTAAATACCGAGGCTCCCGCCCCATCTTC
Source organism: Yarrowia sp. E02 (assembly GCA_017639365.1). Taxonomy (NCBI): domain Eukaryota; kingdom Fungi; phylum Ascomycota; class Dipodascomycetes; order Dipodascales; genus Yarrowia; species Yarrowia sp. E02. The sequence goes on along the minus strand of JAAQQX010000003.1, from coordinate 925,159 downwards.
AGACTCGTTCAGGGTCCGGATTCCAGCGTGCGAAATGCGGCTGTACAGAGTCTGGGCCGACGACGTGTGGGGCTGGGGCACGTGGCTGTGGTCGTGGCCCCCGTGGCCATGGTCGTGGTCGCCGTGGTCGTGCTCAACGTGTTCAGAATGGCAGTCCATATGGTGCTGTGTTCGGAGTTGGCTGGTGGGCTTTTATTTAGGCTGTTGATGATATGCGCTTCGTTCGCACTAACTTTGGATCTTTTGGTATAAGATTCGGTATCGTTATCTGGGGTTATGACGAGGTGGGTGGAAGGGGTGGTACAAAAAGCTGGAATGAGGTTTGTGGGTTTTGGAGAATTGGTTGAGATTGGGTCTTTCTATTTCAATTGGCCAATTTTTTTTCTCGGAAATATCCAGTGGCGACATTTTCAAGAGGCCCTCTGAAACAGGTCTGGAGCTCTAGCCGAACATTAAAATCTAGTCGGGGTTCTAGACCCAATGCGGAGCGTTTTCAGTTAGTTGGGTAGGGGGGTATAGTTGGGATTTTTGTTGGTGTTTAGTTGGGGATGCATGTCTTAGTAATACCCTGTTTGGAGGGTAGAAAACATCAATGAGATAGAAAAAACGAATAATAATCTTGTTCCCCATTCGTATCCACACATTTATACTACTCTAACGTCCCTACAACACCTCATCCCTCCTTAATATTTACACCCTCAAATTGTCTTAAACTTCCCCACAACAAACTCAAGAGAGTGCATGAAATTTCACGTCTCATTATCACACCACAATGGTCCACAAAGCCGAGTACCTCGAAGAACACGAGACCCAGATCTCCTCCATTCTGAGCGGCGGATACGCCCACCCTCTGTCGCGACAGTGGCAGCAGAAAAACCGGCTCACCAAGGACATGTTCATCTACCCTCTGTTTGTCACCGATGATCCCGAGGAAGAGACTCCTATCAGCTCTCTGCCTGGCCAGAAGCGATGGGGAGTGAACAAGCTGGTTCCCTACGTCGAGTCGCTCGTCAAGAAGGGTCTTCGATCCGTCATTCTTTTCGGAGTGCCCATGAAGGAGGGAGTCAAGGATCTTGAGGGAACTGCTGCTGATGATCCCGAGGGACCTGTTATCCAGGCCACCAAGGCCCTCAAGAAGAACTTCCCCGAGCTCTTTGTCATGTGCGACGTTTGTCTGTGCGAGTACACTTCCCACGGCCACTGCGGTGTTCTGAGAGAAGACGGCACTGTCATCAGAGACACTACTGTTCGACGTCTGGCTGCAGTTGCTGTCAACTACGCCAAGGCAGGTGCCGATTGCGTGGCTCCTTCCGATATGATCGACGGCCGAATCCACGACATCAAGAAGGGTCTGCTCAAGGCCGGACTGGCCCATAACGTCATGGTCATGAGCTACACAAAGTTCTCTGGCAACCTGTACGGACCCTTCCGAGAAGCTGCCTGTTCTGCTCCTAGCCATGGAGACCGAAAGCGATACCAGCTTCCTGCCGGTGGTCGAGGTCTTGCCCGACGAGCTCTGGCTCGAGATCTGGCTGAGGGTGCTGATGCCGTCATTGTCAAGCCTTCTACTTTCTACCTGGACATCGTGGTCGATGCTGCCGAGATCTGCAAGGACGTGCCTATCGCTACCTACCAGGTTTCTGGAGAGTACGCCATGATCCACGCTGCTGCCGAAAAGGGCGTTGTTGATCTGGAGGTGATGGCCTTCGAGGCTGCCTACGGAAACCTGCGAGCTGGCGCCAACCTGCTCATTTCCTACTTTACCCCCGATTTCCTCGAGTGGTTGGACCACCATCATTAGAGGAGTGTAGGAGGGTGATTGACGATGTTACGAGAATATGATGTAGATAATTATGTGAGATACGGTATTGTGCTGTAGAGAGTGTGAAGGAATTGAGTGGACATTGATGATTGGTAGTATCGTACCCTGTGACTTGGTTCTGACTATTTCAGATTTTCTGTCTATTTCAGATTTTACCATAACTTGCTTCACAACGTCTGATATGAATTGTCTGATATGAGTTGTCTGATCTGAACATGGGTATTGATATCGCCTTACACTCGATCATTGGAATATACTTATTGATGTTATCATGAGTTGATTTGTATGGTAGAAGAAAAATGTGCAATACTAGTATGTTCCCATACTTAGTTGACTATATTACCAGTCTTTCGTTCTTAATAATACATTCATTCATTCACTGAACTTCACTTGGGACAACCTTGAGACGGATGTGCTCCTTAACAAGTTTTACTCTTAATAGCTTCCAGGCACATGCCCACCACAGAACACTACTCCTCACATCTACACAAACAGGTAACATTCTATACATATATTAGCCGTCGTGGCAGCAGCCGTGCGACTCTCGGGCTAGTTGACACCCTTCCCTCCTCAGTCATGCTAGTGTACATTATAAATAACTAATCCTCGAGCTTCTTGACGTCCTTGACAATCTCGTCAAAGTTGTCCTTGTACTCGACCTTGGTGTCGGCCTTTTTGCTCTTGCCGCCGCCGGGAACAATCATGACGGTGGAAGTGGGTCGCTTGGTAGCGCCAGCAGCTCCGAGATCCTCCTTGGAGGGGATGAACAGGTAGGGAACGCCGTTATCCTCACAGAGCACGGGAATGTGGGAAACGACATCCATGGGAGAGATGTCGCCGGCAATGATGACCAGACCCTTCTCGCCCTTTCGCAGAGCCTTGACCACCTCCTTGACTCCTCGCTTGACGTGCTTGGCCTTGGAGGCCTTCTTGACGGTCTTGAGCACCTTCTTGTTGAGCTTCTTGGGGGCAAGAGGCTTGGCGAAGGGCAGCAGAGCCTCCATTCGAGCGTCGTAGTTGTCGACCTCGTCGATCTCAACGGTGATATCTCCCTTGTCTTTGCCCATTGTTGTAGTGTGAAGTGTGAGACTGCAGGATGGAAAAAAATTTAGCTACATCGCTTGAAAAAAACTTATTAGGGTTCATAGGTTATGAGCTAGTTGGGAGGTGAGGAGGAGAGTAGATATGGTTGCTGGAGAGTTATAATGAGCAGATCGGGAATTCACCATGACCTAGCAATTTCTCCCCCGTCAATATTTGTCCTATAATTCTACTCATTCCCACTATCATCAATTTTGCTTTTTAAAGTCCACTCTCGCTTCTCCCAAAATTATCAACCCTAACATCCAGGCATGCATGACCAACCTTGATATACAGTAGCACCATTCGTAAACAGATCAACCATCAGAAAAGATGAAGTTCTACATCGACGATCTGCCCGTGCTATGGCCGTACCCACGGATCTACCCAGAGCAATATGCGTACATGTGCGACATCAAGAAAACCCTGGATGTGGGAGGAAACTGCATCTTGGAAATGCCTTCAGGAACAGGAAAGACCGTCTCTCTACTGTCTCTGACTGTGGCGTACCAACAGCACTATCCTGAGCACAGAAAGATCATCTACTGTTCGCGAACAATGTCCGAGATTGAAAAGGCTCTGGCTGAGTTGAAAAACCTCATGAAGTTCCGAACTGAGACTCTGGGCTTCGAGGAGGACTTTAGAGGTCTGGGTCTGACGTCGCGAAAGAACCTGTGTCTCAACTCCAGCGTGCGATACGAAAAGAAGGGCTACATTGTCGACGAAAAGTGTCGGGCAATGACCTCTGGAATCGCCAAACAAAAGCTGGCTGCGGGAGAAGACGTTACTTTATGCGAGTACCACGAGAACATGAACGACATTGAGCCCCACAATTACATCCCACCGGGTGTCTTCACCTTTGAGGACATTCTGGCGTACGGAGAGGAACACAAAACATGTCCGTACTTTACTGTGCGTCGAATGATGGCCTTTTGCAATGTTATCATCTACTCGTACCACTACCTGCTCGATCCCAAGATTGCAGACCGAGTGTCCAAGGAGCTCAGTAAAGACTGCATTGTCATTTTCGACGAGGCCCATAACATTGATAACGTCTGCATTGAGGCTCTTTCTATCGATATCACCGATGACTCGCTCAAGAGAGCTACTAGAGGAGCCAACCATCTGGCCAAAAAGGTCAGTGAAGCTCGAGCCAGTGATTCTGAAAAGCTGAAAACCGAATACAACAAGCTGGTGGACGGACTGAGAGATTTGGAGTCAGGAGACCAAGAAGACACCTTTTTGGCCAACCCTGTGCTTCCAGAAGATCTCATCTCGGAAGCTGTGCCTGGAAACATCCGAAAGGCTGAGCATTTCGTGGCCTTCCTGAAACGGTTCATCGAGTATCTCAAGAGTCGAATGAAGGTGCTCCATGTCATTTCTGAAACCCCTGCATCCTTCTTGAAACATCTTCGAGACCTGACATACATTGAGCGAAAGCCTCTGCGATTCTGTGCAGAACGACTCTCATATCTTGTCAGAACTCTCGAATTGACCCATGTCGACGACTACACGGCTCTCAAGGAGATTGCAGTGTTTGCCACACTGATTTCCACCTACGATACAGGTTTCCAGCTCATTCTGGAGCCGTTTGAAACCGATCAGGCGACCGTTCCCAACCCCGTTTTGCATCTCACCTGTTTGGACGCCTCCATTGCCATCAAGCCTGTTTTCGACCGGTTCTCAAGCATCATCATCACATCCGGTACCATTTCTCCTCTGGATATGTACCCCAAAATGCTCAACTTTGAGACTGTGGTGCAGGAGTCGTACACCATGACTCTCGCTCGACGAGCCTTCTGTCCTCTCATTGTCACCAAGGGATCCGATCAGGTGGCCATTAGTTCTCGATTCGAGATCCGAAACGATCCTTCCGTCGTTCGAAACTACGGAAACCTGCTCATTGAGTTCTCCAAAATCACACCTGATGGTCTCGTCGTCTTCTTCCCCTCGTATCTGTACATGGAGTCCATCATTTCCATGTGGCAGACCATGGGCATTTTGGACGAGGTGTGGAAGTACAAGCTCATTCTGGTCGAGACTCCTGATGCTCAGGAAACCTCTCTTGCCCTGGAAACGTACCGAACAGCTTGCTCCAACGGACGAGGAGCAGTCATGCTCTGTGTGGCTCGAGGAAAGGTTTCCGAAGGTATTGATTTCGACCACCAGTTTGGAAGAACTGTGCTCATGATTGGTGTGCCTTTCCAGTACACAGAGTCGCGTATCCTGAAGGCCCGTCTGGAGTTCCTACGAGACAACTACCACATTCGAGAAAACGACTTTTTGTCTTTCGACGCCATGCGACATGCTGCCCAGTGTCTGGGACGAGTCTTGCGAGGTAAAGATGACTACGGAGTCATGGTGTTGGCTGACCGTCGTTTTGCCAAAAAACGAAACCAGCTGCCCAAGTGGATCAACCAGGCCATTCTGGATGCCGACACAAACTTGTCCACTGATATGGCGCTAGCTGCTGCTAAAAAGTTCCTGCGAACTATGGCCCAACCCATGAACAAGAACGACCAGGAAGGAGTGTCCGTGTGGTCTCTGGAGCAACTCCAGGAGTATCAGAGATCCAAGAAAGATGGAGGATATCGACTTGCCCCTGCCGATGCTATGGATATCGACGAGGATGATTTGGAGGAGGGTCTGCGACAAGTGGAGCAGGCGAAAAAGGAAATTGCTGCTCGGTAGCATATATACATAACAAGCATTATTTTATTGACAAAAAACTAGTAGTCAAATCAAACATAGAATACAATAATATACATTAACATAACTTAGGTCATCATCTTGGTTACTCCTCCATTTCAACTTCCTCCTCCTCTTCCTCTCCTTCAGCAACAGTCACCTGGAACTTCTTCTCAGCATCAGCATCCACATAAGAGTCGCAGATGCACCAGACATGTCCACTGACCTCTCCATGTTCGGGGAAGGAGACGTCAATGTTGAAAGTCTGGGACTCGAGAGGCAGAGTGACTCGCTTGATTCCGAAAATCTGCTTGGTCTTGGTGTTTCCAACCACAATCCACCAGTTTTCAGTCTTGGGTCCAGGGAACAGGGGAGCAGTCACCTCCAGATTGGCTCGCTCATCTTCCTCGTACACGTCTCTCTCCACAGTCACCTCAATAGTACCAACATCATTGGTAGCATAAGAGTCGGACAACTCGTAGCTGAGCTGAATGCTGGGGTAGGCATCCACAAAGTCAATGACCTTCTTGAGCTGTTTGGGGGTCACGTTGAGAATACCCTTGAGCTTGTCCTCGAGCTCGGGAATGTCTCCCACAGCCTCGACTCCGGCCTCCTTGAGCTTCTCGATAATCTCGGGAGTGAAGAAGGGCACCTGTCTTAGAGGCGAGTCAGACTCGAGAGTGGCCTGGACCACCATCTGAGACAGATCCATGGCGTACATGCATGACTGATGACCTTCAGAAGCCAGAAGATCAACAGAGGCAGCCAGCAGAGTAGGAAGAAGCTGAACGACCTCAGCCTGATCAGCAGCCAGCTCTGAGGGGAGATTCAGACGCGCAATGTGACACTGGGCCAGAACAAAGGCCTTGAAAGCCGGAGTGAGCAGAACAGCAGAGTCCAGCTCGGGAAGCTTCCAGGGAATGTGGCCGTACAGACGTCGCAGCAGAATGTCCTCGTGGTTTCGGATAGGCAGCGAGTCAAACTCGGCAGCAGTAGTGACAGCCTGCAAGATGGATCTGTACTTGCTCTTGGGAGACAGAGCAGAGGTGAGAGTGGCCATGGTGTCGAAAGACACGTTGTAGTAGGATGCAATGGAGGCAGCGTTGAGAGGCTCCAGTCCACCCTCATCGTCCATTTCGACCATCTTGGCCTCGACAAGCTGCTCAACAGTGGTTTCGGCCAGCTCAGAAAGGTAGACGTTGAGAGCATCGTCAGATCTGTCAGGAACACCGTAGAAACCGGGGTTGGCATGGAGACGTCGGTACAGGTAGGTGTAGGTCAACCAGGCCACCGTGTCGTCCATGGACTCAATCACCTTTTCGCAAATCTCAGCCAAAAGAGCGTCATGTAGAGAAGCTCCCAGATTGGACTCGACAGGAAGAGAGTCGTTGAGGAACCGCAGATAGTAGTCCTTGGCAGCAGCAGGAGTGAGAATCAGAGCATCATTGGACGCCTGGCCAATCATCTGCAAAACAGTCGAGATGGGATAGTTGACGTACCGATGCTCGGATCCCTCGTAGGTCTGGGTACCCAGAATGACACTGAGCTGGGACCGAGGAGAGGTCCAGCACTCCTCTCGGGTAGCAATGATGGTTGAAATGGACTGCTCAGCGTACAGAGCCAAGACAATCTTTCGATCTCGGGACGACATGCTGGGATACAGGTGGCCAATTCCGCTCTGGATGGCCTCCTTGAGAGTGTTGTCCGAGACCTGGGCCATGGCAAGTTCCAAGTTGGAGTCTTCAGGAACAGGAGGAACCAGAACAAGATCATCAGCGATAGTAGAGAGACCGATAGTCACGTCCACCAGCGTTCGTCGAGAGTCCACAAAGATGACAGTCTGAGAATGCTTGGGAGGTGCAAGCTCAAGAATGGCATTGTAAGTGGGTCGAAGGAAGGCCTGCATGAGAGACGGGTGATGAGGGATAGACAAAGACTGGATATGGATGTTGGTGGGAGAAGCAGTCCACGGCTTGAAGTTGTAGGGAGTGGCATCCAGCCAGCCAGCCATATCGACTCCATCAGCCACAGGGACACCCAGTCCGACAATTCGGAGAGGTCTTCCAGCACCGCTTTCCTGAAGCTGCACGTCAATGTATCTCATTCGAGACACAACAGTCTCGTAGGTACCGTCACCTCCAACCAGATGCACATCGTCTGCGATAAACAGACTGACGGCTCGGACAGCAGCTCGCTTCTGCCATCGTCGAGACAGAGCGTCCCACTGAGAGGGAGTAGCCAGAACCACATCGGAAGTAGCTAGCTTTCGCAGATCAGCAGCCAGCTCGCCAGACAGCTTCGAGAAGGTCTTTCCTCCATGAATCTCGCCCATTCGCTCACTCCAGTCTTCGTACCGAGCGTCAACCTGGGCCTGGGTGGGAACCATGTAGACAGCCTTGGCCTCGGCATCTTCATTCCAGAGTCTCAGGAGAGCAAGTTCAGCAAGCACAGTCTTGCCAGAACCAGGAGGAGCTCCCACAAAAACAGAACCGTCACCCTCCATCAGAGGTCGGAACAGCTGCGACTGGATCTTGTTGAAGAAAGCAAAGTCGTACAGCTCAGCACAGTCAGCTCGCTTGAGATCGCCCACAGGAACAGGCTGAAGGTCAATGAGCTGAGTGGGAGCAGGAAACTTACCGGGGAAAACAATGTTTCGCAGAGGAACAGCCAGACGAGCATCTGCATGCAGCCATCGCTCAGAAGACAGAGTGACAAACAAATGAGGAGGTCGAGGGTCGGCTACAGTGACAGCCACCTCAATGAGATGAGTTTCGGTAGCATAGTCACGTCGAAGCACCCACGAGTCCGAGTAGAGAATCTTCTCGCCGTCTCCGTCTTCCACAGTCAGAGCAAAGGGCTCAGAACCATGGTGAATAGAGTCGTCCCACTCAAAGTTGGGCTCCACCTCAATCTCCAGCCGCACAAGAGAAGCAGTAACAGGCAGTGCACGTGCAGACAGCTTGAGCTGGGGGAACTTTTGGAGCATTCGCAGCACCGGAGTTCCGTATCGAGGAGTTCGGATAGCTTCTCCGACCTGCTCAGCGTTCTCCAGAGCCAAGTATCGCTTCCAGGGCATGGCAGAGGCCTCAATCTTCTTGGCAACCTCAACAGGACAGTCGGGGAACTGACGAAGAGGACAAGAAGACAGCCAGAGACGTCGCTCGACCATCTTGCAGACATCGAGAGTGATTCGAGCCAAACGGGCCCACTTCTTTCGCAGACAAAACTCGTAGATGGCTCGGAACAGACGCTGGGCACTCTGGGTCACGTAGATCATATCAGACACCAGAGCAAAGCCCTCGAGACTCAGTCGAGAGATGTAGGCCTGCAGAAGAACGTTGATCTTGGCGGTGGAGTCTTCAACAGACTCTCGGACAGGAATAGGAGCCGATTCCAGCAACTTTCCTAGCTCCAGCTTCTCCTCTTGACGAACACCGACGTACTTGAACTCCTCAGAGGCAGAAAAGACCTGGAACAGCTCCACGATGGAAAAGTGGGGCTTGAGAGACGTTCGGTACGTTCGCATGGACGAATGGGTGATGTAATAGTGAGCAGCCACTCGACCGAGATCGTTGGCACGAACTCGACCAGTCTTGGGGTCGTAGATGACCAGTCCAGACTTGGCCAGGTTGCTGAGAGCAGAATGGACCAGATCAGCTCTTCTGTTGGTAAGAGCAGCATCGTCGGGGTTGGCTCCAACAAGATAGACACCAGGAGAAACGAGCATTCGAACGTAGAGGTAGGTGTAACCCAGCCACTGGATACCGTCGCTCACCGAAGAAACTGTGCCACCCACAACCTCTGCGTTAAGAGAGTCTTCCAGTCGAGACATGAGCTGAGACTCAATAGGCAGCTGCTGGTTCATCAGAGAAAGGTAGTAGTTGAGTTCTCCGTGAGTGGTGATGATGATACCCTCACCAGAGTCGTCGTATCGAGGTCTACCAGCTCGACCAAGCATCTGGAGCACATCCTGAGGAGACAGTTCGGTCCATTGGCCCTTTGCAGGGTTGTAGATTTGCGTACCCTTGATGATGACAGTATGTGCGGGAAGGTTAACACCCCAAGCCAGAGTAGCAGTAGAAACCAGAACTCGAACATGTCCCTCAGCAAAGAGCTCTTCTGCAGCCTTACGGTCAGCCTGAGCAAGACCAGCATGATGGGTAGCCAGACCGGTTCCAATGAGTTCCTTTTGGGTAGCGTCAAGTTCAGGGTCTTGAGCACGCTCAGCCAGAGTTCGTCTACTACCGTCTGAGGCACAGAAAAGAGGCAGTTGGCCCTCGTCCATGGCTCGATCTCGCAGCATTCGGGCTGTCTTGGCAGTCTCCTTTCGAGAGTGCACGAACACAATCACCTGGTGTCCTTCCTTGATGTTTTCAAGCACCTTGTCGAAACACGCGTCGTTCATGGCAGTGTACCGTTTGAAGGCCTTCTTTTCCGTGATTCCGAGGAACCGCTGGCCCAGAGGACAGGGTCGGAAAGTGGAGTCAAAGTAGAAAAGACCAGTCTCGCCAACTCGAAGGAAAGATGCAACGTCCTTGAAGTTGGGCAGAGTGGCTGACAGACCCACAATTCGAACAGGGTCTCCTGTCTGCTCAGACCGACGAGTGGTTCGAGCAACAATGCTTTCCAACACAGGTCCTCGTTCGTCATGCAACAAATGAATCTCGTCAATAACAATCAGCCGAACGAGATTTGTGTAGCTGGCATCAGCGGCCTTTCGAGTAATGACATCCCACTTTTCAGGCGTGGTAACAAGCAGTTGCGTCTCTGCAATCTGCTGCTTGGTCAGATTATGATCTCCAGTCAACTCGGACACCTTGAGTCCCATGGAGTTGAGCCGCTTGCTAAACTCTCGAACCTGCTCCTGAACTAGAGCCTTGAGAGGAGCAATGTACACCATTTTGAAGTCGTTGGTTCGGAAACCGCCATTGGGAGCTCTGAAATGAGACAGACATCGCAACATGGTCAGAAACGCCACATTGGTCTTACCAGCTCCAGTGGGCGCACAAATGAGCATATTGTCGTCGGTCTCAAATGCACAGGGATACACTTTGCTCTGCACTCGGTTGAGAGACTTTGTATCGGAGAAACCCACATGAGTCCAAGAAGGCATATCAGCAATAGGAACCATCTTTTCGCTAGCATCTGGAACAGCTCGTTCGGGAGCAGGAATGACAAACTCCTCGTACTGACTGGTGCTGTGCTTTGTAGTGTTTGATGGCAGCTTGACCTTGGAAGAAGTCAGTAGTCTGGCACCTTGGTCAAACACCAGAGACTGTGTATCAATGTATCTAGGCACGTATGTTTGCGAGGCGTCTTCTGTCACGTCCATATCCACGTCTTCAGAAGCCTCCGTCTCGCCGTAGAGCTCGGAAACAAGCGATCCCAGACCCAGAGTCTTCATTTGTTTCTTGACAGCGTCCTTCTCAGGTCCATCGGCTCGCTGCAGACGAGTTATCCAAACCACCCGGTCTCTGTTATGACACAGTTTGGCAACAAAGTCGAGATGGTCGAAATCAAAGGCCTCAGACAGCTCGTTTTCAGTTTCTCGCAAAGAAGAGTCTCCAGCCAGAATATCAAACACCCGACGAGACAAATCAATGCTTTCCTGCTGGTCTCCTCCAACCAGAGCTGCGATTTCTCGCTGCAGCCAAAACGAGTCGATTTCTGTAGCCGGAATAACGTCCGATCCAGACTCCTTGGCAGCCTCCACTACCGTCTTCTCCACATCCATATCCTCCTCCTCCTCGTCTTCCTCCTGGGCCACAGGAACTCGTCGAACATAGTCACCGTCCATATCGCTGAGATCGGCACTGTCTTCCGACAAGTCCATGGCGTCTTCGTCGTCACTTCCGTCGAAAACAACAGCCACTCCACTCTCTCCATCGTCAGCCATCTCCTCGTCCTGATGCTCAGCATAGTCAGTCAGACGAGCAGCCAAACTCATGGCCTGGTTGAAATCCTTGTCGGAGAGCCTTCCAACAATGCTCTCAATCTCCTTTTGTCGCTGTTTATCCTGCAGCTTCTCGTCTCGTAGAGTAGCGATCAACTCATCGGTAACAGCACTAATGATCTCGTGAGAAACGTCTCCAAGAACTCCTCCAGTCCATGCCATAAGCAACTCGAACGCCTCGCGTGTCTGAGGCATCTGTGGAGTGTACAAACCAGAAGATGACGAGTACCCTGAACCACTGGGCTTGGAAGCTAGACGTTCCTTACGTGCAATCTTCTCCTGCTGCTGTCGAACACCAGAATCTGGAGCCTCGCGTCGCACTCCAGATCCCATATCCTTGACGTTGATTTTGCCCACTAGCGACTCGGGAATCGCCTTGTCTTCGCCACTCTCTCTGTTGATGTGCCTTCTGTCGGCCTGCACAACAATGGAGGACATTTCCTCGCTGTAGTTAGTAGATGTTCTGATAGGGCTGTTTTTGCGCCACACAATTCGACAAGATTATCTCTCCGTAATACTCACTATTTGTAACGAGACATGTCATTGTTGTTGGACATGATGTGATTGTACTGTCGAGCGTGTTGCGTGAAGGAAATATTTATTTCGCTGTAGACGTGCTTATTTTCAAAACCATATGCACAGCAAGATGTTAAAGTTGGGTGGTGAGATTGATGTGCAGGCGAGATAAAAGGATTTAAAAACACGAATAATCACATAAAAATACACAGAAATTGCCAATATACCAATATATCACATCTTACTCAATACTGTTGTATTACTAATCATCATTCCTCTTCTATAACTCCTCTTCTACACTCTCTTCTACATACACTCATTTCCAACAGGTCGTACATTAGTAATTACATTCTACTCTCCTCAGTTCTTGAAGTAGTAGTCCTCGGAAGGAATTCGGCCTCGAATCACAGGAGGCTCGGTGCCAGGAACGTAGATATCCTCAAACAGAACCTTGGCAGTGGCCTCGGGAGCAGGGTCGGACTCAGCAAGAGCAACCTCCTTGTCAACCATGGCTCGAGCAGCCTTGTCAACAGCCTTAAACTCGTCCTCAGTGGCGAAGTTGAGCTCCAGAATGTGGGCCTTGAGACCGGAGATGGGATCGTTGTGGGATCGCATGTGCTGGATCTCCTCTCGGGTTCGGTAGGTGGTTCCGGGGTCGGACATGGAGTGACCTCCGTATCGGTAGGTCTCGAACTCCATCACCAGAGGACCCTTGCCGTGTGTGGTCCACTCCTTGGCGAACTTGGCTCCCTGGTACACGGACAGAATGTCCATACCGTTCACCTTGAGACCGGGAATGTACTGGCCTCGCTTGTAGTACTGGGTCAGAGCAGACGATCGAGCGGCGGCGGTACCCATGCCGTACTTGTTGTTCTCGCATGCAAAAATGCAGGGGAGCTCCCACAGCTTGGCCATGTTGTAGGCCTCGAAGATCTGGCCCTGGTTGGAGGCTCCGTCACCGTACAGAGCAAAGGTGGCCTTGCCGGTCTGGCCAAGGTACTTGTGGGCAAAGGCGAGACCAGCTCCGACGGGGACCTGGGCACCGACAATACCGTTACCTCCGTAGAATCCCTCGGTGAACATGTGCATGGAGCCACCCTTTCCGTAGGAGACACCGGTTCGCTTACCGAGCAGCTCGGCAATAATGCCTCGCACGGAAGCGCCTCGCATGTAGGCGAAACCGTGGCATCGGTAGGCAGTGATGACGGAGTCGTCGTGGTCAATGGCCTTCTCGATACCGACGGCAACAGCCTCCTGACCAGTGGACAGATGGCAGAAACCTCGGATCTTCTTGGCCTTGTACAGAGCGTCGGCAGCCATCTCGAGTCGTCGGACGGTGACCATGTCCTTGTACATCTGCAGCAGCTCGCCCTTGGTCATGACAAACTCGAGGGCGGGGGGAGCATCGAGCATGTAAGTTTGGAAGGAGTCTTCCTTGAGCTTGATTGTGCATTTCTGGGGTTAGTAGGGGCTCGATTACACCGGTATTGTCGTGTTTTGCGATGGATTGCTGGTGGGTGGGGAATAATTTTTCCGGGTGCATGCGGTCCACGACAGTGGTTTTTTTCTAGTCTTATTTTTCGGCCACCACTAGAGCAGCGTCAACAAGACTTTGCCAGCGGGGGTAATCGCGTCCGCAGAATCATTTCCGAGGGTCTCCGGATCGATTGCACCTCTGTGTCGTCTGTTGCGTCGTGTTTTGCCAGACGTATGGTCCGGAAAAACTCCCTGTAACCCAAATCCACCACTGTTCCTCAACACTTGGAGGAGGAAAAAAAATACTCACCTTGTCGGCATCGTCAGCAATGGAGTATGCTCGGACCTGGTGGCCGAGTCGGCTGGAGAGCCGTGTAGATCGTCGAGCGGCGGAGAGCATGGTCAATTGTCTTGTTTTCACACGGACTGGATTGAAAAGAGCGCCACTTGGAAGAAGTTGCAGTTTCTATCTGTGTGTTGTCAAGTGAGGAGAGTCAATTTTAGGTCCTGCCATGGGCACCACCACAAAGCCACTAATCGCTCACACCGGAGAAATGTCCCATCAACCTTATTTTTCTGCGCGGATATTGAGTACTGTTGAGCGTGTGGGGGTTACTGGGCGCGAGAGGGAGATGAAGGGAGATAGATAGCCAACATTATGAGACATACGATACGGTAGTAGAGAGAGAGCGCGATACGGGGGGTACTGAGTCAGCGGGTTGCTTGGCTCAGCCACATAACTAACACAATATATGGCCCCATATCTCCTTCCCTCTTCCTCACTGCCCCTTTTTTCTGTCCTTTTATTATCACCCAGCAGCCCCAATATTCCTCTTCCTGTCATTCCCACTCGCCAAACGGGAGGCTCTGCCATACGGCTGTTGAGCTCCACGCTTAACACTGGTTGGTGCATTTCTCAGGGTGGGGGTCGAAATTGAAGGATACTGGAAGAATACCGGATCGGATATGTATAAGCATGTGACTTGTATAAATACGAGAGATTGTCTCTTTTTTACAGCTCGCAAAAACCACCCTCTCTTCCACTGACTCTCTCCTGTATTTATACACACTGCGGTTATCGAAAGTGGACTCTAGAGAGCTGGACTCAGGCTTATAATTATAGAGTGTGTGAATTTTGGGACTTGAAGGACAACTAGTGTCATCCAGTCTGACCAATGAGAGGAGTGTATTTTTGTCCTTAGCCGGGATTGTTCAACGGTTGCCATGTTGTAGAACCCATCTTCTACTGGCACTCAACAGAGACGACAGCAGTTGCTAGTGATGTCTTCTTCCCTTCACACTCAAGAACAAATTACAGTCTCTATCCTCTCTGTCTCCCAATTGTAAAGAAAAACCCCAATACGTCTTTGACTTGCATCAACGCATGGTTTGTGCAGATGTGTGCGTTTGTGGCAAGTGGATCGGGCAAGCCTCTCGTATACCGTGTCTCTTTTGGGAATAATATTGAGCTTTTGACCCACGGGAATGTCCCTCCTTCCCCCCTTTTTACCAGATCTCGATTTCCGGGAGAGTCTCTATTCGAGTTAGAGCATACTTTTTTCAGCCTAACCTTCTGTCTCTAGCTCCGACGATGTCTTCTTTTCCGCTAGCTCGGAGAATGCGTCCAACATGTCCTTGGAGAGAGAAAGAGAAACTTTAGCCTGCACCAAACCTGAGCCAAACTTCAAGAGCAGGCTGTGGCCGTGAGGAAAGTCTTTGCGGGCAACAAAGAGCCCCAAGTCACCTGACTGCCTTCACTCGGAGATTGGTTTTAGAGTGTCCGGATCTACATTGATACGAGAGATGAGCAGCATAAAGAGACTAACAAGGCGATAAGACGGTATGGGCCAAACCACTGAGATTTCCACACAATGTCAAATGACAAATCCACATGACGACGAGTTATCGTACACAATCTCACCTGTGATACCCCGCCTATACTGCATTTGATGCATGCTGATTCTTGTGGAGACCTACAGCTGATAACCACAAGTGCAGACTGGACTGTATGTATTTTAGATATATTTTAATAAACCAAGCGAAACGTTAGCGGGAGACGTATTGACAGGAATATTTGACTGAAATATTGGTCCAAGGAATGTACACAGTGGTGAGAGCAATAAGTGCTTCCCTGGCTTCCATATATTTGTTTCAATATCTTTCTAGGACTCAATTGGGTCAATTGAAGAGGTCAGTCAAATTCCGCCGTTGAAACGTCTCTAAATGTTCTTTTTAATCAAAGTACCAAACGGGTTATCCTATGAGCATAGCCTCACCAAAGTAACCTCAGATGAGGACCGTCTTCAGGGTTCACCCTGTCCTGGCACAAGTACGAGTACAACTACGAGTAGCACTTTGATCGCTGAGGCTGAAACTGGAGACAAAGAAATACTATCTTTATCGCCATTAAAAGTAGACGAGCCTCAGAAGCACACAAGTCAGCAGGTTTCCGATACATCTGTTTTGCACATCAAGTGATCCATCAGATATAGGGCATCTCGCCTAACAGTGTTGTTCGACCAGTCTATAGAATGTACACGCAATGCATAACACCTGAATAACAGCACAATTATCGGGGCCGTACAGCATCTGATATTACTCCTGAAGGCGCTGTACACTGTCCCTTTAGGGTAACTCCTCTGGGAAAACACGGCTGTATTATCCGGCTCTGCATGCTTTTGGGTAACACACTGTCCTGCCTCTTCTTTGTATGGACCCGTGAACCTTGCCTTCAGATGCATTCAAAAGTGTGTGTCTTTTACAGTCAATGAGGCAAAAACATGCCTTCGCCTGTACCCCAGAGAGATACCCATTCCAGACAAGGAAAGACTGTGACTTTGCAGAGCCTCCCCCCATGTGCTCTTCGATGAGGCAAAAGCCAAACCTCCCTTTTCAAAGGGCACGGGTCTCTTGTGATAAAATATATACCCCCACCGTCCACCCCTCCTCCCCTCTCTCTCTATTCCTTCAAGCTACAAGTACACCAAGCCTCAATATATACCCACACACATCTACCCTTGGACATGACGACTTTCGAATCGGTCAAGCCCCTGAACATTTGCAAACTCACCAACCATCCCATGCCCGATACGCCAACTCCAGCTGCTCAGATGTCGCCGGCTCACACTCTTCATCGGTTTCCGAGCCATCAGAGCTTGAACTTGACGAATAACGGCTCTTCCACCAGCCTTTCATCAAGTCCAATCAGTCCTACTTCTACTCGAAGTCGACTGCGAAACTCCCTTAACCTCACCTTTATGAAGAGACGTTCCAGTAAGTCGGACGATACAAAGATTAAGACCCCACAGGACCAAATCTTCCACACCTCCTACTCGTACTCGCCAAGCTATACCTACAACGACTCCATCATGTCTCCTCCAAACTCGGTATCCACCTGCTACACTTCACCACCTCACTCTAACCCTCAGAAGAAGAAGAGTCCACTGACTACCACCAAGGCCAGCTTCCAGCCCTTCAATAGCGCTCCTCCACCAGTTATCAAGCCCTTTGTTTTCTCGGGAAAGGTTCGTTTTGTCGAGAACGATACCTGTGCCATCTGCGAGGAGCCTCTCCACTTCATTCTTGCAGGCGAGAGAAAGCTCGTTCTTGAGTGCAAACACATTGCTCACGAACAGTGCTACATGGAGTTCCTCACTGACGATGTCGTTTCGCCAGACGACAAGGACCTGGTTCCTCTCTGTCCTGTCTGCGGAGAAAAGTCCAAGCCTGTGGACGAGTCGCAGTGGAACGATCTCTACCAGGAACGACTCCGAAAGGCACGACAGCTTGAACGAGAAGACGCCATCAACCAACTCATCAAGTCGTCTCCAGGCAAAGCAGCCGGAGGAGTTGACATTCTGCTGTGGCCTCTGGCCAAGGAGAAGACTCCAGCAATAAGCTGTGCGGCAGCCAAACCCATGGTGCAGGTCCAGGTCAACAAACAGCCCGATACCCCCAGTCTCCTGGTCTTTCCTACATGAGTCTCAAGATTGACGTTTCTCCTGACGACTACGACGGTGGACGAGACGCGTTCATTGGGTACCATGAGGTACTGTCGCCTCGGGACGCTACTGTTCCTTCTCAGCGTGATCCCGTCATGGACAACCTCCTGGCTTCGATAGCTGACTGGGGAAGACACGATCCCAACACCCTGGGAACAGTCAAGTGTGTCGATCTCGTGGAGGTGTCTACAGACCAGGGAGCAACTTACAAGTCGCTGGTCGGCTTTCTGTTTGAGGATCTCATCCTGTTTGTTGAGAACGCCTTCCCTGGAGAGTACGCGTCCAAGACTCTGTTCCCAGGCTCCAACATCAAGGGCTCTCTGGTCATCTCGAAACACGTGGCGAGTGTCATCAACGGAACTGATATCTCCATTTTCGTGAACTCGACCAACTCTCCCGAACTGAGAGTCAACGTCCCTGGCAACCAGGATGAGTGGTTCAAGACCCTGGTCCAGCTCTACCGAGGTAACCGTCTCGACTCTCCTTTCCTTCCTCAGAGATGTCAGATGTCTCCTCCCCTCATGTCACCAGCCAAGTTCCCCTCACCAGTCGATGCTCCTCTTGATCTGGTGGTGGTGGTTCCTATTGGCTCTTCTAACGATACCCAAATCAAGATGCTCCAGAAGATTGTGCGAGACATTCTGGACAGCATGACCCATCTCGACCGACTGTCTCTGCTGCTGGTCGGCTGTGGTCCCGACGAGAAGTCGTCCTATGGAGCCAGCAGTAGTGCTGAGTACATTGCTCTGGGGCTTGCTTCGCCAGAATGGGCTGGATGGGACCACAGTATCAACTCTCTCAACGACCCTTCTGTTCGAGGAGGAGGAACCAAAAAGGTGACTCTCGAGGCCTGGGCCCATGCCAAACGTCTTCTGGAGACTCGCGAGTCCAAAAACACCGCCTGTGCCATCTTCATGATTTCAGAGACACAACTCATCCCCAACCAGGAGATGTCTCATCCCTCTTCGCCCACCAAGGTGTTCACCATGAACCAGCTGGACAGAGTTGTGGGCGAGATTCAAAAGTGCAAGAAGCGACGTATTGGATACGCCCGACTCTCTGTCGAAACTGAACATGACACTATTGTCCAGATCTACGACTCGCCAGAGGCAGACTCCCACCAGAGTGCCAATGGAGGCCATGCCACATTTACATTCCCGTTGTATTTTGGCAGTTCGGAACTCAAGTTGGCCATCAGAGGAGTTCCACCTTCCAAGTTTTCTGTTTCTTCTTGTGAGGGACAGTTTGAAACTGCAGAGTGCTATGCCTACCAGAGCCTTCAGAGGCCACAAGCCTGAGAAGACCATTAGACATTTAGTTATGACATTATTTATGACCTTATTTATTGACCTATACATTCCTTAATATTTTAGAAGTTGTTTGTAGTTGAGTAAGAGTTGACTGAGTGAGTATTTATTTTTTTGTTGTTAATAATATAATTTTGTTTATGCGATAGTTGGGTGGTTGACTTGTTACTGTATTTTTTTCTTGTTATTTTTTATTTTTTATTTTTTTAAAAATACATATTTTCTTTACAAACATTGAAAAAATAAATACTGTAATATCGTTCTCTTGTTCTACATTTAAATTGTATCGTAGTCTTAGCAATATTTTCTATCAAGATTATTCTATTATGATTATACCTAAAGAGAGGCAAACACCTCCACCTTTTTAATCTCGGGAACAGCAACTTCGTCGAGATAGTAAACAGCTCCATCGTCATCGATTCGTTTTCGATCTTCCATGGTTCGGTTGAAAACAAACTGGACGTTTTCAGCCAAACTGGCAGCCAGAGTGACCAGTGACTGCTGAAGTTGACGAGCCAAAGGTCTTCTGTCTCGAGCATACAGAGCCTGAATCACGTTGTAAATCTCCACCTTGCACTGCTCCAGACGCTCCACAAGACGTCCCAGACTGGCCACGAGGTACTCCTCTTCAAACACGGTGCCCTTCTTGCCCTTGGCCTTCTTTCGGTCCATTCGTCGCTTGTTTTTGGCGGTTCGTCTAGACACTCCAGTCTTGGCAGTACCGGCAGTCTTACCAGTGTACTTTGTGAGGAAGGTTCCAGATGTGGAAGCCGTGTCGGCCAGAGAAATATCGTCGGGAACCATGTTGTCGTCCTCCACTCGCTCCAGTTCTCGAGACATGCTAACCTGAGCAAGCTGTCGAACCTCATGCAGTCGAGAGACCTGGTTCTTGACCTGGGTCTGACAGTCAGCCAGGAACTCGGAATGGTTACCAAAAGCGTCGCTCAGAAGACTGTCAATCTCCTTAAAGATTCGTTCCTTGTCATCTCCAGCTTTTTGAGCAGCCAGAGCACGAGCAGCGACGAAATTGGAGCCCAGACAAAGACATCTCACAGCCTCCATAATGTCGCCCAGGTAGTTGGCATACAGAGAAGAAGCCTCCTTGTAGCAGTGAGCAGAGACAAGTTGGGGAGCCAGCTCGTCGGCAACGTCTCGAACTCGTTCTTCAAAGCCGTCAACTGCATGACACAGACAAAGAGCCTCTTCCCAGTACACTCCGGCCTTGTATGCTTCCAGAGCCTGTTCCCACTTTTCCAGCGACTCGTAGATGATACCAGCCTCCTTGTACTCTCGAGTGGACTCCAGAAATGCAGCGTAGAGGTTAAGAACTCGATCAGTATCGCTCTTGTCAGTGTACAGTTTAAGAGCCTCGTTGTAGAGCACGTGACGAGTGATGTAGGCGTCAATCTCCTCATGTTCAGCCTTGTCTGCAATCAGACTCTCCAGAGCCTTGGCGTACTTTTCGAGATGGTCATCGATGGTGAACTTTCGTCGATCTTCAGCCATAACTTGCAGCTTTTGAAGGAAAGGAAGATACTCCTTGGGGTCCTTCTGACTCTGTTGGGCGACAAGAAGAGTCTTTTCCAAATCGTAGAGACTCAGAGAAGTGTCGTAGAGATGGTTGACGTCATGCAAGAAACACAGGTGTTCCAGAGACTCCTCCGAGTCGACAAGAGCTAGAGCAGCAGCCACATCTGGAGGGTTTTTGAAACTGTGTGCGGTGATCTGGTTCTGCAGGTTTTTCGTGTTAGCTAGAACAGCATCACAGATATCGTTGCCCTTGGGGTTGTTCTTGACTCCGACTTCTGTAAGGAACAGATCCAGATGGTTGGAAGAAACCTGGTCGACAAACTCGTTGACATGGGCCATAAACAGCTCGGGATCGTGATCATGCAGGAAATTGAGATCGACTCTGTGGGTTCGACAAATGGTCAAAGCGGCCTTGAAGTCTCGGTTCTTGAGAGCCTCGGCAACTCGCTTGAGAACAAGAGGACGAGGATGAATGGTCTCCAGGTTACCACGTGGAGCCTGGAGAACAACAGAGTAGGTAGAAGGGTGAACAGAGACGAGTAGAGACGACTTTTCAATCTCTCGAGACTCACCAGCAAGATGCAGACGCTCAGCCGTGGTGTAGAGAATGGTATCGTCTGAGGAAAGAAGAGAAGTCACATGACTAGCCTCCACCTGGTCTCCCTTGTACAGCTTACCCTTGCTAGTCAGACCGTAAACCTCGTCGGTGTATGCAATAGTGCTGCATCGAGGAAGCTTGGCCACAGGCTCAAGAGAGTCTTGCAGCAGGTAGACGTTTCCGTCGAGAAGCTGGAGCAAAGGAGCCTTGTGACTCTTGGCAAAAGCAATGCAATCTGAAGGAAGAGGGAAGCTGTCTGTGGGAGTGATGACTCTGGAGGCAGAAGCTGACTCAGCAAGCACGTAGGGCACTTCTCCATGGATGACAACTCCCTTGACGGTCTCGTTATCCAGATCCAGCTTGTGTGTAGTGACATGCGCTACTGTCAGAGAGTCGTAGATGTGAACGGCCTGTCTGGTGAGAACGGCAATATGAGTAGCGGAAGAAGAAACAGCAACAATGTTCTCCTCCATGTGAATCTCGTCTCGAGACATGGGAGGAGGAACACAGGCCAGCTTTAGAGGAGTCACCAGAAGCAGTTTTCCGTCAATAACACAGGTGACACCGTTTACAGGTTCGCTGGTGACGGTATCTGTGTATTCGTGAATCTCCACATGGTCATCGTAGTTGATGATGACGGTTCTGGGCTTCTCAGGGTGCCAAGTAAGAGTCTTGGGAGTACCTGGAAGACGAGAAACAATTTCCTGTTTCAGATACCATCTGTAGTTTTTGGTGGTGTAGAGTCTGATGGCTTCATGCGACCACAGAGCCAGAACCTCACCGGTGGAGTTCCACTGCATGCCAATAGGAACAAAGTCTCCAATATGGAAACCTCCATGACGCAGACCGTTTCTCTCAAGGAAAACAACCTCCTGCTTGGCAACACAAGCAATCAGAGAAGTTCCCCAGGCAACGAGATCCAGAAGACCGTCAACGGGCTCGGAAACAGAAAAAAGCTGACCGTCTCGAGAGTAGACTCGGACTACTCTTCTCTTGCCTCCCTCAACATCATCGCAAGAAGACTGAGCAAGCCATTCTCCATCTGGTCTCCAACAAAGAGTAATGTTGGACTTGTCTGACTCAGTCACATGTCCGATATCAACATGCTCGGGAACAGTAGGGTCTCTCTTTGCGCCTCGACCTCGAAACTGGGTCTCTGCTGAACCCCAGCCCACACTGACATGTCTAGACAGCTTGAGATCATCTACCGAGACAGGAGTCTCCGATAGCGGATCGAAGGTTCGGGAAAGAACAAGCACCTTGTCTTTGGTTCCCAGAGCAACCACCTGCTGGTCAGGGGACCACACTGCACTTTCTACTCCCTCCATCTCGCCCAGATTGATAACCTGATCTCCCTGCTCCACACTGTACACATTGCCATCACTAAGAAAAACAATGCAGGTCTGAGACTCCCACAGAAAGTCACATGCGATCACGTGACCGCTGACGGGGAAATTGGCCCATACTTGGGTGCCTTCAGTCTTTGAAAACTGCTGGACTTCAACGGTATCCAGTCCGTCAAAAACGAAGACCATGGCGTCGGAAAGCGGGTCGTACATGGTTTTGACCAGGTTCAGATCCGGTGCCTCCACGGACTCCGGTTTGAGCACTCCTCGGTGCACACATTGGAGGTTTCTCATGTTTCTTGGTTGTGTGTATTTTTTTGGAGATGTCTTCTTAGAAGGTTGATTTTTATTTTTGAATTTAAAATTTCATGCAAGGTTAAATGGGGAGGATAGATGGTGTAGTAAAATAAGAGGATAGAGGAGGGTATGTATGACAATTTTTTGTAGCTTAAGTAAATATAGTAATATGTTTTTCTGTGGATGATTTAGCTTATATAATCATATATCCCCACCTCTCCCCTCGCTTACTAATACTCCTCTACCTGTCTTCCTGCTGGTGGCAACACGCATAAAGTAGTTTTGATCGCGCATGAGAATCTGTTCACGCGTTCACCAGTCTCGCCATGTCACGCATAGATGCCGCTCTGGCGGTGGAAAGTGGGTATTTCTGAAAGGGCGAAACGACCAGTCATTTGAGACGCAACTAACGCAGACGAGGGATCTATTGCAGCTTTGAGACAGGACTTGGAGACATGCCGAAAACGAATATCTCGAGTGGTTTCGGCCACTTTGGAGTGGAAAGAAACAGGACAAGTGGAGGATTTGTGGATGGAATTGCTCACAGGTGACGAATACACGTCGTATGATACCCGAGCGAGTTATTTTCGGACTATGGACAGGTTTGGAGGAGTGACCTATCTTCGACTAGCTAAAGTGTGGAAGATGGCAGAGCATGCAGGATGGGGAGGAATTTTGGGAAAAGATTTGCTCAAACGAGTGGATGAAGAAGCGACCAAGTGCAAGGATGAGCCGGGATGTCTTGTTGCTCTTATATCGTATTTGACGTTTGATGTGGATGCTAGAGACTATGCTGTGGACCGTATGTTATCATGGTTCCATATTCTGGGCGATGATGAACGATATCTTTGGTACGATTTGTTGGAGGTTCTCGTCAAGGCCAAGACTCATGCTCCTCCGGGCGGTTTGGCTGCCTGGACTGAGTTGTATGTTCTGGCTGATGCTGATCCTAATCCTCTATGGTTAGGTCATCTGTTGAGTGCTGCTTCTCTCTGGGGCTGGGATACAACTTCGATTGTTGGAGATACCAAATATACCAATGGCTGGGATCGTACGGACGGCTACACTACTGCCGAAACTGAAGATATGGAGTTTGCAGACATTGATGAGTGCATTGAGTGGATTGAAAAGAACCCTGGAGACGCTCGAGCAGCTGATTATCTGGCTGATTTCGCGTCTCATCCTCAATTCATCGGAGTTGTCGATACCATGGATCCGTCAGACAAGATTTCGTACTGGGCAGCAGCTGCCAAAAAGGCGTCAGGTGCTACTCTGAGCTATTCTCTATACAGCTTGGTGGAGTATTTTGCACAGGAAGACGAACTGCTGCGAAGTAGAGCTGTTGCAGCTGTGGTGGGAGCAGCCTGGGTTCTGGAGGTGAAACCGCTGGATCTTTTGGGCCAGTTTTGGGAGGTTATTGGGCTCTTTGCAGCCCGCAAAAAGGTGTGTGATGTGGTGGCAGTGTGTGTTGGAGTCAGCAACGTTGAAATGTCGCGTTTGATTGAACGCTATGTTGTGCCCATTGGTGTTCTCGAAGAACGAGGACTCATTGAGTATCTTGCTGAGCTTTCTTCTACCACTGTTGCCGAGGTTGTGCGTCGAAACATTCCGGAAGTGATTGCAGCTGCGGTCATCAAGTGCCAGAAACGCTACGCTGGCGAAATCAAGGAAATGCTAGACTGGGCGGGCATTCAAAGAGATGTTCATGACATTTACGCTGAGCATGGTGTTCGTTCAAGAGTACTGTTGAGTGTTCTATGTCGATGGGAAGAGGCTGATAGTGAGCCTGTGGACGCTGCTCTCGGAGTACTGGCCACCTGGGGAAACACAACCCCCGATGCATTGCTCAAAGGCACAATGTTGTCGCTCATGTTGCACGTGGCTAACATTTTGGAGAACCCACACACTGTTGACGAAAAGACCAGTGCACTGCGAGCTCTTCAAAAAGTCACACTTTCGGTTTCAAAGGAGATTTCGGCTATTTTTCCACAGCTATTCGTCTGTCTGCAGTCAGCCATTGAGATTCCCGAGCTCAGAAGTTCTTGTGTCGAGCTGTTGATCAGTCTGGGCAAGTACCTTCCTGAAGAGCATTATCTGATTGCCTCTCTTTTCACCGGTTGGCTCAGTATGATTGGGTCTCGGGATAGACAGCTGATCAACAAGAGCGGAATCGTTCTCTCTGAGCACCCCAAGGAAGATGCTGATGAACAACTGGCTCACCTGG
Organism: Yarrowia sp. E02; assembly: GCA_017639365.1. Lineage (NCBI taxonomy): Eukaryota > Fungi > Ascomycota > Dipodascomycetes > Dipodascales > Yarrowia > Yarrowia sp. E02. The sequence goes on along the minus strand of JAAQQX010000003.1, from coordinate 900,321 downwards.
TGGCCACTCCTCGTCAAGATAATGTTTATGTTGCTCGACGAGTTCTCATGTGTTTGCAGACCCATCTTTTCAGCAACATTGGCAAAATCAAGTGTGACAAACGTCCAACAGCTGCTTTACTGGTCAGATGGGTCCAGGAGTTTGCTCATATGTCCAACGATGTGGCTTATTTGGCATGTGTGAATCTGGGAGTGCTCAACTCTCCCCGTGCTCTTAATCTGGAGAAACCGCCTCATCCTGTGGTAGTGGATTGGACTGGTCCTGAACGACGTGAGTTTTGCATCTATCTGCTCACAAATGTTCTCTGTAAGTGTTACTCTCAGAGTACCGAGGTCCAGACTCAGCAGTACATTGCCATTGGTATCCAGGAGATTCTGAGGAAGGAGCAGTTGACAGAGGAAGAGTGGAGCAGGATTGACAACGAGACTCGTCTGCTTCTCACTCCTCTCACATTGTCGACTTTCTACGTGGGTAAAGATACAGGTAGAAGAAAAGAGCGACCAGTGTGTGCTGAGCCCTACGACGACTGGGTCATCAATTACTGCAGATGGCTCACCAACCTGATCATGGAACAGGGTTCTTTGGCCGAGAAGGAAATCTACGAAATGCTGCTTCCCACGATGAAACAGTCTCCGGAAATTGCAACTTTTCTGTTTCCCTACCTGTTTGCCTGTGTGGTGGTCCATTGCAAGACAGCTACTCGAAAAGAGCTCAATTTGTCCATTACTGAGATTTTGTCGAGATCCCTGACACACGACTTTTACCGAACAGTCTTTCGGGTCGTGGACTATCTCATTGTCTACATGCAACACTTGTTGGCTCCTCCAGAAGAAGGAGATCCCGCTGACAAGAAAGATCTCAAGCTGAATGCCACCAGACAACGAGCCAAACGAGTTGACACCTTCTTGCAACGTATCGACAGTGAACAGCTGGTGGATAAAGCCATGGTTTGTGAGAGTTATTCACGAACTGTTCTCTATCTAGATACGGCTGTGCGTCGAGTTCCGGAAATGAAAGACGAGGTCTACCAGAAACTGTTCAAGGTGTACTCTGAAATGAAGGATACCGATGCTCTTGCTGGTATTGTCACCAAAATGGAGTCTCTGTCTCCCCAGCAACAGGTGGATCAATACGAGGGACTCAAAAAGTGGGATCTAGCTCTCAGCTGCTGGTCTGTGGAGCACTTTCATCTTCCCAAGGGTAAACAGTACTTCAACTGTCTTCTCAACGCCCATCGATACGAGACTCTGTTGCATGAAGCTGAAAAGAGTCTCATTTGTTTCGAGAACGAGTCTGTCGATATCACTGTTGAAGCTGCCTGGAGACTGGGCAATGTCAACAAGGTCAGAGAATGGTGCGACATTGCCCGAAGTCGAGGCCACGAGTCTTACTCGACTTGTATGGCCCAGGCTATGGTAGCTTTTGGAGATGGAGACGCAGATCGTGTGAGCAGTCAGATCCGCATGGCCCGCAACTTTGTCAAGCGAGATCTCGTCAACCCACACACTCTGTCGGTGTCGTTTGATCGACTGCACGCTCTCGCTGACTTTGAATCTGTCGCCAAGGTGGCCGAGGTCTTCTCTCAAGACCACAGAAGCATCTCTGAAGCTCTCGACAAACGTCTGGCGGAAGTTTCGGACCCGTTGTACATTCTGGACATTCGCAAGTTCATCTTTTCCGTCTCAAAGCTGTCTTTTGCTACTGTTGAAGTGGCGCATATCTGGACCAAACTCGCTGCTCAGTATCGCCATGCTGGACGTGTGGAACTGGCTACAGCTGCTGCTCTGCAGGGCATGGTGTACACCCCTAGAGGACGAATGGAGTACGCTCAACTCCAGTGGCAGGAAGGAGACATGCAGGGAGCTCTACGAACTCTGGAAAAGGACCGTGGCCATGATGGAGAGGTGGCTCTGCTGTATGCTGGCTGGCTGGCTCAGAGTGGTCACGTGGGTTTCTCGGTCGCCTCCAAGACGTATATTGCTGCCACGGAACTGGCCAAGACGGAAAAGGCATACTACGAACTGGCGCGATTCTACCATGGAGTCATTCAGGACCAAGACGGAAACAACAAGGTGAACGAGTACGAGAACGGTCAGCTGACTCTCACCATGATCACTGCTCTGGTTTCTGCTCTGCAACTGGGCACCAAGTATGCTACTGAGACTCTTCCTATGCTTCTCAGTGCTTGGCTGGATATGGGTGATGAAGAGTCTCCCAAGAAAACGAGCACTTTGGCTCGAATCAACTCGTTGATTTCTTCCATGCACCAAAACATTCCGGCGTCCACGTTTTATGCTGGCATGTCTCAGATGACAGCTCGAATCGCTATGGGCAATGCTGCTACTCTGGATGTCATGTACAGTATCATGATTCATGTGTGTGAAAAGTACACTGATCGAACCATCTGGCATTTGCTGTCATTGTCTCAGTCCAGTAATGCTACTCGAAAGAGTCGAGGATCCAGTCTGCTACGGTCTCTCAGACAGAACCCCAACATCAACAAGATCACCGTTGACAAGTCTGAGAAGTTTGCTCTTTCGCTGAGAAACACTCTGAGAGCTCGCTACAACTCCAAACAGAGCCAGGTTCGAGTCACCAAGGATCTCGGGTTCAATCCCAAACTGGTTCCTTGTCCCCTGTGTGTTCCTTGTGAGGATTTCATGTCCAACACCAATGCTCAGGTTGTGTCTATTATTGGCGTGAGAGAGAAGGTGACCATTATGCGGTCTCTGCAGCATCCCTTCAAAATCACCCTGGTTGGCTCAGACGGAAAAGATTACCCTGTCTTGTTGAAGAACAAGGATGACGTTCGAAAAGACGCCCGTCTGCTGGAAATCACCCAGCTGGTCGATAAGCTGCTGGCCAAAAACACCCTCGGTATCAAGACGTACTTTGTCACGCCTCTGGGAGACGCCTGCGGTCTGATTGAATGGGTTTCTGGCTCCGTGACTGCCAAAAGTGTCATTCTGCGGTTCTACGAAGACATTGACTGGGGCTCTCTGACGGAACAGTTGGAGTATGGAGCTTCGCGAGGAAGAAAGACTGGAGCAAAGGTGTTCTTGAAGATTCTCAAAAACTACCAGCCAGAATTACATCGCTGGTTTTTGGAGAAGTTTAGTGAACCTCACAAGTGGCTACGAGCTCGAGACAAGTTCACAAAGTCGCTGGCGGTCATGTCGATTGTGGGCTATGTTCTGGGACTGGGCGATCGTCATCTGGAGAACATTTTGCTGCTGGGCGATGGAGGAGTCATGCATGTTGATTTCGACAATCTGTTTGAAAAGGCTCTCAGTCTGACTAAGCCTGAAATGGTGCCCTTCCGTCTCACTCAGAATCTGGTGGATGCTATGGGAGTAACAGGTTATGAGGGCCACTTCCGACGTTCGTGTGAGTCTACATTGGCTCTTCTTCGGCAGCATGAATACACCATCATGACTGCTTTGGAGTCGTTTGTCCACGACCCCATCAACGACTGGAAGTCTGGAGGAGGAGGTGACTCTGGTTTTTCTGTGGGTCCTCGACGACAAGCGTCTGGACCTAAGGAGGCTCTTAGTATTGTTCGCAAGAAGATTCAGGGCGTGGTTCCTCAGGAGGCTTTGCCTCTGAGTGTTTCTGGAGAGGTGGAGCATTTGATTCAGGACGCCATCAATCCTGAAAACCTGTCTCTCATGTATGTTGGATGGCTTCCCATGATGTGATGAATATTAATTTATTGTAAATGTATGAAGAGAGTGGAACGTAGAAAAGTAAAACATAGTAATATGGGTAAAATATCTATACCAAGCGAATTGGGAGGTCAAGGCGATCATTTTGATATACTGTAAGGCCATTTTCTTCCTCGTATGGTCCCTTGGTACTCCGTCAAGCTATCCTGTCCCTGTACTGTCCTACACCTGCATAACTTACGCAGAATGGTCTCAACCTGATATTCTAGAAAGTCCCATAATCCATTGTTTGAGAGCATTATAGGTGTGGCAAAATACTCGTGCCTGACGGTGCATTGAATACCACCAAAAACACACAATAATATTGCCACTCGGGGCTTTTTAGCTGCACCAGAAACGCCATGACATTATTTAGTTGAAACATATTGAAACATGGAAACTCAATGTGGGAGGTGGAGTGTAGATGAAGAGATATCAGCATATCAGCACTTTTATGGAAGGTGGAGTAAAGTAACGTTTATAAATATAATCTACGACGAAGAAACATGTTATGTAGCCATCTATATTACCCTTCCTCTCCCTCTTAATCATCAACCTCACTTGATATGTTCACAGGTCATTTTGGTCACAGGGTCAGTATCAGAGCAGTAATTACGCGTCAGATCAGGTATATCAGAAACAGTAATACCCCTCCAATGTGGTGACCAGTACATTTGTAGAACCTGATGGAACCCGATGGAACATTTCGCTTCTGTTTATTCGGCATACATCTCGACAGACACACGTCAGGCTCGTGCAACGTATTGTATGTTTGAATAGCGTGTGAGGCTGCAGGCGGGATGGTTGCCATGGTGATACAGGGTCAGGAGGTGTCTTATACTGGCCGCAAAGAGCTGCTGAAAAACGAAAAAAGCAGATAATAATATATAAGACGTCACTCTAAACACATTTCCGCTTGTTTAATGTAAAAATACCACCCCCAACACCCATTCACACACTCCCTCCACCAGTGGCGAACGTTAACAGAACAGCATATCCTGCATCATCAAAGTCAAATATATATTTTATAGAGGCACCCCAAGACCCTGATACTCCACAACGCACGCACACGACAGTACATCTTTTTTGACGCCGCGAACCACGCCAAATGTCCACGCTCAACCCGTTTGCCACGCTGGGCTTGTCTCCAGGAGCAACCGAAACGGACATCAAAAAGTCGTTTCGCAAACTGGCTCTGGTCTGGCATCCCGACAAGAATCCACATCGCAAAGATGAAGCGACGAAAAAGTTCCAGGACATCAATGACGCCTATAATGTGTTGAACGACGCCAAAACACGCCGCGAAGCCGAAATCAAGTGGCGCACGTCCTCGAAAACAACCTCTGCCCACTACTCGTATGGATCCACTCCTACCAGCAGTTCCCGAGGAGGAGGATGGACGTCTACACATCATACATGGGACGACCCTTTCCCTGAATACGGAGGAGCCACGGGCTGGTCGTACCAGGGCTTTTACGCAGGCTACGCACGTCCGCAACAGCAGCAGCAGCAGAGCAGATCATCTGCAAAGCCGTCCAGAAGCAAGAGCAGTGCCTACAACTACTACGCCCAGAAAGACAACACCAACAGATACGCCTACGACAGCACGCCGAGCGGCAGCAACAAGTTCCGGTCGAAAACCAAACCTCGGCCCAAGACGGAAACGAAACCCAAGCCTGAACCACGAGCTGAAACCAAGCCTAAACCCACCCCGAGACAGGAGACCAAGCCGAAACCAGAACCTCGAAGAAGTTCGCAGTTTGAAGACGCCTATTCGACGCCTCCGCAGTTCAAATCGACCGCTGGTGACCCCAATTTCACCCGCAAAACGGGCTACAGTTATACGTCTGGCGAGAGATATCGTCCTGGAGATACCCCCAATGTCAAGCCTCCTGTATATGATAACCAGGAGGAGAAGGAGAAGGAACACGATAACAGTGGAACAGGAGTTCCGTTCAACTACGAGCGACAACGGGCTCCACATAGCAGTGCTGGGAAGGGAGAAAAGTTCAAAATGTACGACGAGCCTCCGCCCAAGAATAAGCCCACATCTGGCTCCTTCAACTTCACCATGCCCGATATGAAGACGAGTGAACCTTCTCCGGCCAACAAATCGTTCCGAGAAGACCACAGTTTTGTTTTTGGAGAAGAAGACGAGGAGTCGGAAGACGACGGAGACTTTTCTGACGCTGATCTTCCTGACCCGCATTATAAACCCACCAAAAACCCGTTTGGTTTCAACAGCGATTTTGTCGATTTGACCGGAACCGACGACGAGGTGGAAGAACTGTCGCCCGGAGAGTACCGAGAGATAGCCAAGGAGGCACAGCGACGCAAGGACCAGGAGAGACGAGAAGAGCTCATCAACGAGGCCAAGGCCAAGTCCCAACGAGCACAGGCTATGTTTGGAGACATGTCCAGCAGCAGTGATGACTATGATGAAGATCTGCATGGTCATCACGAGTCTTCTTCGTCGTCAGACTCTGATGAGGAGGACGCCAGAATGTTTGAAGCCCAGGACGACGGTTTAGGATCGCAAGGCAGTTTCTTTGGGTCCGGAATCTTCAACTCCATGCCGTTCGAGAAGGACGTGCTCAGTTCCATGTTCGACTTCTCTATTGGCAGCAACGATAGTCCTCGGGCCAAAACTCCCCGACGACCTATGTCTTCTCATCGACGTCGAAAACCACAGCCTACAACTTCTCAAACGTACGCTCGAACCAGACAGCCGTACATGGAGCAGGATACGGAGCCACCTACCACTTCCAGAAGCCCGTTCACTCCTCGGCCTCCAGGACGAGCTCCACCAGCCAAAAAGGTGAGCCCTGACTACAAGCAAACGCCTCTGTTTGATATCAACAACATCCATCCGTTCAATGAGACCAACGGCAACTTTGGTATGGACGAGATTCGCAACAATATTGACCAGATGGGAGGAGACAAGGTCAAGACGGAAAAGGGAAGACCTATTGGAGAAGACAGCAATGGCAACAGCAGCTCGGGTCGGTTTGCTCGGTCCAAAAACACCACCAGTGAACCCGTCAATACCAGCACGTCATCTGCCTTCAGAACTCCGGGTGCCTCATCCTACACAAAGCTGAATATTGATCTGGGAACAGACAAGAGTCAGCTCATTCAGGCTCCCACTCCTCCCGCAATCACCTACAATTCAGGAGATGATAAAGACGCGGCATTGGCTCGGTATCTCAGAGAATTCCAGCAGTACGAAAACGACATGGAGGTCTTCTACCAGCTGTGCATCGAGTACCGGGCGTCGCGAGTGCAGGCCACGGCGACTCACAAGAACGTCCTCAACTCGTCTTCCACGTATAGAAAGGCCAACATTGAGGCCCGAGAAGTCGACGCTCTGATGGTCGAAAAGGAGTACTCGGCCACAAGAAAGCATATCGAGGCTCTGGAGCATTACGACGCAATTATCAACCAGCTGAGATGAAAAAATGGAGAAAACGAAGGAAAAACTGAAGAGAAACATGAGACGATGATCTTCATAAAGATGAAATATATTTATTATAATACGATTGCACGATTGATACGTAAATTCTGTAGACGAGTATGTACATGCCTAAATAGATCAAATGCCACCATTCTTCCACTCCTGATCAACAGCATACCAGGTGGAGTAAAAGTCCCGGAAGAAACGGGTGCCAAGATAAATATCCTTGGATCCAAACGTGCCCCGAATAGAGTGCATGGACAGCTGGGCCAGACCGGCATCCACGGCTCGCATACCTGTAGCTGAAGCCAGGAACTTTCCAAGGGTACCGCCAGCTCGGGTGTCGTTTCGAGTATGCATCACCTGGGTCTTGTTGTCCGTTCGTCGGGCAATCTCTTCAATCAGAGCCATGGAAACGGCATCTGAGGTGGTGGCAGCATTGGGATACACCTTGAGCGTCATTCCATAGTTGAGCTGGGGCTTGTGGTACTCCAGGTATGCGTTGGAAAAGTTGGGGTTGACAGCATGGCCGACATCCGCACTAACCATGAACGAGTTGGCGTACGTCTGTCGAGTGTACTCGGCTGCCAGGTTGGCCACAGACGAATCCATGCCATGAGCCACACACCGCTCGACAATGCATTGGAACAGGTCTCCCTGAGCACCCTGTCGGGTTCCAGAGCCCACCTCTTCGTTGTCGTAGCAGGCAACAATGTTGAGAGCTCTGTCATCGTGCTTGGCGGCAATGAAGCCCTGCACGGCAGTGTATGTACACAGCTTATCGTCTACTCGAGGGCAGAAGATGAACTCGTGGTTCAGACCTCCAATGACGGGCTCCTGAGTATCGAACAGCTCGAGCTCGACCTGCAGAATGTCTTTGACAGAGACGCCAGCGTGTTTGGCGAGAAGTCTGAGCAGATCAATGGAGTGCTTTCCGACCATGGGAGACTGCTTCTCCTCGTCTGTGGGCTCCTTGACCTCCTTGGACGACGTGAGACCAATGATGGGAGTCATCTGGGTCTCCTTGTTGAAAGGAGGGTTGGCAGGAGCGCCAAAATGCGGAGCCAGAGTGGGGATTCGGGCAATGGGGTAGGGGACATGAACGAGCTTGGAAGTCACAGACTTGGAGCTCTCGTCTCGAACAATCAGACGTCCTCCAATGCCCAAATCTCGGTCCCACCACACAGAGCTGAATGCGCCCGAGTAAGGCGCCACACCCAGCATGTCGTATCCGTCCACAGGCTTCTTGATACTGATGGGCTTGACTCTGCCACACAGCGCATCAGTATGAGTAGCCACGACACCCACGCCGTTGCCGGGAGTCCAGTCCTCACCAATCACAAAGCCCATGATGGCGCTTCCGTTTCGACGCACGTAGAACTTGTTGTGAGTCGTGAGGTCCCACTCGTCTCGTTCGTTGAGCTCCTTGTATCCTGCCTCATCAAAGTCCTTGGCCAGAAGGTCACAGGCATGGTAGGCGGTAGGAGCGTTGGGCATGAAGTCCATGAACCGCTCGGCTTGTTCTTTCCACGAGTTTTCGTTTAGTTGCATCTTGTTGGTGTGGTGTGTAGGTGTATGTAAGGTGTAGGTGCAGTGTGTATCTGATATCAGCAGATGTTAGGTTGGTCTAGGACATGCAGCGATTATGTGGGGCAGACTGGAGCCGTGGGGAAGAGGGCACAATACAAAGTACAGTATCGTACGTACTCGTAAGTAGAGGGAGAAATGGGAGGAGAGTAGGACTATTGAATACTAAATGTTTCCTTTTGTGTAACACCATTACCTCTACAAGTACACCCCTTGGAAGCAACCATGTTTGGATGGTTAAGACACTGTACAGTTCGAGAAGTACACGATCAAGGGGCTGGTAATGTTCCACACGCTTACAGTTTTAGAGTGGGCGATAGTGTAGGGAGGTGTAGGTAACTGAGGAACTTGTATTGTACGGAATTAAAGGGTTGGGACAAATTCTTGTACCAAGCTGGAGATAGAGATACATTATTGAATTGTCTCCATCAATGAGAGCCCTAGAGCTCAGGTGTGATTTTCTAACTAAAATATCAACTGTCCCTGCGTATGCCAAGTATTGTTGAAGTAAATCGCAATACAGATGCAGTTCCTCGTACCACTACATATACTGAACAAAACCTCTGCAAAACTATTCATGAAAGGTCCTGGTTAGTCTCGTATGTCCCCCAAACCACCTCCACTACCTGCCACGTCAACTATTGTTGTACTATATGTTGTCCTATGATTCTAGGGTTGCAGGATTCTAAGCATGTCATGTCTACAGTAAGTTCTTGATGTCTCAGTAAGACGTTCAAAGGACCTGTAGTGGCAATTTTTAAAAAAAGAGGCTTAAAACGTTCATAAAGAGTAAAATATCTGTATTTTCTATTTTATTTATTTAATAGAATTTAACCCGATTAATCCCGATTAATCCGTAAATCACCCCATAATCGCATAACCTCTAGAACTATTTCGGATCGCTAGTAAACCTAATACTCTGATTTCGTTCAACACGCGTCGTTTTTTTTGCCCTTCATCTGACACGTAAGAACAGGGTATTCTGTAGGCTATAAGTGAGAGCAACAAGTGGGACTATATGCCTATCTAAATGTTTCTAAAAAGACAATAGAAACCCCCAAACAAAGTGCCTCGTCTAATGCACATGATCTACACATATAACCATCTCGCTTGCCTGCTCTGCTCCCCCTTACAACCCTATCCCACGTGTAGACGTGGTTCATGCAGCTTTCACCGCTAAGGTCCTTCTTGAGCTTGACGATTCGCCTAAATCACCCCCAAGCCCAGATAAGATGATATCGCTCAACAAGAAGCTGGTGCTGCTGGTGGGAGTCATTTTCCATGTGGCCTTCATGTGGTCCATCTTTGACATTTACTTCGTGTCGCCCTTGATCCACGGCATGAAGCATCACCAGAGTACCGCTACTCCGCCTGCCAAGCGGCTGTTTCTCATTGTAGGAGACGGTCTGAGAGCCGACAAGGCGTTTGAAAAGGTGCGACATCCCACAACCGGCGAGTCCGAGTACCTGGCGCCTTTTCTGCGGTCAAAAGTCATGTCTGACGCGACTTTTGGCATCTCACATACCCGAATGCCCACGGAAAGTCGTCCTGGCCATGTGGCGCTGATTGCAGGCTTCTACGAGGATGTCAGTGCCGTTACCAAGGGCTGGAAAGAAAACCCGGTTGATTTTGACTCCGTTTTCAACCAGTCTCGACACACCTACTCTCTAGGATCTCCCGATATTCTGCCCATGTTCAAGCATGGAGCCGAGGACCAGTCGCGAATTGATGCTATTATGTATGGCCATGATTTCGAGGACTTCACCAAGGGTTCTATTGAGCTGGACGCGTTTGTTTTTGACCATTTGGACGAGATTTTCGAGAAATCAAAGACAAACAAGACCCTGGACGACCAATTGAGATCGGACAAGACTGTTTTCTTCCTTCATTTGCTCGGAATCGATACCGCTGGTCACTCGTACCGACCCTACTCGGCCGAGTACTACGATAACATCAAGTACATCGATGAGAACATTGAGAAACTGGTTGACAAGGTGAACAAGTTCTACAATGACGATGAACAGACTGCCTGGGTGTTCACAGCTGATCACGGAATGTCCGACTGGGGTTCCCATGGTGACGGCCATCCCGATAACACCCGAACTCCTCTCATTGCCTGGGGAGCAGGTGTCAACAAGCCCATTCCGGCCATTGAAGACAAGGGTAACCACGACGAGTACTCCGAGGTCTGGGATCTGCCTGTCAAGCGAAACGACGTCAACCAGGCGGATATTGCCTCTCTGATGTCGTACCTCGTTGGTCTCAACTATCCCTCCAACTCTGTGGGAGAGCTTCCTCTGGCCTTTGTCAACGCTACTTCCGAGACCAAGGCTCTGGCTATCCGAAACAATGCTCTTGCTCTGGTGGAGCAGTATCTGGTCAAGGAGGAGCAGCAGAAGGGTTCTCAGATCATCTTCAAGCCCTACCCTCCTCTCTCTGACGCTGGAAAGACCATTGACGAGAGACTGGCCCATATCGATGAACTGATTGCTCAGGGACTCGACCAGGAGTCGATTGTCGCTTCCGAGGAGCTCATGACTTACGCTATCACCGGTCTCAAGTACCTGCAGACCTACAACTGGCTGTTCCTGCGAACTCTGGTGACCATTGGTTTCTTTGGATGGATTGCGGTGGCCTTCTGCTCCTACCTGCTGGCCTTTGTGGTTCAGTCAGACAAGCCCTTCACCACCTCTCTCCCCCTCAAGGCTGTTGCCTACGTCGCTCTGGCCATTCTCTCTGGCTTCTTTGTCTTCCAGAAGGCTCCTCTTCATTACCATCTCTACGCCGTTTTCCCCGTGGTCTTCTGGGAGGCTGTCTTGCAGCGACGAACTGCTGTTGCCGAGGGTATTTCCATTCTGGCACGACGATCCACCTCCAAGGCCCCCGCTCTGGCTGCCGTTCTGGATATCGGTCTCTCTCTGGTTCTTCTGGAAGCCATTGTCTACGGATACTTCCATCGAGAGATCTTCTCCGTCTGTTTCGGACTCGCTACTCTGTGGCCCTTTGTGCACAACTTCACTGTCGCCAAGCGAGAATGGCCTACCTCCATTGCCTGGGTCATCATGTGTGCTGTCATGTCTTCCTTCACTCTGCTGGAGGTTGTCAAGGTGGAGTCCATTGAGCAGATTCTGCTTTCTGGTGCTCTCATGCTGCTCATTGGACTGGTCTTTACTATTTATCTGCAGCGAAAGCTTGCTCTTGCCGCCTCCACCGTTGTCGTTCTGTTTGCCCAGATCCTTCTCGTTGTGGCTACCATGTACTTTACTCAAGTGTCTGTGGAGTCTCTGACTGCCCGAAACGGTCTTCCTCTGTTTTCTCAGGTCGGAGGCTGGATCGCTCTGATTCTCTCTCTTGCCGTGCCTTTCCTGCACTTTTTGGGATCTGACGCCAAGGACTACAGACTGCGTCTCCTCATCATCTTCCTGGCCTTTGGACCCACCTTTGTCATCCTCACCATTTCGTGGGAGGGCTTCTTCTACGTCTGTTTCTTTGCCATTCTTGTCATTTGGATTGAGCTGGAAACCCAGATGCGAGACGCTCGAGTGACCCCCGAGACCCGAGCCGACCTTACTCCTGGCGACTTCCGAATGGCTCTCTTCACCTTCTTCATGTCCCAGATTGGTTTCTTCGGTATTGGCAACATTGCCTCCATTTCGTCCTTCTCTCTGGACTCTGTCTACCGACTGATTCCCGTGTTTGACCCCTTTTCCATGGGAGCTCTTCTCATGTTCAAGATTCTCGTGCCCTTTGCCGTTCTGTCGGCCTGTCTCGGTATCTTGAACCTGAAGCTCGGAGTGCCTTCTTCGGCGCTCTTCTCCATGGTGCTGTGTGTCTCTGACATTCTGACCCTCAACTTCTTCTACCTTGTTGTGGATGAGGGTTCGTGGCTCGACATTGGCACTGGTATCTCGCACTATTGCATTGCCAGTGGTCTGAGTCTGTTCATGATGGTGTTGGAGTACCTTTCTGGCGTTCTTGTTGCTGGAGTGGCCATTGCACCACACGTTTCCAAGGTCAAGAAGGACATGTAAATAGAGTCCGACGGATTTGGAAGACGATAAACAAAAAAAGACAACTTATATAACATGTATACATTATTAGAGTATTATAGAGGACAGTAAGATAGTGGAGTTATGGAGGTGTGAGAGATGGTCTTGGTATCGAGAGTTTTAGGTTTGATGTTTCATCCATTGGGACTGTATATAGAGTGATAATATCAGACTACACTGTACAGTATGCAGGGAAGCCAAGAAAGCAATCGACCGTTTCAGGTAGTCTAAGAGAGATTATGAACCCAATGAAACAGTAGTGATTCTCAAACTAGCCAATATCTGTGCCCTTTAAGACACCGATGTAACATTTTTGTCACACATTACTTTTTTATGAAGATCAGGTGGATGTTTCTGAAGATCACCTTTCGGGACTCTCCCATTGTGAGATTATTATTGGAGGTCCAGAGAGTGGAGAGAGGATGTTCAAAGTGGTGATTAGTAAGATTTTCAGGTGTAAAAAGAGAAAGCAGTACACCCTCATTATGTTAGTCATACGATACACAAATATCTCATTTCGTTAACTCCGCAATTGCGTCCGGTTGTCTCATCTTTCCCCTCCAGCCCTCCCATTTCGACTTGAGTTTAATCGCCACAATCAGCTGCTCAAGGTGCAGGACAACTACTTGCGCTCGAACCAAAGTGGCGAAATCGGCTCATTGAGAGGCGAAACTGTCCCCATGTAGAACTCAACCTTTGTTTGTGTCAATTCAAACCTCAAAATGGCCCCATAACCTCCCAATTCGCCACCGCCACAAGTTTCATCTTCACCCCGAACACTTTTGACTTTCGCTTAAGCGGCTCCACAAATGTGCGACTGTAAAACGGGCAACATTATTCTATTTAATGTTATTGTCGATCTTCTGACCGTACGAGTAATACATCTTCCATCTACACCTAGCTAGACACCCACTACTTTCACACAACCCACAAAATGTCCTCCGTCAACTCCGTGGCCCCAATCCACCCCATTAGAACCTACATCACTCCTGGTGCTATTAATGTCACCACTACAGCTGGAGAAGTGAGCCCCTCGGCTGGAGTAGGAGAGTCCAACAACTCCACCAACTCCACCGTCTCTCATATCCACCCCATTCGAACCTACATCACTCCCCAGTCTAGCAACGAGCAGGCTTCCACTGCTACTTCTGGTGCTGCTGGTTCCACTGCGACTGCTTCCAAGTCCGGGGCTGCTTCTGCCTCTCCCGCCTCTTCGTCCCCTTCCAACGCCAATGGAGGTGTTTCTCTGACCGTTGCTGGCTCGGTTGTCATTGTTGGTTTCGTTGCTTTGCTGATGTAAAACAACAACTACTGTCACCCATATCATTGTCCAACCACGGTCTTTCTACAACACTCTTACTACAAGTACAATGGTCTATTTGACTGAGTGGAAGACACTGTCTGACTCTAGTCCACCAGCCTTCTCTTCAAACACTCATTTGCATCCTTACTACATCTACACAACTATTACATAAATCATAAACAATACATTAATAATACACCTGGTTCTCTCCTCCAATTCTAATCATCCCGACGCTTCTTCTGTGCATCAGGCTGCTCGCCAGAAAGAGGCCGCTTGGCAGATCCTCCTCCAGGACCAGTGGGAGTTCCGGGAGGAACACCCGTGTTGTTGAATGCCGACTCGGCGGCGGGAGCAGTCGTGGATCCGGGAACAGCGCCAGGAACAAACGGATTCACTCCAGCAACAGGCATGGGAATAGATCCGGGCCGAACAATGCTGGGCCGCTGGGGCTGCACAAGTCCTCCTCGTCCACCTCGTCCTCCACGAATAGTAGGGCCAGGGATTCGGCTCTGAGGACGGCCGGCCAGACCAACAGGACCACCGATGGTGGCAGCAGGTCCAGTGGGCACAGCAGCCATTCCGCCCTCGTTGTAGTTCTTGAGATCCTCCTCCAGCTTGGCCACCTTACTGGTGAGCAGCTTTTGTCGCATCTCGGCCATCTTGCGTTCCGACTCTCGAGCCCTTTCAATTTCAGTCTTGATACGTTCCTGGAACTCGGGGTTGGACTCGTTAATCTCGGCCTCCTTTTGTTTGATCTTGGCCTCGCACTCGGTGGTCAACGCGTCCATCTTTCCCTTCCACTCGGTGTTGAGAGTGTCAATCTTCTCCTTGACCTTATCGTTGGCCTGCTTTCGGATTCGGGTCTTCCACTCGTCCAGAGGAGCCTGCCACTGTTGTCTCAGCCTCTCAATCTCCTCCTCATGCTCCTTTTTGGTGGCAGCCAGCACCTCCTCCTTGACCTTAAGTCGGTACGACTCGTCGGAAGGAGGCGACTGGGGTGCACCCTCGACAACCGTTTTGGCGGCCGTCTCCTGCACCTGCTTGAGCTCCTCTCGGACCTGGGCCAGCTCGGTTTCCACAGCCTTCTTTTCTGTCTCCAGCTGCGTCACCTGGGCCTCCAAAGAAGCAATCTGGGCCTTGACGGCGTCGGGAATAGGAGCGTTCTTGATCTCCTCCTCCTTCTGCGCCAGCTCCTTTTCAAGAGCAGCAATCTTCTGAGACAGAGCCTCCAGCTCGGCCTGAGAGGGACCCTGAGCAGTCTCGGTAGAAACAGCAGGGGCAGCCTCAGCAGTGGTACCAGTAGAAGCATCAGCCACAGGAGCAGTCTCCTTGACAGTGGCAGCCTCGGCAGCAACAGAAGCAGCAGCAGCTCGAGCAGCATCCACCTCCTTCTTCAGAGACTCGATCTCAGCTCGAGCAGAAGTGAGCTCGTTGGTGAGCTCCTCGTTCTGAACAGGAGCCTGGACAGGAACCTGGACAGCAGACTGTTCAACTGCTACAGGCTGTGTAGAAGCAGCAGCAGCAGCAGCAGCGGTGGCCTTGAAACTGGCAAACTCGCTGGCAGTGTTAGAAGCCTCCTGCTTGACCTTCTCAAGCTCGGCAGAAGCAGCAGCAAGCTTGGACTGCGACTCGTTGACCTGAGCAGTAGCTGCCTCCAGCTTCGACTGACTCTCTGCAACCTTCGCAGTGGCAGCATTAAGCTGGGACTGAGTCTCGGCAGCCTTGGCGGTGGCCTTCTTGAGCTCGCCGGTCAGCTTCTCAACCTGCTGCTTGAGAGCCGCAACCTCCGCGGTGTGAGCCTCCGAACCAGCCGATCCAGCCTTCTTGGCCTCGGCAAGCGCAGCCTGGGCAGTCACAAGCTCCTGCTGGGCAGCAGTTCTGGTCTGCTGAGCATGCTTGAGCTTTCGACTGGCCTCCTCCTTGAGTCGCTCCAGACGACCCTTGGACGCCTCCAGCTCATTCTTGACCTCCTCCAGCTCCTTGTCCTTGGCCTCGAGCTCCTTCTTGGCACTCTCGAGCTCCGCAGGATCCACACGCTCGTGTCGCTGCAGAATCTGCTGGGTTCGAGCTCGCCACCGCTCGTTGTCCTCCTTGAGCAGCGAAATCTCGCCCTTCTGGGCCTCAATCTCGGCCTCTCGGTCGCTCAGCTGGTTCTCAAACGGCTCCAGCTTGGCCTCCAGACCCGAAATGGTGGCCTGGAGACGAGCAACCTCCTTGTTGGAAGCCTCGCACTCCATTCGCAGAGTCTTGTTGGACTCTCGGAACACACTGAGCTGCTCCATCTTGTCGGCAAGCTCCTGTCGAGCAGACTCGGACTTGGCTCCGTCGTCAACAGAAGCCTTGAGACGCTCGAGATCGGATCGAGCCTCGTCGAGAGAAACACTGACGTGATCAAGTCGGGCCTGAAGACGCTTGTTCTCCTGAATGGCCAGCTCGTGCTGGGTCTCAATGATCTCCTTCTCCTGACGCAGGTAGGTGACAACGTCAGTATTGGTGGAGTCGCCAGAAACGTCTCCACCTGCCTTGCGCGTCTCCAGACTGTCGAGCAACAAATTGTTCTGAGAAACAACATCGTCAACTCGAGACTTGAGCTTGGCAACCTCGCCCTCAAGAGCATTCTTCTGAGTGTCCCAGGACTCGGAGGCAGACTCCAGCTGGTCCTTGGCAGACTTGGCCTCGGCAGCAGACACGGCAATCTGCGTCTTGACCTCGTTGAACTGAGATCGCAGAGCAGTGAGAGAATTGGCAGCCTCGGCATGCTTGACCAGCTCAGTCTCGTAGTTGGACTGATAAGTGGCACAGTTGACGGTGGTCTCCTGTAGCTGGCTCTTCAACTCCGCGGTCTCAGAAGACAGAGTGGAAGTCTCGGCCTTGAGAGACTCAATCTGCGAAAGCAGCTCCTTCTTCTCGCCAACAACAGCACTAATCTGCTCGCCCTCCTGTCGTTGCAAAACATCAATCTCGTTCTGAGCAAGCTTGAGCTCCTCGGAAAGCACCTTGTTCTGCTCCTCCAGACCGGCCACAGACTTGGTCTGCGTCTCCAGCTGCTCCTCCATCGACTTCTTGTACTCGTCGTGAGAAGCAACCATGTTGTCCAGACCCTCCTCGGCAGCCTGAGCCAGTCCCTTGAACTGTTCCACCTGAGCGTTGGCCGAAGCCAGCTCGGACTTGACGGTACCAAGCTCGTTCTGGGCAGAAACAAGCTCGTTCTTGAGTCGACCAAGCTGAGTAGCCTCGTCGCCCTCGCTCTGCTGCTGAAGAACAGCAACCTGCTGAGTCAGCGAAGTGACCTGGCTCTCCAGAGAAGCATTTCGCTCCTTGAGAGAAGCCACCTCGGCCTTGGCCACCGCCAGATGCTCCCGAGCAGCGCCAGTCTCCTTGTTGAGAGCATCCACCCGCTCCTGGTGCTGGACCTGCTCAATGTCTCGTCGATCAGACACCTTTCTGAGCTCTGCTCGAGCCTCGTCCAGCTGCTTTTCCGTGGAGCTCTTGCTCTGTTCCAAAGCCTCGAGCTGCGAAACAAGCCGCTTTCGAGACTCGCCCTCCTGAGTCGACCGCTCCGACTCGGTGACCTGCATCTGTGCAATGACACCGTTGAGCCGCGTCTTCTCGTCCATGAGCTCCGAGTTGTCCTTGGTGATTCGCTGCTCAATGGACTTCCACACCCGCTTCTCGGCCTGCAGGTTGGACACCTCGCCTCGAAGCTGGTCACAGGTAGATCGTGCAGCAACCACGTCTTCGGTGGCAGCCTGGGTTCGAATCTCCTGTCGAGTGGCAGCCTCCTGAAGCTGCTCGACTCGCTGTCGCAGCTGCTCTCGCTCCTGTCGCGTGATTTCACTGTTGTTCTTGAGGTTCTGAAGACGCTCGCCAAGAAGAACACACTGGCTCTCGGCCTTGGACAGGTTGATCTGCAGAGTGTGTCGCTCGTCGGACAGAGACGAAATCTGGGTGTTGAGAGACTTGATAGTAGCGTTGGTCTCGGTCTTGAAGGCGTTCCACTCAACTTCAATGGAGGCGTCAGAAGCAGAAGAAGAAGGCATAATAGCATTGGTGTTGGAACCAACTCCTCCACTCTCCTTGTCTCCAGAAATACGTCGGAACATGTCTCGTTCTCGCGAAACAGCCTCGAACCGGCCCTGAAGACGCTCCATGTCTGCCACAACAGACTCAAGGGCATCGTGAGCCTCCTGAATAGCCGCAGACTCCACGTTGGCCATCTTGTCTCGAGTTTCGGCCTCCTTGGCCTCCAGCTTCTGTCCGAGCTCTCGAGAAATCTTCAACAGTCGCTCATTCTGCTTCTGCATGCCAATAACGTCAGCATACACAACCAGTCGCTCACTGATGATTCTGCCAGTGTCAGAGTCGTCCACCTCGCCGGAAAGCATGCCGTTGAGAGTCTCTCGCTCAGCCACAGTCAGAGGACCAGAGTTGCCCTCCCGCATCTTTTGCTGTACGAGCATGTACTGGATCTGGCGAGACGCGTCGCTCAGCTGCTGTTGCAACAGCTTGATTTCGCGCTGGCCGTCTCGAGCAGCCACCTCGGCCTTTTCTGTGCCTGCCGCCAGCTTTTCTCGCGACTCGGCCACCTCCTGGAGCTGCATGCTCAGCTGCACCAGCTCGCCCTCCAGCCGCTTGCATTCGTCTCGCTCGGCCAGAATGGCGGGTGTATGTTGCTCCATTTCCTCCAGCAGTCGGTCAAAGTCGCCCTGCAGCTCGTCGTTGCGACTTCGCTCCTTTTCCAGCCGTCGACACACGTCCTGGTAGTCGGCATACAGCTGCACCAGCGAGATTCCGCCTCGGTTGAGCTCGGAAACAATCTTGGCTGATGGAGAAAAGGGCGTTCCGTTTCCTCCAGGAACAAGACCGCCTCGAAGAGGAGTGGAAGGAGCAGGAGTACCGTTGGTAATGGACAACGGTCCTCCTGCAGATCCATGCAGCTCCTGAAGCTGTTTCTCCACAGCCTCCAGCTTGGTCTCCAAAGACGCACTCTTGGCTCTCTCCTCCTCCACTGCTGCTCGCAGTTTTGCGTTTCCTCCATTTTCCAGCTCGTTGACTCGAGCCTTGGCATCTGAAGCAGACTTCTCGTACAGCTCTGCCAGTCGTTTCTGAGCAGACATTTCTCGTCGGAAGTTTTCCTCGGCTACTGCTGCAGCATCCTGCAACTGCTTGTTTCGAGACAGAAGCTCCTCCACCTTGGCAGAAACGGTATTGTTGGAGGATCGGGCCGTGTCTAGAGAAGCACGTAGTCCGTCTCGTTCAGCAGCCGTCTGCTCAACTTCGGCCTGTAATCGAGCCACCAGCTGCGCCTTATCACGTCGAAAGCTGCTGTGCTCCTCCTGCTTGGCCTTGAGCTCCTCGTCCAGCCATGCGTTGCTCTTTTTGAGCTGCTGGGTCTCCTGCTTGAGCTGCTCCTCCTTGAACCGAGCCTGTAGTACGGCAGCATGTTCCTTCTGCACCTGGGCCTCCAGCTCCACGATAACCCGTCGATGTTCTCCATTCTTGCCCTGTAGAGCCTCGAGATCTGCCCGCAGAGAAACAAAGTCGCTTCCCCGGGTCTCCAGACTCTCGAGAAGACGTCGTTTTTCGCTCTCAAGAAGCGAAATGTCGTTTCTCAGGCTCTCAACAACTGCTGCTGATCGCCCCGAAGCCGAATCCATGGACTGTTTGGCGTCCTCGAACGATTTGGCCTCGGCCTTGAGAGTCGCGATTTCCAACGTCAACTCCTGCTCGGTGCCCTTGGCCTGGTCAAGCTGGGACTTGAACGTTTTCATTTTCGTGTTGTAACTGTGTGTCGCTTGTTCTGTGTTAGTGTGACCTTTGAGGTGACATCAGAAGTGTAACGCCCTGTTAAGATATAAAGCCCTCGATTTCCCTCATTATACTCACCATATTGAACCTCTGCCATTCTCTTTTGACCGTTGGCAACCTCAAACCTTTTGGCTTCAGACGCCAGCTTTCCAGTGAGGTTGTCTGGAAGCTGCTGGACCGTGGCCTCGTCCAGCTGGAAAAATTTGGCCACAAACTCCCTCTCCTCGGACGGAGAATGTGACGTCGACATGGTCGCGTCGATCATGTTTTCGTCCATGGTGGATTGTGATGTCGAGCAAAATCTGTGGGAAGTGGTGATGGATGTTTTCAAGGTTGCCGCGGGAGGTGGTGATGCAGGGTTAGGGTAGAAAAGGAGGCTTGAGGCGGGAGAGGAGATAAAGTGGTGGTAGAGGGTGTGGAAAAGGCAGGAGAAGCGGTAGATCTCGTTTGGGGGTGTTTTTGAGCAATATTATGGGTTTTGATTTGTATTTCTGCTTACTAATGCCCAGAATGAGGGTACTGTTTATTGCTACTATCTAGTCCGATTATCGTCCACACCAGAACCTAAATTGCCTTGACTAATGAGGCCATGTTGACCAGCCAAGTTGGGTCGGTGTGGAAGGGTGGTATTGTGAGGAATATTGGGAGAGTGGTATATTGGAGTTGGTTGGTGGATGGTTGGGGTTCGTTTGGTGTATCTTCGGGTGAATTTGTGTTTGTATATAGTTGTTTATGTGTTATTGTTGTCGTATTTGGTCGTGTATATTTCCAGCTAATTATGAACTAAGTAATATCACACACTTTACTTGGAATACAAAAGCTATCCCATTGGAGATAACTGGGGTGAGATATATGTATGTATATATATCAATTCGAGTCCAATTGTATTATCATGGATTTATTAACACTTTCAATTACAAGTACGAGAAACCTCTTTTATTGTTTATTATTATTATTACCTCATCTAGAATTTTACAAAAATATGTCCACCTAAAATGACAATATGTCAAGACAACGAGTATCGTAGAGCAGTAATAGCTCCAGATAAACACCTAAAAGAAATGTGAAAACAACCACAGTGCCAGTTGAGTAGAAGCACTTGAATTCAATCAAATATCAAAGAAATCAAAAAAAATTCTTCCCAATTTTCCGAAAGTTCATCCCCAGTCGCACCAATATGACGTCAGAATGGCTCCATCATATTGAAACTCATACGTGACGATAAGAACAAATTGAAGCGTCACGTGTTCTGAGAGCACTGACCTTCCACGACAATCCACCAACAGCCAAGGTTCATTGCTCCAGTGTCCTCCTTCCACGCTGTTTTCTTACGAGTACTCGTAAGGCTCTATAATACTCGATACAGTTCGATCCCTGCAGAAAGCTTGGCTGAACCCTGAGCATACTACGTACAGATAATACATTTCCAATGGATAACTTACAATACATTAATCGAGCGCTAGCACTCTTCTAAATCACAAAATTCCCAGAATTAAGCGTGCTTGGTCTTGAACTCCCAGACCTCAGTTCCCTGGGGGAAGTCAACACCGTTGTTGAGCATCTTGGAGAAGGCGGCAGAGAAGTCCTTGAAGAAAAGATCCTGGTCCTTGGCGTAGGCAACGGCCCACTTCTTGAAGTTCTTGTCGGTGGCGAGAGCCATGTCGGTGGGCAGCATCATCAGAGACTTGGTCTTAGCATCCTCGTACTGCTTGGGGCCGTCCCACTTCTTCCACTGCCACTTGTCGTCGAGCAGGAGCTTGTAGAAGTCGTTAGTGAACATGGTAGGGGAGAAAGTCCAGGGGCCCTCGTAGCCGGAGTTCTGAGTGTGGCATCGACCGAGAGCATGGGCACCAATCAGAGCAACCATTTCCTGGTCGTTGAAGCCCTGTCGGTTGAAAACGTTTCGCACATGGGTGGCGCCCTGAGAGGCGTCGGGAAGAGATCCATCGGGGGGAGAGTTGGCCTCGGGCTCGTCGACACGGCCTCGCTTCCAGGGGATGACGGGGCCGCCGAGCTCCTGGACGGCGGTGACACCTCCAAGGGTGTACAGGTCTCCGGTGGAGATCCAGGGGAACTTCTCCTGGATGGGCTTGAGGAAGTTTCGGGCGTTGACGAGACCGTTGTTGGCACCGTGGGAGGCCTCGGCGTTGAATCGCATGGTTCCTCCGGAAGAACCGAACTTGTTGTCATCCTTGTTGTAGGTTCCAGACGAGTGCCAGGCGAGTCGCAGCAGAACGGGACCGTAAGATCCGTCATCGTAGTCGTCGTCCTCGACCATCTTGTCGGCAATGGCGTCGTACACCTTCTGGTAGTCGGCCTTGGTGGCGTTGAAGGTCTCGACCTTGGCGGCAGGAGAGTTGGCGTAGTAGTAGTAAGCACCGGCTCCTCCAGCGGCAGCCACAAAGGCAAGCACAAAGCCGTTGCCGGAAGAGGCGTTAGGAGTGGAGGCCTTGGGGGCCTGGCTGAGTCGCTTGGCGGTGGTGGAGAAGTTTCGAACTGCTCGGAAAGATCGCATCGTAGATTAGAGTCTTGTAGAGAGAGATGTCAACCCAAGCGGGAGCGCACTCTAGGTTATATATATAGTGGGGACGGTTAGGTTTTGACCCAGGCGTCTTACATTATGCAGGTGAGGGGTTGCTTTGTTGCCAGATGGCAAGTGGAGAGTAGATGGAATAGGTACAACGCTTGCTCGTTATGGGAGACGGTATTTCTACGGTACAGTAATGTACTGTACTGATACCTCAATTCACAATCTCCCCTCCTCCCCCTACTCCTCATCTATAGCCGGAAGTATCAGGCTTTTTTCTGAACCAGCGGGTGCACTATCTTAGTTATGACCTGACACTACCTGCAGCTCCTAGTAGGCCAGAGATGCACCGCTCAGGTGTATAAGTACCACGAGTCTGCACCAGCTGCCTCAGGCATGTGGGTATTTGTCATGGCTCTGTCTGGAGGAGTTCCAGATCGCGTCTACAAGTTGTGTTTCGTTGTGTCTTGTCTTCTTGTCTCGTTCGTCTCTCACCAAGCTTACAAGGCAAGCCTAAGTATGAGCTTACAAGAGAGAGTAGTGGGGGCTGTTTTTGGGCGAAAAACACGAGAATTGGACCTCAATTGCGTTGTACAGAGCCGTCGATCGCGTCCCAGCTTCTCACATCGTCTCTACCGCTCTCCAAACGCCCACAAACAGCTTTCTTGCGCCTTCCTCACCCGCATTCAAGCTTCGTGGGGTGCGCCAAACTCTCAACCTAATCCATTCTAGGCCGTAAGGAAAATAGCCGGGCCTCCCATTGGCCGAGTTTATTTGCGCGTCGGGCTACAAGCAAACGAGCTCTTGTCCACCACGTGGAAAGGGACAAGCAATGAGACACTGCAGTCTGAAGTAGTGGATTCAGGGTGGTACGGTCGTGGCGAGAAAAATGGACCATTGAGAGTCACATTTCCGGCTTTGTAATCCCCAATTGACCGCTTACATATCTTTTTCCCACCTTTATTTCACAGGCACCATCAAATGTGCTTGAATAACGCACCGAAGATGGTGCAGATGGATACCGAGGGAGGGTCTAGACCCGCGGTTACTAAGCCATCTGGATAGCGTGATGAGTAAACATACAGGCTAACACTGCAGTAGTGTGGTGTCAGTGTTACCAATCCAATGATGTGATTGAGTGGAAAGGGGTCTCTAGTTGCTCAGTAGCGGCTATTATTCCTGTCTTTGGGCAAGTATAACGGTGTAAATAAGATGGACTAAGATAGACTGTGGAGGGCAATGATCTATGTCAAGATGATCATGTATGAAAAGACGATATATGTACTCGTACGTATGTCGATGTATGTAAGAAATCAGTTGATTCTAGATGGTGTCTCAGAATGAGTACCATTTGCTCAGTCACCCATTTGTCATCTCGCATTATAACATCTTCTCACCTCAAATATCTAGACTCAATCTAGACCCAACTTACACCCACACCTGACTCGTCTAAAGAAGCATTGGAGGACTTATAAACGACTGGTGATATAATACCAAGCCAAAATTAACCGAGGAGTTGATTTGGTATTACTGCAGGACATAATATTCGAGTTGAACTGGTTAATAGTGGTGATTAGTCGAGTCGCTTACTCAGTTCATACTTCAGCACATCATGAGAACCGAAATCTTTGCTCTATATCATATTTGAACACCACAATTCTGCATGTCTTACTAATTACACCGATTATTGTCTCTTAAAGCACATTTAATACCCCAAACTACACCATCATACCACCCCAAAGTCTATGCACCAGAACCGAGCAAGCACCAAATATTACCGTTTGAGGAGATGAAATGTATAAGCCCTGCCTATTAATATATGCTGCTTCTTTTATGTCTTGGCCAAAGGGTAACCGAGCGTTGTATGATGGTGTGTCTGTTATCGTAAGAAGACACCTTTCTGGAAGACGACAGAGTTGAAATCGTACAGAAAAGATGCCCATTGGAGACTTTTATCATACAGTGACCTGTATGGACTCTTCAAAGCTCTCCATTAGTCATTTTCACCTCCCTAGAAGCTCCAAACCTGAACTCGTCACCCCCACTTCTCCTAGTTGAACACTTAGTTGGAAATAGTTAGAAACGGAGTTCGGCTGGGGGTACCTATTTCGATGTTTCGGGGGTTATTTGCCATCATGAATAAATGGAAATTCTAGAGAACACCACAGTCTCTTACAAATACCGCAACATCTCCTCTTCTTTCCATACAAAATCTCGAGATATTTGCGTTTCCCTGCGTTCCTCCAAGTATAACTCTGGTATCTTTAGTTGGTGTTTACTTAGACTTGTCGTCGTCTCCACCATTGTCCCCTTCATCTCCATTCTCTTCTACCACTTCTCCCTTAAACAAAAGCCCCCAGAATCCAAACACGATAAAAGGGATACTGATGCACAAAAGAACGGTAGGAAGGGTATAATCTGGGACGTACTCCACGATTCCAACTCTCGCCGAAGCTGCTGACGCCATCAGGACAGCTGCAGGATGTGTTGAAGTAGGTGCAGGTGTTATGTAATCAGATGGAGATGAAGATGGAGATGATTGTAGAGATGGAGATGATTGTAGAGATGGAGATGATTGTAGAGATGAAGGTGATTGTAGAGATGAAGGTGATTGTAGAGAAATTCCGGTTGAATCCCCAGACAATGTCGATATATCCAAGCTTGAAGTCATTGAGTTGATGATGAGCGAGAAACTACAATCTACAACTCCATTTAGAGGCATTTAACTGGCTTCAGCTACTGTTATCTAGGTTCATGGTGGAAACAGACAAGGAGTGATAGTATCAGTGTTCTAGTATCGTGAGGTGAGATTGAATCAATTCAGTCACATATATTCGTACTGTCTCACTATGCGAACCATCTACTATTCTCCACTTCAACATGTCACGTGCCTTGATTGTAGTGATCCACAGACGTTAACTTTCGACATGAGACAGCCATGGCACAGTATACAGCGTTTCACGTGACGCATGGCATCATGCACTGGATCACGGACAACTTTACAGTGTTCTTGAGTTGCCAAAATGCCCAAAAATGAATATATCTCGTTTTACCCAGGTATTCTCGTCCCCCTCTTGGCTCAACTACAGCCCAAGTAATTGTCCAACTATTTCTGCCTCCTACTTTAGCCAAAGTCGTGTAACCGAAACCTTATTCCGCTCCACCCACACACTGTAAATAGACTTTGAATGCCGTTGTGTCCCAATTTGGAATCGACAGTCACAAAGTCCCAGCGGCACGTGATGACGCAAAATTTTAGACTCGCACACTCTAGTTTGAAAATCATCGTTTGCATTCTCCTCTCCCGAACAACGTACGACCAGCAAAATGTCCGAGCTTCACGTCCAGAACGAGCGAGCTTTCCAGAAGGTGAGTGCGGGAATGGTTTAACAGGAGGAGCTGTTAATTGCTGAGCAACAGATGCTTTCGCCGTCTCTGTGGAGACCCGGTAGAGAGAGATCACGCGACAAGGATAGTGGCAAGAGATGATTGTGGTTATGGCTATTTGTGAACGAAAGACATCACGACACTGTCTGTGTACGACATCTCTGTTTACGACATCTTTGAACAACTCGGTACAGCATTACCACACCAGAACATACTAACTCAGCAACCTCACATCTTCCAGAACGCCAAGTCCAAGGTCAACCGAAAGACCAAGCGATGGTATAAGGAGGTCGGTCTCGGATTCAAGACCCCCTCTGCCGCCATCACCGGTGACTACATTGATAAGAAGTGCCCCTTTGTTGGTGACATTTCCATCCGAGGCAAGATCCTGACTGGTAAGGTTGTCTCCACCAAAATGCACAGAACCATCATCATCCGACGAGAGTACCTCCACTACATTCCCAAGTACAACCGATACGAGAAGCGACACAAGAACCTCGCTGCCCACGTCTCTCCCGCCTTCCGAGTCGAGAACGGCGATATGGTCACCGTTGGTCAGTGCCGACCTCTCTCCAAGACCGTTCGATTCAACGTTCTCCGAGTTCTGCCTGCCACCGGCAAGGCTAACAAGGCCTTCTCCAAGTTCTAAACTTGAAAAAATCTAGTAAGATATTGTATTAAAAATCGTCAAGCTTAAATGAGAGTGTAGAGTGAAGTGTATGCTGTAGAGTGGCTAAAAGTAGAGGGTGAAGAAGGTGAATGAAAAGATATGTTTACAGAACACATACAGGCTTAACATCCAGACTTGACATCAGTGCTTTCAACAAACCATTGTTATGATCGAAAGTCTCACTCTTCACTGCATGCCATACACTATGATTCAAAACAGCATACAAGTAACAATAAAAAGGAGGTTACAAACAACCTACAGGTAACAGTCGAAGGCGTTGGAATGGGTACGATACCACCTTTTGTTTTTTCTTCTAGGGTTGTTACTTCTGCTGTTGTTACTGTATCCTCTGTTTCAGCCACACCAGAAAGTAGACTAAAGCATAGTATAGCATCCAGCACTGAGACATCAAGTCACATCAAGTGAAGTTCTTTCTGGTGGCAATATGAGTGGCGGTGAATAGTTCGACATCAGATCGACAGTGTTGTACATTATGGACGCTATGGACGGTGGTCTTTTTTTCTGTGTCTGAGCAGTTCAATATGAATGTGTGTCTCTCTTCAACCTATCGTACCCTGTCTACAACTAAGTTTTTTCTGTTCTTCACCATCTCGCAGTAACTCTACCCAACTATACTCCCAATTAAATACACATACTCCAAACTCCAAGAAATGCCATTTTCTCAACATATTTGTATTACTAACTCCCTCACAACTGTTATAGTTGTTATCAGATCATACCCAGCTACATATCTATACCACCCACATGTCTCCACCATTCCTGGATCCCATGATAGATACCCCCAACACACTTTTCTTTAAAAAACATCTCAACTAACTCCATCAAACTTTCCCACATAAGATCCACCTAACATCCACCTATTGTGTATCTACAACTCCATTCAATTGCACACCTACATTTCACCTACAACTCCAACTCCACAATTGTCAATAAAATAAAATAATAATAAAAATACACCAAGTCGCCTCTATTATACATGGGGGCATACCAGCCCATTGCCATCTTCTCGCTTCTCCGTCTCTCTCCTTCCCTAACTGATCTGGTGCCAGTTGAAGGAAGGCATCTCGTACTCCTTGCTGTTGTCTTTTTTGATGCCAGTCTCATCATGACCGTGGCCGTGGGGCGGTTGGCCCGGTAACGGCTGCCCAGCCATGGGTTGACCGGCAAGTTGCTGGCCAGGAAGAGGCTGGCCCTGCATCGGTGCTCCGGCCATGGGGGCTCCGGGGAGCTGTTGTGGTTGGCCGGGCAACTGCGACTGGCCCAGGTTTTCGCCGTCGGCAGCCCGTTTGGCCAGCAGCTGGATGTTTTCTCGGAAGCTTCGCGTGTCCCAGTCAGCCACGTCCTTCTTGAGTCGTTCCAGAGCCTCCTGGAGGTCACTAGCAGCCCATAGGTTTCGAGAGTCCATGGCCGCAATGGTTTGCCAGTCAATCTGCTCCTCGGAAGCGTAGTCATTGACATCCAGATGCTTGAGGAACACCTGGTGGTCAGTCGTGGTCATGGTCAAAGCAGCATGGTGGTTGGGACCCCGTTTACTGAGCTTCTTCCACTTGTACCGACACTGGATTCGAGACCGAGTTCCGTTCATTCGCTCGGAAACAGCAGTCCAGTTGATGTTACCACCAACCTCGCCCTGAGCACTCAACATATCTCGAACAATCTCATAAAGCCGGTTCTCCTCGGAAGCAGTCCACTTGTGAGACGCTCGGTTGTTGCCGCACTTGACGTAGTTTCGCCATCGGTCTCGACAGTCTTCAGGCATTCGGTTGAGCACCTGGCCAATGTCTTTCCAACAGGGTCCAATTTCGCCCACCAGGTCTCCAAGCCGCTTGTCCTGGTCAGGAGTCCACTTGGCTCGCGTCTCATACACGTGATATGCTCGTCGCACGTGTTTATATACAGAGGCACGTGTTCGATGGGGCAGCACACCGGCCATGGAGTCCCAAAAGTGGTCCTTTTTTCGCTCGTTGGACCACACTCGCTGACACAGCATCTCTCGGTCCCACACGTGCGTCTGACAGTAGCCCTCGATGTACTCTTCGAGCTTTTCAATCTCCTCGAGAGTGAAGGCTCCTCCAGATTCGGATCCGTCACCGGTCCAATTGGGCCGTTTGGAAGCAGCCACCTTGGGAGCACTTCCCGTGGCTCTCATGGTACCCATGGACTCGGGCGGCATGATGTAATCACGTGAAGTCACAGGGTGGTCGTGTGGATGACCTGGAACGCCTGCAGTTCGTCGGAAATCGTCCATCAGAAGCAGGTTATCTCCTCCCTTGACGGCTTCTCCAAGTCCCTCCAAAACAGGGTCCACGTTGAGGTCCTGTTTCGGGTTAAGAGACGTCTTTTGACGCTTTCGTTTCCGTCCGTGGGCCTGTGCGTCCGAGTCTGCACCTCCTCCCTGGGGAGCTCCTCCAGAACCAATTTCAACGGCAGCAGCCGCCACCATTTCGTTGAACTCGTCCTTGCTGAACTCCTTGTTGAATTCCTTGCTGAATTCCTTGTTGAATTTTTCCTGAAAGTCGCCCTCGCCGGCCGCGGTGGCTGCAGCGACTGCAAACTGCTCCGAAAAGAGATTCTGGTTCCACGGCGTGTCCGAGTTGTCGTTGAGAAACTCGCCATAGTGCGCGATATCCTCATATTGCTGTTGCTGACCGTGTTGATTGTGCTGCTGTTGCTGGCCTGCAGGAGCTCCGTTGTTAGTAACGACTCCAGGCTTTTCCTTCTCGCGCTTCTCCTCGTCCTGGGTGAACCGAACCAGATGCATCAGAGCACCCTCAACAGTCTCCTCGCCCACGTCGTCCTTGCTGTTGTTGTTGCTGTTCGACGCTCCATCAATGCTCTTTTTGTCGTCCTTGGCACTGCGAGGGTCCTTGCCGTCGTCCTGGAGATCCAGCAGCGCCTGAGCGCCTTCCTGCGCGGGCTTACCCTCCTTGGGCATGGTGTGGTGGGTGGTGGGTGGATACGGCGATGTCGCGTTGTGGTCTGGCGGCGTCTGGCGTTGTATCACGTGGTGCTTGGTCGCGTACACTGTTTTGCGTTTTTCTGTATCTGTCCAAAACCGCGTTTCGCGAAACGAGTCCGGGTAATATCGACCTTGGGTAGATGGGAAGGAGTGTTGTAGATGAAAACTTTTCCGGGTAACTCCTCTCCAAACCTTGTTGTTGGGACTCTTGGGGCGGGACTGGGAGTGGATTTAGTAATGCACTGTGGGGTGTATAGTGATCTGTGGGAAGGTGCAGAGCGTGCAGATGGCTGGGGAAGACGGTGGCGGTGGTATAGAGTGTTTTGTGGTCGTTATATCGCGTTTTTGGGGTCACCTGAGCCTCCTAGTTGCCACCTTTAGCTGCTTCCATACTCTATCTTACGCCGTGATATAAAGTACGCACGACTAAGGCGGATGAGTGAACATAAACAACAGAGGAGAGTAGTGATGGAAGAGTGTTAGTAGAACCAAGCGTGAGTAGGAGTGGAATGTTGTGGTGTGGTGGTGGCAGTCTCATGGCTTCCTGGCTCGATTGTATGTCAAAAAAATGCCACTTTTTTTTCCGCCTCCAAACAGCTTTCATTCCCACCCTCGTCACATCCACCTTCAGTATATCCACCCAAGTTGACCACCATAATCTGCCTCCCCCTTCAACAACACTCCCAACAAACTCCCAACTAAACCCTCCCCGTTTACTCACACCAACTCCCGCCCACTCCCTCCCAACCATGCATCTCTCATGCACACTTCTATTTTTTTCCAACATGACAAAATAATTCTGACGAAATCCAAACGAGTAAATCACAACCCAGGACACGATGAAACTCACGCAAAAGCCCGCCATCAAGGCGCTGTTCAAGTCCGCCAAAAAGGAACTCACCGAGGACCCCAACCAGCGAATTCCCGTCCATCTGACTGTCACAACCACCCCCAAAACCAACGTCAGAGTCCCTGGACAGCGAGGTATGAACAACATCTCGGTCCCCTACGTCATTCCTCTCCATCACAAGATCCACAAGTCGATATCCCAGGCGAAAATCCTGCTTATTGTGCCCCACCCTACAGCCAAATACGCCGAGATTTTCCAGGGCGTAGAAGCCAGCACCAAAGACACATTTGCCGACATTATCTCGGTGAAAAAGTTCCGCCCAAAGCTGCGAAAAGACCCTCTGAATGTCGGAAAAGACTTTGATCTGATTGTAGCCGACTCGCGGATCCACGAGGAGGTTGTGGAGTGCTACGATCGACTCTCAAAGAAGATTTCGCTACGAAATCTGACTAAGCCCTTTCCCATCAGATTCATCCAACCCGGAAAAGAAGACGATGCTAGAGACGCCAACATGTTCGCTGACCCGGATTACGTCAAGGCTCAGGTCCGAGGACTGACGAGATCCACTTCTGTGACTCTTCCCAGATCAATGGCCTGTGAACAAGGAGCTGTCAACCTCACTGCTCTGGTGGGCTACCTGCCAGAGAACACTGCCAAGGAGATTGAAGAAAACATCCACCGAGTAGCCAACAACATTGTCGACAACCTGGTCGATGGAGGAGCCCGATCTACAAAAACTATTCACATCAAAAGTCCCAAAACGGTCGGCCTGCCAATCTGGAGACTGGAAAAGGAGGGCAAGTCCCTGGAGGACGAAGAGGACTAAATAGCATATTAGCATATTACATACAGTAGATAAAACACACAGTAGATAAACGTACTCCACCCTATACCGGCAGACACTCAGTCCACCATAAACTACTCGCTACGCTCGTAGGTATACGCTCGCAGTTCCTACGCTAGTTTCATTACTCATACCATACTCTAAATACCCTCTATATTTATCTGGAAAAGGCGATATCGTCAATTCTGAGAAGACCCTTGGCACACTCGGCGGCCAGAGTGATGGCCGAGGTGGTGACCAATGCGGGCTGAATGACATGCTCCTCCACCATGATGGACGTGCCTCGTCGCACGGAAATACCGGCGTTGACCTCGCCCTTTTCGTGACGCACTCGCAGCTCCGTCACCACGTTGACCGGGTTCAGACCGGCGTTCTCGGCCAGAGTTGTGGGGATCACCAGCATGGCGTTGGAAAACTCCTCGTAACAGATGGCAGAAGCGCCATCCATGGCTCGAGACTCCTTGCCAATGACCTGTGCAACCTGCACCTCGCAGGCTCCTCCTCCAGGAACCAGAGCAGGGACTCGGAATAGCGATCTCAGGACACACAGGGCGTCGTGCAGAGATCGCTCAGTCTCGTCAATGACCAGATCGTTGGCTCCTCGCACAAGAATGGACACGGTGTTGGAGCCCTCTCGAGAAGAGAATCGAACAGTCTTGGAGCCGGAAGACTCCACCTCCTCAACCAGGTCACACGAGCCGAGCTTGTCCTCAGTGAAGGCCTCAATGTCGGCCACGGGCTTGGCGCCGGTAGATCGGGAGATGAACTCAATGTCGTCTCGCTCAATGTCCTTGATGACCATGATGTTGAGCTTGGCCAAAAAGTGCAGGGCCAGCTCGGACACGGCGTCTCGCAGAATGGACTTCTGAATCAGCAGCACGTTACACTTGGACTTCTTGATGGCCTTGGCCAGCCCCAGAATGTACTGTCGCTCCTCCTTGAGAATCTTGTCCATCTGTCTGTAGTCGTTGACGACAATGTGGTTCTCCATGTCGGGCTTGGGGGCCGACAGCTGGAACTGAATGAGACCAATCTTGGCCTTCTCCATGCGCGAGGGGCCGCCGGCGTTCTTGACTGCGTAGTTGTTCAGAACCAGACCGTTGGCCAGAGTGGTGTCCTCAATGGTCCCACCAAGGGACTTGATGATTCGGATATCATTGAGGTCCAGAGTCAGACCGCCGTTAGAGGTCTTCTTGGCAGCCTGCAGAGCAGCGTCCACCAGCATGGGGGCCAGGGTGGACGAAAACTGGGAGACAATCTTGGAGTTGAGCGAGGTGGAGGCGGCTCGAATGAGAGTCTCTCGATCGCTGAGCTCGATGGGCTTGGACATGTCCATAACCACCTCGGCAGCTCGCTGGGCGGCCTTCTGGAAGTTCTCAGCAATGATGGAGGGGTGGATACCCTTCTTGAGCAGCTTGTCGGCGGCTCCAAGAAGAGATCCGGCCAGAATCACGACCGATGTGGTTCCGTCTCCGGCGACGGAGTCCTGGGAGGCCGAGAGGTCGACCAGCATCTTGGCTGCGGGATGCATGACGGCCATGTGCTGCAGAATTGTGTTACCATCGTTGGAGATGATCACCTGTCCTCGTGCAGTTTGGATCTGTGTTAGTGACTAGGAATTGGTAACATGCATCGTGTCATGTCATAGTTAATGTGGTATCAGAGGTAACCAAGGTACAACGTGTCAAGATATAAAGGGGACAATTTAACTATTGTGTAACAACAGTAACCGTGTCATCAAACACAATAAACATAAATACCCCCCGATATCCCAAAACACGTCAATATCCCTTTCTCAATATCACTCCTTCCACCTGATTCCACATGACATATCGGACACATAAGTCACGCAATATGGCCCCAATCGAGCCCGAAAAACAACCAAACAAATCCTCCAAGTACTCACCATCTTGTCCATACCCTTGGGACCAAGTGAAGTTCTGATAGCATCAGCCACGGCTGTGTGTTAGTATGACGACATAAGAAAGAGCTCTCGACAGCCCAACTGCCTCCCAAATCCGCCCGACAAAAAGATACTCACCTCGAGCAGCAAGAATGTTGCTCTTTCGAACCTCCAGGGGCTTTTCCTTGTTCTTGAATCCGGACTTTGTGCCTGTAGGAACGCTCATTGTGTTGGATATACAGGTGTAGTGGTGATTTTTGGGTGATTAGCTTTTGGCTATGCGATTTTCTTGGGACTCGGTAGGGTAACCGAGCTGAGGCGTGTCTTGAGGTGGCGAGGAGTAGATGTAGGGGTGAGTGAAAAGACACAAAGGGGCTGAGATTACGATGATTGAGGGGGATCACGTAAACATTTACTATCGCCACTCATAACCTCTTTAATGGAATACTCTGGAACAAGTCCTGTTCCTAGTGGCAACGTCACGTGGATATTTAACTTGCATGGTTGCCAGTCTGCCTGCATGCATATCCAAAAACGATGATATAATTGTTCCAGATTGATCTGGACAGTATTCTACCAACTTCACACATGATAATCAACCAGGACCAAGAAACCAAGGTGGACAACACCACGACGCTGACGCTCACGCGAGAACATCTTCTCAACTGCCAGTTTTCGGCCTGGTACAAGCTCTACAAGTCCATCACTCCCAAGACCCGGATCATCAAGCCTCTTCCTGAAGACTTTGTCAATTACCTGAGTGAGGACGGAGTCATTCTTCCCGACGAAGAAAAGACCAGCTACGGGTCCGATTCGGGTGTTTTTGAGGAGTATAGCGACGACGAAGAGGAACTAGACTCGTATGTCTCCAAGCTGGACGACTTCCATCCCAAGGTCCAGGCTGTGATTGACGAGTTTGGAGCTGTGGCACCTAAATTGAACTGGTCGAGTCCCCAGGACGCAATTTGGATCTCGCCTTCAAATTCGACCAGATGCGTCACTGTTAACGACGTCTATCTGCTTCTCAAGAGCAGTGACTACATTGCCCACGATCTGACAATGTTGGACAAGCTGGGAGGCGTTCCCGATGACTTTTCTTTCGAGCTCGTGCTCAGAAAATGGATCAACATCAACCCTGCTCTGGAATTTCGGTGCTTTGTTAAAGACAGAGAGCTCATTGCGGTCACCCAGAGAGACCAGAACTACTACGAGTTTCTTTTCAAGTTGCAGGAGCGACTTTTGGGCGAAATTGAGCTCTTCTTTTACGAACACATCAAGGACACTTTCCCCGACTCGAGCTTTGTTTTCGATGTCTACATTCCCGAGCCCTACGACAAGGTCTGGCTTATGGACTTTAACGTCTTTTATCCCACAACCGACTCTCTGATTGAGTGGTCGACCTTGGTCAATTTGGACGCAACTTGTCCTGCTTTCGATCTCGAGCTGCTTCTGATTGACAAGGAGCTTCGAAATGCTTCGTTTGCCTGCCAGCGTCATTCTCAGAACAAGGTGCCTATGGACATTGTCAATGCCAGTATGGACACCGAGGCCATGGTTGAGATGTTGCGAAGTCAGCAGCGGGAGATGGAACGGATGGAGGGGGAGAACTCTGGAAGCAACGCGACCAGAGGTGACGCATCCACAGGAGGTGACGAGGCCGATGCTACAGATGCTGCAGCTGCTACAGCTAGTGAAGACAGTTAGATCAGAAATGAGACAGCTATACCAGAAATGGGCTTGCTAAACCAGAAATGAGAAGCTAAGTCAGATCTTAGACCTCTTTCAACCGCTGAGACAATCCACAGTTATCTGAGACGGCCAATAACTGACTGAGACAGCACGGCCAAATGTACAGTATTTATAGATTTAAAAAAACTTTTTGACAATATTTGGTGGATATTGTATCGTAGTTGTATTCAATTGGCCATTCGTAGATCAGCATGTACAAAGAGGAATCACCCTTGATGCTATATTTTTTGCTCCTGCTCTTCTGGAATTTAATTTAATTTAATTTAATTTAGGTTGTTCAAGATTGGGTTAAGGTCTCAGTGCTGGTAGACATGCATGTGGGAGGCGAACTGGAAGAACACATCAGGGGAGAAGAAGAGGGTGTGGTTAAAACGACGTGTGGACGTGATTTTGGAGAAGGAAAAGTCAGAGATGAGTTTTGGCCACTGAAATAATATATTCCCGTTTTTTTGTGGCAAAATTCGGTTTCTAATGTGGTATTATTGGCACTTATTTGTGATACAATGGATACCTACATTCTTCCGAGTCCTACTTTTTACAGTAATCTATACGTTCTACAATACCAAGAAAATGTACCAGTAAAAGTAAACAAAATGCTCGTAAATAACTCCTCCTGGTCACCGCTTTCTCTCATCTTGTTTCTACTCTCTCCCTGTCAATACACCCCCTACTCTGCTCCGCCCCAATGCAAACTTCAGCCAAGATACAGTTGCAGTGTGGCTTAGAATAATATTTCACTGAGACCTGCCAGACAGACGTTGAGATGGAGTGTGGTATTATTATGTAGATGGTAATACGAGAAATTCAGGTGTCCTAGAGAATAGGTATAAGACGATCGATAATGATTTTGGTCACGTGACTACTACAACCTGGTTCTCTCTACAACTCTACCTCCTATCCCCTTGTACATTCCTCTTTCTAAGTTAAACACGGAGATCTGTGCGTGGGGGTGTGGAGCTGTTTTTGCCTGTATTATTGTTATGTATCCATGGCACGCGATAGGAGCGGGATTTTGAAAAAAACATAGGCAGGGGCTCTGAATGTGCAGGAGTTTACAGTAGAAACCAGTTTTTGTTATTTTGTGTGGTTTGGAAGCAGTATCACCCCAATACAGTAGTCTTACCACCCTGGTTCAATCTGCAATACAACACGGGGCTGGACTGAAGCTTTCGAGAAGGACGTCTTGGATGATCATCTGATCATGTAGCAATCGTTATCAGAGTGTATCGAGGTGGTTACTTGGTAGATCTACTGTACAAACAGAGCTGGTGTGTCTACGGCTACCATACCTGGACTAGACAGTTTTCTTACTTCGTAGATAGTACTCGTACGAGTACTACTTGTACTCAAAAGTGCTGCGATACATGTTCTTTCAGTCATAACTCATAAATAATCTCTTTCTATATGTGGCTGTCGAGAAATCAACCGTTAGTATGCAAGGCCAAAGACCTACATGACGAGCTCAACAGGAGCTTCGACATACTCGTGCTGTAGAGGCTGGTCTCCGTTGAGCTTTCGTCTCAGGGCAATGATGAGAGGAGTAACAAAGAGAAGAGCCCGCTCAAAGAAGAGGAAGACGGAAATGTCAAGTCCCAGCGTCTTGGCCATATCTGTCTCCCAGTACGACGGCAAAATTTCTCGCTGGAAAGATCGGATATCTCTGGTGAAAAGAGCGGCCGATAGAATGAAGAAGAGCAGAATGCCTGCCAACTCCAGCTTGTTTTCCTGTGCTTTGGTCATGGTTTTGTGTGGGGAAAAAGGGCGAGTGAGAAGTGTGAAGGAGAAGATATCAGTAGCGCGAAGAAATGGACGCTATCTTAACACACGCCAACATTCTATAGGGACTTGTTTTTTGCACTAAAAGCTATACTTGGCTCTGTACCGCCGAACTCTATCGTCTTCAGATGCCGCGCTGCATAATCGTATGTACGGAGAGAGTAAACAATGAGGGATATAACTGTTGGGGGAGGAAAAGAAGTGGATGAGTTATTTGGTGCTCAATATTTGAGAGATGTATATACTCAAAAAAGTACAATAATCGCCCTATCAGTTCCCCAAACTTCCCCTAATCACTCCACTCCAGCTAATCATTCTAACTTTTCTCCCTATTTTTCTTTTTCCATTGTTATACTTTTCGTTTCTCCTTGTCTGTGCAAGTGGAAAGACATCTAATCTAATAGACGTGAGACATAATCGACGATGTAGAGGTATGTGAACGACATAGGTGGCGAGGTTTTATAGAAATACCAGCTCAGATGCGATAAACGGAAAAGTACTTGAAAAGAAAACCAGTCTAACAGAATTCCCTACATCTACTGTATATACAAGTACAACCAGACTGCACCTGTGTTGACAACCCAGTTCAGGATAAGATATGGGCGAAGCCAGTACCAAATGTACCCCAGTTGAGTTCTATTCGTTTACCAGTATTGACAGTATATTATACTGATAAGGTATATGGTCTTACAGTGAGCTAGGTGCCGTAATATAGCTCCATGAACAGCATCATTGGAAGTTGATACTGTATATGAAGTTTTACAAGCCTAGCTTCAGATGTAAGTATTGTACCCATTCACAATCTCGACTCAACTTGAGAACAAAAAACACAAAAAACAAACTACAGTTCCTACACCAAGTACTCGTACCTAACGGTACTCATACTTGTTAATACTCATACCTAACGGTACTCATACTTGTTAATACTCATACTCGTGCTCATACTCGTACCTGCGGTACTCGTATTCGCACTCGTATTCGTTCCAAACCAACCTCTATTACATGCATCTATATTACTCCCGGAACTTTGTAGATCGAGCCAGGTTCTTCTTGATACCGGTCTTCTCACCGGCATAAGCACCAGTAGGCTGCTTGTAGACGGCCCGAGTACTGGCCAGCTTCTTCTTGGCCTTTTCGTACTTGATTCGCTTCTTGACTCGCGAGTTTCGGTTCTCCTTCTTTCGGTGTGGCGTAAGACCCTTGTTTTTGAGAATCTGGTAGTTGATGGCTCGCTTTCCGTTCTCGTCCAGCTTGTCCACGTCAATCTTGCCCTTCTTGGCGTCCAGGTAGACCTCATGCATGGCTTCTCGATCGGCCTTTCGCTGCTGCTTCTTGGCCTTGAGAGCAGCAACAAACTCGTCCACGTCTTCCTCATCATCATCTCCAGCAGCACTCTTCTTGGAGGGCATCTCCTGGTAGTCGTCAGCAGATCCGCCCTCGTCGCCAGAGTCAAACAAATCGTGTTCTCCAGTGTCCTTGATGTGGGCAGCCTGCTTCTCCTTGAGCTGCTGCTGTCGCTCGTACCATCGGTCCTGGTACGGCAGATCGGCATCTCCCTCAATCTCCTCCTGTTCTCGTCCCCGGGCCTGCTTGTCGATCTTGGCGGTGTAGAATCGCAGATCTCGCTTTCGTCGGTCCTTGTCGGCCTGATCAACGTCGTTAATGGCATGCTCTCCGTAGTCGGGAACAGCAGAGATCTTGGACTTGGACTTCTTGGCCTTGAACGAGGTAGGCAGAGCAAGCTCGTCTTCGGAGTCAACCTCCTCCTCTTCTTCCTCCTCAAGCTCCTCGAGCTCCTCTTCAGGTCGTCGTCGGAATCGAGACAGATCCAGATCGTCGGAAACGTCAGACTCGGCATCAGAAGCATCCATCATCTCCACTGCGCCCTCAGAAACCATGTCCTCGTCGTCAGAAGCAACCTCCTCTTCAGGCAGACCAATCTCCTGGGCCATTCGCCACATTTCTCGGGCCTTGAGAATGGCTTCCATGATGATGTGATCTTTCATGTTGGCTTTGCCATTCTTTACAGAGTCCATAAACAGAGCAAAGTAGGCGTTGAGCACTCCAATATATGTTCGTAGAGCCGTCTTTTTGATCTCCAAAATCTCGGGCTCCTCCTCCTCCTCCTCCTCGGCTTTTGTGAGGGCAGACATCTCTTCAGTCACCTTGGCCAGCTCTGCATTCATGAGAATCAGCTCGGGATTCAGCCGAACAAGCTGATCATACTGTTCCTTGGAAGACATGGACTCGATGGGCTTCATGGGAATACTCTCTCGAACACCCTTACCGGCAGTAGCAACTCCAGCGTCCTCTTCGTCGTCCTCATCGTCACTATCGTCAGCAGCCCATTCACCCAGGAAATCACTCTCCTTCATCTGCTTGGCCTGCTTCTTCTGCAGCTTGAGAGCCTCCTCAGCTTCCAGTCTTCGATCCTCCTCATCTTCAATTTCGTCGGCGCCGTAAAGCTCGCCCTTGCCCCAGGCCTCCTGGACCTCTCCGTCATTCTCCTCGTCTCTGTCGAGAATATCATCATCCTCTTCTTCGTCGTCTTCAGAGTCGCTGGGCTTGAATCCCATAACTTCCTCGTCACTCATCTCCATGTGGTCATAATGACGACGTCGGTCGCCACGCATGCTCTGCTCCAAAAGGAGCTTTTCTTGCTGCTGGTCAAAGGCGTCCACGTCCGAAATGTCTGACATTTTTCCTTCGTTGGATGTATCGTAGCTGAGCCAGAAATAATTTCAGAGCTGCATGCAGATAAAATTATTTAAGCTCGGTCATGTGATAGAGTTAGAGGGAGGAGATATAGTGGAGTTGGGGAGGGTAGTATAAATCGAGAGTGGGAGGGAATAGAGAGTAGAAAAGTAGCCTACGGGGATAAGTGAGCTCGTGGGATTCAAACAATACTTTTTCTTCTTCAAAATTCGTATTTTCAGACAAAATAGAGTATACCTTTTTCGGAATATGGAATACATGATTTGTATAGGTATGCTCTATTGTGTGAATACTCTATTGTGTGAATACTGTGAGAATACTCTACTGTGTGACTCTGTTATGCGAATACTCTAAAACACTGTAAATACCACCTCTAACGTCAATAATATGCATCCAGTCTATATACCCTATTCATCATCGTCACTATCTCCAACGTCCAGAGCAGGCATCTCAAAATCGGAGCCCATTTCCTCGTCGGAATCCTCACCAACCTGATTCTCGGCAACCTCCTCTTCTTCAATCTCCTCAAACTCGGTTGTGGGTGCGGCAATCTCAGCAGGTCTCTCAATAGCCTGAACAGGCTCAGCAATAACAGTCTCAGGTCTAGCCTTAAAGGGAGCATCCACAACAACAGGTTCACGGTAAGCAGTAGAAGTAGCAGCAGGGAATGTGTCTTCTGTAGAAGAAAAAGGCACAGACTTGGTATCGTTGATCTTCTCCTCTTGCTCCACCTCAATCTCCATATCTTCATCCAACTCCTCTTCTTCTCCAAGAGACGCGGAAACAGGCAGGAAACGTCGTTCGGTGGTCAGAGGAGGAAGTCGGGGATGCACAAACTGCGAAATGGAAGCGTCTCGAGGATACTGTTGCTGCACCATGGCCAGAATACTGTGCTTGGAAGCCATGGAGGGGTTGAGAGCAGAAGTGATGGCAGCAGACCGTCGAGCAGCATGCTTGGAAAGCAAAAGAGTTCGGTCAATAAGACCTCGACATCGGCCAGAAAGATCACACACAAGCATAGTCGCCTCCAGGAACGTGTAGACAGTCTGCTGGGTCTTCTGGGAGATGGGAGACTCAAACAAATGCGACCTGGCAATGTAATCGGGAATCTCAGTCTGACTGGCCTGAGACACATTGGTTCCGGGAGTGATGAGAACCAGGGCCTTGGAAACGGCCTTTTCCACGTACTCCTGGACCGCAGAGCCCGCAGCAATGTATCCCACGTTGTTAAAGATGGTGGTCAGCAGCTCCAGAGCAGCCAGAGTCACGGCAGAGTTGTCTGCAGGAATCATATCCACAGTCTCCAGCAGGTCCTCGACGTAGGCAGAGATGTTGGAGCCCACAGTCTCAATGAGAGCAGCAAGAGATTGCATGGCGGCAATGTTGATTCGCTCAAATGTCGATCGCACCAGGTTCTGTTCCACCTGAGGCACATGGGCCTTGAAGTGGATCTGGGCCAGAGAAGTGGCTCTGTTAAAGAGAGGAATGATTCGGCCCATGGGAATCTTGACGGGCACAGCGGTGGGCTGGCTCACAAATGCAGTCAGAAGAATGTACAGGTTTTCAATGGCCTTTGCACTGGCGTAAATGTCGGCGGGAGAAGAGCCAGACTTGGCTTCGAAGCCCCACGACTTTGTCTGTTCCACAGAGGCCAGAGCGTCGTCGGTTCGGCCCTCCAGAAGAGCGTTGATGGCGCTGTGGATGTCGGAGATGGTGGAAATGCATCCTTCTCTCCACTCGGCAGCTTCTCCAAAGTTGGAGGCAGAGTAGTGGGCCACAGTAAGAGCGTCACAGGCCTTTTCGACGAGCTTAGAGTCCGGAGAAGTGGCAATGAGCTTGATGAGAGCGGTCTGGAACCGTTTGGAATGGGGTCGGAAGCCCACAGGATGAGCAACATTGACTCGCTGCAGCTCGGTCACGAAAACAGCAGCAGTGGCAGCACTGCACTCAGGAGACTCCAAAATGGCCAGAGCAGCCTTGGAAAAGGGCGCAATTCGAGACGTGGCAATCTCCCGGGTCAGCTCGGGCTTTTGCGACACCAGAGTCAGCATTTCGGCACTAGCTCGAAGAGCCATCTCCCAGGTAGCAGGAGCCTCGGGGAGCTCGAGAATGTGCACCAACATGCCGAGCCAGGTGGCTCCGTGGTTTTTAAGACATTCCCACGAGTTCTGGGCGGCAGCAAGGGCCAGAAAAGCACCACACCATCGCTGTCGCGAGTCGTTGGACTTGAGGAAAGCCGAGACTCGGACTCGGAACTTGTGGAGAGTGTTTTCGTCAGCTGTAGTGAGAGCGTTGGCGTTGTAGATTTGGTGCAAAACAACCACGAGGTTGTTGGAGAGGTCTGCGACATGATCGGGTGCCAGAGGGCCGGCCAAAATGGTCTTGAGAGTGGTCATTTCGGGCTAGTTCTGGAGACTCGAGTATTGGCTTTAGGCCTGACAATATATTTTATATTTTTCTTCTGCACTGCATGTCGGAAGTTTAAACAGATGGTGGTGGGAGAATAGCGAGGTCCCAATCGGGGACCTTAACTCCGCGGAGGTGGTGGTGGAGGTGATGGAGGGGGATGGGTATTTTTGGTAGAAAATATCCCTAGAATAAATAGGCAGTGTTTAAAGAAAGTAAAGAAACTCCTTTTGGTGTTATTGAGATCTACTCTGATGTTGAAAGATACCTCGGGGTATACAGACATCTTAGCTGGAGTGTGAGAGTCATTCCCAGACAATAATCACTGTGACTCGAGATGTTGGTGATTTCCATCGTTTTTTAACTAGGCCCCTTTGAGGCCAATTAGATTATATCCAGAGCTCAGTTCATCCAAAATCATACTGTATTTGGTTCTTGGTTAATGTTAAGACAAACGAGGTGTGAGACTGAGCTTACGGGACCCTATATCTGGGGATTGAAAAGAGATGACGAAAATCAGAAGAGTGCAATATTCTCAGAATATCTGAAATAGCCAAATAACAACTTTACAACCCCCCAACTGCTTCCGTCGTCAAGTTGGATGCCCCCCTCTTGTACTGCCCTGCAAAGATAACGGTGCCTGTATTTTCTACATCAGTCCAATATTATAAGATGACGTCACTGCGTGGGATCGATTCTGAGTGCCAAAAAGTCCAAAACGGGCAATACGTGAAATCGTAGCAACTTCGCGCCGATCGTCGTCTGCTCGTTACTCATATCTGACTCTCCAACCATGTCTCTGCTTGCTAAGCTCCGCTTAAGGCACTGAGTTTTAGCAAATAACGGGCTGGCAATTTTAGGCCCTGGGGCAGGCAAATTAGGCCTGGCGGGAGGGAAAAAAAGACAGGGCGTTTTTTCCAACTGTCAAAAAACGGCAGCTTGAGAGGTGGACTTGGGGGAGAAAAATAGACGGAAAAAAGCTGTAAAGACACAAGAACGAAGAATATACAAATCCCTGGGAGACACACCAATTTTGCCACCCACAGCACCGCACAGCAAACGTACATGTCCCCACGTTTGTTGTCCATGACTAAGCTTAGACGCTGCACCAAAGTGTCTGCAGTAGGACTTTTGAGGGTGCAAGATGCACCTCACAGACACTTCACACACACAACACCTCGCAGTGCACCTCACACTAAGCTTTTTTCCCTCAAGCAACTTGCGGTGAAGAACGCCCTGATACACGTTTTTCGAAAGCGGCGACGCAATTCATTCCGCATAAGTATACACGCTTCCGGCCCGGCCTCCTCGACCCGATTGCCCCCGCTTAACCGACACGTTGGACTTTTTCCTCCCTCTTGATATTCGTTCGACACGTTTTATTTCCGAACAAGTCCGAAGCTGAACCAGCAGACAAAAACCCAGACACACTGAATCCGACTTCATCACCCTTCACAATGCCCGCCGTACGAAAACTCACGACATTGGACATTTTCCTCTTCATCCCCAACCTCATTGGATACACGCGGGTGGTGCTGGCTCTGGCGTCGCTGTTGATCATGCGATTCCACCCCAAGTACTGTACCATTCTCTACTGCCTGTCGTGCATTCTGGACGCCCTGGACGGATACTCGGCCCGAAAATACAACCAGACGTCGTCGTTTGGCGCCATTCTGGACATGGTCACGGACCGATGCACCACCTCATCGCTCATCTGCTACCTGTGCGTGGCCTACCCCAACTACGCCGTGGCGTTCCAGCTGCTTGTGTCCCTTGACCTGGCTTCCCATTACATGCACATGTACGCCACTCTGACCAGCGGATCGTCCAGCCACAAGAAGGTGGGCGAGAAGTCGCAGCTGCTCAAGCTCTACTACACCAACACCACGGTGCTGTTTGGCATCTGTGCTGCCAACGAGCTCTTTTTCGTGGCGCTCTACCTGTGGTCGTTTGACTTTGCCTACGAGAACCCCTGGTTCACCGTTGACGGCCACCCCGTCACCTGGGTCGTGGTCATGGGCATTGTCACCGCCCCCTGGTGCGCCCTCAAGCAGATCATCAATGTGATCCAGATGTACCAGGCCGCCGTGTCTCTGGCCGAGCGAGACGTGGAGGAGAAGAACGCCAAGCTCAAGTAATTAGACAACTACACTACATATTACATACAGACATTGTCAGAGATGGAGACCAAGACAGGTTGTAGACAGTAGATAATTGAAGATAGATTAAGACATATGGATGTAGATAGAC
The DNA here is from genome assembly GCA_017639365.1 of Yarrowia sp. E02. Taxonomy (NCBI): domain Eukaryota; kingdom Fungi; phylum Ascomycota; class Dipodascomycetes; order Dipodascales; genus Yarrowia; species Yarrowia sp. E02. Next base: position 856,359 of record JAAQQX010000003.1, on the reverse strand, counting down.
AATTGTAGACAAACGATTAGTATGAACAGTATCCAGATCAACCAATTGCCAGTATAATGAGCTGTACAAGTGTCTAGAACCAGTGGTTATTGTATGGCATAATATGGTAGATTAACAAAGTAGATTATTCTCCCCAGGTGAAATCATAATCAATGGATGTATGGTGAAACAAAATCAAAAAGATCTGTCATCAGTCAAAGAGCTGTAGACATACCTTTACAAGTACGTAGTCAGATCTGTAGATGCTCTTGCAACTTGTAGACTTGATTGTCAACTCAAGAAACTTGTAGACATAACCATATCCTTTGAATAGTCAGCAGTAACTATCAATCGTATCTCGGTTGCTCCTGGACTAGGCATGCACTCCGAGGAACCTAGTTGAACATTGTCAGCTTAGTTGACATCGTAGTTGACAATGTAGTTGACTTCAACAACCATACGGCATGAACTCAACCAAGTCGAACAAACGCTCCACTAACTACAACTATTTACTCGATATTCACAACCTCACATTTTAGGATCAGAAAGTACCACCGCGTTTGTTAAAACAAGGTAAGTGCGCCAAACGCTATCAACATAAGATGCCGCCGTCCGGTCAAGGACTACCTCCGAGGAGGGGGCAAATCAGCTAGCACGCATAATTTTCATCATAAACGTTTAAAACGTGGAAGGTCATTAAGGTCTATGAAGTGGGTGCGGGCTGCAATATATACGGGAAAAATTAGAGTTGCAACTTTTGGGATGCCAGTTACCCGGTCTAGGGTTTCACGAAAATAGAGGAAGAGAGGATACCGATCAGAAGTCGTCTCAAGAGCTCATAATCAGTGATAAACGAGCCAATGAATATATTCTGAGACATTTAAGTCATTTAATTCGATTTTTACAAGTTTTTCAAAACAAAACGATCAATTTTTTACCCCAAATACTCGTCAATTGACATACCAAAAAAACTGAACTTCGATCATACATAAGTCTATATTTCGCATTACTTTCGTGTCTGTACTCTCTAAGAAGTCATATCTACAATAGAGGTGATGGAAAAACTCCTACAAAGAACCTGAATCAAGTACCTCACCATACCACCGACACTTCAATGGCCCTACTTCCCCACTCCCTTCTTCTACACAACAGACAGTATATCATGTGCTTTCCGCACCTTTCATTCATCGTATAGTCATTCTATGCTATAAATTAAGCCTTAGCAAAAAGCTTCTCAATGTCCTCAACAGACTGCTTGAGAATCTGCTGCTGGAACTTGGGGTCCTTGAGATCCTTCTCGATCTTGGAGATGACGGTCTCGGCAAGGAGCTTCTGCTCTCGCTGTCGGACAGAGTTCTCGTATCGGACCCAAGAGTCAAGAACGGACTTGGCCTCGGCGGCAAGAACAACCTTCTGCTTGGTCTCGAAAACCTCAGCCTCGAGCTTGACGGTGTCCTTGGAGACGGCGAACAGATCCTGGGTGGTCTGGACAACATCCTTGAGCTTGGAAACGTCACCGATTCGCTCCTTGACGGCGTCGGTGTGCTTGTCTCGGGTGGTGTTGAGGATGCTTCGCATGTTCTCAATGTAACCGTCAGCCCAAGAGGTGTAGGCGGGGCCTCCGAGCTTGGCGACAACAACAACGAAGGCGGCAAAGACACCGAGAACGATGGACTCGTCGTTCACAATGTACAGCTCGTTGGAGATGGCGTAGATGGATCCGAGGACACCGGTAGCGAGCACACCAGTCTTGGAGAGCACGTTGTTACCGGGGATGGAGTCCAGGATGGAGGTAGCCTTGACCTTGGGGTCAACCTGGTTGGAGTAGTGTCGGCTGGGTTAGTATGTTGTTGATGATTGGATCGGGCAGTGGGAGTTGGATGGCAGTAGGAGGTGGTAGTGATTGTGTCGGCTTGTAATGTGTGGCTGTAGTTATGTCGTGGCTGTCATGATGTCGTTTCGTGTCGTATTATTTGGCATTGAAAAATCGCATTGAGTCGTTGAATAATTTCGCGATGCTTGTCGTTATCCTTCGCCATTCTGATCCCCTTCGTTATCGTCGTTTTCATTACCCCCTTGTAGTTTCCCTCACGACATTCGTCTTGCCATATACCACGCACTCTAATGCCAAATTTCCACCTCTTTAAAGACGGCCAATTCTCGTCTCCACAGCCTCAATTGAACATGCCACGTGGTCCATTCACAACCTCGTCTCAGCAGGCAATTCCTCCACAGATACTCACGCAGACAGAGCACCAACCCGGGCAAAGGGCATGGCAGCGGGTCGAGCAGCTAAGGGTTAGTCAAAGGTGTCAAAAAGCAGTTGGACCGCAATCAATGTGCAAATTCCGTCGTCGGGCAGGCGTGTAGCCATTTGCACTCGATACTCACCCAGTCGAGCAGCAATTCTGAGACTCATGTTTAGTGCTGTATGGGTACACAAAAAAGTAGAACCGTGATGTGGTGTTGTGCAATCCTATGCTGGCAGGTTTTGACACCCAATTTTTGAGAGATTGGGCCAATGGGAGCGCAGGACGTGTTACCCGGCCGGCCCGAGGCTTGAGCTCCAGGGTTAGGGCAAACGAGGTTTTTACCTCCCAAAATCCCGGAACTTGTTCGGGTCTAAAAGTTTATTTGCTCAGTGCTGGGATGAATTAAAATTATAATTAATTGTGGTGAAATCCGGAGATATTACTGTACAACAATACTCCATATACTTGGTGGGGATACACAGATGCTGGAAGAAGCATGTGGGTTGGGGTGGGCTGGAGTAGGATATTACTTGAAGTATTTTTGTTTATATTATTGAAAGTTGAGGTGGGTACTTTGACTGAGGTGAATATTTACTTATGAATTGTTGATCTCTCTCTTTAAAGTAGACATGGTGTTCAAGAAATGTATGGAGAGTCTTCCTGATGGGAAATATAACAGGTAATAATAATCAAAATTCCTCTGAAGTAAACAATGAGCCTAGGGTAATGGATGAACAGTCTAATTATATTATTATTGATACGATTCTTATTCATAATACTCCACACTCCACTCCACATTTCACTCCACATTTCACTCCACTTAACACGACACTCTTAAAAGACACACTCAAAACACCTTGATCATAAGCATAAGGTAATGATGACATCAAGCATCATATAGAGGCAACTATATCTTCTGAACAATATCCAATGACAGTCTCAAATAAAGCACAAGACCCCACATTGTACTCCCCCCTTACTAAGCAAGGTTAGGGCAGCCACTTTGTCCCACCTGCATGATTTCTGCTGGGAGACCAAAAAAATGTGCATAGTGAAATTTGTTGTTCAAACCTCCAAGCACAGCATCACCATGTCCAAACGAGCTGCTTCTGAAGTGACCAAAAAGGTCAAGAAGGCCAAGGCGACCTTGGAAATGACCCCCGAGGAGATTTCCAACCTCGGTACCGAAATCACAAAGTCCACCACCAACTACAACAAGCTGTCTGAGCTCATGCCCATGCTCAAGTCTACTGATGAAGATGTCCACACTGCTGCTCTCAACAGTCTATACAACGTGTTCCGATACATGGCCAAGGAGGATCTTCTGCTCAACCCAGATCACGTGGTGGAGCCTAAGAAGAAGGACCAGAAGACCAAGGTGCCTGATCTGAACAAGAAGGCTGTAGCCGAGTGGATCTCGCCCAAGTACGAGACTTACAAGAAGCATGTTCTCAAGATGCTCAACAGCTCCAAGCTCGCAAACAGTCGGCTGATGGCTCTGGAGATTCTCATGCGACTTGTCAAGATTGAGAACAAGTGCTGGAGTGCCGAGGGAGTGTCTTGGTTCCCTACCAGACTGCTTGGAGACATTGTTTGGGCCATTGCCACCTGTTTTATCGACGTCAATCTCAGTACTCTGTCGTACTTTGTGTCCGAGTACCTGGACAAGTACGACGATATCAGATTCCACGTCTACAACGAATCTGGTCGGTTGTTCCGACTGACCAACATTCCTGATAATGTTGACCAGAAGAAGCTGTCTATTCGAATCCAGGAGCTCTTCCTGCACGCTGACGCTGCTGCTTTCCCCAAGTCCAACGAAGACATCTCCTCGTTCTGGACGAAAAAACCCACCTCCAAAAAGGACGCCATTTTGCATCATGATACACAGACTCTGGCGTTCCAGACCGGCTGGCTGCGAATTCTGGGTCTGCCCCAGACCAACGATCAGTACAAGACCGTGCTGACCGTCATGCACCAGAAGATTATCCCCTTCCTGAACCAACCTCATACCACCATGGACTTTTTGACCCAATCGTACAACATGGGAGGAGGAGTTGCTCTGTTGGCTCTCAACGGTCTTTTCTTGTTGATGCAGAAACAGAATCTCGAATACCCAGACTTTTACACAAAGCTGTATGCTCTGTTGGACGAGCAGGTTCTCTATGCATCCTACAGATCTCGGTTCTTCCGACTGCTAGATGTTTTCCTGAGTTCGTCGCATTTGGCAGGAGCCATTGTTGCTTCTTTTGTCAAGCGATGTTCTCGACTGGCTCTCACTGCTCCTCCAGCTGCTGTCGTCACCGTCTACCCCTTTGTCTACAACCAGCTCAAACGACACCCTGCATGCATGACTCTGCTCCAGAGACACGTTGATGGAGAGTACGAGGACCCCTTTGATCCCGAAGAGACGGATCCTCTCAAGACCAACGCCCTCGAGTCTTCTCTGTGGGAGCTGGAGACGGTGCAGTCTCACTACCACCCCAATATCTCAAAGCTGGCCAAGATCATCTCCGAGCCCTTCCGAAAGCCCCAGTACAACATGGAGGACTTTTTGGACCACTCTTACGAGTCGCTGATTGACCAGGAGATGGGCAAGAACATTCGAAACGTGCCCGCCGTGGAGTTCGACAAGTTCAAGGTGTTTGGAGAAGGTCAGTACATGGAGGGATGGTCGTTTTAGAAGAGAAGGAAGCATTAATAGAATAGTAATAGACGTTCAGAGGTGGACAGAGAGACACGGGTATAGTTTAGTGGTGAAGAGTAAGGCACTGAGTAATGATTATCAGAGCACTCATATTACCGTACTTGTACAAATTGACTTGTATACACCATATTGGCCCTTGAACAAGTGTATATAAGGCACAAGGTAGAACATTGGACTTTTTAAGATAGTGTGAAGATGGTGAACAGTCTTAAGATTGTGTGAAGATAACTCATTAAATGACAATAATGTAATATGAAAGGAAGATAGAATACAATGCTTACGTTGTTTGTACAACTACGATGAAACTGGACGCTTATACTTGTAAAAATGTACTTATACTAGTATTGATATCGTGCGAGAAGCTGTGTTAGCTCTCATACAGTAGTTCTCTCAATACTAAAGTAAGAGTAAGACAAAGCAAGACAAACGCTGCTACTCAAACACAGAATGTCTCATATCCGACCAGAGGTCTGACTCTATCTCACCCTTTTGGTAAATGACTCAAGTTTACTTCTGATCGACATTCTTGAGTCATCTGAGGTTACAAATAGGAAGATCAAACAAGGATTAAGGGTGTATATGCGCAGAGTGTGAATAGAGTCAAGAAACGGTTCATATTCATTCCCTTAAGCATCATCCAGGCAGCCGTGTAGAACTACCGCTCGTAGATATCTTCATTAATCAGTCATTATCTCAGGAGCTTATTCAGAAGATGCCCACAGTGGGTTCTAGAAGGGCCAGATGAAGTGACTCTTTGGTTACAGAAGCAACGGTGGATTGAAAGGAGATAATGTGCAAGGAAGGGATTTAGTCTCTACATAAATATAAATTGACAAGCAAGACTCTGGTAATGTCTTTATTATACTCCTATTGTGGCATTTGTTGTCCACGCCCACAAATGTCCAGGTTTGTTTACTTTTATTGAATAACTTTATTTCTATTTAACAATTACTTAAAGTGTGAGGGTTGAGAAGAGATATCGACAACAGTGGCAAGGAAAGAGCACATAGCGACACTTCTGCAAGTCAGTATGCGTAAATATACGTGCTTAAACCGAACTAGATCACCTATTTCCAAAATAAGATTACCTTGGACGGTTTTCTGACCAAATATGAGCCCTGAGAACTCGTCGCACTCCAGGCTCTTCAATCTGACAGAGACCACCTTAATTCCTCGGTGCACAAGTGACACAGACAGGTTCACCAGTCTATTTAACAACCCCCAGTCTCCCCTTCCTCTCTTCTTCTTCTTCAACAGTCTCGACCTGACCCCGCCAACCCCCAAACGCCTACAACAGCACCGGGCTCCGAGTCCAAGAGAAGTGAGTACTCCCATACTGATACAACCCAAGATATCTTACCAGCAAGGTATCGTTAGCACTCAATCAGCACTGGTGGTAACCCGTGATCTGCGAGTCAGTACTCTTCCAGATGTCTCCTTCGTGCAAGATATGACAACAGCCTTCTTCCAGTTCTAACACAACTATCCCCTCTTTGGGACCATCGACTTCAGCAGTCGATGGTCTCATTCTGCCACGGCTGTCACTCTACGCTCTTGACCAGAGCTTCAGTGACAGCCTCCCAGGTATCCCATTTGTGAGTTTTTTCCGTTTTTTCATTCTTTGGACCATGCTCTTGCTTGGGGTTGGACAACACAGCGGCAAACGGGTGTCCTTAGCCGTCCCGCTGTGCCATACCCATTTCTGGCAGGTTGCAGTCTCTCTCACCAGACCCTGTCGTCAGTCTCGACCTCACAGACACTGTTGAAGTGCAGCAGAGTCGAGGGTCCCTGCAGTCTTCCAGCTAGCATCAGCCATGGTCCAACCTGTGCCTTGACTTGAGTAATACTAACACACGTTCAATCTACGGCTGATGTCTCTGTCGACATCAGCCTTCCCCCACCAATTCGAGTTTTCATCCTTGATCCATGCTTTCTGGGTATCTCTTTCCGGGGTAACTCATCACAGCCGTCGCCTGGACAACTCTCAATGATCGACCTTAACCGCCAACTGGCCACTGGTGTGTTGATTTCGAATCATTGGGTGCTGTTGAGGGTGGAATCTTTTCGGAACACTTGTCGCATTTTCCATGCGCAACCATTAAGTAGATAATTAATTATATGCTAATAAATAATGCTTCAAGCGTCAAGAGACGTTGACTGTGCCTTCCACCATCGCAGAATACTCAGCGACTTTTCAAACGTGTACATGGTGATGGCACTGGTGGGGGCACTTTTGATGAGAGACACCAGAAAGCCCTTGTAGAGACCTCTGATTCCTTCGGTGACAATGATTCGTCGAGCCATGACAAAAGGGTTGTATGAGTCCAACAGTCGAGTTCTCACTCCAGACTGACTGGACAGCTTCTTATAAGACCCATCCATTCTTCCCTGAGTCTGAAGACGTTTTCTGATTGTGTCTAGAGGGAAGACTAGAGCTTTTGAAGCTGTTCCCGCACACAATCCAGCAGTGGCTTCCTGCCAGCCCTTTGTAGGCAGGTTGTATGAGACGAAAAAGTCGTGATGCTTGTTTGAAAAGGAATCCAGGGAGTCCTTGATTCGGCCATAAGATGCGAAAAACAGACCCATATAAGGCGCGATTGAAATGATGCTGCTGGACACGCCTCTAAAGAACCCCAGAGGTCCCTCCGTGCTGTAAATGAGTCTGAAGGTCTGGAAAAGAGACGTGTAGTTTTTGACAGTGGAGTTTTTGGCTCCCTGGGCTGCAAACAGCGTTCTGAACAGATCAAAGGGATAAGTAACAACAGTGGCTCCTGCTCCCGCGGTTGCTCCAGCAATGAAAGACTGTGTTCCCGGTGAAATCTTCCACTTTCCCGCAGTTTCGTTGTATGAATTAATCGCCTGGTTGATGTGATGATAGGTGACAAACTGGGTGGCTCCGTAGAAGACGTAGAGCAGTTCTGCCGGGATATTTCCCTTCCAAAGCGCCGTCACGCCCTCGTCGCGCACAATCTGCTTCATCGAGTGGAAAATGCCGCGATAATAGCGACTTCCGTCCTTCTGGAGTTGCAGTCTGATCTTGACCACGTCCAGAGGAGCAATGCAAAAACGAGATACCATGCCCGCGATTCCGCCACAGAGCATGGACTCGGTGGACGAGATGTCCGAGTCGCTGGAGAGGTGGTTGGACATTGTTGGAGAGTTGAAAAAGGCGTTTTTTTTCTATCTCCCTGTGGTCTTGTATAGAATTATTTCAGTTGGCTCTCGTTTCATGTCCCCGTGCATCAATCTAAAAATTAAGGTTAAGAACCGGAAAAATTCCACTCAAAAGACGGTTATCGATTTGGGGGAGAATGAAGAAGTGGGTACTGTAGAAGAAGATGGTAAAAATGATAGGAAACCGCTATAGATGAAACCAGAGTTACCAGTATTAATGAAGGGTTTTACTCATTTTTTAAAAATCTACAGTATTTTTTATGCCCCATTTCTCCTCTCTATTATAAGCCCCATAAGACAAGCCTATTCAAGTTGGGACAACCAGCCTTGTTCGATCTAGAGAGGGACAGTCAGGAGGTTGAGTGAGTGTGGTAATTGTTCGCGAGTGGTATTTTTGGAAAGAGAAGAGCTCACATGGTCAGTTTATCCAGTTTGATTTCTCTTTCTACACCTTTTCACGACGTTGAGGTGCTATCATAAATGGTGTTCTTAGTTGAAGTATATCCGCTACTTAACCAATTAGTTCATCCTATGAGATCGTCACTACTGAAGTGAGAGAAGAATGTATCAGTATAATTAACAGAAGTATTATAAAGAAAAACAGGGTAACCGTTTCACTGCACTTAGTGTACCCTTTTCGACTTGATATGGTATTATTACGCATTTTTACACTCCAATTCAGATATTAATTATCTTAAAAGAAACCAAAAAGTGATCTCAATATGGCAATGAAAGTCTCACTCTATTACTGCTTTTAGTAGTGGCGTTTGACGCAGGAAAAGTGGTAGTATTACGGGATCTAACAAGAATCACGTGACTTAAAGAACACCACGTGACATATAAAACAACACGTGACCACATATATACCCTCCTACAAACACGTGACCTATTTAGATAAGCCTCCTACTCATCCCGCCTTAGTCATCCGATAAAGTTCATATGCAAGAAATATTTCGAACATGATGATTCTCACCAACCATCGCAACTCAGCATAAAAAAAAGATGAACATTTTGAACAATGTGGACGGATCTGCCAAATGGGACCAAGGAGCAAGCGTCATTTGCTCGGTAGCAGGCCCCATCGAAACCCGACGACGAACAGATGAGCCTACCCTGGCCCAAGTGGAGCTGGTGATTCGACCTGCTATTGGACAGGCTACTACACGAGAAACGCTGGTAAAGGACCGAATTTACAGCGTTCTGGCCGCCACGGTGGTGCGAAACTTATACCCTCGAATGCTGCTTCAGATTGTGGTGCAGATTCTGGAACAAGGAGAAGGAAACGGATACAATGTGCTCAAGCTGGCGGCATGTCTCAATGCCGTGTGTCTGGCTCTGATTGACAGTAGAACGCCCATGACGGGTCTGTTTACTGCTGTTGCCATTGCTATTGTCGATGGCAAGCTCATTTTGCATCCCACTCGAAAACAGGTGACCCAGTCGTCTTCTACACATGCGGTTTCGTATTTTGTGGAAAACAACAAGGCTACAGGTCTGCTCATGTGCGAGAGTGAAGGCGAGTTTACTGAGGACCAGCTGTTTGAGGTGCTGGAGCAGGCTGCACGAGCATGCGAAGAGGTGGCTCTGGAAATGCGACAGCGGATCGAGGAGGGCGTCAAGGCCGGGCTTCGAATCGATGCTGGACAGCAGTGATGTAATTTATTGACTTAGACAGATTAACGGTGGAGTAGGCTGATGTTATGTATAGAGAGTATGGTATCTTGTGTAGTTTTACGTACCTTATCCTCTCCAGTTTTATTGTATAAGGATACATCTACAACCAGTGAAGTTATAAAAAATGAATATATTATAAATAAATACAAACCATGATACAAGAGAGAGATGTATCTACTCTCACAAACTTGTACAAACTTATACAAACACAGTACAATATGTATTCGTATACAGGTACACTCTTATACAAGTACACCCTACTCTATACTCTTATTCTCTACTTGTACGCTCTCTACACTCAAATATAAATACAGTAAACATACTTTACTCTACACTCCCCTCTACACTCTACTTTACACACACTACACCACCCTACACCACAATCATACAAACACATTATTCATTCAGTAGAGATTTACAACTAAGCGGAGAGCTTCTTAAAGTCCTCAACCATGGAGTTGAGACCCTCGATCTCGGCGGTCAGAGCCTCGTACCGCTTGGTGTTGGACTCCTGGACGTCGGCTCGAACCTTGGTCTCGTAGTCCTTGACGGCCATCTGCTTCTCCAGCGAAGCCTTGGACTTTTCGCACTTTTCAATCTTGGTGTGGGCCTTCTTGATCTCGGCGTCCAGGTCAACCAGACCCTTGACGAGAATGTAGACGGAACACTCGGGGTTGACGACAGAAACAACACATCCGTCGGGAGCAGAGTCGGACGAAGAGATGGACTGGACCTTGTTGGCGGCCTTGACCAGCGACAGAATCGACTCGGTCTGCTCGCCAACAGTCTTGGAAACGGCATCAGAACCCTGGACAATGATCTGGGAGTCCTTGAGAATGCCGTACTGGGCCAGCAGCGATCGGGCGGCCTTGACAATGTCCAGAACCAGATCGTAGCCCTTCTCGGCCTCGACATTGTCAAAGGCAGGGTTGAACTCGGGGTAAGAGGCTCGCATGACGGTCTCGGTCTTGTCGCCAACTCGTCGGGGAAGTCGCTGCCACAGCTCCTCGGTGAGGTAGGGCATGAAGGGATGCATCATCTTGATGGCGCCCTCCAGACAGGTGTAGAGAGTGTCTCGGGCAGACTTCTGCTGCTCGGGAGTGCCGTTGAGAATCAGGAACTTGGAGTTCTCAATGTAAACGTCACACAGCTCGTACAGCCAGAAGTTGTAGACGGCGGTGGTGGAGTCCATGAAGTTGTTGTGCTGCAGAGCCTCGTCAGCAATCTTGGAAGCGTGGGTGTACTTGTGCAGAATCCACTTCTCGACAAGAGAGAGATCCTTTCCAGGAGCATCGGTGGCAGGAGGGACGTAATCGTCGCCAAGACGCATGAGAGCAAACTTGGTGGCGTTGTACATCTTGTTGCAGAACTTTCGGTAGCCCTCGACTCGGTTGATGTCCAGGTTGATGTCTCGGCCTCCAGTGGTGTAGGCACAGAGAGCAAATCGCATGGCGTCGGTTCCACACTCGGGAATACCGTTGGGGAAAGACAGGGTCTGTCCGTCCTCGGCCTTCTTGACCTCTCGGGGGTCCAGGTTACCCTGGTGCAGCTTGGCGTGCAGGTCCTTGAGAGGAATACCGGCAATGACGTCCAGAGGGTCAATGACGTTACCAAGAGACTTGGACATCTTTCGGCCCTGGGCATCTCGGACCAGAGAGTGGGTGAAAACCTCTCGGAAGGGAATATCTCCGGTGAGCTTGATACCCAGCATGATCATTCGGGCGACCCAGAAGAAGAGAATGTCCCATCCGGTCTCCAGCATGGTCATGGGGTAGAAGGTCTCCATGTCCTTGGTCTTGTCGGGCCATCCCAGCAGAGAGAAGGGCCACAGACCGGAGGAGAACCACGTGTCCAGAACGTCCTCGTCCTGCTCCAGAGTGAACTTGTCGGTTCCGAACTTGGCAGTGGCCTTTTCTCGGGCCTCCTCCTCGGTTCGGCCGGCAATCCACCACTTGCCGTCCTCCTTGTCCTGCTCGGTCTCGGACTCGAGGTTGACAAAGTAGACGGGAGCTCGATGACCCCACCAGAGCTGTCGAGAGATACACCAGTCCTGGATGTTTCCGAGCCACTGGAAGTACTCGGACTCGGAGGTCTTGGGGGTGATGGTGATTCGGCCATCTCGAACGGCCTCCATGGCAACATCGGCCTGCTCCTTGTTTCGGACCCACCACTGGGGCTTGAGCAGAGGCTCAATGACGTCTCCGGACTTGGCACAGGTGGGGACAGACATGGGGTTGGCGGTCTGGTTCTCAAACAGACCAACCTCCTTGAGCTTCTCAATGACCTTCTTTCGGGCGTCGAATCGCTTGAGACCGGCAAAGTCGCCACAGGTCTCGTTGAGAGTTCCGTTGTCGTTGAGAATGTTGACAAATTCGAGGTTCTGTCGCTTACCGGTCAGGTAATCGTTGGGGTCGTGGGCAGGGGTGATCTTGACGGCACCAGTACCAAACTCCATGTCGACGGCCTCGGCATCGGTGACAATGGGGATAGTCTTGTTCAGGAAGGGATGGTCGACAGTCTTGCCGTGGAGATGGGTGTATCGCTTGTCATCGGGATGAACGGCAATACCAGTGTCTCCAAACATGGTCTCGACTCGAGTAGTGGCAACGGTGAGCTTCTCGTCGGATCCAGTGACCTTGTAAGAGAAGTGGGTCAGGACACCAAACTCAACGGGCTCGTCGTAGCCGGGAACGTTCATCTTGGTGAAACCCTCAATCTCCTTGTTCTCAACCTCGAGGTTGGAAAGGGTGGTGTTGAGAGCAACACACCAGTTGACGAGTCGAGAGGCTCGGTAGATGACGCCCTCCTCGTGGAGTCGGCAAAAGGCCTCGTTGACGGCCTTGGTTCGGGGCTGATCCAGAGTGAAGGCCTCTCGAGACCAGTCGTAGGAAGCTCCGAGCTTCTTGAGCTGGTTCTTGATTCGGACGTGGTAGTCCTCCTTCCACTCCCAGACCAGATCGGTGAACTTTTCTCGGCCCAGATCGTGTCGGGTCTTCTTTTCCTTGGCCCACAGCATCTTCTCAACGACGGACTGGGTGGAGATACCGGCGTGGTCGAATCCGGGAACGTACAGAACGGTCTTGCCCTTCATTCGGTGGAATCGGATCAGACCGTCCTGAAGAGCAACGGTCAGACCGTGTCCAATATGGAGAGCTCCAGTGACGTTAGGAGGAGGAATGGGAATGACATACAGACCCTTGTCCTTGGGAGAACCATCGGCCTTGAGCTCGGGCTCAAAGTAGCCCTGCTTCTCCCACCACTCGTACCACGACGACTCAACGGTGGCGGGGTTGTAAGACTTGAGAGCAGGATCGTCCAGAGAAACGAGAATCTTCTTCTCGCCCTTGACGGTCTTGTCTACAAACTCAGGAATGGGCTCAACCTCCTTCTTGGCCTTCTTAGGAGCAGCCTCCTTCTTAGGAGCGTCCTTCTTGGCAGCCTGTTTGGCATTGAACTTGGCCAGCTTCTCGGCCTTCTTTCTCTCGTTTTCCAGCTGCTTGGGGGTCTTGGGCTTGGCCTCTCCAGCGGGAGCAGGAGCTCCGGCAGGAGGGGCGGCGGGGGGCTGTGCGGAGTCACTCATATATCGCAAAAATCGGGTGTGTGCAATTCCTTGCCTGGGAAATGCCAATCTTTTAAGTGATGTTCGGAAAATGGTGTACTAACCAACTCGCGGGTGATCTGAGAAACTATGACTCTGAAAAAACGTTACTCTTTTGGCGCATGGTTAAATTTGGGTTTGGGTTTGGGTTGGGAGTGTGGACTTGCAGTATAAAAAGCTGCTCTCACTACAGCGTGAAGCTTTTCTTCTTCAAGTAACAACCAGGCTTGTTGACTGGCGTCTAGAATTGACACGGACGTCCGCCTCTCTAAACCTGGAAGAATAACGTAGCACGATTTTTTTCTGCCCCTGTAACATTTCGCTTCCTGGGCACTACGAGCGTGCTCACACTTTGACTCTACAGTGTTGTATTGTGACTGACTTCATTGGAGTGATGACCCTGAGATAACTTCCTTGCAAAAGTTTGCGTGCCGTGAATGACTGCATGGTTGCCAACCCAGATCACCCAGATCACACGACGGATAACGTTGACTGAGACTGGCTGTAAGGAGTATCACTGTTATCTTTGTTATCAATGACTAACTCGTGATTAACAGTTTAGCAGTGCCGTGTGACTCATTGAAGGAGTGAAGAATGACCATAACTGAGACATTGATATTATACAGGATTCGCGTCTGAGTCACCCCTGAACTTTTCCTCACTCCAGAGCTGTAAGACACACGTCACAACAACTAAACCCAAGTAAAGTAGTTGACTGACGAGATTCGAAATATGATATTCTAGGACTGAATAGTCTTGAAAAATGAGTCCAGAAAACGACAGGGAAGCTACAAAAGCTATGTTTGACAATGACTAACACAATGGGTGACTCGATATTCCCATACACATCCATAACTAGTCATTCTTTCTTCTGCTACCCTCTCTCAAGACTAAGAGTGACTCCCCAACAGTGACTCAATTCGCCTCAATAATCAACCAACAACCGTAAAGATATTTTTATCACATGAGTCACAGCAACAAAACCAAACTCCGCCTTTCCCCTCATTTTTCTCCAATTTATCCAATTTCTCCTACCACCTCCTCCTCCCACCAATCACTACCGTTCCATTAACTCTTTCATATCACTATACGATAAAGTTGGGGAAAAAATTAAGGTTGCAGGATGGGATTTTCCAAATGGTAAAAAAATTGAAGGGACGATATATGCTACGATTAGTTCGCACCATGGTCACTCAAAGTCACAAATCGCTGAAGCGAGCGCGCAAAAATGCAGTGCTGGACATTGTCGACACGCTGCGGGACCCCATGGCGTCGGATTCGGTGCTTTTGAACGATATTAAGCGAGTTCTTGGAGCTGCCAACCCTCCATCCACCCTGGATCAGGTCCAGAACAAACTCATTAGTCCTGCCATGATGAAGAAGATTCGTCGAGAGGAGCGGAGTGATGAGGGAGCTGTTGAGCGGCCCGAAAAGGAGCTCATTCACCAGAAATACGAGGTGGAAGTGACCATTTCCGGTCTGGGAGCTGATGGAGATGGAATCGCTATCGAGGAGCGACCAGAGGGAGAAAAACGAGTGCTAGTGGTGCCTTTTGCTCTTCCGGGCGATAAAGTCAAGGTCCGGGTGTACAAGAAGAACCTGTACTTTTTCCAGAGTGAAATCGTCGAGGTTATCAGCAAGGGAGAGCTTAGAGACGATGCTCTAACTAGCTGCAAGTACTTTGGAGAGTGTTCTGGATGCCAGTACCAGTTTATGGACTACGAGAAGCAATTGAACCAGAAGCGAAATGTCGTTGTTAACGCTTTCAAATACTACTGTCAGACTGAAGACCCTTCTGTTCTGCCTGAAGTTGGACCTACTTTTCCTTCTCCAGAGACTATGGGCTACCGAACCAAGCTGACTCCTCATTACGACGTTCCCAAGACCAAATCGCCCGAATGGCTTGCATCTCCTCCTCCTTACGGGTTCAATATGAAGACTGTCAACCGTGTTCTGGATATTGAAGACTGTCCCATTGGTACTGGTGTTGTTCGAGAGGGTCTCAAGGAGTCTCGAGAAGACGTGAAGCTCCATTACAAGACGGCAAAACGAGGAAAGACCTATCTTCTGCGAGAAAACACCGTCAAGAAGGAAGATGGAACTTTTGATAAGACCTGTGTCACCGATAACCGAGCCATTGTGTCTGAATACATTGACAACTACCGATTCGACTTTACCGCCGGCGAATTCTTCCAAAACAACAACTCCATTCTGCCTGCTGTCACTGCATACGTTCGAGAAAACATTCTTCTCGACGGCGGCAAGCCTCCCCGGTTCCTGGTTGACGCTTACTGTGGATCTGGACTCTTTTCCATCACCTGTTCTCAGGCTGTTGAAAAGGTGTACGGAGTGGAAATCTCGGACGAAAGTGTCAAGTTTGCTCGAAAGAACGCCGAGCTCAACAAGATTGATAACGCCGTGTTTCTCACCGGAAAGGCCGAAAACATCTTCAAGGACCTGGACTGTGATCCTGCCCAGACTTGCATGATCATCGATCCTCCTCGAAAGGGTACCGATGAGGCCTTTATTGACCAGCTGGTCAACTTCCGACCCCAGAGACTGGTCTACGTCTCTTGTAACGTGCATACTCAGGCCCGAGATGTGGCTTATCTGCTTAAAAAGTGCCCTGACTACAAGGTGGAGTCTATTAGAGGCTTTGACTTCTTCCCTCAGACTAAGCATGTTGAGGGAGTGGCTGTTTTGAGTTATAGTGGAGAGAGAACTGAGAAGGTGGAGGTTGTGGAGGAGACCAACGGAGAGAAGGTTGAGGAGGTTGAGGAAAAGAACTAGAGATGTAATATAATTATTGTATAAAACAGGATGTATACATTAGAAGTAGAGAGTATGTGATTGTAGTATCATTAGTACATGAATCGTAATATCCATTAATAGTACATGTATATATAGTATGTCAACCCTCCAAAGCCTGCAACTTAACCAATTCATAGTACCTTCCCTTCTTGGCCATCAAATGAGAATGAGTGCCTTGCTCCAACACCTGTCCATCTTCAAGCACGTAAATGCAGTCTGCATTCTGAATGGTGGACAGTCTATGGGCCACCGCAATGGTAGTTCGTCCCTGAGCAGCAGCATCTAGAGCCTGTTGCACCACCTTTTCAGATTCAGAGTCCAGAGCCGAAGTGGCTTCATCCAGCAGCAGAATCTTTGGGTCGCGAATCAGAGCACGTGCAATTGCCACTCGTTGCTTTTGTCCTCCTGAAAGCAGCGTTCCTTTGTTTCCACAAAAGGTGTCATATCCATCTGGAAGAGACATTACAAAGTTGTGAATGTTGGCCTGACTGGCTGCTGAAAACAAGGTAGCATCGTTCACTTCTCCTTCGGCTCCAAGCAGAATGTTTTCTCTGATAGTGCCTGTGAACAAAATGGGTTCCTGTTGCACCAGAGAAATAAGTGATCGATACGACTGCAGATTGAGGTCTCGAATGTCCATACCGTCAATAGTGATGCTTCCCCCAACAACGTCGTAGAACCGTTCAATCAGAGAAATACTGGTGGATTTACCACATCCAGAAGAGCCCACAAGAGCGACATACGAGCCTGCAGGAATAGACAGATTGAGACCCCGAAGAACAGGAATTTTGGGACGCTCGGGGTATCTGAACTTGACGTTTTCAAAGGCGATATTTCCGACCACTTTCTCCGGCTCAAGAACCAAACCAGACTCCTTGTTTCCTCCAATCTCAGGTTCCACTTTCAGAATCTCGTTGATGCTCTGAGTAGCGACCTTGGCCTTGCCCATATCTGGAGTGAAGGAGAAGATAGATCCAGCAGACTGGACGCCAAAAACGACAGTGACAAAAGCAACAAAGAACTGGTTGATGTCAATTTCCCGCTTTCGAATCAGAGTAGAGCCGTACCAGAATCCCAGGGCATTGATGAGAATAATGAGCGTCTGAGAAGCTCCAAATAACATGCTGCTGATGGCGTTACTTCTAGCTGAACGGTAGACCACCGTGTTGACTTTGGAAGAGTAAAAATCGAGCACGTCGTCTTCTCGAGTCAGAGCTACCACCGTCTGAATATTGTTGGTGGCTTCACATGCGTATCCGGCCGAAGACTCGTACACTTTTCTTCCTCGCTGGTTGAGCTGAGTGAGAATGTAGAAACGGAAGAAACCGGACGCCAGAATAAGAGGAATACAGGCTGAAGTCACAAGCCCCAGTTTCCAAGTGTAACAACACGAGAGAATGACGGAAATGACGACTGTCACGACTGAGGACAAAATCTGACCAAAAGTAGCGCCTCCTAGACCCTGTACATTCTGCGTATCTTTCGACAAAGAAGAGGTCAGTTGACCAGTGGTAGTAGTATCGAAGAATCTGAGATCTTGGTTCAGCAAATGCGAGAAGATTGTTCGTTTGAGGTTCCTCACTAGCGTTTCCGAGGCAACACCCAGGTAGTAGACCTGCATATAGTAGGATCCCAGCTGGACCATTCCAACCATGAAAAAGAAGCCAGAAAACTTGTTGATCTCATGTAACATGTGTTTGTAAGCCAGAGGGTCGACCATGAAAGACTGCATCACAGATCCGTAAAGAAGAGCCAGAGAGGGATATCCTGCTCCACAAATGACTGCAAAACCAGATCCAAGCATAAGAGACACTCGTTCGTTGCGGTTAAAGCGGGCTAGAAGTTTTATCATGCCCCAGGTGTTGAGAGGACGTGCTTTTTGCATGGAAAATCGACTTCCCACGTCGAAATCTGACCCAGAACCACTTTCCCAATAGTATCCCTTTTCTTCAGAGGAAGCCTCTTCAGGCTCACCTTCTTCAATTCTCTGAGCTCCAACAAGTCCATAGTAAGTTCCCCTGGCTGCAATCAACTCGTCGTGCGATCCCTGCTCCAGAATCTCGCCCTTGGACATGACCACAATCTTGTCTGCGTTTTTGATGGTGCTCAGACGATGGGCAATGACAATAGTGGTTCTGTTTTTGGACGCTTTATCGAGAGCCTGTTGCACCAGCTTTTCACTGCGAGTATCTAGAGCAGAAGTTGCTTCATCAAGCAGCAAAATAGGAGGATTGGAAATAATAGCTCGAGCAATAGCTACTCGTTGTTTCTGTCCACCTGAAAGAAGATATCCCTTTTCTCCCACCTGAGTATCAAGACCGTCAGTCAGAGTACCAATGAACTCGGAACAATTGGCCTGTTCACACGCATCTTCAACCAGTCGCAATTTGACGCTTCGCTCTGCATTCTCGTACTCTGTTCCAATAAGTCCATGGGCAATGTTGTCAAAAATGGTACAGTTGAAAAGAGTAGGTTCCTGAGAAACTAGACTCATCTGTTGACGAAGCCACTTGACATCGAGCTCATGAATGCTCACTTCGTCAACAGTGATTGAACCGCCTAAGGGTTGATAAAATCGTTCCAAAAGAGCAATAATGGTCGATTTACCCGATCCAGAAGCTCCAACCAATGCAACTGTGGCTCCAGAAGGAATCTCAAGATTGTACTCTCGTAGAATAGGAACCGTGGGGCGAGACGGGTATCTGAAATGGACATTTTTGAACGAAATCGAGCCTCTCAAATTGGGAATTGTCTTTCCTCCACTATGAGAATCAATGTCGGGAACTCGATCAATGGTCTCAAAGATTTTCTTTCCTGCTCCAACAGCAGATCCCAGAGACTCCATGTTAGGAGCCACTCCTCCCAGTTGAAAAGCACCAATCATAAGAGCCATCAAAACAGTAATGACATGACCGATACTAGTTTCGCCCTTGTTGATAAGTCGAGAACCCTCCCATAACGCCAGAGCGTACATGCAATAAGTGATACACCAGAGAATACCCACCATGGCTCCCAGAACTCGAGCTTTCAGCAGGTAGTTTTTCAGACTCGAGTTCAGCGGCTTCTCGTACCGCTTGTCCATCTTTTTCTGCATTCCAAAAGCCACAATGTTGGTGATTGATGCAAAACACTCCTCCGCAATCGACGAACATTCACTGTCGTCTTCAATGGCCCATCTCACGTATCGAACCAGAAAGATGGAACAGATACCCATGGCCAGAACGAGGGCAACCACTGTGGAAATCATGATTCCCGTGAGTCGAGCTGATTTGATGAATCCAATCACCAGAGAAGTGATAAAGGACGAAACAGCAGATACAATGAGTCCCAGTTTCTCGGAAATACCCTCCTGAATGAGATTGGTATCTGTCGTGATTCTGTTGGTCACCTCTCCCGCTCCTAGTTTGTCGAAATAACCAATATTCTGTCGCAAAATGGCTTTGAGGTAGTTTTGTCGAATACGAGCACTCAGCCGTTCTCCTCTTTCCACCGTGATATACGTCTTGATGGAGGTCAAACAAAAGGTGGCCACAGCAATGTACACGAAGTACAGAGCATAATGGTTGATCTGGTGCTGGAACCGTTCTGGAGACGAGCCAAAAACAATAAAGGCCATGAACTCGTTGGTCATATTGCCGAAAATGACGGTGAAAAGAGGCATGCAAACACCTGCTGCCGCTGCTGTAACCATACCAATGAAGAGAATGAAGATATCAAACCTGGTAGCGTATCTGAACAACGACTGAAAGTTGACCTTGACGCTTTGTTGAGATAATTGACGTTGCAGAATGTCAATTTCAGACTGAGTCAAGTCTCCAAAGTCTTCATCACTGTCTGAAGGAGAAGAGGAACAGTCTTGGTCATGAGAACGGTAGTGTTCAAAGGGATGCTGAATGATTGTAGTGATGGGAATTTCACTTCTGCGGTGGAGACTGTGAGTACTCTGTCTACGACTATCTCCTCGATAGTCATCTCTAGCCGGTCCATAGGTTGGTGTATATCTGCGCGAAAGAGTAGGCTGGGGTATCTTGAGTGGCTGCTCTTCTTCTCGTTGCCATGTCATTGGAGGTACTAACATGTCTGAGACGGAGGCTCGAGCTGAAGAGTGAACAGCTGGTATAGGAGCTGCAGGTTGAGATCCAGTTTGGTGATGGGTCTGAACAGCTTGGGAAGAATAATACTGGGTCATCTGCAATTGACGAAGCTGCTCCTGTCTCTCCATCTCAAGTTGTAGCTGTCGAAGGTACTGTTGCTGTTCCCGTTGCTGTTGTTGTTGCTGCAGCTGAAGTTGGTAGTACTGGTACATTTGCTGCTGTTGCTGTTGCTGTTGTCTCGCCAGCTCTTGTTGTTGTTGTCTCGCCAGATGTTCCTGTTGAGCAAGCTGATGCTGCTGATACTGCAACTGTTCCTGTTTCTGCTGTTCAATCACCAGCATCTGATGCTGCACCAGAGCCTCCTGTTGTCTCAGCTCGAGTTGTTTCTGTTGCGACAATTCCTTCTGACGCTTCTCCTGCTGTTTCAGCTCCTTCTTCATCTCCTCAGACATGCCTCTATGCTCATGTCGGACTCCTCGGTTGTCGTAAAAGGCCGTGGGTTCTGGATGGCTTATCTCCGCGGACTGGCCAAACGGATTGGCTTCCTGGTACTCGGAGATCTCTTCATCCAGAGCGTTCAGAGCTGTATTTCGTGGAGTCGTGGGACCTTGAGAAAACGACCCAAACGACCCCGGAATTCGTTCTCCAGGCGAGTTTGGCGTTGGATCCGACATCTGGGTTAGTACATTCACGGCCACGCTTCTGGTATCTCATACTCACCTTCTCACAGCTGATATCGATGCGAAAATGAAGGGTGGAAAACCAGACAAAATCGAGTGGCAAGAAGAACAGAAACCGGTGCGGCCGGTTAATTCTCTCATCGGGTCGAAACACCCCGCTTGACTAGTATCATCTTTGTATAACAAGGTTCGGCTTGATCATCCGGGGGGTCTGGTCCTAAGTAGTGGCTTTTTCAGAGTCCCAAACGGCGCTACTGTGACGTGACGTTTCTGGGCAAACACGCAGGCAACAATACGGGGGATTGCGGAAGCGGGAGGGTATATCTCCGGGAGCAAATGAAGTCATTACCAGCTCAGCATCCTGACAAAATTTCACTCCCGTCAAATACAGTTATAGTCATGCGAGAAGTGCTGCACAGTCTTGCCTGAGCGATGCAGATCTGAGACAATCAATCAGCGTCCTGTAAGCATGTGTCTGGATTAAGCGATAATAAGAGACATCCAAGCACAAACCAACGAGCACATTTAACCAGCTTAGTCAGAGAAGTCAGAGCCAGATATTCAAACACATACCACCTCATTCCAGACTGCCCTCACACGACCAAAAATAGGACTGGCTTTGCGCCTCCTGAGCTATACAAGTTTGCTGCTAGTGGCTATAGTTTCGGGCTGTTTTGATTATCAACCTTTATCCACCCCAGTGATAGGAACAGAAAAACAAAATATATTTACCGAAAATGAACCTTGTAGCTTTTACGAGAGAGCCAATGATAGCCGTGCAACGCAGCCACGGGTTTGATGTGTCAAATCCAAGACAGAAAAACGAACCGTGATGCGATGACGTTTCCAGGGTATCCAAGGTAACAACAGAGCAATAGCCCACTCTGATTGACCAGGAACTAAACTAAAAAAAGACGAAGGGTTGGGGGAGGTGCTGGAGTCCAAAAGCTTCAACACGAAGACATCAAAGAAACTGAGGTTTGAATTTATAAGTTATAAAGGACCCACTCTGGGCACGTGGGTTTAGAGGGTGTTTAGAATGTTTCTTTTTTATATCTTTTTTATGGTGTTTGTGATGTTTGTTCCTGGACATACCTGAATATGTTGGCTTGGAATGGATCAATCAGCATTTCAAATACTGCTAAAATACTGTGGTATTTGCATCTTAGACTAGCACAAGCGCTTCTTCCGACACGTGAAATCCACATAGACTTCTGCTAGTTGGCAATGAGTGAAGACGTCTTTGAGAACAAGACAAACACAGGTTATGTCCGACCTTTAATACAGTCAGCTTGTCTACAATGACCCCCACAGTGGCTTCCATAGTGGCTCCCACAGTGGCTCAAAGTGTATCTCCCCAGAGTCAAACTCCAGCTAAGATACGAGTTTTTTACAGGGATACTTATTGCCACTTGCAAGTCAGGTCACTTGATGTCCAGCTCAATTGCCAAGATTTTTTCCCTCAATTCCTTTTTCTATAATTCGTCTCAGTCCTCTCTCCTCCCCCACCAACCCCACCACTCTTTGGAACATTGTTACGCTTCTAATTCCCCACCTGAATAAAAGGAGACTAAAAGGAACCCGTCCGGGGATGTCTGGGCCCCGAAACATGAGACAATGGTTGCTCGCAGGACAACAAGACATGATTGACAGTATGCAGCGAAGCTGAAGTGCATCGGGTAGATCAAAGAGATACCGTTCGGTCTAAAGAACAAGCACCCGCGGTACTTTGGATCCCCAACATTGTTCCCTCGTGGACTAAGCGACCCAGAAGGGCCAAGAGGTGCCCCAAGAGGCGTAGTCGTAAACTTACCCCTTTTGATGGTTATATATCGGAACGGAGAGTGAAACAAAGTGCGATGTAGCGTACACACTATATCAGTTGACCAGAGACATTTGACGGTCTCAGAGGAAATTGTCTGGAGACGGAGTTAAGCAAATGTCGGAGTTTCAAACTCCCCGCATCCGTCCCTGGAACCCTGAACTCCTGCTGCCCACAATCTCGTAAAATGGACTAAAAGGATTGCAGAAAATACAGGCGTGGTATTAGACTATAGATTCGAGCTATTCAGTGCCGTCTTGGGAAGTAGAAGTTGGACTAGAAAAGTAGACTGACTCTGATACTGGCTAACAAAAATACAGTACAAGTAGATCAACTACAAAACTGCACAAGTAGTTCAAGTATGATACTGTAGTCTCACTGTGATACTGTAGCTTCATTATGATACAAATGGATACTTACGAAGGAGACTAGAAGAGCTACGACAAGACAGTATTCTGGTCAAGGGTATAGGAATGAGCACATAAAAAATCAAAATAAAATATTCTCTTATTTCATTTACTCTGATGTTACTGTATTCTAAGCTGACTGTCTCATTGGTAACTCATATACAGTATACACAACTATAGACAGATCAATACTGGTACTATTCCTGATACCCGCTATAAAATCACCTGCTACAATCTCAATTCCCTTAATATTGAGGTTTTTACGTCCCGATTATCAGGTGAAACTAGTTTTAATCATTAGCGAGCTCATCGTGACAACTTGGACATACTAATAAGTCTCTCAAGGCCTAACTCCTACGCCTGACACATCTACTTCTACTCATGCTCTACTATAATGGAAACTGTATTGAAAACCACTACTACTCGTCAAGTGACTCTGTCATGAAACAAAGACTAGACTCGCTTACTGTCGGTCAATCTGGATGACAATGGCCTGGGCGTTGGTACAAGAAGCAGCAGCACCCTCGGCTCCAGCAGGTCGGACCTCGTAGAGACCGTTGTTGCCGGCATCACAGGCAAGGAACTGGTTGCCGTTGTACTGCAGGTTGCCGTTGACGTCAACAGTGAAGAGCAGACCCTGGTTCTGGTTGTTGGCCATGGTCAGCTGCTGGTTCTGGCCCAGCTGGGCGTACTGCTGAGATCGAGTATCGATGATCTGGCCGTCCTGGGACATTCGGAACATGTCGTTTCCGTACCGGTTGGCAAACTGGTGGTCGTCTCGCTGCATCTGAGTGTACATTCGGCCGTCCTGGTTGAACACGGGCGAGTACATGGCGTTCTGTCGGGTCATGCCGTTGACTCGGAGCACGATAGTGGCATCAGCAGACTCGGCAGAGGACTCGTCTCGGGCGTAGTTTCGGCCGTTTCGGTCGTACCGATCGTTTCGGTAGTTTTGGTTGTTTCGTCGACCCTGCTTCTGGCCGTTCAGGAACAGCTCAACGGGGTTGTCACAAGGAGCGTTGTTGACGTAGACCTGGAAGACGCCGTTGTTCTGCTGCTGGTTCCAGTTGTTGTTGTTGCTGTTCCAGTAGTTGTTGTTGTTGTTCCAGTCGTTTCGAGCAGCGGCAGTCTCGGACTTGTCCTCCTCTCGCTTGTTTCGAGATCGGCTGTTGGATCGAGATCGGCCGTTGTAGTTTCGGTTGTTGCCGTAGTTCTGAACGGGGCAGGCCAGGAACTTCTGCTCGTTGTTGAACCGCAGAGAAACGTCGTCGTTGCTCTGTCGGTTCATGTTCCATCGACCTCGCTGGTTTCGGTCAGACATCTGCATTCGACCGTTATCGCCGACAGACAGGTACTGGTTCTGGTTGTCCGAAGACTTCAGGTTTCCGTTGCTGTCCATGAAGACGTTGATGGCAACCAGAGGCTGGCCCTGAGCAGCAACATTCTGGGTGTTGGGACCGTAGTAAATGTTGGTACCATCAGTGAAGAGCTGCTGGTTGAAGTTGTTGTTCTGGGCAGCGGCCTGGAGCTGGTAGATGAAGTCGCTGTTGGAGGCGTCCTGCTGGGGAGCGGGAGCAGCCAGACCAAGGGTGGCAGCGGCAAGAAGAGTGGCAGCAGAGAATTTCATGGTAGAAGCTGAAAAGAAAAGAAGAAGTTGAAAGAGGCGGTTGAGAAGCTGATAGAATTCAAGCGTAGGGAATAGGAGAGTCTCTCGGTCGGTTTATATACCGAGAGAGGTCTTCTAGGACTGCCTATTCGGTCTGGCACATTTGGTGGCGATCAGGTGTCAAATGGCAATCAGGGTGTCTAAAGGGGGATCACAGGGTGTCAAATTGGTGGGTATCACGCGTGTATATCTTTGTATGGTATCTTTTCAAAGGGGATGACCTTTTGTGGAATGATAGAGGTAGTATGAACGGGTCTGTAGTTGTAAGATCAAACAGACATCTAATCTCATCAATCTAGCTCAATCATTCTAGTTTCATCATTCTGTTCCAAAATCACTGAGGAGGAGTATCTGTCGACAGCAGATTCAATCTGGCAAGTCCTGTACTGTCATCCATAATGTCTTGGACAGGATTGAGTGTTGGTGTAGATGACAAGTTGAGATGTAGAGGTTGGGACAAGATGGTAAAATAAGATAGAGCTATGATAAAAGTTGAGGAGAGTAAGAATTTGTAAGTCTTCTTCACTTTAGAAAGATTCAATCCAAGCGTCCTATTTCTACTGCAAAACCAAATATCCTCTTTTTCTGATGTCACTACAATGTTGTGCTCAACATGGTAAAGGTAGGCACTGCGATTGGAATAGAGAATGACAGAAGGGGAAGTTACAGGGAGCAGAAGACGTATACCTGTAAGGAAGTCTGTAATGTAGAAGTCAGTATTTGTATAAGCTGATTAGTGATTACTAGAGACATGTCGATAGTTGTACTACAGTTTTGATACACTATTTGATTGGTGAATTACAATAGACAAGGTAAGCAAACCAACAATGTAACAGCACCATAACAGTTATAAAGAGAATTTATATAAATGAATAAATAAAACATTATAAACAAGAGATATAACCTACCCACCCTACTACTGTAGCTACTCACCCCACAACCTTCTAGGCACATGAATGGAAGAAGCATGTCGAGTCAACTGCTGTCTTTTCAGGAACCACTTTCGACACTTGAGCTCGAATAGCCTGTTGTGGCTTCGATGGCGCAGTTTGACGTGTTGAACGCGTTCCAACTCAGTAGGAAAACCAACCACAGACCGCACACAGGTTTTGGAGGGACACAAGTGTTCGTTATTGACCAGTTGAGAGTGGTGGTTCTTGTCCAGGTGTTTCACGTACTGTGCCAGGCTCTTGAAACTAGTTCTAGGACAGTAGACACAGGTGAGAAACTGCTTCTTTTTCGCCTCCTTCCAGAATCGTGAACTTCTGAGCTTCTGGATTCGGGTCTGACTTTCTAAGGGTGAGGTATCATCGAGGTTGTTAGAGTCCTCGAGCTCCGCAGTTGCTTCAGGAGTGTAAAAAACTTCCATATCAGAGCTCTGGTTGCTTAGATTTACAACTGAGCGCCTAGGAAGCCAGGGGGATTGAGTAGAATAGGCTGCTCCATCAACCAACTCAGGCATATCGCTCCACAAGTCTTCCATTCTTCGTTCGAAAATGGAAATTTGCTGCTGTCGTGCTCGAACTTCGTCTAACAAATCTTCAGACTCACCATCTCCAAGAGTAGCATCACGACCATCTCGAATGAGAGCAGCCAGAGTGACTCTCTGGACGTCTTCGGGAGTCATATCGGGATCAAACTGGAGGTTGGAAGTCATGCAAATAGCCGTTGACATTCCTGGTAGGAAGTTGGTCTGCAAGTTCCCTTCGTGGGTGAGAATCTCACTGTCGGGACCCTGGACCACCAATTTGTAGGCCAAAAAGGCGTTTTTCCAGTTACCACAGGAAGGCTGGTTTTCCACCAATAATTGTAGGTCCCCATACGGAATAACTTCAACCTCGGCATTGACCATAGGAATCTCGGCGGGCATCTTGGGGCCGTCAGAGAACAGAGGTAGATATCGTTCTTGCATTTTGGTGATTTGAGGTGAGAGAAATGGTTGTGAAAATCATGACGAGGCTGGGTATCATTTATATTTCCTGTCTACAGCATGCCTCATGCTTGTTTACGTCTGTTCTGCCCCGTGACCAGTTTCAGCTGTAGATGTTCATTCTGGGAAGTGCCCTCCTTGTCTGGGAGGTTTTCTGCCTCACGCCAGCCCTACGTTTGCCTCATCATGCATCTCATGTGGAATAATAATAGGTGTTTGTGAATGAACAAAGACAATAGAGAAAGAGACACTGCTTTGAGTGCAAGTGATGAACTGTGGAAGTATTCTGAGGGGTTGTTTCATGCAATATTTTTCTTTTTTAATTCATTTTCACCATTTTTTTCGTTTTTTCAATTTTTTATTTTTCTACAAAATTCCACCAAAATCACCTATCCATCTCCCAGAGCTGTCAAGTGTACCCTAAGCGAAAGCCCTGCAGTCTATTTGGGTGTGTAATTATTAGATTACTGGTGCTAGAATATTAAGAACCTCTTCTTGTACAGTAGATGCTGACAGAAAAATACTGCCTAAAAATACTGACTGAAAAAAACCTACCCAACTCATCTCAAGTCAACTCAACAAGTTCCAATATTGGACTACCAGTTGTGTAGTTAGTCAGCAACTAACTATAGTAACAGTATCCGAAGACACTTTTTTTTTTTTCACGTCTTCCTTTTTTTGTTCCCCTCTGACAGCCTCATTCGGCTTCGTAATCACATTTCCTCTTTGCTGTTTCGTCATCAAGTGAAGCGCATTAGTGAGACAGGGGTGGAGAGATACTTGGACGGATTCGTTCAGACTGCTCAACAGTTTTCAATCTATTTTTGAACACAATCACATACTCAATTTCACGCCAGCTCCTCGTGTCACGACCGCCTCGAAGTAACACCCCAACTCATCTATATATACCCGTCCCCCCACTCCCAATATTTGAGCCCTCGCTCTAAAAAGTGTTCTCGTGCAGCCTCACTAAGCTCGGTCTGTGACACCTTGGTTGGGACTCCCATAAACCTTTTGGGTGTAGATTTCTGATCAACCTTGTTTGAACACATACACCTCCACCACACACAGCGAGTGTCACGACTCGTCTACATAACACAGCCGCCATGTTCACCCGTCTCAACCAGATGCTGTACCCCTCGTCGGCCAACCCCAAGTTCATGCCGAGCGATCCGTGGTCCTTCATCTGCTTCCACGTGCTCCACACGGTGCTGCTGGTGTTCCATCTCGCCTACTCGCTGGTCCACTTTGTGCAGTATGTGGCCCATAGAATCAAGATCCGGGGGCTCGCCATCTCCTACCACCACAACCGAACGCCGCAGCTGATTGCCCACGACGTGGCCGACCTCTCCAAGCTGCCCAACCACCTGGCCGTCATCGTGGACCTGCAGGACGGATCCGAGGAGGGAGGAGGAGTCGAGGGTCTCGTGGCCCAGATTTCGGAAATTGCAGCCTGGTGCTGCGGCACCGGCGAGATCAAACAGCTGTCTGTCTACGAACGATCCGGATGCCTCAAGTCCTACAACATCAAGGACGTGTACAAGCTGGTGGAGGAGGGAATGAGATCATACTACGGCTCCGAGATGCCCTCCATCAAAATCGACGTGCCCCACTCGGGAGCAGCCCACCCCTCCGGAGAGACCAACGGCAATGCCGTCAACCGAAAAGCCAACAACAAGCATGATCTGACCATCCACCTGCTGTCCGAGGAGGACGGCCGAGAGTGTCTGGTGGAGCTCACCAAGACGCTGTCGGAGCTGGCCATCGCTAAGAAGCTCAAGCCACGAGATATCACCGTCGACGTCATTGATGAGCAGATGAACATGCTTGTCATCACCGAACCAGAGCTGCTCATTGTCTTTGGTCCCCAGCTCGATCTGCAGGGCTTCCCCCCGTGGCAGATTCGTCTCACGGAAATCTACCACCAGCCTGACAACGACGCCGTCACCTACGGAGTCTTCCTCAAGGCTCTCCAGAGTTTTGCATCCTGCAAGCAGAATGTCGGTAAATAACCGCCACGCATATATTTATTTGCATTGCTTTTATAGCTCAGTAATACATTAATCTAGAGTATCAACAGGTGTATCAGAGAAGAGATGATGACGTAGAGAGGTTATCGTAGCTTCAGACAAAGAGGGAATACCTTTAGCTTATATATTTCCCATTTTTTAAGTGAATCAAGTTTTTTTTATTATTCTGTTAAGAAAGTCTACGCCAGATCATGTCTACAACAAAACGGCACGATAGAAACATATTGGAGCTGCCTCCAAGTCTGTAAGATAGCTCAATCTGAAGTCCCGGATCAGCTGAATCTATTAATACCAATTACAACCCCCCAAGTGGTCTAGATCGCTGAAAAATTCGCGCGAAAATTTTGGCGGATTTTACATGCGCGATGCCGTGACCCACCTTTTTCAACAATCTTGGGCGTCTGGTGTAGTTGGTTATCACATGCGCTTAGCATGCGCGAGGTCCCCGGTTCGATTCCGGTGTCGTCCATTCTTTTTGCTCTTGAGCGAAAATACAGTCAGAGATGTGTTACTTTTATGAGGACTTTGTTTCTACTCCTGTCTCACTTTTTTTCGCGTTGAGTTTTGCTCCCGAAACTTTTGATGCAGGGCAAAGTATATTTGTCTCGGCTAGTTGAAATTAATAAGTGATAACTGATGGAGCGTTTTTCATACAGAGATTTTTTATTTACTGAGAACTGATAGTTTTACCAATTTCAATATGGGAAAAATTATAGAATTCTTTTAATTTTTTTTTATAATATATTTAAATCTTGGGAAGTTCTGATATCTACCGGTACGATACATGATATGCTGTATAGTAAATAATCGTAGTTGTAATAAAAATGCATTGTTACTTGGGTGTTGAGATCACTTTTTGGCCTTCTTGGCAGGCTTCTTTCCCTTGGTCTTCTTATCGTCAGCCTTTCGCTTCTCAGCTCCATCCTTGGGCATGACCTTGAAGAAACCGTCCAGACGAGCCTGGGGCTTCACCTTGACCTGTTTGATGAGTCTGGCAGCTCCAGCTCGTACTCGGTCCTCGGAAAAGCCCTTATCCTTGACCAAAAATTCCACCAGTCCGTCGACATCGGGGTTGTTCCACTTGATGTCACATTTGCTAGAGTCCAGGACATCAGGAGCCTGCAACAAAGCCCGGACCTCCTGGTACGGCCAGTTTTCGGGCACCTTGAGCTTTCCGCCGGGGTTCTTCTCAATGTGTTCCACAATCTTCTCCAGACTTCCGTGTTCCTTCATGAGCTTGAGAGCAGTCTGAGGTCCCACTCCCTTGATGGTGTCTGCGTAATCGCATCCCAGAAGAATACAAAGATCAATGAACTGGGCGTGGGTCATTTCCAGACCCTCGAGAATCTTGGCAAAGCTGATTTCCGAAATGGGCATCTTTTTGGCCTCGGAAAAGGTCAAATGTCGCAGCAACACAGGAGAGCCGAAACACAGAGTATCCATATCTTCAGAAGCAGCAGCGTACACCTTTCCGGCCTCGGCAAGCTTGGCACATTGAGCCTCAGCTTCACAGGGAGCCTCGACAATGGGAATACCCATGAGAGTAAGCAACTTTTTGGCCTCGTCATTCTGCTGGGGAGTGACTCGAACAGTTCGTTTTTCGAACCGAGTGACATCCTCCTGAGCCTCTCGGGTCTCCTCGCCCTCCTCGCCCTCTTCCACCTGCTTTTTCAGCTCCTCGATCTTCTTGAGAGCTTCATCTCGTCTCTCTTTTCGCTTGGCCAACTCTCCACTCTTGAGAACAGGAGGCTTGCCGTCAAAGACATAAACGGGCTTGATTCCATTGTCAACCATTCGCAGCGTTCGATAGAACATGCCCATGAGATGCGACGTGGTTTCTCCATTCTCGTTGGTCAGTTGTTGACCGTCAGCTTGTCGTACTGCAATGACAAACTGATAGAGAGACATGGAGGCGTCAATGGCGACTTTTCGGCCTCCAAAGTTTTTGATTTCCGACGACCGCAGAGCCGCGGGACAGTGCTCCATCAGCAGCTTATTCAATCCTTTGATACCCATGTTTTTTGTGTGTGAGTGTGTGTAAAAGTAGTGTGTAGAGATGCAAGTCCATTATTTTTTCAGAACGTGTTTTCCGACGCGTAAATGAGTTTCGTGTATTAGAGTTGGGGTTAGGGGAGGAGGAGAAAGAGATAGATGTGATGTAGAAGACTGAGGAGGGATCTGAGAGTTAAGCAAAGTAGATATATTCGTATAAAATGGTCCAAAAATACGATTGCAACACTCCCCGTCTCCATATCTCTTCTTTTCGCCAAGTTATACCGTTCTGTTTTCACTCTACAAGTATAACTTCTACTGTATGCACTCAAACATAAGGTGGGAGCCATACTCCATTCACCATCTACAATCTCACTCTATTCTAAATAATGTAATGCTAATATATATAAGCTAGCTGGGGAACAACTGGACACCCCAAACTAGATGAATGATGATGCTAGATCAAACTAGCTAGTTTTTGAATCTGTTGTGAGCCTCGGTCTGAGCAACATTTCCACCAGAGGCATTGGTGTGGTTCTTATCCTCAAGAGTATGCTCCCGATCGTCCTCAGACTCAGACTCCACAGCGTAGTCGTTGTCGTCCTCAGACTCGCTCTCAATGACCCGCAGACCAGGTCGGATTCGGTTTCTCCAGGTAGGAGGCATACCGTGGCTCTTGAAGTCTCGAGAGAACTGGGTAGAATGAGTAGACCGAGAAGAACGAGAAGACCGAGTGGAGTTCTTGGACATGGCTCGATCCTGTCGCTGGTCGGAAACCTCGGTAAAAGTTTCGCCACCAGGAGACTGACTCTGGTTGTTTCGGCTCTGCAGAAGACCAGGAATTCCAGCAGGCAGACCGTTGATGTACATGGAGTTGGCGGGGTCCGAGTAGTTGTCCTCTCGTCGGGGAACGTAGAGAGGAATCTCCTGGACACACTGGGCAATGAACTTGAGGAACTTGGTTCGTCGGTATCCCCACAGAGGAATGTCGGCAAAGTTGGACCGGTGGGTGATGTTGACGGTGATGGAGATTCGGTCGAGATCGGTGAAACCAGACACCTGGAACCAGGGCTTGGGCTTGTAGTCCTTGGGGTTGTCGAGGGCAAACTGGTCGACTCGTCGGTGCAGCTCGTCAATGTCTTCGGTGGAGGTTTCAGGAAGACCCAGAATGAGGGTCTGGGGATCAGACTGAAGACCAGATCGAGACACGTTGCCAATCCAGAGAGTGTTGAGCAGCGAGTTGGGAGCCTGGACAAGCTTACCGTTGTCGGTTCGGGTGAAGGTGGAGTACAAAAGAGACAGAGAAGTCACGTTGTAGGCCACATCGGCAATATCGACTCGGTCGCCAACATCAATGGGATGCTTGACAAACAGAAAGACACAAGAAGACAGAATCTCCTGACAGGTGGTGGAGAAGACGAAAGAAAAGGCCAGCAGAGTGGTACCAAGAGTGGCCAGAACGGCTCCCACGGAAGGAGACAGCATTCCGACGAAAATGATGATACAGATGAGAAGAACAACAAACACCAGAATGTGGTGCAGCTTCTTGACGGCACAGTCGACATCCTTGAGAGACTTGTAGATGGACTTTCGCTCGTGACAGATCTGGGTCACAGCAGCAGACATTTCGTCGAGAGTCAGGTCACCGTTTCCGTCCTGGTCCAGCACGGCAAACACAGCCTCACACTCGTCTCGAGAATGCTCTCCAACCACGTCAATGATATCCTGAACAGTGAGAGAGTCGTGGCCCTCAAGCACAAGAGACATCCAGATTCGCTTGCCGAGAATTCGAGCAGTGGATCGCGACTTCATGGCCTCCATGACAATGGACTCAGTGGAGGCAGCGGTACCAGCAGTTCGACCAATGACGTCTCGGGCAGCCTCTCCGATCGACTTGGAGGCCTTTTTGAGTCCACCAAAGAACCGTCGAGTGCCCTCGTTCTGCACAGCCTGCTGAATACGTCGGTTGAGTCGGTCGTCCATCTTTCGAGTGGTGGCAAACAAAAGTCCTCCAGCCAAAGTGACATCTTCCTCCTCAAACTCGGGACAAAACTGCGGGAAAACCATGTAAGCGGCATCCAGCATCTTGACGAGCACAGAAATGGCCAGACGGTTGTCTCTGATTCGGTTGGCAAACTGGGTCTTGTGGAAAGACACGGAAATGAAGTGGATGAAGATTCGCTCACAGAGATAGACAATGGCGGTGATGAGACACGAGACCAGCACCTTGGAGAAGTTCTTCTGCCACTTCTCGTTGGCGTCCTCGGGCTTGGCCAGTCTGTTCATGCTGGTAACAGGCATGAAGGTGATCCAAGAACAGAAGGCCCACAGAACAAGAGTAATGGCATGCTCCACGGCACAAACAATGGTGGTGAATCGCTTGAGAGTGGGCGAAATGATACCGGCAATGATTCGGAACAGATTGGGAACAATGTGGGCCACCAGACGAGACACCCAGAGGGAGCCCCACATGATTTCGACCCAGATGAAGATCCACGAAAGATGCACATTGCCGAGCATGGCGTCAGGCTGGCCCCAGGCTCCAATGGCCAGGGGGATGAAAAAGACAATGGCCAGAGGCAGCCAGAAAACAAAACATCTCGTGAGAATCGACAGCTGCATGAGGTACCGGATGTACGATCGAGCCTTGACGATAATCTTGAACTCGGTGGGTCGCTGGGCAGCGGCAGAACGTTGGAGAGCGTGGTATCCTCGTCGCACGCCGGTGGCAATCTTGTCCTCCTTCTCCGGAGGTCGGAGAGACGTGTCGTTGGACTCGACTCCGTGTTCGTCTCGAATGTCGCCCATGACGTCCTTGATTTCAGGCAGGTCTGTGGAGTCCGCGTCCGAGTCCTCAAACACGGTTTCCAGCACGTGCGACACCTTGGGGTGTTTTTCGTCCTCCTCGTCCTTCTCGCTATTCGTTCGATCGCCGGTGGTATGGGTAGTGGCGTTGGTTTGGTGCCGGGTGATTCCGAGTCCGAGAGGAAACTCGTCCATCGAGTTTTGCGTGTTGGGAACAGCACTCTGAGGAGGCACAGCGCTCATGGGCTGCGACGTGGAGTTTGACCGTCGTCTTCCTGTGGGTCTAGCCTCCTGTTCATGGCTCTTGTAGCTCTTTCCAGAAGCGTTAGTTTTGGACCGGTAGAGTCCTGTGGCGTTGCTGGAGTTACTGCCTCGTCGTTTGGAGCCCTTGGACGCCGAACGACGCACCTTGGTGCCTCCGGGGGCAGTTCCGTTGGCCATACGTTCGATTCGCTGCTGCAGATTCTCTTCCGGCTCGTCGTCGGATGACGTGGAATGCTGACTTGAAGGCTGCAGCAAGCCCATTTTCTCGTTGGCCACAGACGTGTCGATGGGCGGCGGACGGGGCACCTGAGCAGCCGTGGCGTATGTGTTTGTGCTCTCCACGTTGTCTAGAGGATGGGTATGGGCCAGAGGATGGACATGGAAGGCCTCTTCGGGCTGGATGGATGCGGGAGAAGCGGGTTGCTGGTGCGCAAACGGGTATCCGGGAGGGGAAGGGTGGCTGGGATGAGACACAGACTCGTGCAAATTGTCGGAAGCCACATGTTGGTACGGGTTCTGGGTCTGTCTAGAGACGCTCTGGGGCATAGCAACCGCGGGTGGTGGCTGGGGCGGAGCTGTGTGTGTGGACGAAGAGTCGTCGTTATCTGGGACGGGCGGGTTTCCGTCGACTTGGCCCTTTTCCAAATCGTCCATGGTGTGTGTTGTGTGACGTGTGGATGTTTGGGAAGGAAAGGAAATATATTTATGTCTTTGACGTTGAGCAGCTCCCTGGAAAATCAGACTCCACTGTGCTTGTTCTCTTCGGCTTCTTCATTTTTAGTCTTTTACATTTAGAGTAGCGAACAAGCGTGGGTATCTAGGTGTCCGACAGTGTATAAAAGACGACATATTAATACTACGCTAACGGTAGTGGGGGTGAGGGGAACGGCTCTGGGGTGGATTGGGGCGATTCTGGCTTGTCTGAGGGTATACAACTACCCTGGAATACTCGAAAACCCCTGCTCGCCTCCCCACCTCCCTTTACAGGCTTCTTTATCCCTCTCTACAACTGCACCTCAGACCCGCATCTCTCACGCGTTAGCTCCGATCAGATCGTCGTCTAAATTTAGTGACAAGCTTAGCCCTAAAAACCAGAAACCTTGGCCTGACAGAAGCCATACTAGGGGCGGTTCTGAGCACGGGAAAACGGCCAAAGTGGCTCAAAATGTAGCCACACCGTATACCATTCTACAGCTCGGTTTTTGTCCGTTTCCCCAGAGTCCCCATCCGTACATTGTCACACGTAGTGCAACCACAAACTCTGTCCAGCAGCACATTTACTTTTCACTTTTGCAACCCAAAATTTGCACTTGGGAGAGAGAGAGAGAGAGAGAAGATGAACCAAAAGTACCAGCAAGTGCGGCTGTACCAACAGTAGCAAGCGATCGTTGAGCGACCAATATCTGCTCATTTGGCTTTCTCACACACTGCTCACCACATACCTTATGTTTCATCCTCGGTCTAGTTGACGCACCAGGCCGTCTTTGCTTCACATCAGATCCATTGTTTCACCTCTTGTGCCAAGCCGTTGCTCATCTTCATTCTGGTCTTTGTCTACGTGTAGTGGGAATGGTAAGGAGTAGATGCAAGGGACTAAAAGTACAGCTGGCCAAGTATGAGCGTCTGGATAAGACGTCTATTGACACTAGTGTAACACAAATGCGGATATTGCGTCTAACCCACATAGCAGTGCTTACTCATGTCTGATAGTCGGTTGTATCATACTATAAGAACTGGAACAACTATAAAACACACCAAAACGGTTGGCACTATAAAACCCCAACAGTACCAGAACAAATGGGTAGATAAATTACTCAGCAATGACCCATTAATCTCCTTGTGCCACGGCATCTCTCACTCTCCCCGTATCCACCGTTACATTACCAACCCTATTAACATTATTAATTGGCTGGAGCCGTTTAAAAGCGGCCTGACGTCACCCCAACTGACGATTACTGGCAGCAACAGTATTTTATTCTGAAACCCAAACCTCTTAAACTAGTAACTAATGCCGACATGCTGACAAGATATGGGGCGGTCTTGAAGGCACCAATTGCCCTGGAAACTCGCGGTTTCGATTAAATGCCCTTTGTGTCACCTCACCGTCCCTCTCCTGACCCTCCTTTCCCTATCTCCGGCCCCCCGCCCTCTCTTTGCATACTTAGCGCCTCCTTGCTTTGAATTACGAATCCACATGTCCACTGCAGATGAAACAACGGAAGGCAGAGAGAGATCTACTGTCTGGTACGATATCTTGAGACAAGACCCACCACCTACAAAGAATGTACGACGGGACAATAGGAGTGGATCTGGTACGAGTAGTCGAGACATCAAAGGCCTTGGTACTGAGCCTTAGTACTGGCCTTAGTATTGGCCTTAGTATTCTTTACTTGTACATCATAGTCAATGATCTATGAAGAAGACCGTCTAGAACATCTAAATATAGAAGTGGTTGTACTTAGCTGCCCAACATCTTCACCTGGTGCTACTCAAGTTGCTCTCTGCCTTAAGACTATTAGACCTCTTGGTTTACGTTCAAAGCTGGGTCAGATGTGTCTGTAGTGAAGATGGAACCAGTACCCAGTATGGTAGCCTAGCAACGCCATACCCTGACTCGTACTCGCATCTGGGACATATTCGGGCAGTGCAATTAATACAGCTTTACACACACACCCCTGCTTTTCTGGTGTTATGTTTCACGTATTGCAAAAAATATCTTCGAGGTGAAAAAGGTGAAAATATACATCTGGTCAGATCCATAACCATGGTGAAAATGTCATGCCTATATATTAGATGAGGGGAGAGGGAAAAGGGTAGATGAGGCCGGAAGCAGCAAGTGATGGGAATAACTGCCAGGTTGTAGATACAGGACTGGTAATAGATTTATCCTATATTCTCGGCTCATCTGATCTATAAATACATACTATTAGCACTGGCTGTTTTTTTCTCTTTTTTTATGCTATTTTTTTGATTCTAAGAAATAGTTTTTTCTGGTGCCTTCCGCCCTTATTGTAAAGCAGTCCACTATATGACCCATCCACTGCATACCCTAAAGCTCTCCCAGCACATGCCTTCACTCTATACTCCGTTGCTGCTGAATGACAGTATCTTGATTCCAGGTACTCCGAGAAAGCCGATAACCGTCACAAACCCCAAATCCCTTCTCCATCTCTCCGACTCTTCCAAACTCTCGTTTAATTTAACTGTAAACGTTGGCTTTCCGCAACGATAGGGTTCCGACGGATGGCAACTGGCAAGACAAGCAACAAAGGTTTGGAGAGATGAAACTCACGACTTCTAGGTTTCGCGTGCTTTCGGCGGCGGGTTTCGACAGGTTTCCAACGTCTTCCGAGGTAGAGAGAAGGCCAGGCCGAATGGGCTGAATGGAGGGTTTAGGGGAGGAAATCACGTGGTTGTGAACAAAACTGGAGCCCTTTTTATATTAGGGAATTAGTTATAGTCTGTACTTTCATCCATCCAGGACTATTCATACTCTGAATAGCAAACAGTCCAATGTTTTGTAGACTTCAGGATTCGAACCAGAGGTTAACAGTTCCAGACCTAGAGTTACACGGAGGACTGTGAGAATCTGCCCAATTCTGGAATACTCACTGGAATGGCATTATTTCTGCTTACTAATGGATAATATGTATTCCAATCATTACTATCTACCCAATTGACCTCCTGCTGTCAATCAAGTCTTCTTTTTCCATCTTCTCAGCTACTCTTGGCATCATCCCAAGTATCTTACTTAGCCTTTACTCAACTCTATTTCTCACTAACTCTGCTCTGCATGAGATAACAGTCTCAACCTATAACCATCACACAACAACCATGAACCCGCTCAAACTAACAGCGTCACATCTCCCCACAAACCCGGTGGCTTTCATCACCCGCTCGGCTGCTCTCAAACTCGTCCAATTGCCCGATGACAAGGCGGAAATCTTCAAGCCATTGAGTGCCCAAGACCAGACGGCGTACCTGGCTTACTTGACCAGCTGGAACGCCACAAAGACCGACGGTTCCGTTTGTGAGCCCGAAAATGCGACAAAATTGAGCATGGACGTCAAGTTTAAAAACTACAAACAGACGACGCAATTCATCACCGATGTGATGGCCATTTCTCAGCCTCTCAGACACCATGTGTGGTTTGAGAACCATTACACAACCACCAAGGTGGTGCTTCAGACGGGCTATCTGGACAAGCTGACCGCCATTGATTTCCGCATGGCCGAGCTCATTCAGTTGTATAGACAGGCTGCTGAGCAGGTTTAGCAGTGCTGATCGTCATTTGGCTAAGTAAATAGTTGACATTTAGTTGGGACTTTTGGAGTACAGAAAGAGGCAGCTTCCCCATATATATAGCCACTTTTTTTACAATCACCACATTAACCAAGTCACGGCCCAAAAATATAAATACACCTTCATATCCCTCCCAGCTCTATCCTCTTCTTATTGATCCTCTTACATAAGCACTCCTGGATGCGCTAATCTAACTTCTCATGCATCACGCATCTCGCATAACGTGGCCTACATATACTAACCCCAACACACCACCACGATGATCTCGGCCTTGTTCATCTTGGATCCGTCGTTCAAGCCGCTGCTCAGCAGAAACTACCGTGGCGATGTGCCTCTCAGTTGCATTTCGGATCTTCCCGGACTCATCCAGACCGCCCAGCAGAATGGTAATGTAGCTCCTCCGGTTCTGGAGGACCGAGGGATCCATTACATGTGGATGGAAAGTGGCTCGGTCATCTTTGTGGCCGTGAGTCCCCAGGTTTCGTGCAACTCCATGGAAACTCTGGTTTTTCTGTCGCAATTGGCCACCGTACTGACCTCGTACTTTGAGCAATTGCACGCCGAATCGGTGCAAGACAATTTTGTGCTCATCTACGAGCTGCTCGACGAAATGATGGACTTTGGAGTGCCCCAAATCACAGACGCAGGCATTCTCAAGGAATACATCACCGTGGACGCCCATAAGAGTTTACTGGGGGCTGTGGGAGACCTGGTCAACGCTGCTGTGGGAGAAGAAGGTGCTGGCAACTCGGGAGATATTGACGTGGCCACACACACAACCAGCAAGATTTCTTGGCGACCAACCGGTCTGCAGTACAAGAAAAACGAGCTGTTTCTGGACGTGGTGGAGAGCGTCAACCTGCTCTATGCTAACGACAGTGTGGTTCGGCATGAGATTCAGGGTCGAATTAACGTCACCTCGTATTTATCCGGAATGCCCGAACTGCGTCTAGGACTCAATGAAAAGGCCATGCTGGAGCACAAGCTGGCAGCCAGCGGAGCCTCTACACATAAAAAACCGCGCTCGAAAACGGTGGAGATGGAAGACGTGCGGTTCCACCAGTGCGTTGAGCTGTCCAAATTCAACGTCGACCGTCAAATCTCCTTCATTCCCCCAGACGGGAAATTCGAACTCATGAGCTACCGACTCAACCTGGCCAACGCCGAAGAAGACCATGCCGAGGAAGAGGAGGGCCAAAAGGTGCGAAACTACGCTGCTCGAAACCGACCTCTGATTCTGGTTACCACAGACGTGGAAAAGAAGG
The DNA here is from genome assembly GCA_017639365.1 of Yarrowia sp. E02. NCBI lineage: Eukaryota > Fungi > Ascomycota > Dipodascomycetes > Dipodascales > Yarrowia > Yarrowia sp. E02. The sequence goes on along the minus strand of JAAQQX010000003.1, from coordinate 816,907 downwards.
GAAACACGCGTCTGCTCATCTCCGTCAAGCTCAAGTCGCAGTTCAGAAAACGATCTACAGCTAACGATGTCGAGGTGTTTGTTCCTGTGCCCCCAGATGCCACCTCTCCCCGGTTCAGAGCCACAGCAGGAACCGTGGTCTACATGCCCGAACGAAACGCCATCAGATGGAAGATCAAGCAGCTCCAGGGAGGAGGAAAGGAGTTTTCCATGAAGGCCGAAATCTCCGTGTCGCGGACGGAAGAAGAGGGAGAGTCGCTGTCGGAGTTGCTGCATCTTAATAACACTCCACAGAGCCAGATCCCCGTCCAGGTCACGTTTGAGATTCCCTACTACGCCATGTCCGGTCTGCAGGTACGATATCTCAAGGTCAACGAGCCCACTCTCAAGTACCGGTCGTTACCATGGGTGAGATACATCACCAAGAACGGAGACGACTACAGTTACCGACTGAAGAAACCTCGGGAGAAGGAGTCCAAGAAGAAGGACAAGACCAGGGACGAGCCGCCAGCTGAAACTGCCTGAGCGAGTACATATAGACCCAATGGCTAACCTTGGGAGGACGAATAATGAATTGATAGATAATGTATCTTATAATGAATTGAATTGTATGAGAAAAAGGAAGTCTTAGATGGTGGTAAACTGATTACATTGACTACCTTATGCAAAAAGAATACAACTGCTTAGCGATTGTAAAATAGATTACAGCACCCAGGATTCTCGTATGGTCTCCCACTACAATACTAACTAGGCTCTCTGGTGCTTGACTATGGCTGATCGGACGGGAAGCCGTATTTTCACCAGGATATGGCCGTAACCAAATCTCCGCAACGGAGAATTGAACTCCGGTCCCCCGCGTGCTGGTGTAAACCTGACAGGCGGAAATTCTAGCCACTAAACTATTGCGGATCTTGAAAAATTTGAAAAAATAGCCTATACTATCCGAATTTTGCTGAAAAAAAAATTGCGCGATTTTGACCTCTTTAACAAGTGGAACTGTTTTTTAAGACTCTTATTATTCCTATTCAGGTCTAAATTTGATAATATGTTGCTTTTAACCGTTTTTATTGAGATTTGAAAAACTCAGGTTTTTTGGCAAGTCCAAGGGGTCCCCTTTTTATCTTTAAAACTGTCAAAAACGGTGAGTAACTTGAAAAATCTTCTGATTTAGGACTGGATAAAACCGTCTGAGAAATCCCCTAGTTGATACTTATCTTTTTGGTGTCGATATACTTAGGATAGTTCTGTCTTGACCAGTATCAGAGATGAGAGGATAAGAGAACTAGAGATAGATTAGAATTATCAATCATGTTCGTTATACGTTCATTTGAGTCTATACCAACTCCTTACCTTTGATACCCTGTTAATATAGACTACGGTATTGGTACTAGAACGGACAGCAGCCATTGTTAGTATGTCTCAGGACAACAGAATCTCAGCATGGTTATATAACAGTCAAACGTTCCTTTAAGGTCTTAATTCCCACTCAGTATGGATATACAACAGTTCAATGTCTGTATAGACAGTTCCACTCTTTCTGAGCACTTTGAATCGTCCATAACCTCCTAAACCACCTCTACATTCTTTCGTATACATCTCCCATTTCACTTCTTCCGTATCAGATATATATTCTCTATTTCTATGTTAGACTGGGTGACTGGATTAGCAGTCCATGGTGATGGCCCAGTCGTTCTCCTCCTCACCGTACATGATGGAGGTGAGCTTGGCCTTGACGTCGGCGGCAAAGTCGCCGGAGTCGCCCTGGGACAGAGGCACGTTGATGAGCTCGCCCTCGGGGGTTCGGATGAGCTGGACGGGAGCCACGAAGAAGGCGGTTCCGATGGCAAAGGCCTCGATGAGTCGGTTCTCCTTGGCAGCCTCGGCAATCTCGTCGATACCAAACTCCCGCTCGTGGACAGTCACGTTGGAGCCCTTGTGCTTCTCGCCGAGGTACTCGAGAGCAGATCGTCGCGAGATTCCGGGCAGAATGAGCTTGGTGGAGATGGGGCAGGTCATGAGCTCGATCTCGTCAGAGTCCTTCTTCTTGATGGCCACAAAGAAGTTGGAGCCTCCAGCCTCAGTGACGGTCTTCTTGGCCTCGTCGTACAGCCACAGAACCTGGTGGTAACCGGCTCCAACAGCCTTGGAGTTCTCCTGGAGAGTAGGTCCGTAGTTTGCTCCGAGCTTGGCGTATCCGAATCCTCCGGGCCAGGCTCGAACGGCGTCCTTGGGGTCAGAGCAGTACAGCTTGAGAGGCTCGGCGTTCCAGGCCTGCATCATGGTGGCACAAACAAAGACCTTGGCGGCAGTAGGAGCCTTGAGACCGAGACCAGGGTTGGTTCCGATAGCAGTAGGTCGGAGGTAGATGAAGCCACCGGGAGCGACAAATCGACCCTCGAGCTTGACGTACTCAATGAGACACTTGAGGAGCTCAGCCTCGTCAAATCGGGGGAGTCCGATTCGCTCGCAAGAGTCGTTCAGACGAGCCATGTTGAGCTCGGGTCGGAACAGAATCAGCTTGTTGCCAGCCTTGTTCTTGTACAGCTTGAGACCCTCGAAACACTCGACGGCGTAGTGCAGCACGGAGGCAGTAGGGTCGATCTGGAGAGGTCCAAAGGGCTCGATCTTGGGGGCAGACCAGCCAGCCTCATCGGTGTAGTCAACCTGGAGGATGTAGTCTGTGGAGGAGTTAGCAGGAAGATCCTTGGGGGAGTCAAACTGCTTGGGGGACTTGTTGAGAGTGATCTCGAGCCGGTCGGCTTTGAGGGGCGACAGTTGGGTCATTTTTGTGGAGTGTGGAATGTGTGGGATGTGGGAGATATTGGGACTGACGGATCTCGTCAATTAAGTAGGATTTTTCAGAGCTCATAGAGTTAGAGTTGGCCGTCGGTAGCCGGGGGATAAATGGGACTCTGGAGGACGCTGTAGACGTGTTACGGCGCTGAAAAGTGGTTTGTTGGATTCCTGGAGCTTTTGCGGTCAAAATGATCAAATCTCCGTATCTCTGACTACCCCCGTTCTCAAAGTCAGTTGTTATACAGCCCCATCTCACTGACTCACATTTCATGCAGTCCATGCAGAAACTGATAGAAGTGAGTCAGGAACATCCGTTATCGGACTTGGCAGACACTTGATCGGAGATGAAGAGTGGGATCGGAGTCACGTGACTTCGTGTTTGCAACATATTTCTCTCCTACGAAATTTTCTCTTGACGGCCGTTAGATCGACAGTTGTCCCATGCAGCTAAACTAGTCCGGAAACACTAGCGGGACGTTGGGAAGTCATGTGGTCTGTCCTTGGAGGTTGCACTTGTCTGGTTAAGAGCTTTTTTCTCTTTCCGGAGGTGTTTTTGGGTGATTATGAGTGGATATTTTGTTTGTTCGGTTATTCCGTTTGTCGTATTGTTGAGTTTAAAATTTGAGCCGCAGAGAGACGTTGGAGTGACTCTTTGAGACCGTTTGACATGCTGTTATAAGGGTAGAAAAAGGAGTTTTTTTCGTGTGTAAGTCACGTGAGGTCATGTGACTTGGAAGGGGCATTTGTTGCTATTTTCAACTGTCCCGCTGCATTAGTTGGATGCACAGCGTACTTGTATACGTTTTTTTACAGGTCATGTATAAAAATACGGAGGACTTAAGGTGAGTTACAGTAATACATAGCTCTGTTCGTATTCTTGGACCCGTTCTAAGATCGTATTTTTCAACCTCCCCATAACTCAACATACGCCCAGGAATTATAGGGAGATGCTATGTTAGTTGGTAGGAAGACACTCAAGCCGTCTGCTAATTAATGGCTATTGTGCTGGCTAATTAATGGCCGCCGTACTGGTACTGGTACTGGTACCAGGACTACAGTATGGCTTATCTGCAGCTATTTACAGTAGAGACGAAATATGTACTCAATATAAGACCACAGCAAACACAGCCGCTCACTTGGCCATCTGCTATTCGTCCATGAATACGGCAACGTGCTCCATCCAAGCAGCTTCAATGGACCATCAGATACACTACGGTGTGGTCAACAATACGTGTCATGCACCTAGGAGCCTTAGGTGAGCATTTTGATTGCACTTTTTGATGCGTCTTTTTTAATTGCACATTGTTCATGTCGACTTATCTAGCGACTTTACAGAGCCCAACGTGTACAACTACACTGGTATTGGTTCACTGTATACGCAGTGCATTGCATGGTTACCTTAACCACCTTTTGTCATCATGGCTTGTTTCGAGTACAGCAGAGATATTATTCTGTCTGAAGGATATTACAAACTCTCTAAACAGTTAATTCCGAATTGAACTGTTCTAGACAGGTATTACCGAACTTGTGTCATTTTTCGTTTTTCCCTTTTTTCTTTTTTCCTCTCGTCGCGTCTCTTCTCTCGTTTCTCTTTTTGTTTCATGTTTTCACCTCAACTCTCCCTTTTCGTTTCACTCTTGTTAGACCGGAGCTCGGACGTTTTTGTGCAAAAGACCGTGGCCGGACATCTCGTAGCGATATTATGTCTCCTAGCGCCCACGCAGACTAAACTAGTGCATCTGTACACCTCTAGGAGTTGGTTTAGTCCACGCTACAGGCTTTCTAGATTGACGTGAAATTAGCCGTCGGTTAGCGGCTGTCTACCCATACAAAGAGACTGGTTACGAGCAACCAGAATGCACTCTGCTGTCACCGTATTGCCACGTCCGGAAGCGGTTCAGGGTGCACCCTCAACGGTAGCACCTCGTACACTCCTGCTACAAATACTCCTGCTATTCTATCCCACTCTCTCCGTATAAAACCTCACGAGGCCAATATCTTAGCCACACTAATGCGGAGCGACTTTGGAGCGACTAGGAGAAATCGAGCATTTTAATTCCATCCTCGTCGGCGCTAAAGAGGAATGGACTGACAGCTGGCGACCTGTAGCGTGCGCGCTAGGCTCCGGACCACCATTCCGACAAACTACTGCACGCGTTGCTGCTAGCTGGTGCGCTTCTTCTTGTTCGGATTCGTTGGACTGGAATGGCTGCACCCCTGTAGCATACCCCAGACTTGGACAAGCACCTTCTTGATCAGGACTTACTGTTTTGGGATGGTAGAGAGTGATATAAAGAAGGAGAATAGTTATAATATTAGGGTCACGTGACTACCCAGACCCTCTTAGCCGCACTCTCGTCATCTCGTTATTCACTCCAAGTTTGTGTGGTCATAAAACACCCTGTCTTGTCCCGTGCACTCTGGACTTTTTCTTTACTGTCACACACTGTTTTGCGCTCTGCCACCGAGCAACTCTGTTTTAGCACCAGATTGAAATTTGGAATGTACTGTAGACTGAGTTTGCATACAAACATGCCATTGTCCTAATAATAACCGCCATTGTCAATGTAACCACCGTGGGCGTATAATGACTCACAGGAGATGGAGAAATGGCATAAAATAACCGCAGAGGAAAATGTGTGCGTTTCAGTATGATTTTCTGTATACTTCAAGGCGTCCCTCAAGCCCCGACTATCAATAGTCGCACACCAATGGTGGGGTCAACCTTAGCTTTAGGGTTGAATTAAAAACACGGTTAGTTAGTTAGCCTGGTAACTAATGTCAACTATGAATGCGGACGTGACGTAGACGACGTCCTTGTCCCTCCTATCTTATCGTACAGTAGACCTGTCTACAGCGGTTAGTGCTCTGAGTGTGGGAGTATAATATGTGGTTAACTGTGTTGTTTTCGAATAAGGTAGGAATTTACGAGCACCCTTTCCCCACCTATACCTTACCACACCTTACAATATTTATACACCTTACAATATTTAAACACCTAACAATAATTACTGAATAGGCGCTTCCACCTTTCTATACTGTATGATGCATGGTGCAAAATCATTGTACAAACGCTTACTGTAGCTCGAAGACATACTCTCTCTACATGTCATACCTGCAAAGGTCAATTAAAATACAAGAAAGCTAGTGGATCATGATCCAATAAATAAGTTTTAGAAGAGTCGCAGAGATGACTACTCATCGCTGCCTCCGCTGTTTCGGAACTCGTCCTTGGGCTCCTCATAAGGCTTGCTGTAATGAGGATCGTAGTCGTGCACCGGCGAGGGAATGCTCACTCGGTCAGCGTACGGAACGCCGTAGGTGGGCTCACTGAGATCCTGCTTGGGAGTGAATCCTCGAGTCACAGGAGTGAAGCCACGCTCCATGGGCGTGTTGACCCGCGAGAAATGGGCCTCGGGGAACTGCTGGGGAGTGGCAGGCGAAATCAGAGGAGTAGGGAACGCTGCAGGAGTGGCAGATCGAATCTGGTAAGGAGTAGGAGGGAACGCAATCTCGGGCAGAGAAGGAGTCGCGTCCAGTCGCTCACGCTGCAGCTGAGCAAAACTGGGCTCGTGTGCAGTCGTGATAGTAGGCAGAGTAGGCAGAGGAGTCTGAGCCACTGTAGGCATGGCCATGGGAGTAGCGGCACCATGGCGAGGAATCTCTCCAAAAGTGGCAGCAGCAATATTAGGGGTTCCAGGCGTGCTTCCCACGTTGACCAGATGCGGCAGAGTAGCCTCTCTGAGGTCGGGAGAATGCTTCTTTTCGGGCAGCGGGGGAATGGGGTCCACAAACTCAGAGTCGTCGGGCAGCTTGGTGGTCTCGGAAAAGGCAGTATGGGGGTTTGCACCCTTTTCAGCAGCCTGCTCAGCACCCTGCTCGGCCTTCTGAATAACGCCAGGAGTGGTATGCATGGCGTTGGCAGCAGCCAGCACCTCAGGAGAAAGACCAGCGTACGAAACGGGGCCGTAGCTGGCTCCATAGGTGGGCATGGGAGGCATGGGCAGGGGCGGCTGGACCTCCTCGAAATGAGCCTTCTCGAAATGCTTCTCGTCGGGACCACCAGGAGGACCCTGTCGGTAAGGATTGTTCATGATTTCCATGGTGCCGGGCTTGATGGTCAGAGGACCCGTGCCCTTGATGGGCCAGTCGGGAATGTAGAACCGCAGGTCGATTCGGACCACCAGGAAAATGACGTTGGCAATGGTCTCAAACAGCCCGAAACCAATGTAGAAGAGCGTGTTGCTGTAGATGGGTGCCACATTGAGAGCCCATCGCTCTCCGAGGAAACAGGTGGCACATCGCATGGCAGCGGTGGTGGTCAGAATCAGAGACGTGACAATGATGATGGCGGCAGAAGAGCTGAGATCTCGTCCGTTCAACACACGAGCAGCCAACTTGCCGGAATCGATCTTGGCACTGGGGTCGGCCTCATACTGCAGCACCTGCGAGTACTTGGGGGGAAAGTAGAACATGCCGTAGGACTCAATGTTGGAGGCAGGAAGACGTCGTCGGTCATCGTGGTGCAGAGACAGAGCTCCTCGAGGAAGCACGTAAGCCAGACCAATGAGACCCACTCCTCCAATGGCAACGAGAGTAGCAAAAACGGAAGAAGCCTGCATGGCTCCTGTAGCTTGTCGCCAATGGTTGTAGTCCAAAAAGTAGAGGAAAATGACCACCTGGGAAATGACGGCCATGACAATGACTCCGATAATGACCATGTAGATGCCAATCATGATCCAGCCGAACCACGTGGCATCTCCTGTTTCTGGATGTCTGAATGTGAGAATTCGGTGTGCCAGAAGCAGGTTCATGGCGTTCACGTAGACGATAGAAACGACAATCATGACGGTGGATGCGATTCCAAGCTGGATATTGAGCACGTTGCTGGCCCAACCGATGCGCATGCCGAAGCCCAGCATGTTGAGAATGCAGTGCCATCCCAGACCAAACGACGGCCAGAAATGGTGGTTTCGCATGTATCCGCGTCCAAACACGTAGAAATGTCCGCACATGAGAATGCCGTTGACTGCGACGAAAATTGCCGACGGGGCAATATCGCTTTTAGTGGGAAAGTTGCCGTAAATGTTGTATTGGGTGGTCATGACCAGATTGACAACATTTTCAGGCAGCTGGTTTCCGACCACCTGGTGCGCCATTTTGACCACCTTGGCGACTCCCGTGCCTGTCCATGCCCACCGGGGAATCGGCATGATGGACAGCAGTCTATCCGAGTACTCCAGCGGTCTATTTCCGGTCTGTGAGTTGAGAATGTCCACTAGGGCAGGTCCATAGGGCGAGTTTAGAATGGTTTCCAGCATGCCTGAGGGCAGGAGGGCCGTGACTGTGGCCAGGTTTCCGTTTCCCTCAAACAGTTTTGGCAGCAGGGCCAACAGTTGGTCCAGCGGCGTCATTGCTGCTGTCGACATGTTGTATTAGGTGAAAGAATGCAAAAAGGAGTTGTAGAAGGGGTTGAAAGGGCCAGAAAGCTGGTGTAGAAGAGGTTGAAAGTGTTTAAAATGGGGTTGAAAAAGTAGTTGAAAATATGTCAAAAAGTAACTTGAAAAATAGGCCGAAGTAACTGAAATCTGAATGTCTCGGTCGTGGTTTGGTGTTGTTTGGAATGTTGTTTGTGTGATGCGGTTTGTGTAGCGAGCGAAAAAGGACCTCTATCTCAGTGTCGTCCGTCTATCTGTGTCCGTCGGTCGCGTGTCACTGTCGTATCGCTGTCGAGTCTCAACAGTACGTAGCCGTTCCTTCCTCAACCGTCTATACCAGTATTTCTGGCGACACGCCTTTATAAGACCTGTGTCGAGTTGCAGGCCTGTCGTGACCTTAACCTTATGGAGATGCACGGTGCAAACTAGCAAAAAAGCAAAAGAGACTTTTGGAGATAAAAAACGATCAGCGTGTGGGGAGCATAGAGATGAGCGATCGGAGTCGGAGGTTGTGAGGCGGCGACGGAGAGTGGTAGCCAATCGGCACACGTGTACATTTACCCCTTCCTAAGCCCAGATATCGAAATCTGCTACTACATGCTCATGCCACTCGAAACATGGTTTGGTACAGCAGCTCGGTCGTGTCTAGCTGCAAAGCAAGACAAGTGGGGTGCATAAGTGGACCCGTTTTTTTAGCGAATGTAGCCGTGCGATGGGGCTGAAAAGAGTACGTGTGTGTAGCTGGCGGAGCGGTGGGTCTGAATCAGGGCTTTTTGAGCCAATCAAACAGCTCCATCTCCAGTTACTCACTCCATTCTCACCGTCCATACCGGGGTCTAAACCTTGGTTTGTTTTGGAAGAGGGGCAGGGGACACACAAGGTTTGGGAGCCTAGAACATTGAGTCGGATTTAGCGGCAGCAACAAGTACGAGTAGTGATAGACGGAACAGGTATATAAGTATTTTGACGTAGTCACAACGGCTTTGTGGTGATACGGTGATAAGGAAGGTGGCTTTTCATCTCTCTTCTTTACCCCCAATTTACACTGTTTCATCTCAGTCCCAAGGTCGCGTTAAAAACTGCATGTTGTATTGTGACCCATGTTCGGCTCTGCACATATTTGATAATAATACAGAGCATAGAACAAACGAACAGAGTGCATTGAAACGGGTGCAAGTCGAGCATTAAACGAGACGACACACATGCATCCTCATTACAGACCTACAGGGCCCTAGCAAGACCCCCTATTTGCCACCACAGAGCTCAACAGATCGACGTGCAACCATTTTGCAGTGCAGTCTGTGAGCACTTAACATTGAGCCCTTAAACCCGTCTTTTGCTTTTTTCCCTACCTGTACTCTGCCAACAGCACAGCCAACTGCAATGAAAATCCTACTGAAAAGGAATACATATTGGCAGCGTCGGATTAATGATTATTAATTAAAACGCTCGACCTTCCCGTGGCTAGTGCAAGTAGACCGGCTTTAGTGCCTGACTAAGACCAATTCTGACACAGCCGTATGTACCTGACGTGACCACGCCCACCTCGACCCGATGAACGTGTTAACGGCGCCAAGGAGCCCCGGAAATAGCGCCGTTTTTGGAGTCCGTTTTTCTTCCGTTTTTTTCGACAAGAAAAAAAGACTCTTCGGAGACGCACCGTACAAGGAAAAAAGGCTTTTATAAACGCCTATCGTTGCTGTACCCCGCCTCTTTTGGATTTTGAGAGAGTACAGATATGTGGAGTGGGGCATGTATGGGCTTTTTAAAAAGTACCACTGGGATATTCTGACCCTGTAGAATCGATTGAACCTGTTTTCATATCAATACCATCCATATTCACCGAATTAACCCCCAAACAACTCACTACCAAATTAGACAACCTTTGATCTGCAAAACTTTCTCGTCCACTTTAAGCTCGGGTGCGGGGAAGAGGTGCGCGTCTGCTTCAGACGGTGGAGAGATGACGTCTACTGCTTGTAGAAGGTCATGTGACGTGTAAAGAGGTTGCTGGGAGGTTCTGGGTGGGTTTGCGCAGTCTGGAAATCAATTAATGTACGTTTTCGGCAATTTCCGAGAAAGAAAAAAAAGTGTTTTACCTCCAGATCCGAAACTCGTTTGACTAGGAATTCTGACCTGATGAGACAGTATAGTATTGTCTGACTTGTATAGGTATAGACCGCTCAGAATACAAGTAAAACATACCAATCCTCTCTGGTAGACCCGAATTGACCTTCTCGTGCCAGGGTGTGTATAAATGTACGATCGTACGAACTCCCGACAGTATTGCATCTACTGTATGTACAGTCTGTTGCTTAACGAGATACTCTAGGGAGAGAGTGTGTGTCTCTATTCTAGGTCTCTTTCACTCCAGTATGTTCACAGCTTGTACTACAATTCTCAAATATACCAGAAAACATCTTTTTCCCTCATAACCACCTCAATTGAACCAAATACATCTCGAACATCTCGAACCCCTTACCCCTCCTCGAAACCTGTCTCACCCCGAACTGTACATTCTCAAGTGTCTCATGAGGTGTCAGGGTTGAATAGGGGATGATTCTAGTGCGTCAACTGGCTAGGGGCACGTGGAGATACGGGGTGTTCGACGCTTGAAAGTCCCGCCATGGTCGATATCACTGCTGTCTTCAATAACTACTATTTTATTTTATTTTATTTTATTTTCTATTTTATTTATAGCAACGATCACCCCAAACAACATGAGACATTCCTGTCTCTGCAGTTGGAGCGGCTCATATAGACTGGAAAGACAGAATTGCCGCCGTTGGACAGACCTGTTTACGGGGATTCTTAAGAAACACCTTTTTAAGGACGATTTTTAATGATGATTTTCAAGTTTGATTTCCTAAAACAAAATCGTCCTTAAATCACGTATACGTCTATTAAAAACACGCTAAAAACGGATTAGACGTCAATCTACAGTCCACACAACACTACGCGTAAAACATCCAATTCTCGTCCGATTGAAACGGGGTCTTTTGTAATACACCCCTTAAGCCGTCAATTCCTCTGGTATTCACTTCCAAAGCCCCCACCCCAATGCCCATCATTCTACAAACACCCCTGTTCCAGGCCGGGTAACCATGCATAACATCATGTATCGGAGTTCGAATCCCGGGTGAGCTCTTACCCCAACATCATGGATACCCGAGTACACCCGTCTATATATCGTACAAATACCCCTGTTGTCCCCCAATAGGTCATTTGACACCGTTTGAAAAATACCCCAAGATATCCTCTCCCACAAATCTCCCACAAAGCAATCAGACCCTACAAGTACAATGCTCCTACACCAGCTAAATGGAGGTGACATGCTCTGACAGCACACCAAAGACCACTGGTGGCAAACTACTGTATCCTGTGCATAACGGCGTCTACTGGTTAGACTGAGCGCCAGACGGCGGACTCCGGGTCTGACACCTGTTTTCTTCTGTCTATCTGTCTGTCTATCTGTCACGGTTATGTGTTTTTCGATCACTCACTCTGTGTCACTTTCGGGCACCTCCTCCACCTGTTGCGCAGGTCATCTGACGTGGTGGGCACGTAACTCGTCCTGAAAAAGAGTCTGCTGATGCACCCTGCTGTCACGCACCAAGCCCTTTTTCAAACGAGGGATACTCAGTCTAGTGGGTGGACTAGCTCAACGTTGCTGGATCTTGCTGGATCTCGAAACTACTGTGTATGTTAGAGTACATTTTTCCAGCGAGGAGTTTCTGTGCCAAGTTTGAACGGACTTGGAAGACAAGAAGAACAACGACAACAACAACACAGCCGACGTGTTTGCCACCGGATCACGGCAATAATAACCGCTTGACAAAAGAAACAAAGACCGCATGTCTGGGACGCTAATTGGCGTGCTAGTTGGGCTAATTGTACATGCAGGAGTGTCTACAATGAGCTTCAAGGCAGGCACAAGTACGCGGCCAGGGAGTACAAACAGACGAGACAAACACCTGCGTATCTCCTTGTCCCTGTTGTCTCCTGAACCCGAGTTTACAGGTTACTTTTAATCTCGCTAACTCTCGTTTACGCTCGCTTCTGTCTCCCTGCCTTTCTCTCTGGCTAACCCCTCTCGTTAGCTCGGCCTTGAGCTAGAGCTGTTATCTATTACTACGGTGCCATGACAGTCCCTTGCGTCGTCGGTTGACGGCACTTGGAGTCTCGTCCCCAAACAGGAAACAGCCAATCGCGAAGTTGACGTTGACGGTTGCATTTTGTCACTGTGTGACGTCACAGCACTTTTTGACGGAACGTTAACTGCTGACGTTGAATGACGGCTTGGTAGACGGATCGGACAGTGACGTATTGTGCTCAAGCCACAAGAAGCACAAGCACAAGCCAAGCGAAAAGCGAAAAGCGGGAAAAGAGGGGAACCAATAATGTCCGTGTTACCCGATAATTTTCCAGATAACAAGGCACGTCTTCGCTAACATCTCCGACAGCTTACCTCGGCTCGTATGTGTACGTTATTATCTCTTGTGCCTCTATTACGAACAAGCTCGTCTTGTTCTCGAGCTGTCAGAACCATCTATGACGGTCTGTGCGACTAGAATATACACTATCTACACTCTACAGCACACTAGTCCTTGTCTCGGGCTCTCTCTCTTTGTCTGGATGTCGACGTCATCCGCCTCTTGTCCTTGCTGACGCCGCTCCATTTCAAAGCATGAACAACATGTTAGACGGGCTGTCATTCGCAATTGGCCTCATCTAGACTTTCGGAACGGATCCGAACATTGATGTGTTTGGTAGCTGGCCACTACGGCTGCATTTTGGAGGTTGCGAATGCAGTAGTCAGGGTCTAGAAGTTATCAGCCGTTTTTAGCAGTGCCCCAGCTCTCTTAGGCAGCCTTGTGTGGGAAACAAACAATGTGGGGATTCCATTATCGACCCACAAAACTGGGAAATGTGGAGATAGCATTTCATGTCGTACTTTTTCTACTTTTGTGCTTTTCCACTTTTCCTCTCTCTCCTTCTGGACCCCAAACAAAGACCCGAACAAAAAACAACAGTTATGGAGGGATGCATAGCATAAACAGTAGATAGCCTCTGGGCTTGTCTGACTGCTATACATTGGTTCGACACTTTGCCGTGGCCCTAGGGTGGTACGATGCAAACGACTAAATTAGTCAGCGCTATCATATCTCCCCTTTCTCCAGGTCTTCTTTCTATTATCGTGAGATAGTCCTCCTCCTACAATCTCTACTCTCTGCTCTCCCCCATCTCCCTAACCACTAGTGTGGGGAGACAAACAGGACTAGGTAGACGCACACTATTATCGAGACAATGTGAGACTGGTCAATGGCAAGACCAACCGGGCTAGTTTACGAGCCTGTGATTCTTTGACTCTTTTTGCTGGCGTTTCTTTGTGGACTAAAGAGTCTTATGATCTCAGAACCATACATGCTATGACCTCCTCAATAACTGATTCAGTTATCTCTCGGCACCACTTGCTCCGCAACAAGCTTCCTCATTTAGGTCAGGCCATGCTAGTGCCAGGCTCTAGGTCTGGTCCATGAACTTTTTCCCAAGTCCAATTAAAACCCATTGAGACGACCATCGCTTACTCTGACATATAGTGGGCAACTTTAGCCCCCGTTGAAGTTGATCTTCTCGCAGACCAGGCGTGGATTGGATAATGACTAGCTCGGGAGGGGAAACAAGCAGTGAGCAGATATTCAGAAGAACAGGGGTTTATGGACCAAAAGGCTCTTACCAATCACTCAATGCTATAGCCAGAGCTCTACAGAAACAGTTAATATCGCTTGAGTTTCAGAGTTGGTGCGAGACTTGAAACTGGGGGCAGTACTGGTGCTCGTACCACTGCTAATGACTATACCGGCTACTATCTCCGATCCCCGACTACCAGTTCTTCTAATCCTGAAGAACTCCACGCCAAGCTGCTGGTGCAGAGCTATCGGTAGTTCTGTTCCTGAACACATATTAGGAGTAAGACGATGGTGTTAACGGCACTGAGGGATCTGGAATAAGAGATAAATCCGACAAAACAAACAGAAGTAGGTCAAGACAAGGATAACCCCGCCATTCACGTGACCCAGATATCCTCTCCGCCCCCGCCATATATGTGCCTCTTCTAAAAACGTGTTCTAGACTCGGGTTTAGATAGCAGACTAAAATTTAGCCAGTCCGCTAGCTGCTAGCCCCAGCTAACCACAAACTTGACTAGCAGACAAGCCCCCTCCCCGGCTTGACTTTTTGCATATCTAGAGCTTGCGATAACGCCAGATCTAAGAACCTCACTTTGGACCAGATCTACTGGCAGGTTTGGGCCGATCCGAGTAGCTAGCTCTGTTTGCGAACATGGGGGGCACCCATGGTAAGGTCGGCTATTCTACACAAGTCTCTCCAGCCACACCATTCCACATGGTCCACGTGACAATCCCGTGGAGAATCTGCTGTTGAGTGGCAAACAAAGAGCTGATGCGCCAGTAGAAAGAGGCTGGTTGTGACAAAGGTCGGACCCAACATTACCCCTCTCCAACAGATGAGAATGGAAAAATAAGAAAAAGTTTGAGAAAGTTGGTGATAGTAAAAAGCTGACTTTATTGCACAACCATTGCACATCTTGAATTGAATTGAGTCAAGTAAAAGGGCTTTTTTTCCCTGACACATTTCATCTCGTTAACTTGTCCATCACTCTCTATCTCTCAGATCCCGCATTGGCTAAAAATAGACACTTCAGTTGGCATAAAGTTGATACCTCGGCGTTTGACAGTACATCAAACAGAATATATGCGTAAGTGATTTGCCTGAAACCTGTACATCCTATCTGTGTCCAATCTGTACACTGTGCTTTGTGCAACCCGAAAATTCATACAAATAAATATTACTCTACGTACTAGCTACTCTGTACACGGACTCACGGTCATTCATGACCCTCGTGGCCCTAGATCTGTCCCATAGGGACGGACTCATCTCGTACAGAGGAGGCAAGCAGGGACCAGGAGATCGACAAGAGAGACATAAAGACAGATGTACCACTCGGATATTCCTAGTGTGCTTTTAAAATGTGTTCAAAGTGGGGGCAGTGAGACAGCAAAAAGACAGCTCAATACCTCCTCCAACCGATTAGCACCAGTAGTTGCCCCATCGAACGTACCAGGGTCGAGCAGCCATTTCGATCTTCTCGGCCTCCAGCTGTCGCTGCAAGGCGTCGTAGTCAAACTCTCGTCGACCGACATCCAGGTTGATGTCTTCCAGTCGCCAGATCTTGGTTCGCTTGATCACCTTGTAGACAATGTAGAAGATGAGAATGACAGGCACACACAGGTAGGCCTGGAAGAAGACTCGGGGAGTGGGCTTGGCTCCTCCAACGGGGAAGAGAGCGACCCAGAACTGGAAGGCCAGAATGACAATGCAGAAGACAAACGAGTAGATGGAGCCCCAGATGCCGACTCGCGACTTGAAGGTGACCTCTCGCTTGAGTTCTCGACCCTGCTTCTTGATAGCCATTCGCCATCGGATATGACACAGGTTGACGGAACCCCAGGTGAAGGTTCCAGACAGACCGGCGACAGACAGCAGCCAGAAAAAGACCTCGTTCTCAACCTCCTTGGGAGCAGCACAGACAAAGGCCAGCAGACCGAAGATGGAGCAGGCAATGATACCGACCAGAGGACGTCCGGTTCGGTCAATGTAGCCGAAGATCTTGGGAGCCATGCCCTGCGCAGCCAGAGCAGCGACGGTTCGAGAGCATCCGTAAATGGCCGAGTTTCCGACGGACAGAACAGCAACCATGATGACAACGTTCATGACGGAAGGCAGACCCTTGACACCGGCGTTCTTGATGGCAATAACAAAGGGAGAAGCAGATCCCAGAACGGAACCCTGGGCCAGCAGCTCGGAGGAGTTGTAGGGCACAATGAGGCCGATGAAGAGCAGAGACAGGAAGTAGAAGATGAAACATCGCCAGAAAACCTGCTTGGTGGCAGAGGGAATGGCTCGTCGAGGGTTCTCAGTCTCGGCAGCAGCCAGACCGACCAGCTCGGTTCCTCCAAAGGCAAAAGCAGCGTTGATAAAGGTGGCAGCCACTCCCTTGAAGCTGTTGGCAAAGGCTCCAGGGTCATGGAAGTGCTTGCCTCCAATGTAGCCGTTTCCAGGCACTCCTCCACACACGAGAATGAGGGAGAAGAGAATGAAGCCGACGACAGCCACCACCTTGATGATGGAGAAGATGAACTCGGCCTCTCCGTAGCCCTTGGCGCCAAAGAAGTTGATGGAAACAATCGCCACGTAGAAAATGGCGACCCAGGCAGCAGGAGAAATGTTGGAGTTGTTGAATTCTCGCCACAGATCGACAGTGATGGACGCGGCCACCAGCTCCAGAGGGAACGTGATGAACCAGTTGAGAGTGTAGTTCCAGCCCATGGCAAAACCCCAGGCCGGGTCAATGAAGTTGGACGAAAAGGTAGCAAAGGCTCCAGACACGGGGAAGGCCACAGCCAGCTCTCCCAGAGAGTTGATTGTGCAGAAAAGCAGAGATCCGACAAGGGTGTAAGCAATAAGAAGGGCAGCAGGTCCTCCCTGGGCCAGAGCTCCTCCCGATCCAACAAACAGACCGGTTCCAATGGAGCCTCCAATGGCAATCATCTTGACGTGTCTATCCTTGAGAGATCGCTGCAGAGGCGAGTTGGCGGCCTTGAGCTGCGAAATCTCCAGCTCGGTCATACCCTCGGTATCGACATCGTGGAGCTCGGCCTCCTTGAAGGAGTCAACAAAGTTGCGCCACTTGGAGGTGGTTTTGATTTCGCCAATGCCGCTGCTGACAGAGTCGTTGGGCGACAGCGAATGTGTTTTCTCTTCGGTCATGGTGGAAATGACGAGGATGGGTCTCTTCCATCATGCATCTGGCTCGCTCCCGGCATATATACCGGGCTCTTTCAGCAAAGTTTTCCAGGGCATCTTGTTCTCATGGTTTCGGCGTTAGCGTTTGCCCAACGTGCATAAACCACGTCTATGGGCTGCGGTCTAATTCCCGCGGCTGCCATACTCTGGGGTCCGGGACAGCTGAGGGGCCTACTTTGGGGCGGCTGGAAAGGGCCCGGCAAACTTCCCCGCACATTATGGCGCTTGTTGAGGAGCTATGTGTTCCGGAGACTCCTTTGTTTGGCTCGCGTGCATCGGGGTGGTTAAGGTTGAAAAAGCGTTTGGAGTTTAAAGTCGTTTGAGAAGAAAAACCTGTAATAGCAAATGTGCGAAACGGGCGTGTGGGAGCGGTGTGTGAAATCGACGCAACCGCGTGGTTTCTTGGCCTGGGCTTCCACCCCTACTTGGCTAGCTCCCTAGAGCGGTCTACTCCGACCTGCGATAGGTGGAGTGCGTTAGCGTGGCTAGTATCTCGATTTTAGTGTCTTTTATGCCCTCCCCAAGGTGCCAAAGCTGTTATCTTGCCTCGCTCCCAAAGCCACCCCTTGCCTCCATAACTTGGATCCACAACCCCACCAGCCCAAATTACCTTACAGCACAGCACACATGTGCGCCTGCTCTTTCCGTCTCTGTGGAATGATTGAAAGAGGGGAATCATAGGTCCCTGAAAAACCTGGCTCGTTTGGCCGGGAAATGGACGTAGCCGCAGACTATCTCATTTCCCCACCTCTCGTAGTCTAAAAAAATACGCGTCATTGGATAGACATTGCACAAGGGTAACTTTTGTAAAAGCACCGACTTGAGCAAAGGGCTGAGACCCATGGGGCTAGGGCAAGTCACGTGGAAAATATATATCTACGCCCATAAGCGATAATAATATCTCGCCACTAGTGACTCACACTACTATTCGATGATTACCTGGTAGTTAGTCATAATGGTGGCTCAGCGGCTTTAATACCTCGGACACCCAAGCACTCACATGCCATAGGCATAAGTATTCACAGCATATCGCAGCATATAAGTGAGCTGACTGAATGGATGCATTTCTTGGCGGTAAAATTTGCAGCAGCCAGGCCATAAAAGAGCCATAAAGATGCGTATTGTATTCCCCGAGACGCTGGGCTCGCGACAGAGAAAGAGGGGCAGTTATTCCGACTCAACAAAACGTAGATAACCGATTGCCCTTGTCCAATTTCCGATCGGAGGTTTTGGGCCCGGTGGTTGGTCTCACTGACGTCATGGTTCTGTCCGCATGGAGTTTTATTATCGTGGTTTTGGGACCTGGAATTTGAGACATAAGACACAGTCTATTTTGGGCAGTGAACCTTCGGAGAAAATCGGATCTTCGGAAATGTGGGTACCTGGACGTCGATCTGGTGGTGTTGGGAGGTCGAGACGAGGGCCATTAATCATCTGGGACACGTGTCTGTGTCTGGCCAGTGTCTGGTTTGCCACCGCTTAGTCATCACTCAACACTAATAAAAGAGTGTCTCGAAGAATTTACACCTTTTGGACACTTTTGACCTTTATTGACCGATTGCCCAATTTTGACCGATTTTGCCCTTTTTTTGCCCTGTTTTGCGCTTGAAGCCATTAGCCAGTGAGCTTGACTTAATCTATGCCTGAGTTCGTCGCTCTTTGTGGGGCTAGTAAAAGTGCGATTCTGTAGTGTGGTGATAGTGGGAGAGTCTAAGTAGAGTACAACTGTAGGGAGAAAAGGCTGAGAGAAGAACACGTGTTTTGATTCGCTAATCTTACACCCATTACCACATTCACGTCACATTTGACAGCTCAGATTGGCGCAAAGTATTTATACTACCCGCTCCCCAAGATTCCAGACCTTGAGTGTCAGCATACACTCGTGAAGGTAGCATTCCACAAAGCTGGGGTAAATGGGGTAAAACGGCTCATGCCTGGCCACAGCTATGGGATGTCTATGGGCTACGTACGATATTCGCACTTTTCCGTGCCACCGCCCACATGACTAATGTGCGAGTGCCACGGTGACATGCCAAGTGTCCGCTACTAACCCCAACCACGTCGTGTCTGACTTTGCAGTCTTGGGAGAAGCGAGCAGCATTTTTAGTTGACAAGCGTGGTGTGGCGGTATGAACACAGACACGGCAACAGCTCTATAAAGGCAGCCGTCTCCCCCCACTAGCCACTAACTAGCTAGTCTTCTCCTCTTCCCCATCTTATAACCTATACATACCGACCCCACATCGCGTGGGACTCCTGCAAAAGGAGATTTGGTATATGGGCCAACAAGGTTCAAGGTTGAAGGGCGCGCGGAACAGTGAGGCATTTGGCTCTTTTCTGGGCCCTATCTTCTGTGACAGACGGGTTATAGTTGAAAGTTGAGACAAGGGTATGAGGTGAACCGCCTCCTCTTGTCGCAATCTGAGCGTCAGGCATCACAGGGAGGACGTCTAGAAATCCGTTTACTCGGGTTAAAACGCGCTCAGAAATATTGCCGATTTTATGCCGGATTTTGTTTTTTTTCCCCTCTTATTTTCCTCTCTTTTTCACTCCTTTGGTGGTTATTTTCCTCCCCTCTATGTATGTGACGCCTTCCAGATGTCTTCCTTCGCATTTACTTCAGACAAGGGATTCCGAGGGCTTTTCGGAAAAATGCAGGTGGTTGCATAATCCGGGAAATGAGTAGATGTTGATCATAAGCGATCGGGAGATAATATAGATACAAGAGTTGCTCCAGTCGACTCGCAAAGGCTCATAGAGCACCACAAACACCCCTGTTTTCCGCTCATTCCAAAAATGACGGACACATGTGCTCTAAATACTTGGCACAGATCGTAAACCAACTCGCAGGTGCAGATGAGCATCATCCTTCTCCTTAAACCTTGGACGGGATTTAAAATGCTATATTTTTAAAACTAGATAGCAGGAAAAGAGAACGTCACTAGCTGGGTTTCTTCCAGGCACTTGTACGACACTGGTAGTCTCGTTCCACGCTACCTGGCCGGTCTTTCACCCACAACTCTCGTTTGCCATCTCAAAACAAGTTGCACAATCACCATGAAACTCTGCTGGCCAAAGTGGACCTATGGTCCGTCTCCTCCAGTGAGCCCCAACGTCACCCTCTGGTGCAAAAGTGCCCAATTATGGCCACTAAGACTGCGAGACGGCCCCAAGCTGCAACGTGACGGTCATCGCAGAACCGTGTGGTCCGCAGCCATGATTGTCTTCGTGGCAATCTGGTGGATCATCTCCATATCCCTCTTTACACACTCCTTCTGGAGACTGCCTGAAGACACCACTTTATCGGGGTGTGCGGAAAACTGGCACGTTTGGAAACAAGACTGCGGCGTCAACGCGACGGGCTGTTTACCAGCTTTTGAACCGCTTCCCGATGGAACCAGACGAGAAATGCGTCTCAAGTGTCCCGTGGGATGCGTTCGAGGCTCCTGGAAATGGGGAGACACCCTGGTGGGCATGCAGTCGGTGCAGTACCGTCCGTACGTGATTGGAGGAGGTCTCGACCAGGAGTCGGACGTCCAGGAAGACGAACAGGCCGACTACGAAGAAAGCGATCTGCACGTGGGCGGATTCTACAAACGACAAGAACAACAAGAAGAAGATACTAACAGATACTACCGAGCCGACTCCAGTCCCTGCGCAGCCGCTGTGCATGCAGGACTCGTGTCTCCATACACCGGAGGCACATTTCGACTGCGGTTCGAAGGGCCCAGAGACTCGTTCATGGGCTCAAAGGGAGCACACACTATTGACAGTATAGACTTTGATGCGCCGTTCCCCGCATCCTTCTCTGTTCACGAGGATCACGTGAGTGGAGGAACCGACAACAGAATCGCCATTGTCGCCTTCTGTGTCACCATGTCCTTCATTTTCGGCTACTTTTGCGTCAATGTCGCAGGGTTCTACTGGGTGCAGTTTCTGGCATCTTTCTGGCTGCTAGTCATGGTGGCAGACCCCATCGTCGACTTTTCTAGAGGCGCAGGAGCCACCTCTCTGACGGTCAGAGAGTACTGGCTCAGTATGGCTGTGGAACGTCTGTTGCCCGCCATGCTCGGAGGATACATTATTTATAGAGCCGCCGTCAAAAACATGATTGGCACCGACGAGAACCCCGCTCGAACCCCAGGAGGAGACGATGGATACGCTAACGTGGGTTCTGTTAGCTCCGAAAACCGTGTTGATCGAGCTGATATGGACGAGGAGAACGACGACTCTGATCTTGAAAATGCAGACTCGTTCAAGTCCTTTGACCAAATCCCGCGATCTCTAGGAACTCCCTCCTTGTCGAGACTACTGCTCTGGACTTCTGGAATGTGGTGTGGAGTGCTGGAAAACTACACATTTGCCAACCTGCCCGTGGATAGACTCATGGTGAGTGATCTAAACGCACGGCCCGAGGGCTGGATTGTGGTGATTGTGTTTGTGCTCATCATTATCGCCGCCATTGCCTCGCAAACCTACCTCATTTGGCGCGCGGGTCTATTCCAGCGCTATATTGTGGTCTACGTGGCTCTAGTGCTGCTGTTGGTGGGGTTGGGTCTAGTAGGCGCTCTGAACAATCTGGAGCTCCGAATCCACCATTACATCATCGGTCTAGTTCTTGTCACCGGAGCTTCGACGTACACTCATCTGGGACTGCTGTATCAGGGTCTGCTGATTGGTCTGTACGTCAACGGAGTGGGTCGATGGGGCTTTGATTCGACGCTGGAGTCGCCCTCGGCGCTAGCTCGGGGCTCAGTAGTCAACGAGCAGATTGAGCTAATGCTGACAGATAGCGAGCTCACTTGGGGCCCCCCACCTGGGCCTGGAGCGTACACTCCTTCTTTGATGGTGGATGATGTCGTGGTGCTAACGGCAACAGGCATGGATGACGGCGTGGACATTGAGTACATTGAATCGGTGGTGGGACGGCGTCCTACCTTCATCCGAGCCGGATATGTTGATGGAGGGTACTCTCTTCCGCTGGTCTTGTAATTAGTCGGGGCAAGTTATGCGAGAGTAGCTGAAGGGGCTAGTTTAGTGCCATAGACTAGTGATTTACGAATATACCATCTTTACGTTATCGCCGAGAAGAATGGGGGTCAGTGGTGTGATTTGTTTTTATCTTGCACGAGTGGGGGAGCTCGTGATTATCAATCACAAGAAGAAAGACCTTGTACGAGCCTCCTACGACACTGCGCCGCGGACAAATCTGCACCTCCATTGTCCTCACACTACACTGCGCGCTCTATACGACCTAGTTCCGGGTTCCGAGCTGGCCGGACATAAACTGTATCCAGACTCTCTGTCGACTGTGGAATGGGTGCGTGAGGGAATTGCAACCTGGAATGTGTGGCAAACGAAAAACAAAAGGAAAACGTTTGCAACGAGGTGGTGATGGAGATACCGAGGCAGAGAAAGGAAGAGTGTGAGGAGTCGAGGAGAACCAACAAGAGTAAGAGTCTCTCCCTTGATAAGTAAGTGATTTTAAAAGTTAGAATTTATCGGTGGCTATTCATTTATGAGTTGCACGTGATGTTTTTATCTGACTGCTCTCTTTTCTCTTGACTCGTTCCCAACAGACCATATACAAGTTATCGGCACGTCTTTAGTCTGCACTGGAGAATTTCGAAAAGTGACCACGTGGGTAGCTCAGAGCGGTGTGTTATCGGAGGTGCCATCTCGGACACATGGTCTAGTAGAGAAATCCATTTTGCGATTTTTTTCATATACAAAAAGGTCTTTTTTTTTCTTTTTCATTTTTCGTTTCCATTCCCACGCTAGTGGCGATAATCTACTGTACCAACTGTTTGGGGGACATGCAACAACAGAAGAAAAAGAGAGGCTGATGGCGGTAGAAACGGTGGGGGTTAGACAACTCGCGTATTGTTACCCGGAGGAAGCAGTTTTGGAAGCTTGGAAAAATGCCCAACGTCAGAGAGACGCAATTTGGGCAGTTGTCCGTTCTTTTCTCCCCTCTGGAGGCCCAGACTGGCCCATTGTGCTCAAATAGTGGGTGTCAAGGTTACGGTTCTCGCTTGCGGAACTAGGTTCACGCTTGTGTGTGTGACTTTTTAGACGAGAGTTTTAGGATTGCAAATGGCTTTGTGGAGCCAAACTCTGCTTGGTTTTGTGGTTTGGCAAATGGGTTTACGATTTTTAACCTTTGGGCCTTGTTTACTCTATCGCAGTTTGAATTTCATATTGGCCTACCTCCCTATATCCTATTAGCAGCTCCATGTATATAGATATATATATATATCAATGGCTCACGGGCAAACGAAAAAAACACCCCGCCTGAACAATGTTCCCCTACCACCAACTGCTGCCGCTCAACAAAAACCACTCGAAACGCCCAAGGCGCAAGTACAACGAGATTGAGCGTCTGTACGTGTGCAACTGGCACGGCTGTTCAAAGGCCTATGGCACTCTCAACCATCTCAACGCGCACGTCGCGGCCCAGGGTCACGGCTCCAAGCGCGCCCCCAGCGAGTTCAAGGAGCTGCGACGAATGTGGAAGGAGCAAAAGAAGGCAAAGCTCATTGAGCAGCAGTATGGACATGTTCCTCAGCTCCAGGGCTCGTCGGCAGTGGTCCAGGGCCCTACACAGACGGGTCCTCCTGCCCCGGGCAATGGCTACTACCCCTACGGATACCAGAACGGCCAGCAGGCCACCCCCGTGACCCAACCCCAGAGTTACTATCCCCAGAGACTGGCGCCCATCCAGAGCCACTACACCTACGACAAGAAGGATGGCGAGCCAATGGTGCCGACCTCCGCATCGCCAAACTTTGCAAACTCGGGCGTGGGCCAGGTTATGGCCACTGTCAACAACACAGCCGTGGTTTCCGGTCTTACTACGCCCGTGACGCCATCAAACTCCACCACAGTGGCGGCCACCGGCTCGGCTCAGCCAGGATACAACTACTACATGGATCAGTCGCAATCGGCACAGCAAAATCAGTACATGAAGTACTACCCCAAGCCAACGTCGTCGTATCAGTACGGAGCCGCGACGTCACAGTACGCGCGGGCAGGCACAGATATGGGGTATCAGGAGTAGTAGACAGAATTGGGAATTCGGATTATTTAATTAATACAGCTGGGCTGGAGAAATGCAAGCAACGGAAGGAATGTATGTATGTCAGAGAGTGTGTGTTATGAGGTGCTATCTAGTCCAGACTACCCCACTCTCACACTAGTGCGCGCTAGCGTGGTGTCAAAATAAAGAGGACGGCCTTGTATGATCCACGGGCTTAGCTTGCCACCAGCTCTTTGGGCTCTTGTACAGTCGAAATCCAAACCTCCGGCGCGTTCGGAGGGCCTAGTTTTTGTTTCCCAAGGTATTTCGTCCCTGATCTAGACCGAAATGTATAGCAGGCATTTATCCAACCAAAAAAATAAAAAAGAAACGGCCACAAGTCGCTCAAATATCGCAGTGCAGAGCTGGAGCTGCCGCCACCTGGCAGCTGATTATTACCCAAGCTCCGCTTCTCTTTCTGTCGCTGTCTCCCGGTGTCTGCCTTCTTCTATCTGTCGGACTCTACCCCCGCGCCATGTGACACTGACGTGCTAGCGCTTCTATCGGCGGACTAAAAAAAATAGCGGCCGTGTCCGTCTTGTTCCGGCAATCGACTTTGAGCGGTCCTATTTGCAGCCACAGGGATCTGAGATTCACAGTCGGAACCGTTCAAAACAGTGTATAGGAGCCAAAGGTAGTAATAGGAGCCAAAACAAGTAAAACCCATTAATCGGCAACTAGCCTAGTGTGTGTTTGAACGGTTAGCGTGATGCCCACTGAGACTAATGATTAGTTAGTGTCGTCTCCATCTCTCTAAGTAGGGTCTAATGGGGTGCGTTTTGGTGATTTTCTAGCCACCAACTACTCTGCTGACCAACTCCTGCCTTATATATACCACCGCGGTGTTACAGTCTTTGCGCATGTCAAGTGCTCTTTTTTGAGAAATTCCATCTCGGGATAAACTCAGCCTTTCATACTGCAAGTCTAGTTGCAAAAAGCTCGCCTTACATGGAGCCGGGTCTTATGAGTCTGTTTTTTGTTTGCATTTTTTCTTCTTCTTCTCCCAGTCTCGCCCATGTGGAGAAACTCAGATCCAGATTCTCCTTCTATACGTCCTCGTATAGCCCGGGGTTTGCATCTCGTTGCCTTGGATGTATATTCAGTACAAGTCTTCGATCGGACAGCAAACATCGTGGTAATAAAAAAATATGCAGTGAAGATATACATAGAAAGAAAAAAAAAAAAAAAAACACGGCCGAAAACAGTGCCGTTTGTCCGCGCTTGGCAAATGCGGTTTCATAACTGCCAGCGTGCGCGCCGGAGTTATTTTCCCATAGTTGATAAATTTCGTATTTATCATCTGTGTCAGAGAAGATATTTTGGGTGGTTGGGAATGGAAGCGCTCGCCAACAGTGTATAATAGCAATCAAAAGGATACGGTCAAACTCACTTTGACAATAAAACCCTGAGACGAGTGGAAGACAAGTTCCATGTAGAGAGTTACATGTAGAGATGGTTACTTGTACGACATGTTACAGGACTGGAGACCTATGATTTGGCATTTATTGTTGAGATATTTCCGTGCTATTGTCCATAGTTGAGATAGGCAGCTGTATCCGAGAATGTGGTCTGATTAAGAGCATAGGAAATATCATCTATATTCAACACCCTCCAAAAACACCCATCTAACCATGTAGCAGCCTCGTCTAGGTCGTCATCGAGATCTCTCCAGATCCAAGCACCTTCCATGCGCTTCAGTGCAGACATGCGTCATTGTCATCCATTCCGTGCCTTCACTACAGCCTTGTTCAAACGGCTACTAGTCAGTAGGAGACGCCAGATTTGGTTTGGGTTAATGTTCGCGACAGACAACGCGGTCACGTGGCGTTGGAAGGGCTTGTATCTTTCTGTAACCTCGACGACTTCGATATTATGGGTTGTCGAGTGCGTAAACTTCTTGTCATAGCAATATGTCAACATTGGAACCTCTCCTCAACCGAATGACCACTTGTAGCCCATCTTACAAGCAACACCCGAATCCTTAGACGTTCTAGACCACGTATAAATCGTATAAATCCACATCTCGTGCGGACGCACTTAAACCTTTACTTTTTTCCCGGTTAAACTTGGACTAGTTGGCCGTTGGCGATGGTGGCACGGACCTTTATTTAGCCCAGAAAGCGTCGCGTCGCGCTCCAAGCCACACCTAGCCCCCGTATCTTGTTAGCTATAGGACGCTTTTGAATCCGGCGATAAGAGAGAGCCCTGGTTGGCCCAAGACGGGCATTGATAAATCATAACACACAGACCTTGCTTTGCCCCTAAACCAAGACGCCCCAACCCCGTCGCTGCTGGTACCAAGACGAGCATTAGTGGCTTCTGCCTCACGACTTAGACCCGGCTAGGAGCCAGTAGCGTGAGATTGGGTTGGGGGGACCCTGAGATGTTGGTGTGAGGAGGTTGGGTAGGAGGTTTTCCTGCACTGTTCCGGGTCCCACACTCCACTTTTGCTTCATTTATTTCTCTGGGCTCCCCCATGTGACTGACCAACTCTGTGGGCCACGTATTCGGAGATGCGTCTAGATTTTTGTTTTGTCTGCTTTTTGTCTTTTTTGCCCTTTGCTACACGCAGAGTTAAAAGGCTCTGGGCTCAAGCTCGGCCTATAGGTCGTTGCTTTTTCTCGTACTCGCACTCAAATGTCGTACTCAAATTCATAGTGAGTGAAGAGATGAACATGAAATGTGAGCAGTGCAAATAGCAGGTATTTGGACTTGAGTAAGTAGAACTGATCATTGATGCTCAAACTCTCGTATTGGTCCTGATCGGTTTTGAACTTCCTCTGACCTTATCTGCCTCGATAATACCACATCCATATTCATAAACCACGCAAAACCGCTCTGTAACGGCCTGTTTGCTTATTGTGAAAGAGTCCGATTGGTAAGCATTTGATCGCATTTGATCACATTTGTCCGCTAGTACAAGGTACCGACACAGATGCGTTTAACGAGCCCTAGTCTCCACGCTCTTATCAAGTGGCCCTGCATCGCACCAGAGCCATTGAGTGGCTGTCTGAGCGTTGACAGCTGTGACAGCTACCTGGTAGAGCAGCAAAAAAGCCGACCAAAAAACACAACCGAAAAAAAACGACAAAATATCTCAACTTGCGGACTTCGTCGGACTCTTGACCCCCACCTACCCCTTAGGGTACCGGTACCAAACGACCCTCTCGTGCCTAGCCACACCCCTTTGACTTTTATTGTCTCGTGTCCATTGTGCTGCAATCCGCATTATGCTCAAACAACAGACAAAACCGCCAACGATGAAGCTGCGCAAAGTTAACGCTACTAGGCACCGGTAGGTACAAGTACGTCCTCATAATGTTGATAGTTGGCCCGTAACAGGGCTTGGGTGAAGATAAATAATCAGACCACCAAACAACAACATCAGAACCGTCACCAGTACCACACCAGATGTTGCACCGTATTCCACCACCCACCCGCACCGTACCTGCACTGTGGCCTCCAATGTCAAGCTTCATAAATTCCATCTATACCTTCGAAACGGAAGACGGACTCCATGAATATCAAGGCCAGCCTCACCGGACAAATGGAGGCCGGAAGAACTCTCTCCACGGCTCCGCCGAGTCGCATCTGTCATCGGCAGCCCTCGCGCTCAGCATAACCTGCCGTGATCCTATGTGGACAGACGCCAAACCGTGTGCGACTGAGTTCAAAAAGTTGGGGCTGCTCGAACAAGAAAAAAAAGCATAAGCAAGCATGCTTGTATCGCACAAGCGCGCGCACCTAACTAACCTAGAACCCTCAGAGTTTCGCTGAGACATACCCGCGATCGACACCTGATTGGGAACTGCATGGTTTTATACGTGCCCACTCCGACGAGTCGGCCCAACGGACAGGTGGGTAAAAGTAGTCTACTTTCGCTCGCATCTGCCACACTCCTGCCGTAGCGTCTTCTCACGATGGCACTAATGTACTACTGCAACTAGTCTAGCGTAGATAATACGAGACGCTGAGGTGACACTCCTCCTCCCAAGCCTGGTATCGTCGACCGTATCCACCCGTAATGATGTCACAATCGTTTTTTGTTTGTTTGCTTCTTGCTTCGCGCTTCTCCAGATCCAAGCCCATTGTCAATGCACGGGATCGAACCAAGGCACAAAGTCGGTCCGTCCCAAAGGAGTGAAACATGAGACACGTCTGTGCTCGTACTGATGACAAACCGTGCCAATTTTGTTTGTATTTGGTTCGGAAATGAGGAGCCAAATAAAGATTATATATTCCGTATAATCAAAAATACACTCAGCACAGCATAACTATATAAGCCGCCGGAGATGGAATAAACTCTCCGACACCACTCTATAGTATCCCAAAATAAGCAGGACAGTCTCCCGAATCTAATGGTGCTACTCATAACCTCTTTGGATGATTAGTCAGGAAGTTGTGGGTGAAAAACTGGTAAAGTGCACAAACTCTTCAAAACCAAAAACAATCAACAATACAGCTAATAATTAGCTTATATCACCCATTCTCTCCCACCCAGAACCCCCACATCCACCACCTCATTTCAACCCCAACTTCCAAATTTCAAATCTCCAAACTCTAAAAAATATTGCATAATTCCGAAGCTCTCGGACCATACACTACACAATGTCCAAACCTGGCTGGATCACGGTGGCGCTAGCGGCTACGCTCAGTTCGCTGGTGACCGCGAGTGTGCTCACCTTTACGAAATGCAACCCTAATTTCTACGACGACGTGCAGGCTCAGAAACGTGCTGAGTCAGCTGCTTTCAAGAGTACTGCTTCTGCAACTTCAAAGCCCTTCCTGGCACCTTCTGAAGAGGAACAAGAGGAGCTGATTTTGGAACAGCTTGCTAGATCACGTGTTTTCTTCGGCGATGACGGCCTGGAGGTGATTCGAAAGTCCTCGGTCGTCATTGTTGGAGCTGGAGGAGTGGGTTCTTGGGCTGCTACCATGTTGCTTCGATCTGGAGTTGGAAACGTGCGACTGATTGATTTCGATCAGGTGACTCTTTCTTCGCTCAACAGACACGCCACTGCCAACCGAGCCCATGTCGGTATCCCCAAGGTTGAGTCTGTGAAGCAGTATTTCAGTGGAGTTGTTCCCTGGGCCAATATTGAAGCTGTTCAGGATCTGTGGGTGCCTGCAAAGCTGAGTAAGAGCCCCGAGGAGTACGTTGAGATGGCTGAGCGACTGATTTACGTGAACGGCGAAAAACCCGACTGGGTTCTGGACTGTATTGACAATATTGATGCAAAGGTTGATCTGCTACATTTCTGCAAAACTCGAGATATCAAGGTCATTTCTTCCATGGGTGCTGGCTGCAAGAGCGATTTCACGCAGGTGCGAATCGCTGACATTTCTCAGACCGCCGAAGATCCTCTTTCCAAGGCCACTCGAGTCAAGCTGCGAAAACTGGGTGTCTACGAGGGCATTCCTGTCATTTTCTCGACGGAAAAGCCTGGAGAAGCCAAACTGCTGCCTCTGGCTGATTCCGAGTTTGAAAAGAAGAACGAGGAGAACGAAACCACCGTTGGCGAGCTCTCTGTGCTGCCCCAGTACCGAGTTCGAATTCTGCCTGTTTTGGGCTCGTTACCTGCCATTTTCGGACTCTCCATGGCCACCCACGTGCTCACATCTATTGGAGATTACGCCAGCATTCCCGAATATATCGTCACCCAGAGCAGACACAAGCCCAAGGCCTATGACCAGATTCAGCAGACTCTGGTGGGTCAGTTGGCGCGAGAAAGTAAAAAACGAACTGGAGAAAACGGAATTCGAATTGCTGCGCCCTTTGACTCGGCTGACGTCGGTTATCTCGTCGAAGAGGTGTACAAAAACAAGTCTGTCATTTCCGGAGAGTGTTCTCGACTGTCGTTGTCGCGATGGAGAAAGGAGGGTCCTATTAACCTACAAAATGTGGTTGTCATGACCAAGGACGAGCAGAAAAAGCATGAGGAGCAGGTTCTGTGCGACGAAAACCCCAAGACCGTGGAAGAGGTGTATCCCGAGTGGGTTCTGAAGCAGGTGGAGCATAGATTGAGACAGGAGAAGCATTACTCCATGTATAGATAGGACATGGACGGTACATAGTAAATATGGAGATATTCAAAAACAGCTCAGTAACGGCACCCAATCCGGAACCGAGTCAACCCTGGTGCACGTACACGTAAAAAAAATCTTGTAGTAAAAACTCTTGTTACGATAAACTCACAGATACTCGTACCCGTACCGCGGTAAAAAAACAGCTAATGGCAGTCCAGGGACGAGCCGTATGGTTTCGAGAGTGCCCAGATTGGATTCAGGAGTCGCGATTAGGTATGTTATGAATAATTGTCACATATCGTGAATATTACTGCTAGTAGTGGAGCCAGACAAGGGGTGCGAAACTGTATTAGGGGTAGCGCGTGTCTAGACCGATTTTAGCGGATTATCAGAAAAGCTACGGCCACGACGAGTTGATTTCTGGATACTTTGAGCCTGCCGGATTCGGATTCACGACTCTACTTTTCGATCCGAGTTATATTCAGACCAGGAGGTGGAAATCCAATTTCTCGCCACTGCAACCAGTAGAAAGGGGAGAAAATGGGTTGGGCAGGCTTTTGAAAATCGCCAACTTGAGAGTTGTTTGTAAGCACGCATTCTTTGTGCTCTGGCGAACTTCTTTGTTCATTTTAATTTCAACGAGTTATATGAAACTGAAATAGCATTTTCCCCAGGTCTACGAGGGTCTTGCCTGGCTCACTCGCAAGACCCTAGAACATGACAGAGACTTGAAAACCAGAAATTTCTAGTCACGATATATCACCAATTGAACTTCCGGAGTCCTCATCTTCACTGTGGCTGTCTATAACGTCCTTGTTGCCTGCGAACTCACTTTGTCGGCCTCCACACAAACTGTCATAAAAGTTGCTGTGATTAAACCGAAAGTGCAGGTCCCAACAAAAGCAAACGCCCCAAGATTTCATCTTTACCTTTGTCGAGCTGATCATAATCTCCCCTGCTGAGAATCACATGTGTTGTGGGGCAGACAAGATCTGTCGAGCGATTGCATGTTGATAAAACATTTTGGCTACTAGTCGCCGTTCAAAATACGACCTTAGTAGCCACGGGAAGTGGTTAGTGTGCATTTGGGGCCCCACTAATGCACCGTAGAATTGTTCCACCGTCACAGGGGTCTCTCTCTCTCTCTCACCAGAGATACACTCTAGACTTGAGGTACAGCCCGGACTGACGGCAGCAAGCCTTAAACGAGGCAAAAGAAAAGGTGAAATGTGCTCACGTATGTGACCGGCCATTTTTGGATGACACAGACGTGTCTCAGTCCGTAAGATAACGATCTATCATGTCACGAGACTCTGTCATGTTTCAGTTGTTCTGTGAAGGATCGTGGAAACTGACAATGGTGACAAAAATGTCCACATTCCTCGTATGGAGGACTACTTGTACTTTTTCAGGCTCCGTTTGAAAACGGATTCAGTTCAAAAAATGGAGCCCAACCATGCTGAAGATCAAACCATACCCGTAAGCAGATGAGAGACAAAACAAGCAACGGCTTAGAGTTACCTTTTGCCACTAGCAGACACTCAAAAGTGTATGTATGTGTCTTGTCGTACGTTTGGGGAGAGTTTCAGAGGATTGTGGAACACGCTTGTTTACACAGATAGAGGGTCCTCCATTGACTTTTCTGGAGCCCCGGTGCGATTTTCTGACGTCATTTAGCCCAGAAAATAAATAGGTCGTCTATCGTCGTCTACTAACGTGGGCTCCTACCTTCCTTGGCTGGGTTTGAAACTAGGACCAAACGTTGAGTGAAAAAAGAAAGCCAGTGTCTTGGGTTGAGTCTGGCTGGAAATAGCCTGAGCGAACAACAGCGTATAGGATACGTGGTGGATCAGGTTTGAGGGTCGGAGAGCACGGAGGTTAGTATTTGGGAGTGGTGTGAGGACGTCCACTTTGGTCCTAGTGCTCGTACCACACCTCGTCTGGTCGTACCATGCAGGTACCACCCCTCTCTATTATAAGTATAGACTTGAAGTGATAGATGGGGTTTATAGGTGACGATGGTATGGCAATAGCTTGAGAGCTTCTAGAAGGTGTTAGTGTGATTTTCCACTCACTGAATTCAGCTAGATACAACTATACAAATATACAACGATACAACACACACCTATACACACCTATACACACTACACAACTACACACAACACAACCACATACATACCAAAATTGCATTGTGGCGTACTGGTGACATTCCGATAAAGCTGCTCAATGACTGATCCTATGTCACCCTCTCCTGCAGCCGTGCCAACCCGACTATGCCCTCAATCGGTGCACTGCCCACGCACCTCTCCATTGTTTTCTAAACCCTGTACACTTGGTTAGGCTGCTCATGTTGGTCTAGTGAGAGCCGTTGTACCACTGTGTTTCACGGATATCGGCACACGTGTGTTTAATTTAACCAGCAAACCCCTGCAGGAGTATAATCTGTGGCTACTCGTCTGCCTGCGTTCCAACCACCTTGTGCTGTATTATCGCCTCTTTGTTAGGTATCTAGTCGGCCCGACTTGAGGGCATAAACGTACATAACCTGGGGGAGTAACAACTTTCTTAGGGTTGTGCGGATTGTTAGGGTAGGCGGTGCAGATTACTTGAAGTTAACTTTGGCAGCCGGTAACCTTGACCAAAAAAAGCCTGTGTCTATCGCTATTTTATATGGCTCATGTCCTTCTAGAGCCATTAGGCGCGCTCTTCCGTGAGCCGTCATGTGGAGAAAAATGCATCCAGGGGCATCTTATACGGCTTTCAGGCACGCAATCGCTCCGACTTGACAGGGGAGGGTATAGCAGGAGACAAGGATCATAAATGGTTTTAATTGGAAAAACAGCTGACAAAAAAAGTTGAGGGACTTGATTTCGATTGTTATTCTGCCGTGTATTTTACCGAGGCCGTATCGACACTAAGAATGTAGGCGATACGGCATGGTTCATTTTAAAGGGTCCGATTCCGTGAACCTATTATGAGAATGAGATCGGAATGATGTGGCCAAGAGAAGGCTGAAAATGGAAGAGGTGAGTTAGGAATACTGTTTCTGTGCTCAATTGCATCTTCCATAATATCCTACGATTTTATCTTTTGAGTAAGACAGGAACTCTTAACCTGATGGTTCACCACATAGTCTGAGACACAATATATTGGTGGAAAAGGCTGGTTGAATCAGTATCGAGTTGATCAGGGTATATAATGACGTCAGTACTTCTATTTAATCAACTCCAAACCCGATTTAACACACTGAAAGTAATACTAAAACCAGACCTAGAAATACAGACAGCCCAAGAACCCTAGAAAGGCCACTAGGAACCGTTTCTTCTTCCAAAAGACGCTAGTATCTTTGTTATGCTTCGTTTAGTCCATTAGTTCCAACTTTCAAAGTCATCGAAACCACTCCAGCCGTGTATCAGGCCCTATAATGTCATATTATGAGCGGAATTGATATCCCCAGACAACCCCTGAGGTTATTAGTCAGGCAAAACAGCCAAGAAATAGAATTCCTACATTGGTTAAATAAATTTTTTAATATTGTGATCTTCCGACTATCACGAGCTCAGAATGGAGACCTGAGACATCACATGTGGGTCTGTGGGGAAAAGGACTTTTGAAGAAATGGACGTATAAATGGTAAATGACCCTGGGGACTTGAAAATATTGAATAAAAAGGTGAATTGAATCCATATCTTAAGTGAACTTGTGGATTTGAAGCCATTGTGTCGTTATTATAACATCTGAACAGTTGCTCCCCAGAAAAAGGTAGGGCCTAGAATGACGCTATAGCTCAATAATTAAGAATCCCAGAGAAGATCTGAAAAGTGCTTTTTGTTCGCTAGAAAACAAAGAATATGATGGTAAACTTCTTGCGGTCTGAGAACAATAATATTGCTCTCAGGAATAAATCTCTTGAAACAGCAATTTAGAGATAATATAGCTTGAGTCAGCAAGTCTCGAGACAGCAGATCCAGGCAGTCAAAGAAATGAAAATCAAATCGAAAACCCTTCAATGATCTCCTTTTTCAACTTGTGCTTTTTCCATTTCTACTCTGGACGTCTAGTCTAGAAGTCTACAAGCCGTACGATGTGTTTGGGTCTATAGAACTCACTTGCAAACATATAAATAGACTGGAAGCTTTGAGTGAGACGTACTAAGTGATACAAGTAATTCTTTGTCCCGGTCTCTTACGTATCATGATGCAACTACCTTTATCGTGAGGAGTTTTACCTGATGCAAAAGTACTGTAACCACAGCCACTGGAGAAAGAAACAACAGTAGAAACGAAACAGGAGAAACCAACAAAGAGGTATCAAAGTGCCAATCTCCTAGTGCCACACTCCCAAACACATCTAATTTCTGTTTCATCTGTAGCTCATCACTAAAATGACTGTATGATGATCTGCCTGTGAACGTGATGGTAGCCTAAAACGTACCCCTATTCACAACCTCTCAAGCGCATACTGACAGTCTAAAGTTGCACCTAGAAGCGAGAAAGACCTGTTGTCGTACGAGTACTTCCAACCAAACTGCTGTGTTTTGGCCCAAGCTGTGTATCTATGGTGAGGTACCATACTGTGACCTGTAGACAACACCCAAGATCACCAAACTCGTCAACTCATTCTCAAGACAAGGAAAACCTACAATTGTACAATAACCCGATCACGCACACCCATCTCCTGCACATCAACCCTTCCTATCGTATCCATTATGCATCTACTTCGTGGCCATGCAGCCAAATAAACTACACCATTCCTACCCGGTTTCGAGGAAAGAAGCCGTAGCGTCCATCCTTGGTCTGTCCAACCCACCATTCCTCGTTGTCGGCGTTATACAGCAGCTTGAGCGTGTCGCCCTTTTCGAACGCCACGTCTCCCGGCTGTTGGCCCGGAAACGGATATAATGCAATCACCGAGCCGAACGAAGGCATGCCCGACTCGTCGTCGTTGAGCATCTCGACATCTTCACCTTCAGGAGCCCAGCTCTTTCTCACTTCCTCCAGAGTCATATGATGAGGAGAAAGTGCTCTGGCAGACGAAGAAGACCATGCTCGAGCCCGACGAGTCACGTTGACGGGGTATCGCTCCTCCAGACGGCACGTGATGGGGGTGGGGCCTGTGTTGGCGTTAGTGGACGTGGACACGTTGGAGAGGTTGGAAAAAGCCCTTGATCGTCGATTTGCCGGCGAAACGGGCGTTTTGAGCGGAGAATGATGCTGCTTGAGAGGCGAGCTCTGTGGCGTCAGTTTGGTTCCTGACCCTCCGTCGTAGGAAGTGACCGGAGTCAAATTGGAGTCTGCTCCAATCATTCCCAGAGGATCAGCTTCTCCCTGAAACAGACCCTGGTCTGAGGAAAAGACCACAGGCTTGTCGTGAATGAACGGCTTCTGGGCCTTGTCAACAATGCCCATGGTGGTTGCCGTGATATCGTCCTTGGCCTTTTCAAAGAACTGGGCGTGTCTTTCTCCCGTGTAAAAGTGCTTTTCACTGTCCCAGTCGTCGTAGTCTGTCTTGACGGTTTCTCCTCCTCGAATGGTCTTGAGACCCTCTTCTGCGCGGTTCAGAGGGTCCGGGAACCGCTCTCTCCAGCACTCGGAGATTTCTCTGAACGTCTCGCTCTGGGGATGCACGGAGGAGCATTCAGTAAGTCCCTGAGTAACGCTAAACTCGAGAATCTTTTCCTGCAGCAGCTCGTAGATGGTCATCTGCTGGTAAAAGATCCAGGTGGTAAAGGGGTTGAGGAACTCTGAGAGCATGGCCAGATACTGGGGCACCTGGATGCGTACCTCGCTATCTATGGCCATGAAGATTTCCGTGGCCTCGTCAAAACGGGCCTGAAGAGTGTCGATATGCAACTTATCCTTTTCGGAGTTGGAGCTCTTTTTGATGGCCTTGTGCAGCGAGTCCGACGCCTTATCGTAGTCAATCTTTTTATGCGCTCGTTTGGTCAGGCGTTTCTCAATGGCCTCCAATTGTGCTCGCACCGTGTTGATGCGGTCACAAGCCACAGAACACAGACTCTCGGTCAATGGCAACAGAGCCACAGCGAGATCCTGGGCCAGATGCTCGTAGTCAGACACGTAGGCCAATACGGAGCTGGCGGTCACCTGGGGCTCCTTGAAGTTGTGTTTGTCCTCTACAATGGGTCTGTAGAGCTCTGCGAAAACGGTGGCAAAGTCAGCCTGCGAGTCGAGCAGCTTTTTCCACGTTTCAGTCCATGATTTCAGCTCGTGGGTCAGAAAATGAAGAGCGTCTTGGGCCACCTTGAAGTCCTTGGCCCACTCCACAATGACCCGATCTTCGACGCTTTTGTTGCCAAAAAGCCGGTGGGGAGCCCGTTCCAGGGCCTTGCGCGTGCCTCGCAAATACGATGTCATTTGCGGCGGAGAGGGGAGAGATATGATGTGCGAATCTGGATTGGCGCTGGAAGACTCTGGTGGCGATGAGTGATTAGATAATGTATATGCGAACCTTAATAAATGTCTCATGACGGTTTGGCGCTGTGCTGTGAGGAGGGAAAAAGTGTGTCGGAGTTAGTGGGTCGGAGGTTTTGCTTTTTTTGCGCTTTGGCGGCCTGCGATCGGGTTTCTGGAGATGTAGAAAAATGTGGCTGTGGAGCGATATTCCGAGTTAGGTGTAGATGAGGGGTTTTTAGAACAAAACCGGGTTCTTTTTTACACGCTGCATCTCCCTCATGTTCCTTCTAATTAACTGGAGAGCACGTTGGTAGCTCTAGGTACAAGTCCGACACTAAAACGGAAGGAGTAGCTCCGATAGCCCCGCTTTGGACCCAGGAGGCTGGTACACGGGCGTTCTTTTGAATGGTGTAGTATGGTAGTTATGAGCATCTATTTCTCCGTTTACACACTCGAAATTGCACTTTTACATGGTTCAGGGGTATGCGGAAATGACATGTTCTAGTGTAAAAGTCCGGAATCGAAATTATGCAGAATAGGCGTCAAATTCTGGACAGAAAATAGCTGGTATTAAGGACAGATAATAGCTGTGAATTATGAACGGGAATTACAAGGAGCTAACGGTATTTAGTGATTTACCGTGGCAGATGAGTGATCATGGAAAAGTGGTGAGACAGAGTATGGTGATATGGATAGGAGTCAGGATCGGAAATTGAGCCAAGAACGAAGTGCATATACCACATCTCAGAAAAAAGAACAAAAAAAAAAGAAAAAAAAAACAGGGAAAAAAGGACAACCTGACCCTAGACTAGCGTATACTAAGACGCGTAGAAACAAGGAGTACGACGACTGAAAATGTAAGTCTGAAAATGTAAACAGCCCACAGGTTCTACTGGCACCAGGTACACATTCCATACCCATTCAATACATTCCGTGTTCCTTCCCTCTTATACTATATACATACTAAATATCATCATCGTCTTCCTCCACCTTCTGTTTCAGACCATCGGGTCCATTCTTGGAAAGAGCCCGAACAGTCTTCCACAGAGTCTCTCGATCAGTCTCGGTAGCCAGGCCAGAAGCAGCCCATCGAATTCGACACTTCTGATCAACCACATAAACGTAACCAGTATACACATTAGTGTGGCCAATGGCGTTCTTGAGACCTCTCATAAGCTTGCCAAGATGCTCAATGATGAAATACCGACTTCGCTCGTCAGGAGGACACTTTTTGGCCATGGAACCAGCGTACCAACTCAACATCCACGACTTGATTTTGTTTTCGGGAACGTTGAAGTTGACAATCTGGAAATCACGGTTCTGAACCAGATCAAACTTGTCCAGATACCGGTCCGCATTAGTCACATAAGATCGAGCATGTTCTTCTCCAAAAACAGAAGTGAACATTCGCACAATAGAAACATTGCCCTCAAGAGTATCGGTGGTAGACACGATTTTGGGACTGTTGAGATTTCGACCCAGGAAATTGGGCATATATCGAGACTTTTCAGCCCGGAAAAACGCTGCTGGAGACAACCATTGTTTTCCGTTATGCTGTCGCAATTCCTTCATATCTCGGAACCGCGACTCTCCAAACTCCTCCATCAGCTCCTTTCGCTTCTTCATGTGCTTTTCCTTGTCTCGAACATCTCGTCCCCACTCCTTCCAGGTTCTCTCATCCACAAAATAGTGAGGATCTCCGGATTCGGGCTTCTGAAAAACACCCAGAGGGTGCGAGAGCATTTTCACGGGCAACAGCCGCGAGCCCTCGGACTTTTTGTTGGCCTCCAGAGCCCGTAGCGTTGTGTGGAACGACCGGATCTGCCCAAATCGAAGTCCCTTCATGATGTTGTATGGTCTAGAAAGCTTAATAAGCATCTCATGGTTAGGTGGTGGCAAGGCAAATAGAGTTTGGCCGGGTAAGATGATT
This sequence comes from Yarrowia sp. E02, assembly GCA_017639365.1. Taxonomy (NCBI): domain Eukaryota; kingdom Fungi; phylum Ascomycota; class Dipodascomycetes; order Dipodascales; genus Yarrowia; species Yarrowia sp. E02. The sequence continues at coordinate 778,340 of JAAQQX010000003.1, read as the reverse complement.
ATGTAAGCGAAATGTGATATGGGTATTAAATTGACAGGTTTTCACCAACTGTGGTGATTGAATTGTTTCTGGCACCTTATGGGGCTGCACTAGCCTACAATATCTCTTTTCAACAATATTGTGTACAAAAAGGCTGGTTGAGGCACTCCTTAAACATGCATATTTCTTGAAAGTTAGATCTGTAAATGAGGTTAGAGAGCACGGTCTAAAATGGGGATTATACAATTGATTGAGCTCAAAGTCGGAAATCTAACTAACCAAGTCATTATATCCATTTTCCCCTTTTCAAAATTCCGATTGACCAATTTCTCATCATCTTCACTGCACCATATTCTATGCTGCTCACATTCTACGCACAACGTGTATAATAGGGTCTGGCCCTGGTGCATGATGGGAGTTACCCTACCGTCGCTCTCCAAGTATATAGTCTGGCGCATGTCGCATCCAGTTTTGATTCTTCGATCAAAAACTCACGGAGGTATTATGCCACGACGGTGCGCGTTTTTTCGTTTGCGCAACGTTGCCAGATTGGACTCAGTCCACTCGAACCTCCCAGATCGAATTCCTGCCATTTAGGAAGCCTGGCCATAAAATTATATGGTATGGGTGTCACTGAAGGGATACATGTCCTCTGTGTAAAGCTTTGTTATGTTTTTAGCAACTTTCAAAGTGTACAGCAGAGTGTACATTATATATATAGGGTGGAGTATGACAGGTATGAACTATTGTAGTTCTGACTGATCTTGCTTGTAAAAGTATTGACTGTTGAAAGACAACTTTTTACAGACTGGTTTTACAGACAGTTTTTACAGACTATTTATCCAGACTTTTTCCAGCCTGATTTTATGCCCAAATTTAAGGTTTGACCAACTGACGATTACCTAGGTTTACTTCAACAGCCAAGTATAAACGACTACACCCAACAAAACATCACCACGACCACAAATGACTGAGAAAAATTGATACATATATATATAGCCCTTAGGACTGGAGGTAGAGTGTTGCGGCTGGATGGCTCCGGTACCGACTTATGTCACGGACGTGTGCTTTCGCGCACATTGTCACTGGGCCACTGGCTAAGAATTTCAAAAAAGAAAATGACCCCTTACCTCGGGATATGTCCGGCGTAGTTGTCTCTTCGGTAGTCGAGATGCACAAAGGCTCGCTCCACAAAAGGAAGCGTCTCGATGGCGTACTGAAGAGCCTCGCCAATGTCGTGACCGTCTCTCAGCGAGGTGCAATCGAGGACAATGTCGACCTCGACCACATGACGGTCTCCGGCATGGTATACGTTGAGCGCAGAGACTTCTCGGATGGAGTCTGCGAAACGCATGCACATGTACAACACCATCTGGCGGTCAGCAGGGTCAGCTGCGGCGCCAGAAAGATTGTCAATGTGTTCTAGACCTGTAGCTCCCCAGGAATAGATAATGTAGAGACAGAGGAAGATGGCTCCGATAGGATCGAGCCACCAAATGTCCAGATGTTGGCCGGCCAGAGGAAACACGATGGAGAAGGTGTTGAACACGATATCCGTCATGGCATCCTGGGCCAGAGCTTGAACGGCAGAAGAAGGCGATCTTCGACACCAGATCCAGCAGAACCATTTGACGATGATGGTCAGAGACATGACTGCGAGGGCAGGAATACCCACGTCGACGGTCGAGTGGTCTCCGGAAATGAGTCTTTCCACAGACGCTTTTCCGACCTGCAAGAACGACAGCACAATGAGAATACTGAAGACCAGCACTCCGATGGGTTCCAGACGCGAACGTCCCACCGGGTAACTCTGCTGACTTTCCCAGTCCTTTCGGTCCACCAGTCTGGTACTGAGCCAGATGATGAGGGTGGACATAAAGTCGAGAACGGAGTCCACGACAGAGGCAACAACGGACAGAGAGTTAGTCAGGAAAGCGACGCACAGCTTTCCGGCCAGCAGTACGGTGTTGATGAAAAAGTTGACGTAGATGGCAATCATAATGTCAGACTGCGACTCGACTCGAGACGTGCCCCATTCCAGATCCTCGTGAATGTTGGCAGGCACACCCTGTCGGAATTCGGGCGTCGAGTTCTCGTCCACGTCGACGAGATCGGTGCCGTAACTTCGCAGCAGAGAGTGGTGGATTCCCGAGTCGAGAATCTTGTCCACGGCTTCAAAACGGTCAATCAGCTCGTCCTGGTTGTCGTAGTAACGTCGGACTCCGGCAGACTTGCCTTTTCGCATCTCCGTGTCGCTGCGATACACCTCCCAGTTGGTCAGAGGCCGAGAGTATCCAATGAGCCGAAAAGGCCGCAGCTCAGTCAGCTGGTTGAGCTGAGAAAGCCGCTCTTCTCTGGTGGGCAGAGAAGACATGGAGTTGAGAGTATGCAACGCCTGGCCAAAGGCTCCAGGAGCCAAAGGAATAGGAGAGTACAATGTCCTTCGTCTGATAGGAGACTGGGCTCGAGACAAACAGGGAGAGGTAGGAGAAGAGCCATAATCTCGTCCTTCTCGCTCCTCATCAACATGGATACTCAAATGTTCTCGAGGACCGCCTCGTTCCATTCCCAAAACACTGGCGCTGGAAGGGCGTCGAGTGTTGTTGTATCGAGGGTCAATTGTCTCCGAAGACCGTCTTCCAGAACCTCTCTCGTCCTCGGTGTTTTCGTCTCGGCCTCGGGGATAATGTTTACCTGCAGAAGAGCTGCGGTATCCTCTGCCTCGGGACGAGCTGTGGTCCCGCGACAAGGAGGAGTCCCGCTTGTCAATCAACGGCGTTTCTTCGTTGGTCATGGTGTGGTACAGAGAGTGGACCGCTCGGATTTTTTCACCGTCACATCTGCATGGCTAGGGTTAGGTGTGGCGAAGGGGGGTGTTTGAAAGGCGGAATATAGATGGAAATGCGACTTTAGACATATGGTTTGAAAGCTAACGACGAGAGCTTTCGATTGGGACAACTTCCAAAGCAATCGCAACACTCCCCGCAATTCTACATATCTCTGACTCAATCAGATAAAACTAGGTTCAGATGCATGATACAGCACCAAAACTTCCATAACACTGAAAGAACTTGAATTGAGCGCAAAAAGACGTGAAACAGAGTGTGACACAGACAGAACAAATACACCCGGTTCTAAGCCCCTTAACCTACTCCCTTAATCACCCTACTCCCACCTAGCTCCTACAACCCCGGAGATATACTCCTTCTGGAAGCTTAACATAAATCTAGACCCGCAGTATTCAGACGCACACGTGCAAACTATTGGACGAGGCTTAGACCTAAAGAGAATAGCCGTTTTATGGAGAAAGAGCGTCCATTTGCCACTAGCGTGAATCGCCCTTGCCCTAATTGCTACGTGTATCCTACTCCAGCTCGTGCCCTTATACCCCTTGTTTTTCTGTGCCTCTTGTACAGCATGTAGTCTATCATTTTGGCCGCTGCGGACCCCGCGTAATCACGGAAAAACCTGGATTGCCATTTGCCCCCCTACCTGAAACAGCTGTACCCTAACCTCATGTCCGTACCTGGCCAGCCCCCCTGGCGATTAGGGTACGGGTTGACACATGAGGGGTATGTGTAGCTGTATGGCTGTAGAGGAGTGTCATACTTGCACTGTTTTGCGGACGTGAAAAAAATTATTAAAATAAAAACATGCTGAAAATGAAAATATTACTCATATGCCGGATTTTACACACGCAACTTAATCAAGCGGATAACCCTAACCCCAATTGCCGTCATAAGCCGTCTTTTCTCCGAGTGTGTAACAGTTGTACCCTTTTTCTGATACTGAAAGACAGATTTCTTTTCAAGTCTGTGGCACCCTAACCCAAACGAATATCTCTCTTTGCAACCAATAAGGTGGTTATTTAAGCCACTTTAGTCTTCCATACAATTGCACGTGTATTTCAGGTATTTTTACACTGTACAACTATGGGCTATACAATGTACAGTAAGGCAAGGCTTTGTAGAATCATTTCAACGGTGGAGATGTGGAATACGATCGATGACGTGCTCCAAGCGTCTAACGGCGTTAAATGGACTTTTTCTCCACATGTCTTGTCCAATAGCGTACAAATAATGCCGCATCCTGTCGGTGAGATTATGCATAGAGTGCAGGATTGAGGGCAGAGCAATTGTAGGTTGATTATTGGGAGATTGGGGAACTTTGGAGAAATTCTGAGTAAGCAGATTGACTCAATTGGCGTTCATTTCCCGGAAAATGTCTTTTTTCTGTCTATATCGGTTTTCCATCGTCTTTTGGAACGTCTCCTTGGACCCTCTTTCTCTCTCTCTCTCCAACTCGCAAGGTTTAGCTTAGACTGCTTTGGGGATTGCTAACCGCCAAAGACGGGACTATATAAGTTGGATTGTTGCTGAGAAAGCGAGCCGTTTGTGTCTCCGTATTTGTCGTCTTTTTTCGTCATCAATTTTGCAAATTCAACACAATGGGTGCTAGTTCTGATGTGAGTATTGTTGGAAAAGTGTGCAGTGGGACGCTGTTATCTTGCAGCAGATCTGCAGGGTTCAGCTGACCGTTTTGACGGATTTGAGGAGGTTCCAGAACTTCCCAGAGAGTGTATGAAAGTGGATGAAAAGAGATATGAAAGGAGATAAAAGCTGGCTTGAGCCTGTGAAACGACAATGGTGAACTGTTGGACTCTGTTGTTGCTCAAATGACGAAGATATTTTGTTTTACCTGTCTATGAAGGTCAGGAGATGACTTATAAGATCAACTTGAATTGAACCGATATTCTTGGGTGAAAAACTTGCACAATTGAACCGATATACATTGTTGAACTTCTCCAGGCTATTATGATCATCAAACTCGTCAACAATATCTACTTTTTCATACTTGTGACTGATTTGACTGCCTATAACCTACGATACCCCTCACCAACCCACCAGGTATCAATCTACCACCTTCTCGCTAACATAGACTCAACATTTCTGGATCGATTTCCTCATGGGCGGTGTGTCCGCCGCCGTCTCCAAGACCGCCGCAGCTCCTATCGAGCGAGTCAAGCTGCTTCTTCAAAACCAGGAAGAAATGATCAAACAAGGACGTCTGTCTCGACCTTATGACGGTATCGTTGACTGTTTCCGACGAACCTGGGCCGAAGAGGGTTTCGTATCCTTCTGGAGAGGAAACACCGCCAACGTGATTCGATACTTCCCTACCCAGGCTCTTAACTTTGCCTTCCGAGATAAGTTCAAGGCCATGTTTGGATACACCCGAAAGAAGGACGGCTTCTGGCTAACTCTGTACGGAAACATTGCCTCTGGAGGTATGGCTGGAGCCACCTCTTTGTTCTTTGTCTACTCTCTTGATTTCGCCCGAACTCGTCTAGCCAACGATGCCAAGTCTGTCACCAAGGGTCCAGATGGTAAGCCTGTTGAGGGACAGCGACAGTTCAAGGGTCTGATTGATGTGTACGCTCAGACTATCAAGTCCGACGGTGTTGCTGGTCTCTACCGAGGTTTCATTCCCTCTGTTGTTGGTATTGTTGTCTACCGAGGTCTCTACTTTGGCCTCTACGATACCCTTAAGCCCATTGTTCTTGTTGGACCTCTGGAGGGCAACTTCCTGGCCTCTTTCCTGCTCGGTTGGGTCGTCACCACCGGTGCTTCTACCGCCTCGTACCCTCTGGATACCGTACGACGACGAATGATGATGACTTCTGGACAAAAGGTCAAGTACAAGTCTTCTCTCGACGCCTTTTCCAAGATTGTGGCTGCCGAGGGAGTCGGATCGCTGTTCAAGGGCTGCGGAGCCAACATTCTTCGAGGTGTCGCTGGTGCCGGAGTGCTGTCTATTTACGACCAGCTCCAGATGATCATGTGGGGCAAGAAGTTTTAACATGGATAGTTATAGTTGATAGATATATCAGTGTAGCGGTATCAACTGAGAGGGTATAAGTATGTACGAGTACCAGTAGAAATACTGAGAATGTATCAAGAGGATATACTTGAAGTTCACAAATTGAGAGAGGATTACTCGTATATGTAGGGAGATGTATTCCTCGACTACACTACGAGTACAGTAGTTAGGTTTTACATGAGATGATGGTTCAGTATTCAACCATTCGGTTTGTCTATTCCCTTCTTTATTCCAAATTTGTTCTTCTATCTTTTCACAAGATAGCACTGGTACAGCTACCAGTAGTGTCTTCAGCCCACACGGGACTATACATGTAGATAGACTCACTATAAAGACCACCAAGTAGTAGGGGAAACGGTACCTAAGACATACGGGTGGTGTCAACCGATAAATATGTTTCCCACACAGACACTGGCTATTTTTTGTCTGATACCCCTTTGGTGTTAACAAGTATTTCTGGCAGAGGGTATCTTAATGACTGTAGGGTACGAATATGAACCTGAACGCAGTCTACCTAAAACCGTCTCGATAAACATCGACCAGAGATCTCATTCTAAACCTGAAACGAAAAGTCATTACCTAACACCAGTTACGCGTTACAGGGTAGTCCCAGGCACGCAGCTTGTTCTGGAAAGGCTGCGACACAAAAGGGGTAAGTTCTAGAAATCTGGCTATTATATAGACCCACCGTCTATTACTTACTATCTTAGATCTTAGATCTTAGTGCTATTATAGTGCCCGAGGACTCTCTTTGGAATGTATAGACAAGTACCTATTCAGATAGTTAGACATTGTGACCTAGACCGTTAGACATAGTGACCTAGATCGCTATAAATCATGACTCAGATTGATGTTTCATCTTGAACAAGTGTCAAGATATTCTCCAACCCCAAACGAGACCTCTTTCAACGGTCACAGGACAAGATCGAAGATCTCGCATAAAATGGAAAAAGTCAAGATCTCGCAATTTTGGAAAAAAACTACACCTGACACGCGCACGATCCACACGTGCCCAACCATACCAAACACGACCCTTTTCGATCCATCCAAAATCATCTGTGGGGAAATCTCGAATTATTTCCTCGCCAGACCAACAATTTCATTGTATCTGAGCTTAACCAATTTAAGCTCAAAACAACCATATCTTTGTATGATTTGAAAAATACTGTGTTGAACGGATTGTGGAACGTGAACGTTTCTTTCTGACTTGTTCTGAAAGAGTAAAAAAACTGTCATAATCTGCTATTATGATGTCTCAAATCTTTATAAACTTTTAACGCCTGCCTTGATCAAGTAGCCCTGCCTCACTTGTCAGAAACAATTCAGCGGTGAATAAAAGCTTCAAAAAAGGTATTCGGTCATTCCAATCAATCAAAAAGTCTTTCCCACATTCCATTCCTCCATTTCCCCTATAATACTCACCTTTTATAGCTCCTTAATAACCCTTCTATCAACCCCCACGGTTTAACCTTCATGTCACGTGCAGTAATTAAACTCGTGTCGTGCATCTCCTTGCATCCTGCAAATCAATCACCAATACAAACCATACCATACACCACCCAGCCCTCCCGTCACCACCAAAAGAAAATGCCTCCCGCCAAAGCCACGAAAACCTCCAACGAGGTCGCCGGTACTCCTTCCGCCAACCGAGGCGGCCCCCGAAAGCCCCCCGCCGCCTCATCAGCCGCGGCTCTGCAGAAAGAAAAGGAACGTGCCGACAAAGAGCGAGAAATGCTCGAAAAACAACAACAGCTCAACCAGCCTCCTGCCACCATGACTGCCGGCGAGGCCATGAACTTCGACACACTTCCGCTCGAGTCGCTGCGAAAATACAAGTCGTTGCACAAGCTGCAGGCTCCCTCGGCTCTCACCCTCAACGGCTACCTTCTGAGCGGTCCCATGGGCAAGAAGACGTGGAGCTACAAGCACCGAACTCGAGTCAACAAGCCCGAGCTGGCCGCTGCTGCCAAGAAGCACTTCATGGCTCAGCCTGTTCGAGAATCCGAAATCATCGTCGACTTTGTCTATGCCGTCAAGAACCACGACAAGGCCTTCAAGCTGCAGTTTAACCCGTAAATGGAGGGGAAACGACATGTCGGGTGAACAATCAGCCGAGCTGTGACTGCTCAAGTCACTGTACCGTCTCATATGACTGGTACTATTTATTGGACGCATTCCCACGAATGCCTTGGACACGACTGCGAGAGCCGTGTATGTCATTATTTTAATTTTATCTTTATTCAGCGTGCCATTTGGTGTAGATACGGCTGCCGCATTCCTTTCCTGGACCTTGGCACTCTTTTGTCGGAGATCCGAGTCGGTTTGTGGAATAATCAGGATACTGGATTTGTGGAAAAGCGAGTGGCATGAGTGTATGTGTCACACGAATATCCCCACCCGACAGCGTAGAATCCATCAAAAAATAGTCATTTCCTCGCCCCATCACTCATCTCAATACTCACTTTCAGCATCACCGAAATAAGCGTTTCGGATCATGCACTTTTCGTTGCACTTTGTTTGCCACAAATGACCACACTCTTGCTGAGGACAGTCTCAGTCTGGTACAGTGCCACAAATAGGGCTCATCTCCACGTATCGAGAATATAATATTCTCATTTATGCATCGCCTTATCTTTGTGGCTGAGTCCAGTGTGTGAGTTATTATTGCACTTGCTGTATTCAAGTAAAAAGCTTGGGTCCGAGATTCACACCTGTATTTATAGACTGTGGGGTTTCAACATCACCACTTGCCAAGAGTCGTGTGCTGCAGTTCCGTGAATATATAAAGCCCTCCTCGGATCCTTCTTCTCTTTTGCTTCCTCTTTAATTAAAGATGAAATCATGATACAGCTCTCGTATCGAGACTCTCCCAACACGTAACTCTGAAGCAACGCGACAGCTCTGGTGAAACATCTCCAGTTACACATCACTCTGTCACACCCCTCACACACAACATGGACGATGCCACGACGATCAACGCGGTGATTGCCATCATCGTCGTATTTATCGTTCTTCGGTTCGTTGTCTTCAACGGAACCGAAGAACACAACCCCGACGCCAGCGCCCCCATTGCTCACAGACCCGATGAGTTCCGTGAGCTGTCCAACATTGAGCAGCACGCCGCCGCCCTTCAGGCCGAGCGAATCACACGAGAGTACGACGAGCGACAACGACGTCCCGTTACCCAGAGCATGATCGAGGTGGTCCAGGCCATTGCACCAAATGTGTCTGTGGCACAGATCCGATGGGATCTGGAGAAGACGGGCAACATTGAGGCCACCGTGGAGCGATATCTGAGCGAGGGCACCCTTCCCCACCCTCCCAAGTACGATCCCGAACCTGCATCCTCTTCCAGCACACGCAACCCCACCGTGCCATCAAAGGCCAGCAAGATGGAGTGGAAGAACACAAAGGAGGAGCGGCAGGAGCAGCTGCTCAAGCAGCGCCAGTCCATGCTGGAGGACGCCCGGAAGAAGTTTCTGGACAAGAAATAAAATGTGTATAGAGGACAATGATATTGGAGTCAGGAGAATGGCCCGACTAGGACAAATTTGAGGCGTCGACAATTTTAAGGCTACAAGCACAGTCAAATCTGATGATAATGGATTAATAGTCTATAAATGATGGGTTAAATGAAAAGATGATGGAGTGTTTAGTAGTGGAAGTTCCAGGCCAGAACGTTGGGGGTGTTGCCGTGGGTGTTGACCTCGCCTCGGCTCTGGGTGAGGAACCACTCCAGAGAAGCCATGTTGAGGGGCAGGATGGAGAGCCAGTAAGAGGCAATGCCGGCAACAATGGGAGCGCCCATGGAAGTTCCCTTCCAAGAGGTGTAGACGTCATCTCCTCGTCGAGAAGCAGAAGCAATGCCAACTCCGGGAGCAACCAGGGAGACACAGTTTCCGTAGCCGGACCAGTCGAGCTGGTTGTCGTTCTGGTCAGAGGCTCCAACGGTGAAGACTCCAGTGAAGTCCTTGGCGAATCGAGCGGGAGAAACGGTGCAGGCATCCTCGTTGTTGTTTCCAGCGGCAAAGAAGAGAGCAATGTTCTTCTCAAGGGCCTTCTGGATCAGGGTCTTGTAGACCTCGGTGGCATCAGAACCAATGGACATGTTGATGACAGATCGACCGTTCTGGCTAGAGGCGTGGTTGATGGCCCACTCGAGACCAGAGAGAATGCCAGACAGAGAACCGGTGTTCTGGGCACCGAGGACCTTGACAGAGTAGATCTGAGCGTTCTTGGAGATACCAGCAGCAATAGAAGCAACAGCAGTACCGTGTCCGTGCTCGTCCTCATCGATATCGTTGTTGAAGTTGGCACCCCAGTGAGCTCGGCCGCCAAAGGCAACATGCGAAGTTCGGACTCCAGAGTCAACCACGTAGATGTTGGTGTCGAGAGATCCAGATCGGTAGGCGTACTCGGAGGCCTGGGGAGTGTTAACGGGGTTCTTCAGGTGAGAGATTCGACCAAGGTGCCAAGGCTGGCCAGACTCGGTGTTGAAAAGAGTCTCGTCTCGCTCGACAAGAGTCTCCTCGAAACCAAGACCCTGGACAATGGAGTCTTCCTGGAAGATAGAGATGCAACCGGCCTCGGCAATGAGAGCCAGAGTCTCGTTGGAGAAGGTTCCAATGTATCCAGCGACTCCGGCGCCCTTCTCGGTGGAAGACACGTCGTAGAGCTTCTCAATGTGGTCGTTGCCAATGATGGCCTTGACGTGAGCGAGCTTGTCAGTGATGGTGGAGTTGTCAGTGAACATGACAATGGTGGGCTGTCCCGAGACATCTCGCTTCTCGAGGTCCTGGTTGCTGATCAGATCAAGCAGCTGGTTGTACTCGGATGCGGGTTGCTTAGCAATGGGAAGGGCCACAGCCAAGGTGGAGAGAAGAAGAAGAGAGAGCTTCATTGAGAGAGTGTTTGCTGTGAGAGACTGAAGAGACTGAAGAGCTGTGTGCTGATGATTTCAAAACAGGGAGAGAAGGTCCAGTTTATATAGATCTTTTAGAACGTAGGATAACCCTCATATTCAGGCGCCCACGTATTCTTGCCCCGTGATCCTACGCGCAAATCAGGGTTGGTGCTAGTCCATATCTTACATTCAGCCTTCTGTACATCTGTTCATGCATCCCGTCTGCGCGCCAAGACCATCGCCAACCATATATTAAACTCTGTGGACAAGGGAACTGCACGTTTGGGGGCACAATGGAACGTTGGGGGACAATGGAACGTCATATTGGGGGGACCTCAGACTTGGTTACGAATTGCCGACAAGTAGGTTTTTTCTTACCCGTGCCGAAGAACAAGAGAAGCTGTCATGATAAGGTATTTCCCGTGAGGCTCAAGAATCACTTTTTGACTCTTATTGACTTACCAAAAATAAGGACGCCAAAATAATATAGACCGCACACAGGAAGCAAGGATAAGTTTGTAGGTCCCCTTTGGACGCCGCGTCTCTCGACAAAAGTTGCTATATGGGGGACACTAGGACCAGAGTTGCCGTTCCTGACTTTGGACCCCGCCAATGTTGCATTCGAGGGGGTAACTGACGATGGACCTGCACGTACATACAGTGCTAGTTGTGAGTGGGAGGCATATGAACACGAGAGTTTGAAGCATGAGATAACCTCGGCCGACCACACGGTATCAAAGCTATTGTTCCATTGTCAGGTGAGATCAACGTATAATAATTCCGCGAGCGAGAGTTTGAATACAATGCCATTGAGAGGGTTGCTAGAGTTCAAGCGCGTTTTTCTCTTGGTAATTACCTGATTACTCGTTTGGGTCTAAATCTCCGATAAGTCCATGGACTTGCCTTTGCCTAGCTAGGAGGTGGTCTTGGACTATGGATTTGTGGTTTCCGCTAGACACGTCATTTGACGTGGAGGAGGAGTTTTTTGGATCGATCTTACCCACTTTTCTGTCTCTTTTGGGGTTATCTATTGCTTTTTGCAGTGGGCGTGAAATGTACTCCGCATGGCCAGAAAGAGCGAAATTGCAAAAGACAAACACTGCTGCACAGCCTGGCAGCAATAACTGGATGTTATAATAACTGGGAAACAATCCCATTCTACAAATCTGGCGATAAGCCGTTTGCTTTTTTCATAGATAGAAAACCACCGGTTCCAAACTCGTCAGTATAGTACATTCCGCACGCTCGTCAAGGTGGAGAGGGGCAGGGAGGAGAATAGTCTTGGGACCCTTTATTCTAGAACCCAGGACACCAAAATGGGCACTTGAAAACCACGTGAATAATCAGCTCGTACCAAGGTTGGAGATAATCTCCTTTTTGTTCCCTGCGTATATAATTTCCGGCTCTCGGGTCGCGGCTATGTTCCAGCAAGAAACCCGTCCGACCTGTCTCAAGTTAATTTGGGGGTAATTTTACAAGAAGGGAAATAAACAAGAAAACGTGCTCCCAAGGTTAGACGTCGTATGCGCCCATTGTCCAAATATTTCTGTAGGGACTGCTGCCGAGCATAAACTGCAGGGACGTAAAGAGTGGAGGGTGGAGCTGGTATTGCTTTTTCGGAGTTGTTCTAGGTACCTACCTTGGTATACCTTGGTGCCCTCTACACCCCTTTTAGACTTACAAATGCATTGTCATGTTGCACTAGCTCGGCTTTCTCGCGGCTAGTTGGCCGGGTAACTGTGCGGCAATAGTTTGCTCTATGGGGGGTAATGGCGTAAATTATTTGGGAGTTAACGGCTTCTTGTAGTTGAAAAATATCTGTATACAGATCGACTTTGAAAAAAATATCTTCATGTCATCATAGGCTTTCGTACATGAACGGGATCGACAGATCAACCTGTCATCGACGATCTTTAGCACCAGACACACGTGGATATAAAGTCTGGATTTGACATCTTGCTTGTCAGCTGGACAATGGCTATGTTGTCCGAATCCTATCCGGTCGAATCTTTCCTTTTTTCTCGGCCCTCCACCCTCGCCTCTTTACATGTGAGCACCCTGGTTCACCAAGAGGTTGTTGCCCCCACGAGCGAATTCAAGGTTGGGGGCTTTGTTGTATGTGGGAGGCTCAAGTAGGTAGAAAATTGTGACAGATGTGTGAGCGAATATACCGATACGGTAACGTTGACGCCAGATCTGACGTCGCCAAGACCAAAAATCTCAGCCGATGAAAAACGTCACACGCGATGTGTCAAAATTCCCGAGTCTCTCCACACTCATTTTCTTTTTCATCCCCACACTTGGGATTTCCAAGACGAGCCTCTTTTCGAGCCGTAAATAAAAGGCTACAGCAGGTAGAGTACAGACTGCTTGCATAGACAATAGACTGGCTTTACTCTGGTTTGCTCAGAATTTAGATAAGCTCGTTTGGGAAACCAAGAGTGCTTCCAAGCTTTTAGCTCCGATTTTTGGGTCGGCGAAGAGCCGGGAGCTAGTGCTCGTGTCGGATACTGTACGCCACAGAAGGCGGGTAGTGGACTAGTGGGACGAGAAGGAGAGCAGAGTCGGTCCTAGAGAGCGGTGGGGGGTCTGCTGATACAACCTGCCCACAAAACCCCCATCACGTTATCAAGTAAATGTTACCTATCGTATACCTATAGGTCAGGGAAAAGACACTTTTTGCTTACGACATGGGCTAAAGCTGTCTCTATCGGTAGGTGACGGCAGGTTTAAACTGCGATACTTGCTCAACGCCGTACAAGTACACGTACACAAATCATTTGTCACCTTGCCCACCGTAGTTCGACAAAGACCCTGATCGACAAGGACCCTTCTGCTCGCACTATACTACCTAGTTCCCCTCCACTAGTGTGTTCCAGACATTAGGGAGGGCGGATACTGGGGATACTAGTTGGACTAGAATTAGTGTATACACCAATATGACTACAGACTCTCACGGCCGGGCTAGATTTATTGCTGACTGTCAGCTGTCTATAGACGAAACTAGAAGTGATCCCCTCAATAACTGACGTCTTAGGAGCTTTCTGTGACCCCCAAAGTCCGTATATCTCGTCATCAGACGTTCGTAAAAGACTCTCCTCCTTCTATTATCATGCAGGATGCATAACACGGATGAACCAGGGCAGTGTATGCAATAGCTGGTGTGCCAGGCACATTATAGAAAGCAAAAGTACACGAATACGGTCTCAATTCTCGTTAAAAGGAACAAAATAAAAAAACACGCAATATTTTGTGACATCTCTCCTATCTCAAAAGCCGAAGCGTAGCAAAAGCTACACGGCCTTGGTACAACCTGGGCTAGACCAGACCAGCGTACACATCGTCACTTCTCAGTTACGTTACGTCAAACCTATAACCAATAAGGTCCTATGGGCTTGACAGAGCTTCTAGATCCAACTGAAAATTCACAGAGCTTCTAGATCCAATTGTCTACGTCATGGTCTTGCTAGACTAGAGGTGCTGACACTCTTAGCTTATAGCGGCACACACTTTTACTAACTGTACTGTACTGTGCTCTAGTGACAGCTCTACTGTACTCCATTTTCAGCTACTGTACCATGGTACGATACCATATGTACTTTTCCTGGGGTACTGTTCTATACTAATCCAACATCCCCACACACTAAAGTGCTTCTAAGTACGAGTACATACACTTCTGAATATTCGTACTATACAAACATGCATTAAACATTATATATCCGTGATATAGATCACCCTAGTCTACACCACGCCTTTTTCCAGAGCTTCGACAGAATCCCCACATCCTATAGGCAGAGACCCGTATTCCTTGATTGGCTCTTTTTTTCCACCTCCCCTCCTCTCACCTTGTGTACTCCTCTCCAACCACCTCTACTTCTTCAAGTAGTCGTCGGATCTCAGATTACCGGCTCCAGGCCACTGGTGCACATTGTTGTTCACCGCAACGGTCTTCTGGTCCGCAATGGAGTTGTACTTGACAATATTGACCACCAGTCGTCGGCCATCTGCCAGAGCGCCATTGAATTTGGCAAAAGCAACTCGCGCCGCATCGGGGTTCTCAAAAGTAATCTCACCCATAGCTCCCTGGTTGCCTAGAGTTAAAACTCGGCAGTCCTGGATGGCTCCAAGCTCCACAAAAAACTTGTACAGATCGTCTCGAGTAGTGCCTCGATCCAGGTTGGAAATCTGCACAATGGGAGGCATGGCCAGATGCTTAATGGAGTAGGACGCGGATCCGTTGGCAGACAGTTCTGGAGCCTTTGCACCCGTGTTGGATGCGGTCACGGGGACAGCAGGAGGCTGAGAGACGACAGGAGGATCGTCGGGAACAGTGTAGACAGTAGGAGCGGCTGTGACAGGGGCCACTGGAGCCTTCCGAGCATTGTATCGCACTCGATCTTCTGCGTATCTCTCTCGAGACTCCTGGTAGCTGGCAGCCTGGCTTCTGGACTGCTCGGCGTATCTGTCCCTGCTGCCAGAGCTGTAGCTTCTGCTGCTGCCATTGTAGCTACCACTACCACTGTAGCCTCCACTGCCACTGTAGCTTCCACTGCCACTGTAGCTTCCACTGCCACTGTAGCTTCCACTGCCACTGTAGCTGTTGCTACTGCTTCTGTATTTATCCCTGCTGTCCCTGCTCTCTTCTTTGCCTCCTCGGCTATCAAGTCGAGCTCGCTCGTACCGGTCTCTGTCCCGACTGTCGTACTTCTCCATACTTCTGCCGTACTTGTCGTATTTGCCAAACATATCCGAGTTGCCATATCGGTCGTATCCTCCAGAAGACGACTCGCTGCGCGAGGATCTATGGTCGCTCGATGAGGGGTAGCTCGACGAGGGGTAGCTCGAAGAGCTGCTGGAGCTGTTGTATCTGCTGGAAGAAGGAGCAGTGGGGATGTTCTGGGTGCCCAGCTTGGTCTTGGGCAGAGGAGGCTGGCCGATCCGACTAGCCAGATTGTGATGGTGTGCAGGTTTGGTAGGGACCTGAGATGTAGTTCTTGCAGCAGGAGCAGAAGCTGGAGCAGGAGCTGGGGGGTTCTGGGGAGTCTTTCCAGCAATTCTGTCTCTCAGTTCCTGACCAGGACGTGTTTGGACTGCCGCAGAAGATGCTGTTGAAGCTCTGGGGACACCCTTGATGGCCTGGAAGAGTGCATTGTTCTTGAGCGAGTTGGAGGCTGGTTTGGCCTGGGTCTTCTTCACTCCGCCTGCGGATGCGACTCTTTTGGCAGGCCGCGTAGGCGTTTTCGACGGTGGCGCCGAAATGCGGCTTCTCAGCGCGTTTGGCTTTGGCTATGTTAGTATGATGTCGATGGTGACAATATGAATCAGGTGTGAAGACATATAGACACGAGATCTCGGAGATGTGGTATTTGGTTGATGGATGAGTTTGTTGCCACTACCTGACTGTAGTGATGGTGTGTTGATGGTACGTCTTTGGCTAATCTTGATAGATATAGCAAGTCGTTTCGAAAGGTTTGTCAGGGTTCTTCTAACGTGAATAAAAGACACCACAATGACCTGTCAACTGCATCTTTCAATATAGGCCACGTGTCGTTCCATCTCGCCGTTTGTATCATTTCATCACATCGTTTGTGTCGTTCTTCACCTTCCATCCAGTTGTTCAGAATATCGCGTAAGGCATTTTATGCCGTTGGGGTTTGTTTGTGTTCTCACCTGTTTAGACGAAGCTGTGTTAGTACTTAGAACTCGAAGCATGACAGGTCTGGTGTTGCGAGGCCGCGAGAGGGGCCCGGAGGATTCTTATATACTCACACATGTGTCGTTGCACTAAAAAAGTCCGATTGTTGCAAGCTGATGTACGTCTGCTGTTGGCGACTTCATGATTTTGCTGCACCACATACCTCTGTCAAAAGTTTGTTTCGGGTGGGACAGCAGACCGTGAAGGGTAAACGGAAGAACACAAGACCGGTAAAAAGCAAAGAGTTAGTGAGTTCGGTTTTTTGAGAGAAAAATTAAAAAGTCATCTCGTACCTGTCACTCGCTCGTTCGAGTACTCCTCATGTCATTCCACTTCAACTGGTTAGTCACTTGAGCAGCCCTGCCACCTTGCCAATGGCTGCCTTATGCCCTGTCAAAAGGTTGCAACAAAAGAGCAGGGCCCAACAGATGGACACTCAATACGAGAAGCAGCATTGATTATGCTGAGTGGGTGGAGACATGGCGCACCTGGGGTTTATATAGATAGAGAGGAGTAACACAGAGATTGTAAGACAGGGACATTGTACTCAACGGAACTGACCAGTCTGATACTAGTGGTACGAGTAAATAACGTATCGTACAAATGCGAAGTATGGTAACAGGGACGAGTCAGAAAAAAAGACACATCTACGGAAAGGAAGGAGCCTTTATATAGTAAATAATTCTGGAAGCAAATCAATCTGGGCACTATATGGTGGGGGTTTTAGTTTGTTTCTGGGTACAACAACCGACTTCGTGTAATTATTTTAAATATATATTTTTTCTTCAATAATACATCCAATAATTACTGTAAAATCTCAACACAATATTTTAAGTACACCCTAAGTATTCTCCAAGTAACTAATCTGACCATTAATAACACATAAACACCCGTTAGACACAGCAATACCACTCCGTTAGCCCGCCCCGGACTCTAGCCGTCCCAAATATCGCCAACAAATACTCACCGTAATAATTGGTCATAAAACCACCCATTTAAGATGAGTGTTTACGTTACAATAGATATCGTTTTGATTAAGTCTTCGATAACCTCACAGCAACTCACCCTACCCCATACTCCAAACCATTATCAATCTCCAACCACAAGCCCTTTGTAATCCCCTCATGTCTATATAAACTGCATATCGCCCCCGAATTTATGGCCCCTTACACTGACCCCACACGCACTCACGCACAGTCGCCTCATCTCCCCCTGACCACCGTTTCCCCTAGTCACATGCACCTCTCCCAACCGTCTCCTGTATGTTGTGGTATCCCCCACGGAACACTACCCTAACCCTGCTCTATATCCCAACATGGCCGACATTATGGTGGTTCTTATCCATCACTGACCACCATGCCGCCCAAAAAGAGAACCATGCTGAAGGTCGTCATCCTCGGCGACTCCGGCGTTGGTAAGTCGTCGTTGATGTGAGTATATTGGAACTGACCCGGGTCCGCTACGTCTCCTGGTTACGGTGCTGCCATGGCAACCTTCGTCGACACAAACGTGGGACAACGTACCTTGGGTGACACAGAAAGACCCAGCTAAGCGGCTAAAGGGGAATCGACGGCCACTATGGAGACGGCTAGATCGTTTACATACCACTTACAGACACTAACCCAGGCAACAGTACGTCAACAACAAGTTCAGCACACAATACAAGGCCACTATCGGAGCCGACTTCCTCAACAAGGAGCTGACTCTCGAGGGCCGAAAGGTCAACATGCAAATCTGGGACACAGCCGGTCAAGAACGGTTCCAATCCCTCGGACTGGCTTTCTACCGAGGCGCCGACTGTTGCGTGCTGGTCTACGATGTCAACAACTCCAAGAGTTTTGACGCCCTGACTCTGTGGCGAGACGAGTTCCTTCTGCTCGCCAACCCCCGAGACCCAGAAAATTTTCCGTTTGTGGTGATTGGAAACAAGGTGGATGTGGAGGAGAGCAAGCGGGCTGTTTCCGCCAAGCGGGCCCAGGCCTTCTGCAAGGCCACCGGCAACATTCCCTATTTTGAGACCAGTGCCAAGGAGGACACTGGCGTTGACCAGGCGTTTGAGACCGTTGCTCGAAACGCCATGGCACAGGTGGACTCTGAGGACTACACGGACGATTTCGCCGATACCATCAACATCCATCTGGACAATGAGCAGTCCAACTGTGCTTGTTAGGAAGTATTTATCGCAGGGGCACGTATGTTAATATATTAGAGGATAGGATTGATGTAGGGTGCGCTGGGGTGTGACTTCAAGTGGCACGGCTACAGGTACGAGTATGAGTGCAGGACGATCCTTCTGATAGGACCGTCTAGGTGGGTAATAAATAATGCAATAACTTATGTAATGTGATCAATCGAGATGACGTCGTTCTCCGACCCGGCCAACCACGTCTTTCTTGAGGTATGACTTTCGTTTACAGAGACTGGTCCATCGTCTTCGTCTCCAGGTGCCTCTAAATCCGTCCGGCAGAATGTCATAGACCCACTTTTCGTCCTGGTCAATCTCCAGGTACTTTTTCCACGCCCCCCACCAGGCCACCCATTGTTCTGGGAGATAGTCCATTTCCCAGTCGGATGATTTGGGCAGAGAAGAGAGCATGTCTCTTTCCGGCACTTCCAAAAAGATCCATCCTTTAGGAGGAACGACTTCATCGATTGAGTAGACTCCTGGAGGCGGTGGAATCTGGTACAAGGAGCTTACTCCGTAGGTGGCCATGGATACCTCTTCTTGTATGCTTCGGATAGCTTCCCCCATGGTTGCTGGAGGAGGTGAAAAGGTCCTGTCTGGCATACCGTTTGTGTAGCGTGATTGCGGCTGAATTCGAGATTCCGAGTCAGCTGAGGAGGAATGGGAAGTAGTGGGGCTCAGACCCAGATTGTCGGCTTCTGCGTAGTTGTTTGGTTCGTGGAGCATTGATGGAATGTGAGGATGAGCCACGTAGGTAGCAGTTTTCCACTGTCTGGAGTTGAGGTCTAGTTCCTGCAGTTCAAAGACCTCGATGGTTCTCACGTCGTCGTGGGTATGGTAGAGGAACTCGTCTCTGGCCAGTTCGTCAATCACCTCCTTGAGTTTTTCGGGTGTCAGCTTTTCTCGGGTATCAGCGGGCAGCTTGTTGTATTCTCTGAGAGCCATTCGGTGAAGCATGGGATTGAGAAGCAGGATGACAGCCCAGCCAAAAACAAAAAAGAAGAAGCGCCATGGCATAATCCGCAAGATTGTATCTCCGTAGACGTAGAAAACAGCCACTCCTACCATTCCAACAGCGTAGATGGCTGCACTCAGAGATTCATCTCCCTCAAAGTAGATAAGGTGGGCCAGAATGCCGGCCACAATGTCGTAGGTGCGAATGAAGTCCGTCATGGAGTTCTGGGTGTCCACCATGTTGATGTAGAAGTCTCGTGAGAACTCTGGAGCCGGAGCAGGAATCTTGGGCTCGATGGTGGGCCATTGGGTGGTCAGGTAGTTCTCCTGAACATCATAGTGTCTCGAGACGTACGCTGGGACCATGACGCAGAACAGGATGTATGCCAATGGAGTGATGAAGAGCAATCGAGGATGCAAGCAAATGAAGGAGTAGATTGCCATGACACCCAACGTAAACGTGGGTCTCTTCCACATGAGAATCTCCAGTACGGTATAGTACGTTTCGTAGATGATTGTGAAACGTGAGGTGACTCCTCGAAAGTTTTTTCCCATGAGATTCATACTGAAGCGGTCTTTGCCCTCTTGGATTTGGACTCTTTTGGCCACAGCAGCTGATTTAGGAGGCAGCGCCAGAGCCAGCATTTTGTCCATGAGTTTCACCGACAGCTTAGCGCGTGGATTGAGCGGTTCTGGTCCGTCTGTGTCCAGTTCCGAGTCCGAGGCGTCGCCCAAGACGTTTCCATCCGAGTCTGCCACTTTTCCTCCTCTTAGTTCCTCGACAATATCCTTGTGGTCCTTGGACGAAATTCCGGAGCTAGAAAAGTCGCTCCTCGACGAGCTAGCCTTGGAAATATCGCTATCATGAGAATAGACGGGTCGCAATGAGAGATTCTCATCGTCATTCTGGTTATGGAACGCCAGGGAGATCGCCTTGAGGTTGCGCTGGGACGATAACGGTTCTGCCAATGCCACTGTTGAGGTCATGACACAGTTTGATCAGCGGGAAAAGAATGCCAGAAAGAATGCTGAACCAAAGTGAGTGTCTTGAGCGTCGCTGAGATAGATCTCTTGGGCTGGAGATTTGGAGGATGTTGCTGCATGATACATGTATACCAAAAAAGCCTACTGCAGACATTGCTCTTTTTACCCTGGATTGAAGGAGGGGTGGATGGGGTAATTTGACAGGGGTGGTGTTTGGAAGGATGTGGAACAGATAAAAACGAATAATGATGTTTTGTGAAAGTTCCATATCGCTCAATTGCCTTCTTTACATACAAATACTGCTCCTCTTCTGCCTCGGTAGATATCGATAATTTTTGTTTTGGATTAACTTTACAACGTGCATGCAGATATACGACTGTCTGAATCCACCCAACTGTATTAAAGGATGTCGACAGGAGAGCAGGACCTGTATAGTAAATATGTAGAAGAATAGTTGAGGCATTAAACGTAATTGTACTACCTGACAGTTAGAGATCAATACCACAACATCAAAGCTTCCATCCGCTCCTCAGCCTTCCTATTCGTACTGTTCCAGCACTCTTCTCTCTCGATCACCGTATACACTTCGAGGTAGAATTTCAATCTTCAACCAGATCCATCTTTCTCATAAACAGTCTCAATTGATAAAAAAAAACCGATAGTGCTTATACAAGATTACTATAATTGCCACAAAACCAATTCCTACGAATTCACTCATGTAGGATCACACTTGTATTGGTTCATTGTATTGGTCATTGTTCATCCGTTGGGTCATTGTTCATATCGATTCATTAAACATTCTCAATTCAGAACAATATCCACAGCCCTAACCCTGACAAAGTAGGGGTGTTCTCAACCAGTGACTCGAGTGTGATATCGACCCGATTTTTATCCCATTCAGCCCACCAACTAGGTCGCAGTAGAGCGCCCATAACTTGAGCTTCTACGAGTTCTTGATCGTCCATCATACTCCATTTCTCGTTCCACTGGTACTCCATTTTGACTGAAATAGCCTATTACTGATAACCACTTTAAACCAGATCAACCCAGTAAAATGGACTTTTTGACATTATAAATCTGCTTTCAAATAGTCATTGTCTGTTTCACCATTTCCCCAGTCATTTCCCCGGACTCCTGCCTCCCCTAACCCTATTCATCCTCCCCGACGCGTCTCCATGACAACCACCTACCCCGACATGAATGAGGCTCTCGATACACCATCAACACACTATTTGAATCACGACTGCAAAATCAAAAATGAGCATTGGTGAGTACAACAACAAAAATCCCTACCTCCTGTTACGTCCCTAACCCAGTTCAAATCGACTCGTTACCCGATCTCATATCCAAGGTCACGTGGGGCCCTCAGAAGCATTTGTTGGTATCTTCATGGGATACGAAACTGCGTCTATATTCTGTGAATCATGACAATTCTCGCCAGGTTGCCGAAGTAACGGCTTCCAGCCCGATTCTCGACTGTTGCTGGGGCGACAACGGTGTTGCATTTACAGGAGGACTGGCTGGAGTGGTGGAAGCTGCTGATCTCCAGGCTGGTCAGCTCTTGAGTATAGGACAACAGCATGACGACGCGATTTCTGCTGTGGTTTGTGATGCAGGCAACAATCTTATTGTTTCTGGATCTTGGGACAAGTCTCTGCAGCTTATTGATGCTCGAGGAGGATTTGGTAACAGAGACAGTTCTATGATGATTCCTACAGCTGGCAAAATTTACACTATGGACAAGGCCACCAACTCCAACTATGTTGTGTGTGGGCTTGGCAACCGTCAGATTCACATTTACGATATTCGAAACATGGGCCAGGTGTTTCAGCGTCGAGATTCGTCTCTCAAGTTTATGACTCGAAAAGTACGAAGTATGCCTGATGGAAGAGGGTATGCTAACACGTCCATTGAGGGCAGAGTTGCGGTAGAGTGGTTTGATCCTTCTCCCGAAGCCCAGGCTCAAAAATACGCATTCAAATGTCATAGAGGCAAGGAGCTCGATGCTCAGGGCCGAATTGAGGTCTATCCAGTTAACGGAGTGGCTTTTCATCCTGCTACACCTGCATTTTTCACCGGAGGATCTGATGGTGTGGTCTACTGCTGGGACGGCAAGCAACGTCGACGTCTCAAGCAGTATCCCCATATGCCTGCCAGTGTCATGGGTTTGGATGTGGATCCTACGTCTGGCGACATGTTGGCCATTGCATGTGCAGACGACTCGTTCAAGGAGAATCCCAACGGAACTTTGGCTAAGAGTTCCCTGCATGTCAAGTTTCTGGACTCAGATGGGTTATAGAGAGCGAGCCAAGTTGTACTGGTGAGACTACTAGCTGTGATATCAGCTTAAGCTCTTCACTTAGTAAGGGGTAGGCTACTGGTGATGGCTCTGGTAGTGGTGGAGGAAGAACGATTCAGAAAATGACAGGCAGTGGACTGAGCCACACTATGGAGATACAATGGTCGCCGCTTATGTCAGACTCTTGCCACAGGCGCCACTCAACACGTCCTGTACAGCACCCCAGAATGTACCCCAGATGATAAAGTTCCGTAGCTCAGCCGTGGCTGAAGCACGCAATGGGGGACTCTAACAATAGACAAATATGTGGAGGAAAAAACAGCTTACAATAATGAACCAAATAGCTTATTGATACACATGACTTTTCGGTGGGAAAAATATCTCTTTATCGGGAGTTTTATGTCTGCACCTTCTTTGTCAAGCTCAGATCTACATCACTAGTATGTACAGGTACAGCTAAGCCACACAACGTCACGTCGTTTGAGCTTGGGGCTAATCAGTTGACAGTCTCACAGCTGAAACACGCCACATTTTCTTCTTCCGACGGAAATGGCGGACTTGTCAGAGTGGCTTGAATTGAGGGACACGAGTCAAAACTAGGATGATATATAGCTGTGGAGGAGGAGAGATAGAAATGGCACGCTTCAAACATGTCTGAAAAACACCCCTCTTCAATCTCAAGTGTGGACATTGTTCCAGTGGCCTCACACTCTTCTCTAACTCACCTGACACCGGAACAAAAGAGCCAAGAGAAACGAATTGTACGCAAAATCGATCTCTGGCTACTGCCCATTCTGTCTCTGCTTTACCTGCTATCGTTTTTGGACCGTTCTAATGCTGGTAACGCCCGTTTGGAAGGACTTAACGATGCCATCAATCTCTCAGATGCAGATTATCTCACCTCTCTGTCGCTCTATTTTGTGGGATACATTCTCTGTGAAGTTCCCAGTAACATTATTCTCAAGCGAACAACTCCCCGAATCTGGCTGCCTACAGTGATGCTGCTTTGGGGAGTCACTTCTACTCTTACTGGAGTGGTTTCCAACTCCTCTGGATTTCTCGCAAACAGATTCTTTCTGGGAGTCACAGAAGCCGGTCTCTTTCCAGGTGTACTCTTCTACTTTTCCATGTGGTACCAGAGAAACGAGATCCACTATCGAGTCGCTCTGTTTTTTGCCTGTGCTGCTCTAGCTGGAGCGTTTGGAGGTTTATTGGCCTACGGAATCGGATTCATGAAGGGAATTGCTGGTCTAGGAGGCTGGGCATGGATCTTTATTCTTGAGGGACTCCTGACAGTTGTCGTAGCTGTTGCTGCCTACTTTCTCATCTTCAACTATCCTGCTACAGCTCGATTTTTGACCGAAGAAGAACGAGAAATCGTCCAAAAACGACTGAAGTCAGATGGAGACGCAGCCACTGAAGAGGCCTTTGAATGGAAATGGGTCTGGAGAGCTTTCACGGACGTTAAAGTATGGCTATATGCCATTTCTTTCCACGCACTGGCTCTCCCTCTTTACACTCTAAGTATGTTCTTACCTTCCATTATCAAGAACTTTGGATACTCAACTACTGTGTCTCAACTGCTGACAGTTCCAGTCTACGCTGCTGCCACTATCACTACTCTGGCTACGGCTCTGCTGGCTGAGCGAACCAGACACCGATGTCTCTACATCATTGGAACCAGTGTGATTGCTCTGATTGGATACATTCTTCTTCTGACTACCCATACTGCTGGAGCCAAGTACGTGGGTGTTTGTTTTGCGGCTGCTGGCATCTATCCTGCTCTTGGCACTCTTCTTTCGTGGCCCAGTATCAATGTTTCAGGACAAACTAAACGGTCGGTAGCAGCAGCTATCCAAATCATGATTGGAGACATTGCACCCATCTATGGAGTCCAGATCTACAGAAGCACCACGGCACCCAGATACATTCCAGGCCACGCTACTGCTCTGGGCTTTGTGGCTGCTGAAATCGTCATCACTGGTATTCTTTGGTGGGTACTTACCAAGGAGAACAAACGACGAGACGAGCTGCAGAAACAGGGAGTGGTTTCTGAACACGACGAATGGATGGGAGACGAGGAGTTGTCGTACAGATACGAAACGTGATTCGATCTGATTTTCAAAATAAGTTATTTATTGTCTGCTGTTGTAGACCTCAGAGTAAATCTAATGTACATACGGGCCATACCTACTTGGTCTTGGCCGTTTCCTTCACGTCCTCCTTCACGTCCTTCTTGTCAACAGCGCCAGCCTGCTTCTTCTTAATCTTGGGAATGGCCCATCCCTTGTAGGGACTGGCAATGGCCAAAATGGTACCGAGAGCAAGATGGAACAGGAACCACGAGTTGTGCCAACACTTGAGAGACAGCCAGAAGTCGAGAATCATGAAAGGCTGAGTGGCGTATCCAAATGCAGCCTGAGTGACAATCCAACAAACAATGTCGTACAAGGTCTTGTATTGACCAGGAGTCTTTCGATCAGCCTGCATGAAGAAGGGTCGCAAGTATCGTCGGAAAAACTTGCCGACAGACTGGTACATGGCAGCAGTCACAAAGGTGAGATAGTAGCCAGGTCGAGTTCCGTGCCAGAAGGCAGAAACCACAAACGTGAAGAGAGTGGCTCGGAATCCGGGCTTTCTGCCCTTGGGAACAACTCGCAGGTACACGTAGTTTCGCAGCCACTTGTTGGTGTTCTGGTTCCATGCTTCCAACAGAGCCTTTGTGTTTTGGCCCGTCTCGAACCCCCAGGGATCCACGTTCTGGACTCGGTCCCACTTGTACTTGCCAGTCTTGGGGTCCACTCCATGGAAGCCGAGACCAGACAGAATGCATGCTCCCTCGGAAATGGACCATGCTCCGTAGTACTTGAGTCGGTACATGAAGCCGAGCATGTAGAGGTAGACGATTCGGCCAAAGATGTTGTGTTCCTTGGTGAATGCGTCTGAGTAAGCGTAGGCTGTGGAGATTCGGGCGTCCACCTGGGTCCACAGGACGATCCAAAAGATACCTGCAAAGAGCTTTTTGGAGGCAGCGATTCCGGATCGAGGGATCTTGTGTCGCTTTCGTCGCGCAGCTCGTTTGGGGTCCTTGTCGTTCTCCAGTTCCTTGAACAGACTGAGATCGAGCCAGTTGTGGAACTCCATGTAGTCGTAAGAAGGACCAGTCAGAATGGAGGGGAAGTAGAAGACAAAGGCCAGGAAGTCCATGAGACTGGGGTGTTTGAGCACAGCCCGTTTGGTCTGGAACTCGCCCAATTTCTCGCCCTTTTCAATCTGCCAGCCGTCGTACACGTTCCATCCGAACGACGACAGCTTCATACAGAGCACCATCTGGGCTCCGGTGATATCAATGACATTGGGGTCGTAATTTTCGGTAAAAAATTGCGATCGCAGATGATTGACAAAAAGATGGGTCATCACAAAACCAAAGTTGACCCACGGCATGTAAGGACTCTTCCACTGGGTGATGAAAAAGGTACCCATGGACGAAAACAGCAGAGTGGCAGCTCCACCGTACAGAGAAAAGACTCCGACCATGTAGAAGATGGACACGGAGATGATGTAGATGATTTTGAGGTTTTTGGCGTCATCTGGCAACCGCTTCATGAGCGAACTCAGCGGATACGACATGACCAGAGTGAATGCAATCTTGAGGAGGTCTGGCGGCAGTCCTGTGGACGCCTCGGCGTCCGCCACCAATTTGTCTACCCATGGAAGGGCCATGTTTGTGGTTGTGGGCTTTGTTTGAGCCTAGAAGCACTGACGTATCTTGCTTGACAAGACTGTCTTGTGGTTAGCAACGATGTTAAATAATCGAGATGCATTCCGAAACTCTATGTTCACGTGGATCTCATGGGTATAAATACGAAATTAATCTAAAGGAGGTGTCACTTTGGGGGGTTGTGAGGGTTTAAATAGTTGCTTGAGGGTTCATTTTGTGTGCGTTTTTCGTCTTTATGTGTTTGAGATGTTTTTTCTACAAAAAATGGACATTTTGGGGCAAACCAGGGGACCTTGCAGTGGTCTCATGTCCCCCTTGATGAGACCCCAACATCCAAATACAGTTCGATATCGGTGCATAATTTGGGTGAGTTTGGGTGAAATTGGGTCTAACAGTTCAATAGAGTTGTCAACTAGATAATATATTTTACTTGGGAGTTTGTCGTCTAAACTATTCCTTTTACTTATTATTCCAACTAACCAATACACTTTTACTTAGTTTGCCAAAGTAGCCCGTTCAAGGGAGTGCAAAATGTAATGTTTGTATAATACCGTCTTAACTTGTACTGCTCTCTCCCTATCGCTCAGGATCAACAGCTCTGTCGAACGACCGCTGAATGACTCGCTTCTGAAGAGCAACTCGCCATTTGGCAAACCAGAGAATGACAGAGGCAAGAGCCACAGCAACGACAATGAAAACCTCATGTCGAACGCCGTATTGATAAAAGGTGAATCGAATAATCCACGCAAGCACACTGGCGCCCAAACGAATAAACTGGTACTTTTCTCGTCCGGTTTCCTGAGTAAACTGCAGAGTGAAGGCTACAGGATATGTGATCCATTCCAGAGCTAAGGCAGCAATGGGAGCAGCCAATTCCCAGCCATAAGCAAACTCGAAGTAGGTGTAATCGACTTTGAAGGTGAAGTAAAAGTAGAGCGCCACAATGATGAATTTCGAGAGGAAAATGGCGTTTTCAATGGGATGCAATTTGATCAATTTGATCTGATAATGTCGCTGGAGTTCTTCCACCTCCACGGGGTGTTCATGACCAGATTCTTCGTGGTCGGGCATGTTGATAGATTGAACAGGAACTTGGTAGTTGCTACATCCACCTTCCTTTGACTGTCTTATATATATCTTTTTAGGTACGGCTCAGACCGCCTTAGAATTGGAGTTAGGTTCAGAACTTTGGCAGACAATCATTTGTTAATAGTGGCGCTAAACAGGTTCGAAAGTTTCAGAAGGGTCATCAGGTTACCAGGCGGGTTTCAGGTACGTACTGATGTGATCTTCTATCATACATTTTGGCATATTCGTATGTTTAGAAGAGTTGCTACACTGTCAGTCAAAATACCACACAGAGCCTAATCCTCTCAAACTCGTGATAACCATCGGTTGCATCGTCATAGCCTCCTCGGCTGCATACCCGCGTCCAAAGTTGCTAACTGTGAAGAACATCTCTTGCGTCATTCTTAGCAGGAAACCAGTATGAAGCCATTGAGCCACATCGTCTCACCATTGAGTCTCGACCGGGTCTCTCAGTGTCGTTCTCGTCTCTCAGTCTCGCTCTCTTCTCTCTCGTCTCATCTCGTCTCATCACCATCCATCTACCACTCTATATACTTATTTACAATCCATACTGTCTATCCACTGGCGTTAAGGGCCTGGTGGAACTCGCCTCGCTCGCCCTGGGCGCCGGGTCCCTCGATTCGCAGAATCTTGGACTGAAGACCCTTCTGCTTGGCCACCTCGGCAGCAGTCACGTCGCCGTTCAGAATTCGAAGATGTGTGTGCACAATGTCAGCCATGGCGTCCAGGAACAGAGGGTTGTCGTTCAGAGACTCGGCTCGTCGAATCAGCTCGGGATGCTTGGCCTCGCCTCGAACCTCCAGATCCAGCTCGTGCAGAGTCTCAATGTGGTCCGAAGTGAAGGCCACAGGCACCAGAATGACGGGCTTCTTGGCAGCCTGGTACTCATCGACCATCTTCTGGGTCTGGGCACCGAGCCAGGGCTTGGGGCCAACCTGCGACTGCCACACGAGCTTGTAGGGGTTGCAGAAGCCCAGGTCGGTCATGACGGCGTAGGCAGTAGCAGCGACCTCGGCAGGGTAAGGGTCGCCCTTGTTGACAATCTCCATGGGCAGAGAATGGGCCGAAAAGAGAATGGTCACGTCATCGGGGTTGATGCCGTCCTTCTCGTAGGCTGCCAGCTGCTCCTTGACATTGTTAGCCATGGCCTGAGTCAGACCAGGATGGGTGGGCCATCGGTCAATGACAGACCACTCGATTTCCTCGTTGGGATCCAGCTCTTTTCGCACCCGGTACAGCTCGTTGAGAGAAGACCCCGTGGTGGAAAGCGAGTACTGGGGGTACTGCGAGAAGGCAATGGCTCGCTTGATGCCGTCTTTCTTCATCTGGGCATATGTGTCTGGAGTGAGAGGGTTAGCGTATCGAAAGGCCACGTAGGGCTTGTGGGGAGCTGTTTCGGGCGACAGAGCATCCAGCTTCTTACAAGCCTCGGCTGCTTGCAACTCGGACCACTTTCTGATGGGCGATCCTCCTCCGATTTCTCCATAGTGTTTTTCAATGACGGGGGTTCGTCTCCAGGCAATGAATTTGGCCAGAGGACCCTGGAACGGGCCCAGGGGAATCAGATCCTTGTCGGAAAAGAGTCTCAGCAGAAAGTCGTATGTTTCAGGAACTGTAGAGGGACCTCCCATGTTGACCAGCACCACTGCTGTTCCGGAACCGTTAGAAGCAGCGGAAGAAGTGGACTGGAATCGTCGGCACTGGGCCAGCAGCCGGGGAGCCGCAGTTTTGAGTCGTAGCATTGCGAAATGTGTGTGTTTGCTGTGTGTAGCAAGTGTGGATCTGGGTCCTTTTTAAGTCTGTTGATTTGGAAAACGGAGGTGCCTTTTTTAAAACCACCTGTGCCATGCACCGCTTGTGTGGAAGTCTAAAATTCTGAAAAAGACGATCTGAGCTGTTTGTCAATTGCATCAGGATCGGGGGGATAGGGAAAATACGGGGAACAAAGAAAATTGTGATTAGTAAGGGGTTTGCGGTTTGTGGATTGGCCCGGGGTGTCAACTATTACTCGTACTGGTATTGTCTCGTGCTAACTCCCTAGTCCTAACTCTCGGTGCTTATAAATTGTGCCCCACAATTGGTCTCAAAGGTAAATTAAGCCTGGCTTTAGTCAGATCATAGATCTCAGAGATTACGCAGCGAGTGGGACATTGGGTCTAGACGTCGAGGGTATGCAGCGATGAGTTGGTGCAGGTGGGGGGACTTGGATCGGGTAATACGGGTAATACGGGTTTTGTGGTTATTCGTATTTTCGAGAGCAATTGGTTCTATGGTAAGAAGGTCTACAGTAAATTGCACTTAGTTCGAGAGGATGAACTGATCAATACGGTCGTGATCAATACCATACTAATACCTGCACTTTTGCGTCAAATAGGATCCAAATGGATTAGTTGCTTTGTAATCTGTCGACTTATTGTACCAGTCAAATGTGTGCGATACAAGTACGAGTACAAGTACAGGTACTGAATCTGACATTGTGATGGTAATCATTGTACTACCGATCAATACTTGTATCGTATGCTATATCATCCTTACTTTTCAATATCACCTTATTGTCGGTATCAACAATAGATAATATACTTACTCGGGTAAGAATTATAATTTATTGTAGCACATCAGTGGAACCACCACTAAGCAGTGCTCCCTATGTTTTCATCTTGGAAACCATCCTGTGACGCAATCTTATGACTCTTCTACTCTTCTTACTCAACCCTACGTATTTAGAAGGTCCTAAAACCCACAATGTATATTTCAGTTTAAAGTGTATCAATTCGATAAATAGTGTCTGTTCTACAGACTGAGTCGTGGTATGACTGCAACAGCAGGAACGGGTCCGATTGGTCCGACAGGTACGACGGTACAACCAGTATTGCTCCGACTCAAGAGTCAGGACCATGGTCTAGTGTTTTCACATTCCAACCATCTTACAAAGCTGAATTAGTGTGTGCTCAACTCGTAACTCTTACTCCTTGGTCTCGGCGACCTCCGACTCGTCCAACTTACGCTTCTTCTCGTCGTTGATTCCGGTGGATCCAAAACCGCCAGCTCCTCGCTCGGTGGAGTCCAGATCCGCGGTCTCGACAACCTGCACCTCGGGAGTGACGATTCGCTCGAGAATCATCTGGGCAACTCGGTCGCCAATGGTCACCTTAAAGTCCTCGGTGCCGTGGTTGAAAATCATCACCTTAACGGGTCCTCGGTAATCGTAGTCAATGACACCAGCACCGGTAGAAATGCCGTTCTTGACAGCCAGACCGGACCGGGGAGCAATTCGAGCATAGGTGCCCTCGGGGATGGACATGGAGAGACCCAGATCAATGAGTCCTCGACCGTTGGCAGCAATGGTCTTCTCCTCAGCAGCGTACAGATCGTAGCCAGCAGCGTGGGCAGAGCCTCGAGTGGGAGCTCGGGCGTTTTCGTTAAGGAAGGCAATCTTGAGAGACATTTTGGGGGCTGTGTGGAGATGTTTGACGAAGATGTGTGAAGAAAAACGCGAAACACGAGCAGCTCTAAATAGACCCATTTAGGGAAAGGGTTGACGCGTGTGGAAGTGAAAGTACGCGTGGAAGAAATTGAGTTTATGCATTAATACACACCTTTTACGTTACCCAGCGTATTACCACTTCCTTCTTCCATTTTCTTCCTTATTATCCCTTTATTCGAATAATTCATTAATTAGTGAGTATGCAATAAATAAATAAATAGTACGGAGCGTCGCCTAATATACATGCTGGCGTGTACCCCTCCCTCCTGAGATCTCCTACTGGCGCAAAAAGTCAACCAGATCCATCTCCTCGTCTCCACTGCTAAACTCGCTCTTGCGACGTCCTCCAAATCCCCAGCTGATACTGCCTCTAGAAAGATCACGGTGACTGTGACCCTGACTAGGGCTAGGGCTGTGGTTGTTGCTATGGATTTGGTCACGATCCAGCTCTCCAGATCGTCTACCAAACGGCACTCCAAAAGTAACTCCTCCGGGAGACCGCACAAACATCATTTCCGGAACAGTATCTCTGTCAGAGCTCTTAATAGCCGTGGGAGGAGGACAGGTCACAAGAGAAGTCCGTCGACCAGAAGTAGGAGCGGTGGGAGGTGCAGAAAGAGGATCCGAGTCTCGTGAATCAGACCCCTCGCTCATCTCCTGTCCATCTCCCCCTGCCTCGCTGTTTCCTCCAGTTCCACCTCCTCCTCCACTGGCCCCAAATCTCATCTCGTAGTTGCCAAAAGTAGGAGGCGAAATGATGGTTCCTGCTGACGAATCGTTCTCCTCGTCATTTCGAGACTGGGTATCGTCGTCGTCCTCATGAGACTTATCACTAGGCTCGTTGCAGTCTGTGCACTCTTGAGTCCGCTCCTCGGCCTGCTTACGTAGCTTTCTCTCCCGTCTCCACTGTCGATAGTTGGACTCTCGAAGAATGAATACCACAGTGTCAATGAAACAGTTGGAAGCCTGGCTAACAACTGCCCAAATCATGATGGAAAACTTACTGTACTCGTTCTTGTGCTTGGAGTACTGCATGGCCTGCTGAACAAAGGGGCCGGTCCACAAAAGCAGATACGCCAAAGGATAGATGAAAATGTAGTTCATCTGACGCTCAATGTCCGCTCGTCGCTGCCGAAACCGCTTCAGATTCTGCCTGTTGATATGAGTCTGCAAATCTGAAAGGTTGGCGGCCCGTCTTCCTGGAGTCACTGTAACAGGACCCTCGTCCTCCGTGGGACTATCTGCAGTCCGCATAGGTGTTCCTGGAGGCGTAGAAAGAGCAGTCAGTGGTCCACCTTGGGCCTCCAGATCCGAAGAGCTCCCCTGTCGTCCGTCTCCTATCCAGTCTTCATTCTCGTACTCCTCCACTCCTGGATAATGATGATGATGATGGTACAGCACTCCGAGACCTGGGAAATGACTCAGCCAGATTCGGACCCGTGTCCACGTCCCCTTTCGGGACTCTAGTTTTTCCTCCAGTTCTCCTCCTCCCTCCGCTCCGGCAGCCAGCTCGGCCATCGAAACATCCAATCTCTTAAACTCCCGTCTCACGTGAATAAATACAGCAATGTAGATTGCAAAAATGGCAAACATGATGAAATACCGCGGTCCCCAAGACAGCACAGCCCGATACCAAGTCGGCGAGGCTGGCAGGAACACAAACGTAGGCAGAGGAACGTATCCTCGAAAGCCCAGGTTTTGGGCAGCCGGGTAATTTGTTCCTACAAACGCCAGAGAAGACAATAATGTCGGGAAAACCGTGAAACAAAAGACGTAAATGTACTTTCTGTAGGGATAGAGACCGTTTTGAAAGTACTTTGCAAACCGTCGGTTCCACAGGTTGTCCTTGGAGTGCTCGTTTTGAGGAGCAAACACCATCATGGCTGTCTGGACTGCCAGGAGAAAGGCGGACATGTCGCCTCCCTCAATGGCCACGTTTGTGAACCATCCTATGACTGCAGCAAACTGTGGCGAGTCTGGGGTTCCACGCAGCTTTTTGGCTGGGTAAATGGTCAGCATGAGTGCCTTGAGGAAATCAAACAGAATCAAGGCGAGCACGAGTTTGCGTCGAAACTTGATTACACGGCTACGGAAACCGACGTTTTTCATCAAATGTCGTTTCTTGTACTGGTGGTAGAAGAACCAGAAGATTCCATAAGTTCCTGCCAACAACGAAAGTGAGGAGAAACAAATGGAGACGATCCGCAGCGACCGGTTTTGTGAGGCTGTGTACTGACTGTCCCAAAGAGGGTCAGACGTGTCCGTGACGTCCGTGGCTAGCACATGAGAGGACTGGAAGAGAGTAAGAAAGAGGAGAACGATGGCAAGGGTAGTTGCGTCATATTTCATTCTGTGGTTGTGTGTGGTTTGTGTATGTTGTGTATGTTGTGTGTGTCGTATGTGGCTCTGCCGAGGTACTCGTATCTAGTCGAAACGAGTCTCGGTATCGTTACCGTCGTCAAATGTAGCTCTGTAGCTCGTCGACTTTGATTTTCTTGTGTTGGAGCGGTTTGGCACGCCAACGTGGCTCAATGTCGATGTCGTCAGATCTATCGTCGTCTATCTCTATCGTCTATCGGCTTCCGATGTCGCAATGTCGATTCGAGATGGTGACTTGTTGGTGCAACGCTCGGTGTTGCTCACCGGGTAAAGGTCCAAGGTCGAGCGGAAGAGATGAGAAAGAAATGTCGCGATCAGAGAGACTCCTTCACCGACTTCCGCATAACCCAGAAACAACAAAGGGCAGGCACACTACTGGTATAATTCTTCCCATTAGAGCCCGGGTGCATGAAGGGAGGTCTATTACGTCTTTTGAGTTGAGTAATAAGGGTTGGTTGCAGGTGCACTTGGAAGCTTAACCTTTGCGAGCTACTATTACAATATTGAGATTTAAGGAGGAGCTGGAGAGGGTAAGAGGTAGGTCTGAGGAGGTAAAAGGTGTAAGATTGCTTCAGGGTAAATGTTGTCGTCGACTGCACCCTACTACACTGCCAAATCTCCATTTCCACCCTTACTACTCGCTTATATACTCGCTTTTCATGTCACTCCGAAACTTTTTTTCCGCAAATAACCTCCACCACAGGCTTTAGGACTTAAGCAGTGGGCGGGCTCATGACAGGCTGGGGAGACAATCGGAGGTTAAAAAATATATAAAGAAAAAAAGAAAAAAGACGAAGAAATAGGAGCATGACCAAAGAGGTTGCACTAACCAGGGTCAAAATGTGCCGTAGATGAACGCGTGAGAAAACTAGGGCTATTTCGACAGATCCGAGCCCAAACCGGACCATAAAACAAACGCTCTTGTCTGACCTGGTCTTGGCTACTCAACGGGCTGAGACAGTCAAGCCTCAGAGATGGACCTAGAGAACGCCATGCACACCTCTCTCTGCAGGCAGGCAAAGAGATGATAGTCGTGAGAGTCGACATGAGATGAGGTGGACAATGAGATGAAGGGTGGGAGATGCACAGCGCGCCAGGCAGCCATCTTTGTACAGCTAAACGCGCCACGGGCAAACCTCACGTTGGATCTAGACGTAGGGTGTGTGGCTAGCAGCAGCTATAATAAAAATTGCCATCTTAGTGAATCAGCGTACACTAATGCGAGAAATATTTTCCCCTCGTCCATAATACCGTTTGCCATGTGGATGAGGAATACAAGTCCTACAGCTTCTCTCTCTTTTTGTGGGGCTCGTCTGGCTGCAGCATTCTTTTCACATAGAATGTCAAGTGTCAAACTCAGCGCTGGTCACTGTATTATCTAGTGTTTGGTTTCGGAATACAGGTTTATCCTACTGCACAGCCGGAGAAGGTAAAGCTATGTATAGCCTGGGACAAGCAACCAACTCCATCTCATAGTATAGCCCAATCTGATGGGTACGCGCAAGTGCAGAAAATATTCCGCAGAAACAGCCGAAATGAGTGCTCCCATACTCCCTCTCTCTCTCCTCACTCTGCCAGATACTCCACATCGCCAAGCCGAAAAGAGAGCCCGCATTGTGGGCCCCATACGGTGGATACTTTATGGAAAGAGTAAGAGCTTGTAGCTACGTAGAACACAAACGTCACACGTCCCATCTCAATACGACAGCTCGGAACATCTATCAAACACCTGCCAAATCATCCACCATTTCCTCCTGCACCATCGGCAAAATTCTCCCGAGTGCTCCCCATTCTAGGGTTATAAAAGAGTAAAATTAAATGAACCCAAAAGCTGCAGACAATAGAAGCTACAAGCTCCGTTACCAACTCTAAGTCCAGTCGCGGATCGCACCATTAGCCCACACCTTTTCTTTATCGTGGTTCCGAATTCGAGTCGGAGCAAGAAACGTGGCTGAAAAAATGACATTTTGTTGGTTAGAAAGTCAGGTTATGACGACTGATGTACCCCCCACACTACCCTCCCTACAATAAGCGCTCTTTGGTCCCCCACCCATTCTTATCTCCACCACCCAAAATGATCGGCCCGAATATACGCACCGCTTTGCCCATATCCTGCTGTAGCCGTAGCTTGTACGAGCCATACATTGCACGTCGTACATACATTTGCGTCTGTGGCCCACGGCATGGATTCGCCTCGTTTAGGTCACGTATCGTACGAGTCCACGCAGCCCATTTCCCCCTCGTTAATACTCCACTGTGGCCGCTGTACACCACCTATAATTACGAGATACTGTATCGTGACAATTTCCCGCTGTTTGGCCATGTAGCAGAAACTCGCCCAGCAACTGAAATTGAATCTTGTTCAAGCAGGTGAGACTGAGACATGACGAAATGTAACGGACGCACATCCCTCCGGCGGCTTTTACGGCGTTAATGACACTGACAGCTTTGATCGACAGTGACAGATTGCGCAGACTGAGGTAAACACGGCAGTAAGACATTAGGGACAATGGCCTTGTCAGGTAGGTACCGTGAGACAGGGGTACAGATTATGACTGCACGTGATCATGTTGGGTATTAGTTCTGAAACTCGTATTTGTAGCAGCACTCATCTCAGTATGATGATCATCATCGATTCTAAGTCAAAGTTTCGATCTCATCCAGCCCTCCACGGAACTCGCTTACTCAGCACAGGTTATGAGTATGTCAAATTTCAGTGTGCATGGAACGGCCCCAGAGCAAGGAAATCAAACCCCATGCTCATTTCCAACCCCCTGCCCCCTGAATTTCGGCGTTCAAATTACCCAACAGCCCCTCATCCCTTACATAAGCCAAGGTCACCACTGTCCCAATTGGGCACAAACTTTTTTCCCAACTGCAAGGGATCTAAAATGGTTTGGACCTAAAAGGCAGGTATATTAGTAGAGCTCTAGATTTGATACTGATAACAGTTTCTGACCTAAAGTACGACAACTAACGACAATGCTTCGGTTGCGGAGCATTTCCCGGCGCGGTGTGGATCACATGGCCCGCCAGATGGCTCCTTCACGCCGCCTAAACCGCTTATTTACACAATCTGCCTTTTCTCTCAGCCCTGCGGGACCCAGAAGACATGAAAGGCCCGAATCTTTCATTGGAGCTGCGGGATGGGATACCACGATGGATTCTCAAGGCGCCCCAGTGTTTCCTGACACTTTTGACCTGCACAAGATGGATCCTAGTGCTTGGGAAGATGTTGAGGATGTCAGGCAGCCTGTCAAAAAGGTTGTTAAGCCGCTGAAGCAGGGCAATGTTGAGGTGGATGAGGAGGGAAGACGAATTAACCCCATGGGTATCCAGATGCTGTCTTCAGGTCTGTACAACCAGCTTTTTGGAGACTTTACGCAGACCAGTTCGTTCAGTAAGCCTGAAATGGTGCGGCTAGAGGCCATGGCTAAACACCATCTTGCCAAGCACGAACTTTTGGGCAAAAAGACCAAGAAGGAAAACATTATTGATTTCCAGTTGCCGCCAATGCTCGGCACCAGTCTGGACGAGCATTTCTACCGAATGGCCAAGGTCATGGGAGAACCGTACATGGAGCTTGTGCAGGAGATGATGACTAAAGAGTTCCCTCCCAAACCCAAGGCCAGGGAGCTGAGATCAGACATCAGTGGCTGGGTGAGATACGCCAAGGGCGAGAAGCCGGAACGGGTGGAATATCCGCGTGAAAACGGCCTGGTTTTCGATATCGAGGTGCTCTACAAAGTGAGTGGATACCCTGTCATGGCCAGTGCTGTGAGTACCGAGGCCTGGTATGTTTGGCTTAGTCCTTGGTTGGTGGATTCTCGCGCTGAGCGTGTTGATCCTGAGGCCAAGACTGAGGGAGAGAATCTGATCATCAACCACCCCAAAGAGTCAATGCATCTTATTCCTCTGGGTCCTCCAGATGAGCCTCGAGTCATTGTGGGACACAATGTTGGCTATGATCGTCAAGCTGTCAAGGAGGAGTACTCGCTTCAACAGACCAAAAACTTCTTCATCGATACTCTGTCGCTGCATGTTTCTGTCAACGGAATGTGTTCACGACAACGAGGAACGTGGATGAAGGCTCGAAAGGGCCAGAAACGGATGAGGAAGCTCATGGATGACGAGGATCTCAGTAACCAGGAAAACGTCAACGAGCTTCTGGATCTCTCAGATGACTTGGCAGACGCTTACTCTGAGGACCCCTGGGTCATGGTTTCCGCCACAAACTCGCTGGCAGAAGTGGCTCATTTGCATTTGAACGGACTCGTCATGTCCAAGGATGAGCGTGAGCTCTTCAGTCAAGAATCGTTGGCTGATCTCCAGGACCACGTCAAGCAGGCTCTTGACTACAACGTCACCGATGTGGAGATTACAGCACAAGTGTTCAAGAAGATTTTGCCGCTATTTCTGGATACTTGTCCCCATCCCGTCAGTTTCACAGCCCTGAAGAACATCTCTTCGGCAATTCTGCCCACGGACTTGCAGTGGAAAGACTACCTCGACAAATGCGAAACAATGTACCAGGATATGAAAAAGTCCATTGATAAGGGTCTCCAGTCTTTGGTGATGGATGCCGTCAAGCTCAAGGATGATGCTGAGAACGAACCCTGGCTGGAAGACCCTTGGCTCTCTCAACTTGACTGGACTATCAAACCTGTCAAGATGGTCAAGATTCCTGCCAAACATGGTGGAGGAGAACGACTGCCCAAAAACGTCAAGTTCCCAGGCTACCCTGAATGGTACAAGGC
Organism: Yarrowia sp. E02; assembly: GCA_017639365.1. Lineage (NCBI taxonomy): Eukaryota > Fungi > Ascomycota > Dipodascomycetes > Dipodascales > Yarrowia > Yarrowia sp. E02. Next base: position 740,031 of record JAAQQX010000003.1, on the reverse strand, counting down.
TCTGTTCAAGTCGTCTACGGGCCCCATGCATATCACCACCAAGACGCGAATCACGCCGTTGTTACTGCGTCTCAAATGGGAAGGATTTCCTGTTGTTTGGAGTGACAAGGAGGGCTGGATGTTCCGAGTTCCTCTTTCTGAACAGGAGCATATGGAGGCCAAAAAGTACCAGCTGGCCACTCTCGACACGGAGCCTCATCTGCGAGAAGATGGATCGACTCTGTGTTTCCGAATCCCCCACAAGGACGGTGGTAACGTCCGAACCACACAGCTCATGGGCAAGTCGTTCCTGGGCCATTTTGAGAAGGGAACTCTGAGCTCAGACAACCCCCAGACCAAGGAGATGTTTGAAATGTCTGTCTGCTCCTCCTACTGGGTCTCCAACCGGTCGCGAATCATGTCTCAACATTGCATTTGGGACGGAGATGGAGTGGACATGGGTGGAGGTCCTGGTTTCGGCATGATTATTCCCAGAATCATTCCAATGGGTACCATCACTCGACGATGTGTGGAGAACACCTGGTTGACGGCTTCCAACGCCAAGAAGAACCGTATTGGCTCCGAACTCAAGTCCATGATCAAGGCTCCTCCAGGCTACTCCTTTGTTGGCGCAGATGTCGACTCCGAGGAGCTGTGGATCGCTTCTCTCTACGGAGACTCGTGTTTCAAGAACCACGGCGCCACCGCCATTGGCTGGATGACTCTGGAGGGCACAAAGTCCGAAGGCACCGACCTTCATTCCAAGACGGCCTCAATTCTGGGCATTTCGCGAAACGAGGCGAAAATCTTCAACTACGGCCGAATCTACGGAGCAGGCCTCAAGTTTGCCGAGGCGCTTCTCAAGCAGTTTTCACCTAACGTGACCGACTCCCAGGCCGCGACTCTGGCTGGCCAGCTCTACACTTCCACCAAGGGCAAGAAGATCTACTCCATCGGCAAGTACTCTGGAGGAACCGAGAGTATTCTTTTCAACAAGCTGGAAGAGATTGCGACCCAGGAGATGCCCGAGACTCCTGTTCTGGGTGCCGTTATCACCAAGGCCCTTTCTTCTCAGAACCTCAAGAAGTCGTCTTTCATGACCTCTCGAGTCAACTGGACCATCCAGTCGTCCGGTGTCGACTATCTTCATATGCTGGTTGTGTCCATGGAGTATCTGGCTGCCAAATACGACATTGATATGCGTCTATGTATCACTGTCCACGATGAGCTGAGATTCCTGGTCAAGAACGAAGACGCCTACCGAGCTGCCATGGCTCTCCAGGTCTCCAACATCTGGACCCGAGGCATGTTCTGTCAACAATCTGGTATTGATGACATCCCCCAGGGCTGTGCCTTCTTCTCGGCCGTGGATATCGACCATGTTCTCCGAAAAGAGGTGGACTTTGACTGCATTACTCCAACCCACCCAGACCCCATTCCCCATGGAGAAAGTCTGGATATTGAGGGTCTTTTGGCCCGTAACGACTCCCGGTTGGAGGACGGCAACCACGTGACCGATCTCTCGATCGACGACAAGGCTCGAGAATTCCCCTACTCCAGCCGAACCCCCGTTCTGGCTGCTCTCGAGTCCAACCCTACCAAGGTCATCTCTTCTCTGCTGGATCAGATTGGCGGAAACAAGGCAGCTCTCCGAAAGCAGCTGAGCAAATTGTAATTATAGAAATGTATTTATTTGTTTTTACGCTGTTGGCCATTACTGTACAATATTATTAGTTAAACACCTTCTAAATATCCCTTGCCAATACCAGTACTGGCACTTATAATCTCCATTCAAACGTCAGAACCGTTATCCATACAGCTTCTGGTTCAATGTCAACCGCGAGTTCCACTTTTCGTCCACAATCTTGGCAGTGACAGCCAGGGAAATCTTGGACAGTAGCCACTGCAGGTCCTCCAGAGGGTTCTTGGAGTTGAGATTGGCCAAAAGCTGCTCCTCGTCGTCAGCCGACAACAAGGCGGGAAGTCGCTCAATCGCAGGAGCGTCTTCTCCAAGACCCTCAAAGTATGTGAACTCGGCACTGATGAACAGGTACATGATTCGAGCCTGCACCTCGTTGTCGATGAGATCGCCTACCAGGGCTAGCTTGTCCTTGATCTTCAGAGCGACGAGAATCTCCAAAAAGAGTCCTGCCGTCTTGATGGTGACATTGACGGGCATCTCCTCCTTCATAATCACCTCCTTCATGGCTCCCAGAACCTCGGAAATGAAGTCGGAGGCCGAGTCCGAAGTAGCATCACTGCTGGTAATGGACCACAGCAGCTGAAGACGCAGCAGGTTGATGGCAGAGTTGATAAACTCGCCAATGTGAACGTCGGAGTCGTCGTCTTCGACAGCTGACTTGACCTTGGTAATCACGTCGTCGAGAAGAGAGTCGTCGGAAGAAATCTCCGAAAAGGGCATAAACTGACACAGAACCTCGACTCTCTGAGTAGCAGAGGCAATTGTGTTCCAGTCCGAAGCAGGGTCAGCCAGAACCCCGGAAAAGTCACTGGAGATCTCTGCCATCAGGTCGGCGAGTTTGGGAAGGGTAGACTCGGGGAAAATGTCCTGCTTTTTGGCAGAAGCAAGGAACTTGACACACTGCAACTGAGTCTGTCGGTTGTGGTGGGTCTTGAAGATTCGACAGACAGTAGAGTGCAGCTCGGAGAACTGGTCTTCCAGTCGCTTGGCGGTGTACAGAGACAGATCGACCTTGGAATGCATTTGCAGGCTCAATGTCAGCATTTCAGAAGAAGAAGAAAACTTGTCCATTAGAGCAGGAGTCTCGTCGATGATAAGAGACGAAATGACGTCGGTATCGTTCGACTCCTGGGCCCTTCTAGAGCCCTTTGACTCCTTAAAAACACCCTCCACGCAAGCGGAAATCAGCTGCAGCAAGAATGTCTGCTGGTTGGGTGAAAGCTGCAGAATGGTGCTCAGCTGCTCCTCAAACTTGTCCTTGGATAATGACGAAGGGTCAAACAGCAAATATGCGAGCAGTTTCTTCACGTCTTCAGACTCGTAGTGTTGTGTGAGGTCCTCGGCAATAGTAGCTCCGACCTCAATGTTGGCATCTGAGCTCTCATCTTCCTCCTCATCCTCATCTTCATCATCCTTGAGAGCAATTGCACTGCTGACCACAGCGACGACACTTTTGTAGGTGACCCACTTGGCGTCGACGCTTTTGACAGCCTTGAGCTTCTTGCCCATGTTTTTGATTTCGTCCTCACTCTGCTCGTTGCAGTAGTCCACAATGAAGTCAACCACCTGTTCTCGCACCACCTCGTTGGCGTCGAGCAGCAGCATGATCACCTTGTCGACATTGTCCTGTTCAAGGAAACCAGCCTGCTGAAGAAGCACGAGGAACTCAATAACTCCAGCTCGCACATCCAGATCACTGTCGCTCTGGGCCATCTCGACCAGACGAGATCTGAATCGCTCGGTGAAATGCAAGAAGCCGGAGGTGTTGAGAGTATCAAACAGGTTGGCCAGACCGTTGACTACAGACTCTCTGACTCCAGGGTCGGTATCAAACAGCAGCCAGCCAAAGTATCGAAGATACTGGTCCTCAAAAAAGACAGAGGGCAGGTTCTCGATCCAGTTGTTGAGCTGCAGAACACACTCACTTCGAATTCGCGCGTCCACGTCCCGGTATCGGTTGACAAAACACGTTTCGAAAATGTCGTTCATGAAGTTGGCCAACTTGCCAATCTTGGTAGAACATCCCTCAATGGTGTCTTTGGCAGCACTGACTCGCTCGTCGTTTCGTCCCTTGGAACCACGGCCCTTGCCTGATGCGGCATTAGTCAGCACCTTTTCGTTGTCCTCCTTGAGCTCCAGAACTGAGCTGTACACCTTGCACAGGTTAGTCAGAAACATGAGAGACACCACGGTGGCTGTGTGACGAAAGGGACGCAGTTTTGAAGACGACAGAGCAGACACCCAGATGAGCAGATTGTCAATAACGTTGCCCTCGGCACTTTCGCTCTCATAGAGCAAGTCCTTGTCACTGGCAAAAGCGACCAGATGATGTAAGAACTCGTTAAGATGCTCTCTGAGAAACTTGTGTGGTGGCTTCTTGTTGACCAGCGGGTACTGGGCGGCAGACTTGTCTCGCACGTGGTCTTGTAACTGTGCCACAGTGGCAGCAGCAGAGTCTCCTTCTTCAATGTCATGGGTTTCAATCACATCATGACATCCAGCGAGTCGCAGAATCATGTTGACAAAGTCCCGGATGGCAAACGTCGAGTTTTCCTCGTAGCTCTCGATCCAGCCTCGGGCCAGCTCAGTCAACGAGGTTTCGTTGTCGAGCAGAGCGTCATACAGGTAGTTTGGGGTAGCATCAGCCTCATCTGGAAGGTCAATGAGCTGGTTGGTTTTGGTGGAGCCATTTCCACTGTTGGCCTTGTGTCGCTTGGCTCGTCGAGTCTGGACAGCGGGTTCGTCTGAATCCGAGCCGTCATCATTGTATGCTGGTGTTAGTATCGTATGTTTAGAAATGGACGCGTAACGCGAATCGTCTTTAGAGAAGGTGAAAGGACGCGATTTTAGCTATAAACGCGTAAAACAAGCTGAAATGAAGCCTAGTCAACGTTGAGTGGACAATAGGGCTGGTTTCTGGCTGGTTCCACAGCCTCAATCACGTCTCACAGAGTCTCGTCTAGAATTGGACGCGTCTTGAGAATGAGGAGAAACGCCTCAATCCAGGTCTGAAAATACTCACTTCTTTCAACACGCGTTCGTCGCGACCGTCGGGGCTCGGTGCTGGGCATTTTGGAGACAAAAAACGGGTATCAAAGCTACCACGTGGGTGTGGTGTGTAGGGGTCTTGTAGGGAGAGGCGTGAGGATAATTTGGAGTTGTCCATTCACCTGCATACAGAGCTCTTTAGAGTTGGCCCTAACCTGTGAGGAGAACAAGAAGAAGATATACGGTATTGTATTAAAAGTGTTTACGGGAGTACAATATAAGAAGTACTTGTAATACAAGTCACTACGAGTTGACTGTTTGAGGTCCTTTTTGCCGTTTTTCATCTTTTCGATATTCCGCCTCACCGTCTCTACTGTAAGATAAATAGTATTGCATTGTAGCCAGTGTAGCCATCTGATGTCCTTCTCCTGGTCTCATTCCAATCGTAACATTCTCGTCACAACAACATCCTTGTCAGTATTCCCATCTTCTCTCTAATTTCGAATTCCCAGACGCTCCTCTTTCGATCGCTGGTCCTTCTGGGGCTTGGGAGGTTCGAACTTTTGGTTCTCGGGCGCCTTTTGCTGGTGCTTGGTCATTTCCTCCATCTGCTTCTGGTCGTCGTATTCGAGAATATCGGCTGTAGTCACGGTAATAGCGGTAGGATGGCGTCGGATCATTGTGTGTTGTGAAAGGTGGTGTAGAAGAGAGAAGAGAGAAGAGTGTTTTGTTAAATGATAAAGTTCCGATAGACAGACATCCATAAAGCTAAACTGGAACCGAGAGAGAATTGAGACAGGACTATAGTATAGTGGTTATGTAAAATGGAGAATATGTAACTGGTTAGAAGTATTCTCTGTGGCTCGAATGATCAATGTGGAAAAATTCCTGCTTAACCCTTATAAACTGAGACAATTGGAGACACTTGTTTAAGCCTCAGCAAGTCCATCATGGAACATGTACGAAACAAGAACACCGTTGATCTAACAATCATGAAACGAGAAAGACATCTTGAAAGTCTGTAAATTGGGCTTGGAGCGTTTCTGACAAATACGTGAAGTCAGTTTGCTTCATGGGTGCGAGTTTGAGTCTTTTTTGGTCTCATAATATCAGAATATGGCTTTCTAGCAAGAGCAATGTGCAGCCCATTTCATGTGCATAAGGTCTTCTTGGCTTTGAAATTGCCGCCATAAAATCCAGTTTCAAAAGTGCTTCATTTGGAAAGTGCAAGAGAAAGAGGAGAGGCAAATTGACAGGAGAGCAGCAAATAAAATAGAAAACAAAAACACGGTTAAAAACACCCTAACTAGGAGTCCTATGCTTGATTATGTCATATACTTGTACGATACTTGTTCTCGCGTGCCACCATACTCGTAATGTCAGTCATTCACTAAAATGTGACAACTTGAGAGGTCAATAGAAACACCTCACTCCCTTCGCTCATCAAAAAAGACTCAAATACAATTATTTACATATATCCCCTCCATTGACCCCTCTACAAGACCCATTTCCCTTAGATCAAGTTGGCCACCTAAATAAACTCTCTTTACTAAGCTGCCGCACTTTTTCATGCGTATTCCAAACCCAGCACGCAACGCTTACTTCCTCCTAACTCCATATCACGCTTGTCCGGTCCAGTTGACGAACTGTTGAGCCCCTCTTTTGAAAAAACAGCACCGCTACACGCGCCACTGACTCAGCCGCTGTCCAGAGCTGATTACTAATCCTTTTAAACCGGCACACAGCTGAGATTACACTCCAGCCAGCAACATAACTCCGCATCTTACACAACACATCTATCTCACACATCTCAGCCCCAAATGGAAACGTGTCGTATCTGCAGGTGCGAAGAGACGCCCGAGGAGCCGCTCTTTTTCCCGTGCAAGTGCTCCGGAAGTATCAAATACGTCCATCAGGGATGTCTACAGGAATGGCTCAGCACGTCGAAAAAAGGTCAGGTTTGCGAGCTGTGCAACACCAAGTTCCTCTTCACGAAAATCTACTCAAAAGACATGCCCAAAGACATTCCCCTCGGGCTCCTGTCGCAGCAATTATCGATATCCGTTCTCAAGAGCACGAGAACGTGGTTGCGATATTTTATGGTCGCCTTCATGTGGCTGATTCTCTTTCCAATGATCACCAGCGGCTTCTTCTTCAAGATTTTCAAGTTCACCCACCAGCTCTTCATTGAGGAGTCGCTGGTGGACAAAATCAGCACCTTTCCTCTCGGCAGAGCGCTGTTGCCTCAAGCTTTCGTCTCAGAAGGAAGCATCTACAGCGGACTCTTTGTCATGACGTTCGAGGGTCTGGTCATCACCGGCGCCTACCTTCTGACCGTCATCGTCCCCTTCTTTGTGCGAGAATGGGTCCTTAACTGCTTCGCCTTCCGACAGGAACTGGACCGCATCCAGGAGGAAGACATCAAACAGAGACACGCCCAGGCCGTGGCGGACGTGGTGCAACGCATGGGAGTACCGGGCTTAAACGAAGACGTGGAAACCGTCATTGATGCCCTCAACCAGTTCCAGCAGGAACAGCGAAACAACGTCCAACATGACCGGCAGGAACTGGAACAGATGCGACGAATGCAGGAGGAAATCAACCGACGGGAGGACCAGAGAGAACAGCAGGCTCGAGCAGCTCAGCGAGAAGACGACGAGCTGGCTGCTCTTGCTGCCGCCGAAGACAACACTCTGATGGCATTTTTGGGCTTCACAGGTCCTCTCAAGGCATTGTGGCATGCCACCTTCACCGCATACACCCTCTACTTTGGATTCACCGTCATTCTGCTCTTTTCTCCCTACACCATTGGCCGTGCAACCATGTTTACGATCGAGAAGAACGTAGACACGATAAACTACTGCATTGATGCCATCCAGGGCAACTTCATGAAGCTTCTGAGAGCTGTGTTTGGCCCCAATTGGATCCCCGTTTCCGAAGAGCTCACCTCCTACAACACCAAGTTCTACAACCCCACCACTTTTGGCGCCCATGCCTTTGAGGTTCTTGTAGGCTACGCCTTCACCGCCTCGTTGATCTATCTGTACATGAAGATCACCAAGCCCAAGCTGTCCGTGGACGCCAAGCAGCTTCTCAAGCTTCTGGAGGCCATTGTCAAGGTTGTCATTATGTTCGGAGTCGAGCTGTTGGTGTTCCCCTTCTGCTGTGGTCTGCTTCTGCATGTGTCCATTCTCCCTCTGTTTGGAAACTTCACCGAGCTGTGGTGGGAGCGACTGACCCAGTTTGGAATGTTCCCCATCACCAACATTGTGCTGCATTGGATCATTGGTACTTTCTACATGATCCAGTTTGCCAGATTTGTGTCCATGTGTAGAGGACAAATGCGACCTGGAGTTTTGTACTTTGTGCGAAACCCCAACGATCCCTCCTACCAGCCTGTTCAGGAGGTGCTGGAGAAGACCATGTACTTCCAGTTCAAGCGCATCCTCATTTCTGGAGGAATGTACGCCGTGTTCATTGGTCTCTGCATCGGTGTCGTCACCTTTGCTTATCAGCAGTTGCTTTCTGGCGAGATTGGTTTGCTGCCGCTCACTATGGACATTTCTCTGGGCGACTTCTGGCTCGGCAAGCCCTTCTTCCACGTGGGTCTTCACGTGTGTCTGTCTCTTTGGTTGTCTTCCCAAATTGCCGGAACGGAAATTGCCAACTACATCTGGACCCAGATTCTCAAGCGAACCTCTGCGCTGCTCTGTCTCTCTTCTTTCATCTTCAACGATGACCAGAAGAGCGAGCAGGTTCCTGAGGGCTCCTTTGTGCGGGCCCCTTGTTCCGATTCCGTCTCTCTGAGAAAGTCTAAGAACTTCTTCGTGGAGGTAACAAAGGATGATGTTCCCCTTGTTCCTGAGAAGCCCGCTGAGACCGAGACATCCGGTGAGACCGATACTGACTCCACCACCACCGTCAACCACATTGCAGACGCTGCTGGTACCGAGACTACTGCCACCACTGAAAATGAGGAAGACGCTCCTCCGTTGACATCTTCGGACTACGTTGTTGTCTACACCCCTCCCCAGTTCCGGTACCGAGTGCTGGTTCTGTTGTGCACCATTTGGATCTGTGGAGCTCTGTGTATCACCGGATTGGTGGCTGCACCCGTTCTCGCTGGACGATTCCTCTACTCCACCGTCCTCAACAACCTGTGGGACGAGTTTTCCGACATTGAGGCCTTCTCCATCGGTGCTCCCATCGTGGCTGGGTTCTATCTGGTTGCCTCCACCAAGTCTGCTGCTATTGCCTCACGGTTTGTTCTTGTCTTCCTGTCTGGAGTTTCTCTGTTGATTGCCACTTCTGCTGCCTGCGAGATGTACGTGCTGCGAGTGGTGGACATCTTTATGGATTCCGAGACCTCGACCGTGGGCCGGGCTATTTCCACAGGCTTTATGGTTCTGGTGGCTGCGAAATATGTTCCTTCCTTGCATATTCCCGTCATTGGGCCTCTGTTTACACAAACCTTCGCCAATGGAATCCGAACCTGCGATCTCAAGGCTCTTTCCAAGCTCATGATCACCTCCACGGCGCTTTCTCTGCTGGTGGTTGCCCTTCCCGCCATGGTGGGGCTTGTGTTGGACGGATTCTTCCACACACACTTCATTCACATTGGCATTTACCCCGTGATTTTGGCTCTTTCCATTGTCCCCATTGTGTGGGGTCAAGTGTCCCAGTATCTCCAGCTCTACGAGTGCCAGATCCGGGACAAGTTGTACATGACTGGAGAGAAGCTGCACAACCGGGAGTAAGGGACTAGTTTTAGAATCCGTTTAAGACGTCAAGAAGAAGAAAAAAGATAAATACGTCCCCGGGTATATTTTCTTTGAATGTACTGTATATAGATTAGCATATTGAGTTATTGGTTTACAACGTTGGATATGATTAGGTCGGGTAAAAAGGGGGGTTGAGAGGGGAGAAAAAAGAGCCGTTGAGGGGAGATCCCAGAGGGGGAAATCGACAGAGATTCCGATCTTCTGTACTTCCGCATCTGGTAGTTTCTATGTTCTGTAGGGGGTAACGTGGTCTTTATTACTTGAAAGGCCAGAATCCAGTAATTTCTGGGGAAAATAAACGGTTATAATATAAACCCTGTCACATGCCATCATTTGGTGGCCCAGTGGATAATATGGAGGGTGCATAGGCATGTAGAAGGTGACGTGTACGTGCTTGTGTCTGTAACCAGCCATTGGATCTTCTGTGTTAGTATTCGCACATTTACTAGCACTAGCACTGGTAGAAGTAATTTCTGGATCATTGAACACGTCGATCCCTGTTCAGGTTTATTGGTTTAGAACCTAATCTTTGTTTTTCAACTACATTTTTGCAATTATTATATTGCACCCTTTTCAAATAATAAGATAAGGCTTTTCCAGGGAAAATATTATTCTTCTGCGACTCAGGGGGTTCCACAGATATGGGGAAGTGCAAGAGGACGTGTGTGGACATGGACGTGATGCAGATATGATACCATACGAGAACGCGAGAATGATGGAAGCACGACAATTGTGTTTATGTATCAGGACCCATCAGGACCCAGAATGTGAGGGAGGTATGTATGGCCGCCAAACAATTGATATACCTGAAAAGATCTACCTACTGAATCATAACATGTGATATCTACCAATCCTGTTCTTATCCTCTTGAATCACTGCTGACACTCACTTATAATTACTTGTCTGACCTATCGTGCTCGTTTGTGTGAGTGTGGAATGGAACACTCCCCCCTTGTACATTGTATAACAAATCTGTAACACGAGTCGAACCGAGCTGTTAAGCATGTCCTTGTACTCATGTGGATCTACAATGCCAGCTGAAAAATGTCTTGGAAAAAGAGACACACGTGAGACTGTGTCTGGAAGACGGCAACGCGATAGAAACCGCGTGGGCCATGTACATAGAAGGGGCCATCCGCAGCATGGACCCATCGAGTCCTGGAGGCTAGAATTACAGCTCCAGGGCTCTATTTTCTTTTCTTTTCTTTTCTCGTTTTACTCTTTTACTCTTTACGCCGTCCTCAGGCCTTGCACTGCTTTACCGCCAAACCTAATGGAGGACAACAAGTCAGGGGCTGCTGTACAAGCGGAGTCTGCAGCTCTGCACGCTGCGACAGTCTGGCTCTTTGTCCGCAGAGCCCCTATTCGAAGTAGGTTGGCCGTTAACCAAGACAAACAAACATGGTTGGCGGCCTACAACCAAGAGCCCAAAGGCAAGGGCTTTCAAGGCGCAGGCGGGGACGACACGGGAAGAACCAAGACAATAAAACAAGTGTTCGGGCCCAAGGTACGCTTTGCATTGTCTCTGCATCGCTTGTTCGTGGATGGGGTCCTAAGTGCATTTACACAAGAGATGTGGACCCGTGTGGTCTAGCGGACCGATGGGGCATGTGGATACACGAATTGGGGACGTGTGTGGATGAGGTCTTTTCTCGTTGTGGGGCTGACACGATGTTCTTCGGTCTTTGGTACTTTTGTTCGCACCCACCTTTTCCTTCTGCAAATGCTAATCTTAGAGGAGAGAAAAGACTGTAGATCATATGCAGTCGGAACCATAGGCGGAGTGGCAGTAAAACGATACCAGTACGAACGGGCCAGTTTGGACCAGGGATCCAAGATAAGCCGCTGCTAAGTCGTTTTGTTTCACCTTGGTCTGCTTGTACCGGGTCTTATTTAGTCGTGTTTGAGGTGTTGTACTACCAGTGGATCCAGTTGGCGGAATACGAGGTCGCTTTTGGTTCGGGGAAACCATGGAGCTGCAGCAGCACGAGACGTGGAAACCATGTGGAAGGCCACAAAACGCTTGGTGCTGCACTGAGCTCCTTTTGACGTTCCATTTAGGCCCTATTCGTTCTCATTAGACATGGTTCGCGACGGATCTAGCGGTAGTCTAAAGATGAGGCCCACTGAAGCAAAGCACCAAATTGACCAATGACACATTCCGTCTAAACCCGTCTAGAGGATATTACTAGCCACCGTTGTTAAAATTAGTACCTGCGACAAGGAACCCGAAAACCGCTGTCAATTGTGGTTCGTATTGGTTCACACTGGCTCCCCTCCTCTCTATGGTTTTGGGATGCTTTCTGGCAAAAGACTATTCTCAGCGGTCGTCTCCAGTTCCCGCCTGCCTCCCTCCTCACATCTGGGGTTCGCTTGAACAATGTTTAATTCTACAGTCGCCACCTCGACGGAATCTCTCTCGTTGGACCTTGGGTGCAATGCTGATGGCTTCTGTGACTGGGTTATTATCTCTTGGTGCTAAAAAGTGGCACTAGGAAAAATATCCCAGGTATTACCAGAGGACCATGCACACCGGATGGTGACGCGATCGTTTGATTTTGCAGACAAGGTCGCTTCGCTTTGTATTGTCTGCTTTTGTAAAAATCTAATCTCCGGCCTGCCATTTGGATGCATGTAGCATGTGCAGCTATTAGGGGGGAGGGACTCACAGGTGTTGCTAAAACGCTATATTTTGAGGGGTCGTTTACAATACTTGTTCACAGTGAGAGCATCAACGACTGGTCGAGTGGAGCCTCTACAGCGGCATCAAAGCCGATTAATCCATAGCCCCTCGCTGGTCTGATCAAACACAAAACGGCCTTTAGACCCATCACAATCGTACCATATACAAGGTGTATGATCTACTCCCATCCCCCTTTTTTTTACTTTACGGAGGACCACATGAAATATACTTTTGCTCAAACAGGACGCGCGTCTAAGACATGCGTCGTTTACCACACTCCACTTCTTCAAGCTCCCAGACAGCTCTTTTCAGAGTATTTCCCCTAAGCCTTTCTTGGTTCTTTTTCCGTCGCCGTCCCCCCCCCAAAAGCCGCCAACCGGACAAAAATCACAAAAGCAAAGCGCCCCACGTACGACGCACACGCAGGCCAAGCTTAGTGAAACGCAACATAGGAGTCAAACTAACAACACAAGGATAACTTGTTATAATGAACTCTCAACGCAGGTGAGTACTCTACAAAAAATCGATAATTTCCAACTGCAGACGGTTTCGGCGTCTTTTGTCAAGTTGCACCCTCTTCTTCTAGAGTCAACTTTCCATGACACAACCGCATCTTCGACACAAACACATCAATGTACTACTCCAATCTCTACCAGGACAGCCTCTATCAGGTGGCCCAGAAGTCCCCGTCCATGGACTCTAGGTCGTCAGATTCGGCCTCCACAACGCCCACCACGCCCACAAGTACACACGATTTCGTCTACCCGTCAAACTACCACTATCTTTCGTACAAACATACTAACCCGTCCAGGCGCAACCAGGGCCCGTCAGACGACATTCCCCCGGTACCGGAAATGCCACCTATCGAAGCGCTAGACCTGAGTCCTTCCGGAACAGGCAACACCGCCACTACTGCAACTGCCACCTATCCCAACGTGGCGCTCAGCAAACGACGCTCCCAGGCCCACATTAACCGCGACTCGACCTCATCAGGATCAGGCTCGTCGCGAAGAATGTACGACCAGCGACAGCAGCAGCAACAACAATACTACCAACAACAACAACAATACCAGCAGCAACAACAACACGAGTCACGTCAGGAACTTCGACCCGTGGAACCCCTTCATTTTGGAGAAAACGCTGCCGACACGTTGCCGCCCCTAAACATGCCACGAAACTTCCCCACCTCGCTGGCGGAACACACAGACCGAAGTGAACGACGATGGAAGCAGGCACCTCCCCAAGTCACCACGTCTTACTCGCGACTCTCGCCGCCCTCCCAGGGATCCATGTCTCCTGTTGAGCAGCAGACCACCTCTCCCACAAGCACGGGCTTCTCCAGCACCCTGATCAACTCCATCAGCAAGAAAACCAAGGGCCACAACGGTCCCATCTTGCCCATGGGAACCACCAAGAGCTCCGTCTTCTGGAGAGAGCAGGAGGCACGTGACAAGCTGCGAATGCTGTGTGCCCCTGCTGAGGACGCGGAAAACGCCATTGCCTTTGACGAGATTGTCGAGTTTGGCTTCCCCGTGGACGTCCAGGCGTCGCAAGACGACGTTGGATTCGGGGCTCGACAGATGACTCTACACGTGACTCTGTCGCCAGCAGCCATGCGAGATCGAGACGAGGTGCTCTATGGCTGGCAGAAGGATCTGGTGACGGGCTCCAACAACAACTCAAACCCCACCGTGGACGACCTGTCCATGTACCCGCAGTCAAACTACGACAATGACTATTCGCGTGGCCAGCAGGGAGCGCTTCTCAGTGGCTCTGCAGGAGCCGGAGGAATGAAGCGAGTCTTTGGCAAGCTCAAGAAAAAGGCCCCTGCTAACAGCAGTATTATGATCACCTCGGCCGACATGCAGTAAAGACACATTGTCTCCACTCTGCGTGTTCTAATGACCTTTGCTTCTTGACACTCCCTACTCGCCCCCACTTACGCGCGCGCGTCCGCTAGCCGGACTTGATACCCTTTTTTTTACGACGTTTTTTTAATGCGGTTATTTATATGGATGTATTGGTAATGAAATAATATTTTTGTAATTTTACCAGGACGCGTAATTGAGTCGACTTGATAGGTTGTCAAAACAAGCAGGGAGCTATGATAAATCTCTTTGTGCAATGCAGATGAGACACGACCACCTTGCAATAAAATAATATCCGATCAGTATAATTAGATAACGCGTGGGACACACGTGAAATAAACACATCTGTTGATAGGACGTGAAATTGGCAAAAAAGTGGACGACACCGGAATCGAACCGGGGACCTCGCGCATGCTAAGCGCATGTGATAACCAACTACACCAGACGCCCGGGAAGTTGAAAAAAGGGAAATCGTGAACTCTGCTATCCAAATTATGCCGATTTTTTTTGTAATGTATCTTCAGAATAAAAAAAAAAAAAAAACTTCAGAATAAAAAAAAAAAAAAACCGATTACGATTTGCAAGATTCATTGGATGCCAATAGCCTGGCTTGCCAGGTATATAGTTGTAATGTATCTTCAGAATAAAAAAAAAAAATTTTGTATCTTCAGAATAAAAAAAAATTTTGCTCCATAACATCTCGTGCGGGACCAAAGGAGGGAATTAAAAAGTACTGGTGTCTTTAATTGCATCTTGATGATGTTTTAAATATCGTGCTAGTGTCTATCGCGAATCTTAGTACCTTTTCTTGGCTGATTCAGGCTTCTCGCAAGGTCGCATCAAGAACACAATCAACTTCAGAGTCAGCTTCAGAGCCCTATTTCCTCTTACATTCAAAGCGATAGCTTTGTTACCATTTGCATGGCTCTAAAAAATACTCTCACTACATTCTTGGTATTCATAAGTCATTATCTTTCATTATATGGATGCGATCTACTTGAGGCCAGCACCAACGGCGATTTTGTCAATCGTGGCCACCTTGATGAACTTTTCTCGAGCCAGGTTTCGCACATGCTTCATAAAAGGCTCAATGGTGATCTTTTCTCGGTCGAGCGCGAGACTGAGCGCATAAATAGTGTCGTCAATGGCCTGTTCTTGGGCAGTCAGGTCATACAGTTGGTTGAAGACGACATTTTCGGCGCAAACGGCCGAATCAATGTCGGGAATCTCACATGCTCTCGCCTGGGTGATGACCCGACGAGCCTGGTCCATTTTGTCAGACAGAATCTTGTTGTTTTTGTCTGCCTGGGCCTCGAGTTGTCTAAGCAGCGACACTTCTGAAGAAACACCTGCTTCCAGAGAGCTCAATTTCATCCACAGTCCCTCAATCTGAGCGTCATCTGCCTGCACGTTTGCTTGGATACCATCTGCCGCCTTCTTTAGCTGAGAGTGCAGTGCATCCAAGGCCTTCATTCGTTCAGGGTTCGGGGGTTTTGGAGGAGCAGGTTCATCAGAGGACTTGGAAGTTTCCATATCCATGATATCTGTCCGAGAACCACGAGATCTGTGATGGGGAGTAAAGTGCTGAGGAAGAGGGCCTCGTGGATGCTGAGCCATGTGGTTAGGCTGAGGATGCTGAGGATGCTGCTGGTACTGAGCGTGCTGAGCATGTGGTTGCGGTGCAGCTCCCTGGGTCCATTGCTGTGGTGGTTTAGGAGGAAGAGGAGGCACTGCCTGGGCTGCCTGAGCCGAAGAAGCACCGGGATCTACATGGCTTGAATGCATGGGCTGCTGGTGCATGTTTTGGCCTGTATGATTAGGCAAAGCATGCTGACCTGTTTGAACTGGCTGAATCGGTTGACCTGCCTGTGGCGCCATAGGAGGGGGACGCTGAGCCTGCTGCGCTTGCTGCTGGTCGTTCTGGGCAGGATAAGTGGGTGGAGGTCCATATTCAGGTGTAGGTCTGCTGTAAACAGGCGGTTCCTTACTGAATATGTCCGACAGCACCCTCAGAAAAGTAGCCAGATTTGTATTCGGGGGATCCGAGCCCCATTCGCTGATATAGGGATGGTAGCAGCGTCCGTTGTTGTCCACGTAGTTGCCCGGACTCAGCATCATGGTGCTGGTGGGTCGAACATATGCAAAGGGTCCCTCGTCAGGGTACCGGTGTGGCACCCAGACCTCCACGGGGATCTTGTAAGTGTCTCCTCCAATCACTGAGGGCACGGTTCCATGCAAACAGAGCAAGAGAGCTGGTTTGCCATACTCATCGGCTGGGGTTAGTAAGAGTGTCGACTGTAGAGTTGTCACGTGTCCACCGCACTCGTTCAATTACTCACTGTAAACGCTTGTTCGAGGTCTCAGAGTCGGATAGCGGGTGAGAGCGTCGAGAGTGTCGTTATATGTTCGGTCCAAATGGGGGTATTCCTGAGGTTAGATAACAGTTGATCTTGGGTGTACGAGGTGGCCAGCCAGCCTCAGAGCGTCAGATACTTACCGGAAGAAGCACGTTCCGTAACCACTGTGTAAGCGCCGGCGGAAGCGCCATGGCGATGCAATGTCTTGTAATAACCTGGGTTGTCTTGGTTAGGTGGACAGTAGCATTTGATATGCAGATAGTGGAGGTGAGTGTGGCCCTAACCCTGGCAGCAAGAGCAGGTAAGGGGTAAGAGGGTGATCGTGGTCTGTGGCTTTTTTCTGGTTGTATTAATACATGAAGAATAGAAGTTCTTTGCTCCTTCATGTCTCCTTTATATATAGCTTTATTTTTATCAATTTTACTCCTTAAATATACACTCTTGATGCTTCTTAAAGTCGCTTTACTCTAAGTAGGCACAGTCCAAATTAGATTCAGCCACCACCATCAACCTCATCGACAACATCACACAACATGGGAGGGTGAGTGAAATTCACAGAGAGGAGAAAGACAGGTTTGAGGGTAAGGGAAATTGCTTTTAGGAACAACAACTAACGCAGCTGGACTGTTATCATTGTATTGGCCCTTGTCGTGGGTCTTTGTTTTGGTGCCTGGGTCTTCGCACCCAAGGGCGACAATCAGACGTGAGTGTTACGAAATGATGGATGTGATGTGTGGGAAGGAGGCGTGCGAGGTTCTGGGATTGTTACTCTTTTTGAACGGCTTCGCGATGACTGCTGGTTAGCTTATTGTGATAAGAACCGTGCATGTCATATACAGCCATGCATCGTGGAACAGCCTGTCACTGTATTGAAGTAACAGGTCACAAACATACGAACAGCATGTCACGGTATCGAAGTAACAGGTTACAACATCCGATGAATGCATTATTCATCTACCACGTTCTCCACTAACTCAGCGTCTGGAGATCTTCGTTGATCCTGGCAATGGCCATGATGTACCTCATGTGGGCCATCACATACCTTGCCCAACTACACCCTCTGGTGCGACCTACTCGAAGCGACCTGCGACCCGAGTTTGCAGAGCACGAATAACTTTCTAACATATAATTACTAAAATGTCTACAGTTTATGTACCAAGTCGCTGGCCACGGCCAGAGAAGCTAGAGGAGCCCTCGCTTCGCATAGAAGCACCAGTAGTAGTAGCACCCTCAGCAGCGCCTCCGCCAGCAGAGCCTCCGCCCATTCCCCAGGCGTTGGCAGCAGCACCAGGGTTAGTAGGCGCTTGCGAGCCGGTGCCGATGTGGGAGGTGTAAGCCGACGATTCGGTGCCAAACAGCTTGTAGAAAAACTGAGGGGGCTCGACAATTCGGAACTTGCCATAAGTAGGGTACACGGTAGGGTAGATGGTGTCGAGGAAGTAAAAGGTGTGGGCAGCCACGATTCCAAGAATGCAAGGATAAAGGTCTGTGGGGTCGTCCAGCAACGAGATGAAGAGGTTGACGGGGAGCAGGAACTTTGCGGAGAAGCTGACAAAGTAAAAGGACACCTGGTTGTACTTGTGATCCTGGACCCACGCATACGTGAGTGCCATCATGAAGGCCCGGGTGTAAAAGGGCGAGTTGATGAGCAGGTAGTCTCCGATCCAGATGAAGACGGAAATGAAAGTGAGCCACCATGCGTATCTGGCTGTGATACCTCCGTAATGATTGGCCTCCATGTCGTTAGAGTAGCTGTACATTTGGTACGCCGTGTAGAAGGCACTAATGGCATTGCCCTGGATAGCAACAAGGGCTGTGAATGGGCGCCAGAGTTCCCATGTCTTGAACAGAGTGCTCCATTGGTTGTAGGGGAAGTATGGACTTAGGAATCCCAGTCGTGACAGCACGAATACTGACACACTTGTGATGGTCAGGACTCTTGTGACTGGTGGAATCTGTTTCAGAAATCTGTGTTAGTTTCGGAGCTGCATGTCGTGTGAATTGGCTCAATGGACTCACTCGTTATACACGTTTGGCATTTTGAATGTCAATCTGAGTGCACGTGTCTTTTGATGGAGTTGTGTGGCAAGTGTACTGTTTGAATTATGGATCGTGTCGGTTAACTTTATGCATACCAGATGTCTCGTCTCCACTAAGGTATGGTGGCGTTAGTTGTTCAAACCTACAGCCGTGTCATTCGAGACTCAGGATACCATGACCATACAGTAGTATTATGGCATACCTAGGAACGCATAATGACGACTGTAAAAGTCCATAAGCTACAAACCTATGCCTAACAGACCCATATCATGCAAAAGGGTATATGACGAGCATCATGGCAAGACCAACTGGACCTTCCTGTACCGTAAGACACAATGCTGTTTTCGCCCTTATTCCTGCATCTTGTGGCTGCTCTGGCAGCTTCCCCCGGAGGCACCTATGAGCCCAAACACGTCGATTGTCCTCCCACCCAGCTCGTGAGAGAGGCCAACGATACCCTCAGTCCCAAGGAGGAAAACTACATGGACCGACGATGGCAGCAGACTCAGCAAGAGCATGTCAAGTTCATGGAGCGGCTGGATATCCCCGATTTCAACGCCTCTTTCCTCGATGAGGTTCCTCCGGTCGTCATGGGAACCGCCTTCTCTGGCGGAGGCTATCGATCCATGTTGACTGGAGCTGGTGTGGTGGCTGCCATGGATTCTCGAGTCAACGGGTCTCTTGACTTTGGAGCTCTCGGAGGTCTTTTCCAGGCCATGTCCTACTTGGTGGGCTTGTCCAGTGGAGCTTGGCTGTTGACGTCTCTTTTCCTGAACGACAACTTCACTGTTCCCGATCTTCAGGCCGCTCCCAACATCTGGAGTCTTGAAAACTCCTTTTGGGGTGGAGAACGAATGAAGGATGTCCCGCCAGGAAGTCCCGTGCTCAATCCCGGAATCATTGACACCAACGGAACCGACTCTGTCAACGGCTCTATGGTTGCCGGGTCTGGTCTGACCGAACGTCTAGGCTCGCGACTCAAGAATCTGGCTAAGCTGGCTCCTCGAAACATTGTTGTTGATTCCGTCAAGCACCACTGGGGCCGACGTCCTTCCACTGGTGCTGCTGATGTGGTCAGTAACATCAATCTCCACGATATCATGGCCAAGCGACCCAATTCGGGTCTTTCTGAACGTCTGCGAAACATGCGTCCTGTCGCTGGAGGCATTTCTGATAGTCTCAGTGACCATCTGCACAACCGGCCCAAGACTGGACTGTCTGACCGACTCACCCATCGTCCTAGCACTGGACTTTCTGATCGGCTGCGAAACAGACCCAAGACTGGGGTTTCAGACTCGTGGAGAACTCGACCCAAAACCGGCTACGGAGATCGACTCAAGAATGCCCAGCGTCCTCACTTTGACCTCGCTCAGCGACTGAGAAACCGACCCAAGACTGGAATCTCTGATAACGTCAACAAGGGTCTGTCTCGAATCAGACCTGGCTTTTCTGATGCCCGAAAGTCGCTTGGCAAGTACACTCCTTCGCGTCCCTCTACAGGTGACTTCTTCAACCGAGGACGACGTCAGTCTGATTTGGACAAGCTCCTGGAGTACATCTCTCCTGACTTTCTCTGTGAACTGGACTACTCGGACTTCATCAAGTATCTGGATCCCCTGTATACTTACTACCACCTGGAAGAGGAAATCAAGCAGACGATCTACTACTTCATGATGATCAAGGAGGAGGTTGATCTGAAATCCAATGCTGGATTTGTCACCACCCTCACTGATTACTGGGGTCGAGCCCTTGCTCGTCAGCTTCTTCCTGACTCTCGAGGAGGACAGGGTACCACTTGGTCTGATGTTCAGCAGACTCCGCAGTTCATGAACGCTTCTGTGCCTTTTCCCATCATGGTTGCTATTGGTCGAGAGCCCTCAGAGTCCAACAGCACCTACATGATCTCCCCTCTTTGGTCTACGCTTTTCGAGATGACTCCTTTCGAGTTTGGATCTTGGAACCCTTCCCTGAACGCCTTTTCTGATACTCGATACCTCGGGTCTTCACTCTACAACGGAACTCCTGTCAACAACGTCACTCTGGAGCCTGCCAACTCCACTGAACAGGTTTGTGTTTTGGGATACGATAATGCCGGTTTCATGGCAGGCACTTCTTCCAGTGTTTTCAACGATCCCTTTGAAAACAGTGGTATTGACCAGGACTACATTCGAGAGCTATTCACCGGTATCGTTGATGCCCTCAATGACTTCAACACATCTTTCTGGGGCGAGTTTCTGAACCCTTCCAACTCAACTGCGCCTGAAACTGACCTCACCTGGCAGGATGCTGACTACGCCATCTTCTCACCCAACCCTTTCCTTGGGTTCGACTCCAACGCCACCACCGACAAGTTCTCCGAGTCCAATCACCTCTTTCTGGCCGACGGTGGAGAAGATGGACAGCTTGTTCCTCTTGAGCCTCTTCTCCAGGAGCAGCGTAACGTTGATGTCATTTTTGCTATTGACGCCTCTTCCAACACTGAAGATAACTTTCCTGATGGAACTGCTCTGCGAAAGTCTCAGGAGCGATATCTTTCTGACAACTCTGAGCAGGCTGCCGGTATCTCTTTCCCTCAGCTAGCAGCCGAGTTTGGAACTGAACCTGTTTTCCTGGGATGTTTCATCAACACCTCTTACTCGGTTCCACCCAAGGGAAGAGCTTACAGCTACGACTACCGTCGAGATCGTCCTGCTGAGCCCAATGCAACCATCCCCGTCTACCCTCCCCCTCCGCCTTACGAGTTTCCCAACTCCACCTTTGATCCTAACTCCACCTTCTCCAACTTCAGTGCCACTCACCATTTCAACTCCAGACAGGTTCCTGTGACCAACGGAACTACCAACGGAACCCGACCTATTCGACGACCTCGTCCTCGTCCTACACGTCCCCGACTTGTCATTGAAGATGGCCGTGATTACGACGCTGAGTATCCTTATGACCATACTACCCCCATTGGTGTTATTCCTGACCTGCCTTCAAACGTCACAGTGGATCCTTTTGTCAATGTCACCGTCAGTGTCGACAAGTACCCTCCTCTCATTGTGTACATTCCCAACAGCTACCAGTCTTACTGGACTGGAGATAGTACCTTTCAGGTGGAGTTTTCTACAGAAGACGTGGCTGGATACATCACCAACGGCTACAATCTCATGACTCGTCAGAATTCGACCATTGACCCCGACTGGAACAAATGTGTTGGCTGTGCTACCGTTCTCCGTGCCTACCAGGGCACCAACAAGACCATCCCTGACTTTTGTATGGGATGTTTCGACAGATACTGTGTTTGATTCTAGTAAATAGTTTATTATGACTTTTTGATATGCACTCACATTCGTAGTTTTCCCATCGTAGAATGCCAACATTTCGTAGGATGGCATTACTAATAATAACACCATGCGGCTGAACTCCTTCCTTTTCTCTGACGTCATCCCGAGACCCTATTATTAATTCTACTAACTCAAGATTCGATGATGTTCCAATACGAGCCGATTTAACAGTGTTCGGCATGACATCTGTATTACATTGCATATTACATGCACAGTAAGTGTATGACATTGCATGAAATACGCATTGTAAGATATTACCACTGGCATTCTAGAAAATATATCTACACTTTCCAATAATATATAAGGACTATCAATGGCCCCGTTTTTCATATTATTCTCCAAAAAAGACAATCACAACAACAAACACACAAACAAATGTCTACTACTACTACCGCCACTATTACCACCATGGCCAAGACCATCGACAAGCTCTTCACTGCCCCTGAGCAGTCTGAAGGAGTCGGTGCTCGAGTCAGACGAGCCATTGGTACCCACAAACTTCGAAACTTCAACCCCTTCATCATGTTTGACCATTTCAAGGTCCCCTCTACCGCTGGTTTCCCTGACCATCCCCATCGAGGCCAGGAAACCATTACCTATGTTATCAAGGGATCCGTTGACCATGAGGACTTCACTGGAAGCAAGGGTACTCTTAACGCCGGAGATTTGCAGTTTATGACTGCCGGCAGAGGTATTGTTCACGCTGAAATGCCCGCTGCAGGACCCAATGGAGAGACCCAGGTTGTGGAGGGAATCCAGCTCTGGGTAGACCTTCCCGCTCATCTCAAGGACTGCGAGCCCCGATACCGAGATCTCAAGGCTGAGGAGATTCCCGAGGCTCATTCTGAAAACAAGGATCTCACCGTCAAGGTCATCTCTGGCCAAGCTCTGGGTGTCGATTCCGTCAAGGATCTCGCATACACTCCTGTCTGGTACCTTGACTACTTCACTGAGGCCGATTACAACGGTGAGGAGGTGAGTCAGACTATGCCTACAGGTTTCAACTCTCTTCTCTATGTCATGAAGGGCTACGCTATTGTTAATGGTCAGGTGGTCAGTGCCCATGATGTGGCCACTCTCTCTCAACAGGGAGATACCATCGACTTTACTCCTGGTCCCGACTCTCGAGTCATCATTATTGGTGCCCAGGTCTTGGACCAGAAGATTGTTCAGCACGGCCCCTTTGTTGCCACTTCTCAGGAGGGTATCATGAACGCCTTTATGGACTACCAGTACAGCAGCAACGGCTTTGAGCGAGCTGCTACCTGGCAGTCTGAGATTGGCAAGAGAATGATGTAGAGTACATGTTCTCAAAATTCACCATAGAATATAGATAATACTAACCAATGATTTTATAAAACTGCGATTGTATCTAGTAATTTATTAATCTATCAAATAAATAGGAACTGTGGTCTAAGAAGACTCGGAAAAGTCGGCCATGCTGTTCTTGGGCTCGTTGGCATCCTGGATCTTGGAGGAAGGAATCCAGTCAGG
This sequence comes from Yarrowia sp. E02, assembly GCA_017639365.1. Classification (NCBI taxonomy): domain Eukaryota; kingdom Fungi; phylum Ascomycota; class Dipodascomycetes; order Dipodascales; genus Yarrowia; species Yarrowia sp. E02. The sequence continues at coordinate 716,813 of JAAQQX010000003.1, read as the reverse complement.
AGACTTTCGGGCAGAGACGCCAGAAGCGTAGAGCTCGTCGACGTCTTCAAGAGACAGACCCTTGGTCTCGGGAATGAAGAAGAAGACGAAAACAATGGCGAAACCAAGACAAGCGGTGAAGACGTAACCGTACTTGAATCCAATGGAGCTGGTGATGAAGGGAGTCAGGAAAGAAACGAAGAAGTTGATCATCCAGTTTCCTCCAGTAGCAACAGCCATACCCTTGGATCGCATTCGCAGGGGGAAGGTCTCGGAAACGACAACAAAGGCAATAGGAGCCCAAGTAGAAGCAAAGGCAGCGATGAAGATGCAGGTGAAGAGAATCATGACATCACCAACAATCTTGCTAGCAGGCTGAGTGGTATCTCCGTTGGGGTAGAGAGCAGCGAATCCGACAGTAGAGTAGACAAGGAAACAGACAAACATGACCATGGCACCTCCAAGAAGACACTTTCGTCGACCAAATCGATCAACAATGTAGAGACCTCCAAAGGTGGACAGGAAGTTGATTCCACCAAAAATCATGGAAGTGGCAAAAGAGTCGGACATGCCAATGGCCTTGAAAATGGAAGTTCCGTAGTAGAAGAAGTAGTTGGCTCCACAGAGCTGCTGGAGGACCTGGACGAGAATACCAAGAGTAAGTCGGTAGCCCATTCGAGGCTCTCCAGTGAACAGCTCGGTCCAAGTGGCCTTACCGGCGCTCTGCTCTCGAATGACGGCGTTCTCAATAGCCTTGAGCTCCTCGTCGACAACAGGATCGTCAAGAGGAACCTGGTTAGTGGTAGCCATGGCCTTTCGGGCCTCCTCAATTCGGCCAATAGACACGAGGAATCGGGGAGACTCGGGCATGAAGCACATTCCAATGAGCAGAATGAATGCCCAGGCAAAACAGAGACCCATGGGAATTCGGTAGGCTCCGGTATCGAGTCGAGACTTGGTAGCGTAGCAGACACTAAATCCAACAAAAATACCAAGGGTGATAAAGAGCTGGAAAGAAGAGACCAGAGCTCCTCGGAGGTTCTGGGGGGCAGTCTCGGACTGGAACATGGGGACCAGAACAGAGAGAGCTCCAATACCAAGTCCACCAACAACTCGACCGACAGCAACCTGGTACCAGGCGGTGAAGGCGGTGATCTGAATGAGCATACCGACAATGTAAATCATGGCAACGTAGACGATACCCTTCTTTCGGCCGACCTTGTCAGCGAGGAAGCCTCCAAGAAGAGTTCCAAGAAAAGCACCAATGGAAAAGAGACCGACAATGAGACCAGCTCGCATTCGAGACAGGAAAAAAACTCCAGACTCATCGGGTTCTCCAAAACTCTGGAGGAAAGAGTCCATGTTGATGAAACCAGAAATGGTTCCAGTATCGTAGCCAAAGACAAAACCACCCATGGCTGCAAAGAGACAGAGCAGAATGACAAGAAGCTGAGACTTCTTCTTGGCGGGCTCGGGGGACTTGGAGTCCTCAGAAATTGAGACGTCTGTCAAGGCGATATCGTCGGTCATAACACTAGTAGACATGATGATCGAAGATGAGCAAATCTGCTTGATTTCCGAAAACCTCCTTCTGCTCTCTTCTATATAACCGCCCCCGGTTTATGCCACCATATCCTAGTTAGCCCCATAAATAGAGACTCCTCCAGTGTTGTGTTAGTATATGTTCACCATTAGTGTGTGAGATTATGGGAGAGAGAGAGATCCATAACCCATAGAGTATCTGTGATTAAACTATGCCTCTCTGTTCATGTGACAGCTTACCCTCCGACCTATTCTTATTGTAGTCTATGCTGTTTTACCACTGTTGAGCCTACAGTATCATAACTCGTAATCAGAACAATAATATAAATCAAGTAAATATGCAATTATATAGCATGTAAAAACACCCGTTTTTTATTTCCAATCTCCACGAAGCAGTTCGGGGTCATACTTTTCCAAAAATGTCTTCAGATGGTTGTCAGTCTGCAGAACACTCTTGATCTTCTTCTCCTCAACACCGTGCTTCCAGAAAAGGTGGAACTTGTAGACAAGGTGCTCGTGTAGGCTGAAAAACAACTCCTTGAATTCTTTGTCGAGCTCGCTTCGGATCTGGAAAAAGTAGTCCTGGTTCTTCTTGTCATTCTTGCTGAAGGCCAAATCTCCGATTCGCTTAAGAAGCTCGCCGTTAATATTGAGAATAAATCCTCTATCCAACTGTCCGGCAATGAGCATGTCTCGCAGATGAGACACGACATTGATACTGATAAGAGCAGGGGGGTACCAGGTCTCTCCGGGGTCTGTAGCTCCGGATTGGGTCACCAGTTTGGTGGACTCAGCAGGATCAAACATGTAAAAGTGTCGGAAAGCCTCCAGTCCCAGCATACCAGAGCCTCGGAAGTCGGTAGAAGGGTCCTTACCTTGGAATCCAAAGTTCTCCCACTGAATCTCTCCCTTGGAGGAGGGAGCACCCACGACCACTTGCTGGTTGGGGATCTTCTGAGCAGTAGCAGGGATCTCCATGAGCTGTTTGCTAGCAGTTGCCCAGGTGACGGGGGTTTCAGACAGCTTGACGAGCTCGATCTTGGTGTCATTAAGAGCTCCAATGATGGCCACGGAGAGTCCCAGAGCTTCCTCTCGGTCCGCAAACGACACTCCAGTGTATCTAGGCAGTTCATATAGCACCAGGGCGTTCAGAAACTGGTTCTTGGAGTCTTCGTCAGGAAGGAAAGCTCCCTTGAGCTGTGAGTCGTCTCCCACAGACTTCTTAAAGTATGCTGTCACATCGACACGTCCACCCAGAATGATCTCACAGTTGAGAATATAGAGACTCTCGGCGAAAGGACGAGTGTTAACGGGGGAAAAGTTGTAGTAGAACTCAGAGATGGCCAGAGTGGCAGCCTTGTCAATCTGAGTGGTGTTGAAGAGAGTGAAGGAGCCATTGATCACTCTGTAGAGACCCAGCAGAATCCAATTGTTCCAAATGGTGAAGAACTTTTCCTCGTACGAGCTAGTCGACGGCTCACTTCCTCGAGCCACGTTCTGAACCACCAGTATTCGCCATTTCTTCTGGTTGGCAAGAGTCGTCAAGACATGCACCTGAAAGTATCCCCAGAGAAGAGCAATGTATCTGAAAATATTGGGGATGAAGCCGAGAATGTACGCCTCACCCTTACCCACCAACTTGTTTTTGAGGTAGTCCAATCCCAGTACCATTTTCGGGCGATTGTTGGCAAGCTGGAAGGACTGGATATGGAGGTGAGACCGAAATGGCAAAATGATATTGATTGTAGCTTGCTCAAACCTAAAGTGACATCTATAGCTGCATATTGCATGTGCATGTGAGAAGTCAATTTGACTAACCGAGTGGAGGGGTTGATTATATAGTGTCAGTTTGGTAGAGGTGGGAACAATAATAAGGGTATCTGTTGCTATGTTTCTATTGTTGATGTGTCTCATATTGCTTATTAAATCGCTTTTGTGTAAGGCTAATTGAGATCTGAATTGAACCCTTGTACTCTTTCACCCATGCACACCTATACCTCGGTTTGCAAGACAGAGCAAAAGAGCAAATACTCCTATAATCACACCATTCTACAAACTGGAAAAACAGTTAGTGGAGTTTTTGAAATATATACAGAGTTGAATGTGAGAACTACTTTCGAGCGCCAATGACTCGCAATCGCAGCTTCTGGTCAGGATGCTGACCGTGGGGATCCAGACTGATACCATCAGTGGTTCTCTTGAGAGCCACGAAATGGGGAGAAAGATACACGTTGGAGTATCCAGCCTTCTCCAAGGACTTGGTGATCGACTCCTCGGAGAAACCATGGTGGTGAGCCACAACATGGGAGTGTCCGTGAGAGTGGTTCTGAGGGTCTCCATGATGATGACCATGGTCATGACCGTGAGAGTGGTGAGAGTGGCCCTCGGACTTGGGCAGGATATCTGCAGAATTCTCACCAGGAAGAGAAATGAAGTCGATGATGAGTATAGTTCCACCAGACTTGGTAAGGTCAAACAGCTTCTCTAGGGTCCCGTCAACATCAGGAAGATGGTGGAAAGACAGAGAAGAGAAGACAATGTTGAACCCACCAGGGGCCTCCTGTTTGACCTTGTCAAAGTCGTCGGACTTGGAAATGTCGGCCACGAGGGCTCTCATCTCCTTGGAAGTGATCCCTTGGTTAAGAACAGCTTCGTTGAAGCCCTCCACCATCTTGGGGGACACATCCACACCAACCACTTCACTGGTATAGGACGAAATTCGCTGAGCAACAAGTCCCAGACCTCCAGCAAAGTCCAGAACCTTGGGTGCGGGGTCATGTTTCCAAATTGAGCTCACAGAAGCATCATAGGTGTCCTCCTTGGTGGTAGAATGAGCTTTTCCAAACTCGAACCCCAGAAGAAGACGAGCACATTGGTCTGCAATTTTCTGGTAGTTTTCGCCCGTCAATTTCTTTTCGGGTCCCGAGTGTTTGCTCTCAAAGAACTCAATGTTTTGTTTCACGTAATCTTCAGAAGACATGGCTGTCGTGATACTTGGTGATGATGGTTAGAGGAGTTAGATGAGTTGCCCCGCAAGGTTCATATTGTATTTCATTAAGGTTTCCAGGCATCAGATAATGTATCTGCGACTTGACAGGTCAGATTGGAAACAAAGACAACAACGACTAAAAGTACAGTAATAATAATTAATGCATTATATATATACACTTCGAGGCAGACCCGCTAACAGGGGGATTAGTCGCTGTCGGGGTTGGCGACGAAAAGATGAATTCGTCGCACCTCCTGTACACTTTCCTGAGACGAATCCGAAGCGGCTCGGCCTCGAGAAGTAGGCATGGCAGGAGGAGGAGTGCTCTCTTGAGGCGCAGAAACCAGAGAAACACTGCTTCTGCCGTCGACATCATCGTCATGAGAAATGATGGACCGATTATCGTATCGAGACATGGAATGGATTGAAGGAGCATGCATGGAAGAAGGCATGTCCGTGTGGCTGCTGGTTCGCTTTCCATCATCATCGTCAACCTCAGAAGCCAACAATCGGGGCTTCAAGTGCGAGTGACGAATGTCCATGGTTCGCTTGAGACCAGCCGCGTATCGCATATCCATGTTCTTGTTGAACTTCTTTCCAGCCTTGTCCGAAATACCTAGAGGAAGACCCCACACCTTGGAGGGCACCTCACACCATGCTGAAGCCGTTCGCTTTCTCAATGCACGAACGTACTGAGACTCGACACCCAGAGAAGGGTAGTCAGAGTTGTTGATACCCTTCTGAGACACCTGGGAGGTGGTCGAAATGATGCTGGGTGCACCCCGAATACCTGGCATGCTGGCGCCTGTTCCGGTACTCAGATTAGTGATAGAGGGAACCAGAGGAGCGCCGACATCAAATGCACCGTATTCTGAAGGATCAGGAATGTTGACTGACGGATCCAAGAGTACAGGAGCAACAGAGCCGCCAATAACAGCCCCTCCTCCAAAAGCAGCTCCGTCGAAACCCATGCCTTCGGAAATGGCCGGGGTATCGGGTGAAGGAGGCTCAGGGTGCTCGTAGGAGGTTCTGGGCTCATATCCTGGATGGTGAGGATCATACGATGGATTAAAGGGATCGATCGCAGACTCGTGTGTGTACTGCGGATGTAGATGGTGTCCTGCCAATAAGTCTTCTCCACTCATGGGCCGCGTGCTGTGACTGCTTCCACTGTCGTAGCTCTGGTTTCCAACGTACAGGGAGCTCATGGGTCTGTTGTTGGGGTCCACACCTCCTCTCTGACTGTTGACATACGACTCGTTGGTCACATACTCCTCAATATCATCTGTAGAGCCAGACGGCGTGCCGTAGAAGGAGTCTCGGGTAGCAAAGTCGAACGACGGGTTTGACGTCGACGAGGGAGTCTTCTTGTGGATTCTCAGAGGTGCAGCGGGCGCGAAAGGGTCCAGATGGTTGCCGTCATTGATCTCCAGATGAGACATTCGGTTCGACAGAGGATATTCTCGGGGTCCAGCGGGAGTCTTGACGACTGTAGGCACTTGAGGAGCTGCTGCTGGAGCAGGTTCATCTTCGTCACTAGAAGACGAAAAGTCATTGACCACTCGCAGCGTTCGTCGAGGAGGTGAATGCTGGTAGTCGTCCGAGTCTGGAGAAGCAGCCCGAGGCAGTTGGTGTGAAGGCTGGTATATGGGCGCCGCTGGAGTGGGTTCAGGTGCTGGTGCTGGTGCTGGTGCTGGTGCTGGTGCTGGTGCTGGTGCTTGCTTTTGGATGTTGGTCTTGGGAACAGGGGGGATGGCAGGAGGTGCAGTGTTCACTGTTGGTTTGGGAATAGGAGGCATGGCTGGTTTGACCACAGGCTTGGCCTCAGCTGCCGGACTCTCAAATGTGTAGATACTCTGTACCGGGGGAGTGTGCGGTGCTGGTTTTGAAGCAGGAGCAGGAGCAGGGTAGGGGAGATTAGATGTGCTCGAAGGAGCTGCGGAAGAGCTTGTCGATGCGGTCCGTGCCGTCGTGGATGAAGCTCCATACGAAGACGTGCTTGTGGGAATGGGGTATGGCGGGCTCTTAGAGGTGGCCGTTTCTCCGTTTCCATTGTTCGGTGTTGACGGTGCTGCAGAGTACGACGTCGTGGGGACCGGTGGTCTAGACGAAGAGCTGCCTGCAGAGCCGTATTGTTTTGGTGGTGTTCCGTTGGTAGCATATGGGGCAGCAGTTGGGCTTGTAAACTGACTGGCCTGGTGTCCATACGAACCCTGATTCGAGTCCTGGGTTCCCGAGTAGGGGTTATGAGTAGATCCTATGGGCACCTTTGGTGGCAGCGATGGCGGCTGAGCGTTGGACGAATGTGCAGTCTGGGCTCTTCCGAATCCCACGCCCGGTTGAGCATGTTGACTGGCCGGAGAAACGGGCTTGGAAAAGTTGATTGCTCCCGATAATCCGCCAGCGGATGTCGTTTGCAGAGGAGTCACTTTTCGGGATTCGCTCACGGGCCGGCGTTCCGCAGATGGGGCTTTTGGAGACGCTGGCTCGGGATCAAGCATAGAAGAGTATCTGTATTGCTTCTTGACCGCTGCAGGAGTAGGTCCTGACGCCGCGGCGGGCACTCCTGAGGCACTTGCAGCTCCATAAGGCACGATTGGAGGTCCTAGCAGAGGCGAGGCGGTATGGGGAGGCTTAGGGCTTGTGGTAGGAGTAGTAGTATTGGAGTCTGTAGCTCCCACCGGTTTTCGATGGACCGGTTTCCGCTTGGGGACTTGAACTGGAGGCTGTGACGGCGACGGGGTCTTGTTGTCGGAGACGACGCCATTGATGTACCCTCCAGCGCGAGACATTTGTGATTGTGATGGTGCGTGTGGTGCTGGGCTACTTTTGTTGCAGTTTGTTGCCTGTCTAGCCAGTCTAGGAGGTGCTATTTTCGACTGCATGTCCCAGCACTATAATAGGCTTTTGCATGTGTGACGTCAGCCAAGCGACAAGAAGGGGCGGCACGTGATGTCTAGAGAGTGGGGGATGGGGTGGTAGGAGGCTGTTTGTGATACATTAAGGGCGTTTAGGTGTGTGTCACATGATTCCTTGCCCCTTTTGTTTCAAAATCATTCCGTATTCTATGGTCCACACCTTAACTCTGGACCCCAATTTCGCCGTGTTTCTCATAAGGTAAACAGACTAATTAATGAGAACCAGATCTAGAAGCCGTAGAGGAGTCTAGCTGGTTGTAGGATGGTTGGTTGATGGTTGAATAGCATCTTAATCTGTCGTTTGAGGACATGAACTGTTCTTCTGTGAAACGACATATTTCTTTTTTTAATGTGTTGTAGAAACCGTTAGATGACTGAAACACCCAAGTCAACTGATACATATAATGTTACTTAGCTCTTACTTGGCGTAAATTGTATCGTATCGCACAATGTTTGAAACGAGACTCTCAAACTGTAAGACATATTTGTAACATGAAATACCCAGATAAATAATACACCCTTTTTCGCCCACGTGACTTCGATGTCACCCCCTTTATAACAAAAAATACAAGCCATGAAACACAGTCGCGTCCAAATATACTCTCCCACACTTGTATGCTCCCACTCCACAGTTACACTCTCCTTCACGGTGCGGTAGGGTAACTGCACATGCCTATGGCCACGATGTCAAAAGTCAATTGACGAGACTTACTACGTGTAACCTAACCACTACAATGTCTGATTCAGCTCAGTACACGTTGGTCTACGAGGTGAGTAAAGCGCTTACGCGTGTCTTGTGACCCCCACAAGCCCGTCCTCGGCGTGTTTTTTTGAAATCCACACACGCCCCCCACGACATGTCCTCACAGAACCACACCACTAACATAGCCCTCGACTGAGAAGCTCTCGGTGAGAGACTTCCAAAACCTGCTTGAAAAGGGACGGGATGAAGACAAGGTCGACGCGATGCGGCAGATTCTGGTCGCCATGCTCAACGGCGACCCCATGCCCCAGCTTCTGATGCAAATCATCCGGTTTGTCATGCCCTCCAAGAACAAGCAGCTCAAGAAACTGCTGCACTTTTACTGGGAAATCTGCCCCAAGCTCCAGCCCGATGGCAAGCTCAAGCAGGAGATGATTCTCGTGTGTAACGCCATCCGAAACGACCTGCAGCACCCCAACGAATACATTCGAGGAGAAACCCTGCGGTTCCTGTGCAAGCTCAAGGAGCCCGAACTGCTCGAGTCGCTGATTCCCTCGGTGCGATCCAACCTGGAGCACCGACACTCTTACGTGCGAAAGAACGCCGTCTTCGCCATTGCCTCCATTCGAGAAATCTCCGAGGCCCTGGTCCCCGACTGCGACGAGCTCATCTCCACCTTCCTGGACGCCGAGACTGATGCCACATGTAAGCGAAACGCGTTCGTGTCGCTCGCCAACATCAACCGAGACTGGGCCTTTGCCTACCTACAGAAGCAGCTGCCCTCCATCAGCTCTCTGGACGAGCTCATCCAGCTGGCATTTGTCCAGTTCATTCGACGAGACGCCGTTGTCACTCCCGATCTCAAGTCCTCGTACATTGCCATTGTTCTGGAGATGCTCGAGGCCTCGTCTCCCGCCGTCACCTACGAGGCTGCCATGGCCCTGACTGCCCTCACCTCTAACCCCACCGCCCTGCGAGCCGCAGCCCAGGAGCTGGTGGATCTCGCCATCCACGAGTCCGACAACAACGTCAAACTCATTGTTCTGGATCGAGTTGATACTCTGCATCGACGAAACCCTGGCATTCTCAACGAGCTGTCCATGTCCATTCTGCTGATTCTGTCGTCTGCTGATCTGGATGTGCGATCCAAGGCCATTGACATTGCTCTCGACATGGTCTCCTCCACCAACATTGACGAGGTCATCAAGCTCTTCAAGAAGGAGCTGCAGGCTACTGTTTCTCAGGAGTACGAGCGAAACTCCGAGTACAGACAGGTTCTGATCCGAGCCATCCACAACTGCTCCATCAAGTTCCCCCAGGTGGCTGCCCAGGTGGCTGATCTGCTGCTGGACTTTGTCGCCGACTTCAACTCCTCTTCCGCCAACGATGTCATCATCTTTGTCCGAGAGGTTGTCGAGCGGTTCCCCAACCTGCGATCCACCATTGTCCGACGACTTTTGGCCACTCTGCCCTCTGTCCGACGAGCTACTGTCTACCGATCTGCTCTCTGGGTTATCGGAGAGTACTGTCTCGAGGAGGCTGATATCCAGGAGGCATGGCAGCACATTCGAAACTCGCTTGGAGAGGTTCCTATTGTTGCTTCTGAGCGACGAAAGAGAGACGGTGAGCCTAACGGCATCGAGGAGGAGCCCGATGTTGGTGAGACCGCTACCCACAAGCCTTCTCGAAAGGTTCTTGCCGACGGTACTTATGCTACCGAGTCTGCTCTGACCACCACTGTCAAGGCCGAGGTTGACGAGTTTGAGGGCCAGCCCCTGCGATCCATCATTCTCAAGGACGGCAACTACTTTGTTGCTGGCGTTCTGGGTTCCACTCTCGCCAAGCTTGTTTTCCGATACGCTGCCATCACCAAAAAGCCTGCTCGAGTCAACGCTCTCAAGGCCGAGGCCATGCTTTTCCTGACCTCCATTCTGCGAGCCGGCCAGTCCGAGTTCTCTGCTGTTTCCATCGACGAGGACTCCACCGACCGAATCCTGTCTTGTATTCGAGCCATCTCTCAGGGCGACCGAGAGCCTGCCGTCGTCGAGGCCTACAGAGAAGACACCAAGGAGGCTTTCCGAGCTCTTGTTGGTAAGCTTGATAAGGAGCGAGCTGAGAAGAAGGCTGCTGATAAGCGAAACAACGCCGTTCAGGTTGATGACTCTCTGTCTTTCCGACAGCTTGTCAAGACCGACGGTGACGATGAGGAGCCCGAGGCTCTTGATACCATCGACACCTCTGTCATTTCCTCCAAGCCTCTTTCTTCTCTTGCCAAGGTCCAGCCTCTGACTGGTTTCTCCGACCCCATCTACGCTGAGGCCGTCATCAACGTGCACCAGTTTGACATCATTCTCGATATTCTGCTTGTTAACCAGACCAAGGAGACTCTGCGGAACCTCACCGTTGAGTTCTCTGTGCTTGGCGATCTCAAGGTTGTTGATCAGCCTCAGAGTCTTAACCTGGGTCCCCATGGATTTGCTTCTCTGCAGACCACCATCAAGGTGTCTTCTGCTGATGCCTCTGTCATTTTCGGTAACATTGTCTACGATGGTCAGTCTTCTCTGGATAACAAGGTTGTCATTCTCAACGATCTGCATGTTGATATTATGGACTACATCAAGCCCTCGACCTGTTCCGAGACCGAGTTCCGAAGCATGTGGAGCGAGTTTGAGTGGGAGAACAAGGTCAACCTCATGGCCAAGGGCCTCACTCTTCAGAAGTACATTCGGTACTTTGTTGACAACACTAATATGAAGTGTCTGACACCCGGTGCCATCAAGGAGGATGCTACTGATCTCGAGGACGACTGTGGCTTCCTTTCTGCTAACCTGTACTCCATCAGTTCGTTTGGTGAGGAGGCTCTTGCCAACATTTCCGTCGAGATCAACGACAACTTGGAGATTTCTGGACACGTTCGAATTCGGTCCAAGGGTCAGGGTCTGGCTCTGTCACTGGGTGATCGGGTTGCCGATATCCAGAAGCAGCTCGTGTTGAAGAGCCTGGCATAAAGGTGAGCTTGTATATATATATAGAACAAGCAAAGTAATGAAAACTGTACAATTTGGTGTGTATTTCCTGTAGTTCCCACAATAGTTCGCTGATCAGCCATACTTTACATGATCCATGTATTGTTGTGGCTTCTGACATGCAAGATTTGGGATTTTTTAATAAGCGCTGTCTCAGCTTACGAACAATGTATCTCAATTGGTTCAGTTCAAGGGAATGTGTCTATCTATTTGTCTATATGCAAAAACTATCTCAATTCCTCCGCAACTCTTGTCGTCATTATATTGGTAGTTGTTGTGTTGTTAGGGTGTACCAGTACACGTTCGTAAAGGCAATTATGGACTGTACTGTCAAGTGAAGCAAAATTACTTCTTGAAGATGTCCAGGAGGCCAGTAAGGAAAATGGCCGAGAGAACAGGGATGGTGAAGTTGTCGTCGATGCCAAACGCGTCGATGGACTCGGAAACAGCTCCAACAAGACCAGACAGGGCAGTCAGGACTCCCATGGTCAGTCGAGACGACTCCTTGGACCAGGTGATCTGTCCAGGAGTGTCCACGGCAGCTCCGTACTTGGGGATGACGTATCCGTAGAGAAAGATACAGGCAATCTCCGACGCGATAAAGGCGCCCATGAAGCCGGCAAGCGACTTGTTCTTGTACTTGGGAGTGAGGTGTCCGTAAGCACGGCCAACGGAGGAGGCAGCAGTATCGGCCCAAGAGAGCAGAAGCACAGCCATGAGAGCCACGTCCTTGGAGGCGAAGGAGAAGACCAGAATGAGGCCAAGCAGGTACCAGATGGTTCCGTTGATGCCGTTAATCTCGGACTCTCGCATCAGAGCTCCCATGACATTGCAATAGGCCTTGTTGAGCGCCTTGTTTCTCAGTCGCAGGAAGTCAAAGGTGCCGATGAACAGCGCCATTCCGACAAGAACGGGTGTGACATCTTTCAGGTTGATTCCTCGAGTGTAGAGATATAGCGTGATGAAACCAATGGAGGTGTGGAGGAACTTTCTGGGGATTTCGTGTTTCTTGAAAAAGGCGCCAAAACGGCCATTGTGCCAGAAAGCCAGCAGATCTTCGCTGTTGGTCTCGGTGGGCTCCGTCTTGGTTTCGGTCTTGGTCTCAGGCTTGTCTTGGCTCTTGAGAGAGGCAGAAGGTCTGCTAATAGGCGCAGTGTTGGTGGCACTAGCCCCGGTGGATGCAGCAGACATGGCACGGGTGTTGTTGTGAGAAGGTGGAAGGGTGCAGGACGCGTGAAAAGGGCGTAATTTCGGCACTCCTGGGGCGGCTAGAGTGGTTGGCTGTGTTTTTCGAGGTGTAAAATTCACGATTTAATTTTTTTCCGCTTTTCTGCGTTTTTCTGTTCCTTGGCGATGTTAGCCAAAGTATAACTGCCGACCCGAGCAAGTGGAACCGTTGTTTGGCTGACGGAGAGTAGGGACTTGGTGGCACGTCAGGAGGCGGTTTGGAGGGGTTGGAGGAGATAAAGTCACGTGTTTATACCTGTTATTATCTATTCTGCCCCTTTCTGACTAAGCTATTATATGTACTCGTAGTTGCGCTACTATGTTACACCCACTAACGCCACTATCAAACACTGTTTACACCTTTCTTCACAGTAGCAACTGACTAGCGAACGTCTGGAACGAGACTAAATTAGCGTCCGTCTTTTAGTCCAGTCTTGGTTGAGTCAGCATTTAGTTAGTGTGGACGAACCTCGGTGTTACTGTAGGTACGGGAGATGTACAGGCCGAGGTATACGATACGAGCAGGTAGTCGTACTGATACCAGTGCGAAAACCGTTACATAAACCGGTTTCAGGTTTGAGGTGTATACGTTAGTGACAGGTGCTAAACTGTCGTATCTTAAGGTAGAGCCGTTAGTCCCTCATAACCTTCATTTACACGTAAATATGTCAAATGCTTCTCTCACATCGAGTCATCTATTCAGAACCCATCCAAACAATGGAATCGCACAATGGGATAGTTCCCTGCACTACCGGACCCGATCGGAGCCTTACGTAATGCCGATGCGGTTGGGAAGCACTCTGTCGTCAACTCGCAGTTTTGATGTGGCTGCATTCTGCATTCGTTGTTGGTTTCGGTAAAAAGCGTTTGTTTTGCCTCGGTTGGAACAGTGAGCTCCAGTCTTGCTAAGTGGAGCTCTTCTAAGCGGTTGCAATTACTCAAGCTGAGTCACATATACAGCACCGGTGGCCCCTGTAAAAATGCTTGCTTTTGCTCAGTATCTGCAGTAATATTGCTTGCTCGATACGAGATCTGTATTGTCAACGCATTTTGTAATTTCCACCAATATTGCGGTATTTCCGTGGCTCTCGCTTTTAATATCCGATCTGGTGGAAGATTGCGGGAAATATTTGCATACACATTTTTCTCACGCCATCCGCCTTTGCCGCTCCATGTAGTCTTAACCCTTTACTCAGCAACTCCTGGGAGCAATGTTTGTGGAATGGAGGCTTGGGGAATGTGTGTCGCGTTACGTAACGTTTCTGCCATACAGTGTCCCAACTAGGAGTTGTCGAAGTTTGCTGTAAGCGCGTTACGACGCTGGTGACTGTGATGAACTGGTAACACTGGCAACCGCTTCTTCTGGGACGGGACGATCTCACTACTAGTTCTCCATTGAGATTACATCACTTCCAGTACGACGGGTGGGCAGTCCTAACCCCCACGTTTGGATTGGGCTTCTTTTTTTCGATTTTCGCTCATCTTGAAAGCATCTAAAATAAGCAATAATAGGGTTCCGTACATTTTGACATCTTGGGACAAACGAAAGCCTGCATCCCAGATGCAACTTGTATCGCGCTAAAAATGTCCTGAATTTAGCCCAATAGAGAATGTGTCTGGAGATACTGAAAGACATTGCCCCATCGGCGCCTTGAAAGACACAGAACGGGAATACGCTGGCTGAGTAGAGTTATTCGCAAAAGACAGATCTCCTAAACGGTAACTCAAGGTTACAGTGTGATGGACAGATCTGCCCCTAGCGTCGTGGGAGATCCTCAAAGCCAGCTACTACAATGGGCAAGGCGCTTGTGGGTGGCTTGGCTTACGGGGATCCTGATAATCATGATGGTCCCGGTGCTACATGATGGCGTCTATACGTTAGATCAACGTTGAGCTGTTTGTTCTCTTGTTCTTGTACTGATGTAACAATACAGTGTGCTGGTACAGCGTTGTAGGTAGGCTGGTCTTGATCGCTAGTTGAATGTGATACTACTGGCTCAGTAAACGCCTTCGGTACGATCCGATCTCAGTTGGGACATTCCTGGTGCCCCATGTTACTGCAAGTGAGAAAGACGAAAACGGTCATTCCATAGTGAGACACATTTTAGAGCTCCATTCCGGCATGGGGTTCACCTATAAATCGTACTTAGGGCAGTTACATTTAAGACCTGGTCACTTTAAGAAAATACGCTGCTGATATACAGACGAACACTTTACCAAACGGGAGAGATTTGCACGTCGATATCTGATCCTTTGTTACGAGAATGTGCAAAGCTGGGGCTGGTCTCGCGCAGTGAACAGTCAACAAATTGGTGCCTAGCACTGCCTAGTAAACTGACAGCTCCGTTGATGTAGGAAAATGTCAACATGGTGACATCTACATATGTTCTAGCACACCTGACAGCACGTGTGTACCTGCAACTGCTCGTATCTACTTGCAGTAAACTGGGGCATAATTTGACGTTCTGCTACTATCAGCTGTATAATATTCGCTAGAGAACCCCAATTAGGACTATCTGGACGAAGCGAGACATGGTCTGACCAGCCTCCCCAGAGACATCTGTATTCCAAGATGAGCACCTGCGTCTTCTACTGCAGCTGGGAGATGAGCTATTGAGGCGTATTTGAAGACAATCTGCAGCGCTATAGAAGGCAAGAATCCATTCAGCCACAGGTGATTCACCTGTTTGGGCATCTATGCCAATTGTCTGACTCTCTGTCTCATCCCTCTCATTCTTCTTTAGGGCATCGTCTATGATTGACAGGATGAGTCGTCCCTCTCCAAACCGGTAGAAAGATCGTCGGATGTCCATCCGGGGCTGGGGCAGATCTGTCCGTCGGTAGTTGAACATCATCATCGAGTCATCTGCCAACGGTGTACAGTGTACAGTGTATGGAACTGGTGAGCTGAGCCACTACGAATGATGGCCCATTTGATGGTCATCTGGATGTGTATCACATGGCTGGGTATTTTCGTACAGGTCTGCGTGGGGGCTGGTGTGGTTCGATCAGACGAAAGCGGAAGGCAGCCTGTCTCTGTCTGTTTGCCAGGTAGATCTGAACAATGGGTTGTTCTATATTTGGTTCGTAAATATAGCAAATAGTTGAATTGCTATGGTATCGAACTTGGCAGACCCATTGGCCAAAAAAAGAAACACATTTGCCCGTGGACAGCCCACATCAGGGCCCATAAGAGAGCGTTTGGGTTCTGCTAATCCCTCGTGGGCTGCAGAATGACGCAGGCAATCTTTTCACTTATGGGCGGACAATCCATATACACTCGATTCAACTATCATAAGTAAAGTTGGTCGATGGTTCCGGATATATCGGAAGAAAGCGGCCAAAAAAGGACAGGGTAAGGAGGGCACCCATGTCAAAAGCACGGGAAGAGTATGCTTGAATAACCGAAAACAACCCTATTACCAAGAGCAACTAAGATGGGACGACCTGCGGCTTCTCGGTATGGTTCTATTATCATCACATGTCATTAATTATAAGCAGCTCATATATACATGTAAAACGGCGCTAACACCAGGGTGGCCCCTGCACGAAGCCGCGATCATATCTTTTTTGTCATATCATACATCGAATCGATGAAGATCCCCTGACGTTTGTATTCCGGTACTCGTACCTGTACCTGTACCTGTAGTTCTTCGCTGTTGTTAACATTCCAGGCACGCCCTACCCCATCAGCTGTACCTGAAACATTCAACTGTTATGATTCTCATCTACCCCCCCTGTTCGTGCCTTGCACTCCCTAGCCACTTCGCCCTGGCCGAGCAACGAAACAGGCGATTTGGGTTCCCACTTAGGATTTTATTTTTGTCATGGTGTACTGTCTTCTCCGCAGATCCTTCTCTCTTTCACTAAACACGCTGCTTGGGATCGACATTGCTGATTGGCGTGATTGTTGTGAAGATCACTCTCTCCAGAGCAAGGGGGGGCCTATAGATAGTACAATGGGTCATAAGAAAAAACTAACAACAAGCTGGGGTGGCCTAGAGATGTAGCAATGATCATAGAACCCAATGGCATCTCGATAGAAGTATCATTGATCCCAATAGTCAGCTATCACCAGCTGTTTTTGCGCCACAATGTTCTAATCAATTCATCTCTAGCATCGATCCCTGCAGGTTGTCAACGTGTTCCGTGGACCCTCTCTTTTTCTGTTCGCCTTTTTTTCGTTTGCACATCTTTTGCTCCTCTCTTCACTCTCTAGCGCGCGCCAGAAACGGTCACTTCGAAGGGTTTGGCTCCTACAGTGTCGATCACCAGAAGGACGTGTTCGTGTAAGGCGGCTGAAGCTAGCATCAACAAGCAAAAATAGAAGATCGTCGCAACAAGCAAAACCCTCAGCTAGCGGGGATGGGCCCTTCGCTTGGTTGACCGGCAGAGTGACCAGCTGAAGGATGCACACAATCGTGATCAGCAAGTCTTTCCAGGAGGGCTAGCTCTTGGCACACATGGTTTATCGGTGCCCATCCCGCCAGCCGACCGCTTATCAGATCAAGAGATTTCCCTTGATTAGTCATTTTACCAAATCTGGCTGCTTTGTTGACACAAGGTCTAACGATTGTTGTTTTTTTTCCTTCCATACCCTGTTGGGCACACACCCCTGTTCTAACTTTCAGCAGCCGGGGAAACGCGTGGTCGTGTAGTGCCTAAAGTTGGGTCTCACCTTTCTCTCGCTTTCTCTCGCTCTGTTTCCTCCGCCCTGGCCTAGGTTTTGGTTAAAATAGAACGATCTACAGATCAGCGTTATGCTTGTGCGGAGGAGACAGACAAGCAAGAAAAGAGAAAGCGAATGGTTTTCTGGTGCAAAAGAGGATGGACACAAATAAATAGAGAAAATAGCGAGCCCACTGTATTATAACGCAACCTCAGATAACAAAAGTTGTTTTAGATATCCCCAAGAATTATAGAGAGAGAAGTGGGGTATGACGCATCAGAAATTATTTGCTGCTGCAGTAGATGCTACGCGCAACGCGACATGTAGTGCTCTCCCCCTACCCTTCAATCCAATATCACTCACATTTCTCCCAACACCGCGATACTGTACAGAATAACGTGTTGTGTGTGTCTGTCTTCTCGTTTCTTCCACCCAAGGGAGAACTCCTACAGTAATATTTTTGCCCTGCATAAAGTTAATAACCCCTACTTTTAGCGACATGAACATGCTCCCCCAGTCAGGAACAGGAACGCAAAGACTCTAAGATTACTTGCTTCGAGAAAAAAAATGCGTGCACAAAATGAAATGATACCAGTTGAAACACCAACCATGTCGTGAGATACCCGAAAAAGAGATCCCCAGAAGCCCCCCGCCTCCCAGGCTCAATGCCTACGCCGATCATCCTACCGGAATGCAAATCATGCCAGAGATCGACACTGTGATCGCCATTGCGCCGAAAGGATGACGACCAGCACAGAGAGAAACTGTGCTCGCGTCTGAACTGAAAATACAGTCTCAGGAAACCTTGACAGTCCATAAATACCGTCCCCATCCTCCTTCTTGGAACTCCAACAGATTCAATTGTGTTCACATCGACTACCACACTCGCTTAATACCCTTCTAAAGTCGAGAGACCCTATTCAAACACAACAATGAAGTTCTCTGCCACTCTTCTCGCTGCTGCAGTCAGCGTTGCTGTTGCCGACCCTATCTTCGGAAAGGGCCCCGACCCCAACACTTTCTGGTTCTCCCAGGCCTCCACTCCCGGAGCTCCTGCTCCTTCCAACCCTCCCACCGACCCCAAGCCTAACCCCGGTGGAGTTGACCCCAACACCTTCTGGTTCTCGCAGTCCAGCACTCCTACCCCTGCTCCCCCTGCTCCCTCTACTCAGGCCCCCGAGCCCGCTACTTCCTCTGCTGCCCCCGCTCCCGAGGAGACCTGTATCGCCCCCGCCGGCGCTGCTGAGAAGCGATCTCTGGCTCTGATCTCTCAGGTTTTCTGCACCAAGAAGTGCTTCAAGCTCTCCTTCGGTCTTAAGACCTGTCAGGGTCTGCAGTCCTGCGAGTGTCAGTTCCTTGACGGTTTCGCCTGGACCCAGAAGTGTCTGTCTTGTGCTCAGGCCTACCCCCAGTACGGTATGCAGGAGATTGAGGACGTCATCAAGAAGTGCCACCCCGAGGCCGCTTCTTCTTCCGTCGCTCCTCCTCCCGTCATTGTCACCACCACTCCCCCCGATGTTACCACTTCTCTTCCCGAGTGTGAGGTTCCTCCTCCCACTTGTACCCCCGAGCCTGCTTACCCCTCTTCTCTCGATAACATGCTTAACAAGCGATTCGATCTGATCGGCAAGCTCACCTGCAAGAAGACCTGTAACACCGTTGTCTTTGACCTCAAGTCCTGTGGTGAGGATGCCAAGTGCATCTGCGATAAGATTGCCGCTACCAAGTCTGCCGTTGACCAGTGCACTTCTTGTGTCCAGCAGTACAACATGTGGCCTTACTTCAACGTCGACAAGCAGCTCCTCCAGTACGTTGAGGCTTGCAAGGCTGTCGCTTCCCCCACTGTTACCCCCACCCCCATCATCCCCGTCTGCCCCACCGAGGGAGCTACCACTGAGTCCGAGGCTCCTTCTTCCACCCCCGCCTCTTCCAAGGCCGAGGAGTCCTCTTCTGTCCCCGCCTCTTCTACCCCCGTCTCTTCTGCCCCCGTTGCTCCCTCTAACGCTACTGAGTCTTCTTCCGTCGCTCCCTCTACCACTGAGGCCGAGGTTTCCCCCGTCCCTACCAACGGAACTGTTTCTTCTTCCGTTGCTTCTTGGACCACCAAGACTCTGACCTCCACCATCCCTTGCCACGAGTGCGAGTCCGGCGACAAGACTGTCATCGTCACCGTCACCGAGCCCTGCTCCACTGAGGTCCCCACCAGCGTTGAGGCCGTCCCCACTGCTTCTCTCACCACCAAGACCACCGTCATTGAGGGTAAGACTGTCACCGTCACCGAGGAGTGCTCTACCGAGACCCCCGCTGCCACCTCCGCTCCCGTTACCACCAAGACCACCGTCGTTGATGGCAAGACCGTCACTGTCACTGAGGAGTGCGAGGAGTGCAAGCACCACTCTACCGAGGAGGCTCCCGTCTCTCTCACCACCAAGGTTACCGTTATCGAGGGTATCACCAAGACTATCACCGTCCCTTGCGAGACCACTGAGGCCGTCCCCGAGACTTCCGCCCCTGCTCCTTCTCCCAAGCCCGAGTCTTCTGCTCCCCCCGCTCCTGCTCCCGCTCCCGAGTCTTCTGCTCCCGCTCCTTCTCCCGAGTCCCCTGCTGCTAAGCCCGAGCCTACCCCTGCTCCCGAGTCCCCTGCTGCTAAGCCCGAGCCTACCCCCGCTCCCGCTCCTGCTCCCAAGCCCGAGGAGTCTGCTCCCCCTGCTCCTGCTCCTGCTCCTGAGTCCCCTGCCGTCAAGCCCGAGCCTACCCCCGCTCCCGCTCCTGCTCCTTCCGCTCCTGCTCCTTCCGCTCCTGCTCCTGCTCCTCCCGCTCCCAAGCCCGAGACCCCCGCTGCTAAGCCCTCTACCCCCGAGCAGGTTCCCCAGGCTACTCCTTCCGTCCCTGCCCAGGCTAACGGAGCTTCTGCCAACGGTATCTCTGCTGCCATCCTGGCCGCCGCTGGTATCCTTGCTCTTTTCTAAATTATTAATCTAGAAAACAGTTTACATTAATATTATTCAGTACCCCTTTACTAATTCGGGTTTCATAGTGAATATATTTACTTAGATATTTAACAAAAATGATTTCTTAACTCCAATTGATGATTCGTAGACACTTGTATCCAGATCGGAAAAAAAATGCTGGAAACGTTGAACCTTCTCGTAACTCGCGACATTATTTATCTATTGCTCCTTTTGCTCAGGATCGACATGAAAGCCAAAAGAAAGCTCTCAATGTCGATCATCTCCCTAGTAAGGAACCAGCAATTTTTTACGGTTTCTGTTGACGTTTCGTAACGGGGCAACTGTACCAGGTCGGGCCATTTTCGATATCTGTGGTTGTTATACGAGTACGGCACCAGAAAATATTATTGATGTTGGCAATTGAACGAGTAAGATAAAGGGAATTTTGACAGTAAGCATGACTAAAAGATCGTGGAAAAACTACACCACAGACTCGATTGCTGTTCATTCATTTATTTGCTGTGTTACTATGACTATGATAGAATAGAACGGGCTGGCTAGCTCACAAAGAGAAGGGAAAACATCGAGCAAAAAGTGTCCTTGTAACATTCGGAAAACTTCTTAGTTCTTGATCTAACAATTGCTACTAATGGGATAGAGTTGATTGATCGAACGATGTTCATGGCAGATGGGCCGTGGGCCGTGGATCTTCAGAGTCCTAATGCACGCTGTACAAGTAGATTTCTCGCTTCCGCGGACTTGCTTGTCTCTTCCGCCCCATACTTGAGGATCGTCAACGCGGCTCTGTAGGGCTGAAGGGTGGGTGCCTTCTTTTGAGACCAATCCCATTAGAGACTTAACCACGCTAATATTGAGACATTGGAGTTCAGATATCTCAACTAGTCAAGATACAACCTCAAGGTTGGGCCAGAGAAAAAGAGCTTTCTTGGATGTTGTTGTTCAGCCAAGAGAGGCTAGCTCCCGGTCAGCAGGTGAGAAGGACCCTTGCTTTCAGCCCCCTGTCATCGACTGGTTTCATGTTCTTCTTCCGTCTTTCTAGCTTTCTATTGATATCATATCAATGGCATATCATAGCAAATACCTTTCTCCACCTAAAAAAACAGAGGCTACTCTGGAGAAATAGACTGAGATTTTCACACACTTGCAGGACAGCTTGGCAACCACTCCCGATTTCTAGAGCAATCTAGTCTCAGTCACACTGTCTTGGTTATCACTTGTTATCACTTGTTATCTTGATCCCTTGTCTGCTATCTCAATGATTCATGACTTGCTCGATTGCAATTGTAACCTCAGAGGTTCCTTCTTGGTCGTTTCTGAGAGACATGAAATTGAGGAGTTTTGTACAATTACACTTATGACGTAAAAGTGCATATCTCTCAAGTGCTTCCAGAGTTCCAGGAAAAGTTGATCTGGCGAACAGAAGTGGCTAACGTATTGTTGATTGAGAAGAAGCACGAGTACAACTACAAACCAGATATGATATGTTCAGATATTCAGATATTGAGACTAGTCCAATCTCTAAGGGTCAAATCAAAAAATTCAAAAAATAAATCGGACGACCTCGGAGAGGGTCGAACTCTCGATCTTACGATGGCGGCCATTTAGGTGACTAACAGTCGTACGCCTTAACCAACTTGGCCACGAAGTCCGGTTTTTTTACTAATAAAAAACGTGGCCACACAAATCTGAAATCTGACTTTTTCTTGCCGCGAATTTTTTTTTTTCATACCTCTCTGACGGCTCACAAATACAAGGAATAGAAACAAAAATAACAGCACTGGATGAATACCCTATACATCGATCCAATATAGCAATCACCCTTTCATCATGCCTTCAAAAGCGTCCAATAACGTATTGCTGAGTTCTGTCTCATGGAGAGCTATTGCAGTGTCCTTTCCAATTGCATCTCGATATCGTACAGTTCAGTATCGTTTTAAGTGGGCTTTGCAGTGGTGCATGGTAATATCTTATACCGTCTGTTTGATAATGTATTTCTGTCTTTGTAGGCAGTTTAGATGTCCAACAGCCACTTCTTGCAACAACCAATTCAAGTACGAGTAGTTACAAGTAATTCCAATAATCATCCACAGCTACATTGGCTGGCACATGCTTGAGACTTTGATGGTCTAGGGACTAAGTGTTGCCCACACAGTGTCCAAGGAGCAGAATGGTGTTGATGGTGATTGTCTTTGTGTGTCCAGCCGCGTTGGAGGCTACAAAAGAGAGGATGCAGATAGATTTATCTTACATTTTACACATGTCCTGTGAGATAGAACTACAAATAAATTACTCTATGAAAAAAACTGGAGTGATCGCATCAGCAGAACTCCATCACCAAGTATCAACAAGTCAGTGGCCAATTGACTGATAATAGCATGTGTGTTGAAGAGCTGGAGACGGTAAAACTCCAAGCTGGGATCAGTGATCGTCTCTGAGATAGTCATTGCTCTTGGATACAAGCCCTGTCTACCTCGAGAGAAAAGAAATCCTGTGTTAATACCATTG
The DNA here is from genome assembly GCA_017639365.1 of Yarrowia sp. E02. Classification (NCBI taxonomy): domain Eukaryota; kingdom Fungi; phylum Ascomycota; class Dipodascomycetes; order Dipodascales; genus Yarrowia; species Yarrowia sp. E02. The sequence continues at coordinate 694,283 of JAAQQX010000003.1, read as the reverse complement.
TAGGAACGTGATTGCGTAAAACACAATAAGTGTGTTTTGGGTGACCATGGCTTCCGCCAGCTGGTAGACTGCAGAGACTCTCGACTCTGCTGCACTTCAACAGTGTCTGTGAGGTCGAGACTGACGACAGGGTCTGGTGAGAGAGACTGTAACCTGCCAGAAATGGGTATGGCACAGCGGGACGGCAAGGACACCCGTTTGCCGCTGTGTTGTCCAACCCCAAGCAAGAACATGGCCCAAGAAAGAAGAGGAATACTCACACGTGGGACCTGGGTGGCTGTCACTGAAGCTCTGGTAGAGTGACAGCCGTGGAGGGGTACGACCATCAACATAAACTGTCAATGGTCGCAAAGAGAAGGAAGCTGTGTTAGAACTGGAAGAAGTCGGTTGATATCTCCTACACGAAAGAGACATCTAGAAAGTACTGGCTCCCAGACCACAGGCTACCACCTGTGCTGATGAGTACTGACGATACCTTACTGGTAAGATATCTTGGACTGTAACAATAAAGGAGTACTCACTTCTCTTGGACTCGGAGTCCGATTTATGTCGATGGTCGCAAAGAGGGAAAGATTTGTTAGAACTGGAAGAAGGCAGTTGACATCTCTTGCACGATGGAGACATCTGGAAGAGTACAGACTCGCAGACCACGGGTTAACACCAGTGCTGATTGAGTGCTAACGATACCTTGCTGGTAAGATATCTTGGGCAGTAGCAGTAAGGGGTACTCACATCTCTCGGACTCGGAGTCCGGTGACGTTGTTGTTGTAGGCGTTTGGGGGTTGGCGGGGTCAGGTCGAGACTGTTGAAGAAGAAGAGAAGAAGAGGGGGGAAGAGCGTGTTTAAATAGACTGTGGATCTTCCTGTGTCACTTATGTATGGACTGATTAAGGCATACCTCCTGGTGGGGGTGCTTGTGGTCTGGGAGTTACTAAACAGCTTGTTAAAATACTCAAATGATGAATATTCAATAGTTTTAAGTGAAATTTGGCAGTATGACTTGATAAAAATGTTTACCAAGGTATTTCTGAGCTTTTATCTGTCTCTATGGGCCCTGTGGTTTCTATATTGGGTATCTGATGGCTGTTGCCCCCCACAACTATTGACCCAACTAAAATAAGCTTTCTAAACAAAATGTAAACAATAAAACATTGGGGAGAACAGAAAACGGAGTATAGCTAGCAAAAACCCTGGGAGAAAGACGAAGTCTACTGGGGGCACTTATTTTGGTTCAATTTAAAAGATTCCTGCTAAATTCCCACATATATCTAGCCTGATGCATCCAATATTTTTACTAAGTCATCGCGATAAAACCTTATTCTAGAGGGAGCGCATGAGTTCTGCGTATTAGACGAGAACACCTAAAATTGAATTCATGACACAAAGACAAGTCGGCTCTTTATTGACTGAAAAAGGCAAGTATGCGTAAAAAAATGGTAGCAAAGAAACATTTTAAACGATCTAACTCACTGGTACTACTTTTATGAGTTTATGGGACTTTCAACTACAATTTCAATGTCTTGAGGCTGATGCAGCCTTTTAATATTTTCTGTGTCATAACTTCGTCCACCTTAATAACTTCGTCCACCTTAATAAGGTGTGTTCCAAAAAAAAAGTGAAGGATATTCCTCACAGAACTCATGTCTGATACTTTTGTGTTTACCCTACGGTACACACCAACAACAACGAGTAAAACAAATAAATCATCAATATTAAAATATATATTTACAGTCAATAGACAAATGCAAGAGATACTCCAGAGCATCTACTTAAGGGTAGTGAGAAGGAGGGGGGCCAAAGTAGCCAGGGTCAGCGGGGATCTCCATGAGAGGGGGTCCGGCACCATCCTGGCCAGCAAAGGGGACGTTGTTACCCCACCAGCTGAGATCCTTGTTGGTGTACTGGACAGCAAAGAAGATGACAATACCAGAAAGAGCGGTACCAGTGGTGAGGGCAGCGTTGATGACGTAGGTGTACTTTGTCCACCAAGCAGTGTAGTACTTTCGGATGTAGTAAGAGAAGAGAATGGCGATGTAGAGACCTGCAGTCATGTACGACAGGTTGTAGGGAGCCCAAGACAGACCTCCAAAGGCGATCAGAACGGGGTTCACCAGCATAGCACGATCCTGCCACTTTCGAATCTTTCGCTCCTTGTTGGGGAACTTCTTGAGCAGCAACCAAGGCAGGACAGTCTGGACACCCCAGAAGAGAATGAAGACACCAAAGCCCATGAGGAAAGCCCATCGAAGAATGGGGTACTGGTTGTCGAACATTCGCTTGGGTCCGAAAAGACCCCAAATGACCGAGGCGGTGAAGAAGGTTCGCTCGTTAGGACAGGTGAACTTCTCGTGCTCCTTCTGGTACTTGATTTCGCAGAAGTGGTCAATCTTGGTCAGCTGGAACTGGATAACACCAATGGTAACAAGACCGTTAACCATGGTGGCCCACAGCTGAACCCGCAGCATGGATCGAGGTCGCAGGGCCATGTAGTGACCAATCTTCTGATCGGAGGACAGGTTCTGAGCCTGAACCTGGATCTGGACAGCAAAGGCCTTGGCAACGTTGATACCAATAGGGCTGCCAGCAATGGTGTAACCCATGATAAGCTCCAGAATGACGTTCAGAGTCAGCTGGGCACCAGTGGCAGACATAATAATGGTAAAGGGGAACAGGAAGACCAGGGTGACGCAGAGAATCAGAACAATGGACCAGACAGGAGTCTGGACCTCCCAGTGCTCGACGAAAGCAACAGTCAGACCAAACATAACCACCAGAATGGTGTAGTACCACCAATCAGGAACCTCCTTGTACTGGGCCATCTGTCGAGAGAAGGGATCATCTCGGCCCTCGTAGTTGGATCGGTTGAGGTATCGGATCGACAGCCAAATGTCCTTGACAGACTGCTTGCAGACAGACCACTCGTTGGCAATGTAGTAGAAAAAGGACATGGGGTAGATGGCAAAGAAGACTCCGTAAAGAACCAGGTTGGCGGCGGTGTAGTAGGGAGGAGAGTAGTTGTGGTACTTTTCCTCGTCCAGCTGAGAGTTGGTGAGAACCTTGGCAACCTCAAAGGGAGCACCAGTGTTATCAAAGAGATCGTTGGAGTTGATGGGCAAGTAGGCAGAGTAGTAGTAGTTGGAGTACCAGACACCAATAATACACAGACCAGTGAGCACGAAACCAACGTACTGGGTGACAACAGTGTAGAGAGGGTAGTAGACAGGCTGGGTAAGAGCGGTAACAACAGACCAGTCAAAGGTGGGAATGGGGTTGAAACCCATGCCGCTGACACTACCAGTGATGGTAGCGAGGTTGAGGTTGTTGGGGGCAATCCAGGTCATCCAGTTGAAGGTGGAGAGAGCAGTAAACAGATAGTTGGGGACCCAGAAGTAGAGGAAGGCTCCCATTCCGAAAGCCATGAAGGCCTGGTACTCGGTGATCTTCCATCCACTGATGGTCTCCTTTCGGTGACCGTCCAGAAGAGCCTTGTTAACAGCCAGGGTAGGCAGAGAGGTGGGCCAGAAAGCTCGAGTAGGGTAGACAGCCACTCGTCGCAGCAGACCAGCCAGACCGAAACCCATGTACTGGGTGACGAGCATGAACAGGAACATGTAGCCGAATCCGAGAGCCCAAGACTGGTCGTAGAACATGGGCAGGTACTGGACGATAATGTTAGAGTTGATGTAGGGGGGAATAGCGGCCACAGAGCACATGAGGGTGGCCATAAGCTGTTCTCGAGCAGTCCAGGGACCGGGGTTGAGCGAGAACTCGACTCCTCGGACTGTGAAGCCCCACTTGGGCAGAGTGTACTGCAGCAGCATACCGGAGGGGTAGAGGAAGAGCTGCAGCACAGGGGTGGTCAGAGAGATGGCAGGCTGACGGGGGTAGAAGAACTGGTTGACAAAGGCAGAAACGGCGACCCAGATGGTACCAACAATGTAGCATCGCAGAGTCTCAACCTTCTCGTTAGGGTCAGCAGGAATGGGACTGGTAACGGATCGAACCTGGGGTAGGGAGACCAGTCATGGAACAGAGCAGCGTAGTATCGCATGAGGAGCGAGTTTTCGGGCTGGAAGTCATCGGCAGCGTAGTCACCGATCATCTCGTCCTCCTTCTCGCCCTCGGGACCGTGTGTGTAGTCTTCCAGCAGGTCTCGGCACTCCTCCATCATGCCTGCAGGCAAGTTCTTATCGTTCAAATGGTAGTCAATGTTGGCCTTGATGATACTGGCGGCAGTGACATTGGACATTTCCTCGACCTTTCGGGCCATGTAGTGGACATCCTCAGTGTAGGTTCCATCGACCTCGGAAGGAGGAATGAGCAGCTGCTGGGCCACCCATTCCACAGTAGTCATACTGACCTCTGCGATACTGGCATCGTAGTCGGTCTGGTCCTTCTTGTCATCCTTGTTATCCTGAGGAGGCTCGGTAGTGTAAGCGGGTTCATCTTCCACGCTTCCAGAGGAAACATCGCCCTGAACATGGTGTTCAGCAGCGTCCTCGTAGTAGTCCATAGGGGGATCCACAGGGGGTTGATCGTAACCCATTGTTAGTGTGTGTGTATAGAGAGGAGAGCTGTTAGTTGGATCATCTTAGGAGAGTCCATAGACCATATATATCTGTTCATTATTGCGGACTCATCTCGCGTGAGTCCATCAAACTCTACCTCCGATGGTGCCGTGCCTGGTGGGATGTCTGATAGACTTCAAAAAATGTTTCTGTCTTGTGAGTCAGGTTGCAGTGCCATGGCACTTGGCAGGCCTTCAGTTGAGCCGCCAAGCTGCCAAGGTGTGTAAAAGTGGGGGTATCTGGGTGATAACAGTGGTCATTTTCCAGCGCAAAGCTCACACTCGAGATATTCTCTAGTTCTCCACCTAGAGCTGTATCTGTCTCCATATCCATATCTCAATCGATAAACCAATCAGTGTAGCGCAACTTTGATATCAGAATATTAAATTTGATAAAGTTCACGGACCAGCGACCAGACAATGAAGTGATTTCAACACAAGAAAAAATTGCTGCACAGTGCTGACCGAAGAGATTTAGCGCGGTCCCTGCCAAGCAACAAACCTCATCAGCCGTTCAAGCCTCAAAACGGGAGCTACAGGCGGTTAGTCAGCCTATTTTAGACCCTCTCCACCACTCCCCCAGCGTCTCCACACGAGAGATAAGGTCATACATTTTTCACGTACCACAAGCGTAGACAAGGTATCTATTCCTCCCGGAGCTATGCACGGAGATACTCCTGAAATGCAAGCCCAGACTTCGAGCGGGTTAAGGTATCGTCTAGAGTGAGGCCAGCCTTGTCCAAACCGCGCACCCTGAACCTACAGGCTTCCGATGAGCCAGATTTGTACTACACGGCACCGTGACCCATGCAACCTGAAGCTTTGGTGACAAAGGGGTTTGCCTCCCGTCGGTGTCGGCGCACTTATCCCGACGCATGAGACAGCATGATTTGAAAACTCACGTGAGGTGCCGTTCGGTGCAAAACAGCAGCCATAACACTTGTTTTCGGTGCTTGTCAAGGCAAGAAGCTCGGCGCTAGCGGATACTGCCTTTGTTAGCCGCTTCTCGGTAGATTTTGGCTCTTCTGGGCCCCGTTTGTGGGGTTGTACAAAGGGTGATGATTACGCCATCAGAATAGTCTTCACGCTCATAGGCACGGCGCGATCTACATCGCAGCTCACCCTCAAAAGTCCTCGTGTGGAAACAGATCCACCCCGGGTTTCCTGACAGGGCTGCAACGATGAATGCGTCGAGGACTTTTGACCTTGGCCGTTTGCGAAGGCTGTTTGATTAGTGCCTCTTGGCAGGCCTCGGTAGCTCCGAACAAGTCCGATGCATAGCACTACTGCGCTATATTCAGGGAAAGACATGGTGTAGTGCAGTCTGTGAAACAAGAGTAATGGGGCTCTTATCTCTTCGCCTAACTAGAGTGGCGCCTCTTGCTAAAATTCTACTTGTGCTAAGTTTTCTTTTCCGAATAAGAATAACGTCAGAAAAACGTCACACGATGGTTCCGCTTCCGACTGGTCTCTGTTAATAGAGCTATAATAGCGGAGAAAAACGGTGAAAATTCAGCCGCTGGGCTATAGAAGAATATAGCGCGCACCGCGCACACTAAGTCCCTGACACGACGCTAGCAGAATGAATCGAAACTAGAGGGTACTCACTGCTTGCCCGATCCCCATCGAGCGCAAGGTATTTCCCTACATTCAAAAATAAAATAAATGAGAGACCTGGTGAACTTTTTACGAATTTTGACACATGAAGCAAGGTTCCAGGGATCACGGTCAGCTGTCCCTTCAGAGCACAGATCGCTCTCGTTTCTTATCAAACTTTTGCAAAACGGTAGTAGGCGGATTCGGCAATAGTTGAAAAAACAAACGAAACAGCAATAATTGAACGATCTTCAATACGAGTCTTGAGATACCATGTGACTTTCCAGTGTTCTTCGATTGCTAAGTACTGGTTTTGGGTGCCAGATCTGTAGATGTACTTACTGTGTATCTCTCAAAGTCCTGGTCTCCAAGTTGGGCAGTTTACCATTAGGTGGGCAGCACCTTACATTCATGATATATTGAATGTTACGTATCGTAGCACGATACCTAAAATTGTCAATCCGGTACCTTGTATGTTAGCCGCTTGAAGACCTTCCCCAAACTCCACGAACTCTGGGGAAGCAAGATATCTGAACTTTGCGTGCCGTGGTTTCTGAGACTATCATGCGACTAATCTGCAAGATAAGAGATGTGGAGTCGCTGGGGATGTTGTACAGGAGACACCAATGACCTACAGGTACCGAATAATACTACGTTTCAACGCTGCTGTGTCTGACAACGGTGTCGAGATAATGACGTCATAGTCACCATAGTCATCGTAGACACGGCTGCTCAAACACACCCACTCGTGTTCATCTCGTGTCAGATAATATAGCCCACTCTGACAAGCTTGCTTTCGTATCCCGCTTGGCCGTCCCCTTCCATGTACTCCAAGAATCTCAATTAAAGTATACTTCTATGACTTGCAAAAAATGTTATGATGTCTTGTAATTCTCATGTTTCATGCGAATCAATTACACTTCAATATACTACACTCTGAGACTCTCGTGGTACAGTACACACGGCACCATTCATCTCTCTCTTACTACTGGTCTAGCCACACTTGTACAAACTACACCTGGCAATATTCCTAAACAATCATCTGTTAATCTATACCCATCATCACCTTTACTTTTAGTTTCGCTGGGAAGGAGGAATGTATCGGCCTCCAGATCCAGCGCCAGATCCACCCTCTCGTCGAGAAGGAGGAACGTAGCCTCCTCCACCGCCCTCTCGTCGGCTGGGGGGAACATATCCTCCTCCGCCACCTTCTCGTCGGCTAGGAGGAACGTATCCAGAACCAGCACCAGCACCAGGACCGGCTCCAGGACCGGCTCCAGCATCTCCTCGTCGGCTGGGGGGCACGTAGCCACCGCCCTCTCGTCGGGAAGGAGGAACGTATCCACCTCCTCCAATGGGAGCTCGGCCTCCGGCTCGCTTGGCCTCCAGCTTGGCCTCCAGCTCGGCCTCCTTCTGTCGCTGCTTCTCGTAGGCAGCATCGGCTCGAGCGTTGGCCTCCTCTCGGGCCTTCTTCTCGGCCAGCAGCTTCTCTCGCATATCCTGCTCAGCCTTAGCCTTGGCCTCAGCCTCAGCCTTGGCCTTAGCCTCAGCCTCGGCGGCAGCACGGGCCTCCTCCTCAGCTCGCTTGGCGTCAGCAATTCGCTTGGCCTTGACCTCCTCGATTCGAGCGGCCTTGGCCTCAGCAAGGTTCTTGACGGCCTCCTCTCGAAGTCGAGTGAACTCAGCCTCTCGCTTGACACGAATGTCGTCTCGGAAAGACTTGTAGAAAGGAACGGCTCGCTGCAGACGCTGGGCCAGCTCGACCTTGGCGTCGTGCTCGGCCTTGGCAGTGTCCTTGATGAGCTTGATTCGAGCATCGTAGATTTCTCGGTCTCGCTGCTTCTGCTTGACAAAGTCGTCCTCCACCAGCTTGATCTCCTCCATTCGGTAGGCTCGCTCGGTGTGGTCGATTCGTCGGGCAGTGACTCGCAGTCGGTCGCCCAGCTCCTTGGTCTCCTTGGCCAGCTGGTCCACCTGCATCTTTCGCAGAGCGTTGGTGTCCAGACCCTCGAGCTTGTCGAGATCGATGGTGATGATTCCCTTGGCGTTGATCTCCTCGGCCAGCTTCTTCTTCTCCTCCTCTCGGATGGCCTCCTGCTCCTTTCGGATTCGCTCCAGCTCTCGGGCGTGCTGCTCGGCAGCCAGACGCTCCTTCTCGGCCAGCTCCTCGTCCAGAAGTCGCTGGGCTCGCTTTCGAGTCTCCTCCTCCTCTCGCTGGGCTCGCTCAGCCTCAGCCTGGGCCTTTCGGGCCTCAATCTCAGCTCGTCGAGCCAGAGTCTCGGCGTGCTCTCGCTCAGCGCTGTCCTGGGCAACGGTGAGGGCGGCAACGTACTGCTGCTCTCGAGCCTCAGCAGAGTTGAGAGGGTCGACGGCAGACAGAGTTCGACCCAGTCGAGACAGCTGGGTTCGGACAATCTCGATAGGAGTGTCCTGGAGAGAGGCAGAGCCAGTAGCGGCTCGGACCTCCTCAAACAGCACGGATCGCTGGTCGTGGTCAATCTTGATGGCCAGCTCGCCCTGAGCACAGGCTCGGACAATGAACTGCTCAATCTCCAGAGGGGTGGCGGAGAAGGGAGCAGGGAAGGTGGCCAGCTGGATGACAAAGTCGAGCTTGACGGACTCGTAGACCTGGGACAGCTGCTGGAACAGTCGGGTGAGAATGACCTGGTACAGAGGAGCAAAGTAGGGCTTGAACTCAGCGGCCTCAGCAATAGCACCAACAACGGGGGTCAGCTTGGCTCGGATAGACAGAGGGTGGAAGTCGACCTCCAGAGTCTTGTACAGAGCCTTGATTTCGGGCTTGACGTGGGCCAGAATGTTTCGAGACAGAGCAGACTTGAGCAGAGTGTCTCGGGTGGGGGTTCGCTGCAGGTTGAGCAGACCGGTGAGTCGGGTGTTTCGGTGTCGGTCCTCGGCACTGGAGTTGTGGGGGATGGCCAGGGCAGACAGCAGCACAAAAGAGGCGACTCGCTGGTACTCAGACACGGGCACAGCTCCTCGGGGAGACTGGGACAGCAGGTGGAAGAGCTTGTTCCAGGCAGCGGCGTGGAACAGGTAGTTTCCAGCGACCAGGAAGATTCGAGCCAGGTTCTCGTAGTAGTTACCCATCATCAGGGGCTTAGCGGGTCGCTTGGACACGGTCAGCAGGGTGTGCACATCCTCAACGGATCGGAAGGCCTCCTGCCACAGCTCGAGCTTGACGGCCACGTTGAGCTGGGAGAATCGGGTGTCCAGGTATCGCTGCAGAGTGTCGGCGTCGGACAGGTCGACAGAAGTGGCAGTGACAGGGGGAGCGTTGGGGCCCTTCTGAGCAGTGGTCTGCAGATGAGATCGCAGCAGCTCGCAGAGTCGTCGGAACTCGGTCTTTCGGGAAAACTTGAGACAGAAGTTGAACGCCTGCTCGACAACCTGCTGGTAGATGACCTCCAGCTTGCTGTTGTTTCGCAGCACGTCCAGCACGCTTCGGTAGGCCTCCCACAGGAACTTGAGCCAGGGAGTCACGACTCGTCGGTCGGTTCGGTCCTTGGTGTCTTCGGAAGACACGGTGGCCAGAAGAAGGTCCTCGGGAGACTCCTCAGCCTCCAGATCATCAGCCTCTTCCTCGTCGGCAATCTTGTCGGCCTGAGCCTGGGCATCAGTCACTCGCTGCTCAGCCAGAGACAGAAACTGCTTGATGACGGGCTCAATGGCGTTCACGTTGGTGGACTGCACAATCTTCTTGTACTGGTGCAGACCGTCCTTGATGATTTTGCCCTTTCGCAGGTCCACGGAAAGCTGGACAAATCGAGCCACAATGGGCTCAAGGGTAGCCACCGAGGTGGTTCGGGCCTTTCGGGCAGACACGGTCTCGTGGAGAAGTTCCAGAGCAGCATCCTGCTGGCCCACGGCAATAAGCTCGTCGGTTCGCTTCAAGACCGTCTCGGGACGGACGTTTTGATGGGGAGCCATATTGGTGGTGTGGTTGCTTAATAGGTTGTACTAGAAATTTTTCAGCAGACGTGTGTGAGAGCTGCAGGTAGGGTAACTTGAGGGTTAGGTGGAGTAGACAATAAAGGGGCGGTTAGAGAGGCTTGAAATTGTGGTTAGGGGATGGAGTGTGATGAGGTTGTAGACATGTTTTGTGTGAACAAAAATTATGTCCTATTTTGTACTTCTATATCCGCTTGGACACGTCATCTAATACAGATCAACGTCAGTATAGTGCTTCTACAAGGATGCTTTTTTCGCTACTCTTGGAGCTAAAAAAACAGTGGAGTTTTTACTTAGAGTTTAGCAGTTGGGAGAGATGAGATATGTGAGATATGAGAGATGAGGAGATGAGGAGAGTTTGTCGCGTGCTGTGGTGTATGCTGGGAGTGAGGAGGATTCAGGGTTCTTTATGCAGAAAGTCACGTGGGGAAAAAAGAAGTGGAGGAAATACTTGGTAACACAAGAAGTGGGAATATTAAGAGGAAGAGACAAGCTCGTGTGTTTATGGCACTGTGCTCCGTCGGTGATGTGGTATTTTTAACTCTTTCTAGTTCCAAGTTTTTTTCTTTAATTTCAATCTTCTTTAGGCTTGACTATCAGACACCTTGATTCAGTCTAGTGAAATAAAATGAGATGGGATGACAGATTTTTTTCTGTAGTTATTTCAGTGTCCATTCTTCCAGTAACGATGTAATTGGCTCTTTAAAGGGTTGTAACGAATCTAGAGTCTTGTCAGATAGTTGGCTAGGTGCTTTCATATGTCCCATATCGGATGTGCTTACAAAAACTACCTTGTACCAGAAGACTTGAAAAAGAGTCGATTTTACTGATTTTACTCCAGTTTCATCGCCCTTAAAACTCGACTCTTTTCCCCTCTCTAAAAAACCACTGCTGACTGTTCTTTTGACCAACAATATCATCTCGATATTCTATGGGACAATGAGCAGCTCTGATGGGACCACAGACTGCTCATACAGACACCAGTAATTGGTCTATTACTAACGCCTCTCGGCCCTGTACCTATTCAAGTTCGAGCAAGTGCCAATCCACTCCTCAATATATATTCTACTACGAGTACAGTATCTCTTTACCAAAATCTCTTTGTGATAGTTTGCATGATTGGGTACAAACAGGTTATTCAGGTTGAGTTAGGTGGAACTTGATCATGGGTATCTTTTGATATTCTCAACGTTTCCTCAACCAAGGTATCTTTATTTTATTTTAAAAAATACTAACTGCTCCGGTTCATACTCGCCGTTGACCGACTTTGGACTCTTCAACCTCCAGAGAGAAATCTCAAGTCTGTAGTTCCTTAAGATGAGGAGATGAGTTCCAAAGGTGCCCTCTTCAACAACTGCTATTATCAAGAAGAGAAAATTTGACTTGGTTCAATTGGTTATAGAGTCACAGAACAACTCTACAGTTTAATCACCCTTTCCCTGTCTTCAAGATATTTCCAAAGACAACATCTCGCAATCCACCCCATCTCCGGTCCCAACCCTTGTATGCTCCTGCGATGTGTACGTCTGAGGGGAAGGAAGTGGCATGATAATGTATTGTATTGTGTTCATGAGCAAATAGTTACACAAGGTCTTGGTTGAGAGGTGGTAGAGTGTTACTCTGGTATGGTGTGGTACCAGGTAGTATGAGTCCATGGTATAGCACGGTATTATGAGCCCCACGTGTAGTATATGCCTATAGCAACTCATCTTCTATAGACCCTAAAGTGACTCTTTCAACCCCTAAAGTGACTCTTACAATTCTATACTGTACAGTCCTGAGACCGCATTACAAACACATTCTTCATGATGTACCAGCCCTGCTACCCTTAACATTCTGAACATCCATGTGGACATGCACAATCAACGTGACGGACATTCGAGAAACATATAATACCGCTTTGAATGCCGGCAATCGATTCGGTGAATCATATTAAACCAAAGTTGAGGCTGACAAAGAACCGTTTCATGTGCATAAACGTGCCAACCCACATGAACACAGTCTATGGACTGGATTGGTCAGTGAGTCACGATGATGCGACGTTACAACCGTTAGAAGCGAATTATTCCGTCTTTTGTCCGCCAGCAGCCTTGAACAAAAAATGCCTTGCCTTTTGGGCGTCTAAATCTACCATTTTCTCTCACATGAGGGTCTAACCGAAGATCACGTTGTTGATGCTCAGCTTACGCTGTGCGGTTAAATGTACCTTTCTGTGCGGTTAAATCTAGGGCGTAGCGGAGATAATGGGGTGGGGGCCGCGAATGAAGACCTTCTTCCATGACCTACGATGTTGTTCCAACGTGACTATAGTTCCGACGGAAGGGCTATCTATAGAGGCTAGTTTCGGCGGGTATAATGGACGCCGCTTGAGACATTCCGTTGTCACATGATAGCCACACTAAGTGGATGTTTTTTTGGGCACCGGTCATCCGCATGTATCAAAACAGAAATAACCCCGGCTAGTGAGACTGCGGATAATTGTTGGCATGTGGACTCGGGCCCTGTTTTTTTTGGCTGGTTCCGCAAGGGTTAACGGCCTCGGTAGGAAGCTTTGGGACGAGCATGACAGACGTGGTCGCTAGAATACTAATTTATTTGACGGGCCTGGGTTTCCGATCTTGGAGGGTCCAGCAGTCCAAGATCCGAGGTCAATTCCCCTTCCCCCTCCTCGACGATAACTAGCTTGCAAGGCTAAGGAAGTATCTCTCCTTTGGATGCTCTGATCCAAGGTGTGGTTTATCACCCCACACACTTTAGCGTAGATGGTTATATCACGTTCCACTGAGCTCAGTCAGACCCTCAAACTCTGACTCGGTCCGAGTAAGAGAAGTCGAATGTTCTGGACATGTTACAGTGTAGACGGCTCACCTGTGTGAGTGCTATGTACAGTCTCTTGCTGTACTCATATCTCCGTCTATTTCGTGCCGTGTATTTCGAACAGCCAAACCAATGCAGCCGTAGCACGGCGTTCCACTGAAAAGGCGCACTCCGAAGGAGTTCAAGGAAACCATTGTACAGCGTGTAACAGCATCAACAACCATCAAATACAGTTAAAGGTTTCAAGATAGCAAACAATCGGAGACCGACAAGAAGACAAGAAGCTCAGGCAACGGCTATAGAAATCCTGCTGAAACAACAAGTGCCTGGAACGTTCGTCGGATGAGCCCCAATGGACCAATCACGCCGTCTGAGAAGGTTCTCGTTTTTTTTATTGTACGCATCCAGCTGCAGTTATCCCATCCCCATTAATGACAAGGTTTGTAGCGGAGGTGAGCCCGAGCAAAGACGATTGACACTATTATTTGCAAAAGTTTTAGTCTGTCTCGTGAAAGAGGAGTCTGACAGAAACGGAAAGAGTCGCGTTTTGAAGAACAATCTCGGGACAATTGATACCCTCGTTTTCAGGGCAACAGAGGCCGTATAACACCCTCTAAGTAGCTCCCCTCCCCCTTCCCGATACCGGCCCTATGTCGCTGAACTCCGCAGTATATGCCTTATTGAGGCAAGACCTGCACCCCTCATCTCGATAACTCAATTTAGCTGCTTGTTTTTGACTTTTGATGTGGGAGTGTCATTTTTGGCGATGCCCCAGAAAAATACAAAAAATATTACAAAGTTAAGCGGGCCTTGTATCCTCGCGTGGCGGACAAATGAGTCACTAGCCACTCGCTCTCTCTTTCGAGGCACCGGCTATCGGTGGGGTTGCAGCTGGGCGAGCGCATGAAGTAAATAAAATATCGCTGGAAGACGCATCTCGAAAGACAGACGTTGGAAATTGCAAGTCACAAGACCACCACCACTTTTTCTTGGCTAGCGACGAATTGAGAGCACTCTCTTAGTCTGGCGGCCTTGGCTAATTACGCGAATAGACTCCCTTGCCTCCTGACCCGACTACCTTGGTACTGGTACCTCAGCGACACTCACACGCAGTTCCCCTCACTAGTCACAAGGCACGCATTTCCGATATATATTTGCCAGTGACTAGCACGTGCCTATAAATTTCTGTCAGCCAACAATTGAAATCCGACAATGTCCGCAATGCGAAGCTCGACCGACTCATTCTTCTCGCACTCGTCGGATACTACCGACACCTCGTGCAACTCTTACTACAATGTAGCTTCGGCCACGCCCTTGCCACGGCAGGAGCTCAAACAGCCCACCGAGTCCAAAACCATTGAAATCATCCGAGACCCGCGATGTCGAGGCACCTTTGACATTGGCGACGAAATCTGCGGATCCATTTTTTTCACTCCAGACAGAGATATCAAGGTGGACCGACTCTCGATCCACTTTTGCGGCATTCAGACCTCCTCCTTCAAGGCCACCATGGACGACACTAAAGCCTCGTGGAACTTTCTCAAACAGCGAATCGCAACTGATGAAACCCTCAATGCCGACAAGAGAGGCTACGAACGCATCCAGGAAGGAGATACCTTGAAACCCGGACATAGATACGCCCTCGACTTTTCTTTGTTTGTTCCCCACGAGCTGCCCGAAGTGGCCCAGCGACTCACAGGTCTCTCTCTCAACAGAAGACTGCCTCCGTCGCTAGGATCGTCCTTATCGTGGGAAGAACCGGCTCTTGATGTGCCTGGAAAGGTGGCCACTATCATCTACGAGATCAAGGTCAACGTCTGGGATGAAGGTGCCCGAAAGAACTACCAGAGAATCATGCCCGTTCGTGTGATTCCCTCCTACCCTGTGGTGGAGCTCCAGCATCACCAGAACGCCATTTCGTCGTCGTGTGAGCTCCGAAAGAAGAGCCTGATGAGCAGCAAGAGATATGGAAGCATTTCTGCCCATGTTCCACCCTCGGTGGTTCTAAAGATCCCGCAGACAGAAATCGACCAGGGTCTCTACGCCATCTCCAACAACGGTCCTCACCAGGACAACACCTCTCCTGTTGAAATCAAACTGGAGTACAAGCCTGATGCGGGAGTCACCCACCTGCCCGAGATCAAGCTCATCACCACCCGCATCCACTCCGACACTTTCCGAGCGTCCAAGGGCATGAGTTTTGTGCCCAACCTGGATGTGATTGAGGAGCAGAGAAAACAGTTCAGCATTTGTACAAGCCCCTCCAGTTCTCCTGGAGTTCTCAAACTCACATCTCAGCAAGATCTGCTGGGCTGCAAGGAGCTCAAGGAAGAATGGACTCCTTGTGCTGGTGACGAGGGAGGATACGAGATGCTTGTGAGAGTACCCATTTCCATCCCCCGAAAACCAAAGTTCATTCCCTCCTTCTACTCTGCATTGGTGTCCAGACAGTACCGTCTCGAGGTCCACATCACGGTGGATCGTCAAAAGATCCACATGTTTGTTCCTGTCCAGCTGGCTACCAGGAACTACACGCCCTGGAACTCCAGGGACACTCCTGAGGAGGAGTTGCCCAAGTACGAGGCCCAGAGCACCAACTACGTTGATGCTGCGGACTCTGTCTACTTCCCCCCAGCTCCTTCCTTTGAGCCATCTGTTGACCACAACGAAGACTCGTATCCTGGAGAGAACAAGTCTGTCTACTAGGAGGAGTATCCCGCTCAACCACTCAAAATTAAAAGTCTATGAACAGACAACCGCTAACTATTTATTCAACTATCTAACAAGAGATTATTGCACTTTATTTTTGTAGGAGGTGTGCGTAAGTGAAATGGAGGAACAATGTAGAGCTGAACATATCTCGGAGAGGTGGGGAAGTCCGAGAATTGTATATACCCCACGGTCATGAACATGGTCTATCAGACCTATGACTCAGTTCATCGACTTAGTCCAAAGGCTCAGATCAACGACTCAGTTCTATGACCCAGTTCTACCTATGACTACGACCCTAAGGCGTTGAGTGTATTACCAAACGACTATGGTCAATCAATGTCTCGGCAGATGAGTCACAGACTTATGAGCACCACAGTGAGGGGTCTCTTTGCTTTGAAATGCACTGTAGTGGATTGCGACAGTTCACGTGGATGAGCCAGTATCTATTGTCTCTTCGTATATATCGTGCAGTGGTGCAGTCAACTCTGTTACAAATGGAGTATATCACTATTTGCTTCGTTTCCGGATGTTCTTCACTTCCCCTCGTGAACACGTGACCGGTATCCGCAAATGTACTAATGAGGAAATTTTATCCAGAGGGATACTTGGAGGATGTGCCTGTCTGGTGTGTAGATCTGCTGCACTGTTGAACCTTCCTCTTTCAGCAATATTGAACTCTAGGTCTGAAACAGGTGTTGTCGGTTCGATTTTTCAGAGTGTCCATTCTGTCCACCAGATACTGGGGGCTATGCAGCCGTGCATATCTACATTATGTAGGCGAGCCTGTTGACATGTGTGGGTGCACGGCATGAGTTTGTAATTGGTAGATAAATGTATAAGGCGATGAGATTAGCCATAGATCTGAAACAGGGGTGATTTTTGAAATAAAAATATGGCTTAAAAAAAGAGAAAAAAAAAAGACTCCTTGATTCTGTCAGAGATCATAGAGTGAAGTCCTATGTATACACAGGTCAACTAGAGGGCACAACTAGACTCCCTATGATGACATAATCGCCCTATAGAGACACCCTCAACCAAACACGCCCTCCAACCACGTGACACACTCAATATCCACGTGACCCCTGACATGTAATGAACTCCACCCCCTACCCCTCAGTCTCAGATCTTCAACACTTTAAGTTGACACGTAGAGCCACTGTCTGCAGCGTGCCAACCCTAACCATTGAGCCCTGTTGTCTGCTTCACGCACTTCTTAGCACCTGTCGACTACTTTTAAATCATCAACCATGGCTACCTTTTTCGAGAAGAACAAGCAGAACTTCCAGGACGTGACCATCGTCGAGGGCAAGGTCGATACCCCCCAGTTCCTGGAGGCCTCCAAGGACCTCGTTGGTCTTTTCGGTGAGTATTCCGAGTCGTGATCAAGGCCCATGTCGTGGGGTAGTACGCGCCACATCAAGACGTTCGATCTCGGTGTAGGGAGTATGGTAGATCGGACGAGAAAGGTCCTCTGTCATACGTGACGCGTGACTAAAAAACCCCACCAACAGATCACGCGATCTGCCCTGTCCCCTCCTTTACAACATTCGTGTTGTCACCAAATGAAAGACAGTGATTTCACTGCTGGTCTCCACGACTGATGGACAGTAGCTGCAAACACAATAACATCAATGGGTTCAGAGAGCAAATGATTTTCAGTTCCAAATCCCCACTAACACAGACCTGTTCGGATCTACCGCCTTTGGCGTTGTCCAGTCCGACATGAACGGTAACATCAAGAAGATCCAGGACCGACTCATGACCAACCCCATCCAGAACGCTACTCTGCAGGAGCTCGTGCTCGCCGAGAAGGGCGAGAAGACCAAGACCGCTACCCAGGGTCTGCTGTGGCTGATGCGAGGCCTCGAGTTCACCGCCGTGGGTCTGCGACGACAGATCGACAACAAGGACGAGGAGCTGGCCAAGTCCTTCACCGAGGCTTATAATGCCACCCTCACCAAGCACCACTCCATGCTGGTGCGACCCATCTTCAAGCTCGCCATGAAGTCTTGCCCATACCGAAAGGACCTGTTCGAGAAGCTCGGCCAGGACCAGGCTCTCGTCTGGGAGCAGTTCGTTGCCTGGGTTGAGGGTCTTGAGAAGATTGTTGACATCATCAAGGCTTTCTACCTCGAGGGTAACTACGGTAAGGGCTTGTAAGTTATTTCCCCATCGGATAAGGACATAGTAAAATAGATATTTGTATTGATACGGGTGGGGAGGCCCCAAGGCCTTCCAAGGACACAACATACGCACTAAGAGTGTCTGATATAACACTAGAACCAAGAGAGTTCTTTGATACAACTTGCTGTTTCATTTTATTAATGTTTTTTACATTTTATATCACTTATGGATGTTTTTGACTTTTTTTAAGTCCTCTACGCCAGTTTACTGTCGAGCTACTCCGTTGAACATCTCCACAATGGTACGTCCAACCGAAGGCTCAATCTCAGTACCATCTCGAGCAACCTTGACCTCTCGGCCAGAGTTGAGCGAGTTTCTGAGATGACGCGTTTCGGAAAAATGTATACGTTGGTTCGGGTCACCTAGCCACTGGATTCGAAACGGGGAAGTCCAGTTGGACTCCTCTTCCACAGGTTTAGATACGGAATCTAAAACTTCCCAAAACAGTGACGCGCGCTCAACATCATGGACAATTCTTCCAGCAGGAATCTCACCGGAAGGGGGAGTCATGGTGACGACCGGGCTGTACACATGGGTAGAAGAGGTGGCGAGCATGCTTGACATTGTCTTCTCTCTGGGCGGAATAGGCTCAACCATCTTGGCACAGCCAAAAAACTCTCCAGTCCGATTGGCAGAGAAAATCAAATAGACGTTGGACCCGTCGCGAAAGGCCTTGTTGAGCATGGCCTCATTGTGGCTCTGGGTCGACCACAGCGAGTTTTCTCGCGACACCTGCAAGTCCCGCACCGTGAGACTCTTACAGACAAAATATCTGTCGGTGGGGGGAGGCGACGAGGTCTGCGACCGTTCAGAGTCGGTCAATGGCTCGGGGCTATCGGTGTCCGGGTCCTTGGAACGTCTCTTTACTACTAGCTTGTTGGATCTTATCTGTCCTCCTCTCTGGTTGAAAGCTTCAATACCAGCGACAACACCTTCTTCAGATTTGTAATTGATAAAAGCACACCGGCTCCGGGGAATCATGAAAATACTCTCAATGTCTTTGGTTGCGAACAGCGTCCGCAGCGAATCAATGGGCGAATTGGACGGAATGTTACCGACCCACAGGGCGTAAGCAGACTGTCGAGGCTTGGGACGGGCCGAGGGCGGAAGGCTCTGCGGAGCGTTGGGCTTGGCCGGTTTGCGTTTCCGCTTGGGCTTTGGCTGGGTGTAGGACGCAACAGGGGGGTAGTAGGAGGAAATGGGCACCGGGACCGGGTATACTAGAGGTAGGTGTGGCGGTTGGTGGTCATAAGCTGCTAGAGGAGGCATAGGCTGCTGCTGCAGCTGGGTGGGTATGGCCTGCCCTTGGTACTGTTCGTGGAACCCGTCAAAGTCGGTATAGGAATGGGGGTTTGGTGAAGACATTTTACTGATGGGGCTCGTTTCGGAGGCAAAGAGAGATGAGATAGGGTGATGGGGCTGTTAAAAGCTGAAGGGTGGGTGTGGGGGTGAAGGGGGAGTGATGGAGAGAGTGGGAATGGGGGGATGAATGGGTGGAATGATGGGGTGGGTGATAGGATGGGGGGAAATGGGAGGGGAGAGTGGTGGGGGAAAAATGTTAGGTCATTGGCCTGAGTTAGTTGAGCTGAGCGAAGGGTGTCGGTTAACTTGTCGGGTCTTGACAGGCAGGAAGCACACGCGTAGACTTTGGATGACAGCGACAGTGACAGCGACAGTGACGTGCCTGGGATGACAGTGACAGGTCTAGAAGCGGTATACCGAGGTGCGAGTGGGCATCGGCCATGCAATTGACACCGACACGCGGAGGTGGGGAGGCCGCCCACATGTGTCTTCAAGACCATGAACCCACCCGTGTGGTGTGGCAGGTTCGGTCATGTCTTGTGTTGCCGCAGGTACCGCCGCCACCTGATCGGGAAAGAAGGCCTGCTGTGTCAAGCCTCGTGTCGTGGTGTGGCTAACGCGTTGTGGTGTGACATCGCCAGGTCTTGGTGGAGTGACCAGACTAACCAGAAAATAGCGTCGTGTTTGTTTGTGCTCGTTTGGAGCCATTGCGGGGGCGTGGATACTCACCAGGAAGAAGTGTTTTCGGATGGGTACAGCAGATCGCACGATCTGCTGTCTAGATGTGGTGCTGAGGGGTCTAAGGGAAGGTGGAATGGAGCGGAAGGAGTGTTGTGGGCTGCCAAGTAGGTTTAGAGGATAAGTAAGCTGTTACTGCTTTCTCCGTATTTTTGGGTCGTCACAATCTGCGACAGTTGGGATTTGACTTTTGGCTTTGTCTTTCCCAAGTAGGGTCCTTTGATGTATATCAGTGGGGGAAAAAAGGTAAGAGCAGAAGAAGGAGGAGGAGGAGGGGGGAAGAAGGTGCTTTCAAAGTGGAGTATATATACATCTCTACGAGGGCAGTTGAAACACAAAAGTGCTGGAAAAACGCCAGGGCTGTAGACGCCACGTATATTTGCGCGTCTCTCTGGCTGTCGCCTGTGCAGCACAAAGCACGTCGTCTCACATCGTCGACACCACCAACCACAGGCCCTTTTCTAGATTCGGTCCGTGTTAGGTTTAGGTTCACTGACATCCAGGATCAGCTTTTATTGAATTTTGGTTTCTGATTTTGATTTTGATTTCGATTGTGTAATAAGTCTGGATTGTGTAATAATAGCGGGGAATTTATTGATAATTGCATTTCCGAAAGGTTCTTATTTGAATCTCGAAGGAAACGTTCAGAACGGCTGTGAGCCACAATTATCTTTCCTGACTTTTTTTTTGCACTCCTTCAAGCCACCAAATTCGGAGATAACCGCATGTTTTTTTTTTCCGGGTCTCCAACGCAAAGGGACAAAATCAAGCTCTCTTCATCTTTCCTGTTTTTCATTCTCTCCTTACACTGAGCAGTAGACTCTGGGGATGGACATACTCAAGCCTTGTACAACCAGTCTTCATAAAAGCCAAGTTGATGGAGTCCAGTCAGGCAACCAAGGCAGAGAAACGTCATGCGTTTATTGTTTTCTCTCTTTTTTTGTGTCTAATTCTAGGATACTGACAGACGAGAAAATCATGGTTTATAAACTCAGGACAACTCCCCCAGTGCCCATTGCAGCTCAGACAGATGGACTAGAGAATAGGAAGTCCATCGTCGTTTCGCATAGGTTTAGCAGCAAAAGCGGCTTTGAAAACGCACTGTCCTGTAGGGTTTCGCTCGGTCTAAGTATCAGCCATGTACAGCTTGCGTGTCGAAAAAGTAAAGTCTTGGGTGAGCTACCCATTGCAGTTGACGAATACGGCTTGCTTGGGTAACGGACCGACACAGTACCGGTACTGGTAGGGCTTCGGTTTCAGATGCCGTGAATACGAGTTACAGGTATATTCACCCGGTGGTAGGGAGAAGAGGGAGAGTAAGAGGGACTATGAGGAGAGTAGAGTGAGACAAACAGAGAGTTAGACAGACAGAGTGAGACAGATAGATGCGCAGTCAGAGTCGGACAGACTCTGGGTGTCAGTTGACTCTGTTCTATCTCTGCCTATACTCTTTTGAGAGGGGAGAGAACAAGAGATTGATAATACAATACAAAGTGAGCTAATAGGTTTCAGTCTGAGATCTTCAATCAGCTAAAACAAGCAGAAAGAACAAGCGTCATCAGGCTAGATTACAACCGTTGGTCTATCTCCACCAGGCCAGCATGGCTACCAGTACCCGATAATACCGGTGCAAGTGTCAGAACAAGTACGTAGTACCCTTTGTAGGAACAAGGAAAAAATACCAATGGCAATACAAGGTCGTACACCAGCTGCTAGCGCGATAACATGTCAGCTGTCAGTCATCCAAGATGAGAAACACATGCGTGGGGTGGGAATTGCTTTTACCAACACGCAGGGCCCCACAGCAAATGCTATCGCACTCCGTATATGGCCAAGAAACAGCGGGCAGATTGCTGGGCAAAGGATGCGGCGTATCTTTTTGAGCTGGCAAGAGCTCTCTAAAGCCCGTGTTGTGTTCCTGGACTAATGGCTCTTTCCTTATTGCCATGGACCAAAGAGCATGGGTCTAGGATGAGCCGTGTATCATTAGTCTGGAGCTGTCAAACCGCACACTAAGTCATCATACATCGACTTGGGTCGATGAGCTTCGACATCGACTTGGGTCAAAACACCCCGATTGGGTAACCAACCCTCCTTTTTAGTTTATATATTAACCCTATTCTTGAATTTCTTGTAAAATAGAGAAAAGGACACGATAAATGTGAATAAATTTACGGGATCTTCAAAAATGGACAGTAGGACCGAAATCGAAGCACCATTAATATATAGAAGCGATTCAGTTCAATATCCGAATAATTTGCTTCATAGGAGACTGGAAATGATAAAGGTATTTTCCATGTTTTTCTCATGTTTTTTAGGTTCTGAATGCGCCATATGCGCGGACTGACCCAACTCAAAGTACATCCCAGTGACCCGAGTTGATGTATGATGACTTATACAGCCCCGAAACAAGTAAATATTAATGTTATAGTGCTTTGAATTGGAAGAGGAAAAAAAAGTGTTCCCGAGAGTCCATTTATTGAAAAAGCACATAACTGGCCTCTTCATCACCCTTTATTTAAATTGGCGATCAAGTCCTAACCCCACAGCTCAACGACAGTGCTTTTTCCAATCTACGTCTGAAGGGGGGTGAAGAAGACAGAGACAGAGACAAACGTCAAAGCGGTGGACTATTATTTTTGCTACATGGCCACTCATGAGCACCATCTCAAGGTTGAGACTAGCGCGATCTGTCATCCTAGTCAAACTAATGTCTGCACTAAACATCCCCCCAGACGTGCTGCAAGAAACCGGGTATTCTTGTATGTGTTAGCGCCTGTCTTGGAATATAGGCGCGAGAGAAGGTAGATAGAACATGTCCACAATGGGAAAGCTAGCAGGTGCGGTACATTTGAGGTCTTTGTCTGGTTTGTTCTCAGGCCAGGAAATATAAGACATTAAAAGCAGCTGCTCAGACACGCCACCTACCCCAGGCCTGTTTCAGCGGATCCCTCAACAGACTCTGAGACGATGCATGTCAAAGTTCACAAAAATGGGCCACTCTGTGGAGCCAGACCAAACTCTGCGTCTACCAGTAGAGACAGAGAACCACATGGTACCGAGAAACAGAGCTCTAATGGGCGCCAGAGTTGAATCGAGCCATAATCCAGATACACCCGGTGCTACTGCAATCGATCCCTACCTCTACCAGTGGACTAGCGCCGGGTAGAGCTCCACTAGTGCTGTGTTTAAAATGATGGTTGTGATTTGCATTGTTTACCAGGTTAGCCAGAAGCTCATGGCAACGCGCAGAGTCGGCCCTCCTTGACGTTGAAACAGACACATGAAAAGGAAAATGGACATAAATGAAATTGGCGCGTCCAGCTGCAGATAAATCCATGCAAAAACCTTCGGTGGGTGTGTTTTATTAATGCTCAAATTTCTCAGATGCAGTCTCTGGCCAGGGACAGAGTTGTAGACTGGTTACAGTAGGTTGGGTGAGCGAGTACGACAAGCGAGATTGCGAGATAGACTCGTCGAGATACAGACAGTGATCTGCAGAGGAGTGCAGCAAAAATACTGCACCAAAAAACAAACAATGGTACGCACATCCTGTACCGGCAATTGCTCTCCATTAGCCGTATATTTATTCCAGCAGCTCATAGCCAGGGTGGAGGCTCTGGGGCACAATTAATGTTTGACCAAACTCTATGTATATGTTAAATCTGCGACGGGGATGGACAAACGTCAGATATTGGCATTAATAGATAAGTTATATAGGAGCGAGAATCCAAGCTGGGAGGGTATATTATAATATTACTCAGCAACCAAACTCAGTAGCCTAAGTCCGGGAATTCGTCTAGTGCCCATCTCTGGACAGACTTGCAGAAGCTGTACGATTTGGCACGTACAGACAAACTCCTCTGCAGCGATATTCTCTTGTTGTTATACAGTTTTGGACTCGGCAAACATCTCCTCTGCATTCTCTTCGTATAGAGCTATACGTCCCTTCATGCATGTACGATTGGCCAAGCACCTCATGTCGCCAAGTATTATCGGTATAATATGATACAAGCACGTGAAGGGTTGAGGGGATAGAAAGATGGCTCTTGGACGATTCCGGCGCACTAGGACAGTCAGGTTTCGTCTGATCCACATATACGAAGGAGGTCATACTTTTTATTGTAGTATTAGCTACACAGGTATCGTGCATCTGCTCTGACTCGAAGTAAACATGAACATCGGGTAAACCTCCACGTTGATCGGCTTGATGTGCATGAAACGGTGGCACATTTATAATTCCGGTGCCTGACTAATGTAAAGGCTCCAACCAGTGACACCGTTGAGGGGGACTTGGCGATCTACCAGTAGGGGTAGACTTGGTCTCTTTCTGGGGTTCAGGGATTGATATTTTAAGGGAGGTAATCTTGGGTAATTGCAGTACTCGTACTCGTATCACCCTGCTACGAACCATTAGTAATGAGGACACAGGTTAGGCAAGTTATCTTGTGCCTAGTCAGGGGAGTAGAGGAAAAAGCAAAGGTACGAAGAAGCCATAATGGACCTAAGAGGTCAGTAAGCCCGGCTATATTTTCTCACATTTCCGATTATTCGTGTTGTCTCGAGTGACGTTTTTTTCTCATATACAGTAATTCCTTACAGTAAAACATCCACAAGCATGATACTTGTTGTTGTTGTTGTAAATCATTTATTAATGATACTTGTACTGTGTAGTATCGTAGGAACCCATTTGTCTCATGACTACAGAATGAGTGGCAGCTTTCGAGAGCTAAATGATGAGTTGGGATGGGGTAAGTAACCCAGGTGATATCATAATATCGATACTGCCGCTATGGTTGTGCCTATGCACGCACTTGTACGTACTCATAAAATCCAGGTATCGTTATATTTTCTCCAACTTCCAGAGCAATTCCGTTTTCTCATTCTCAGTCCTCTAAATTATGGACTCTCGCACGGTTCATACCTCCATGGAGTTTACATGTGTCACTCTTGCATTCTCTTGGTTCTCTTAATGCGGCTACAGTAAAGGCAATCTACACACACACTGTACTAGATCTTGTACTTGTACTCGTACTTGTACCGCCTTTGTCATTCCGTTTCAAGTCCATTTACGTCTCCTGCCTTTGCTCGCAACTCACTTGCTTCCAATAGACCAAAAGCAGCTGCCAGTGTAAAGCGAGGGTTTGTAATCAACCTCTCTTTGGTTGGGAAGTCAGAACCACACAGCAAACAAAGTCTCATGGAGTCGTCATACTCGCATAAAGAAAGATCCATAATTTCAAAAACTCGTTAATAAGGAGCCGAAGAAGGCCACAATATCCATCATAGGACCCCAAACTACCCCCCAAGACCCTACCCACCATCCAACCACTACCAGCCCAAGCTGGAGTCGAACCCACGCCAAAACCCTGATGCACCAGATCATGCATACAATTTTCAAACCATGTTTTTTTCTGAGCCTTCCTCGAGATTTCGACCAGACCCACTATCAACCGGACGTGCCGAACGACCTAGGTGTCACAGAACCGATTGGGGAACCCCTAAAGCTCTTTCGACCGCGCCAATCATGAAAGCCGATGACACAGATACGCTGTCGTCCCAATCGCCCCTAGCATACGTGGTGCTCTCTGGAGGAATCGGAGGGGCTACCGGAGACTCGGTCATGCATTCTCTCGACACCGTCAAGACCCGACAGCAGGGTGCTCCACATGCGCTCAAGTACCGCAGCATGTTGAGAGCTTACTCGACGCTGTATTTGGAGGAGGGCTTTTTTAGAGGACTATACTCTGGCTTCACCCCAGCGCTGTTGGGCTCGTTTCCAGCAACTTGCATGTTTTTCGGAACCTACGAAACCACAAAACGAATTGGAGCCTACTACAAGGCTCCCGACACCTTTGTCCATCTTCTCGGTGGACTTTTGGGCGACCTGGTGTCATCAGTGTGGTATGTGCCCTCAGAGGTGCTCAAGACCCGTCTCCAGCTGCAGGGACGACACAACAATCCCCATTTCTACTCGGGATACAACTACAGAGGCTCTGGCGACGCGCTCAAAACGATTTATAGAAAGGAAGGCGTCGGAGCGCTCTTTTTTGGATACAAGGCCACTCTGGCACGAGACCTGCCGTTTTCCGGACTGCAGTTTGCCTTTTACGAAAAGTTCCACCAATGGGCCCAGGATTACGTGGGCCATGGCAAGGACATGGGTGTAGGACTGGAGCTGCTGACAGGAGCAG
The DNA here is from genome assembly GCA_017639365.1 of Yarrowia sp. E02. Classification (NCBI taxonomy): domain Eukaryota; kingdom Fungi; phylum Ascomycota; class Dipodascomycetes; order Dipodascales; genus Yarrowia; species Yarrowia sp. E02. The sequence goes on along the minus strand of JAAQQX010000003.1, from coordinate 668,204 downwards.
CTGGAGGAGGTTTGGCAGGAATCATCACCACTCCTCTGGATGTGGTCAAGACCCGTCTTCAAACACAGATCACCAAACCCACGTCGGTTGGAGGCCCCACAGATACCCGTGTGATTCTTTCGGACTCCGTTCTGCGGTCACTGGCAACGATATGGCGAACCGAGCGGTTTGCGGGGCTGTTTTCTGGTGTGTGGCCTCGATTTGTGTGGACCTCGACCCAGAGCAGTATCATGTTGCTACTCTACCAGACTGCTCTCAAGGCGTTTGATGTTTATGACCCGTTCAGTCTGGAGAACCACGGACAACAAAAGTTGCAATAGACACGATGTTAAAGTGTTTAACGACTGCACACAGCATGGAGGAAAGGGAGAGGGAGAATAACAGAGATACACGAGAACTCTACACGACAGATAACGAGGGACAAACGGCACCGGAACAATGTAAATATTATAGATAGATAGAGGATGGAATTGATTATTGACGACAACAGGTGAATGGCTGGTGAAATGAAACACCTTAGAATGAGAATAAATATAAAAAAGGGTGATGATGGAGCGCCAGGGAAAACATATCTATGACATGGATTAATATCAGAAGTCTGGATGAGTACTCGTACTTGTTCAATTCAATTCTTTTCTCAAAGATAATACCGTGTACACAAATGGCTGCTTACTCCCGCATATACGTTAGAGTATTCTTCCTTCATACTGTAAATGGCAGTCTGTAGGGACTTGGAGATTGATAAGCCAAAGTCTTTAAAGCCACCTAGGAGGTCATTCCAGTATCTCCACAGAAGGAAGGCTCAAGATCATACTGTAGATTGAGTACCACTTATTTGACATATTCAAATACCACATAAACCATATAACTACCAGAAGATACCAAGTACTCTTCCTGGAGGTCTTGGGCTATATTGATTGACCTGTCCACTTCATTTCCCTGTGCTTCAGAAAAGCCCAAAAATAGATAGTTGACACTTGCTAAGCTTTTAGCCGCACGCGACATCTCCAACTCGTAACTCTAGTTACAGCTCTAGTTAGAGTTACACCCGTTAACACCGATAAAACCAGTAGCATCATGTCTTCTTCTTACAAACCACCATGTCAAGAAAACTGGGACCTCACGAAACGTACGCGGCCACACGAAGTAAATTCGGTAGCTACTCAAACGTGTTTGTGAGCGCTAGACTCAAAGAAGCAGCTTCCTCCGAGGCTGTCGCGTACGCTGTATCTCGATTGATTGCTAATGAGCCCATTCTGGGAGTCACCATCAAGGGAGATAAGCCAGGCGAGTTTGTCATGCACAAACTGAACTGCGATGATTACGAGATCTCGGATTTTCTGGATATCAAAACGTTTTCGGACAAACAAGTAGCTGAAGCCCAATCCGATCTCCATTACGTTCGGTTTGATCTCACAAAGACTCACTGGAGAGTCTACGTACTGGACCATGGCCGAGAAATCCTCTTTCTCTATGACCACACTTTGCTGGACGGAATGGCTGGATCTTTTGCTTGTCGTCAATTGGTCCGTTATATCGAGGAGTACCAGCAGGCCAAGGGATCCGATATTGTCCAGATCCAAGTATCAGAAAAGGAGCTGCCTCCGCCAGTGGAGAAACAACTCACTGTTTCTGCACCTGTGTCCCGACTGGTGAAGGAATTGGCCAATGAGTATCTCTTCTCCAAGCCTGAGACCTCCCTACCCCCTCAGGTACTGCCCTGGACAGGGTACTACGGAGTCATTGATATGACTGCAGAGCAGACCAGTGCATTCCTCAAAATGTGCAAGGCCAACTCTATCAGCGGAGGTGCTGGTCTATATGCTCTTATGGTCTGCGCGTCATCAAAGGTACTCCACGATAAGTACCCTGATGCAGTGGAGAAGCCCGTGGGCGGCTCAATTCCTTGGAACGCTCGTAAATTCACACCTGGCCAGGACCCCGAGCGTCTGGGAATGGTTGTTGGCGAGTCTCTGTTCGAGAACCCGGTTCCCAAACCTGCTGATGTTGAGTTTGGAAGTGGAGGAGTTGTTCCTAGTGGGTTTCTAGAGGTCGCCAAGGTGTACCAGGCTCAGATCAAGAAAGACGGTGTTTCTACGTGGTTCTCTGGCTACCCTTTCATGCATATCATTGGTCTGATTCCTTTTGTGAACCTGGAAGACTACTTTTCATCGCATACCAACTCCTACCAGCGGCATGGAATGTACTCTCTGAGTAACCTGACTGCTCTGGAGACTTCTCCTTCGATTGAGCGACTACGGTTCTCCCAGTGTACGGGAGCCACGTGTCCGTTCATTCAGTTTTCGACTGTTGGTATCAAGGGTGGGCCCATTAGCATCTCTGTTGCTGTTGCTGAAGACGACAGCATTGTTCCTAAGATAGAAGAGTACGTTGAGAAGTTCCTTTCTCAGCTGAAGTAGGAGTTGCTGACAACACACACACACACACACACACACACACACACATATAATACATAATTCATAATAATAGATAATAGAGCATTTTTTGCTAACAGGTTGAGTATGTTCCTCAGACGAACCTACTGTAGCTACAGTTCAAAGAGCTCTCAGGGGTGTACTGAATAGTAAGCGAAAAGAAGCGAAAGACACTTACGCTTGCATGGCATAAGATGATCTTGGCGATAACTCTTACCCCTGTGTCTCTTACAGAGCGTTTTTCAGGAACGGCTCTCCAGGACGTTGCTCGTATTCTGCAGGTTGAATTTATATTTAGAACAAACGTTGCAATACTCATCGCGTCGGGTCTTACGGTATACCGTTCGTGCATGTATTCAGCATGAATTTTACCAGGTACCCCGGCCCTAGACCTTTGATGCCAGACACTGTATCCAATCAGAACATTGACAACCAATCAATGTAAACTAGTGGGTGGTTGATGAGGTCTAGACCGTCAATATGTAGCTAGTTGTTGTTTAAATATGTAGCTAATAGTTGACAGAATCTAGGCTGTAGCTTTTGTGGGCCAATGGAATGCACTACCACGAGCCCCCCTGGATTGTGATCAGCTATGCGGTCGATTATCTCGCGTATCTTTCATTCTCTTGGCAGCGTTTCTCGCTTTCTTCTCGCGGTCTGGCTGCTCCTGGATTGATGCCCTCCGCTCATGTTGTAGCTATTTATAGTAAGCTTCGGGGGTCTGCATTGATTGTACATGTTACTATCTTTAGCAGCGACGCGTTGGCGTGGGGGTGAGACCTTGACAACGGAGGGTTCTGAGTAGAAAAGTGGTTGATCGTGTTCAATCGGTTTGTGCAATTGATTAAAGCTGATTCTCGGTATCTATATTACTAATCATCCTGATCTGACAGCAGCATTACACTGTTACTAGCCTAGCTCCTTTTTTGTGATACATGCATCCTACCCTGGCAGAAGAGAAGAACACGAAAAGCACGTAACTCCAGCCTTGAATTTAGGGTAGTAGCGTAGTAAACATGCAAACATGCCGTTCATGTGACCCAGATGAGGAGTGGAGTGGTTATGGAGCTGCCTTGGTTTATTGAGCTGGTGTGTGGAGGACGTAAATAAGTAGCGCAAAATTCCCCTAGGATCTATTATATACCAAATGGTGTCATCTCCATCACCCCAGCTACCCCACAACCCCATATAAAATGTACAGCTTGTCTGGCTGGTCGCGCCAGGAAATATTTGTTTTTAACTTCCAATATCCTGTGAGAGCCGTGCATGGAATACGCTCGGTGACGTTGGGAGAGGGTGGTTCAGGGTTTTCAGTTTGCAGCTGCCTTGCTATTAATAGCACTTGCTTCTGACATATTTACTTGCCAAACCACACGAGCGCCAGCGACACAAACCAAAGCCATCACCGTACAAACAGCCAGCAGACCGCTCGACACAAACACACACTACCATGGGACGTCGCAAGATTGTTATTCAGCCGCTGGAGGACGAACGGAACCGTTCAGTGTGAGTATCCGAAGCAGGGCGGAAGCGTCATGAGAGAAGTCAACAGTTGTCACACAGACAAGGACAGTGGAGCAATATTGTATGTGGCGGATGCGTTCACTCGTTACACCTCTCTTGTAACACCTTCCTCTTCCCACTGTACTTTCCTCGCCACCTACTAACTCAGTACGTTTCTCAAGCGAAGAGCAGGACTGTTCAAAAAGGCTCACGAGCTGTCTGTGCTGTGTCAGGTGGACATCGCCGTCATTGTCTTTGGCGCCAACCAGAAGCTCTACGAGTTTTCGTCCACAGACACCAACCAGCTCATCCAAAGATACCAAAAGTCGATTCCCTACGAAAAGAAGACGCCTGAGGACTACAACGGCAAAAAACGAACGGGAGGCCACAGAGCCACGGGAAGCATCACCAGCGTCAAGAGTGAGCCCACCGACGAGGATGACGAGGAGGACGAAGACGACTCCAACAATGGCACCCAGAACGCCACCCCTCAGATGCCCTCCAGTGTCACTCCCCAGATGGCCCAGAGCGTGACTCCCCAGATGCCTCAGAGTGTGACTCCTCAACAACAGCTGACTCCCCAGCAACATGTCCAGCAACAGGCTCAACAGCAGGCTCAGCAGCAGCAGCAGCAGATGCCTCATCCCCACCACCCGGAGCAACAGCGCTACTATGACTACATGAGCATGGGCCAAATGGGTCAACACCCCCATCAGCAGCAGATTTTGCAGCAGCAAATGATGCAACAACAACAGCATCATCACCAGCTTCAGCAGCAGCACCAACATGCCCAACAGCAACACCAGCAGCATCCTCAACAGCAACATCAACAGCAACAGCATCAACAACAACAACAACAACAGCATCAGAACCAGCAGCATCACAAGAGCCAATTCACGCCCATCTCGCAGGAAATGAGCTCTTTGGCTGGCCATCTGATGGACATTCGACGTGGAACTAACGACATGCCGCCTACTGCCATTCCTGCTACAGCCGGAGGTAACCCCATGGGTCAAGGTGTAGCAGGAGCAGGAAGTGGATACATCCCGGGCTCCGAAGGCTCGTCACGGGTCTCGTCCAGACAAAACTCGGTAACCAGGCCGAAACTCAAGGTCCAGATTCCCGGCGAGAAACGAGGTAGCCAGGGAGGATCAGGCTCGACTCCTGGCCAGGCAGGAAACTCGAGATCCACATCTGGCGAGGGAACACCGATAGACGGCTCCAAGGACGAAAACACGTCACATGCCGCGCTGCTTTTGCCGCCACCTTCTCCTTCCTCATACATTAATAACTCAGGAGTTGGTCCAGGTAACCCCTTTGCGAAACCGACGCTTCTAAATGGAGAACAGACACCTCTTTCTGCAGCGTTGCCGTCGAGGTACATCAACGACCTGTTGCCCAGTCCGTCCAACTTTTACGGCACCGAGTGGAACTTCAATCCTGGTTCTGCTGGAGGTTCTTCCTTTTCAGCAGGTGGCTCGTTGATTCCCACCAGTGCATGCAAAGATAAGAAGCGGGTGGATAGCAGCGACAGTAAGGTGGATCCCAAGAAGCAGAGGTTGGGTTGATTTTGCTGATGATTGATGCTGATGATTGATGATTATGATGATGATTATTTTGACGACGACGATGACGACGATTAACTTGTTACCACGGACACAATGTGGAAAATTTTGGTATATAATAAACCCATCTCGGGTACTAACGCTCCTTGTACAATACACTCTAATAGTTTTGATGAGAACGTAGGGCTTGAGGGAGAAAGGGGGAGGGAAATGGGGGCGGAGGAGGGTGTGTAGAGGTGATTGTAGATTGTTAATCGGTTGAATTTGTTGTATTTGGAGGATATGTGAAGCAAACAGCTTCTACTATTATGTATTCTCTCACCGCCTTATCAATGCACCTCTATGCGGAGAGTATCTGATGATAGCTGTAACGCCTAGAATAAAATATAAAAGGGTGGCGTGAAACACGAAGGCCGTAAATCAGAAGCTTGATATTGATAGGGAATGTCTCAGGTGGTCTCCAGATGGTGTCTTGATCGTATTGGTGTGCTAAACACTACAATAGGGTGTGAGAGATGCTTATGGGAAAAGGGGGAGCCAAGACTTGAGGGAGTAAGGAATATGAAGGAGGGTGTTGTGGGTGAGGTGGAGAGAGTTGTAGGAATATGACACTGTTGATCCAGGCGTTAAACTGGTGTATTTTGTGTATTCTGATTATCTTCTAATGGTCATCTCATTAGTGTCTTGTGAGGTGTATACGAGAACTCGTATTGCATCATATCCTTGTTTACTTGTACCAGGTACTCGTATCGTACCAGTATTTTGGTTCTTTTTCAAGTTTTTGTAAGCAACATCTGCCGGAATAAGTCGGAGTAATATTTGACCGGAAATCTACAGGTACAAGTATATCATCACCATAGGCAAGTTGTTGACAATTTGGCAGAACATCTCTATGGTCACATCTCATACGGCTGAGTTGGTTCTTTCTTCTACACTTGTCAGCTGCATACAAGACTGGAAATGAGTCAACGGGTCACTCCAAAACGACAGTTTGAGCTCAAAAATGACAGGAGAAGAAGTGATTCGAGCACATCAGTAAGCTTGAATAGCTATTGAACCAGATCGCCTTCTATTTGTTCCTATTAAGCCACCAACTGACATCTTCTCTGTCACACTTCCTCATCTAGATAAATTAAGGTTAAGGTGTATCGGTTTCGTATTGAGCTGGTGTTGTGTAAAATCGCCCTTTAAAGATTAGACACGAAATACAAGTGTAAAATACAAGTGTATAACGGCCACCTTAATTTGCAAACAGCCTTATCCCTTAATCTGTATCACGTATCCCTCCGCTAAACGACACAGGAGACATTTCCACCCACAAGGTCACGTGCCGGCCATCTCCCATTTAGGTTTGGGGTTGGGACTTGGGACTTCTGTGAGTCGGTTTGGATCACGTGCATAACCCTAGAAACCCTAGATTTGTGACTCGCTTTTTTACGCTTTCGACTCTGCTCCCACCTGTAATCTTGACATTTTCACTTCGTTTCTCTACAGCGTTCGACAATAGCAAAATGAAGGTGAGTGACGACGGATAGTGGAGAGACCAAGGCGACACGATGCAACGAGCGAGGGAGAGTGGACGGCAGGATTTTTCCGTGGACACGGTGTCCCCGCTTGGATCGTGGTCTCGATGAATATTTGGATCACCATTATGGCCAAAACATTTTTTTCAACAAAGACTAACATCAGCTTAACATCGCATACCCCGCTCAGGGCACCCAGAAGTGCATTGATATTGAGGACGAGCACCGAGTCCGAGGCTTCTACGAGAAGCGAATGGGCCAGGAGGTCGAGGCCGACTTCCTCGGTGACGAGTTCAAGGGCTACGTGCTCAAGATTACCGGAGGTAACGACAAGCAGGGTTTCCCCATGAAGCAGGGTGTCATGCACCCCACCCGAGTCCGACTTCTGCTGTCCAAGGAGTCTTCTTGTTACAGATCTCGACGAGCTGGTGAGCGAAAGCGAAAGTCCGTCCGAGGATGCATTGTCTCTTCCGACCTTTCCGTTCTGTCTGTCGTCATTGTCAAGCAGGGTGATGCCGACATTGAGGGCCTCACCACCGAGACCGTTCCCCGACGACTCGGCCCCAAGCGAGCCAACAACATCCGAAAGCTGTTTGCTCTCTCCAAGGAGGATGATGTCCGACAGTACGTTATCCGACGAGAGGTGACCACCAAGGCCGGAAAGACCTACACCAAGGCCCCCAAGATCCAGCGACTCATCACTCCCCGACGACTCGCCCACAAGGCCGAGCTCCGAGAGAAGAAGGTCAAGGCCATCCAGGCCTCCAAGGATGCTGCTGCCGAGTACGCCCAGCTGCTCGCCAAGCGAGTGGCTGAGAAGAAGTCTGAGAAGGCCGAGGAGAAGAAGCGACGAGCCTCTTCTCTCCGAACTCAGTCTGTCCAGGCTTAAACGGTTGTTTATAAAAGAAAAAGATGTATTATTTCATGACCAGTGTGTATATAAAGAGTGTGTATAATTGTGTAGAGTAGAGTGAGTATGACCTGAAAAGTGTTTTGCCCCTGACAGGTGTTTTCTACAGTGTGATACTCACCAATATCACTCCTGCTTCTGGAAAATGTTTCACCGATCCATAGATGGCTATGACCACAAAGAGGTTACCAGAATAGTCAAAAGATGGAAATATCCTAGAACCTACAATAACTATGCCTGTGGAAGTGCGGTATTGACAGCAGTAGTAATTGAAGAAGAACTCGAGCTCCACAGCTTGTTTTTTTCTATGTTCATAGCACTCACTTCACTCTGTTTACTATATGTGGAAGAATAAGTATGTTGTTAGACACACTATGAAACTCGTAAAATACTAAGCCTACGAATAGGAGACAAGGGACAAACTAACCAAGCCATTCTCTGCCAAAAACATTTTAGAATGCTTCAACCTTTACAATCCTTGCAACCTCAGAAATCACCAATATCTCCTCTTCCCCTATCCATTTAGGCCGGGTAACCCCAAATTGAGACTTACAACTCTTGTAGCAGCACTTCTGAGCATGGTGTGTGAGAAGAAACATGTGACTGGGGTTCTAAGAGCCTTTGATGTCTCCTGGGTCTTTGCTTTTTGACCGTTAGCTTCAAAGGAGGAAATTTGAGATTTGCCCATTTTGCCTTACAGTTAGTCAGGAAAAAGATGAGAAATTGGCCATTTTGAACCTGCTGACTAATCGCATATTTTTGAAATAATGCTGTGGGGAGAGATATAACTACATCACCATAAAATTAAGAGTGTCCTCATTCTATCTCAGCTTTTATTTCGTCCCTAGCACTTCCCTGTGTCCTTTTATCCTCTTGCGAAAATTTCTAAAAACTGGTTTACCCTTGTTTGGGGCTTTTTGGACTTTTTCTTAAAACTCTACACAAAAAAAATTCGGGAGTTGGAAAACTGAATTTCCGAAAGTAGAAAAAATAATAAAATAAAAATAAACGGCAGAAAAAGAGATTGGTACACAGAACGACGCACAGAAGGCGGGGTGTAATAAAAATGCCATGTAGATAATAAGAGAGGGTCAATTTTTCTAATGCTATAATTTATCCTGTTCAGCTACGTTTTATTCTAGAATTGGGTGCTCGGTCAGAAGTGTCTCAAGTAAGAGGTTAAGTGTTGTTCAACTAATATTTAGCATTTTGTTGAGCTTACCACTTAGAGAAATGTTACTGAATGTGACCAAGGAAGGAGTCCAGAGAGAGAGCCGGAAGTAGTAGTAAAGATTGGTTCTATCCAGAAGTCTCTAATTAACAAGTTCTTTTGGTCCCACAGGCACTTCTGGGTCTTTCAGAGAAGTTCGAGGCTTCATAGTGAGGACGAGCTTTTGATTGACCGTTCTGTTAGGATATAGAATAATGGTTCATGTACAGAGTAGACTGGCCGATACTTTTATTTTCTCTCATTACATACAGTCTACTCATAAATAGACATCTGCTTGGTCTCTCAATTTCCTATCATAACTCGTTAATTAAATATCTGTGGTATACTATTCTGTGGCGGTTTCTTGCTGAACAGAATTCTCCCTGGTGGTTCGTCGTTCGGCCATTGTATGCTCGCGATCATCATCTCCACTGCTACTGCTCGTAGTTGCTGGTGCCTCAATGTCTTCGGGCTTCTGAATATCTTCTTCTGCTGCAACCCATCGTTTCAAGATAGGAACCAGAAACTGGGCTAGTAGGATCTGCTCGCCTTGGTAAATAGTAAGAGGAATGGACACCTTTCCAATCACTGGCGACTGGGATCCGTACTGAGCTGTAATCATAGGAGCTCCCAGAGCAATGGTCTTGGCTGCTCCACACAGCATGATGGCACAGGTATCTTTTCTGCTAAAGTGGAAAGGTCTAGCCATCTTGTAGAACCATTTGTAGAACTTTCCAGACTCGTCTGTAGGTTCAGGTAGATGGTTGACCGGCAACCGAGCTGCTCCAAGACAGAGAAGAGTGAAGAGAAGGTACATGCCCATGTTGAAGAAACAAACCATTATCATGGTGGTATAGTGAACCTCTTCAAATGCCTTGTCGTAAAAGGCTGTGGAAAAAGTACTCCAGATGACCAGTAGCAGCATCAGGGTTCCTACCTTGGCCAGGTAGAGATTTGTGACTGCCCACTTTGTTTGTTTGGGAAACACATACTGAACCACCTGTCCGACAAACAAAGGTACAAACAAACTGAGCCCAGTGTGTTTCATGACCTGTCCGTACAGTTTTCTTATACTCGTGTGATTGGCGGGGTTTCCGTAGGCGAATCCGGTGTGTTTGGAAAGATAGAGCTGGACGAGACCTGGAGAGATGAAGGAGCCCAGAAGATTGCCCACTGTGACTTCTAGAAGAGCTAGAGCGTGGTTTCCGTTGCACATTTGCGTCATCAGCACATTGGAAGCAACCGTGGTAGGTGTGGTTCCAGTGATAATCATTCCTACCAGAACCCAGGGGTCCATGTTCTTGTTTCCAGACTTGTGGATAGCCACAACAAAACCAAACATGATGGCCGGAGTAATGACAAATGAGAGACCCTGTGTAACCACATGGGCTCGCCAGTGCTTGGCTTGCGTGACCATGACTTTAGTGGGCATCGATAGTCCCGAAATGAGAAAAATGATGGCAACAGCACAGTACACAAAGGAAATGTCTGCTCTCAGAATTCCATGAGCTCGTGCGACATTGGGGAAGAGGTAAGCCAGCAGAATGACAACTCCCATTCCGAGAATGAACCAGTGTCTGATAGCAAACAAGAGCAGGAACTTGACCGCGTGGCCGGCCTTGTACACTCCTCCCGGTTTGGTTCCAACAATGTCTTCGATTAGAGTAGTCATTGCTAAAGGTCAAGCAGCTGAATGTCGTTGTTTTGTGGGGAAGAAAAGATGCATACCCTCGGTTAAGAAGCGGCTGAGGGATCCGTGGATCTCATCTGTTCCCCAAAACTTTGAGCCAACCTTTGACTAATGGATGGTCTTCTGATGAGAAGATTAACTCGGGGAAGCGTGCATGAGGTATTTCTTGGCGCATGACTTATGCAAGGGGGATGCGAAAACGACTAAAGGTGGAGGAAGGTGGAGGGTCTGTATAATACACCAGGCTGATTTGGGATAGTCTGTCTCACTTTCCCCACCATCTTTTCTATTATCCCTAAGGTTTCTGCCGAATAACCGGTATATCGCCTTTGGGTGCTTAGTGAAGTTCAAAAGAAGTGTCTGGTCTCTGTCAGCTGACTTCTACAGAACCAACTAGACCCGACTACTGGTAACTTCGAGATGACCCACTAGTAATACTATCTCGTCTATTATACGGCTCAAGTCCTCTTTCCGCCCTATACCGAAACCTATACGGAGATGGAATCGTAGAGTTGCGAAAATTGGCGTTTCGTTGACTAAAAGTTCTTGATTTCAGATACAGTATAAAGGGGTGTTGTTATAGTGGCTCAGCTGTACCTATCCCATATTATTATCGGAATCACTCTGTACTTTGCATACCGTGTGGTCCAAAAAACTGGATCCTAATATATGTATCTGTAAGACCTTTCGATCTTATGAATGCCGAGTGATATTTATCGTCCAACAATCCTTACCAATAATAAGGACTTTCACTTAGGAGTAAATGGTCACCATGACATTGTTCCCGGATACGAGAAGATGCTAACATTGCCAAATACAGAGCCACAAGTGCCAGAGCTAATACGCCTGATACCAGAGCCACTGATGCCAGAGTCCGAGCGAATGCCAGAGCCGACAAGGAGCATCGCCGCTAAGTCCAAAGATCAACAAGAGAAGATCTAGATCCATTCAGCCATGGATCCATAGAGCCATAGAGCCATAGAGCCATAGAGCCATAGAGCCATATAACCATAGAACCATAGAGCCATAGAGCCATAGAGCCAGTTGAGACTCCAGATCTATACACAGTGACTGGAACTATACTGGTGTGAACTCGTCACTTCTCTCACACAATCTCACTACAGTACTAGCAATGGCATTAATTGAGCTATTTGACTTATTTGACTTAATTTTTTGATTTCTCAGAGGGACATTTCTGATTGAGTTGACTGGGTACTTGGCTGACTGGGTTCTTAGACTGGCTGAGGACTGAGTTGGACTCGGAGCAGTTACGCCTATCCATGGTGTACGTTGTCAGAGGATATGACAACGGAAAGTAATGACAGCCTTCAGTGAGACTTCAGTGATAGTTATCACATATGGGATAGCTCCCCTGGTATCTCTCTGGTATCCCTCCTCATTCTCCCCTAACTTGCCCCTAATCCACCTTCACGGCAGGCTGGGGAACAGCTGGAATGGCGTCTCTCATTCCCCGCTGGTAGTTTACCAACAGCTGGTACAGGTCGTTGAGGTAGGCATACTGTAGTCCTGTAATGTCTCGAATGAACACAAAGGGTAGAAAGAAGGCGTCTCTGATAAACTCGCCGGAACGAGTGCCCGTCTTCTGAAGAAAGGCCCAGGTGAGAGAAGCCACCGACTGGATGAGAGAAGTGGTAAGACCGACTCGACGAGATGTCATTTTGCTGTAGTTGTAGTGGTGGAGTAAAGTGTGTAGGTCGAGTGTTGTGACACAAGTGTATGAGAAGAGAGTCTTACGATTCTAAAGGATTATAAGCTAGAAATTACCAATCACAAACAGACTATACGATGTATCGAACATACGAGTCAAATCAAAACATAAATTCGTAAAGAAAATGCGCTCTACCAGCACTGTATGTACCGCACATGTACAGACAGTCCTTTAGTCGCACTGAGGGGAGTATCTACAGGGACGTACAGCGCTTAAACAAGCAGCCACCAGCCGGCGGCAATCATCATGATGCCGACAATGACGGTGATTATGGCGGCTCCAGCTCGGTCTCCTCCTCCAATGTTGAGAGGATGAGCTGTGTCCGTGGAGAAGGGGTTGAGGCCTCCGAGAGCTCCGGCACTACCGTTACCCTTGGAGGTACCTCCGGTGATATCTGTGAGAGGGCCAGAGGACTTGAGCACCTGGGTGTTGAGAATAACCTCCATGACACTGAGCTGCTCTCCCAGACCAATGTAGTCGTTGGAGTACTCGCCTGTGAGCCAGTTGAGGGAGCATGTGTGGCCATCGGAACCTCCAGAACAGGTTTTAGCAGCAGCGTAAGCAGATGCCTCCAGGTACCACATGATGTCGGATGCAAGAGTGGGGACCATCTGGGCAGTCTGGCCGAGCAGCGACGAGAAGATACCCTTGAAGGTTCTCTGATCGGAGTTACAGGTGATGGTCTTCTGCTGGCAGGCAATCTCGACCATGATGTTCTTCTGAGGACCTCCGAAGAAGAGGTTGGGGCCCTTGGTGGCGTCCCACAGCTCGTTGGCTCGGTCCAGCCACTCACCGTGCTTGGGGTCCGTGTGGTTTCGCAGCACAGTGGCATTGTACAGAGCAGCAGCTCCCGACAGGTAAATACCGGCGTTATAGGTCCACAGGTAAGGAGACCGGTCCGAACAGTTGGGAAGATGGATACCATCGTAGACTCGGCCGTTGTCGACAATCTGAATCTGTGTGGACCAGTCCCAGATTCGCTCGGCCCACTCGAGGTAGGTGGTGTTTCCAGTGTATCGGTAGAGCCGGGCACCGAGGTTAAACAGAGCTCCGTTGGCAATGGCGTTCTTGTAGTCGTATCCAGAGTTCCACTGGAAAATCTGCCAGTGCAGACCTCCGTAGCAGCTCTGGGTGTCCCATCGGGCAGCCATGGTGTTGAAGGCACCCTGGGCCACGTACAGCCATCCGTACTCGTCGCCAGGCTCGGGGAAGTTCTTCTCGGCAGCAGTCATCATGGTCATGGCCCACACTCCTTGATCATCGTTACCTTCCGAGGAAGAGAAGTTGGACACCATGAGGTCATATTTCTCTCCTCGCTGGTGCTTCATGGCGGCCCAGGTCAGGTTGTTGTAGGTATCATTTCCGGTAATGTGCCAGTAGTCGATGAACGAGTTCCATGCTGCGCCGGCGTGCCACCAGTAGTACGGAGCGACAAACATTCCGACCGTTCCTCCAGGTCGGGTTCCATCGTAGTAGTCCATAAGACCTCCGGCTACCAGAGAAAGAGCTTTATGAACCGAGTCGGGATCATTGAGATTCATAAACGCCAGGTCTGCTCGGGCCGTGCCCAGCAGCAGCACCAAGGCGCTCAAAATCGCGGGTATCAGGCCAAACCGCATTTTGAGTCGAAAAGTGGGGGTGAGGGTGGAGGGTGCAAGGTAAAGTGTGTTGAAGAAAAGTTACAAGAGAGCCGATATCTGACAGCAGGGGCGTAGTATCGCATGCATATAAACTTTTTTACTTGGCGTTTGGTAGAAAGTGATTATGAAGGCTGTTTCTATGCTTGGAGGGGGGTGTAAAAGACGGAGGTAGTATTTGGGGAGGTATTTCAATTTGTCTATCGAGTAAAAAGGGGCCAATTTCGCCATAAAAAGCTCATATTTTCCTCCAGCAACCTCCCTCCCACCCCTTACAGCATCATGCCCCCAATAATTAACTCCAGTAGCTGGGCTATAATGTTGCGCTTAACCTACACATGATGCCAGACTAACGCGTTCAGCTCTTAGAAGAGATGGGCTATGCACCTAGAAGAAGTACGTCCAGAGGAATGTTGGAGGCTAGAAGAAAGTCACGTGAGATTGGAGATATATACGGCTTGCGTGCTTTGCTTGGTATCACGTGACTTGCTTCATCTGTATACAAGTATCCTACATATATAACCGTGGCCTGTTCATTCCATTCTTCCATGTTACCTCACTCACGCGGATGAACTTGCCTGACAGGCTATTTTCGGACACACCTAAAATAGGGTTCCGTGTTCTAAAGCCGGGTAACTGTCGTCCAACACCCTTGAGAGGAGATGGAAAATGAGCGATGAATGTGTTCTTCAACGGCGGTGATGATGAGTGTTTTTTAAGCAGCAAAATACTGACGGAAAACAGCCCCAAAAACAGCCTCAAAACTGCAGATATAAGCCCACATAATCCTCAAGCGGCTGTAGTCCGCTAGTTTGCTTATGGGTCGCCCTTAATTGGTGGTATTAGCAGATGCTAGTGTCTGGTTAGCTCCGCACAGTTGAACCATCCATAACTAGCCCCAAGTTAGTCGAGGCAGTATGACGTGTACGTGCGTGTATTTTGGGGCATGGGAGGAGATATTAGATGAGATAAGGACGTCAAGTATCGTGGGGCTCATGGCAATTACATACTCTCAACCTGTTGTCCGATATTCGCTTCACTCGTCATTCACCGTTAAAGATCGACGGTCGCTGAGAAAACTAAAGATCTCTTCATTCCATGTCACCCTCCCTGCTCTTGAGGCTTGGCAAAGGGGCTGTGGCCAGGACGCGCTATATAGGAGGTTGATTAGGGGCTGGATATTGGGGATACCTGTCGTTATATATATTGCAGAAAGGGTTTTTTCGGGGCTGTCGTATAACACCTCTTTGGTTGGATGGACGGGACAGGAACAAGGGGACTTCTCAATAAGGTTGATTGTGGGGTGATTGACGTCGTTAATTTCTTGTGCTGTGAGAATATGGAGTCATTGTAGAAGCATGAACCGATGCGAAATTACTCGGATAGGTCCAGGGGACATATAGGGGTGTAGGGGGGGTATTCTTGCAAATGTATTCTCTGTCTGTCTTCACAGCGACTCCCCATCTGACTATCATAAGAAGAGATGATAGAAATTTAGCTCAAGAGTGGATTTTGGACACCTCCAAGAATGGTCCTCATATGTCCTCTATCGTACCATAGCATGCACCGTCCGGCACCATGACGCGTTCGTCTGGTTGCTTCTATGCATTGTTCCTCGTGGACCGCGCGGCCCGGTTGGTTACGATGCATTTTCCGTGAGGTGCAGTGTCAACAGTTTTGAGGGATTCAACATGCTCAGAGCATATAATGAGGTATCATAGTTGAAGCGTAGTAGAAGAAATGGTGTTGAAGCGGTTTGTACAAGGTATAGGTTGTGTATACTGGGTGTCACGACAGCGGGCGTGTTTCGAGTCGTCCGGTGACTTGGAATTCTCATTGTATAAAACCAGCCTTGTGACCCTTAAATGACCTCAACATGTCTTCAATACAGTCATACCCAGACTCAATATTCTACAGTCCAAACTCACACAAAAGCAAGACTAGCGTGACGAATATTTATATATAGAACCGCACGCGTTCCTTTTTCGACACTCCGACTCCCCACCTCCCTCTACACAAGGTCGTGAAGCTCCCAAGCCAGTTCATCTCAGGATCCCACCAAAGACCTCAACCTAATCATATGTGCTGGCGCATTGCCTCTCAATGGCCCGAAAAGGCACAGAGCCCCAACCCTGATAAAAACCCACCAACCTTTGTTTGATTTTTGGCGTGCTTGTGATCAGAACATATCCTGCTATACTTGGACCCTTCTCCAAGTATAACCGATCCCGCCACAGCATCAATCTAGGGATAACTAGTTGATAGCAACCACACGACACACCACCAGCCGCCCCCTCCCGACTGGTATTTATTATTGCACAAGCCGCGACACCGACAAAAGCGCGGAACAACAAACACTGGATACAGGCGCTCAACCTGCCCCAATCGGCCCAGCAAAACACGCAACCACCACATTGACAAATGTCGCGACAACCGAGACTGCTGTCGTCCTCAGAACGAGCGCGACTGGAGGAGTTCCAAGAGGCAATCCACTACTCAACACGATACAGCGATGACACATTTGAATACCGACACGTTATGTTGCCCAAGAACATGCTCAAGGCAATCCCCAGAGACTACTTCAATTCCGAAACGGGCACGCTGAGAATCTTGCTGGAGGAGGAATGGCGAGGGCTGGGTATCACCCAGAGTCTGGGATGGGAGCATTACGAAACACACGCACCCGAGCCCCACATTCTGTTATTCAAGCGAAACAAGTAATAGGGCTGTTTCTACGACATGCCCGGCGGCCGTGTCTTTCACGATCGTGCCAACTCGACGGGCCCTCGCATCATTTTCCCGACAGTTTCGATCGAAAACACGCGTCAGTAACCTACGACAGAGATTTAAGTGATATATAGGTTTTATTTGATGATGGTAAAGGACTGCTGATACGTACAGCAAGGCAAGAACGGGCCTTCACGATGCAGTTTGAAAGGTTTCGGAGCGATGGACCATCTTTGATGTCTCATTCGGCTTTGATTACCTTGTCAGGCTTATTGAACCTACATGGAAGCAAAGGTGTTGGGGGTATTACACGAATAACAGTCTCCCCAACCTGTCTCGGAAATCTCAGTCAATCCATCCGATCATGTCTCAGAAGTGTTTAATTTCTCAGGTCTTGATAGAGTCGATGAGGAGCCAGAAAGAAGAAATGAGACTTACACGACGTAGGCAGGGGTGTATTTACATTTGCGGGGACTTATCATACGGGAACGCTACTGGAAGTACACTCTGCACTTTCAGTAGCCTCACCAAAGTCTCCGCCTTGTTTTTGGCTAGCCTGGACGTGTATCTTGTTGTAGATTGTATCATGGGAAGGGACGGCTAAAGCAGTATATACCGTAAGTGCCAGTACTGACGAGCAGTTTTGGGATGTTGTCTGAAACTAGAGCTGCCTGCATCATAGCTGAGACTGATGGACACGAGACACAATTCAAAGTACAATTTACTGTACGGCCTTTATATAATTTGCTGTACGACCTTTGTATTCGTTCCGTAGATCTTAAGGTACGTGCGATATTATCGTATATACGTACATACGAGTAAGATACGATATCCTTAGTCTCGGGTGTCACAGTGAGACACTCTTATCATAAAGGATCAGAGGACGTACGCTGTAGAGTCTTTAATTTGAGAGAAGGGTAATATTAATGGTAATGTACCAGTAATATTGGAACGAGCAGTACGCTGCTGTATACGGTGAATACGCTCTGCTGAAGTCTCTACATCTTCACTTGTAGTTTTTTATGTGTACGATACCATATTGCTTCTTTAGGAACCTAGAGAAGCTTGGGGAAGACTCAGACAAGGAGCGCAGTGCTGGAGTGACACACTACAAGTACGATACTAAGTACCACCTTACGCCTTCCCCACGATTCAAAAACTGTTCTATTCATCTATATCTTTACTTGAACCCGAGTAGGATCTCAAATGGAAGGCTTGCCCTTGAGTTCCCACACTCCGGTTCGGCCGTCACAGGTGACAACCCCATCGTCCTCCAGTTTCATCAACTGCATCGTGGTAGTGTGTTGAGCAGCATCAAGAATCCGCTCAGGATATCCCTCGTAAATCTGTCGAGTGATAGTTCGAGCAGTAGAGGGACCCTGCTCCTGCAGAATGGTGTACACCTGAGTCTCTCGCTTTTTTCGCTGTGAAATGTACTCTGTGATTTTCTCCCATCCGTTTTCAATCACCGGGCCATGTCCGGGGAAGATCTGGAACTGACCATCTGCTCGCTTGGTCTTGGTCTTTCCAGTTTGACGCATACCTTCCAGCGACTTCATGTAAGCAGAGAGATCTTCAAACACAGAGGTTCCCTGGCCCAGAATGTTGTCTGCGGAAAAGAGAACATCTTCTTCTTCCAGCCAGAAACACAGGTGATCCAGAGCATGGCCTGGGAACAGATGGCAGCTCATATGGAAGCCCAGGTTGGAGATCACCTGACCGTCGTCCAGATACTCGTCCACGGACCAGCCCTCATTAATGTTCTTTTCCTTGTCCATATCCGGGAACGGATACTTGACCACTTTAGGGGGAGTGCTCTGGACCTTTTTATCCTTGAGTTTCCGCAGCAGAGGAACAGTGCCCTTGGTATGGTCTGCGTGCCAGTGAGACAGAATAATGGCATCCAGCTCGATATTATTGTCCTTAAGATAGTTGGAAACTGTCTCGGTATACTCATCGGCTCCCTCTCCGGTATCAATAAGCAGTCTTCGGGGACCCTGGCCAATAAGATAGGTGTTGGTTCCTTGTAGAGAAAACTTTCCGGGGTTCATGCCGAGGAAGCGGCTCACCAGCGGCGTCAGTTTTGTCACTGCAGGAATATGAACGAGTTTCTCCATGGTGGTCGGTAGGAAATATGTGTGTATGTGGCGAGATCACGGCGGCAAAACGGAAAACACGATCTATTATATCCGTTAGTCAACGGTGTGCATGCATGCACATGCAAAACCCAAAACTTCTCATATGTGTGGGGTTTCGGCCGACCGCGTTATCAGCGAGCCGAAATGTGGGGAAGAGGTGTACCCCCAGATTCCGGTCAGATTTCGGACTTTGGGGGTGTAAGAGATAAACCAAAGCTTTAAGGAAATCTTTCCACTACTCCTTCACGTGGTGACACGTCAAACTAGAGTACCCAGTGCTGTCAAGCCACAGTTGGAGTGGCTAAAGGTCTAGGTTACTGGTACAGTGATTAGTGAGCTGCACGGGTGGCGGGATGTTGTACTAGGTGGAAAAACAGGTGAGCGTCAGAAGGAAGTATGTGTGGGGGTTTTCCCTGCTATTTTGGCTCTGTATCTCGGTTTATATGACATTTCTGTACTAACGCTTCCTGTCAAGTAAAAAACAACATTACTCAATAAGTTCAAGTAACACCATTCTATGGAGGGTGACTTTTCTCACGGCCCAATGCGCCTATGACACCCGTTACCCTGTCGAAGGAAAGTGAAAACCGGTTGGGAGTTTCGAGTAGTTGACAACTTAAGTAAATGGAGATCGGATAAAATTCAATTTAAATCGCGAAAAAATCATTTAAAATATATAGTTCTGTTATGTTTGACTACAAATCATGATAACTGGCTCAGAATTACCCCAACAGATCTGAAATTTGGAGGAAATAGTAATATACACGGAATGGACATTTAGGGATTTTACCAGATTATTTGAGCTCTATCTTGTGAGATATTAGCAATTTTTTAAATTGAGTAAAGACCAATGACTGGATGCCTCGAAAATACTATTAAAAGTCATGTGAGAGACCCCAAAGACACACGAAACTGCTTTCAAGGTGATATTGTAATTGATTTAAGTGTTTGAAACCTCACCGCCACAATTCTGACCTCCATATGGACGTCTGTTCATGGAATTGGCAAATCTGAGGATCCCACCGCATTTGAAAAGTCTAGAAGAATTTTAGAGCGGCAAAAGTAGTACAGAAGTGTATTGGAGGGTCGTATGTTAAATATAACCAACTTTCGGGGCAAAAAACCACCAGAATAAGTCCAGGGGTGGCCAGCTATGGTGCTAGGTCTTGATCTTGTTATCTCTTAACAAATCATTAACTACTCGAAATTCCCAACCGTTTTTCACTTTCCTTCGACAGGGTAACGGGTGTCATAGGCGCATTGGGCCGTGAGAAAAGTCACTCTCCATTCTATGGTGTATACTGTTGAAATAATAACAACGAATAATATATAAAAACGGAATAAAAATATGAGAAAAATAATATTTCCGAGAAACATCCGTAACCAACTCCAACTCACCGAAACGATCTTAGTCATCTCATAATACACCTTTCTTTTTGCCACAAGGACCAGTCCTACCGTTGAAGCTCTTCACTCAATAGCTGAGCCCCAAATCTAGACCGTTTCTTTTCATAGCTATTTTGTTATGATACCACGGACTGGTTATCGCGAAAGCGGAGTTAAACGGCTTGTTTTCGACCCGAATGGCCTCAAAAAGTCTTATACTGGCCACGCAACGGTATCGCTATGTTTGGTGATATTCGTAGTTGAACGATACTGTACTTCAGATCATGACGCTAAAAAGCGATATAGTGGAGAAGGAGATAGTGTGCCAGTAGGAACAGAAAATAACACTGTAATTGTCTCTTCGGTTGCGCGTTCGTTTGAAACATCAATGAAGCGTCATCGAAGCACCCCCCTGTTGTCATAAAGCCACATACACTGCCTCTTTGGCTTGTTCGATGGTCTCGAGTGTCTACCTACGACGTACATACTTCAGGTGCGCGAAGGTGAGGACTGAAGTGTACGATACAGCCATGGAGCAACAATAATGAAGCACAAAAAGCAACCAATGATAACTATTGAAGAACCAGTCAAAAAACCAGCTAATTAGGGTCATATATAGACCTTTTTCACACGTAGAAAACCCCTTGGTAGACTGGTTGTAAGCTGAGTTGCTGGTTTGGAAGCGGTTTGGGTTTGGTGTCACACTAAGAGACGCAGGTTAAGGGACATGGCACAGCAATGTAGAAATTTGAGTGGTCGTCAACGTCACGAAAAATCATCATTTCGCAAAAAAAAAGGCTCGACTCGGTTCAATAGCCATTAAAAAGATGACTCAGCTACATATACACCCTCTCGCTCTTCTGCACCATCTCTCAGCCGCTCACCTATAGGCCTTTAAGCTCAGGCAGCAATGTCTTGAGTGCAGGAGCCTTGCATACACCTTCATGCAGTCGAGCTACATTATCGATAAATAATTGAACTCATCACGCTGCTTTCAACACCAGCACAACTTCAGCCATGGCCCTCACACAAGTGCCACCGGAGCCCACAAACCCCACTCCCGAAGATGAGCGGATGACTCCCAATGAGAGAACACAATTGCTGTCCCCAGAAGACCCCCAGGTGACCCCATACAATCTGCTGAGCGTTCGTATTGCCCGGTCGTTCATCACCGTCTTTTTTGCCGCGTCGGTGATTACATTCCTGCTTCTGACTCTTAATCTTTTTGTACATGTTCCCGGTCTGTATGCCCGAGGAGGAGGTTTCCTGTCGTGGTTCTTCTCGCTCATTGCAGTGACTACTACCATCAACTCGGCCCTCTTTTTCTCCACTCCTTCTGCCATGGAGAGACAGATCCAATACGGCACCATCTTGCTGCTTTTTATTGATCTCATTATCCTGGTTGCCACCCCGCAATTGCGATACGGAGAGGTTATTGCTGGCCTCATCATTCCCATCTGGGCTATTCTAACCTGCTCTCTGTCTGCTGTCTCCGACCTCGTTGTTCAGTGGGGAAAGAGCACCGAGGAACGACGTCTCACCGGCCGTGTGGAGACCCGACGAACCCTCGGAGAATGGCTCAAGGTCTCCGTGAACCTGCTCTTCAACCTCATCAACCTGGTGCTGCTCATCTTCGTCACTCTTGCCATCACTCTGTTTGCCATTGATGCCGCGCGTGTACCGGTTCCTGGCAAGCGAGTCGACGTTGACCAGGCCTCTTTCAAGGTCCATATCAACTGCTACGACCTTCCCGGAAACCACCTGCTCCAGCTCCAGGATGCTCACCCTTACGTTGCCCCCAGACCTGACCGACCCGATCCCTCCAAGAAGAACGTGACCATCTTCGCCGAGGCCGGATCCACATCCTCCGAGGTTTACTGGTCTTGGATCACCGATCTCTACGCCATGAACGAAATCCCCCGAGTCTGCACTTGGGACCGACCCGGAGTGGCCTTCTCTGACTCTGGCCGAGGCCTCACTTCCGCAGGAGACGTTTCCGATCTGCTTAGCGAGGCTCTCACTTCCTTCTTCGCGTCCGAGGCAGAGGGTGGCCAAGCCGAACTCCCCAACCTGCTGCTCGTCTCCCATGGAATCGGAGGTCTCTACTCTCGAGTCTTTGCCTCCAAGCACATTTCCATTGTCAAGGGAATGATCCTCATCGACACTCTCCATGAAGACCTCATTGGCGATACTCTCACTCTCTGGAGAGGCATCAAGCTCTTCGTCGAGGGAGCCATCTCTCCCCTGGGACTCCAGTCTATCTGGTCTCTGTTCAAGGGCCATGGCTCTTGGGACCGACTTGTGGGCAGAGACATGGTCTACACCCCGAAGTACCTGGGATACCAGCTCAAGGAGAACGCCGTTGCCTGGGTCACCCGATCCGAGGTCCGAGCCTCCAACGCCGTGCTCGTCAACCTCGACATTCCCGTCGAGATTGTCTCCTCTTCCCAGATGATCAAAAAGTCCAAGAAGTGGAGCGCCAAGCAGCGAGAACTCACTCGTCTGACCAAGGAAAACGTTGGCTGGAAGATTCTGGAGGGCGGCCACGATCTCTGGAAGGAGAGCAAGACCAAGAAGGAACTCCAGGACATTCTGCGAGACTTTGTTGACTACTACATCTAACCATCTTGTCTCTCATTTTATAACCACCCCTGTGTATCTATAGCTAATCAAATATATACAAGCTGCACACCGTACTCGTATCACACCAGTACCTAATCTCACCTCCAAGGTGCAGACCATGAACTTACACTACAACACGATATCACTTCATACACTTCATTAATATTAGCTAGTGGGATGCGGCAACAGAGAGTCATTGCTATGCTAGAGTCATTGGTCAGTAGTAGAGTCATCGACCACGACCATGAGATCCTTTCAAAATCGTCGTACAGAAAAGAAAAGAAAAAGTAATACCAAAAGGATGCTTGTTTTTATCCCTCCATTACCATGGACTCATCGGCATCGGCCTCCAAATCGCAAATGTTTCGGCAGTTGGGGCACTGGAAATGAGGATACGTCTTGACCATGAGCGGTCGAATGCACTTGTAGTGCCAGGCATGTGAACAGGGAGCAATGAACAGTGGCTGGCACGGACCCACCGCTACTAGACAAATGGCACACTCGGCGTCGGTGGGGTCGCCGTTGGCCACGCCCCGGAGACGCTCCACAGCCTCAATGTTGTACTGCTGGACCTTTCGCTTCCAGCTCTGGTTCGTCTCCACCCGGACCTTGATGCACTTGAAGATTTCCTCCGTTCCTCCCCGGAAGTCCATGCCAAACTGCAGCATGTCTCCGTTCTTGAGAACATGGGGCTTGGACGGCTTGCCGGCCTCAGACAGACGTCGTCTGTTCAGGAACGTGCCCGATGAAGACCGCATGTCCTGCACAAACCACTCGTCATCCTTGACAAAGAACTCGGCGTGCGACCGCGAGACAACCTTGGACTTGAACACAATGGGCCGCTCGTACTGGGGCAACTGCGGCTCGTCCTTGGACTCCGTCTGACGGCCGATGCGAATGGATCCCGTAGCAAGACGTCGTTCAATGGGGCCAAAGTATTGCGCAGGGGTGGAAGTAGAGTGGTCGATGACGGGAGTTAGTCGGATGGAAGGGACTTGGGGCTCAGAAGGCGCCGACGGAGGCGCAGCGGAGGATGCAGTGGCACATGTAGCAGAGGGGCCGTCGGAGGCCGCGGAGGCCGCGGAGCCTGGTGCGCCAGCCGACTGGGCTGACGACGGAGCCACAGAGCCTGTGTTAGCACCACCAGAGGCGGCGCCTGCGGTGGTTCCTGCTGCTGTGGACTGTCCAGCGGCAGCAGACAGATCGGGGGTGCCGTCCATAGAGTCGCCATGCTGGCCGCTATTTCCTTCGTCAAAGTCGGCCATGTGGACGTCCTCTTCTTCGTCCATGCCTTCCAGCTGGTCCACTTCTCGCTGGCCACCGTTGTCATGCGAGTGCAGGGTGGCTGCGGAGGTGGAACGCATGCCTGGGCCGACCCGTTTGGGCGCGCCTTGGATGTTCATGCCCGGGGAGTTGGACCCGGTGGGCGATTCGGGGGGAGTGGAGTTGGGAATGTTGTCCGTGTTGTTGGAGTCGCCCGACGAGTTGGGGCTGTCGTGCTGGTGGTCGTTGGTGCTGGTGACCGACGTGACGATGTCGTTGGAGGGGCCTGCGCAGTCGTGGAAGAACTCCTCCACGGCTAGACCCTGGTTGTTATAAGGGGTAGAGGGCGACCTGACCTGTTCGACGGGGCCGGGGGTGATATCTAGACGCAGACCTGCAGGGTTGGTGTTATTTCCTGCGGCTGCGACGGGCACGGGGTTGCTTCCTCCTAGAGCTGGAGACGCGTTGCCGTTTGTGTTACTTGCGGGTCCTGTGGTGGCAGAGGCCTGTGGTTGCTCTCCCAGGTTGGCAAACGGGTTGTTGGACGCCGAGCCTGTGTTGATGTACGTGTTGCGGAAGCCGTTCTTTGATTTTCCAAAGTCGGCCAGTACGGGGGTGTCGCTGGTGGTGGTTGTGGTTTTGGGGCCAGACAAGAGGTCGTTGGAGGGCGATGGAGACGCAGTCAACTCCAGGGGATCCGAGGTGGCTGTTGTGGGGGTTCGGGTGCCACTGGTGGTGTTGGTGGTGGAGTTGGAGTTGTTGGGGGTCGATGCCGGTGAGTTTGTGTTTGTGTTGGACTTGGGGTTGAAGACAGACCCGATGTTGAAGAAGCGTTTCTTCTTAGGACTGGAGGGCATCTGTGCGTTAGTTTAGTTAAGGTAGACGTTTGCAGAATAAGGTGTACTTAGCTGCGGCGGTGTAGGGTGTAGGCAAGGGATGGGAGGAAGACGATAGAGGTGGTAAAGGAGGAGGGAGAGGAGGTGGCAAGCAGCGTACAAGTCGTGTGTTGCATTTGGACACTGTATCGAGGCTCAGACAGTCTGTTTTATATCCCAAATCACAAGCTCAAACCCTCAAAAAAAGGGGACATTACCGTCTGATGTATCATATCATAACAAAACAACCAGACAGCAGCTGATGAGTCGTTTTTGCAAACACCTTAAGAGCCCCAAAGGCCTTAATACAGCCCAGCTCTGTATAAATACCTGTCATCCGCTCCTCCAAACACCCACATAGTCCGCAGCACCAAGGTACCCAGATTATCTCCGACCTGTGACCATGACTGGGGTCAAGTGACAGCCAGAGAATCACCGGGAATCCGGAGACCGGGATAATTAAAAAAAAATTGGGAAACTGCAGGACCTCCAAACGACGACCAGGACATACCCCGCCACAAGCCCGCCAGCTTGAACCGGCCGCCCAGGGCTCGATACTCACTTTTTTTTTTGCCTCCGTGTTTACTCTTTCTCAGTTTACTGCAGCGGCATTTCCACCAAGTTTAGTTAGTTGTAGGTAAGGGGAGCTTGCCCAAAGGGGGGATCTACGCACGTGATGGGGTTTTGGCATAATCTATGTCATTTGGCTTTGCCGATTCTAAAAGGCGCGGAACGTGCGTTTCTTTTTTGGACCCGCGGGAGGCAGGGAAAAAAGGTGCCTTTGTGGAGACAAACCTATAACAGGGCCATTATCTGGCAGTTATGATAGACAGGGTGGACCAGCGTACCATAGGTATATTCAGGGCTATAGAACCCCTTATATCTGAAACTGCTATGGTAGAATATGGTACAAGCAAGGGGCCACTTTTGGTATGCGAATGTGAGTGAGATGCTAGGCTGCATAAACCGAAGTTGACAGATTCCACTGTCTGAGAGAGAGGAACATGTTGCACGGCTAAGGCAGATTCCGTTTTCGCAATAGCCCGCTATCGAGTCTCAGATGGCATGGATACGACAGCAAATCCAAAGAATATACAGCATTGAATACGGAACTTGACCATCACCTGAACAGCTTCCCACATCCACACCCCTGTACAGTGTGCACCTGTGGTGCATCTCATCACAGCAAACAATCAGTACGAGTCTGAAAAAAGGACGATTCTGAACAAGGCGAGAGATGTATGAGGCCCAAGAGTAGGATATAGATGACATGATAACAGAGCAAAAAAAGTAGCATGATACTTGAAAACTATACTAGAGCGATGTATAAGCCTCACACTGCGTCTTTTGCCCCGCTGTGTATCTAGATTGCGCCTTGTGTGCTTGCTTCTAACAGTGTTAAATTTTCCAGTTTTCAATTTTCCATTTTTCCATTTTCCCGAATTTCGATTTTCTAGTTTTTTCCCGCAATAGATAGTTTGCACCATAACCTGGCAAGCTAAATATGGATCCTCGATGCTGCCTGAAATAATGGTTCTTTAGGCGAACAAATGTGGCAGATGTTGATTATCCGTTTTTGGCAGTTTTATTTTTGGCAGTTTTATTCGGGCAGCTTTATTCGGACAATTGAATTTTTTAATCATAAAATCCAGGGACTTGAGTCTTCTGAGCGGAGATGCTTAACGCCGAAAGGTGCTTCTACCTAGAAGCTGGTCGAACCATGGGAATAAAACAATTCACCGCACAGAACGGATAACAAAAATACATCTCTTATTACATACAGTTACAATACAAGCCATATACAGCAGGCCATGGTTGCGGTGGACAGCTCTCAGCCATCAATAGCAACCGTTCCTCCTCTCAAGTAAGCCTTCCCTAAACCCGGTAGAGACCGTTGTAGGAGGCATCGGACAAGTCCAGCAGCTGGACCAGACCGGTGGCCCACTTTTGAGACTCCCGCAGTCGGATTTCTCGGTTGGCCGAGGTTCCAATGCACCAGGGTCCGTCCAGAGCCTGGATTCGGGTCTTGGCGCCAGCAAAGTCCTGGTTCTGAATCAAGGGCACAATCGTCAGCAGCTCGGACAGAATGTTGTCCTTCAATCGCAGGTATCGCAGCACGCCCATGAGGTTGCCGAGGCTTCGCTTGGCCACTCGGCCCTCCTCGGTATCGCCGTAATTGTTGAGCAGCTGGGCAACCTGGTGTCGGAGCACAGAGTACTGGGAGTAAATGTCCTTGGTTTCGTCGGTGTTGAAAAAGTCAACCCGGTTGGTGGCCAGAGCCTCAAGCAGGTCCTTTTCCTGGGCCTCGGCATGGAGCCGTCGCTTGATGAGAGCCAGCTTCTCGGGGTGGGTGAGGCTGGCGCCCTCCTGGCCAGCCTGCTCCTCGATACGCTCGACGCTCAGGCTGTCAATTTCCTCGTAAGGGTCGGCGCCTCCAAACTGCACCAGGTCAGGAGTAGGCCACAAAGGCGCGGGACCGGCAGGCAAAGGGTTTTTACGCGGTCGGCCACGTCCCCGCTTCTCGACAGGCTCGCCGGACGCGTTGAGCGCGTTTCCGTGTGTGCTGGCTCCCGCATTGGGGTCGTTGGGGTCCACGACTTTTCGCGGCCGTCCACGGGGTCGCTTGACGGCGGGCTCTTCTCCCTCGGGCCGCACCTTTGGTGGTCGTCCTCGTCCTCTCTTGACCTTGGGGGTGGAGTCGGTCTCTTCATCGCCTGTGGGCACCTTGGGGGGCCGTCCACGTCCTCGCTTAACAATTGGGGTGGTGGCTACCTCTTCCGAGATTGTGGTCTCTTCTTTTATCATGTCGTGTGTTGTGTCGTTGTGGAGGAATATAGGGCCAAATTCGTTGTTTTTCTGCCTACGCATTTCTCAATTATTTTAATATGCATTTTGCTTTTTTGAGGTATAAAGACGGAGAAATAGGCGCTTGTTTACTAAGGTGGGAGGAGACGGCCTCGCCAGCCCACCCTTGCTCCAGGCTCCACAGCCAAAAATAATGTATATACAATGAGGGCATTTTTTTCAACCACATTTTTTTTTCTGACAGTGTCTCGCGCAACGGTCTTTGCCCTGTTTCTGCCCTCCAAAGGACCCCTACATGGGCTTCTGTCGCATGGGGTATGTGAGCTGCACGCGCGTTCAAAGGACAAACGATGCTTAGTTGGGTGAGCCAGCTAAGGCAGGTGGGATGGTTGCGTTGCAGTGGAGGAGGAGGGGAGCTTAAAGAAGACGTGTAGTTGGGCGTGTGGTTAGTTGTCGTGTATATAGCCCCCAATTGGCTCCTCAGTTGCTTCTCGAGTAGCAACTCACCCTTTCTACACGCTCTCCAGAACCAGCCCCTCTCTCTCCCACCAAGAAAAACACTCTCCAAATACCGTTATTATGCCATGGCGACGCTTTTAATTTCCGGTGAACCTAAGACTTGTGTTGGGACTAAAGACGAAGTTTATTGCCAGCTTGCCGTGCTTATTGGCTACTGAGGAATGTAAGTGGACTTTTCAACGAGCATATTTTGGGTTGAAAAGAGCAAAAATGAAAAAAATAAACAAATAAACAAATATAATATAACGAGGCTCAGCACCAACAAGCGTATAGACGCGTTGGAATGGGGACAGCCTCAAAGAATCAATACCAACTTTCTTCTATTACTCCAAACCCAAGCTGCTGCTGCCAAACTCATTGTATCCTCCACCGTTGAGCAACCATGGCTTCTGGAATGGTCGATTACATTCAACTATAGGCATTGTTGAACGCATGCACGCAGGGTGGAAGAAGGGACAGGTTTCACTCTTGAAACTCGTATATACGACGTAAAACGCTCAGACTGCAGGAAAAATGTTGTGGCGACGTAAACACACGTTTATCTCCTTTATAGAGAATTCTGGCTGCATTATCAGTGTTTTGAACCCATATCCCTGGCTCGTTACAACTTGCCCTCAATAAATGTTCATTCAGGGATCGTCAAAAAGCAAGAACTCTAGCTTTTATGATAGCTCCCCTACAACGACATGATTTGTGATCAGCTCTGTAGTCCGTGGAATAGAGGATCAGCTAGAGCTCTAAGTAAGTCACCGATGGGATAGACACGTGTGCTGTCATTTACTTCATTCTAGTATATTCACATTTACTACCGCTATCTGTTATCTACATGAGAGAAGCGCCAAGGCTTCGGCTGTGCTGCTGTCTCTATTAGGGAATATCTATCATTATTGTCTCGCCTGCAAACTGTCTACAACTTGGACCTTGGTTAATACAATCATAAAATTCATTCACCGTCAAATATAATATAGTCTCTCAACAAACACTGTTGAATCGTACTTACTTCTTCTCAGCAAGGTACTTCTTGGCAGCCTCGTCAACTCGCTTCTTGATCTCCTCGGGAGTAGCGGTGCCAAAGATGTCAGCACCCCACTCAATGGGGTCGTTTCGTCGAGACTCCTCGTCCAGGCTGTCAAGGAACTTGATCTCCTCGGGGGTCAGATCAAAGACCTCAAAGTTGGACTTGATTCGAGAAGGAGTGACGGACTTGGGCAGAACAACGTGGTTCTTGGATCGGATCCAGTTGACAATGAGAGCAGCAGCGTCCTTGCCCTTCTTCTTGGCAAGCTCAATGACTCGCTCGTCATCAATGGCTCGGGGGAAGCCGTAGGTGTTGTTTCCAAGAGGAGAGTAGGCCTCCAGAACAATGTTCTTGCTCTCGAGGTACTTGGCCAGACCGGGCTGCTGCAGGTAAGGGTGGTACTCAATCTGGTTGACGGCAGGGGGGATCTTGGCGGTCTTCAGGAGCTTCTCAATTCGCTCCTCGGTGAAGTTGGAAACACCAATAGACTTGACCTTGCCCTCCTTGACCAGCTCCTCGAAAGCCTCCCAGGTCTCCTCGACAGGGACCTCGCCGAGAGCAACAGTGCCGTCAGCGTTGTGGGGGAAGAGCTCCTCGCCGGTCTTGAAGACAACGGGCCAGTGGATGAGCAGCAGATCAACGTAGTCGGTCTGCAGCTCCTTGAGAGACTGGTCGAGCTGCTTCTTGACGCCCTCCTTGGTTCGGGCGTTGTTCCAGTTCTTGGTGGTCAGGAAGATCTCCTCTCGGGGAACTCCAGAAGCCTTCCAGCCCTCTCCGACCTCGTTCTCGTTCTGGTAGATGGTGGCTCCGTCAATGTGTCGGTAGCCGTCCTTGAGAGCAGACTCAACGGCCTTGGCAACCTCGTTGGGCTTGGAGAGCCAGGTTCCAAGACCAATCTGGGGGATCTCGTAGCCGGAGTTGAGCTTGATGGTGGGTCCGCCTGCCATTATGTTTGTGTTGTTAAAGTGGTTTGGTTGTGTTTTGTCGATGCTGTTTGGAGTTCAATTGGGTAGACAATTGAGCTATAAACAAGTAAAGATAAATGTCGAGATAAGAGGGGAACTCCAAGTCTATATATATTCCACAGTATGTATGTTCCACATCCCTCCATCCTAGGTTACTCGCTAAGCCTAAAGTTAACGTTATGGAACTCAGTAGAAGAGGTGTTACAACGGACAGTTCCAGACTACCCTCAGATCTGGACCAATTGGTGAGAAAGATGCTGAGATCAATTTTGGGGCCACTAAATTACCCATCCAGATATCTTTTCTACGCTCTCCCACGCGACAATGGACTCTGACAGTAGTCTCGGATTAATTCCGTCGTACGTTTGAATAATGACGCATTAGCTTTTCCGCAACCATCCTGACGCAATCGCAATGCAGACAGCACACCAAAGAGGACTACTGAGGGGAGTTGTAGGGATGGAATTTGAGGGCAATCCGAACCGCATCATCTATGAAACTATCAGCCACAAATACTTGCTACAATTACCGCCATTTAGCCGCCACAAAACCGCCAATTGACCTCTCTTCCTCGGATACGCAAATGATGCAATAACCGAGCCTCGTCAGAAATCACCCCCCACGGCATCCACGAACTTTGTCCAGCACCATGACGTGACCTAGGCAGGACCTGGTCTAAGCGAGCGACAAGTTCACGCCACATCTGGTCAGCCGTGGGTCTGGCAACTGTACTGAAGATTTGTCATCTTCCCGTATCTAATTACCTGGCAAAACTCTGCCTTCATACTCTACTCCAAGGTGAGTTATTTTACGCCGAATTTACATTGCCGAGAGTATTTCCCTAAAATCCAAAAATAATAAAATCATAAACACTCCAGCTCTTACAGTGCACACTTAGTCTCCGTTTGTGGGGTGAGGCGTTCTTAGTCTGGCTAACTGAGCTAACGGAAACGCCTTGAAAATGCTCCATGATGACAAACCAGATCCAAGGGTCTCAACTGGTCAGCTCTATAGGTTTTTTCTCATTCTTTTTTCTTCAGTCCGACTTTTATCCGAGGGTTATGATCGACGCTGACCCCCAATTAAACATGACTTCTAACGGCCAGTCCCTGACAAACTCTGTAGCCGTGGGGGGATCATACAAAAAATGAATGTATTATAACAAAAGAAAAAAAGGGACCTTGAGAGAAGCATAGCTACGAGAACTAGATACTATAGCGCCCTATAGATATTCTCTTTTGGTCACGTGCCACTTGCAGCTAGTGTCACACCTACAATACAAGTACCACTGCTTCTTGATCTCCTTTTCGCACCGGAGAAACCAGAGAACCTAACTGTCTAGCTTGTGGAGTTAATCCGTCTCTTCACCAGCGCTTGCAGCTAGCGGAATAGGATAGACTTGATCAATTAGGCCACCAGGAATGCTCCATGCTTAGCACGTGATCTGGTATACATAGGTTCGCATGAAATGTTGGAGTTCAAGGTCATCTAAGCGTGGCTCATTATATAGTTAGAGTAGGAGATGAATGCGTAGACCAGAGTTGTTATTATACAATTACAATAGATATCTCTACAGAGGCCGCAAACAAGTACTACTAGCTACCGTACCGAATCCTTCATCTCTCCATTGCTACAGAAGCAAGAGGGCGAGACAGCTTGAGACTCGAGCATCCAAGCATACCAGATAATATCATACATTGTATTCAGCCAGTCTCTTAATTGGATGTTGCTGTACATAATCATAAAACCCATTCACTGACACTGCTGAAAACTGCAATAGCCAAGAAAAGCACAACCCAAGAGCCATTCCATCCTCTAGCTAGACACCTGACTTGATAGACCAACTTCTCTACCCACCTTCTTTCCCCACCCTCTACACCACCTCAATCAATAATAATACATTTGTTATATCCCATCCAATCCTACTCTACTCGTAGTTCAAATCCAAGTCAACATCCATGTCCATATCCAGACCATCGCCCATCATCTCGCCGCCCAGCTGGTCAGCCATCTGCTGCTCCATCACGTGGTCGGGGATCTCCATGTCGTTGAGCAACATGTCGTCCATCAGAGGCATCTGCATGCCCATATCCTGGCCCATGCCCTGCATCTGGCCGTGTTGCATCTGTCCCTGCTGCATCTGTCCCTGCTGCATCATACCCTGTGGTCTCTGGCCGTGCTGCTGCTGCTGTTGCTGCTGCTGTTGCTGGCCGTCCATGGCGTACTGCTGGTTCTGATCCATACCCTGACCCTGCTGCTGGCCCTGCTGGCCCTGCTGGAGTTGCTGCTGCTGCTGCTGCTGCTGAGGACCCAGGCGCTCCTGGATCAGCTGCTCGGCTCGCTGGACCTGTGCCGCGTCAACGTCGCTTCGTCGCTTGGTCGACACCGCCAGATTCACCTTGACGGGTCGCAGCTTGCCAGACTCGTGAACAGTCAGATTGAACTTTTCGTGCAGCCGCTTAACCGTGTCAATCTCGGAGTCGTCACCAAACGACTCTCGCAGACGCAGAATCTCGCTCTTGTAGAACTCGCTCTTCTCGTCGTCAATGTCGGTGGGTCGCTGGCTCTTGAGCTCCTCAACCTCCTTCTGTGTCTCCTCCAACTTCTTCTTAATGTCGTAAACGGGAATTCCTCGGGGAGCAGTAAGCTTGAGACCCTTGGCGCCGACACTGGTGGCTCCAGTCACAAGCTCCATCCACTCGTAGTGTCGCATGTACCGCATGGCGGCAATGTCTCGAGGAGACACGACATCGACCTCGTCGTGGAGAGCAGACTTGCCATCAGCTCCAATCTCGCCAATCGCATGCACAAGCTGATGGGGCAGCAGGTGCGAAAGACCCTGCACGGGCGGTCCAACCGGTGGCATAGGCATTTTGAATGTGAATGTGTGGTGATGTACGATATTATCGACGCGATGAAAGTGGGTTGGAGGTTGGGATGAAATTAGAGTTTACAAATTGGCGTTTTGGGCGACTGGAAACCAAGTAAAATAAATAGAGTTACTTGGGATTTTAAGAGGCTATCAGAAGAGTACAAAAATAAAATAAAATAAAATACAAAAAATAACCAAGACAAATATGAAACGGCAACCACCATACAATGCAATACACAAACAGCTTCACTCAAACTCACATTAACACTAAATATACGTAGACCATACAGCATATCTCATTGGATTGATATCATTCAAAACTACTACTTACACGCGCCCGAGGAAATCAGTGGAAATCATTTTATATATAATCATCAATTATTATGGTATCATTGTTATTATCAATAGTAGCTGGCGGGCTGGAACCGCTTTCGGTCTCGCTGGTCATCGTTGTAACTTCGTCCTCGGAAGTCGCCTGGCTGCTCGGCGCCAGGATTGGATCCAGGGGGTCCAGGAGGACCAGGGGGACCTCGAGAACCAGGAGGCGCAGAGTTGTCGTTGCCTCCAAA
This sequence comes from Yarrowia sp. E02, assembly GCA_017639365.1. Lineage (NCBI taxonomy): Eukaryota > Fungi > Ascomycota > Dipodascomycetes > Dipodascales > Yarrowia > Yarrowia sp. E02. Next base: position 634,243 of record JAAQQX010000003.1, on the reverse strand, counting down.
GAATCGCTGGTCTCGGTTGTAAGGACCTCCCCCAATGGCACCGCTGTGGCCACCCTGTCCGGGACCTCCGCGTCCTCCTCGTCCGCCACCACCGTAGAATGGCTGCTGCTGCTGTTGCTGTTGCTGCTGGCCAAATTGGTCATATTCATGCTGGTCTCGCGAATCTCGGTTCATGCCTCCACCTGGAGGACCGCCTCGAACGGGGCTTCGGAACCGAGGGTTTCGGTATTTTTCGTAGTACTCCTGCTGGCCGGGAGGACCGTCAAACTGGTCGTAGTCTCGCTGGTCAGGGTACTGGTAATAGGGGTCTCTGTAAGGGAAATTGGGGTATCCTCCGTCTCCTCCGCCTTGACCTCCTTGCCCACCTCGGCCACCAAAGGGACCGCTGTGTTCTCGAGAGTTGGGTCGTGCGTCTCTGTCTCGAGAATCGCCAGGAACGACATCAAAGAACTTGGCAGCCCGGGGCTCCTGTTCGTTGTGCTCCTCCTCAACAATTCGCTCGGACGAACCCGTGTTGAGAGGCACGGAGCCCTGTCGAATCACGTCCTGGACAAAGTCTCCTCGGTCAATGATATCTAGCTCCTTCTCACGCAGATAGGTGGTCAGAGCCAAAATGGCCTCCTCCAGACCAGGAGCATGTTCCAGAGTGAAAGACAAGACGATTCGCTGGTACCGAGGAGAATCGTAGTCGGTCTGGCCCAGCAGATTCTGTCCGCTCATCACTCGAGGCTCGGGGTACACCTGGAGATGGATTTTGAGAACGACTCGCAGAGGAACGACAATCTTGGAGAAGAACTCAGGGTTGTCTTCCGAACAGACCTCGGCAAATCGGTTCGAGTAGGCGACCTTGAACTCGTAGTCGTTAGGCAGAGAGTTTTTGATGACGTGAGCAGCCTCTGCAGAGGAGCCCAGCAGACCTCGAATCTCCACCTCGTCGTTATCACAAATGTCAGCAGGCTCGATGGACGGGAAAATCACACAAGTGTTCCACTGGCCCTCGGCAATGTTGATGAAGAGATCGTTCTCCATCATGAGAATTCGACGATGCGAACGCGACACCTTAATGAATGTGTTGCCGTGGTCGCCGGCCCGTTTGGTGGCTGTTTCCAGAATGTCGCTCTTGGTGGGCGCAATGTTGGCGGAGTTTTTGGATGGACATCGCACCAGCACGTTATCGAACCGGTGGTGCGAGTATCCGTTGGGGGCTCGGTCGTAGCCGTTGGTGAACTTGATGAACACATTGTACTTTCGCATGAGTGTCTGAATGAGATGGCCACCGCTGCCAATGACCTGTTTATGGTATGTTTCGGGAATGTAAAACTGTGTCTCTGAGGGGAACTCCTCCTCCAGGAGCTGCACGCCTGTCAACACCTTGCCACTGTCGTCGCCCACAATGTCAAGGAAAAAGTTATACTCGTGGAAGGGAGACAGCTTAATGTAACATTTGGACGAGTCCATGATTCGGTTGATTTTTCCATTCTTCTTTCCGGTGACAAACTCAAACTCGGAAAGAGGGAGCTCCAGCCGGAATCGCAGCTGGCACTGGGCATTGGGCCAGAAGGGCGCCTTGGCCAGCAGAGAAACGGCTCGCTTGACGTCGGCCTTGAATCCAGAAACCTCAAAAGAAGAGCCTGAACACGATACGGTGGCTCCAGAGGTTCCAGCTACCAGATCAATGAAAGCAAGGTAGTCATCTGTGTACTTGACATCCACTCCAACAAAAGTGTTGGTGGCAGGATCTTCTTGGCCAGTATGAGCCCAGAAGCCAGCATGATAGGAACCCGAGGCCATCAGCATGACTTCAGCAATGGCCTGCTCAACATGAGTGTCTGAAATACCCGTTACCCGGATAACGGATCGAGAAGCACCCAGAAAGGGCACCTGGATGAACGCACCTAGTTTCTGCATCACCTCCTTGAGTCTCTGTTGGTATTTGAGACACATGAGGTCAATTTTGGCATACGAGCCAAGACAGTCCTTGTAGATTGTGTGCGTCTTGTTTTTGATCTCCGCAATGAGTGTCTTGGCCAGAAGGGTATGATGCTGTGTGGGGCCGACAACAAATACGGTATCGTAGTTGAGGTTCATCTCTTCGTCCACATGGAAGAGCTCAGGGAGCCAATTGGGGAAGAGAATCTTGCACCGGCTCTGGGCCTCAATGTTTTTGATGTTTAGCAGCTGACAGCCCGCAATCAGAGGCTGCATGGAGAGAGGTACCTCGATGGAGTCAATGAACTGACCCATGAGTTTCTGCACCAGAATCTCCACTCGCAGCTGGGCGTACTGCACGAGCTCCTGGTCACCGTAGATGAGCACATGGAAGGGCTTCTGTGCGTCTGAAGACGAAACTGAGCCTCCAGAGTACCCCAGACCGTAGGTCACCTTATCAACGTTGTTGGTGACATATATCGACACCTTGCAGTAGGTGGCGATTTCAGTGAGACCCTGCTTGAGGTCGTCTCCTCGCTGGGAAACCACCCGATCCTCCAGAGCCACATGGCCTCGAGCCACAGCTGTGTATGCTCTCAGGATTCGAGTTCGTTCCGTCTGGACCGCTTGTCGAGGACCCATCAGAGACACTGTGACGGTGTTTTCGACCAGCCGACGCTCCTCCAGATTGGCCTTGACGTCGGTGATTTCGGAAACGGCCTTTCGCAGACTCACCAGGTTGTCGAGGACCTCCTTGGTGTCTGGTTTAGCTGCCAATCGGGTTCGAAACCGCTCTGTTTCCTGATCCAGCGGTCGAAACACGCTTCCCACCTTCCACATGGAGTCTGTGGGCGGATACAGATACGTGTACCGCAGCGGAATGGCGACGATGATGTCCATTGTCGAGAAGGGTGTTGTTAGTTGTTGCCGCTATCCAAACAATCAGTCAAGTGTGTATTTCCTGTATATGCATGTGTGTTGTGAGACGGGTAGGGTTAGGGAAAAGCCAAGTGCATATAGGCGACATTTAACCTTCCCGTCGTATAAAATCTCGTCGAGGTTGCCTTGGTTACGCTGAGGTACGATAGGAATAGTGTTTGTGGGGGTACTGGAGTGCCTGTAGGGGTGCTGGTAAAGTACTAGCACTCGTTTTTACGAAAACGTACGCTTTTTGACGCTTTTGTTGTGGTTTTGCTACTGCTGTTTTGCCTGTCTCTGAATCTCAATGCGGACCATTTTAGCGTCTTTCAGATCGCTCCATACTGTAACTTGTTGACGATCCATGCTTCAATCAACAGGGTTCCGATACAGCCGGGAAACAAGGGTAAGAGGGAGGAGATCTCGGTTATATAGCTGTGGGACGTGACATTACTTTTGTCGTGGGTAATTGTCTCCTTGATGGTGCTTTTTCTGTCTATGATTTGACGTCTTGGCTGCCTTTAGACCATCCACACTAGGTGCGAGACACTCTACATACAATACTGTAGGCATAAAGCAACAGAAGCCGTCGATATGTATGAGACAATGTGTGATTGTAGAATTACGTGGTTGCTTGGTATCATCATAACATTGGATGAGTTTACATAGCCTGCTATCTCATATCAGTCCAATCACTGCCAATAGACACTCCTCCTAGTCCAATTACAACCTCTACTAAATCAGTCACTAAACTACTTGCCAAATTACTTGACTGCATACTTCAAGGTTGAACATGCGCAACCCGTATCTAAGTTTCTATCATCATCAACAGTACAATATAACACCATGGAACCTCCGCCTCTGCCAGCAAAACCGCCAGGAGGAGCTCTGGGGTCTCCTGCCTCTCCCGCACCTTCAACACCCACAGCAGCAACACCAGCACCAGTATCAAACAACTCCACCCCCTACACACTGTCGCATCTCGATGAGTTGACCACGCAACACATCTCCAGTGTGCCTGAGGACGTGCTCAAGGGCTCAATTGTGGCCGAGAACGGCGGCGACTACAGCCGGCAGACCCGGGCGCTCAAAGATCTCGAACAGCGGGCCCAGAAACTCAAGGAACAGTACCAGGAGACTCTTCCTGAACTGCGTCAACGGGTAGGAGAAAAGGTGGCGGCAAGCAAAAAGCTGGAGGGAGAATGGGTGCAACTGGAGGCAGAAATGTACCGTGCTTTGCAGCCGTTTTCGAGCCCAGCTCTTCAATCTAGCATGACCCACTCAGCTGTGGAATCCGACGAACTCAGTGAGATTCTCAGAGAATCGTTTCTGGGATCTGGAACCACAGACGTGGCCCAGTTTGTGTCTGAATACAGACAGGCACGGTCACGGTACCATTTGCGGCATGAACGAGCCCAGAGATGGAAGGAGGAACGGGTCGCCAGAACTTAGCATTGAATAGTATTTATTGTCATCAGAAGGAGTATTGTATGGGGGAAGTAGTGTGTACGGAAGAAGTAGTACGATTAGTAAGAGAAGGTAGTTAGGTATGGACTGTACTGTCGTACATTCCATATTTATCGCGATACTGTAGTTTTTGTGGTTGTAAGCCATTTAATATATCAGTCAATTTAATAAGCGACTGTAAGCCTGTAGCTCAGAAGGAATGGAATACTCAAACAACACAAGTCTGATCAAGGATAAACATACTTAGAGTCTATGCCTTTCACAGTACAGAATATTCCACTTACAGTATATGCCACTAGCTAGATTCTAGTGTCAAACATATGTCGACCCATCTATCGTAGTCATATCTACGATACCCATCAACGATAGTCATGTCTACACTATCTAACCATGTCTACCTCCTACCCCAATCTAGCATGATGACAATACATTAATTACCAGGTTTTTCCTTCTTCTTACTGACTGGGTGCTCCACCTCCACCTACTTTCTGCTACCAGCCAAAGTGAGGGTGGCAGGGTAGCTGGTGTCCTCCTCGTCGTCATCATCTCGAGGAAGTCGGAAACCAACGTAGTCGTCAGTGTCAAGACCCTCTCCAATCTCGCCCAGAGATCCAAGATCGCCAGGAGTCATGAGACCAGCCCGGTCTCGGGGAGAGCCAGGCACAGACAGAGGCCGGGTGAGCTTGAGAGGCTCCTCGTCCTCAAAGGGGTTCTCCTCGTGGTCAAACTGCTCGGGGTAGGCCCGTCGCAGAGCCAGCTGTCGAGCCTTGATGTACTCTCGGCCCATTCGCTTCCAGTCAAGCAGGTCGGACAGCCGCTCGGTTCGGTTTCGCTGGTTGATTCGCTGTCGTCGCGACTTTTTGGAGAACTCAAACATGTAGTCGGTCAGCTGGTCGACCGACTCGTCAATAGACTTGAGACGTCGGTCCACAATGTAGATGCCGTAGTCCGAGGCGTTCTCAATGAGATCCTCCATGTAGCAGCCGAAACCAGACAGGTTGGTGGTGATGGAAGGCACACCCATGACGGTGCACTCGGCGGGGGTGTATCCCCAAGGCTCGTAGTACGAGGGGAAGACTCCCAGATGGCAGCCTCGCACAAAGTCGTCGTAGTCGAGGGGCAGAATGGGGTTGTTGGAGTTGAGGAACTCGGGGTGGAAGATGATCTTGACTCGGTCCTCGGGCCGGTTGAACAACTGGACTCGTCGGATCTGGTTCAGAATGGGGTCCGTGGAGTCGTCCACCATGTTGTGGGTGACAATGGGAGGGAAGGTGTCTCGCTTGAGAGCAAAGACTCGTCGCTTGAGCAGCACTCGGTCCGAAGGAGACAGCAGCTGGTCCAGACCGGGAATCTCCTTGCCGTCGTGGGTGTTGTGACGGGCACAGTGGTCGAGCATTCGTCGGCCAATCTGCTGCTGGATCTCGTTGACGGTGTCCTCCAGAGCCTTCATGACGGCCTGGCCCTTGAGAGTCTCAACGGTGTATGACGAGGTCTGGGCGGGCATGATGATGAAGGCCACAATGGTCTTGGTGGACTTTTCGCTCTTGAGTCTGTGGTTGAGCCGAGCCAGCGACTCGATGAACATATCCACGCCCTTGTTTCGGTACTCGTATCGGCCTGCAGTGAACAGATACAGAGTGTCGTCGAGATCAAAGTCCAGATGGCCGTAAAAGTGGCCCTTGACAAACTGGTTGATCTTGTCCTTCATCAGGGCATGCAGGTTCTGGAACTCGTGCATGGCCGAAAACTTGACCACGTTGAGACCGTTGGGCACCACGCCGTCGGGCTTTCGCTTGAGCAGATGCTCCGACTCGTAGGCGGTGATGTGCGACACGGTAGTGAACACGTCGGCCGAGTGAGATGCGGCCCGCTCAATGCAATATCGGTGGTAGATGCCTCGCTTTCCGGCCTCGGCATCCACGTCAAAGCCCTGCAGGTTGTTGTAGAAGTCGACCGAGCCGGCACACAGATATCGGCCCAGCAGAGTGGCGTGTGTGGTGAAAATGGTGGTGCAGTCGATTCGTCGCTTTTTGCACAGAGGCAGAGCGATTCCGGACAGCCACTCGTGGAAGTGGGCAATGACGGCTCGCTGAGTCTCGTGGGTAGTAAGCTCTCCCAGGAACCAGGCCACCAGGTAACCCAACACAATGGCGTCGTTGGACTCCTTGTCACCCTCGGGAGCGGGGATTCCGGCCACAGACCACAGATCGTTCTTCCACTCGGGCAGGTAGCCCCAGGCGGAGCCCAGGTCAAAGAGAATGACTCTGGGAGCGCCCTCAATGAGCCATCGGCCGTAAACGTACTGGATGCCTCGCTCGGCCATGGACTTGAGGGTTTTGTTGATGGCGTCTGGAATCTGGCTTTCGTCGGTGATTTCCTCCACCTCAATGTCGGCAGACTTGCGGTTGAGAGGACCCAGAAGATGGTACCGGTCGCCGTACTCGTAGACAGTCACGGGGGCCTTGGACTTGATGACCGAGTAGATTCCGCCGACCCGGTTGGCCACCTCGGTGGCCACCTCGAACAGCAGGTGGTTTCGTGTGTCCCTCGTCATGTTGCGATGGAAGTGGTTGAGAAGAAGAGTTGTTGTCTGGAGACCTTGAACAGCAACAGGAAGAATTAACTACACCTACTCTTTGACTGGTAGAGTTTCACCTCATGTGGCTCAAGGTTTGGGCTGCCTGTTGGGGCCTGATGGGGACTACAATATGGAGCGTAGGCATACAATTACTGGTGCGAGCATGTAGAGAATGAGACCGGAAAAGAGAAAAGTTGTGTCTACAAGTCCATGTCGAGGTTACACAGGCTTTGTGACCCTCTCGGATAAAAACCCTACTCTCTACCACAATCCAGTCTCTGCATGGTGTGACTTCCCCGCACAAACTTGGGCCTTAGGTTGACGCTAGTGGACGTCCATAGAGACTATGGATAGTGGGCGAAGAGTGTACTGTATGGGGATTTGACCTGTTCTAAACTCTTGCGTACCTGCCCTAGAACAACCTCACGCTTTCCACAGTCCATATACTAGTAATATCGCTCTATTGCCAGCTCTAAACTCCTCCCAATCTACCGTTTTCCCAGCCAGCCCAGCGCACGGATTAATGCAAGGCTAGCGGAACTGCAGCCGGGGTGTGCGAGAGGGTGTCGAGTGAGCCGCGGCGCAGACGACCAGCCTGTTAGGGCCAGAATCCAGTCCTAATGCGGCTTCGGATTAATTCCGGCTGGCGAGATGTTACTTTAGCTACATTGGCAGAGTAGCATTGAGCTAGTTCTGTGATACGATGAAATTGCTTGCGGTGATCTTCGCAGGATGGTAATATATGCCAGTGGAACATATCTGGAACAAGACTACAAGTCTATGGAAAAACACATACTGTATGTAAAAGCACATGTGACACGTTTGAGAGCAACATTATGTCGACACTGGTAGACCACATACACTCCCACTGCTGTCCTATGACCAGATCACTTGGTTCTCACCAGGATAGCCTCACTGATAGACTTTTGAGTTGCATGAAAAATGGTGATGCGTTTCCAAATTGGGACCCGAACCAACAGACCTGAGACAGTGGACAGCCACGACAAGTGATATAAACGGACTTTGAGACGAGAGAAATACGCCACGTGACTCGGTGGACGTTTCTGAGCGGCCACAATGTCCTACTCTCTCTTTTCGAGTCTTTTCCAGCAAAAATGATCCCGTTTTCAATGTGAGACATGGGGAGCCGCAGACTGCATGTTGATAGAGACAAGATGGCAGGTTTTTCGCCCACTGTCACCTTGTAAAAAGTTCCGCGGAATAGCAGGGGTGTATGTCACGAATACTGCTGACTAAGACGAGAGTCACTAGGACATATTCGCTCTCCACTAACTTGTACTTGCACTGTAGTCCCATCCCCTCATGCCCCTCTCGACATACTAGGTTCTGAGGTGACGTCACTTTGGATTCAAAGTGGGTCGAGATGGAACAGAGTTGCACCAAGTGAGAGATTTGAACGGTTATGGGTTGATGTGGAGTGTGGTTGACATGGTATGATACTTGAGACCACGAAGAAGCGTTAGACTATAGTATTGTAAACTCAACAAGTTTCAAGTATCTTCCCAGTATCTCCCGACTGTCCAAGTAAAGTCAAGTAAGTTAATTAAGTGGATCATGGACAAAATCAGATTAGCCAGATTTTGCCGCAACACTTTACACCCAAGTAACACTGGTACATGACCAAACAGCTGATTCTCGTATTCGTACTACAGTACGAGTACAGTACTGCCATTATTGTACGTCTGCTTCTGTACTTCTGCTTCTCGTACCTTCTGCTTCTCGTACTGCACTTCTGCTTCAATGCATAACTGCACACTCCAGCACGGCTGAGCCGAGGTACGAGCTCGTTAATGGCTGGTGGCAGTTACCCCATATAGGACATTGTGAAATGGGAGCTGAGTCGTTCTACTTATACTCGGGAACCATGAGTGCCAGACTATAGTATTTAACACTGACCAGTCGTCTTGGTGTGTTGGGTTGACCAGTTGTATACTCAACAAAAGCAAAGGTGAGTGGATAGTACAGACATGTTGTAATGGGTGTTTTGAAGAACATATATATCTCAAGTCCCTCATTGTTCATGACTGTAGTTGTATCTTCTGTAACATAACAGTCGAAACATCTCCTAATCAAGGCGGTTTAAGGTGCTTGGGAGACCTTGCAGACCAAGAGAAAGGAGGTGACTGAGAGTATCGTACAAGTACTGGTAGTCAAAGAGTGGTGATGAGGGAAACGGTTAGTTGCTGACATTATACCTTTACAGCTTTCTGCTTCTTTTTTATTCCTCGACTTGATATTCGTCTCGTACTACTACCACACCGCTGCTAGACCGAGGCCCCTCAATATGACAACCCAATCAAGCCACCCACTCATACACCCACAGCTTACAGTATAATTAGGGCAAGTTTGGAGGACAGATTTTCTTTGACTCTTATTATTACAAGAAGAAAAAAAGACCCGACAAGTGTCCACATTTACGAAAAAAAACGATCCTTGCCACCTCTACACCACCAAATCCACCTACCCACGATCCTCCCCTAACCCACTCCCTCACATAACTTTTTCCCACACTCTCCCCCCACCCAAAGTAATGTCTTCGATCCAGACTCAGCTCAACAGGTTCATTTCGCAACCTCTCCGAGTCGCCGTGAAACCAGACAGCGACAACAGCCCCGAAGCCGACCAGCGAACTTTTTTCGGCCGCCTCATCACCATTGACCACGAGGCCAATCTCATTCTCACTGACACCAGCGAGGTTCGAAGCAGACAAGGAGTTCGTACCCATCAGCGGTACGTTGGAATGGTAGTAGTCAAGGGCGACGACATTGAATCCGTTGGAATCTCTTGTTAATACAGAGATTACATTTCTACACATTCTCATTATCACATTCTCATTGTCACATTTTCCCATTTTCACATTTCACATCTGAATATCATCTCACATCATTAAAATGCTAGGATTCAAAACCCAAGGATTCAACGGCTACGCAGCCAACTACTCACCGTTTTTCAACGACAAGATTGCAGTCGGAACGGCAGCAAACTATGGTCTGGTGGGAAACGGAAAGCTCTTCATCCTGGGCATCTCGCCCGAGGGCCGAATGGTCTGCGAGGGCCAGTTTGACACCCAGGACGGCATCTTCGACGTGGCGTGGTCCGAGCAGCATGAAAACCATGTGGCTACCGCCTGCGGAGATGGATCCGTCAAACTGTTTGATATCAAGGCCGGAGCCTTCCCCCTGGTCTCATTCAAAGAACACACCCGAGAGGTCTTTTCCGTCAACTGGAACATGGCCAACAAGGCGCTCTTTTGCACGTCTTCTTGGGACTCTACAATCAAAATCTGGACGCCAGAACGTACAAACTCCATCATAACCCTTGGACAACCTTCTGCGGCCCAGGGAACAAACGCCTCGGCTCATATTGGTCGCCAAATGGCTCCTAACCAAGCTGCGGCCCAAGAGTGCATCTATTCGGCCAAGTTCTCGCCTCATACAGACTCCATCATTGCATCTGCACACTCCACAGGAATGGTCAAGGTGTGGGACACTCGAGCGCCCCAGCCTCTCCAGCAGCAGTTTTCCACACAGCAAACTGAGACTGGAGGAGCGCCAGAGGTATTGTCGCTAGATTGGAACAAGTACAGACCTACCGTGATTGCCACAGGTGGCGTTGACCGGTCTGTACAGGTCTACGACATTCGAATGACCCAACCTGCAGCCAACCAGCCCGTTCAGCCTCTGAGTTTGATTCTGGGACACAGACTGCCCGTCAGAGGAGTCTCGTGGTCGCCACATCACGCCGATTTGCTTCTATCGTGTTCCTACGACATGACTGCACGGGTCTGGCGAGATGCTAGCACCGGAGGCAACTATCTGGCTCGACAGCGGGGTGGAACGGAAGTGAAATGCATGGACAGACACACCGAGTTTGTTATCGGAGGTGACTGGTCGTTATGGGGAGATCCGGGATGGATCACCACCGTCGGATGGGACCAGATGGTCTATGTTTGGCATGCGTAAACAATATATTATTCGCATGAACGAAGGTCACAGTACAAGTAGAGAGGTAGCACTTATTGTAGAGGCTTACAAACGTTTATCTTGATAAGACTGGGTAGTTATCACTAAGGAAATAATACAAACACGCACATTGTAAGTAGCTTGATATCAGCTATTATTGATGGTCCATCTGAGGTCTGTTCAGTGAAACAATATTCCTGTAGGTTGACCGAGTTGCGATTCATGAACGGCCTACAACTGTGGTTAGAAGGAACAATAAGCAGGATATGTTCTCAGGCTACAAGTAACATACTTTATGTTGCAGTTCTGGTAACCAGTATCTACAGGTAATGTGGACTACAGATCAGAGAACCGAAGAAGACCAATAAAAGTCGTATAAACACTGTATCGACTATCCATAGCGCCAACCATTCAACCATTTACTATAACCGACTGACTCTACATCTTTTAGGATACTCCAGAAATGTTTTCTAAACTGTGCTACTGTAACAAGTCATGAAGCATTGGCACACTTCAGTGTAACACCAGTAATGCTACGACATCGGGGAGTTCAAAATTGAGATCAGATAACGCTATTGAACTATTAAGAGCTTTTTTTCAACTTCTAGTTCTCATTAAGAAGTTATTGATGGCAGAATGTGCTGTGGTGTGTTGTATTGACTACAGTATCGTACTTACATCAGAACATACCCTAAAAAACCCTTGTAGCGTGTGTAAAGTCCACCAAATCAAATAAACGAGTCAATTGAAGTCATCATTCACTTCTCCACGTTTTTGCTATGAACTTCTGGTTGTTTTTGTTTTTTTCTTTACATACATTCCAATTATGTCGTATGTTGATCTACGGCTCAACGTCAAGTATCTCCTGTAAATAGACAGCCAGTCAGGCGAGTGAAATTGCTTCCATCATTGTCTCAGGCCGCTTAAAAGCAGCACTGATGTCACTGCTATATAAACGATATACGCTCACATGGTCTCATGGAGCATTGGTGATCTCCACAATATCCGCGTATTTACGAGACACCGTATATTTACGAGACGTATAAAAACGCTCTGGACTGGTGATCGAACAAAGGGCTCTCTCGTCGGTTATCTTGTTTCAACAAAAGGTTCTCTTTCTTTTTCTTTTTTCTCTTGTTTTTCTCGTGTTCTATTTTCGTCTCCATATTCCACTGGATCTCATTGTGCACACCACTAGGTCATTATTCCAGGATATGATCTGTCTCAAAGCATGGAGAACATTGGAAGCAACTTCGTCGGCCCTATAATGGAAAAATTGAGACTTTGGAGTGTCAATGCTGAGGTCTATCCTGGTTGTAGGTTTCTTTCTTACAGTTTTTTTTCCGTATGGAGATGGAGCTTGAAACTTGGAAGGTGAGAAAAAGCAAAGACAGCAGAGAACGGTCGGAAAAGAAAATAAAATCCCGCCAAACTGCATTTTGTGATATCTGCAATCCTAAACGCTCCTCACTCTTGTTCGTTCATCTGATGATGGTCAGTCAACCACTCCACTCCCCTCACTAGACTACCCCATGGAAGACTATCTCGTAAAGTTGTTGATAGTTCGAACCCTGCACCTGTATCTAGACTGCTTTAGCGAGCATTAGAACAGGTACGAGAAAGCCACATTACAATTTCATTTGGCCCACGCACAAGTTCGAAAGCAGTCGCATACATTATCTTCCGCTGTCAACTTCCTACCGCCCAGCTCGCTTGCAGGTGTGCGTCAGGAAGCCAGTGCAGGGTACGAGGTATGAAAGACAAGTGAAACAGGTGCGGGGTTTCTTTCGGGTGCATTTTTAGTTGTCGCTGTAGACCCTGAACCCCCAGCTTTTTGATATTAATGAGTTCTGTGAGTTCTCCGTGAATATTAAGCCTCAGCCTAGACAAGGAGCGGCGGCTAGATGTCTCGTAATTGCACAGTCCCAGCGAACCTCAACAGTTATCTTGAGACCCGAGAATCGTACGAGCCTGAAGAGCCGTGTGTTGGATTGGTGGCTTGGGAAATGGAGCCGTATGTTGCCTTGAGCAGTGGGACCAGACTTGACCCTCCAGACTTGGCGTACATTTGTCTGGGCATCTCTTTTACATGACCTGCACATGGTTGTCGATACCCAGGGTCCAAGAGTCTATAACTCGAACTGGAGAGGGACAAAAAAACCTGGGCAAGCGGCCCTCGGACTACAAGTTCCGTTCACACTCCTCCAAAGAACCGGATAGGGCTGCTGTGGTTGTTTTTTTGCTCCATCACCGTGCAGGCCAGTCTAGAAAAAGAGAAAAGCCTGAGAGGCCGGAGAAAGTCAGAGACTGTGATGTATGTGTGCATCGTCAATGTACCCTGTCCTTGTCCGAATAGTGTTTTTGTTTTATGAGGTTTTTGCAGAAAGCATGGGGCAAAGCCAAACACCAGAGGTGAGGGGATCCAGCAGTTTATTTCCGGTCTAAGCTCGTGTCGAACCGTATCCGGAGGGGGTGATGAGAGAGATGACCATGGAGATGGAATCGCCACAAAATAGAAGCAACTGCAGCCGCACGTCAGATTCAAGGCACCCGACTACTGACAGGTGCATTAGAAGGCACTACTGCACCCGGTCCGTTACGTGTGTCACACTTTGGCACCACCGTGCCTTTGGTCTGTCTTTAGACTCGCATAGTGGAACTAGTGGGCCTGGCTAGTCTTGGTTAGTGCCGACAGGATGCCGATACTGCAGGTTTCTGCGGTGGTTAACTTTGTGTGGGCTTTCGAGGCAACAACTGCTTGGAGGCACATTCTGGCAGCAGGCACATCTTCCGCCCTTGTTTCGGTTGGGAAACGAAAAGTGGCAGGATTTAGGGGAGGAACATGGCGAAGATAATAAGACGAAGAGAGCCCGGAATTGGACGAGAACTTGGGCACGGCATCCGCCTTGACCACGGCCACTGATTAAAAAACCTACATACTCGTGTCAATGTGCCAACGTTGTGTCTACGCCGCTTCCCTAGAGCTTCCACACTCCCATGCATGCGCCAAGACGCATCCTCAGGACAAGCGGCATCCCACATTTCAAAGCAGGGCCGTATCGAGATGGCCTCGGACGATGTAACGCGTCTACAACCATGGAGTGGGCAATATTTGTGGGTGGCGACCGCATATTACATTTTTTGGGTCAAAAAAAGCCTACTTGGAGACTTGTGCTTGTTTGGCCAATATGTCTTCAGCTCTAACTGCAACTGAGTGTACATCTTCCAGAGCCCCTTGTTAGAGCCAGACCTGGAGGATATTATTCCGAGTATTGTTCCGAAGTTGCTGGGGAGTGGATGCACACGTACATTCAAGCTAAAATGTGGTACATTGGTCACATTCGTGGAAACATAGTAGCATAATATTACTGTTGTGTTGAAGCACAGACTCGGTCTACACTCTCTTGCGCCTTTTTCACGCCCCAAACCTCTACAAGGGCAAACTCATTTCGCAACTCAAATCTCCACAGTAAGGCGTCGGCTCTGGCCTATCAAACGAAAGCTCGGTTAAAAACAGGCTTTTTTTGCTTTCGCTGCACCAAGGGATGGCTGTATACATGTTCCGACAAACAATAACATCTGATAGTCAAGAGAGGGAGGCGAGAAGAATTTGGTCGAAAAAAAAGTCGTATGGTCAAAGAAACGAGAAAAAGAATACGTAGACGAAAGATGCGAAAAAATGTTGAAGTCGGGCGAAAAAAAGGTATGCAAAAAGTAGCAAAAAAAAACAAGGCGAGCGAACACAAGAAGGCGATACAATACGTAGCCTGAGTCTGTGGGGTTAGTGACACAAGAAAAAATCCAAGGCGGAGGTTTTCCGCATAAAAAAAAAAGGTGTAATTTGAATATATAGATCATAAAAGTTGTCCGTCCGCCAACATACTCCGGAACAGGCAGCCCATAAACAGGTGTTTCAGGACCATAAAACCTGGACATAAGCGGAACATGGAGGCGAGGGAGCGAGGGAGCGAGGGGTATCCTAGGTGCGACAAAAACGCACAAGCAAAAAGAGCTAAGCGAAAAGGAAAACATAGAGAAAGAGTACCAGATATGGTAGAGCGACAACATCGTAGCATGATTGTGGGAGGAGATGGAGGGGGACTACGAGTGGAGATCAAGTCCAGCAGATGCGAGCTGTTCGAATCAGTGTTTCGAGTAGATGGTGCAAATTCGGAAAGAAGCGGTCTGGGGCGGAGCATGGTGGGGCTACGGTGCAACCGCCGCTCAGATGAAGACAGAGAGAGAGTAAAATAAAAAGGAAGAAAACAAGATAGAAACGTCGTCCGTAACAAATAAAATAAGAAGAATACAAAGATCAGAGTGGTAGCGAAGCCTTGCAACCAGGGCTTGTAATAAACAAATGGTGATGGAGCAAATCGTCGGGAAAAAGAGATGGTGAAGAGACGAGAAGACAAACAATGGTTGCAAAAGTAGTTGGGACGAATCTGTGCCGGCTTTAGAAGCAGCAGCGACAAGAAAAGGAGCAGTGGAAAATCAAGCAGGAAATTGATTCGACAGTGGGAGCATCTGGAGGAGGGGGGTTAGTTGTTTAGGTGAACAATAAGAGGGTGAGTAAATTCAATAAATAATCGGTTTAGTAAGTGCCAGCTTACTGGAAACCCATGTCGGCATAAAGGGGGTTCTGGTTAACGGTGAAGGCGTCTTTGTTATCAATCCAAGAGGCCATTTCGTCCTTGAACTCTTCACCAGGAGTGTGAACCGAGTCCAAAAGAGACGATGCCGACGATGCCGAATGGCAGGACATTGGGTGTGTGGCAGTAGAATCGGACAAATTATCAGGATGGTCTAGGGTAAAAGAAGGCTGTGTTGATGGGGTGCCAATAGGCATGTTAGACAGTTCAGTAGGCATCTGGTACCAGTCGTAGTAGTACTGCTGCTGCTGAGGGTTGAATGTGGGGGCGGGAGCTGTAAGAGTGGCGTTGTTAGCCAGAGGCGACATAAAAGGAACATCAAAAGACATAGTGGACTCAGGAGACGTCATGGACGAACACGTCTCGAAAGGAGCATTATATGTGGGCACAGTCTCAAACTGAGCCATTGTGTTATCAAAGTGAGGCATGGGAGCCATGTTGTTGTCGAGGCTGTTTTGCTGGGGGATGGCTGCCTCAAAGGGATAGGTAGGAGTAGGCAGCGACTGGGCCATAGAGGGAGGAGTGTGCTGAGGAGTGACCGTGGCGGAATGGGTCTCCTTAGGGGGCTCCATCTCAGTCTTGGCGGTGGTCAGACCGTGCTCCTCCTTGATGTTGGTGAGGATCTCGGGGTCAGACAGCTTGTGGGTGACAGCCTTCCAGCAGACATCACCGTAAGCCTTGGGAGTCAGTCCGGTGATAGAACGGAAGACTCGGTGGAAGTGCCAGGGAGAGAGACCAGACTTGGCGGCGAGCTCCTTGAAGCCCAGAATTCCGCCTCGTCGTCGCTTTCGCTGGATCTTGACCACCTTTCGTCGGGAGTCCTCCTCGACCTGGACATCGTTCTCCTTGACGGCGGCAACAGCAGCCTGGGCAGCAGCCTCAGCAATGTGTCGGCAAGCGCCCTCCACGAGTCGAGTGTGCTCGGACTCGCTTCGGTGGCTGGAGTGTCGCTGCTTCTGCTGCTCCTGGAGAGCGGCAACGGCAGCGGTAGCCTTGGCAATGTGACCGGAGGAGATGGAAGCTCGTCGCGGTCGGTTAGTCTCAACAAAAATGGACTTGTTAGCATTATTGGAGGAGGCGGCATCTGCCAGGGCAGGAGAGGTGCCAATGTCAAGGCCTAGGCTGGCGTTGACATAGTTAACGGTTTCATCAACCATAGAGGGTTGCATTTTGACTAGTTTGAAGGTGGAAGGGGGGATGAGTGTTGGGGCGAGTTCTGAAGAGATGACTTAAATGTAAGTCTTAGTGAGATGGATAATTTAGCAAAGAATCAAAACGAGATGTTAAGATATTAGTCTGTGTTGTGTGTGTGAGAGTTGTTCAGAGTTGTAGAAAATTTACGACGAGATGAGGGCTTCTTTATAAACATGGCCAACCGACTTTAGCGAATGCTCTTTTGGCGCATGATTCTTTGTCTGTGTATTTAGGTTCGTTTCGACCCTCATGCATGCAGAGGACTAATTCATTAAAATTCAAATGCGCCAAGGTAAAAGATCGTCGTCCGCATGAAAAACTAGTCTTTTGGGTCAAGGTTCGACTCTTTGTGTATTTGGTGACCACTTTGGCTGCCTGACTTTTTATTCCAATCCAAGACACAGACACAGACACACACCACACACGCTATGCTCCTTTCTCTCCTACAATCACTGCCTCCTGTTGTGGGGTTGGGGTCTCAAGTTATCTGCACTAGACAAGAGAAGGCAGACAAGACCATCATGCACCCCAAGACTTTGCCACTGTGATCGTCTGGGGAGCGACACTGTGACTAGTGTTTGCACTCTTCATGAGGCTAAAACATGTGAATTGGGGTTTTCTTGAATCACTTTAGTGACGACATGAACTTTTTGTTCTTACAATCCTTTCCTAGCGTGAGTTGGTATGGTTTCACACACAGTCTCTAGTTCGTCTACTTTTTTCTGCGAAATTCGATCACCCCTCAATAACGCTATCCACAGATCGAAAGGTTATTTGGTGATGCAGCAAACAGAAATCAGCCAACCTCCTTTTCTGCACCTCCGACTATCAGAGTCTAAAAACAGACAAGAGAATCCACACAAGACAAAAAAAACAAAAAAGAAGATATCACTCCAAACCATTCTCACACAAATTGACCAAAAACCCAAGGAGCACAGACAGGTATGAAACTTTGTGGCTGGGTTACCGGATCCCGGGTTGTCTTGTGCATCCCTCTGGAGTTCCGTCTTCCGAGCAGCTCTTTTGCATAGCTCATCGTCTTTTGCAGCGAGGATTATTTGAGCATAGCCACTAGCACCCAGCTCATCGCACGGTTGCATCTTCCGCGTCTCGCTAGCGTCGGTTACCAGCTTTCTAGTTTTAGTGCCATCTCCACACTAGACTAAGACCGCTAGTTCCTCAGCCCCACTCTTAGAAAGAGCCTTTAATAAGTCGGTGCGAAAATGAAATGTGCACCTGTGCCTCTTGCACAACACAACCAGGAGGATCGTCTGACGCCGGCATTGAATCCTGCACCGACGCCGAGCTATTCATCACCGTGTAAAGTACAATTACAAGTACAAGTACAAGTACAAGTGGATTACCCTAGAAAAGCAGTATCAAGGGACAAGCCGAAGAATACTGTTCAAACCAGCGGGCTACGAGAATTTGTTTGTCAGAACATCTAGTGAGCTGTTTGATAGCCCGATAATCTGTATAACTGCGGACTACACTTGCACTTTTTGTACACACCGTCGGCCCAAAGGACACATTGTTGTACATATATTTGCTCTGATATTCTCTCGCCTATTGTGCGCATGTGGACTGTGTCGCGCAGCAGAGAGATCGAGGTGTGTAGAGCACTGAATCCGCGAGGCTACTCCAAGCAGCCACGAATGAAGATTGCATGAGAAGCGAGAAGCCTAACCAAAACCGGCAAAACACGAGCTTTGGAGGCCTGAACCTTGATTGTATGGTTTGGTTGTTGGGAACAGAATTGAGGCTGTGGTCTGAGATGGGTGATGGGCACTCAACGTGGCGGTCAGCTTGAAAATCAGGTCGAAAAGCGAGCGATGAAAGAGGGACAAGACTACAGTGAGCTGACAATTCAATTGGGAGGACTGCGAGTAGAAGCAGTACAATGAGTCCAGTAGTTGCAGAACAGTGTCACGTTCTTCTATCAGGCACAGTAGCTGCTAAAATGCACCTATTGCCGAGCCCTAAAAGCCAGTCGCCTCTGTTCGGAAGGGGTTTGCCGCCGTTACAAATATCTGATATACAAAAACCTTCCAAGTCCCTTGTCCACACTTGTCATCAGCTCTTACCCTCTCGTGAAAGGTTGTGTTTGGAGACAAAAGCATGTGTGTAAATCCTTGATTGACGCTAAAAGGAAGAAAGACAAGAGGGAGAATTCCAGAGAATGATAATATTGAAGGATATGACGAAAAGAAAAGGTTAGGTTTCGTAGTCTCCTTATCACATCATTGTTCCCATGACCTCTGGACAAGAAAGACTAGCATCGACGACAGGCATTTCTACACTTTATTTTGTCAGAACAAAAGTTTGCAAAAGGTTCGCATGAAACTATTTGTGCGCCTTATAAATCCCCACGGAAAATTTATAAGTGGAGCAGTTTCAGACCTACCAAAGAAAACGTGTGAACATGGTAGTATAAAGGAACTGCCTCAGTACATAAAATACTCGTTGCCAAGAGGCGGAGATAGACCCGTGACAATTGAAACTTGCAGCCTTGCAGCTGTCATATCGTCTCGGTTGCCGTTAGCGAAAACCGGAGACGTCTCCGGTGCAGGTATACATATGATATGGAACACAATTGTCATCTGTCATTCTTAGCACCAGTCTAATGCCAGGCATCGCTCTAGTACCTCTGTCACAAAGTTAGGCCAAACACTAGTGGTTAGGGTCCAGGTGGTCTCCTACCTGGTACATGGTCAAGAATGCCGCCGTATTCTGGTAGTGATGGTCCCGCAGTAATATCCCAAACAAGCAATGTGTGTTTGTATCTACCACCAGAATAATTTCTGGATCGTCCAAGTACCAATAGTCTGGTGTCCAAACAGACACATGTCAAATGTCACTGTGCCAGAATCAGACAACGCCAAAGCTAGACTTTCGTCGTCCTCTTGTTTCACTCTAGTCTTTCACTCCACCTTGTTCCCAGAGTGGAGAGAAGATCGCTTACAGTTTCTCCTTTCTTACTGGTGTGGTTTCTGTTATCTCTGAAATGAACTATTAAGCGAGGGCCGAACGTTAACCCAATACTCTAAAAGCACCTCTGTTAGGGTTTTAGGAGACACTGAGTCTAAGTACGAAACCTTGTTTGGGCGATGATGACGAAAATAATTATTTATATATTTATTTTCATGAGAGGTTGTAATTTGGGTTTACTTCCGAACACACCTCGGATAGTTTACGACGCTTTTGTGTTTTCATTACAATATATGAAACTACATGCAAGTTGTATTAAATAGTGGCAAGACGGATGCCGGAAAAACTGCGGTTGCGCTGTAGGTCGCCCCACTCATTTTGTACAATGCAGCCACCACTCTTGTTGTCTTTACTGCATGGGCAACAACTACTGAAACCACCCAAGTTAGTCTGTCATTTCTCGTATGCTGGTCAGGGGGCTTATGTTTTATTTTTCTGCCCGTTGTTATTTTCTTGTGTTTCTGCTGGCTACCGAATCTGCATCCCTAGCTAATCGGGACCGTCAATCCTCTGGACACTGTGTCCCTCGTATGAGACCGTACAGTCCATGTCTCTGTCTGCTAGGAACTGGCGTCATATATCCACAAGCCGTGTGTAAATAAAACATCGTGGGCTAATGGGGAGAGTTTGCAACCAGGGCGGCGTGCACTAGCGTCGATGGCCAATGCTCCTTGTTCCAGTTGCCATCGGCGCTAGTGCGCTAGTGGAACGGCTCTGGAGGCTTCTAGCGTCGTGCTAGTGTCATGCTAATGCCTGTTATCATGTCACCTATGAGCTCTAAGCGTTAGTTCCTTGTTTACACACCTGTCACCACGGCTCCAGCCCTAAGGCAGGCAGGAACTGAATAAAGACATAAAGTAGGGCAGTCCGGGGTGGCAGGAAACGTGGGCAAGACAGATAGACTTGCAGCTTGGTCTGTGTGTGTTTATGGCGGTATTATCGAAAAGCGCTTCTCAAGTTACAGTTAATCAGGCATGTTTATCATTCTGCCAAGCGGGCTTAATGCTATACCTCACCTTGTCTAGAGGCGAACGTCATAAATGCGTCTATGAGCTAGTTGTCGATGATGACTTGTTTGGCTGTTGTCTTATATTCTGGTCTAAAGAAGCCCTTTGAGAATGACGATAAGACCAAACAATAGTGGAAAGAGCAGCCGGTGTTTCAGAGCCACGAATTATGATAATTCAGACGTTACACTAATGCGGGCTGTTATCATAAACCAGGTGGCTCCTTTCTATGTCTTTAGCGTGGATTTTGCCACTAGTTTGCTACCTTGTTTGGTGAGACCAACTCCAACATTAACTGCTCCCTGCTCACCTGGAAAGCTCGTGGAGATCGAGAGCGGCTAGGAGTAGGATCCAGGAACGGAACCCTCTCGATCCATTGCATAAAGTGGCATGTAAAGTGGAGGAAGGAACATAATGAAACGCTAGGGACAAACCAATTACCATATCGGGACAAGTTCTATACGGGGCACACGGCTTGTGCAGCTCGGCCGCAGAAGAAAATGTTAATCCTGCGATGAATATTGAGAGTTGGCTGAGTCCCAACCCTGCGAGCACATGGTGGCTTCATGAAACGGTAGTATACCCCTTTGGGTATCTTTTGCTTGCTCTGGAGGAACAGGAGACTGCAATTCAGTTCCATCACAGGCCTACATATCCTCTCTTCATTATGAAATGATTATGAAAGTCTGTAGCCCTGTAGTATTAAATTCTAATACTGACATGTCGATCGGAAACACCAAGCTGGCTGGCACCATACTCATCAAAGAGAACTAATTGGTCCCAGTGCCTATAGGTCCTTATCGAGAGAGAATGTGGCGGTCTTGGGTCTAGGCAATCAGCAAGGAGCCAAGCAAGAGACAAGAGACCATCAATTCTTGTTCGGAGGTTTGTCAGCTTGATCAATCCTGTAAACTTGACCTCGTTGACTCCCAGCTCACCGTATTCAGGCCAGAGCAGCGGAATGCAGAAGCGAGGGAGTTGCCAGGAATGGTAATAAGAACCCCACTGTGAGGACCACACTGTGCCCGATCTTCTTTGGACAATCCGCACATGAACGACGCTCCCAGACCCTCCACCACCGATGCATGGAAAGTTTGGCTCCTTGGATTTAGGAGTCCGCTCTAGTGTCCCAACTTCGCCTTTGTACCTCTGCGATTACACACCCTGACTGGGCATGACTCCTGTAGGGGTCGGTATGGCATCGAGGTTCTCACGGCACCGATATAATATTTGTTCAGAAGAGCGCCCATCTCGTTTCACAAGTTGCCAACGGCTGGCCTGTCTGGAGTTTGAGAAGACCAAAGAAAGGAAGGTTGATGGTGCCCAAAGAGAACCAAGCCTAGCACGGAGTCGGCGCTAAAAGACAAGGAAAAACTCCGGTCCAGCCCTAGCTGGGTCTGAACAAGCTAACTCTGGCCTCAGGTACTAGCCCATTTATGCTGAGGTTACTGCATGTCTGGACAAGCAGAACTCATAAGTATTATGCCAGTAGTAGCAACCGAAGAATGTGTGAGTTTATCGCAGATTCCATCAACAAAAAGAACAAGAGCATGGGAACGAAATGCAACCTCCACGTGGAAATGCACACAAAAAAGCACTGTTGGAGGGCTGCAGGGCTTGTTGGGGAGGAGTGAAACAATTTGCCTGTAGCCGACACTCCTATTTTTCCACCCATGTCAAATTGTTTCAGACGAGTGTATTTTAAGAGTTGGCATAACCGCCTTTTATCTCTATCAGCTGACCGTGGACCTCGAGCCAAGGTTCGAACGCTCTTCTCATAAGCTCAATCAGGTGTGAAGATGGAAGGTGGTCATTGAAGTAGTGTGGCTGTGTGTCAGACTCAACCTCGCCATCTCTCCATCGACACAAAAATAATCTCATGGTTTTAAGACGAGACAAGGCGCGAGTCTGGCAGAAAGATTGCGAGCTTTGAGACAAGAAAAAGTGGTGAGCCTACTTATTGCAAGCTCAAACTTTGGAGACCAGACTCTTGTCTCCCAAATCCGTGCGATCAGACCTACTGATATTCAATTGGGATTAAACTGGGGTTGCAGACGAGTTGCAGAAGTCATGTTCGGTGGCCTTGTCGATTTTTAAGCGGCTAAGTCATCTTAGAGCTGTCGATCATGATCTAATCGGTATGTGTTGGTCTTAGGAGGTGGTCTGAGGTGTCTGACTTGAACGTGGACCGTCTCGATTATGTAGACTTGTTTATTGTGTGGAGTATGTACAAGAGATAGTCAGGAGTGCATTGGAGAGCATGACGTCATTCAATTTGGTTTGTTGGGATGAAATATACGGGGCCGATCGATCCAATTACGCACTATGACAAAACAGGAAGGACCAAATCGAATTTTTATCAGCTACTGCTTGAGGGGCGATTGGCGTGAAAAAGAGGTCGGCAACTTTTTGGCGCCCATATACACACACAGTTTCATCTCCCTCCCCGCTCAACTGTGTTGATGTGGGGTTCTCAGAAGACTGTACTGGTATCCGATCTGTACTGGTACCCGATCTGTACTGTAGGGTGTAGAGCCAGGCACCGTTCCAGTGCTCACCTGCCATTACATCACCAGAAGCTCGATCGTTGCTACAGTGAGGCTAATTGGCATCGCCGAAAGAAAAGCTTTGCCCTAATGAATCTTGCTCACGCAGGGTCCTGGATAAAAAATAGCCTTCTGTCTGGACTAATGGAAGCTGGCGGAACAAGAGGGCAAGTCAGAATATGTCTTTGGACTCGTTTTTGGTCTCGTTTTGAGAGTGACGTTGAACAAAGTCGTCGTCACCCATTCATCAACGTCCATGGTTGCATGTCATCTGTAAATGCCAGGCTCGGCAGTAGCCTTATTTCGGCTATAGAGAATGGCGTGCAAAAACGCACGCTCACACCTCGAGCAATGTACTGTACCTCAATTGAGCACTTTTCCAGCTCTTGCTATAGCCAGCTTCTATGAATTCTTACAGTAGGTTGCTGTTCAGTGAATGTGGTTCACATGCACTGCTGCAGGTTGGTGAGGTGGTGAATGCTCTGCAGGTGACAGTTACTGGTCAAGAATGTCCGCTAATGTCTTGTTTGTTGTTTTTGATGGGGACAATGGGATTGACTGGTGTTTGAGGTGAGCACAGGCAAGTCCCTTTCGGTTTGATCCAATTGTCGAAAATGAGTACTTGTACAAGTACATCTCTGTCTGCATCAAACTGGCATATCCATGGGGATTAACTACTGCATCTGGAGTTATTTCTTCTTCGAGAACCAGCAACAATCAAAAAGAACTCATATTGTTAATCCTTCCAAGCTGCTCATCTGCAAGAGCTACTGCTACAACTACGAGTACTTGTACAGTACGACGTACATTTATTTGTACTGTATGAAGTTGTAGTTGTAGCCCAGTACACATACTCCCCCAACAGCAAGGTAAAGACCCAAGTAGCTTTCTGGACTGCCGACTAAACATTTGCTTCCTCTTCTACACTACTTAGTTGCGGACATGTCTCGATGACATAAGCAACGTATCCTGTCTACCCCGTTTACTTGACACAATAACAAAACCCAAGTAAACATCTGAAACGTGTCACTCTCCCTGCAGGGGTTAGGGTAGTTCCAGACGTCTTCAATCCAGTGAGACGATTAATCAAATATAAAGACGAGCCATTGTCTGAAAACCACACCCTATCAAATATTAATCTCTCAACACCACCCTCTCCTCCTCCAAAACCTCTCTATCTAATAATCTCCCCTGGAACTAGGTACACGCATCTTCATGTGGGTTTGAACCTTCTGTCAGCATCAACCAAGAGTAATATCACCAACATGTTTCGGTCGATATCGCCATTGCCGTTCTGGTCCAAAGATGCGACCCAAGGTGAGTACGCGAGGCGATGAGGGCGTCTACACGCTTTGAACGCTTAGTCAGCTGGTTTTCTGGTTCAGGACAAGTCAAAAACGCGTTACGGGATGTGCCAGATGAGACTATGATGAGCTGGAATTCGAGCTGGAAGACGAGATAATCATGATCTGGCGGTGCTAAACCGCGCAAAATACCAGATTTACTAACTCAGACCCGAAAATGAAAAAATACACGCTGTCCCTGGAAAGGGCGCTGGCTCTATGGGACTCGGTGGACGAGTGGGCAGACTACATTTCGTTCATTGGCAAGCTACAAAAGGCGCTCAAGAGCCACTCAAACCCGTCGTATCTGCCGCTCCAGAGCGAAATCGCCTCCAAACTCGCCTGGTGTCTGCTTCCCAACCTGCCGTCTGGAGTCCATCAAAAGACCCTGGAAGTATACCGTCAGGTGTTTGAGATTCTTCGGGGAATCGGCGAGTACCACAAGAGTCTGGATGGCAAGTCTGTGGACCCTGTAGCCCAAGGAATTCGAGTCTGGCTCCCCGGACTGCTGCCTCTTATGGCCCATGCATCTATCAACGTCAAGCCCATCTTGATCGAGGTACTTCAGAAAGACATTGTGGAAAAGCTGCCTCAGGCGACTCTCAAGACCACAATTCGACCGCTGCTGCTCTCGCTTCTTCCTGGAATCGACGACGAGTCAAGTGAGTCGTTTCAGGCTTGTTTTGATCTCATCCAAAAGCTCAAACTGCGTCTCCATGATGAACCCTACTTCTGGCAGTGTTTTTTCCTCACAATTGTCTCGGCTCCAGACAAGAGACAGGGAGCTCTGATTTATGCATACAAGGAGCTGCCGCAGTTCTCCAAGGTCGAAGGAATCAACGAATCAGACAAAATCATCCACAGCTTATCTTATGAAGCCCAATCAGCCGTTTCCCCCGAAAGCGGACTGCTGATCCGAGCCTTCTGTCGAGGTCTCGAAGACGACCAACTTCTGGTCCAGCGAGGTTTTCTGGAACTGCTGGTCAAGAACCTGCCTCTTAACTCGCCAGTAATCACAGACCTGGCTTCCAAGAGTGATGTGGCTCTTCTCATGACTAGTGCCTGTGCCGCAGTGCTCAGAAAAGACATGTCTCTCAACCGAAGACTGTGGGCCTGGCTTCTGGGTCCCGATGACGTGTCTATGAAGGAGTACTTTACAACACATGGACGAGATGCGCTTGTCAAGGGTATTTTGGCTCTCGGCTCACCAGTGAGGGCTTCCAAGATCTCGCTCTCGCTGATGGACCGATGGGAGATTGGAACCACAGTCATTCCAGAAATCCTGACTCCGATCATCCAGTCGGTCTATGACTGCGAAAAGAGACCCGACTACCAGGACATTGTACTGTCGGCTTCTGCCTTTGTGGACTCTGTGGAGGCTATTAACATCTGGGCCGATATCCAGAAGATGCTCAAGACTGGCTCCTTGTCTCTGGCGCTATTCACTCTTCAGACCTTCAATCTTTCGGACGAAGAGATGATCGTCAAGCATGCGCCTCTGGCTCTACTCACTCATCTGCTTTCTGGCCGCTTTTCTCAGTGGAAGGAGTGGAACGAGATTGCCTCTCTTTTGATTGAACTAGTCCCCGAACGGGCATTTCTTCCCGTGGAACATTCGACGCTCTCTGAAGACGACTTCCAGGTGTCTACCATCGAAACCAGAATCGCAGACTACTATAACGGTGAGGGAGCCGATGGATACGGAGCTGCAGATGTCTACTTGCTGCTTCTACAAAACTCAACCCGTTTGGCTGACGAATTCTTCAAAAAGGTCACTGCTGAAGGTAGCAACAACCCTGCCATCTTCTCCAAGCTGGCGCTGATCATCTCTGAGCTCCAGGCCAAACAGGTTTCAGGTTTCAAGTCCGAGCAGCTGGAGAAGACACTGAAAGAGGCTGGTGACGAGGCTGTGGCTAAATTCGGTCCCTTCTCCACATCTCCCCTGCCTTCTCTACCTCCTGTGGCTGTTCTGGGATGGACTAGACTGTACTCGCAGTTTCCTTCCAACCTGCTGGCTGTCGTGGGATACATTTTTACATCCTTGACTCCCAACTCGCAGTACTACAACGGTCCTTTCCACAATGCGGAGCTGGTCAAGGCACTCTGGAATCTTCAGGCTGCTCATGGCAGTGACGACAGAGAAGTGGAGGCAGCATTAAGTATTCTGTTCTCCAAACCCTGTGATGAAAAGTCGCAAGTCTTTTCGGCCATCTGGCAGCATTCTCTGTCGGCACCCAACTTTTCCAAGCTGTTGGCTCGACCATTGTTCCTGTATCTGGACCTGCTTCCTCTTCCTACCTCTCAACTGGAGCTCTATGGCAGCAACGGTGGTAAGAACAAGTTCTTGGCCTCTGACGTCTCTTCCAACGAGCTCATTTCTCTGGCCTTTGCATCTGAGAAGTCCCTTGCTGGTTCTTACTGGCTGAACACTGTGGCTTCGAGCGGGTCGTGTGGAAAGCTGTTCTCTCTTCTCCTGGACCCCCTTTCTCAAACTGAGATTTTCAGCCGGCCAGTTGTCGATGGTAAGCTGCTGTTTGAGGAGTCAGACGACCTGGCCCTTTTCGCATACCACGTTTCTGCTCTCACCAAGGTGCTTTCAGCCAACAACTCCAGCATGGCCAAGTTCCATTTCAACCAGGAAGAAGTGGAGGAGTTTGCTCTCAACAACTACTACGAGGGCAAACCAACCTATGCCACTTGGACTATCAACCTGATGGCCCATTTCCTGCAGTTCCAGGCTGTTGATTCACCGGCATACAGTTCAGCGTTGTCGGCTGTGCTTAAGCTATGTTCCATCTTGCTTGACTCGCCGCTCTTTCCTACTTCCAAGGCCAATTGGGAGGTGCTTGTGCGGGTGTTGGTGACCAAACTGTCCGATTTGGTGAACCAGGACTCTGAGCTTCAAGTCATTGTGCTTGCTGTTCTGGCCAAGGCTCTGCAGGCGTCTGATCTGTCGATGACTCTTTCCAAGAGCGAAAAGTTCATTGGAAACGGTCCTGTGGACATCCCTCTGGTGTCTGAAACTTCGGATGTCAACATTCCCGGTGTTTTCATCGCTGTGGTTCTACATGGACTGTCTTCCCGAAAGGGCGTCATCATCAGTTCCGGATGGATTCATTTTCTTGAGTGTCTGCTTGGAATCTACTCTACTGACCTGTTCCAGATTAGCATTGCCATTGTCGAACGACTCTGTGCTCTCGTTGACGGCACTCCTGTCGCTTCTCTTCAGACTCTTTCTACCGGCTCCAAGGAGGTGCTGGTTCAAGTAGATGATGAGAACAGCCCTGAGAAAGCTCCAGTTGATGACACTGTCACCGACGTCACAGCCCCCTCTCAGACTCCATCATTCCGTACCTGGCAGGTCTCGAGTACTGTCTTGAGACTCTGTATATTGCATACACCGAGGTCGAGGCTTCTCAGGAGGAGCTGAACATCAACTCCACAGGATGGATGACTAATGTTGTCAACGGAGTCTTGTCTCTGGAGGAGCCTACCAAGGGCACTGGATACCGAATGATTGTGCTGCTGTGTTTCCAGAACGCTGTCAACAGCTGTTTCAATCTCTGGCAGAAGGTGGATGGCCAGGAGGTTGAGGAATACACTCTTGATAGTGTTGTCTACCTTGGACAGCGGCTCAAGTTCCGAGCTCGAAAGATTCTCGACAAGCTGTTTTCTTTTGAGCGAGGAGAGGTTCTTCAGATGCTCATTGAGCGGTCGGAGGATGATCTTCCCCATGTTCTCAAGGTCCTGCATGTTTTGGATGGTTCTCGACCCAAGTTGTCGGTCAGCCAGCTGCTTCAGAGTCTTACCGACGACCAGAAGAAGTCCACAGCCTTCTTTTTGCTCGCTTATGTCGAGTCTCTTTCAAACGACGCCGTGGAGGATATTTACTCCGACTACATGGGCTTTGCCAGAACGGTCATGTTGAACCCCGTGCCATACAAGGAGATTTTGTCTCCCACAGTCCAGACGTTGACTGTCATTGGTGTCAAGATTGATGGCAGCAACTTTGCTAACCGAAAGGTGTGCAAGGAGATTTCGGATGCAGTTGTCAAGCTGGTTGGTCAGGTCACAGACGAACAGACCCTCATCAAGGTGGTGCCCAAGCTTCGAACGATTCTCATTGACCAGGATAAGGTGAGCTCGGTGCTACAGAGTATTATCAGCAATGTTGTGATCCCCAAACGCTCCTTTGAGCTGCTGGGAGTCATCACCCAGGTCCCCGGAACCGTCAAGGTGTGGAAGAATGCGGTTCATGACTTTTTTATCGAAGACAGCTTTGTTTACGAAGGACCCTGGCCTCAAATTCTGTCCAAGTGGTCCACATGTACCAAGGAGGTTTCTGAACTCATCACTGGCTCTTCTGGTGTTTTTAACTGGGGCTCTAGAGGCAACAGTGTTCGACGGCTGTGTTACCTGCTGTTGTCAGGCCAGGAGGACCAGTTTGTGCTCCATATGAAGGAGATTAAGGGCATCTTGGACGAGATTGAGCTCGAGTCTCTTTTCATTGCGCTGCGGGCCATTGTCATGCGGTTTTCTGCCACTCATTTGGTTCCCATTTGGCCTCTGGTGGCTCATAACCTCCAGGTTATCTTCGAGGGTTTGCTGCAAGGCAAGGAGACAGACAACAGAATTGTTATGAGTGCCTGCAAGCTGCTTGATCTTGTGCTGGTACTCAACCAGGAGGATTTCCAGCTGGATCAGTGGCTGTTTGTTACCGACTCCAGTGATGCCATTTATGGACATCCCTACGGTATTCTAGATCAGCTGGCAGAGTCCACTCCTGTCAGCAGTGACGATCTTCATCTGGAGGAGACGTCCAAGCGACGACCTTTGTTGTTTGGTCAGAAGGTTGGTTCTCTGACCTCTCTTTCCCAGCTGAAGCCTTTCTTTGACCGACTCTCCATCTACAACTATGAGAGTGTGTATGCTCTCAAGGAGACTGACGAGGAGGCGTGTGAGCAGGATCTCCTGGCTGATATCCAGGAGTGAAGAAGATGATATATTATACAAGATAGATTAATGAATGAATGAATGTCATGTCAAGTCAAGTCCAACGATGCAAATGGACTACTGCTCGAATCTGTAGACACTTAGAAGTTCCCTTCCTTCCTTTCTCTCCACAATGCGAGTGACTGTCCATCCCAGCTCTCTCATTTTGGCAGCCACCTGTTCGGGTCTGTTGCTTGCGCAAAAGAGAATGTAGGCGATTCCGTTCTTGGACAGTATCGTCTTGAGTTCCAACAACACCTTCCAAGTTACCTGCATGCCATCTTCACCTCCCAAAAGTGCCCAATCGACCCAGTCGCCGTCTGCTTCTGGGTACGGTTCCACGGGTTTGTCATCAGGCACATATGGAGGGTTGAAAACCAGCAGGTCGATGCTGTGGGGTCGGATCATGGTAGTTCTCTCTCCACGGAGGGCTTCGAGGTACTGGGTGCCGTCATTTTCTCGTGACGTGGCCAGAACCTGGGAGCATGCAAAGGGACTGATATCTGTGGCCACAAAGACTCCCTTGGGCACGACAGATTTCAGCATGAAGGTGGTGACGATTCCGGATCCGGTTCCTATCTCTGTCACCACTGGATACGACAGATGGCTGTTGATGTAGCTCTGTTCCATTTCCAGCACGTCCAGAAGCATGAAGGAGTCTTCACTGGGCTCGTAGACCTCGTCATAGTTGGCCGACGAGGTGGACGGGGTTGGAAACGACATTTTTTGTGTGTGGGTGCTCTAGTATGATAATCTTTGGCGAACCCTGCATGCCAAAAGATAGTCAGTCGCATGCAACTTAGTTTGGTTTCAGCTGCAACTCAACCTCAACCACTACACACGCAACATGAAGATCAAGATCAAGGTGAGTATTGTGTGAGGAGGATGAAGGAGTGATGGAAATGGCGGTACAGCCGTGGCCGTTTGCGCATCTTCTTTTCCCCGTTCTTTTTTGCTTCCAGACTTGTAACTAACCCAGACACTCATTGGAAAGGAGGTGAGTCCTATATATACCCACACGATAACACCCCACGACAAGAGTTGCGACACACGACAGCCCCAAATGTCACAATGACATTCGCAGCGTGATTGCTTCCGGTGTGTGACGACACAAACTAACGCAGATTGAGATGGACGTTGAGCCTGAAGATCAGGTGAGTATCGAGAAAACCGCGTGGCAAAGTGGTTACGCGACAGATATGGATGTCACGACGTGGATGTCATGGAGATTGGTTTTGGTCAACCAGATCTCTTGGATGGAACGTGATTAAATCCTATGTTGAATGCCCATGTGATTTGATCCTATGATGAATAGGACATACTAGGGCATCCCAGACCATAGCACCCATCTCACAGCAACTAACCCAGATCTCCGTTCTCAAGGAGAAGATCGAGGAGCTCGAGGGTATCCCTCCTGCCCAGCAGCGTCTTGTTTTCACCGGAAAGCAGCTCCAGGACGAGAAGACCATTGCCGAGAACAAGATTGAGGCCGGCGCCTCTCTGCATTTGGTGCTGGCTCTTCGAGGAGGCAACTGATGTATTGGTAATTGACAGCTTAGAGGATTGAGAAGGGTTTTGGAAGAGATGGGATAGAGTGAAGGTTGACCTTATTCTATCGCTTCCCTTCACCCTTATATGTGTATTGTAATGTGACTTACTGTTTTCTAGTAAGGTATACTACTTGGTGTTCCAGTCAGTACAGTATCGTACGTATAATGTTGTCGTTTAGTTCAAGTACAGTATTATCAGTATTATGAGTTATGTGTCAGTAGAAACAGGTTGGCGACACAAAAAGAATAATAGTCTATATATCCAACGATTTCCCTCTTCTACCACCTCTACTTTTACCCTTTCATACCACCTAACTTCTGCCATGTCCCAGAAGCTTAGTTATCACCTGCAAACAAACCTTCGGTGGAAACATCACCAAAAAGATTGACGACATACATACTCGCCAAACACCACACCGGGTATGGAAGGAAGGGTGAAAAACAAAGCGCCCGCCGCGCTGCAGATTTCTGCAGAGCAGATTTTGCTCGAGGCCTATGAGCGAAAGGAGACGCCTCTGCAGCAGACGGAGCAGATTGCAGATCTGGAAGAGCTGGCAGAGTACCAGGGCCGCAAACGACAGGAGTATGAGGGCGCCCTACGACGAAACCGACTCAACACCGGTCAGTGGATGCGGTACGCCCAATGGGAGCTTGAGCAGCGTGAGTTTGCCCGTGCCAGATCGGTTTTCGAACGAGCTCTGGAGGTCAACTCAACCCATGTACCCACTTGGATCCGGTACATTCAATGCGAGCTCAAGGAAAAGAACATTAACCACGCACGAAACCTGCTGGACAGAGCCGTCACCTTGTTGCCACGTGTCGACAAGCTGTGGTTCACCTACGTGGCTACGGAGGAGACTCTTGGAAACATTGCGGGCTGTAGAGCCGTGTTTGAGAGATGGATGCATTGGAGACCGCCGGTGACCGCCTGGGCAGCCTACGTGAACATGGAGAAGCGGTACCGGGAGTTTGACCGTGCTCGGGGTATTCTGCGACGATATGTGACTGTTCACCCGGGTGCTCCAGCATGGAACAAGTGGGCCAAATTTGAAATGGAGGCCGGAAACAGAGACACCGTCAGAGAGGTGTACGCTTTGGGAATCGACACACTGGTGGAAATGGCGCATGGAGGCGTGGACTTTCTGGATGAGAGTTTACTAGCTGGATGGGCAAGCTTCGAGACCCGCCATAGAGAGTACGAACGAGCTCGAGCTCTGTATACCTATGGACTGGAGAAGCTGCCCAAAAGCAAGTCTGCAAAGCTGTACGCTGACTACACGGCATTTGAAAAACAATATGGAGCCAAGGAGGGTATTGAGAATGTGGTTCTCACCAAACGACGGGCAAAGTACGAAGATCTGCTCAAGGAAGACCCTGCGGACTACGACACGTGGTTCTCATACATCACTTTGGGCCAGGAAAGCGGTCTGGAGGCCGACCAGATCCGTGAGATTTTCGAACGAGCCATTTCCAACGTCCCTCCACACTCCAAACGGCTCTGGAGACGGTACATTTTTCTGTGGATCAAGTATGCCGTGTGGGAGGAGCTGGAGAACAAGGAGGTGGACAAGGCCCGGGAAATCTACAAAACATGCATATCTATCATTCCACACAAAAAATTCACATTTGCTAAGGTGTGGTTACTATGGGCCAAGTTTGAGATTCGACATGGTCAGCTTCCCGAGGCCCGAAAGATCCTAGGTCGGGGACTTGGCATGTCTGGAGGAAAACCGGCTCTTTACAAGGGCTATATTGCGTTGGAGGCCAAGCTGCGTGAGTTTGATCGATGCAGAAAGCTCTACGACAAGTACGTGGAGAAGTTTGCCGAGTTTGCTGCTCCCTGGATGGAATACGCCGAGCTGGAGCAGATGCTTGGTGACGAGGAGCGAGCCCGAGCTATTTTCGAGCTTGCAGTTGCACAACCCGAGATGGAGATGCCCGAACTTGTGTGGAAACGATTCATTGAGTTCGAGGCTGAGGAGGAGAACTACGACCGAGCACGGGCCATCTACCGACAGCTTCTGGACCGAACCCATGGCCACATCAAGGTGTGGATCTCGTTTGCGCAGTTTGAGGTCACTGTTCCTGCTGAAGACCAGGAGCTGCAGTACAACGACGAGGGAGAGGCCGAGATTGAGGTCACCGAGGAGGCCAAGACCCGAGCTCGAGCCATCTTTAGCGAGGCCTGGGACGCTCTCAAGGCCGCCAGCAAACGTGAGGAGCGGGTGGTTCTGTTTGAAGCCTGGCGCGAGTTTGAAGAGGAGCATGGTGACGACAAGTCCAAGGCCGATCTCGACAAGCGAAAGCCTACTCCGGTCAAGAAGAAGCGAAAGCTGGAGGACGGTACTTTCGAGGAGTACATCGACTACGTGTTTCCCACCGACGAGGAGGACAAGTCCTTCTCCAAGCTGCTGGAGAATGCTCGAAAGTGGAAGCTCCAGAACCAGTCCTAAAGGTAGGAACGGTCCTCTATGTATTTATCAATCTTTATGTATAATAGAATCATTAATAAGCGATGGAGTATGAATAACTGTATGATACCACTGGCTACGAGTACGTACGTGCTGTACTTGTACTCGTACTCACTCTTAATTAGATATCCACTTTCGGCAGATCGTCTCACTGCTAAACTTAAGGTTGAAAAAATTGCAGTATGGAAAAAGCAGTAATAATCGGAAAAATACCTGCCAAACCAGGGAAATACAAACGTCTACAAATTCATCAACAAATACGAATAGTCTAAGATCCAAATCCATTAGTATACATGTTAGTAGTTTTTTATTTTGGGGGCCCGATCACTCCGGGAGGAGGAGGCGGGGGATGACGAATGGGCTGGTCTCCATCCATTCCAGGCACTCCCGGGGGAGGGGGAGGGGGAGGAATGTTGGAAAGACCAGGAGGTCCAGAGGGCACAGACAGGCCAGGAGCACCGGTAGGAGCGCCGCCGTAGCCACCAAAGCCAGAAGACATACCAGGGGGTCCGATAGGAGACTGGTTGTTGTTGAACATCGACTGGTGGTGCACGGGGGGCTGCTGCTGGTGATGCTGCTGCTGACGGGTGTCTCGGTTCCAGGGCGACTGTTGCATCGACTGCTGGACAGACATCTTGTCGTGCTTTTTGTAGTTGTCTCGTCGCAACCACGGGGGAGCCGCAGGCTGCGATGGAGGTGTGGGTCTGTGCCAGGGAGGCAGCTCGGGGGACGAGTTGGACGAGTGCGAGTTGTTGAAGTTGCGGTCATATCGCTCAAAGTTGTTTCCGTTAGTGTTGTGCATGTTTTGCTGATGTTGCTGGGGTTCTCGCTGGTTGCCCTGGTTGAACCCTCCTCGCTCAAATCTATCAAAAGACCCTCCTCGCTCGCCCATCGGCTTTCGCACATTGATGGCAGAGGCGTTGGAGCCGGTCACGGCAGGAGGCAACTTGGGCACGTTGTTAGTGTTGGGGTTTTGAGCGATAGGCTGCTGAGAGGCACCGTCGATGGCGCCCTCTCCCTGGAGCTCTCTCATCAGAGCGTCGTACTCCTGGTCAGCGTTTTCAGAAGCGCCAGAAATGGCACCCTTCTCGAGACAGTCTCGGGCAAAGTGGCCCTTGGAGCCACAAATGTGGCAAACAATAGACGACATGAAGTTGTTTCGTCGCTTGTTGCGGTCGTCCATCTCGTCTCCAGAAGAGGTCTGGGGGGCGCCTCCGTAGTTTTCGTCGTCTCGAAGGGTACCGTTGAGGGCTGCCAGTTCTCGCAGCTGGGACCGCTTGAGCTCGTTCTGGCCCTCGGGAACGCTGGAGGCCGTGTCGATGACCTGCTGGACCAGCTGGACTGCTCGAGCAATCTTTTCCTCGTCCTCTGAAATAATCAGACAGTGAAGATCGTCCTCGGCAGTGGACTGGAAGGGGATATCTGTTCGGCCCTTTCCTTGCTTGACACTGCCTCTGCCTCGAATACAGATTTTGGCGCCGGATTCCTGCTCCATCTTCTTCAGCGTCTTTCCTCGGGCTCCCAGAAGCTGGCCGATAAAGTTGATGTCGGGGTACTCGTTCACGGGAATGTAGACCACCTCCTGGGTCTTTGCGGGCTTGTGGTAGTCCACGGGAGGTCGGTAGTTGGGAATCAGTCTCTGGGCCCGCTCGATGAGTCGGTGGCGCTCCTCCTCCAGCTGGCGTGTGTATCGGGCGTCTCGCGTGTTGGTTCGCTTGCCCATGGAATCATACTGCGGTGGTGGCGACGGCGACCGCTCGTCCTCCGGTGGCACAATATCTCCTAGCCGCAGCTGCTGGCTGATCTCCTCAATGCGATAGTAGATGGCGTACGCCTCGGCCTGCTCGGGCGTCAAATGGCCGGTTAGTGCCGTGGGCATTTGAAGAAGGTCTGCGACCTTGTTTTCGCCGTGGCTCCAGCGTTGCTTGCGCCGTCCTGGCTGCCGTTTGGTGCCATCGTCGTGTCGGGTGGGGGGCACCACAAAGCTGTCGAGGTGTGGAGCTGATCCCACGTCTGCGGGGCCCTCATCGAACCGCCTGCGTCGGGCCAGCGGGGTCGTGTTGGATCCGGACGACGACGTGTCTTTGCGATGTCGTTGTATCGAACTGTAGGTGCTGGACATGTGGTGTGTGAAAATGAATGATGAAAGTGAGTGTTAAGTTGGGTGTGAGCTGTAGCAGAATTTTTAAGCTTTTAACTCTCTGAGGCATAAATCAGGGCACGTGAGAGGGTAACTAGAATGGTGGGTATCGTGGCGGCGTTAGACTGACCTCTTCTAGAGAAAACCTGGGTCCCAAGACCTAGCTCAGAAAAGTCACTTTTTCTGCTTTTTGCTGACTCACAAAATTTATGGACGGAGATGATGACCAAGGAACACACTAGAAGCTTCTTTGATGACTCAGCGGTATATAAAGTAACTAGCCAAGTAGCTACCAGCAGATCGAGGACACTGGCTGGACCTGTCCACCTTGCCACCTAGGATCTCTTATTTTTTAGCGAGAATTTTTTGCCTCTGTCGCACAGAAATACCCTCTTTTTGATCGTCTTGTCTCAACGGTTATGCAAGCGATGCGTCATAGGGCTACAATTGGGGCTGTTCCGTAACCGCGCAAGTCCGATCCGGGCCCTGGGACTCACACACAAAACCTGCGGCTCAGTGCAGTGGCGAATAAGCCTTTGCTGTGCTTGGTCAGCAGACATTCAGTTGGATCGGGAGAGATTATACTCATTATTACCTTAATAAAAACAGAGGTTGAGTGATTGGGACAGTTTCAGGGGACCCACTAGTAATTTCACTCTGATAAAAGGGTCATAGATATGAGTTATTTGCCAGGGGTCTTTGATATCGCCGAGTAATTGTGGGTGCTCGGTTATGCTCGAATGTACGCCTGGGATGTGATTTACGCGTGCGAGAAATATTGTAGAGACGATATTCTGTGTGACGGATACAACTTGTACTAACAGTGAGGTGCTCTTCTATGGGACATCTGAGGTTCTTGGTCCCGGAATTTATCCATAGATGATGGTCTAATAAACGTATAAGAAAAGAAACCCAAGGGTTCGACTATTAGTTGACCATAAAAGATCAATTAAATCATCCTGATCAGCTAGAAATGAACAACCGATTTTCTCATATGGTCTCATAACGTGTTTTCACACACCTGTAATAAAATCCCTCTGTTTAATTAGTCGTCATGGACCTGTTGAGAATATGCTTACTCAGCGACTGGGTTGGGAGAAGGTTAGGGTTGCATGTGCTGTGGGCCAATCACGGGAAACCAATAAGACCAAATCTACTCTCCATACACAACACTACACAACATGACTGCTGCTGGAATTAGTTTGACTGGAGGTCGAAACCGATGCTTTTCGGGTGAGTATGGCAATTACATCGAGCAACTTTTGTTCCCCTTGTTTTCCCGCTTTTTCTGGCTCCCACGAGGTCCACTCCATGTCAGCATCGGAGTGGTGTGAAAAGAACGACTTTGACAAGACATGATCTTCAATCTGTCTTTGTGCCATGAGATACCCGATTGGAAACGTCAAGAACCCTTTGTTGGCGTTCTTTCTGCTGTTCTGACATGAATACCCCTCGTTCGGATCAGCTCCTGAGTCAATGTGACAACCTCTCAGTCACGAGTATCATCAACTAACACAGAATGGCAGTCTTTCATGCACTGCACAGCCAAGACTGATGCCAAAACCCGGGCTCAGTGTCTCCCCAACTTTGAGGACTACATGGAGTGTTTGCATCATACCAAGGAGAAGGCTCGTCTGCGAGAGATTGAGTCTGTTCTCAAGCTCAAGGAGGAGGGTCTTGAGGCTCCCCCCGTCAAGGTCATTCCTGTCAAGGCCATTGGTCTTGTCAAGGACTAGGTATTACGAAGGAAATTGATTAGTGAATGTTGTCTGTGTGCTGTAGATGGTGTAGGGTGGTGTAGGTGGTGTGGACAGGTAGTAGGAGGATACCTGAGAGGACTACATTGAGTAGAAGAGCGTCTACCAGTACCTAGGTGGTGATAATAACAATGGTACACACTGAGTTGTTGTTCCAGATACTTGTAGACCGCTTACTCTAGCCATTTCCCCATATGGCTTGATTATGCCTCCGAGATGCATCCTGAACCCATTCCGAGCCAAGCCAACAGGTCTCACTTGGAATGGGTCGATCCACAAGTCACCCCAGAATTTCTTCTTGCACTCCATCTGGTGTGATTATTGTCCTGTAGAGTCTGACCCTTGGTACTTTTACTCCGGTGTATTTTTACCAGGTTCCAGTATCGTACCAGGGTACTTGCCTCTGGGACCAATTCACTGTTCTCTGCTTACTGTAACTTCATACAATAACGTGTAGGGTGTCCATATTCTTCTCGGTTCAATGTTACAGTACAGGCAGACACGGAAAAATGGGGAAGTAAAACCCCCACCAGAATAGCAAAGAAAAGGGTGCCAAAAACAAGAGCCGGGTTTAAACTATACGCCCGGACCCGGCCGTAATTTGCTCATTATCGCTCCTCTTGCCCTCCAGGCCACTGCGCCCCCTGAAACTCCACACCAAAAAACTATGGATTAACCTTGGAACCTAGTTGGACTAACAAGATATACACGCTTCTCAGTTGGCCAGCTCGTCACCACTTTGCCTGGGCAACTTCCGCTGAAAAAGATGCTCGAAAAACGCCACGGCGACCACCACAATGCCAACATCAAGTACGGCACCTTCCTGCTCGTCCTCTCGATGCTGGTCGTCTCCTACATTGCTGTCCGGAACCTAACTCAACCCGAGGTTCGGGCCAGAACAAAACGCGATCTCAGACTCCCGCTGTGGCTCTCCGTGCTGCTGTGGACCGCCGTGGTCCTGGGTCTGGGCGTCGTGCACGTCGAGGAGCTGAACGAGGCTGCCAAGCGTTTCGGTCGGCTTTGTTATGCTCTCCTGCCGCTCATTGTCTTTCTGGCAATTCGGCCGTCTCCTCTGCCTCGGACTTTTTACCTGAAGCTGCTGCCGCTTCACAAGTGGCTTGGTAGACTGGCCACACTCGTTGGTGTTATTCACGGTGTTCTCTATACCGCTCACTTTATCCAAAAGGGCGAGTTCTCCAAGGTGTTCAAGCTGGACAACTTTCTGGGAGTCATCATCCTCGCCGTGTTTCTGCTCATGGTCGTGTCGTCCCTGCCCTACTTCCGAAAGCGAATGTACTCGCTCTTCTACACCATCCACTACCTGTCTGCCTGGTTTGTGGCTATCGCTACTCTCTTCCATGCCAGACCTGGCGTGGGATGGCTCTTCTTCTGGGTCGGTCTCTTCATGGGCAGCTCCCTGCTCTACCGAATGTTCGCATCTACCACTGTTCAGATCGAATCTACCGAAGCCATGGGTCCCGACCTGCACCGAGTCACCTTCCCTCGAAGCATTCTGCCCGAGTTCTTTGTCCCTGCCTCTCATATTCGAGTCTCTAAGTCTCTGAGAAACCCCCTGACTTGGATCTCGCCCTCCCATCCCTACACCATTTCTTCTCTGCCCTCAGACGAGCACGTGGAGCTCATTGTTCGACCCACCAAGTTCTCCTTGGCTCACGCTTCTGCTGGAACCCAGTTCTCCGTCTACGGTCCCTTTGAGTCTCTTCCCGACGACTTTTTCTCGACCGCAAACCGAGTGCTGGTGTTTGCTGGAGGAGCCGGTATTTCCTTCGCTCTCCCCGTGGTCCAGACCCTTGCAAAGGCCGGAATCTCGCACAAGCTGGTTTGGGTGCTCCGAAACAAGGCTGGCGTCAGTGAGGTGGAATCGCGCCTGTCTGAAACACCTACCGATATCTACATCACTGGCCAAGACCCCTTCCAGGGAGAAGGAGTGGTGTACGCCAAGGACGAAGAGGGCACTGCCGGTCTCCTGTCTGAAGAGATGGAGATGGAGGAGATTGGCCAGGAGGACAACAACAGAGAGCGAGATGAGCTCGACGATCTTCTTTCTGACGACGAAGGAAGCAGTAGTCAAGACAGCACCAAGGAGGTCAACAAGAACAAGGGCAAGGACCAGGATGGCGGAAAGCAGGAGACTGCCCGTACAATCACATACCATGATGGCCGTCCATCCCCCTCAGACACCGCCAGCGCCTTTTTCCTCAACCGAAGTGCGCCTGAGGGCAAGTGGATTCTTGCCTGTGGCCCCAACGGTCTTGTTATGACTGCTCAGCAGGTTGCCAAGAAGACTGGAGTTCGGTTCTGCAACGAGACTTACTCCATGTAAGCACTGATTGCGTATCGGCAAACAAAAATATTTATATCTGATAGAACTAAAGCTGTTACATTACTTGTACTACTGGTAGACTGAGTGTGAATAACGGATGAATAAATATGTGGCAAATAGAGAGGTCATGGGAAAGTGTGTTGCGACCAGAGGACCTATATTTGCATGCACCGGTAGGGCTGGAAAAACCCCCTTCTTAATTCAGAGTCACCTCTCGAAGCTTGCCTGACAACATGTCGTCGTAGCTGTACTCGTAAGATTGCACAATATCCATAGGCCACTGAAGGTAGCCATGGAACTCTTCGGGGACATGGTCCACAATGTGGTAAACGTCCTCCGCGGACCGGTCAGCCCACCAGAAGAGAATGTGCCACATGTGAGTGTAAGCAGCATAGTAGCAAATGACCATGAGGGCGTAGGGGTTGGCCATTTCCTTGAGGTCACAAAACTCTGGCTGCCAGTACGTACACCAGGCGGAGAAATGCGCAACACTTTCGTTCATAATGTCCATGTTGAGTAGCTGGATCAGGGAGTTGATTTCCTTGGTGAGAATGCCCTTGACTCGTCGTTTCTCAATAGACGAGTACTCCGGGTTGAGATCCACGAGATCGACAATCTCCCACAGGGCTTCTTCCTTGGGAAGTCGAACGCTGTCTTCTGCTGGAGCCTGGAAGGGAGGGTGGCTCTGGAGCTCCTGTCCTGTGATGATGGTAGTGATGACACGCAGGTTGCGAACAATGGTAAAGAGGTCTGCGCCTCCGTTGAAGTTGGCAAGTGGAATAAGAGGGCCGAGAGACATTGCGACCAGATAGATGACTACCGATGTGATCAGGACTGCTTCGCAGTTAGTCTCGTTTGTCTCCATGATTTCCTTCTTGTGGGCTCGCAGAGTTTCAGTGAACTCGATGAGCAGTCTTTCGGTGATACGGTCTTGCAGAGGTACGTAGCCAGCCACGTCCTTCATGTCTGGTCGTCCTTGCGAGGTCGGGTGCTCTGTGCCGTCGTGGAGATAATAAGTGGCGGCCTGACGGTTCTTTCCAAGGTGCAAAGTGGCAAAGGTCATGGCTGCGCGTTTGAGAGCAGGACTTCTGTTGGACAGAGTAGGCACGTTTCCCATCCATGTTGAATCTTTGGCTCCAGTGGCTGCGCACAGAATTGGACTGCTTTCGTGAAAGTAGAAGCGCAGCAATTCCAGTTCCGTCATGTTGAGTCCCAGCACTTTGGCCATGGATGTTGGTCGGAGTTTTTGTCTGTGCAAAGGTCGTCTAAGCACTCTGTTCTCATCTTCGTCCTCGGTATCGGAGGCCACCCATTTTCTACGTTGGTGTCCCCCGATAGGAAAAAGAGGCAGCCTTTCATCTTCGTCGGAGTCGGGCGCGTCGGAGTCGATGTCATCGTGTCTATACTGATGTCGTGGTTTCTGTTCCTTTGCGAATAACGAATACAGCTGGTCGGCCAGCGTTTCTTCAGGAGATGGGTTCTGAGTGGAGCCTTCCAAGGGGTCAACGCAGGGAATGGGTCCACCTTTTGCGTTTTCGGGTTCCATGTCAGAGTCCTGGTTGTAGGGACTAGGAGGGTTGTATTCCGACATATCGTTGTGTGTCCCAGTTTCTCACAATAGGGATTGGTTAGGTATTTGTAGCTACTCCAGTGGCTGTGTAGAGACGGGTTGATGTCTGGGACGGTATCGGGGACTTCTCTCTCCTGAAGAAGCCCAATAACAATTGTCGTGGGTTTCGAAGATGAATGATAAGGAGGAGTAGGAGTTAGGTTAAATCTCCGGAAGACGGCAGCTTGCACTCTTGTCCATCAGTTTGGAATGTCAAACTATATATTATTTTTGTATGGTCTCTCTGCACGGTCTCAGTTATACAAGGAGGTACGTTGCAGCCTTTAGACTCTTATTCAGAGATGGGGGGAGCCGCAGAGAAGCTGACAATATATTAAAGCTAGGCGCACCGCGGATATGCGATATGCGTTCAGGTCCCCGTGGGCTCACATTTTGAATGTAATAACTGATCCATTTATCAGTCTCGAGACTTCTTCAACAGGAACCGTATTCGTTAAAATAATTCGGGCCGATATGGATGATTAGTTCTGTTAGCCTCACCTTAATGTTAATAGAAATGGAGCTGGGGGATTTGGCTGTGGAGTGTGCATATTGGTAATCAAAGGCGGCATAAATGGGAGGCAAATTAAAACGGTTTTTTTCTGAATGAAAAACCTCTTTCGAGTCAGCTGTATCTACAATCACTCCATTGGTAGATTTGAATCAGCTATCCCTTTCGTTTCTCACTCTCCTACTTGCTACAGCAACAATTAGCTGATCTTTTAACGTGAATCCAGAAGCAGACAAAGAATAGGCAGCAGTGCAGAATCCCCTGTTTGCTGCAGGCTAGCAATGGTTCCAACTTGTCTACAAGCTAGTGGCTGTTCTAGCGGCTATAGACCAAAGGTGCACCACTGGATCGTTGGTGGCGGTCAAATAAGGATCAAATAAAGGTCTCAACTTCTTAAGCTGTCAGGATTACGTTGCGGTGTAATTACGATGCATGTCTCCACTGCCTGACGTTCACCAGTATCATGTTAGGCTCAAGCGAAAAACTAGATTTCCGGAAAAGCGAACCCTGCTTGATTGGGAAGCGAGATGGGGGGCAAAAGCAATAGCACATCAGGTGGTACTTGATCAGGCAGGTATACAGACCTATATGAACAGATTTGATTGTTTTTCCCAACTAAGATACATACAAGCTTGTCTTGATACGAGCTTTGTAAAAAAAAAATGATGGGGTTGAAAACGCTGAACATGTTTGGCTTTGAGCTTGTTGACCTGAAACATTTACAGCAGCGAAAGTCTTTGTAGTGGGCTAGTTGAACTTGACCCGTGAGCATTTTCCTTGGTCCCAGGCTCCGCGCTGTGACGCTAGCTGGTCGAATATTATTTCCAAACCCCTCAGTAGCTGCTATTCGCCTTCTTTCCATCTCCAAACAAGCTCCGTCGTTAATAAATGGCATCTGGTGTCTTACCCATCAATCTGTTTCGGGAAACGGCTCGTTTCAATTTAAGTTGCAGCATTCAAACCAATAGAACCCATGAGTATAGACAGCGCACACTGACCCCAATTTTTGGGGGCATGGCTGGAGTTGATCTAGTAGGAGTACACCTACAAGTTAGACGCTATTTCAGAGTCTGTAGGTTGAACCAGAAGCTGTCTTATTGGGGCTTAGACTGGCAGTAGAACAAGGGTCCACTCAGGTACCCTTGTCATGAATGAACATACTTTAAGAACGACACTTGCAGCACCTCTAGCTGAGCCAAGACTCGATTAGCGCATTTTCTTAATAGCTCTTGCGGTACGGTTCGCTATACGGCGGGTCTTATGATAACCCCATAGTATGTGGGCTTGCGCGTATATTTATGAGCTTATCTATCTGCACACCTTCGAACTGTATCAACAGAGGAATTGAGTATTTGGGGTGTGGTTGAAGAGCAGAAAACTGATTTTTTTGTAGCACCGACATTTCCAAAGAATGCCCTTTGTCCCCGTGGGGGAAAATGACTTAGCGTGCGTAGTGTTACATTCGCACACACATTCTTGCATACGAAATACAGAACAAGCAAGAACCTCCAGATCCCATGATGCTTCAATAAAGGGTCCCTTGGGCACGTGTACATACGAGTTCACGGCGCTTGGAGCTACCTGATATGATAGCTAAACCCCTTCGCTAATATGGGTGGCTGGGGAGCAAGTACACGGTTAATAGGTTGTATACGAGCCCTTGGCAACAATACTATGCAGTAACTAGACCGTAACTAGAAGTAACTAGAAGTAATTAGAAGTAATTAGAAGTAATTAGAAGTAACTAGGCGGTAACTAAACTAGGGGAGCGTTTCTCTGGACTACAGACTCGTTTTGGGACGGTTTGCTTACTCATTCTAAGCTAGTTTCGACCTTGGAGGTGGTGAGGTTTGTACCAAAAAGAGAGAACATCTCGGCTAACTTGAAAGTGGGAATGGAAGGTGCAGTTGAAAGGTATCTAGAAGGATTCCTTCCTAAATAGTTGGCAAGTCCACCTCTTCGATGTATCTACGCATCTCACTCAGCTGATATCGTCGACCAGGTCTCAAGGACAGCTCCTACAGCAAAATGAGGAAGTTTTATTGAGTCAACCGCTCAGGGGTGGGCCCTGCGTGACCAGGTACCATCTCTAGGACCTTCCGGGAGCCCAAAATGCCCTGGAACGAGGCGGATTGACGACGATATTCCACAGTATATAACTGAGGAAGAAATCCATCATTAATAGACATCAAGGATACAGACTCCCATCACCCATCAACAGCCACAAGCCCCCAATCAATCTATCAAAATGAAGTTCAGCACCATCCTCCTCTCTTTTGCTGCCGTCGCAGTCGCTTCTGTCGCCGAGCCTGCCGCTGAGCCTGTTGCTCCCGTGCCCGAGCCTACCATCACCTCGGAGGCCGAGAACCCTGCTGATATCCACAAGCTCAAGCAGATGATCCACGACAAGAAGTGTGCCAAGGTTGCCCACAAGTGTCCCCCTCCTCCTCCCAAGTGCGTCACTGTCACCAAGACTGTGAACAAGACCGTTACCAAGACTGCTCAGGCCAAGCAGCAGTGCCACACTCCTCAGCAGAAGTGCGGTAAGCACGGTTGCTAATTTTGCCAGGAAAACTTGAATATCACATTCCGATCTGGCCCACTGTTTTTATAATATACCTCTCAATACATATGCTTCTAATGTAACATGTACTGGTACTCG
This sequence comes from Yarrowia sp. E02, assembly GCA_017639365.1. Taxonomy (NCBI): domain Eukaryota; kingdom Fungi; phylum Ascomycota; class Dipodascomycetes; order Dipodascales; genus Yarrowia; species Yarrowia sp. E02. Next base: position 589,602 of record JAAQQX010000003.1, on the reverse strand, counting down.
TACGATACAAAACATTTATAAGACGCACGGAGTCTGCGCCCAAGCAATAATCATACCTGTACAAGTAGGAATGAAACAAGCACAAGTACAAATAAAAGTAAATACACTTGAACAAAGGTCTGAAACCGTCATTGACTTGGCATTGATCAACTACCAGGCCCTTATCTTGTACGCCGAGACCTGCTTTGGACTCTGTTGCTTTTATGTCTTCTCACCCTCTATTGTAGGAATAGCTTTTAGCATGAAGCATGAAAATCAGAAGAGGCTAGATTTGCTCTCTATCGACTGTTATAGGCGTATTGTAGTCACGCAGTTGTACTTGTTTACAAACATTTGTAAGCACTGCGGCTAAGGTGAAGACCACAGTCTCGCGTTTCATAAATGAACTTCTATTACAAGGGTTACGCGTCATTCCTCAAGACAGCTAACAGCTCCACGGAGTTTGCGCATATACAAACGATTCCACGGCTGCCTGCCTGCTTTCCTTTTACTAGTATTTGCTTCTGTCAGATTCATCCCTACAGTTACCCCATTCCCGATTGAGATGCTACACTACACCTTGTTTCCTTGCCTTATGTTAAACCACACTCTACACCACGCGAAAAAGAGACGACTCAAAGTTACGCTTTGGAATCCCGGAGGTCGAAAGGCTTTCCATGGAGCTACTGAATGCACTCCGCGATGACTCCTTGGCTAGCGATTGTGGTTAATTTGACGTCTCAGGAACCGTGTCTGACGTTTACTGGAATAAAATAGCTACCATTCAACCAGACAAAGTCAGGTATATACGCCAAGCTGGTCTGTCTTACAATACGTGCTCCTCACGCTTCCAGAATACAGTCTGCATCTTTTCCTCAGCGTCAGGAAGAATGTATTGGTACTTTTCCAGCGCCCGGATGTGGCTCAAGGTTCAGAAAACAAAACATGCCGTACACGGGAGGCTAGTCTCTCTCGATTCTTTGGGCAACTGGGAATTAATAATACCAAGGCATTCAATACCTTAGACTGTATGGTTCGGCAGGGGTTGTTACCGTTACATCTCAGCGAGGAGGCAGGCGTTTGACGGGTATGTACATTGCTCATCCGCGTGTCTATCTTTGGGGCAGGGTGTTTTGTTTTTAATGCCTCAATGCATCCGCCAAGAGCTATATCGCAGGCATGGAAGAACTCGAGAGTTTTCATCTCCAAAGGTGAGAGCCGTTGTTCGTGGCTGGTAAGGTTCAGAGTTGCTGGAGTGGGGAGGAAACGCCAAAACAGAACGTCGAAACGCGCAGAGTTCAAGAGTCTCAGATTCCGCGCTCGCATCTGGAAATTTTAAAAAAAACAATGTGATGCTACGACACGTTACGTAGGCCCTGTCTCTACTCCTTTTGCCTCTGGATCTTTGCGATCGAATGTATCCATGGTTACACCACACAGGTGTGCATTCCGAAGACCATCCCTTCGCATTGTATAGAACCTTGGCATGCATAAGCGAGATGTGCCAGTGTACCATTTTGGACTCGGTTAGTAGTGTGCAACGCCGTGTGTTCTAGCGCAACACACATTGAGCAAGTAGCAACCCGAGTGCCCCCCCAAATAATCGTGTCTACGACCCCCTGGAGCTTTCGAAACGAAAGCGTCACCTGTAGACAAGCTCGGGCGCATTGCTGATCAACCCTTGGAATGCAAGACAATTGCGTTTGGCACGAACGTTGTCACGACACGAATGAAGGAAAGATCCATGCAGTTAATGCAGGGTTTAGCAAAGTCTAGGCGGCGAGGGGTCCACGGAGCCGGACTATAAAGATCAGAGCCCGCGCCTTCTCATCTTGCTCCTTATCCATCGATCAATCACACTCGTTTACAATGAAGTTCTCCGCCGTCCTCCTCGCCTCCGCCGCCGCCCTTGTCTCCGCCAAGAAGTTCACTCTTGTCGCCATCCGATCTGGCACTGATATCCAGAACGCCTCCGTCGACTCTGACGGTGAGAAGCTCATTGTCGGTGACGGAGGAGACCCCACCACCTACGAGATCAAGGAGGGTGTTCTCTACGCCAACGGCAAGGCCGTGCAGTTCCCCACTGCCGCCATTGAGGATGATGCTTCCAAGGGCACCACCGGTGTCACCATCGAGAACGACTACGTCAACGTCCCCAACTTTGACTGGACCGCCTGCGCCGCTCAGGGCCGAGCTTACCACTACACCGTCTCCTCCTCCGAGGACTGCAAGCAGGGTGCTACCCCCTTCGCTCCCCGAGTCATGTGGGTTGAGGGTGAGGAGTCCGCCGCTGCCGCTGGCAACGCTACCCTCGTCACCAAGACCGGTGTCGTCACTGCCCAGTCCACCGCTCTTGTCACCATCACCTCTTGCGAGGACGACAAGTGCCACAAGCCCACCGCTGCCCCCGCTCCCGGCAACAACGGCGCCGTTGTCTCCCAGATCGGAGACGGCCAGATCCAGGCTCCTCCTTCTTCTGCTCCCGTTGCCCAGGCTAACGGTGCCGCTGCTTTCGGCGTCTCCGTCGCTGCTGCCGGTGTTGCTGCCGCCGCCCTGCTTATCTAAGCTGGGTCTAATGTGAATATAATGATAACCTAATGCACTAAAACGTACAATTGTACGATCTGAAATGTTGTGTTGTACCGGTAGATGTCTTTGTTGTACGAGTACTAGTACTCGTACCGTAGATGATCTTGTGGATGTTTTGGGTGTGCCGTCTTTTCTCTATGGTTTATAAATGTATGAGAAGTCTAACTTACTCGGCTCAGAGATCAGAGCTCGCTGCCATATTCATAGCCGTACTCATAGTCAAAATGCCATACTCCTATAGCCAACTCATTAGTTGAGTCTTCCCAAAGAGATCTCTTCTGTTTGATATCATAGTTCTCATCCATTTGATTCACTATATACGATACTTGGGAATACCATTTCTGTTAATCGACGACAGGGGTACGGTTGACTGGGTAACGGGGTTTAAGTGAGTTACAGTATACAGTAATTAATAAATGTATAATAGAAGAATTGAAAAAGGTACCCCCTGTTTCAAGACTGCCAGTGTCGTACATCCTCTATCGACGCGTTATACAACCCGTAAACACAGTAAATCACAATAATTATACTAATACATTAATATTACATATTCCTCGGCCAGACTCCATTCCACTACTCCTTGCTAGACTTGGAAGATCGTCTCTTCTTGTCCTTGGACTTCTTGCTCTTCTTGGGAGACTTGACGGGCTCGGGCTCTTCCTCATCCTCGTCATCCTCCTCCTCCTCCTCCTCCTCCTCAACGGCCTCCTCATCGGCCTCCTCCTCAGCCTCCTCAACCTCCTCGGCCAGAGCAGCGGCAGCCACGTTGGCAGCCTTACTCTCAATGTACTTGTTCTTTCGGCTCTGGTAGTCGATCAGCTTCTTCTGGTACTCGACCTGGTAGGGCTCCTTTTCGGCGTCAGACAGCTTGCTCCACAGCTCGGCAACCTCGTTGGCCATGTCGGCGTTCTGGAGGGGCAGCTCGCCTCGGGCCAGTCGCTCGGCTCGAATCTCGGCTCGCTTCTTGGTGGAGAAGGCCAGGAACACGGTCATGGGCTTCTTGGGCATGTTGGGGTCCACCACTCGCTTCTTCTTGATACGGCCAGTGGGGGTGAGCTCCACCTCGTCTCGGAATCGCTTTCCGTTGGACAATTCCTCGCTGAGACTGATGTCCACGTTGTCGGGGCTCCACTTCTCGACAAACAGCTTGGTTTCCTTGTTGTCGAGGCCTCGGGTGTGGGCAACACACTCCACCAGTCGCTGCCAGCTCTCGGTGGCCACGAGCGCGGCAACCTTTGCAGACTCGGTGAGCTCCGAGGTGAGAAATTGCACGGTGGCCGCGTTATCGTGCAGGGTTTTTGTGTTAGTGATATCGCTGGGCGTGTAGTAAATTTTTGTTTTAGCCATGGTGTGGAGTTGACGAGAGAGTGTGACGCGTAGGTGGAAGAGTTGGGTCAACAACAACAGGGGGGATACAGTTTGACTAGTTGACGGCCTAAAGAATGCTGAAGAATGTGAAGCAAAGTTAGTTGGATACGTGCTCAAACTAAAGTTTCGGTGGCATGGGGTGGCTGGAAAGGGAGAGAGGAGCAAGAGGGGGTTGGATTTCTATTCAGGGCAGGAGATACCAAGTGCAAAAAAAATCGCACACCGTATATCGCGCGCTTAGAAATCATGGCGTTTTGCCCGTGTTATACACGTACGGTAGTCTCTGTGGGTCACGCGATAGACCAGTTTGTCTGCATATTTCATGGCCCATCGACTTACGCGTCTCCCAATCAGGGGCCATACAAGCGGTTTTCGACGAGTGGTTTTTTTTTGTTTGTTGTAAGAGCTTTTCCAAACTCGAGAATTATTGGCCGGTTTAACCAGGGTGTCACGTATTCTTTCCTATTGGGGGAGCTTTGGGGAATGGTACGGGTGTCTAAAAGTGCTACCCGTCTCTGTCTAACGGCTCTTCTGCGTCCCACTTGTCTACCGCGTGTGGGTCGTGTTTTGTGAAGAAGTGGTCAGGATCATGAAGCCAAGCGGAGACCCCCTAAACTAACGGAGCATGGTTAATTTAGTGCCTGTAGACCGGCGGAGGGGGTGGTTTGTTTTGACGCATTAGAGTTGCATCAACAATCTTCAACTAACGGACCGGGCGGGAAGACATGCAGTCTTTGGACCAATGGGAGAGCCGTGCTGTCCCTGACTCTTGCAAACTCCCCGATAGACAAAACAAAAGAAAACGGGTTAACAAAAGACGGAGACCAATCCCGAAGCCAAAGCGGTAACCAAAGACGGCACATGGCCGAAATTATCTCCCAAGTAATCTCTCACGCAATAGGGGGAGGGGGGTCAGTTGGTGGTTGTATATAGTTTGGTTTTATAGTGGTACGAGTGCTGGCACGTGAATTATCGTTACAGGTACTGCTTGGTATATTGTGACCTTGGCAATTGTGACTTACAATGGCTGTGTACTTGTGCGAGTACGATACAAGTACTTGATCCGTCTACCAGTGCGTGTACTTGTACTTGTATCTCAGTCCCTGGTCGCTGATCATACCAAGGGAACATATTGGTCCCAACGGATTTGGTATAGGGAGCTGAATAGGCAAGTGTAAGAAACATAATGAAATGAAAAAAATAAAAAATGAATATCATAAAAAAACATACTCGTAGCACACTAAGATACCCCCACAAGTCCTATACACTCTGTCCCCCAACCCACCATCAATGGCACATCCGGATATGTCATTCCGCCCTCTCGGGTCACTCCACCCTCTGATAAAGGCAGATAGACCGACCCACATGAGAGTGCATAATCTACAAGTACACACAGAGCCAATTGGGAAGGTGCACGATCATAGAGCAAGTGGAGCCACAACGTTGCACTTGGAGGGAAGACCTATACAAATAAAACTGACAGTGATCGTGTGTCATTAACGCGACTCTAGTACGTGATAGTCATACTCCTACACTCCTGTTGAGCCCTCAGCACTCGAAACAAAACTGCTCATTATTCGAGACCCTGGCAGCGGACAAACAGACAAGAATAGACACTTCCTTGTGAGATATTCCCCTCGGCATGTCTAACAATAGAACATGTAACTATAGACGTCATAAAGAGGCACCAATAACATAAGGTAAATCCCTCATGGCAACCCAACCGAGCTACTCAACACCTGCCTATCATGTCCAACACGACTCTGGGGGCTGGCCGAGGCATAAGCGCTCATACCACGTACTCTACCGGGGATATACAGCGACCAATAAACGCCCCATGTGGCCTTACCTTGCCTAATGTGTCATGGTCATCCAACCCCTCAAACCATGCGTTGTGTTAGCTTCTTGTTTAGGATTGGGCTAATTACGTCACATGTTACTTTACCCCATCACTCGAGCCACGCCCGACCAGCCGATTAAAGCTCATTTTAGAGCTTTCGTGGCGCGTGAACGGGTCCAAGTATTGTACACAGACACAGACAGTGGGTGGCCTATTCTTCTGCTCCCTCGCTGGCACCACCTCTTGCCACCGCCTTGCTTGCTTTGTCTGCTGTTGCTGCGGAGGATCATGGGACCACTGCCCACTTGTCGCTGCACAACGTGATATGCGACCCAAATTCTATCGCCGATAAGCCTTCAGTTGCGCCAGTTCCCCACAAGCTCGTGCATGAGTTGCTGGCGCCCCAAAAGGTATATAAGGGCGTCAAAGTCCGCTATTCCTTCCTTCTTCTTTCTCCAGAGGCGCCCCATCTCCCAGATGGAGCTTCGCCTTCTCCCTCCGGCTCCACGCCGGTTGTGATTCATCGGAACATTACATCATGTGGATACGCCCTATTCGGATCACGTCGGATCTTTGGAAACAGAAACATACGGAAAACAGTTCACAAACGGAAAAGAATCGGAAAACAGAAAAAACGGAAAAAGATATCACAGTTCAATCACCCACACAGCCCCAGAAATACTACGGAAAAAAACGGTAAAGAGCTGCAAGACAGCCGCTAGTGCAGAAGATTTCGCAATTGACTAAACAGCAAAGAGCCATAAAAGCCTGAAGCCCCGTGAGCTACAGAGCCAAAGCGCCACCGAACGACCGACCCCGCCTCGAGCCCGTGTCTCGACGCACCCAGAAGAAGACTGAGCCCGTGTCTCGTCTTTAGAGCCCGTGTCTCGCAATAATTCCAATATGAGCTCGTGATCTCATATCGAGCCCGTGTTCTCGACTTTCGAATCCTATCCGTGAGCTCGTGTCCTCACTTTCGAGCCCGTGATCTCGACTCTTTCCTATGAGCTCGTGTTCTCATACAGTGAGCCCGTGTTCTCGCATCGTCCCTAGTGAGCTCGTGATCTCACCCCGAGCTCGTGTTCTCGGATATTGTCCGCTAGATGAGCTCGTGGTCTCATCGCGAGCCCGTGTTCTCGCCTGTTGTTACTTACTTAGTCCTGTATGAGCCCGTGTTCTCATATCAAGCTCGTGTTCTTGACTTTGTCGAGCCCGTGTCTCGTCTCGAGCTCGTGTTCTCGAAGTTGGATTGGACCGGACGGAAAGTTGATGGGAAAAGTTGGATACGCGCAGTGCAACCTGATCCATTCGGATTACGGTGAAGATGGAAACGCAACCGAGGCCGCCGAAAGAGCCAGAGCAAAAGTTCGTGCCGAAGACCCTTAGAGCAAGACCCGTGGAATTTTCACAGTGGGATTATAAGAGCCGTTGCTGTCGGATTACATAGTATTTTGGAGGACGTAGGCTGGAACGCCGAACCTCCGGGGCTAATACGATTGGACTATTCAGTCCCATCCCCATAAATCTTGACTCGTAGTGTGTTGTAGTTGTAGCATTGTATTTTCTAATTAATGAATTGTTTGATTGAATACAAATATTTTTGTGAGATTGTATGATAAAAATGTGTGGTTTTATTTACAGTCAGAACTTACGCTTGTAAAGGCCTTCTAGTTACTTGTACTTGTACGAGTACCAGTACTTCTCTGTGTAGCCTGTTCCTGGCTCTTCTTAAACCTCACTTCACCTCTACAGTATGCACACCATAACATAACATAAATAAGTGTCTATATATATCTTACAAGTCGTCAAAGGTGGGCAGATCGACCTTTCGCTTCTTGCTCTTCTTGACCATATCCTTCCAGTCATCCACAACCTCCTCAGTCTCCTCCTGTTTGAGATCCTTGGCGTCTTCAAAGTCTCGCTTGATCTTCTCGTTGATACGGGTCTGTTTCTTCTGGTGACGCTCGGACTTCTCCTCCTTCTTCTGCAAAGTGCTAGACCAGGCTCGGTTGGCCTTCTGGATATCGTTCTTGGTCTTGTGCACCTTGACCTTGTTCTTCATGGCCTCCTTATGGGCCTCCAGCTCCTTGAGTCGGGCCTCTTCCTTGGCGGGGTTCTTGTACGAATAGGTATCGAAATCGATCACCTCACCCAGCCACGTGTTTTCGGGCTTCTCGTTGTCCTTGGTTCGCAGCTCAGGCATCTTGGGCAGACGCAAGAGACCGTAGGAGGCGGCTAGTCCAGGAAGATCCAGCGACTGGATTCGGAAAATGGACTGGGCCACATGCTTGGAGTAGAACCGCACAAAGGACACAAATGAAAGCAGAGCCTGGTCATGCCGTTGTCTGTCCTCCAACACCCACTGTCTCAGCTTGGCATACAGCTCTGTAGCAGCCTGGTCCAGTTTTTCTCCCTCAAGCTCAGATCCAGGTCCGGTGTATGGACGCAGCTTCACCTTTCGGACTCTCATGAGATCCACGTATTCCTCCTCTCGTCCCTTATGCAAAAGTACCACAGCCTGGCCCTGTCGTCCAGCTCGACCGGCTCGTCCACATCGGTGCTGGAAGGTGTCAGCATCCGAGGGAGGATCAAGCTGGAGAACAAGATCCACCTCTGGGATATCGAGACCTCGAGCAGCGATATCTGTAGTCAGGAGAATGGCCTGGGCTCCAGTCTTTTGGTACTTGTTGAGAATCTTGATTCGGGTAGATGACGGCAGCTTTCCATGCAGACCGTAGATTTCGTAGGGGTCTTCTCGGCCCTCGTTGAGATGCGAAAACATGGCCTGGTAGTAAGTCACGGCGGCACATGTGGGCAGATAGACAATGGCCTTTCTGTAGGGGTAGACGCTGAGCAGATTGAGAGCGTAAGCCAGCTTCTCTCGGGGCTCCAGAACGGCATAAGCCAGACCCAGGGAAAGGGGAGTCTTTTGTTCCTTCTTACCACCGACCTTGACGACAATCTTGACGGGGTTTCGCAGTCCGATTTTGACCAGCTGTTGAATGGCGTCTGTGATGGTGGCGGAGAAGAGACCTGTTCTTCGCTGCTTGGGCAGAATGTTAATGATGGAGGTAATGTCTCGTCCAAAGCCCAGGTCGAGAAGTCGGTCGGCCTCGTCCAGCACGAGCGAGTCGAATGCATTAGTCTTGACCTGAGGGGCTCGTAGCAGCTCCAGCAGTCGGCCTGGAGTGGCAATGATGATCTGAGGTTTCTCTCGTAGGAAGTTCTTCAGATCCATATGAGAAGGCAGATCTCCACCCATAATGAGCTGGGCTCGGATCTTTTTGGGCATGGTGGGTGCAGCCTTGCCCTTCTTTTTCTTTTCCAGGGTGATTTTGTCGCTGGCGTCGGCTTCAGGACATCCCATCTCCAGAATGGACTGGAGCACCTCAAACGTCTGTCGAGCCAGTTCTCGGGTAGGAGAAACAACGACCGAGTAGACACGGCCCGAAACGGTAGGTCCTTCGGCCAACAAATTCAGCATTCGCTGAATCAGAGGCACCAGAAAGGCAATGGTCTTTCCTGAGCCAGTAACAGCTTCGACAATAACGTCCTTGTTTCCTGCAAACATGGGGATAGCCGAGGCCTGGACAGGCGTCATTTCGGTGAATCCAAACTGTTCCATGGTATCGATGAGCCATGGCTCAACGGGCAAGTCTTTCCAGTCTGTTGACATTTTGTAGTGTGTAGTTTTACCGTAGACTTTTACTCTTTTTCTCGTGCCAAATTATTTCCATTAGCCTCACATTTGACGCAGCTGTCATGCACGCCCATACTCCCAACTTAGCGATGAAAAATTCCGTGCTCGAAGCTTGTCATGGCGCTGATAGCTGCATTAAAACGGCTGATATCCGCTCCCAAAGCGACCCGACAACTCAAGTTCACGCCCCACCAAGTTTCCAGAATGGCCGAGTATCAGAAATGGACTCGAGCGGACCTCATCAAACGTATTTTCGAGCTGGAGGGTAAGGACCCCAGTACCCTTCAGGGAGTACCTGACCTTCCTGTGAAGGCTTCCAAGGCCAAGCGGCATGAGAGCTACGACATTAGCCGACACCCCGTTCGAAAAATCGCGCTCCGTTTTTCCTATCTCGGCTGGAACTATGGAGGTTTGGCTGTCCAGCATGAAGACACGCCTCTACCTACCATTGAGGGAACCATTCTCTCTGCGATGCAGCGATGCAGACTGATCCCCGACGAGGCCAGTCTGGGCGATCTGGATTTTAGCAGATGTGGCCGAACAGACCGAGGAGTCTCTGCTTTTTCCCAGGTTATTGCGCTGAACGTGCGATCCAAGCTGTCTCCCGAAGAGCAGCAGGATCCTGCCAACGATAACAAGGAGCTCAACTACATTCACATTCTCAACCAGCTGCTGCCTCCAGATATCCGAATCTACTCGGTGGCTCTGAGACTGCCCGAGGGCTTTGACGCCAGATTTTCCTGTGAATACCGACACTATAGATACTTTTTCCACAAGGGCGATCTGGATCTGGATCTCATGAGACAGGCCGCCAAGCTGTATCTGGGTGAACACGACTACCGCAACTTCTGCAAGGTCGACGGATCCAAGCAGCTGGCTCATCATAACCGAGTCATGTTGGAGGCCGAGATTGAACAGCTCTCAGATGACATCTACTACTTCAATCTCAAGGGACGAGCCTTCCTGTGGCACCAGGTTCGATGCATGATGGCCATTCTTTTCCTGGTGGGCCAGAAACTCGAGAAACCCAGTGTGGTCACCGATCTGCTCAATCCGGACAAGTACCCTGGACGACCTGTCTACGATATGGCCCATGATGTGCCTCTGGTTCTCTACGACTGTACGTTCAAGGAGCCCATTGAGTGGATCTCGCCCAACGCCATGCCCCAGGAACGAATGGAGGTGTCCAACTTCAAGCAGTGGCACGACGTGATGCTGCAGAGCACTCTCAGTCTAGCCATGATGAAACATCTTGCTGAGCGAACTGGAAGCGAACGAACCTTCCCTCGAGCCGAAGATGGCGATAGTGATAGAGTGGCTGTTGTCAACGGCTCTGGAAGCTTCTCGCGAAAGATTCCCTACGTTCCCATCGACAAGCGAAAGATGCTTGATACTCCCGATGTGACCAACGAAAAGTGGAGAAAGCGAAAGGAGGCCACCCAATAACCAGCATTGTCATCCTCATGTAATCTAAAAAGCATTTAAATATATAATTTATACAGTGACACAGACTGTACGGGTAGGACACCGGTATCATATGTCTACCGTACTCATCCGTACTCTAATCGTACTCGTATCCTAGCTACCACCTAGCTACACCTAAAAGTACCCAACAGCATGCATCAAAGGCAACTTGGGATGCTGGTCCTGCCACGAATCCATAATTCCCATGATTTCCGCGTCCAGATCCGTGCTTTCAGCTAGACTCTTGGCCAGCTTCAAAATGCCCTGGGCTCCAATCACAGAGTCCTCGTGGTTATCACGGATATCCACATTGATAACATGCACAGGTCGCTGCAGCTTTTCTCCCCGGTCCATCAGGTCGTCGCAAACAGCCTCAAAACACCGCTCCTCACAGGTGAACACCACGTCAAAGACATTCTTGTGTTCCACCCACCGTTCAGGAGCCGTTTTGATCTTTCGATTTCGATCCAACATGGTCAGCAGACCGTTGGCTGTGTACAATCGCTCGTCCTGTGCGCTGAGCTCGTTATAAATATCGTCGTATGGCGTTCCAAAGGCGTAGATGTTGGGCTTGTCGTACGCTGGTCCTGGTAGTCGCACTGCGCTTCCGGTTCCATAACTCTCCACGTCGAACCCGGCCTCCTTGAGAACCTTGTGGGCCTCCATGGATCGGTTCTGATTCGACGCACACACGGTGCACATTTTGAGCTCCGTCATGATGGTATGTGAGTGGTGATTGTTGAGATCGAACAGTGTTTAAAAATGTCCTGCATGGATATATTCAAAATTAGGTTGAACTATGAGGGTTGCAGATGTAACATGGATTCAAGAAACGGTTTGAACAGCTACAAGTACGAGTAGGTATTTTGTGTACACAGTTGTACGATATACAGTATACATTATCCACAACCACCATCATGACTTTGTTGTTATAAAGCATATATCAATTAGCCTATCTACACCACCACCAATATGTTGTTCCAAATACTCTCAGTCTATTTACACAAAATCATTATAACATCATCATTAATCTATCAATAATTTTTAACACTGCTAGTTTCCATCAGCCTTGTACTTGATGAATCGCATCAGGTTCTGAGAAGCAGCATCAGCGTCCTCCCGCAAACTGGGGTTTTGCTTCTTGTTAATTTTCTTGGCCATGTGTCGCACCTTGGGCAGCAGAGGCTCCAGTCGCTGAAGGTAGCCCTTGTTGACAAACACAGGCTCGTCGTAGGGGTACTTGTCGCCGAAAATGTCAAAGATCTTGTCCACAGCCTGCAGAGCAACCTGGTTCTGGGTCTGGGGAAGAGCCTCCAGCAGCTGGAGCAGGTACTCGGCCACCTTTTCGACCAGAGCAATGGACTCCTGAGAACCAGTCTTGCCAGTGGCCATAGCCAGCAGGCCAACCAGAGCCACAGCTCGCTGGTGGTAGTCAGCGATCTCGTCGGCAGTGAGAGTCTCAGTAGCCTTGGTGACCCGCTCAATCTGGGCCAGAATGAAGTCGGACTGAGCCACACTCAGCGAGTCAATCTTGGAGTCAAGAGCAGCAGCCACGGCCCAAAGAACACCAACGGCAGATGTGAGAGAATCGATGGCAAGCTCGCCCTCAAACTTCTCGAGCATGGGGAACACGTTGTTCCACAGCTGCTGGGCAGCTCCCTGCCACTGGTCAGAGTTCTTGGTGGGCTCATGAGATGCCATGGTCCATGCGAGGTTGTTAAGAGCAGCCATGGCTCGGGACTCCAGAGGAGCGTAGGTGAGAGCCTTCTCGATGACGGCAGAAGCCTCGTTGAGAAGCACGTTGATAGTGGAGGTGGCAGCAGTCCCCTCAGCTCCGTTCTTGTCTCCGTGACCAAAGTCAATGTCCTGGGGGATGTCGACCTCCATTTCCTCGTCGACATCTTCGGGCTCCTCACTCATTCCGGCCCAGGTAACCTGCTCGGCAATGTCTGTGATGAGCTCGAGAATCACCTGGAGGGCGTTGACGATGGACCGGGCCTCGATGGCGTCCATGTCCTTCTTGTCGGTGGCCACCACGGTGCCGTCCTTGGAGCCAGCTTCCAGCTTGGCCTGCAGGTCGGCAAATGCAGAGTTAGAGTTGAAAATGATGAGAAGTCGCGACAGAATCTCCGACAGAGAGGCATCTCGGGCCTTGGAGCCCACGCCCTGGCTCTCGACGCAAATGTTGTAGTGCAGACCCCACACAAACACCTGCGCGGCAATGGGCAGAGTGGTATCCTCGAGGTAGATTTTATAGTCGAAGGGGATGGTTTTGTAGAAGCTGGGGTTGGACTCAGAGAAGGTGTAGAGGTACTCAAAGGCAGCAGAAAGCACAGCGGGAGGGAACTTGGGGTTCAGCTCGGCCTTGGACTTTCGCAGCTCCAAAAGAGCAGCCACGGTCTGAACGCCTGCTGGCGAAGCAGAAATGGCGTCAAAAATGTCATCGGAAGTCACTCCCATGTTGGTGAGCAGCGACAGAATGTTTTCGGCAAACTCGCACAGAAGAGTGAACTGGTCACCCTTGGGAATCTGCTGAGAGCCGCTACCAATGTTGTGACAGGTGGTAACAATCTTCTCCAGAGAGTCGGATGCAATCTTGATCACGTTCTTTCGGAACATGAACACGGCCACGTCGTAGCCCTCCTCCACAACCAGGTTTCGCAGCAGTCCGTACGACTCCATCACCACCTCCTCGGACTCGTCCGGAAGCAGCTTGTCAATCACCGTCTGGATGAGCGACTCCTTGAGCAGCATCTGTCGCAGCTTGGGGTCCTCGACCATGGCAGTGATCATTCCAATGGCAGTACATTTGTCTGCGGCCTTGCCTCCATTGAGCTTTTCAAGCAGAGGCAGAATCTTGTTGGTTCGTGTGTTTTCGTCCTTTCGGTCGTCCTTGGCGGCCTGGGACGCCTTTCGAGCAATGGGGTTGTCTCGCTTGGTATGCTTGGCTTTTCGCTTGATCTTGGCCATTGTGCTGTGTCTTTTAGTTGAGATGTCTAGGATGATTTCTCGCCCTGCACCAACTTTACAATTTTTTAAACTCGTGCATCTCACAGGTGCTTATTCAGCGATTGAGAGGATGTATGAGGAGGTGAGTATGAAGAGATGGGTAGAGTAGATAATGGTGATTTTCGGGTACCAAACGGACAAAAATCAACCCCTAGTTGCTTCCAATGTGTTTTACACTTCTACAATAAACATATATCCTCCTGGCACGGTACACTCATCGCACTTCCTAATACTCCTCCTCCACCCTAACCCTCAACATGGTTGTCGCCAACTGAAAAACTTAGCAGGCGAAAACGACACCAGCATCAACCACACAACAACACACATCATGCTTCGACTCCTGACCAGATCGCGGGCCGCGCCCCTCAGAGTGATCTCCCGAGCATACTCCACCCCCTCGCAGCCCAAGACTCCCTCCAGCGTGGCTGCCGGAACCGTTCTCAAGGGCTGCAACGTGCGAAAGAACGGCCAGGATCCCGTGGCTCTGGAAGACTCGGAATACCCCCAGTGGCTGTGGGACATTCTTGATCCCGCCGCCCAGAAGGCCAAGCTTGAGGCTGACCCCGTTCGAGCCGCTCGAAAGGCCCAGAAGGCCCGAGCCAAGGCTAAGCTGCAGGACAACAACTTCGTCTCCAAGATGAACAAATAATTGGATCTGGTTTTATGCCCGGTCTCATGTAAATATGATGTATATATGTTTTTGGTTGGTGGTAGTAGAGTGGTACGGTGGGGTACTTGCGGGATCAGTACTTTTAGATCATTTGTAGTATCGCATGAAGTGATATGAGGTGTTACGGTATTGAGTAATGTAGATGTTACAGAATTGTAGGTGCTACAGAATTGAGGCGTAACAGTTTTCGTTTGTACCTATTGGATAGTCCTCATATTCTACAGGTCAAATATCGCATCATCTTCATTTACCCCATATAGTCTAATTGCTCAACATAGCTTACTCGTTGTTTCCGTCCTTGGGAAGAGGACCGCCCTTGGGAATCTCAATCTTCTGGGCGTTGGCAAGAGCAGCTTTTCGGGTCTCTATGCTCTCAGCAATTTCGGGATCGATCTTGACACCAGGCTTGAGGTTTCCATCGATAGCCAGTTGTTCACTTTGTTAGTTGGTGGAGGTGGAATAGTTAGCGAGTCGTTTGGATCGTCGGAGTAGGTCGTAGGAAGTCGTTTGAACTGTCTGTATCGTCACAGTCAAGTATCTGTAGTTTTACTGAATCATTGTCAGTTGTCAGACTATACTCACATGATAATTGGCTTGAACCAAAAGTAGGCTGTGTTAGTCAGTGGAGATAAAAGAGTGGCTCAGAAATACTCACTGGTCGAGGCCATGATGACAGAAGCCACCACGGGCACGCTCAATTTGCTCCAGGAAGACATGTTGGTGTGATTTCAAGTGTGTGGTTAGAAGACCGCATACAATGCTTGAAAACCTTGAGCAACTTATCGTGCCTTAAAGCTCCGATATCCAAGGCGTGAGACCGAAGTCTGAGTTTAGGGCGGATGCTGGGGAAAAGATACGGAAATGTGATTGGACTGATAGAAGATTGAATTAGGAGATTTGCTGAGGTGCTATATTTAGTCCCCTATTGCTAATCACGTGACTACCAAACCAGATGCATGGAGATACATAAAGTGCGTGTTGGATGAGTGTGGAGGTACGAAGTGCAGTGAAGAGGTGGTAGAGCTCCATTGAACGCGCATATGACGGCTGTGTGATAAATTTTAGAGCTATCCCAGGACTATTCTTTTGGCTATTTTTTCTTCTTTTTTTCAGTCTTTCTGTTTTGGGTGTCGTGCTAAGAGGCACAGACCCGTCTGTACTTCACAGCATCTCCAACATCTGTGTCCACATGGTGTCTCTACAAGTGCTGCTACCCATTCTCCCAGAGAAATGATCGTGTCAATTAAACCGTTCTGTTCAGAAGGTAACGTCTCTTTGGATACTCCTTCGAATAGCTACAATACCCAGTTCGTACACTCAGCATACACGGTATGGTTTGTATGGGTCTCTACAGAAGTGTTCCTCCGAGTATGAGCATACAGATTGAAAGATCTCATACGATAGAAACATATCACTGATAACGAATATACAGCTCAACTGAATAGATGGTTGATGGGATGATACCATATCTGATGTTCTTCTGATAAATTGTCCACTTCGTCCCGTTTACACACAAGAACAATAATCATGCAAAGAAGGGTTGTTTCTGTAACAAGAGACGTTGTAGAGCCAAGACCCATTTTACACGGGACTGTTTTAAAGACAGTGTTACCTTGAATATAGAACAAACGTAGCCTGCTCAAGTGTCTCTATATCACTGTGTTTCATTCTTCAGTGTTATCTACTCCCTCATACTTATTCCTCACTTCTACAGTATTTCTCTCATAGCCAATAAATTTTCTACATCACCAGATTTTTGTGCAATAATACATTTTTTCCTTTATACCTTTGTAACGTGGTAATGCGCTTAGTAGAAGGTAGAAGGTCGCTTGGAAGCAAAGATGTTTCGGCTCTTCTGGACTCGGTGGGGCAGAGGGAACTTGAGCTCAGGGGACAGCAGCTGCTTGATGTACTGTCGCTTGACGTCCTCCTCAGACTCGAGCTCAACGACCTTAAGGACGTGGATAGATCGGAATCGAGATCGGTGTCGGGCAGCCATGTCCTGGTAGAGCATCTCAACGGCGTTGGTTCGAGAAACGTCTCGGTACTCCTTGTACATGTTGTGAGTTCCGGATCGGGAATCGTATCGGATCCAGATACCGAAGTTCTTGACCTTGGTGGGGGTCTTCTCGGAGATCTTGTTGATGGCAACAATCTCACCGGTGGACTTCTTGACCTTCTTGAGCTGGGTCAGGAAGTACCAGAATCGAGACTTGGCGACAACCTCGTTGGGGGCGAAAATTCGCATTCGGTAGAGCTTCTGCTCGGGAGCAGCCTCGGTAGGCAGCTTTCGGCCAATAACCTGGTATTCGTTGAGTCGACCCACTGAGTTAGTATTGTCTTTGAGGAGACGTTGGGGTTGGTGTTCAAAGTCATGGTAACGACATTCTCATCGCAATATCGACATCCTCCATGTCTCGATAATCTCTTTGGTCTTGTCGTTTCCTTTATTCCCCCTTCGTTATCCACGGTGTCGTCATTCCGTACTCACTTTTTTTGTGATGCTGTCGAAAGTAGAAAGTAACAGACCTTGTACAACAGCAGGTATGAGTGAAAAAACCCAAATCGGGAAAGCACGTGATGTTGAGGGGGTTTCCTAAATCAGAAAGCAGTCACAAAGTAGGGTAACCATCGGGAGGAATAAATAAAGTTTGAGTGAGAGTGATGGAGCGGTGATGGGACTGGATATGATATATTGGTGGTGTTTTAAGAAATAAAGGGGTTGGCAAATATTAGCGATACCTCCAATTTGGTTGCTGCTATTCTTATTGTTTTTTCCGCAATTTTCTACATATTTCCGTGGTTTTATGACAACCTCATTTCTCCCATTTGGAACTACAGTGCTGCACAATTTGAGTGTAGTCACGTGAACCTTGGGAACTGAGAACTGAGACCACTGTAAACAAGTCGTGTGAGTATTGTGCCAATGTACAAGTACACCATGTGCAAGGAAGTCTGAGGTTCTCCGTAGTTTGTAGGGTCGCATTATTTCCCTAGTATAAAAAAAAGTTACAAAAACATGTTCCAATGAGGGTAAGGAGACAACACCAGAGACTGATCTCCAAGTCAGACATATACAAGTTGACTTCAGGAGCTGGACTTGCTGTGATGCCCTCATCGAAGATCTCATAATATTTGGATCTTCCCTCAACTGGTGGATTTCTGCCTCAATACTCGCTTAGACCCTCCAGGCTATCAGTGCATGGATAGCGTGCATACATACCCCACCTCCGTATCTGCAAATGTCGAGGTCAGTGAGGTTGCTGGTCGGCAGAAAAAAGAAACCAGATTGCCAGTTTCAAGCTAATCCAACAATGATTTGATTTATGTGCTAATTTCCCGTCGAACTGGCTGGCTGGTGTGGTTGCTTGACAATCTTGATTGGTTGCTAGATCGCTGGATACTCACTGTGTAAATCAACTTAAACGAGGTATTATCTACTTCTTGTGGAAAAAACGGGTATTATTTGTATGGTGTAGCAAGCCACGAGCTCTATAGCATGTTCCTCAGGTGGCCCACACAGGCACCATAAGTGGATCCAGAAAAGGAAGCCGGCAAGTTGGCTATACCAGTCACCTGCAAACTAAGACAAGTTGTTTATAGACGAACAAGAGACTGTTGTAATCAAACAAAGATGCATAGTCTGTAACATTAAATGTTCGACTAGCAATTTGTAGCACAATTCAAGCTAACGTATTCTAGACTCGATAGTATGTATCTCTGTCGCCCTCCATTGGTTAACAGAATTAGTGTCACTAAGTAAATAGCGAATCAATCAATTGTATGAGAGAAAAATACATCTCTTACGATAAGAATGCTGCTTTAAACACCCGATGACCGTAACACATTCTGAGTTGAAGACATGTCTGACAAGCTCCGACACCTGAGCATGCTAATTGTGCAACATCCACCGTTGTTCCCGTCGCCGTTTACATTCCTGCTAACGTTACGTTGTAGCAACCCAGCGGAAAAACTGTGGTCTATGAGAAGTGAGCACCATCAAAAGCAAATAGAGAAAAGGGGACGGGTGTGGAAAAGCAAAGTGGAGCATTGTGTAAAGTAAAAAGAAAAGTGCAAACGACTGAGCTGATTGTTGTCGCTTGGATATGTTTGCGCCACAGCTGCTCTGAATGTACAACGTGGGAGGCTATGCTTCACGTGAGTCCTACAGGTCTGCATTGATTGATACATTAATTGATAATATCACTATTCTGGGATTGCTATATCATCAATTGTGCTGGTTCTGCGATAACGATGGTTTCCAAACCTCTTCCAATCTGCCCATCGGTGACGTCACCCAAGCTTGTCTCCATCAGAGTATGATATAGTGCTGCATCATGTACAGTGGGCATGATGGCGAGCGAGACACTGTTTCCAGGGGCAGGAGACGAGAAGTAAAACGGTGGTACGAGAATTTTTTTTGGTGCTGCTGGTAGGCTACATAACAGCAACGGTACATTAAGTAGCAATCCAATAGTCGGAGACAAAACAGCCCCATTGGGTGGTTGCTCCGTTCAATGGTACCCCTGATTAGAAGGAGGCCAGCTCTAGAAGCTCATGGTTTGCTCATCTAACCATATGCTTCGTTGGAGGTTGATACGCGAAGTCGATCAGAACGTATTCAGGTACAGGTACAAGACCCTCCAATTTACCATGCAGATATTTTTGGTGTAACCTCAGGGACTGACTAACAAACATTACTCGGCCATACTGGCCAAACAAACGTGCTACACCAAATAACGTAGACTATCGGGTACGCATTCTAGGCCTACTCTTAGTTCATCTATAGACCCCACCCCCTTTGACACGAGCACCATCTAATTTCAAGTTCAAGCCTCCATTCCTTAGCTAGTAATCCTCGATAACAAGCCACCAGTCGTCATCCCTTCCTCCACCCGAACTTTCACACCTGTACGCTCTCGTATCATACATCGCTTGTGCTTCTCAAAACAATCTAAGGAATGCGCTACTTACGATAATGATTTCCCCGCTACTGTATGGAGCTACTGTATCTCCCGGACTATTATAACGCTACTCAACATGGGCGTCCAGACCCCTGTTTCCAGGTAAATAATCACCCAATCTCTTGTTTCTATTCTCTATGTCTCTATCCGAGAATCTTCATTCGCGAAAAGTTAGCTCGCTTGAAGAAGAAAAAGGCCACAAGGGCGAGACCCGGGACAATAGTGTAGTAGCTGATGTGAAGAGCGTTGTGGTTGAAGTCCGACTCCAGCGCCAGCAGAATGGTGAACGCAGTCAGACCCCAAACCAGGTACCCGCCCACTCGGTGGAACTTGTAAATGGCTCGACCCTTGTGGATAGATCCAAACACCTCAATGGGCCACCAGAACTGGGCTGCACCGACCAACATCACTAGCACCAGAGCTACGTAGGTAATGATACCAAAGGTACCATGCCAAGAGTAAAAGTGCGCAGCGTGGTTTTTCTCCTTGTTGTACAGAATCACGCCAGCTCCAATGCAGTACGACAGCACCGACAACGAGTTGAGAATGCCATGGAGCTCGCCTCCAACCTGCTTCTGGGCAGCGGACCGAGGCTCGGGCTGAGTGATGAGAATACCCTGACCCAGCAGGAAGAATCCCAGAGAATTGAAGATGGGATGGTATGAGAAGAGAATGATGGGAGTGGTCAACACTCCATACAGCACTGATCCAATCACCAAAAGCAGCCCAATTTGCACAGGCACCGCAGACCCGGTGTACAGGTTGCTGAGAGTCTGGCGCTTGAGCTCGGCCTGGCTTTCAGTGCTTGCTGCGTCGTTTGGCAGTAGATTTTGTCGGTCGCTCATTTTTGATTTTCGAGATGATGCTGCAGAGTGTGTGGGGAGCTGCAAATAAAATCAATCTGATTGATAAGCGAGATTCCACCTTACATACTGTGGCGTGCTCTCAACTCAACTCATGAACCTTAGCAAATGGCTAATTGACCTAACCCTTCCTATAAGCCGCACCAGATTGTACAAACAATGCATGTGTACACAACCCGATAGTTGAACTCTATACGCGAAACTCCGCCACACTTGTGCCCACCACAAAACATTGGAGACAAGAAATCCGGAAATAATATCCACATCAACACAGAGAATTATTTTCGGTGAGAATACCCGAAGGTGGGGAACCTCATAATCCTACAGAATTTATTATCCAGTAGCCCAGAAACGCGTGTAAACAAGGATAAGAAACAGGCTCTGATCACTGATAACAGTTCGTACATGTCTCAACTTCCTTATTACATCACGTTGCATTAGCACTGTCAATCATTTGGAGGGTCACTTCAGGCATGCAACTCGCAATGACCTGCGACGCAAATCACCTGGGCAACGTACATTTGTAAACAACCATATCAGGCCAGCCTGAAAAATAATTTCCCACTCTTGCACAATACGATGCTACTACGATACAGTGACTACTTCTCTCTACAGACTCAACCGCATTAATGAACGTATCTAATAACCTATGACCCTTAAATTATAACGAAAAACTGTCTTGTTAGCAAACCCTGAAGATGACACTCCTTAAGCAGAAGCAGTAACCTCGTGAACGGCAGATGGAGCAGCGAGGGAGTTGTCAACAGCAGAGGTGGTGTGGGGCTGGCTCACGGGAGCAACGCCAGAGCTGGAGTCGCTCTTATCCTCGGGCTTCTTGGCATTCAGAATCGACTGGGCGTACTGGAGGCCCTCCTGTGAAAGATCTCGGACGGTAGCGACGGTGGCGTATACTGGACCAGAGACAGTCTTCTTATCGTCGATTTCCGATCGCTTGCCGTCGTAAACCTTCTGGATGTGTTCTCGAGTGTGCTGGTTGAGTTCCTGAATCTGCGAAGTCTGCTGCTCAATAAGAGGTCGGGCTCGGTCAAAGGCAACCACGGTGAGGCGCCATGCTCGGGTAAGCTCGTTGTCGGCATCAGTAGCAATCTCTTGGCCCTTGGGCAGGTAGGCGTTGATCAGGGCTTCAAGTCGGTCGTTGAGAGGGTGGAAGATGGGGTCGAGTCGGGCGTGGACAATGGGCTTTCCGTGGGCGTCGTAGTAGGTGACAACCTGGGACTGAACTCGGGAAGCAACATCTCGGATGGGCTGCACAACCACTCGGGAAACGGTGCTCTTGGTCTCATCGGCGTACTTGTCGACAGTACCTCGAACGTTCTCCAGAGGCTGGGTCACGATTCGGTTGTAGACCTCATCGGGCTTGGTGTTCTTGAGAGAAGGCACGGCCTTGTCGAGTCGGTTGAGGTACTCGTCAGCGACGTTGTCAATCTGAGAGATGTAAGGGGCAGCTCGCTTGACAACGGGCTCAGCGACGGGGGCGCCTCGGTTCTGAATGGCCTGGATAAGAGGAACGGCGTTGGATGCAAAAATCTTGACAACGGGGAAAGAGGCAGCGAAGCCAGTCACGGCAGCAACAGCTGGATACTCGCTCAGGTGCTGGATGAACTTGGACTGGGGCAGAACGTTGCCCTCAATGGGACCGTTGGAAGTGTTGTTGGCGACAGAAGGCATTTTTGTGTAAATATGCTGTGAGTGTGTCTCTTGTGGGTTCGAAAAAGCTGGGTTAGTCAAGGTCTTTTATAGGCATCAGCACCCAAATTTATCCGTGCTTGTCTCACTCCCGCATTGGGTTTCATTACTGCGCTTATCCATTTTGCTGTCAAAGCAAAGTTTCCAGGTGTAAAGTTCAAGTTTGAAACTCAATCCAAAACAGCGGTTTTTTCGGCTCCTGTAGCGGGAAGGCCCGGCTGGAGCCACCTCAAAGAAGAAAAACGAAAAAATAGGCTGAGTGTGAGGAAACTATAATGGCGCACTAGCGGTCGACAGAGAAATCCATCCCACGCTGAATGGTGTCAGTGTGGCAACTCTCCAACACGACACAGTTGGCATTGTCACGCATCTCGAGATCTCTAGAGACCTGCGACCCTCGGCTCTCGGGATCTGCACCGATAATGAGGTGAGGTCATTCCCAGTGCGCCAAGATAATTGTTCCGGTCAATCTAAGGGAGCGAAATGCATGCAATGCAACTTTGTATGCGGGAAGTGCATGATCCTGTGTGTGACGCCACGTGAAAGTTGGAACGCTGCGATAAGATAACTCAGAGTGGAGTTTGCTTTGCTGGGTGCAAGTGAGGCAACAGAAGGAAGGCGACAGCAATGGCTAGTCGGTGCGTGATGATATCAGCTGGTGATCAAAGAGAGAGTATCTGTTGTTTAAGTCATGGCCGCCCGCAGGTCCAGGTAGCGTATGAACTTAAACGAAGAAAAAAGACCCCTGCCAACAGAGTTATCGTCATTCACGACTAAGACAAACCACCCTGCGGAAAACAACAAGGGGTTATAGGTCGATAGCTGTTTGAGTCTGTGTATGTTTGTGTCAGGAAAGGTACTCACCAATTGTGTAGAGCTAAGCACGGCACTCTAGATATCGCAAGAAAGGAATGTTGTGTGGAAGAAGAAGAGTTTGGTAGAGAAAACAGCGCCCTTAAATATTGGGTGGGGTGGTTTTGTGGTCTTATCACACTGTGTGTGTTTTCCATCTTTAGGTGTTCAGCCTGTCTATTGGTAAATAAGGTTTTGAGTTTGCATAGTGTGCATTGATAAATATACTAATTGGTGACAGTCACTGTAGAGTTGTAACTGAGGTAACGATGAGGCGAAGCGTCAATCCATGTGGAGTCCAAGAAGCTCAAAAAAAGGCGAAAAATCAATGCAGGATACGTTCCTCACCTACATCGATGCAAGGACTCAATACGATGCCTACAGAAGGAGAACACGGATATTTACCAACTACCGGTAGTCTGGCCCACTCTGGCTAGTGCTGTCAATGAACTTATTTTCGCATGCACGTGCTTACCATGACTTTCGCTTACGTACCTTGTACGAGACATTGGCTAATGTGAATTCCGATTGTCCCTCTGAAATTCTTTCACATCCTCATCCCACCATCGGCCACACAAACCCTTGGTATGAGGGGTAGTGTCGATCGCTGTGGATATACGACAGACTCAACCTAGTCTATATGCGTTAAATCGGAGACTCGGCAATAATAATAATAGTGATTCAAAACTCTGATGCGGAACGCGTCTGGGGCATTCAATACGAGCTGCGTCACACGAATAGTGCGGTTAACGAATCTAGAGAAGGTAGAGATGGCTTTACAACTGCGTTGCATCACTTCAGACACGTATGTCTTGTGCATGTCATACGACGACCAAGCTCTTTCTCACCCTCTACGTCAGCTCTACACTCTTTTTAAGCATCTACGGAAGGCCTTTGATTCATGTTAAGCGTGAAATGAAAACAAGCAGATTTTTTCCACTAAATCTGAGGCTCATTAAATTAGCCCAGATGTTGGTTTTTGCCGAATTCCCGGAGTAGACCCCTTGAAGCCTTTATTACCTTCACCTCCGTCTCTGAAACACAACTGTCTCGCAGTGAAGCTCAGTAAACCCGAAAACCAACGTCAACCCTAGCTACTCTCGATCTCGATGGTGAGACAGGTCGCTTGTGTCAGAGGAAAGAGATTAGCCCATATAAATCTGGAGAAGCCATCTGGACTCTGGCTTTTGGGTGTATGCACAGCCATACCCCGCACTCAACTTTAACCTAAGGTGATTGAAACCCTAAATTATAAGAGGAAAAATTGTCCAGTGTCAGGACAAGAGAAGCTAACAAGACGAGACAAGGTCGGGGACAATTGGAATGAGCTAAGAGAGCTGAATATAAGCTGAAAGAGTGGCCGGATTCTGCAAGAATGATGTAGGTGTGTGTTTACCGCACCAGGGCTCATTTATTATTCCGCAACGGGCCCCGCTCTTGTTGTCGGACATGTCTCTCGTCTCAGAGTTGGTATCACGCCGGTTCTCTGTCTGCACGGATTTCCCCACTTCGCTTGTTCGCCTTGAAAGTTGAACAGATCAGACGTTATGAGCATGTGAAGACTCGAGAGGCAATATGGAAGATTCTTTTAGAGGGAGTAAGAGGCTCTGAGGTTTTTCACGCCCCGATTGATTGACTATGGCCAAGTATACGAGAGCATGTCGAAAGACTGAGCCGTATTACGATCGTCGTAAATGTGTCTCTTTTGCATGGCTCTAGATCGGCAGGAAGGAAAGAACCATCTTGTTACCGTGACCCGAGAGTTATTTGGTCGAGATTCCAAGGCATAAAGGGATGATCATTTCTCCAAATCCATGCAATCGCACATGTAGTCTCACCTCCTCAATCACACGACTTGGTTTGTATACTCTTATCACATTCCACTAATGTTTTCATAGCTGTCTCTTTCACAGGCTCCGACGCCATTGTGGCATGGTGTTGTGGCATGGTCATTGTCCACGCGGAAACAAGCCATCTGAGTGTGTCATTCTCCCGAGCCCTTTGTCCAGACCCCCCTTGTCCGTCAGTTTTCGTATTTCCCCTTTTTCCCTTATTCAGCTATGCAGAACAAAGAGGAGAGAGCTTGTCGTATTCCGCCTGAACCTTGTCGGAGCGATAACTGAAGAAAAACACCCACAAAACAGCTTTGGGACAAGCGAGCTATTAGTCAAAGCTCCAGACAGGCGAATCTATTGAGTCCGAAAAATGAGAGTGCGCATATTTGGCCGTTGTCGGGTTTTCCAGTCGGCTCCGTAATGTACCTCGGCTCACGGCTTTCTGCTCGTTTGTGTCAATTCTCGTTCCTGTGGCCTGCCACAAACGTCAGAGAACCAGCCTCTAGGCTTTTTGCCCTTCAACAAGACGTGCGCAAAGACTGTCATAAAGACAAAAAAAGCCCTGCACAACAGCCTGCAAAAGGCCCGAAAAAGAGCTGCACAACAACCTGCAAAAAGACCTGCAAAAATTCACGCGCCCTTTGTATTGTTCTGCATTGTCCAAAAAAAAAAAAAAAACACCTTTGTATGTGGAATTTGGGGCCCTTTCTACCGGGCTTTGCTTTTAACAAGCCTAGACCAAAAGTTTCCCGATGCGGATGAAGAGGGTGTGCATAGCATAGACTGGTGATAGACTACCGACAGCTGCTAAGCGTGCTAACCCGTGTCGATCACAAGTGGGGAAAAAGTGGAGAACAGGGACCGCACAGAATCGGCACCCTTGGGAGTCTGTTAACTGAGATTGCATGTGATGGCATCTCTGAGAGAATACCAATACAAGCACGTGACCAAGAGGAGCAGAATGATTACTGATACATTAACGTGACATAAGAATGAAGCAGACCCTGTATCGGAGACTTGGCTCTACGCGTATTCTTGCCTGCCCAGCTGCCCGTGTGTCAAACTGTTTACTATACAGGATATACGCGCGATAACAGTGGCACTATCAGTGGCGCTAGTGTCGAGTTGTAGAGAGGCCAATAACTGGAATTCTCGGTGTTTCACCTGTCACCCTGGATATTGAAAGATAAGGTGAGGGGGTTTGCATATATGTTGATATGGTGCAGTATACTATTATTGGATTATCTTACATGATGTGGAGAAGCTCTCCTGTGTCATATTATCAAGGAGAGCGCTCTCCTGTTTCATATTATCATAGTGTCTCGATATTCCCCACAACCTCTAAAGGTAAGTCTTATGCTAGACACGGGAGCTACTGGATCGTACGAGGGTTCGGTAGATCATAGGTCTAGGTTATACGGGTAAAGCGGATCTCGGACGAGTCTCGGAGAACCCCGGTTTATCGATTTTAGATCGCAATGCATTAGTATATGTGCCGTTAGCTGCTTCAGAATACTGTTATGTCGGCCGCTAAACCTCTTACCATTCGAGCTCTTCAGCCCATTTGACCGTCCGCTGCTGTCTTCTTGGACGTCGCTTACGTTCGCGGGTTTCCTTTCCTTCAAGGCGTGCTCGATGATCGCTGGCGCTATAAAAGCCCAGTAGCTCTGATCCTGTCAGTGCTGACTGGAGTGACGAAATCAGCTTGTTGGGTGACCCCGAGTTTCCAGAAACTTTTAGGGACGGCTTGAGATTGAGCTCCCGCTTGATCGGGCTACAGATACGTCCTGGCGAACGTGGCTCGGTGTATAACTCAGCTTCATCGATTCGTCTGCTCCTTCGCAGGGGCTCAGTGACGTTGGCTGCGAATCCTAGCAGGGATACTTGACTACCGGGCGGAGTAGAAGGAGGTGATAGTGATGGAGTTTGACGCTCCACGATCCTCGTTAGCTCAATTGAGCTGTTGTTGTGTGTAGTATTGGAGATGGGTTTAACTGGGCTGTCGCTTCTAACTGAATTGCGAAGTGGGCTCTCTTGTTCTTCGTTCTCTTCGGAGTCGTCCTCGAAAACCTGGAGCTTTGGAATAGGTGAGTTTCTCAAGTTTGACCGAAATGCAGATAGGCCAGAATTGATGGGATAAATAGGGGGGCCCAGTCTCGAGCTGAGTACTGGGATCCTGGTAGGTCTCTTCTTGCGGGGAGAGCCTCCATTGGCGTCTTTCTTCGTCTCCAGTGGCGAATTAGCAGCCAGAGGAGAAAAGGAGCCGGGTTTCCTGTTCCATTTCGTTCGGGGTATGCTTCTGGGGGTAATCTGTCGCGTCTGGGTGCGCGTTTGAGACTTTGGCGTTCCTACCGGGTAGACAATTCTGTGGGGCGAGAAGTGAATGTAGTCTGAGAACGAAAAGTCGTCGTCTTCGTCGGAGCTGATGTCCAGACCTTCCAGGGTAGGAATGAGCTCCTCCAGCTCTTCCTGTGTGATTTCCGTGTCGGTATATTCTCTGTCTGCCAGAACACTTTCCACAATTCTTAGCCATTCAAACTCCTGGATGTGGTGGTGGTGGTCTTCTAGTGTGCGCTGTTGGTAGGGCGAGTGGTGGGCCGGCATTGCCGTCGCGATTGGAACCGAGATGGTCATGGGTGGGTTTTTCCAGTGGAAAGGTCGGAAATCGCCAGAACAACCTATTTCTACTGAAAATGCGGCTGCCCTCAGTTTCGAACTGTTTGTTGATATCCACAAACAAACTTGCATAAAACGAAACTCAAAAGGACGCCCAAATCTGAGATAAAAGCATATCCTGCTTATATGCGGTGAGGTCACGGGAGATAGGGGTTTGGAAACTATGTGGCAATAGTGCCGAACGGCTTGTGCATGGTCGTACACTATTTTATGAGTGAATCCGTCGTGTAGTAGCGTCGTGTCGCCGCCGTTACTTGCATCGCCTCGATGCGTCTTACACGTCCTCGGCCCTGCTTGCACTGTATACCGTGCTCTCAGTATACGTAGTTTTAGCATTGCCGATCCTCTTTCAGGGGTACAAGTACAAGTGACCTTCGAAGAGCGAGGGTATGCGGGGAGGAGCAAGGTTACGAGGCCAAAAAAAAAATTACCTTGATGGCATATGGTTATCAATTAACAGACATATCAGGTGGGTGATGTTGAGATATTTATTGCGCGAGAGTCATAATATCCACGGTACAAGTACAAGTACTCATAGGATACCAGTCAAATGACGCCACAACTAGCACCAAGTCACCACTCTCTCCTGATACACGTTCCGTACACGTTGCGGTCAATCTGTCGCGAAGACTGGCGTGACCATATATACCAGTCCCAAATATACGCAGACTCAGTGGGATGCTAGAAAATAATTGTCAACGGGCAAAGGCAGCCTAAACAAACAAGCCGGCAAAAGAAAATGCCAAACAAACAGCTGCAACAAGCTGCTTGCACATGAAACATGACTAAAAATTTGACATCCTTTGTGCAGAAATTTCACCGTTGTAAAAAGCGATGATTTCAGCAGCTTGAGCGCAGATCGGCCAAAAAGAAAACTGAAACAAAAAAAGAACTCCGCAACGGAGAATTGAACTCCGGTCCCCCGCGTGCTGAACAATGTTCTGACAGGCGGAAATTCTAGCCACTAAACTATTGCGGATTTTTTTTTTTTAGAGAAGTTGGGGACTACTATCGGAAGGGTGATGAGTAACTAGAATCAAAAAAAAAAAAAAACGAATCCGAATCCGACGTGCGGGTTTAACATTGTTATAGGCCTTATTTAGCTAAATGTATTTCCCTAGAATCAAAAAAACGTATCTTCAGAATAAAAAAACGTACACCGATACACCACACATCAGTCTGATCGCCCAGCTCTTCTACAAGGACATCTACGAACACAAAGGTGCCCCCCAGGGTTACCAACGGTTCCTTGAGAAGGTGCCCAAGCCAATCATTGATCAGATGATGGAGTCGAGCACACAAGAAAATCTAGACGCCCCCTTCACAGAGACTGAGCTACAGGAAACCCTCAAAGCAGCCAAACACAAGAGCGCTCCTGGCATGGACGGCTTCACCTACAAGTTCTATGACACCTTCTTCGACCAGTTTAAGGACCTCCTCCTTGAGGTCTTTGAATTGGCTGCAAAAGGTAGCCCAGTATCTCGACAACGCAACACCTCTGTGATCCGCTTGCTTCCCAAAGATGGAGACCCCACCGACATTTCCAACTACCGCCCCATCTCCCTGATCAACACCGAGCTGAAGATCTTCACCCACATGGTGAACCGTCGAATGCAGAAGACAATGGACTTTCTAGTTCATCCTGCTCAGACTGGATTTGTTCCAACGAGACAGATGTCTACAAATCTCAGTTCGATGGATCACTACATCAACGTTTACGGTAAGAGAGTGCCCTGGATAGTAGGCATGCTCGATTTCCGGAAGGCGTATGATTCTATCAGTCAGGAGTGGATCATCATGGTTCTGGAACACGTGGGTTTCCCGCCCAGAATTGTCAACTGTGTCAAGGCAGTGCAGGCCAAGGCGGCCTCTACAATCAACATCCGAGGCGTGCTTTCTGGTGTGGTTCCACTCAGGTCAGGAGTGCGCCAAGGTTGCCCACTGTCCCCTACTCTCTTTGCTATCGCCATCGACCCTTTCATTCGTGCACTGGAGTCTGTTATGGTTGGCCTCCGCCACCGGCTAGCACCCTCGGATGAGCGAAAACGCCAATGGGAAGAGATCCAAGAGCTCAGGCAAGACAACACACAGTCAAAACAGCGGAAGACAAACAAGCCAACGCGAGGGCGCAAACGCGACACACAGCCCCAAGCCTCTCACCCTCCCCCCGAATCAGACCCTCCACTCTCTATGAAGGTTTCTGCGTTCGCGGACGATGTTGCTCTGTTCATGTCAGGTCACGATGATGTCAGAGCCACGGGAAAGGTGATCGTAGAGTTTCAAGCGGCTTCCAAATTGTGTCTCAACCCGTCGAAAACAATTGTCCAATGGGTCAGACCACCTCAAGACACGGTCTCTCCCCCCGATCCCATCCTGAATGAGGCCCTCGCCGAGTTCTGGCCTTCAGCACCCCCCAAAAATCCTGGTGAACCGCGCCAATTCACTGTTCCAAAACCGAGTGGTACCATGTTTCGTTATCTGGGTATTCATTTTGGTGACAAAGAGCAGGTGGATAAGCACTACAAGGAGTTCATCAAGAAGCTGGAGACACTTCTGCGTGGCTACGCTCTGTTCGGACTCAAGCACCACAGTAAAGCATGGATGCTAAACATGTTTTTCCTCTCCAAGTTGGTTTTCTACATACCCTATGTGGAAAGCTTTACGGATGCTGTGGTTGAGAAATTCAGGACGATGTGTTGCGACAAGATCAATGGCAGACTAGCTGGCGAGAACAAGAACAACAGGCGCACTTTCAATGACGAGCTCATCTATCAGCCTCTCAGGGCAGCAGGTATCGGTCTTCTCAACATTGTGGAGCAGGCAAGGAGCCTACGTGCCACTAGAGCGTGGAGGTTCTTCTATGGCGACTCCCCAGCTCGACAGAACGCTTTGTTTCTGTTTGCGAGCGAACCGGTGGATAAGGAACTCCACCCCGCCACGAGAATGAACAAACTCATCTGGTTTGGAGGTGACAACTGGCACTGGCACCACTTCCTGTCGAAATCCATGAATGGCTGTCTTCGAGAGCTTATTGCGTTGTCTCGCGTTGCTGGGCTGAAGGAGCCGCCCTTTGTTATGGTTGGCCATGACAAATGGAAAGAAATGCGAGAGACAGTTGGAATGTTCGATGGCCAACGCCGAGCGAATCCAGTCGCGATCATGAGTCAGCACCAGGAGGCGTTCCTCATGTCCCAGCTTGATGTCGAGGAGGCAGAGGCACAGAACAGCTGGCGCAAGGAGTTTACAGTCATGAAAAATGACCACTGGCGGGAGAGTCTGCCCCCCGAGATCGATCCGGATGATAAGAAGTGGCTCAAAGCAAACGATTTCTTGGGCAAGCACTACCGACGAGACGCCAAGAGCGCAGAGACGCTGCATATGCTTCGTCTCAGCCGTCTCCCTTTCACTCGGTGGTACCCCAAGACCGACCACTACGCCTACAAAGACATTGGATGTAGCTCTTGCCGTCTCTACAAAGAGAAAAGCTACCTCCATGAACATCTCTTCGTCAACTGTCCTGTCTCCCATGCGATCTGCAACATGATTGAAGTCCCCCTTCCAGCTAGAATGGCGGATTGGATCTTACTGGAGGACAAGGAAGGCCCTCTCAACTACATTCGAGAGCTAGCACATGCTTTATGGCAGTTCGAGCGCACCATGCGCCGCACTGGCCTCGTGGGTACTGACCCAGAGGTTCAACGAAACCACGCCCACTTATTCACCCGAGTCACTTCTGCCTACCGATATGACCTTTGGGCCAAGGAGGTAAGGGAGCGAGCTGCTGCATAAGAGCAAAGTCTGGAGGAATTTTGATTGAGAACTTGGAGGAATTTTGGAGGAATTGGCTGGTACGCCAGGAGTACCCGTGAGCCGTGCTTACGTTAAACACAACCGAGAGAGAACCCGATGGAGGAATATGATGATTTTATGATTGATTAAAAAAAAAAAAAAAAAAAAAAATGGAAGGATTTCAGGCACTAAGTGCACTGTTACCGAAGATGCCCAATAAAGCACACAATATGATAAATTAAAAAAAAAAAAAAAAAAAAAAAAAAAAAAAAAAAAAAAAAAAAAAAAAAAAAAAGTCAAACGACACCCCGCGGATGAGTCCCCCGACTTGAATTCGCTTCCCATCATTTGCTATTTCTGCTTGTGATGCTTTTCTCTTTTACTATTTATTTTCCCTTTTACTATTTATTTTTGCTTGTTTTTTCTTTTTATGTCTTACTTATGTTTTTGATTGATTGGATTTCCTAGTCATGATCATACAAACCGAGACCGAGATTGGAGCGCGAAATCGAGTATCAAGAATTGGCCACCCTTGTTATGACGAAGCGAGCACCGAGACCGATTACGATTTGCAAGATTCATTGGATGCCAATAGCCTGGCTTGCCAGGTATATAGTTGTAATGTATCTTCAGAATAAAAAAAAAAAAAACGTATCAAGAATTGGCGACCCTTGTTATGACGAAGCGAGCACCGAGACCGATTACGATTTGCAAGATTCATTGGATGCCAATAGCCTGGCTAGCCAGGTATATAGTTGTAATGTATCTTCAGAATAAAAAAAAAAAACGTATCTTCAGAATAAAATAAAAAAACAAGATTCATTGGATGCCAATAGCCTGGCTTGCCAGGTATATAGTTGTAATGTATCTTCAGAATAAAAAAAAACGACGAAGCGAGCACCGAGACCGATTACGATTTGCAAGATTCATTGGATGCCAATAGCCTGGCTTGCCAGGTATATAGTTGTAATGTATCTTCAGAATAAAAAAAAAAACGCAATAGTTGTAATGTATCTTCAGAATAAAAAAAAAAACGCTAGAATCAAAAAAACGTCCTAGAATCAAAAAAAAAAAACGTCTTCATGACCACCCATCCCATGTTTACACTATTTATCCTACCCTGATATCATGGTACCCAGCTTCCAGTTTCTTCGTTAATCAGCTGCCCAGAGTGGTTTGCGTGACACGACACCCCAGTTTATTTGCTTTGTTTGATTGTTGATATTTATCCGGTCACGACGAGGACAAGAGGAACAGCGAACTCGAAAATCGCTTGTTACGTCTTTACAGCTTTTTTGCAAATCCGAATCCGAATCCGACGTGCGGGTTTAACATTGTATAGGCCTTATTTAGCTAAATGTATTTCCCTAGAATCAAAAAAAACGTGTATCTTCAGAATAAAAAAAAGAGCTAAATGTATTTCCCTAGAATCAAAAAAAAGCGAATCCGACGTGCGGGTTTAACATTGTATAGGCCTTATTTAGCTAAATGTATTTCCCTAGAATCAAAAAAAAGCGCTTTTTTTTTTTCCTTTAAAATAAGATGAGAAATAGACCAACTGGCTCTAAGAGACGAAAATAAAAGCGTATATATTGACACACATGACATTATATACCAGATACATTAAAAATTATCTATTAAAAAAGACAGCAGCTCTGCTAGGCTCACAAATCCTGTGGTCACAACTTTTGCAGATGTCATTGGTGTTCAGTAGCCAGTAATTTAACAATATAACCGTTTGGTCATATTCAGACAATCAAAATCCAATTACACAGACAACTTTCAATGAATTATAGAATTTCTGTATCATTCCAGATGATTATGGTGTAAACTATACGAGACCATGGGGTGTGTGAATATACCAGGTTACTTGATTCATTGAACTAAGACACAAGATGAATCTCCGATATCTTGATTCCAGTCAGCATAAGCCGATTCATGTCTTGCCAAGAAACTGCATGTCTCAGCTGCTTCGGATATAGAGTGTCTCACTTGCCGGCATGATGTAGGAAGAGTTCCATCGCAGCCCTTTCCAAGACTGCTCCGAGACAGCGTCAGAACCCGATATGCGAATCGGAGACTGAGTGCACACCAGATTCTGTACGAGTACTCGTAGTCAAGTGTTTCAATTATGTTGTCTCAGAAAAGGAACTTCAGACCATCATATGGATCCATGTAAATACACCGAATAGAGAGATACCTTCCCTGTCACCCAAAATACTTTACAATGCACAAACAGTTCAATTGGCTCAATTCCAGTCAAATACAAATTGTCTATTCATCATTCAAAACTTTTCATTAGTAATTTACATGTCATCCTTAGATGAGGAGGGCAGCGGCAACAACACCTCCGACGGCAAGAGCGCCGTTGACGAGAGCCATAGAACCGTCGTTGGAAGTCTCGGCGGTGGCAGAAGCGGCGGCAGAAGAGGCAGCGGAAGAGGCAGCAGCAGAGGTGGCAGAGGCAGAGCCGGAAGCAGAGGACTTGGAGCCGGTCTCGGAGGCAGAGCCGTGGGCGTGGCCAGAGCTGTTACCGGAGCCCTTAGTGTTCTCGGCAAGAGAGCCGGCGTTGGCACCAGAGACGGGCTCGGCAGAAACACCGGTGGAGTTCTTGCAGACGGCAGTGTTGAAAGCGTCGACGGAGTTGTCAACCTCGAAGTCAATGCAGTTGTACAGGTTACCGTCAACGGCCTGCATGATGACCTGGATGGTTCCCTTCTGGCCGTCCTTGAGGTCGCCAAGAGGCAGACCGGGCATGCAGAAGTTTCCAGCGCCAAGCTCGTTGATGGGGCCGTACAGGGTCTTGAAATCCTTCTGACCCTCGGAGCCAGACTTGGTTCCACAGTCATCACCAAGACACAGTCGGTACTCAGTGATGGCAGAGGAGTGAGAAGTCTTGAGCAGCACATCAACAGACTTTCCGTTGATCTTGAATCGCTCACCGACCTTGGTCAGACCTCCACAGGGGCCCTGGGTCTGGGTGGCATGAGAATCTCCTCTCATGCCGGGGTAGTAGATGTTGTAGTGGGCGTTAACAGTGGCCAGCAGAGTGGCAAGGGCAAGGGCGGAGAGCTGCATTGTGTAGTGTGGATATTGAACAAGAGTTGGAGAGGCTAGATCGATACGAACACCGAGGTCTATATATACGTACAAAAGGCAGATCACGAAGCGGAGGTGACGGGGTAGGCTTCCGAGAGTACGTGCTCTGTCGTGCATAAGCTTTTTACAGACAAGCTAATGTGAGATAAGGTTGTTAGCCGTGAGATGTGATAAACAATAGTGTACGCTTTAACCACTGTTATCTGAACCTAGAGGGTGATAATGTCGAGGCTGAAGCTGCGCAAGTGGATCGGGATCACGTGACTAAACTAAAGCGGCGTAAAAAATATACTAAACATGCTTCTTTGGGTCCATTCTGAGTAGCCACTTTAGCCGCCGCTTGTAACAGCTCCACCAACGAGCAAATATATGCACAGGTGCGCATTTTGAAAAAGCTTATTTCGATGTGACCCAATGGGGTGACTCAGGAACAGACGATGACTCGGCCTGAGAGAGGTATTTGGTGAATAAACGCGGGGAGAGAAGAGATCCACGAGTCTGATCTGCGCTGGTTTGAAAAAAAAATGGGGTGACTTACAGGCTGCTCTAGTTTCTTTTAGTCAAGGGGTAGAAGCTTAGATACAACGTTCATAACATATCATCAATTCATTATAAGTTAGGTGCAGCCACTAAACACCAAGTGAGACAGGAAAACGAGCAAATTACTTGTCTCGCATTATTACTGTCTGCTCCTGGCCCAACGTGGATTATTCATCGTGTCTCACAAACAAGCAATTTCGCTTATGCGCAGAGGTGCAATAATATCCGCCTATTTGCTCGTGTAAAGAGCTGTAGGTACCCGTAAGTGGAAAGGGCTTCTCAAAATGTGCTCATCCCCTTCAGCTGGCGTATCGAGCAAATACCAGCTCTCCAAGGAAGATGCCGCCGAGAACCGACACAAAGTAGCCCACATTGTATGTCATGGTGACCAACATGAGAAGGTAGCCAACACCAGAAAGCACTGTCTGAATGGCAGCTCGAGGAACGTCCACCGAAAGTCTCCAGGGCCGGGGACCTTGACGAGTGGTCATTGTGGGCGCAGGAGAACCCTGATCGGGCTTCTCAAGCTTCTGCAGTCGCTCCTGCTCCTCTTCCTCGTCAAGTTCATCTTCAATGTCTCGCAGACTCTTGTAGGGCTGGTCTCGTCCGATGTCGTTCAGGGCCACAACCTGTTTGTTGAGCTTGCCGCACTTGATGAGCTTTTCATCCAGCTTGAACTTGACCACAAACAGGCCTCGATAGATCATGGCGAAAAACACAATGAAAATACACGTTCCCGCGTACTGGCCTCTGTTGGAGGGGGTCCACTGATCTGAAAACAAAGCGTCCACCATGTTGGAGTGGAACGTCATGGCCATACTGTGGGACATGGCTCCGGACGAGCTTCCGCCCATGTCCATTCCGCCCATATCCATGCTTCCGTGGTCGTGGCTCATTTTCGTGTGTGACAATGCTGTTGAAGATGTTCGAAACCAGAGTTGAAAAAGTAGTGATAATTAATATGCTTTTCAGTGTGCCTTTTTGGGTTTTATATTTGCTCGTTTTGGCTGGAAACATACCTGAGCCTATATGCAAGTAGATTTGCACTGACTCCAGCTAACGGAACACTATGCATCTTTGAGCAAACTCTAAAGAGCAGAGTGATATCGGAATACCTTCACATCTCTAGGGGTTTCATCCTTCAGCAAACACAAGAACCACCTCCACCATGGCCTACGACATTCTTGCCACGGCAAAGAACCAGGGCCAGGGCTCCTACAATTCGGACGGCTCGCCGAGACCGGGCTTTCTGGGAAGAGTTTACTGGATGGTCATTGGAGCCATCTTGGTTGTAATGACCATTTGCCGTGTACTTTCCTTACTGCGACAAAAATATTACCTGAGACGACAAAAGCCGCCGAGATCAGACTCTGTTCCGGCTAAAATCGTTGGCGCACTCGTGTCTACAGCTCGAGAAGCGTCTCTATTACAGATTCCGGGGTTTGACATTCCCTGGGTCAATTACACAGTGGAATTCCCCCCAGTAGGAGACATTCTCATGTTGCTCTTTTACGTGATGATTGTAATGCTGCTTCTTTTCTCACAGATCGACCCCTTCAATGCCATGGACTACGAGGCTGTGGCCTACCGATGCGGCTGGGTGTCTATTTCTCAGATTTCTCTTATTGTCATTCTGGCTGCCCGGAGAAATATTGTTTCCTTTCTCACAGGCGTTTCTGCCCAGAGACTCAACCTCTACCACAGATGGACCGCAAGAGTGCTGTTCCTGTGCACCATTCTGCATCTGGCCTACTTTATCAAGACATGGGGAGTCAGCCACCAGATCCAAAACCAGGTCAAAACCAACACTTTTGCCCACAAGGGTTTTGGAGCGTTTGCAATTCTGTGCTGGATCTTCATTTCATCTTTTGCACCCTTCAGAAACATGAGCTACGAGTTTTTCGTGTTCCAGCACATTGTCACCATGATTGGATTCATGGTAGCAGTAGTTATTCACGCTCCCAACTACGCTTACCATGTTGTTATTCCTCCTCTGGCTCTGTTTGGTCTTGATAGAGTGCTCAGACTGGCCTGGAACCTGTTCATTAATAAAGCAGGACTCAAACCCCATCAGGCTACTCTGAGAGCCGAGCCGGGAGCTGTGGTGGCCACCATCCCTACCAAGCTCTCTTGGTACCCCGGACAGCACATGTATCTGCGTTTCCCCCACGTTTCCCCTCTGGAACAGCATCCTTTTACAATCTCCACTCTGCCCGGTGATGAGATGCAGTTTGTGATTCGTTCCAAGGCCGGATTCACCAAACGTTTGATGAAGAAGGCGTCCCAGCTCCCCGAGCACGAGAAGATGACTCTTCCGGTCTACCTGGACGGTCCCTATGGCGAGACTCGTGATTTCAAGCAGTTCGACACCTCTGTTTTTGTCTGTGCCGGTATTGGAGCCTCCTTCTGTCTTCCGATTGCCGTGGATATCATTCGAAACCAGCACAAGACTATTGCCCGACGTCTCAAGTTCATCTGGATCACCAAACGATTCCAGGACATGGAACTGTATGCTGCCCAGTTGACCGAGCTTCTGGAATGCGCACGAAACTTCTACGAGGAGGCCTCTGGTATCGACGTGGTGGTCGAAATCTTTGCTACCTGCGAAGACGACTGCTGCGGAGCTGTTGCCAGCTGCTCGGGATGCCGGTGTGACGAGGTGGCTGTCTCTCGAGGAGAATGCTGCTGTGGCGATGGTATCGAACCAGTGCCCAAAAACGAACTCACAAAAGCCCAGTCAGCTCTGGCCCAGTCTTCCACCCTGTCGCCAGACTACTACCCTTATGTGGAGGCAGGCTACCTGCGTCTGAAACAGGGAAGACCCCAACCATACCAGTACAACCGACGCAAGAAGATGGGCTCGGAAAAGTCATTCTACCGACTCATTTCGCCGGTGATTTCCATGGCTCACGGAGAGTCTGGAGTGTGCATTTGTGGCCCGCGACGGTTCACAAGAATCGTGTCCAACACTGTTGTTGACATTACCGACGACAGAGCGGTTCTGAGAGGTACAGGTAACCAGGCCGTGTACACTCATGTGGAGCATTTCGGATTGTAGGAGCATGGAGGAAAACAAGTTTATATATTTAACACTGCATTGTATAACAATAGTCTGGGGGGAGATCTTGGGACACAATAAGTAGAAGTAGAAGACACAGTAAGTACTTGTAGCGGTAGAAGTATAAGAAAAAACTCCAGAGATGTCTCTCTGCCACGAGTATATACATCTCAAATGACCAACACATGGCCCAGAGAGGACTTGTTGTATTTTCTGGATCTAGCTGTGAATAATCAGAAGTACAAGTACGAGTAGACAGGATATCATAACAGCTAACACAAATATCAACCTCAAGTCCGGAAGCACTTCTTATATACAGAGCCCGGAAATCTACTGTATTACTGTCAAGGACACGTTCGCGTTCTGTGTCCCTAATTCAAACAGAGACTTTTTTGGATTCTAGGGGAATATATTTCAGCTAGAAAAAGGCCTGTAACAATGTTGAACCCTCTGGTCGGCTTCGGGTTCGATTTTTTCGCAATATTTTCATCTATATATATTGCAAATGCAGCCTTTTATAGATAGGGACACAGAACGCGAACGGGTCCTTGACAGTAGGTAAACTCCTGGAAGAACTGATAAGTTTCCAGATGCAATCTAGATAGGTGAGTATCTCCTTTAGGAGACGAGCCCATATCTGCGTGAAAGTACCACAAAAGTAAGAAGCAAGAGAACTGGCCAGAGAGCCACACTACCGGGAAAACCCGCCACCACTCTCAAATGCGTTTAAAGGGTTTTGCTCATGATATGTGAGGCTGAAGAGGTATACCCTCCAAGCTTCGTTACAACGGTGCACAACAGGCTTATTTTGTTCCTTTTACAAGCAATGCTAAAGGTAGACATGTATTAGCTACTTCTACACCAGATGCCAGCCTAGTACAGCTTACCATACGACACCACGTTACCCCCAAATTATACCAACATTTATTCGCATACAGAACGTCTATCTACACCCATCAGCCCACTCACAAGTTGCCGGCATCACTGTAGTGATCCAGCACAATTCTATAAATAAAGGCGGGACTGAACTCGCCAATGTTGGTGTTGTAGATCTGAATGTCCTCCGGAGGCACGTAGTCGGCCAGAGGGTTGAACACCTGGAAGCCCTCCACAATCTCCGAGTCGGAGTAGTCTGCCACCTGTGCCGAAGAGCCAATCTCAATCATGCTGGGCACATCAAAGGGGTAGACAGGAGACAGCTTGTAGATGGCTGTGAGCACCACCACAGGGGTAGAATGCTGTGTTGCTGTAGCACAAACAAGAGCAGAGCCAGCAGAAGAAAGACAGCCTCCGTTGGCCAGCACGGTAGAAGTGCCCATGATGACTCGTCCGACCTTGGACATGACGGCGTAGACAGCCGAGTCGGGAATGATGATGGCCTCCACGCCGGCCTTTTTCAGCTTCTCAACCATGTTGTGTGCAGCATCAATCTGGTTGGGGAAACCCTCGGTGACCAGAACGGTGAAGTTTCGCTTTCGTGCGGCCTTGAGCAGAAACAGCAGCACGGTTTCGGATGCAGGAGTAGGGGTTAGGATGATCTGGTTGTCGTGAATCTCGTCGACCGACATTTTGACAATGTTCTCCTCAATGTTGGCCACCTCGTCAATCAGATCCTGGATACCCTCAATGATGTAGGGCCGGATATCTCGGTTTGCCTGTCGCAGAGCAGCCTTGTCCACAACCTCTTCCTTCTTGTCATTCTTCTCCAGCAGACCCAGCATACTGCCACTCAGACCGCCGTTTTCGGCCTTGTGACCATGCTGCTCCTCTCGAATCAACGTGAGCACTCGCGACACGATATTTCGACACGCAATCTCCTTGGGGGCAGTCTGAACCAGCCGCACTCCCAGAGCTCGGATATCCTTGACCAGAGAGTCAATGTGGTTCCATCTTGCGGCAGACACAAACCGCAGAAGCAGCTGTGCTGTAGCTAGGGCCACGGCGTGTGATCCCGACAACTGTCGTCGTTTCAGTCGGCTATTGTTAGTTACTGGTCTGGTTGTATGATGTGATCCATGTTCTGAGACGTCTCTAGCACGGTCAATCTCGGACATTAGACCTCCTTGTTCCGCAAAACGAGTCTGCAAATACTCACCTGATGAACTGCTCGACGAAAATATCAATTTCTCGGTCGCCTCGGTTCTGACTGGACATTTTTTGGTGATGTGAAACTGATACTGGAGTTTTCTCAAACTTTGCATATTGGGCCTA
The DNA here is from genome assembly GCA_017639365.1 of Yarrowia sp. E02. Taxonomy (NCBI): domain Eukaryota; kingdom Fungi; phylum Ascomycota; class Dipodascomycetes; order Dipodascales; genus Yarrowia; species Yarrowia sp. E02. Next base: position 549,389 of record JAAQQX010000003.1, on the reverse strand, counting down.
AATTTTGAAGAGTCACGTGTCATGCATGGTGGGAGTGGTGATGATCTATGGAGGAAGGAGATGAGAGAGTGGTGGAAAGGGTAGGGGTTACAGTGGTGGAGATTTTGAGGAGACGGTTATTGAGACGGTTTTTATTTTGACAAAAATTTGTAAGTATATTTCTTCTTTCTGGGATAGTATTGATGTAAGTCGTACGTAGTGCTGTGCTGATAGAAGGCTAAGAACGCAACTAGCTCCTCCAATATTGACGATGGAGTGACGGGTACTCATTCATTGTGAAGGGACGACTTTGGGCTTTCGAATGATACAAAAAAAATGCTTTGTGGTTGTGTACACAATTATTGGTGTCTAAGTTAACAGTTACTGTCACCATAATGGAGAACTACCATGGTACTCGTACGACTGTAGTTAGAAAACGGAATAGTACAGCATTAAACATTAGGTCTATTACGAGTACTCGTACCACATTACTCTCTCTCTACAGTGTCTACTACAAGTACAGACCAAACACTTGCGCCAATAAATAATCTTTTATAAATAATTTCTGATGATAGCTAAGACTCAGCTGGTGAAGAAGCTGAAGACTCAATATAAACGCCTAAACAGACCCAGACTCACTCTCAGACTCGCTCTCAGATTCGCTAAAGTCCATGCCAAAAAAGTCTCCGCCCTTGGCCTTGACATTCGAGCTGGAAGAGCCTGCAGACGAGGACAGAGGGGTATCAATCTCTGCAGCAGCTAGAGCAGCCAACTCGGCATCCCTGCGCATCTTCTGAACGGCGTCTTCATGCTCCTCCAGCAACCGCGTGTTTTCAAACTTGCTCTTGCGACTGGACCCACTGGTCTTTTCCTTCTGTAAAATGTTGAGCAGTTTCTGCTTCTTCTCTTCAGCCTCCTTCTTCTTGACCTCATCAGCCGTACTGAGATACTCGCCAAGCTCCTTCGCCTGACGAATACTCTTCATTCGACGGCCGTCCAGTGTTCGAAAAGAGTCGTTTTCCGTGTCTGTCTTCTTTCGGTTCTTCTTTCGAGCCATACGTCCTCCCTGGGCTCGCAACATGGACCCGAAACCACCCTTTCCTCCACAAAGACGCATGTTCCAACGCAAGTAAATGTCGCCATCAGCAGCAGAAAGGTTCTCGAGACTCTGACCACCTAGGGTGCTCAGATATCCCTGGGCTGTGGCGTTTGGAGGTAGCTCGTTGAGAAGACTTTTGATGGCTACATGGACATTTTCGTCGGTGGAAACATGTTTCTGGATATCTCTCAGACCGCTGGGCGTGGCGATGAATATGGTAGGCATGCTGGTAGAGGAGTTGTGTGTGTGTGTGTGTGAAGTGTAGAGGTATTCAGATGCTGGCTGATAACAATTTATTTACGGTTCATACTGTGGTGCAGGGTGGTAGCGAGGTGAAACTTGAGCAGCACGTAACTTGGTCAAAAAGGGAAAAAAATACTAGAATTTTGAGAGAAAGACTTAATGACGCCCAAAGAGTAAATTGGAGAATCTATAGATGTTTTGAGAGACCATAGAGCGAGATATATGGACGTCGGCTGATGAGGTTCTGGAAACCTTATTTTACTCTCAACAGGACATTTTTATAATGTCAAAAATCGCAGTGTTACTGTAACTACAGGCTGTTTCCAAAAATCGGTATTTACACTGGTACTCGCATTTACATACCTACATGCTTGGTATCATTTTACTCGCAAAGATCTTCTACATCTAAATCTGAGCGTCACGTATAACATGATTAGTCAGCACAAAAGTCATCCTGGAAACACAGAGATTGCAGCATAAATGAATGATTTACAACAGCAGCAGCAGTATTAGATGGTTACAAGCGAGAGAAATAACTTCCACTTATCATACTTCCCTCTATTCTTCTGCTACATCGTTTCTTGCCATCTCCCTCAGTCCCAAGCTCACCTCCTCAAACCCTAACCGCGCTTGAAAATTTAACCAAATCAGGCCCTGAGCAGCATCACAGCATCACCACACTCGCACACAAAATGCTGGCTCGACTGATCCGTCCATCGCTGGCCGCGGTGCGTCTGCCTATGATGCAGACGGCCACCTTCACTTACGTCACTCGACAGCCCAAGACCATCAACGTCTACGAGCGACACCCTCGACGTCTGGGCACCGAGAACGCTCTCACACACGTCACCAACAAGCTGATGAAGGAGTTTGATCCTCAGGGAGTCAAGAAGGAGCTGATGAACCCCAAGTCTGCCGGCCGAATCAAGCCCGGAGATATTGTGCAGATCAAGACCACCGACGGCTCTCTGTTCACTGGTCTCACCATGGTTGTGGACTACCGAGGTCTGTCTTCCAACCTGCTGCTGCGATCGAAAATCACCAAGATTGGTATTGACCGACGATTCAAGATCTTTTCGCCGACCGTTGAGTCCGTCAAGATCATCCGACGAGCCACCCAGAAGTACACCACCGACCGTCTGTACTACATCCGAGGACACAAGCGTCTGGATGTCGGCGATCTGGAGGCCTCTGTCAAGAAGGCTGCTGCCAAGCGAAAGAAGTTCCTCTTCAAGTAAATGTATATAGTGAAACGATGGATATGGAAGGAGAGAGAGGCAGTGGGCTGACACTGCTCAAGAAGAGTACAACAGGTAGATGACTGAAACTGCTGTGATACGAGAGACTGGAATAGTGCCTGCAAATGTTCTACGCTTTAGACAGCTTTTGGAGTTCCAGTTCTCGTGTTTGTAATGTGTCTAGAAGTATCAGTAACGCTTTAGGTGCTCTTTTTATGCTCTTGTGCTCTTGTACAGTTGTGACCCACAGGCAGTTGTCTGAGTAACCATACTAGACGCTATCCTGTTATCGGTATTTGACTAAATAAAATATCAGAAGAACCAGTATTTGATTGCTGCACTTTTGCTACCCCTTATGGCCTTTGCTCCCTATAAATATGTTGGATGAGCTGGGTTTAAATACAAAGATGTGGAATGGACCTTTGCATATCTCTAATATGATAAGTAGAAATACGAAATAGTTGACCATTTGCTAAACATCCATGTATCGCACAGCCAGTGTGCTCATCAGTTAAGAGCTCTGTTGTACACTTCTGAGGGCAGAAACTTGACGGTTGACACAATCTTAAGATACTGTACATCAACACTGCCACTCCAACCAATACTCTCACCTCCCGTATTCTCCCCTAAAGACTCAAGTCTGAAAGTTACTTGCCCCAGAGTAATAGCTCGTATGACAATCTTAAGGAGCATCGAAGTTCCGGCTTCTCATTGGACGGGTTGGAACCTGATATATATTACCTGAAGCCGCCTTCAAAAGTCAGTGGCGATAATACAATTGCGTCTGGCACTCACCAATCCGCACTTTGAAACCCAAACCGACAATCAGGCAACTTGTAGAAATGCACAATTGAAGCATTTGTAGAGCATGAGAAACTTGCTTGCAACCATACACGTGAAGTCAATGCAGGACAGCCGAAGGGTGCTCCAAAGAGTGCCCTGTGGCGAAAAACGAAATTGAAACAAATGTAATCAAGAATTGGCCACGAATTGAACACATTAGACCCGTCTCTTCCTCCCCACCGGCCCTTCTCCTGCCTCCACACCCCCTCATGTCTCAATTTCACTACTCCCCCCTTAAAGTTACGAGTAGGGTAAGGGCGTTCCGCGAAAAGTTTTAAGTGGACAAGTCCCAAAACCAAGACTGGCTTCTTTCTCTGATTACACACCCCACAACGCGAAATGTTTTTCAAAACGCTTGCTAGTGTGCGACCCGCCGCCCAGCGAGTGGCCACCTCCGTTGCCATCAACAACAAGGTCCTCTTTGCCCGAGGCTACGCCGCCTTTGACCGATCCAAGCCCCACGTGAACATTGGAACCATTGGCCACGTTGATCACGGAAAGACCACTCTGACCGCCGCCATCACCAAGGTGCTTGCCTCCAAGGGAGGAGCCAGCTTCATGGACTACAATGCCATCGACCGAGCCCCCGAGGAGCGAGCCCGAGGTATTACCATTTCCACTTCCCACGTTGAGTACGAGACTGATAACCGACATTACGCCCACGTTGACTGCCCCGGTCACGCCGATTACATCAAGAACATGATTACCGGTGCCGCCCAGATGGACGGTGCCATCATTGTCGTTGCTGCTGGAGACGGTTCCAAGCCCCAGACCCGAGAGCATCTGCTGCTTGCTCGACAGGTTGGTGTCCAGAACCTGGTTGTTTTCGTTAACAAGGTTGATCAGATTGATGATAAGGAGATTCTTGAGCTCGTTGACATGGAGATGCGAGATCTGCTGACCCAGTACGGTTTTGATGGTGACAACACCCCCGTTGTCATGGGCTCTGCTCTGTGCGCTCTTGAGGGCAAGCAGAAGGATATTGGAGAGGACGCCATCATGGCCCTCATGAACGCCGTCGATGAGCACATCCCCACCCCTAACCGTGACCTTGAGAAGCCCTTCCTGATGCCCGTTGAGGACGTTTTCTCCATCTCTGGCCGAGGAACTGTTGTTACCGGACGAGTCGAGCGAGGAAACCTGAAGAAGGGTGAGGAAATCGAGATTGTTGGCTACAACAACAAGCCCATCAAGGCTGTTGTTACCGGTATTGAGATGTTCAAGAAGGAGCTCGAGTCCGCCATGGCCGGTGACAACGCCGGTATCCTGCTCCGAGGTATCAAGCGAGACGAGATCAAGCGAGGTATGGTCATGTGCAAGCCTGGCTCCGTCAACGCCCACACCAAGTTCCTTGCTTCCCTTTACATCATCCCCACCGAGGAGGGTGGTCGAACCAGCTCTTTCGGCGCCAACTACCGACCCCAGATGTTCATCCGAACCTCTTCCGTTACCGCCACTCTCACCTTCCCCGAGGGTACCGATGAGTCCCAGACCGTCAACCCCGGTGACAACACTGAGATGGTTCTCGAGCTTGTTCACCCTACCGCCATTGAGGTCAACCAGCGATTCAACATCCGAGAGGGTGGAAAGACTGTTGGTACTGGTCTCGTGACCCGAATCATTCAGTAAATGTATATAGTATCTAAGATCTGAATTGAGTAATATTTTGCGTTATAAAGCAACGTTGTTAATTATATGGTCTACAAGTACTTCATCCTTCAAGGACTGGGTGAGCCTCTATAGCCTCTGGTTGGGGACTCAAAGGCCATACGCCTGGCTCGGTGTCGTGACCTTCGGGTCGGCGCCGTACCTCTGCGTTTATCACTTTTGTCACCTCGCGTATGTACCGCTTCTCGTCCAGTGTCATGAGAGGGTCCACAAACCAGAAAACATCTTTTCTATCATCAAAGCAGATATCGATCGGCTCTTGAGGCAGGACAATATCGGAAAGCATTATGGTGATGTTAAATGACGTTTCGACATTGATTATTCCATCTCGTTCGAGCTGTCCAAAGGTTGTGAATTGCAAGTCTCTGAAGAAGTGACCTGATCCGTCAGGGAGACACCAGATGTCCGAAAGTTCTATATTGATCCCCCATGCTTCTCCTAGCACTGGAATCATAGTGTCTAAACTAGCGTCTAGTTCATAGAACACCAAGATATCTCCATAGCTACCATTGTTCATGAGATGAAAGACGACTGAGTGGTCTGGGAGAGAAAGGTCTGTCATGGTTGTTTCTATTTGAGAGACTTGCTCGATGGATCTAATGGTGCAATATCTGGACTATTGGATGGTTTATAAATACCAAATATGGCTTTGACTAGTCAGTTAAGGAGGTAAAAGGTACAGGTGGGAATCCGATCTATCATATATACCTGACTTGGGGCTGGGTAGCCTCAACTTCAGTACGCCAAAGAATATAACAAGTAGTCCGAAAAAGAAGCTACAAGTACGGTTTAAATTAAGAGATCCATATGCAATTTGTAGTTTACTCCATGACTCGTCATTGAAATTATACTACAACGTGATCTCGTTATTATCTCCATACCATGGTGTATTTTCCACCTCACCACACTATGCCTCTACAGTTGATCACGAGAGACACATACAAACAAACCAAGCCTCAACTGAAACAAGCAAATCATCCGCTTTTCAGTCTCTATGAGGCAACTTATCCTGTATTGTGCTTTTCTCCTCTTAGTAATCGTCAAGCCCCAACATGCATGTCAAGCTAAAGTTGAACATCATGAACTTCTTCCTACACACGTCCAAGGTGGGAAGTTTGCTTACAGTACCTGTAAGGCATGTCCTGGATCGATAGAGAATTGGAGGAGTTTGTCAAGGAGTACTCACCATTTGTCAAACACGTGACTATTAAAAATGGCGGCTCTCTGATTATTGAATCCCTAGAAGGAAACCATATCACAGCCTCAGTGGCTGAGGATGGATGGACGGACCAGAAGGGACAACGGTACCCGACCAGCCAGGCGCTGTTATCGGCAAACTCCCCTGAATTCGTCCACAAATGGCACGATCGGCTTTTTTCTGCTCTCAGTCGAGTTGAGGCTGACCGTGATGACCTCTCAGATGAGGCTTGATCTGCTGAGCAGATGAGCCATGACACGGGACGCGTTTTAGTGTCTCACTGGTTTCAGCCTCTCCTGACGCGTCGGGCCATGAACAATGATACGATACTCTACAAGTACATGGAACTGGTCCATACAACCGGTACACCAAAGTCTGGATCTATCAGATCAAAGGTCTCCTGCTATGCAACACTTTGAGAAGGTATTCCTATCCCAATCCTACACAGAGTTGGTCCTAAATAAACTACGCTTCACACTCTAGAATACAATGTTTTCCTTATGCCTATTTTATGTTAGTTGTCTAGTTCTTGACGGCCTTCTTAACGTCCTCCTTGTACTCCTCAGCCTCATCAGCAGCCTCGTCAAACTTGCCCTTGGTCTTCTCCTTGATATCGTCGGCAGTGCTCTTAGCCTTCTCCTTGAGCTCCTGGGCATGCTGCTTGGCGTCGGTCTTGAGGTCCTTCAGTCGGCCCTCCTCCTCCTTGAGAAGCTCCTTCCAGTCGTTGCTGTGCTCCAGCTGGACATGGTGGTGGTGAACCTTTCCGTCCTTTCCAAGGAAGTCTCGAGAGTTGTTGCCGCCGCCAATGTTATCGCTGGCAGAAAAGGCAAGAGTGGCAAACAGAAGAATGATGGTGGAGGCCTGGGCGTACATTCGAGCCTGGACAACCTTCTGGGTGCTGGTCATGTACTTGTCTCGGAAAACATACCACATGGAACCAGCCATGGAAACAACCCAACCACCAAAGACACACTTGTACTTGTGCTCCTGGAGATAGTGCATGAATCCGGCCTGCTGCTCCTTTCGGTGCTCCTTGTCGAGGTAACTACCAGAGTACTTCTTGTCGTCGTATGCCTCTCCAGCCTTCTCGGCTCCAATTGAGAATCCAGCCAGACCGGGAACGATACCGGTTCCAACCTTGACCGTTGCGCTCATGTTTCCAAACAGATGGGGCTGTCGCTTCTTGAGGGTGAATGCCAGACCGATACCTAGCAGGGCACCGATACCAGCGCCCTTAAGACCGCCAACAAGACAGGTGTGGTTGTATTCCTTGATTTCTTCGGGGGTGGCGACCTTCATTGTGATGTAAAAGTGTGTGTGTGATGATGAACGAGACTCAACCTCGGGGAGCCAACCTCTACTTATACGTAAACTTGTCGTCGACTACACGCCTTGCTACATACACTATATCTATATCTGACTTTGGCTTGCTGCAGAAACAAAGCGCAGTCCGCGGAGTTCCTCATGATACAATCGCCGTGATATGGTGGAAAAACGTCTGAAAAACAGATTAATCGTATCTATGGAACTATCCAATTGATTTTTAGTGGTTCGAACTACTTCAACTGCTTCTTTAGTGGTTCTAGAGTCACTATAATGCTCTCCGAATCAGTCCCATTTTCGTGCGGCTCGGAAATTCAAAACGTCCAACAGGGTTCCGGTAGCCTGAAATGGTGCGGCTCGTTAATTATGACTTTTCAGGGCACCACCCATATTCCCTTAGGTGCGGCTCGGAAAAGATGTAGCCTGAAGGAGAACAAATATAGCACTTTTACCACTCAGACATGGTCCTGTGCAGTCGATGTACCATCAATGCGGCTCAAGCCTTCTGCTGCGGCGTTTTTCGTGTGTCTTTAGCGACTGCACCGTTGAGCACTCTGTTCCTATCACATTTACGGCATGCTGCCAGATAAGCCTTTGACATGCAGCTTCCATCTGGTATTGATTCGCTCGTCTCTCTCGTCTAAGCATGTGTTGTCACCTGTGCATACACTGAGGGATGTGGACACGAATAACAGTTGGTCAAGATTCCATAACCTTCCAACACTCTTCGATCAAGTTAATCGTAGAGCCTATCACTTGGAGTTAAAGGAGGGTCGTACAATCAATGTTCATACCATCAGGGTAACGACCCGTAAGTGATGGTTAGAAACCCTGCCAGCCTCCCTCCCTCCCTCCCTCCATGCCTCCATGCCTCCATCCATGCCTCCACCCATGCCTCCAGCCATTCCTCTCTGTTACTGCTGCCTTGGTTGCGGCTCTGCACAGCCTTTCAATATCAACCTTGTCGTGGAGCTGCGGCTGGTGAAAGAGACCAAAAGGGAGAATCTCATCTATCGTAGTATGGCAGCATCTACAGTGTTTACCCATCTATTGTTACAATTTCCCCTGAAACAGTGCACTAGGACCCAATTTTTGGTCGACTAATTTAAGCCGTAATTTTTAAGCCTTGTGTTACGTCAACATACAGTTCGTAGCTTGCGACCTCCCACTTGTTTGTCTGTTTTTCCGATCGCGGGAAAAACTCATTGCTAAGTTGGCTGGGTGAAACCCCTTCGATTGCATCATTGCGCATGAATGGATTCAGTTGTTGGGCTCAATCGATGTCGTAGAAATACATAACGGGAAATATCGCCAGAAGCCGTAATATTTAGCGCCAATAACCGCATGAACAAATCGCAGACGCTTGTATGCACATGAGGGATATACACCAGCCACCGGAAAAGAGCCAAATCCGGATATTGCAGCGCGTGCACGAGTGTTGCCATTTTCCGAAGCGTCACAGAGGTACTCTTTGATAGCTGTTATTTAATGAAATTTACGATGATACTGGCACACTGTAAGATGAGAATTTGATACACAAGCTCTACAATAATCGTGTTTTGGGTCCATCATGGGCAATGCTTTTCTATTAGTCTAGTATGTACAATAAATTAGTTCTTGGCGGCGTTGAGTCGAGCCTCCTCTTCCTCAATCATTCGCTTCCAAGCATCACGCTGGTAGTCGTAAGACTTGATGTTAACGGGGTGCTTCTCCTCGTACATGGTGAGACCAAGAGTACCGAGCAGGAGAACAACAGTGAGAGCCTGGGCGTACATTCGAGCCTGAACCACCTTCTGGGGCTGGGTCATGATCTTGTCTCGGTTAATGATCCACAGAGAACCTCCGACGGAGGCAGCCCATGCGCCGACAATCATCTTGTACTTGTTCTGAGAAATGTAGTAGATGATTCGCTGAGAAGTGGGCAGAGCGGCAATCTCCTTCTGTCGAGCAATCTCATCGGGGTGGAGATCACCAAACTTGTAGGCCTCTCGGTCGTAAGCAAAAGATCGCTGCTCAGCGGCGAAGACCATACCAATGGAGGCGGGGGCAAGCACAGTGAAGGCCTTGGCGAAACCTCCGTAGGTCTTGTAGACGGGTCGCTTTCGGGTGTAGTAGAGCAGACCGAAACCGACCGCGGTACCGATACCAAGACCGACAAAGCCGTGCTTGAGGATATCGTTGTAGAAGGTGTTGGTCTCTTCCTTGGTGACGAGTTTCATTTTGGTTGTGTTGGGGGTGGTTGTTGTGGGGGGTTGATGTGTATGTGAATACTGGTTATCAGAAGTGGCTGAAAAACGTCTTTTTATATTTGTACAATTTTTAAGTTGCGTTGGCCCGGCCTGTTCCGTGATCGCGCCACAATCCAAATGCCGCACCTTAACGCGAATAAACTCAGGTCATTGTGGCTTGTGACTTTATGTATTACTAACGCTTCGGAAGTGGCGGAAATGGCGGTCTTTAATTATTCTGTGATAGAATCCTGGAAACAACTCACATCAACTTTTAATATATTGCCTTAGCGTTCCCATCCACATTGACATCCATGACGCCATGTTTTGCTTCGCCACAAACCCTCCTTTTTGCCCATTCCCAAAGTTGCTATTTTTGCCCTATGCGGCGCTTCAATTTTTTCTCTCTAATTCATGCAGTCTAGACCGTTCGATGTGTGGCGCACGGGCCATGACGTTCTTTCTATACAGACCGCAATGTAACCGAAACAAAGAAACTAGGTTTCAGCCACGGCATGACAGCGGAAGCTGGTAACAACAAAGGAACTCTTAGCCACCACACCATAACGGTAATAAAAAAAAAAGCTCCGATCTTGTGACCACGACCCGAGACCTATTACAAATCACACTACTATCATAAGAGCACATGCTCGATTCCTATATACAGCTACCTGTTTACGAGGTCTCATGTTTCACCTCTCCTCTCTCCGATCGGGGTTTGAGAAAAGAAATCATGGAGCTTGGCTGCGCCTTCCCTTCCGATCACTAGCCACAGACCTAAAACCGATTAGACGCGATAATGTTCTTGGTAAAGGGCCTCATCTGCACCGCCATGCGTGGAATCTGGTCATAAGTGGCTACTCTCAGCAGTTCGGGAAAGACCTCGTCCGCGGGAACCCCTTGTGCAAGCATGGTCCCCACGACACCAGCCACAATTGGTGCAGCCATGGATGTGCCGGATAAAGCCATTGTTCCATCTGTGTTAATACTATGATATGATAATAATGGTGTCAAACGTGTTCAAGCTGATGTTACTCACAGTCGTTGCTGAGGGACTGGACGAAGACCCCCGAGGCGAAGATGTCGACACAGCTGCCGTAGTTGCTGAAACTGGCGATCGTGTCGCCTCTGTCGTCGATAGCACCAACGGTGATGGATTTGCTAGAGGAAGCTGGACTGGAAGTGCATGCAGGAACGCCACTATTGCCTGCAGCGACAACTACGGGCAGTCCCGAGTCCACCGCTGCGTCGATTGCATCGTTCAGGAGACGGTTGTAGGTTGCACCAAGCGAAAGGTTGGCGACTGCAACTAGGTCCCTGCGTGCCCGGTCATTCGCCGCAAAGTCAATACCGGCAATGACTTGAGAAAGAGAGCCATCGCCGTTTCGTCCGAGAACCTTGACCTCAATTATGTTTATCCGTTTAGCCACGCCATAAGTTCGAGAGCCAACCAGCCCAGCCACATGAGTACCATGACCGTTAGTATCACCTGACCCTTCGCCCGTGAAGTCGGAGCCATGCTTGGCTCTGCCTCCAAACTCCGGGTGATCTACGTTCACACCAGTGTCAATCACATAGGCATGTACGTTCTCGGTGTTGTACGGGTTATGCACAAACCACAGAGGTGAACTGGTGCCAAGAGGCGGCGATGGTGCGTCATCTGCAGGAACAGTTCCCGTGGTGTCATCATCTGGAAGTCTTCTTCGAGACCAGAGTCGTGCCAGATGTCTGGGGGCGTCGTTCTGTCTGAGTCTGCTTGCAGGGAACCGCTGGGTGGTGTGGACCATAACGTCGGGACTGATATCTACGACCCAAGGGCATCTTCGCAGAGTCGAGAGAAAGCTCGAATCAAAGGCTCCGCTGAACCCTTTGAACTTGCCGAACGCAAAAGTAGATTTAATATAATCTTTGGCTTCCGGATACACACCCAGATATGCAGAGACACTTGCTGTGTCTGCCAACTTCACGATGAGGTTGAGTTTGCCCACAGGCAGGCTAGGTTGATAGAGATTCTGTTGCACCTGAAGCGGGTCATCAATGGTGAAGTTTCGGGGTCCTTCAATGACATCACGGATGTTGAGGGTATCATCAGCACTGGAGGTATCTGCGACATCGAGAGCAAAGCCGACGGCTAGAAGGGAAAGTAGATTTAGCACTCTCATTAGTCACCGAGGTATCTGCAAGGGTATCTGTAGCGGTATCGGTTAGCAAGGAGGTATCACTTTGTGTTATGAGTAGCGACTGTTGTTAAGAGATATCACAAGTAAATACCTTGAGTTTTGAGTGAAGGATGGTTGGGACACAAATGCATGCGGCACGTGACTTGGTTGCCAACATTGGCTGTGTGGATACGTGTAAGCACGAAGATAGCAGATAATCAGATGCTTCGAAAGCAGATAGCAGCATACAGATAAATAGCAACCTGGTGGCGAAAAAATAGTCTGTGCGGAGAGAACTTTTGATGAAAACAAATTATTATTATATGGGCCAATGTCTCGATGAGGGAAATTGTCCAATCACCCTTGCTATGCACCGCCACAGTCAAGACTCTACCTGGCACACCTTCGAGAGTGGATGTCTCGAACTACAATAGCTCTAATAACTAGCCCGAAGGCTCGTGGTTAATTATATATAGTGTACGTGTTGATGATGTACATTGTGCTGCTTAGCACTGCACGTCGGCACCAGCCTTGGAGTTGAGCAGAAGGGCAACAATGAGACCGTAAAGACCCAGGACTTCGGCGAAAATAAGAATCAGAATCATACCAACGAAAAGTCGAGGCTGCTGTGCGGTTCCTCGGACACCAGCGTCACCAACAATGCCAATAGCGAAGCCGGCAGCGAGACCGGAAAGACCGACGGAGAGACCAGCACCGAGCTGGATGAAACCGGCGTAGAGGGAAGATCGCTGCTGGAGAGATCCGGAGATGAGGACGGAAACAACGAGACCGTAAATGGCAAGAATACCAGCCATAATCACGGGGACGGTGTTCTTGATGAGCAGGTCGGGTCGAAGGACGGAGGTAGCGCAAATACCAACACCGGACTTGGCGGTTCCGTAAGAAGCACCAAAACAGGTGAAGACAATGGCGGCGGTGCAGCCGATGGCTCCAAAGAAGGGCTGGGTTAGTAAGGGAAAGCTGATTGAGCAAGTGTGTATCTTGCTACATGGCGTTTTGTTTGTCTTGGGTGTCGTGTTGTGGCTGTCGTTTGTCATGCACAGTGTCGATAACTCGGACATGTCCACACCCATGTATCAATCGCGCAAGCAATCGTAAGGAAGATTGCTGCGAGGATTGTCGTCGGTCCACCGTTCGACACGCGGTCGAGTAATGGCCTTCCATCGCCACAATTGTCGCTTCCAGTTATCATGTCGCTTGCAATGTTCATGCAGCGACTTGTCGTCGAGTACTTACAGCATAGACGGGGCTGAGTTAGTAAATAGATCCTTCAGGGGGAGGGGGAGCTGCAATTTGTAGCAGCGCGTGTCGCGGCGCAAATACTCACCAGAATTCAGTAGCAGTCAGAGCCATCTTGTCCTTTTTTGTGTGTTAGTGGTGAGTGGTGTTGATACCTCAATCGATGACAAGCGTCGAGCAGTGTGTGCGGTGACGAGGAGGCAACCGAATAGAGTTCTGGTAGGGTAACTTAGGGAGGTCCCAATGATAATGTTGGCTGGGTGCTGGAATAATAGTGCTGTCTGAGTTAAACAGGCAGTTGCAGGTAAGGGGAGACGAGCCGCCTTTGCAACCAGGTTATGGATTGATATATTCAGGGATTTGAAGTTCGGGTTCTTGAGGGTCGGGTTCTTGAAGCTCTTTGCTGATTTTATTGCGTGATCCAGGGCTCTCTTTCTTAGCAAAAGTGCGTGTGTTGTTCTACTACTCGTACTTGCGACTTGTGTTTCACCCAGGCAACGCTTGTGGACTAAAAACGGCTTCTCAGGAACATTCACAACATGAGGCTCAGCTCTACAACTAGCTACAGTGAGAAACGAGCATAGTATCATACCATGAGAAGGAAAATAACTCGTATATACAAGTAGACCGTGTGTGTACAACAAAGTGAGATAATTAGAGACCTTATGAGCTGACGGTACCAGCAACACAGTAGCTACATCTATCCCAGCCAATATTGATCATATTTGGAATCTGTTTTTTACTGATTACCCACATACATGTTCTGACAACAAAACTATACGATCTGGAGGGTTGGGGTTCGGAATGGGTCTTCTTTCAAACACTCTTTGCCACACGCCTTCCCCTATTAAACTCGAGCCATGTCCACTGCTTCTCCCACGTCGATTCTTAATAAGCACAACGTCGGTTTTCTTTAGGGCAACCTTATTTGAAATTTTTGTCTGCATGTATTGGGATATTTTCCCACTTTGAATTCTTCTTCTCTAAGGCGAGCTTTGCAAGGAACCTTTACCAACACACACTAACAACCCATCAAAAATGTCTGAGCCCAACCCCAAGGCCTTCCCCCTCGCTGACGCTGCTCTCACCCAGCAGATTCTGGACATTGTCCAGCAGGCTACCCATCTGCGACAGCTCAAGAAGGGTGCCAACGAGGCCACCAAGACCCTCAACCGTGGTATCTCTGAGTTCATCATCATGGCCGCTGACGCCGAGCCCATCGAGATCCTTCTGCATCTCCCTCTCCTCTGTGAGGACAAGAACGTTCCCTACATCTTCGTTCCTTCCAAGGTTGCCCTTGGCCGAGCCTGCGGTGTCTCTCGACCCGTCATCTCTGCCTCTGTCACCTCCAACGATGCTTCTCAGCTCAAGGACCAGATCATCCAGATGAAGGACAAGATCGAGCGACTTCTCATTTAATTTAATGTATTATATGACTTTCGACCCAGTGGAAGCCGCGAGGCTACATTGATAACCGTCAAGGCTGTACTGAATAGATTGGCCCAATCTATCTGACTCTTGTTCAGTATTAGAGGGGTTCTTTTCGATCCATCTTTGATCATTTATCCATCTTTGATCCATCTTGTAGCACCCAGAACCATCGTACCTACTTCCGTATAAGCTGTATAATATTCTATTTTGGTTCGGTTAGATCGGATCAAGCCCTTGTTCTTATAATCATCCTAACGCATTGCTTCAGTCCAGTTACTGAGAAAACACCTAGACCCCCGGGGGAAATACTTGCGTTTTTCTTTTCTCTCATTTTCATAAAAAAAGCCTCCATTTTCAAAACTGCAAATTTCTCAGGGACCCACTTTCAAAATCTCATCAGCCGCACACATGTTAAACATGCTTGGGACTGCATATCTACACCATCTACGAACCTTGCCTTAACATGCCATGAACAAACTAAAGCTGGTAAAAACGTCCAAGGAGCTGGCGCTCCAACGAAAGCGACAGGAGAAGAGCGAAGACTCAGACCAAGCACCAAAGCAACAACAACTGCACATTACCGAACCCCCATCCATTGTGGCGTCGGAAGCAGGTAACCTCAAGCTGGTGGTCCCTCAGACCTCTACAGACCATAACCAACTCATTGTCAGTGAGCCGGTGGCGCGTCGTAAACCAAGGAATCCCGTCAAGGTGCTGGACGAAGATGGTTACGCGCGAAAACTCAAGAAAATCATCGAATCTGGAGGAGACACAACGGCGTTTCAGCAGAAACACACTACAGAAGACAACGCTTCGTTTCAACAGCTGATCCAGGTGGATAACGCTAGAAGAGAACTGAAGACAGCCGACAGATTCTCAACCACCAAGCTCGATAATGACTGGGATAAACCCAACCCCAAAAGTGCTCTGTTTTTCAGACCCAAAGATATACCCCAGGAGCCATCTCATAGAGGAGAAATTGCTGTGGAAAATACCATCGTGGTGAAGGAGAATATCGAGGTGGAAGACCCCAAGAAAAAGTCGGAACAAATGGCTGACGAAATCATCGCAGCTGTCAAAGGTCCGAATGTTGATGGATACCCATTCGTGACGAAAAACACCTACAAGATCGCTCCAGAGTCCAAGGAGTCCATGCTTTTGAGGAAACTCACTGCTAAAAAGACTGCAAAAGTTGCTGGTGACGTGACACCAAGAGGAGATCTTTCTCCAGCCGGAAGAAACCTCCTTAACAAGATATCCAAGAGAAGGAGGTGATACGAACCTCATGTGGCTATATCTTTCGCTACCTCATTATTTATTTACATAATCTATTTATAAAACTACGCTATATTACACATTAGTTAAAATCCGTGTTCTATTCATTCTATCACTGTCATTACTCATTAAAAGGATCCTAGACCCGTGGGGTCTGTCGTAGGTCCTGGGTTGGTTAAATTCGATCATCCAGAAGGCCCTCCTCGAGAGCCTGGTTCTCTTGGGTCCACTGGCCGCTGTTCCATCGCTCGGAAAAGTTGCCAAAGAAACCCTTGATGTTGTTGGACATTTTGGTGATCTGGGTGTCTGGGGACGCGGGAGGCACCTCAAAGCGGGGGTTGGGCATTCGCACGCCTCCAGAGGTTCGTCCGTTCATCTCAATTTCTCGGAAAATGAGATCCCGGCCCTCAATGTAGAGAGAAGCATCGTCGGAGTCCTCCTCCTCATCGGTAAAGTCCAGTCCGAAACCGAACCAGCCCTTGATCTTGTCGTAGACGTTGAAAAGAGTCAGGCCAATAGGTACAAGAATGAACCGGGGAATTCCGTCGGAGAAGAAGGTACCCAGAGGGGTCAGGTTGATGTACTTGCCCAAGAAGGCCTGGAAAACAGATTCTCGAGAAGGAATCAACATAAGGTAGTTGTAGGCAATGGGGACAGTCAGACGACAAGCGTACATGGCATAAAAAAGCATGGACGAGGCGTCAGAGTGCTGTCTGACAAGACCATAGACATTGAAAACTCGCACTCGGAACAGAGACGACACTGCAGTGTAGCACATGTATCCAAGGATGAAGGAAGAGACGACCTGCTGGCCAAAGCCCTGGGTAGACGAAATGATAATGTTGACAAGCGAGTACTTTGTTCCATACAACAATTCACTCCACACCAGAGTCAGAGACAAAAGACCCCAGAAAACTGCTCCTAGACGCATAATCCACGGCTCAATCAGAGAATAGTACATGTGGGCGACATTGGGAGGCAGTCTGGTGGACGATCTTCGAAACTTGAGGTCGCCATGTGAGTTGACAATGTCTTCATCTCGAGCAGCTTCGTCCACCAGGTTCTTCCAGTCCATGGTGTATCGAATGAGTCGGAACTCCGCCTTTTGCAGCGATCTCTGGAGGTTGGACAGGTACTCTTCTGAGATTCTGGATCGCTCCACGGTGACGGGACGTCCTCTAGGTGGCAACTGGACCACATTGGAGGTATCTTCAATGGAGTCGCAGAGCTCGTCGATCCAGTTGGTGTACTGGGTGTGTTCACGGTGGACTCTGAGTGCGAGTACCTCGTTGGACACCTCAATGTACTTTTGCTGAGCCTCGGCGTACCGGTCATGTACTGAGACGGCCTTTCTGTAATGCTGTCTGACACGCTCAGTGGGGGCTGCCAGAAGCCAGAGACGTCTGGGCACATTAACCAGACCATGGCCCATGAACCAGATGGCGAAAATCAGTGTGTAGGAGTAGGAAAGAGCAATTGCCACCTGCTTGATACTGGTGATAGACAGGCCTGTGGAAATGATGGTGTAGATGAGACCAATGACTCCCACGCCTATCAGGATACCTTGGTACTTGAGATTGTACATGACGGCTTCTCGGGCCTTCTTTCGAGGGTCATGATGGCCACTCTCAACGTAGCTCTGCAGCAGGGGCAAAACGGCCCAAGTCAGAACAAACGCCAGCCAGTAGGAAACTCGCCAGAGAATGAGACGGACATTCTCGTTAAGGTAAAAGAGCGGGTGGCTTTCGCCGTTGGAACTGGCCGACAGAAGGTCAATGGGAACCAGAACAACAATGGAAAAGGGAATGTAGACTGCCAGCACCAGAGGCAGGAGAATGAACAGCGGAGTGCTCTTAATAGAGGAGTACTGTGAGATCCATAGAATGGAACACACGGCGGTGGCGCAAAAGGCCAGAATTGGAAACAGCTGTGTTAGCATTGGAAAGCAAGCGGGCGTCTTAATATCTTCTTTCTCTCGACCCAACTCACAATCATCGCGTGGTGAGAGAGTTTGGTCGTGTTCTTTGGCGTTATGCAGGTGGCCAAAATCACGTGACGGTTTTAGAACATTGTGAGGCCTTTTACGAGTGAGTGAGGAATGTGGCTGATTATTTAATATAGTTGATGGTATCGGAGAGCTGTGGGTCACGTGGTTTGATTGCCACTTTTCGTGCCACTTTCTTGCTCCTCTCTACAGCTCCCTTCCCCCTGTTTCATGTCCATCCTGATAGTGTAGGACCATGCATGCAGATTGATGTTCTCAGCACCCACAGCTGTACTTGTAGTTTCATCAGAACACAACAATGTCCGAGATTGCTAAAGCATTGGATGCAATGTGAGTGCGACCAGAAGACCCGTCGGTGACCACACTAACACAGGCTGCAGGACTCGGGAGAGCTCTCCGGAGCTATTGCCATGAGGCCCGATTATTTGTGCATTGGAGGTGAGTATGAGAGTGCTGTGGTGGTGGGAAATCTGTCTGGTTTTAAAGTGTCTCTAACCCAGCTCGAGGAGTCGCAGTGCCCAAGGATGCCAGCCATTTTGCGCAGGCTGAAAAACTGTTTGATTCGGACGGATGTGTGTCCATTGAATTCAAGGACTATCTGGTGACTCTCCAGAAGGGGCAGGGCGTTATTATTGGAGTTTATCGACCCAAATAGGGCTGCTGATGAATAGCTTACTCTGGTCATGATAAGGAAGTCATACCTTTATGAAGAAAACAGGTACATAGCGAGCAGGTGTAATATATGTATATATGATTATATGATTATATATGGTGTGTATGGTACAGGCACGAGTAGTACCATGGTAGTGTGGTCCAAGGTCATGTCAGTATCGTACAAGTACTCCAGACTCAGTTGTCACTCACTGTACCTCCTGTGCATTATACTACAATGAATTGATTATCTATGGCGATGTACAATTTAATTTAATTGTTTGAAGGAAGCGGACTCCCATAGGGTTGTACGAACCAACTTCGTACTCTCTATCGTCCTCCCAGTCCATTAAGAGAAGACATGGTGGCGACACTAGTTCGAGCCAGTCGCAGCTCGGACATTACCAGCTCGTGGATTTTGAAGGTCTTGCGCCAGTCGTTCTGGTCGGACGAGTGGTCAACCATATCCCTAATCAGCTCCTCACCTTGATCGAATGCAGGAGTACCCTGGGACTTGTCCCACTTGTCAAAGGCCGACAGCAGAGTCATGAACTGTGAGGTGGTAAAGTTGAACTGCTGGCTGATGGGCGACACGTAGTTGATGAGCTGGTGGATGAGCAGACCCAGGTACTCGGTAGGCAGAAGAGGGAACTCGAACAGCGCCAAGAGGTACTGCGATGACCTGACAAGCTGACCAGATCGTCTCAGGTTAAAATACTCAGTCAGCACAGCGTACGGAGCAATGCATTCGGCAACCTCTGGAGGCACATCGGCAACAGAGGCAGGGTCCTTGACGTAGTCTGCCAGACTTTTGTCGCCTTCCACGGGGGCCTCAGCCACAAGGGCGTTTTCAAACAGCTTCCAGCAGTGGTATCTGAGAGCAGCAATGTTGCCATTCTTGGCAAACATGCACAGACCCATGAGGTTGTTGTTGTTGTGAATGGCCTTCTGTGCGAGGGTCTGCAGAATCTCGGCCTCGACCTCCACGAGACCGTTCTGCTTGCATCTCTTGATGGCCCAGTCGATTTCCCGAGCGGAATCGTAAGGCAGACGAGGTAGCAGCAGACTGAGAATCTGACGAGCAGGCGCAACGTCTCGCAGCTTTTGCAACACCTCGATTCCAACGTTGATGAGGTCGTCGTAGCCGATACACTGCAATGCGAGGTTAGTGAGATGGTAATCGGGCAGAGTGGCAGGGTTGGCAGCTCCATATCCGCTGAGAAGACCGGCATCGTAACACATGTTGGAAACAAGAGCTGCAATGACTGTGTCACACGTCTCGAGAGTCTCGATGGCCAAAAGCAGCGAGCCCTTGATGGCGTTACTGGCTCCGGCTTCCCAGACTGTGAATGTGTCGACGGGGTAGTTGGCAACAGCAGCTTCATAGTAACCCTTCATTCGAGCGTCGCAGGGGTCCACGTACTGCTGCTGGGTGACCAAAGCATCGTACCAGGTGCTGTTCACGCTCATGATGGCATCTTCGTCTCCAGAAAGAACCTGGAGAAGATTGGTGAGTCCTCTCTGGATCTTGGCGTCGTTTATCCTCAGCAACTTGTTCTGCACAGCAGAAATGGAGTTGTGCCATTGTCGGAAGTAGAAAGACACGTTTCCAGGTCCCTGAGGGTATTTTCCGAGGATGTCGACCGTCTGTTGAAGAGCATCCTCACAAGAAGGATCCACCTCGTTTGCTCCACTGTTTTGCAGACAGTGAGCAGCCTGTTTCAGCATGCCTCGACAAACCAGCTGGTAAATGTACTTCCAAAAGTCCTTGTGCTGGACCGGTGGGGTCTGTGACATGACTTCCTTGCCCAGCTCAACACTGGGCTGCTGTTCTGAAACGTTGACCCATTCCACCAAAGGCTGTCTAACCTCGTATGTGGACTGGGAACCAAAGAAACCCGAGTTTCCAGCAGCTCCGTTGTGAAAGTACACTGCGAAAATGCACAGAGCAATACTGTAGGCATCGTCCAGGGGTTCGGCTTCGAATGTGTCGACATCCTTCCGGATCTCCTCTCGATAATGCTTGATGCTCTCTATAAAATCTGCAAACCGTTGGGTGAGGTCTTCAGAGGCCTGGGGTCCAAGGGTTGTTGCAAACGCCTCGGCCACAAAGCCCTTGTAGCTATCGCTCCACTCGTCTCCAACGCGTGTGGTTGTTGGATAGAGTGCTCGATCTTCCTTTGTAGCGTGTCCATCCTGGTCGGGCTTGGCATCGAACCATGCAATTCCGCGCGCAAGCACGGGGTTCATGACAAAGCCCAGATTTCGGCACTTTTGCCAGGCCTCGACCTGTCCCTCAGGAATGGGTGCTCCTGGTAGAGTTACCTCGGGCACGTCTGTATCTTCTCCGTCGAGAATTGTCTCCATTTGGGCCTCGCCAAGTTCGGCAGCGGTCCATGGATCAGGAGAGACGTAGTCGTCTGCGCCATTGGTGGCGTCTGGAGGCTGGGAAAACATGGTGGATGCGGTCGAAAATCACCACTTTGCGATATACACAATATTTTGGGATTTTTATTGCACTGCGCCTAAACAGTATGTTTGGGGTTAGGGCTCGAGTTGGGACATGATGTGGAAGATATTTAGTTGGGAGGTTGGCTAAGTAACATTGGCATGATGATAACTAAGGTGTTGTTTATGGTTGAGATATAGTTGGATAGTTATAACTTTATTTGTTGATAGTAGTTGAGGAACTCTGGTGAACGGAGTCCGGTATGCCAAGTGAGGTCGAGTATACATCTCTAAATTGGAGCTCATAAGAATATGAAATGAGACAATTAATGGGCACAAAAAAGGGCATTTTATCTATACAAACAGTGATCCACGTGACTGATGCTTGAATTCACGTGACACCGACTCCCCCTGATCCATTCAGCCTCTTTGTTGCAAGTTGCGGCGACTGCTTAGGTCACCGGATCAGCAGTGCATTACTTGGCGGGGCCACTTGTTACAGGTCTGACGTCCACGTGCAGCCTCGGATAGAGATCAATTGTGCCTAGAGAGACTTAGAGATTGATTTCGCACAATTTCGAGTTATTTATAAATGGTCAATTTCTGCTCTCTCTTGCTGCCCAGATTTACAGCAGTCCCTTTATGCTCAAAGCGTCTACTCTGTGGATAAGCTCTGACCACCTTGAAACAGAACATCGTGCAATGAAAGGAAGGTTGGTGTAAGAAGGAGAGGAACATTAGGTGACATCGTAAAAGACTCGTCTATGGGAATATCACAGAAACGAGAAAACAGCCCTAAAGCTGCAGATCCAGCAACCCCTATGACCTCATCAAGTAGACGTGCATTCTACCCCACAGCCCCTTTCCATGCCCCACTGTAACAGGGCATCACAGGCTGCATCCGAGACGGTGAGACAGTGGGGAGTGTAATACGCCGAGACACCAAAAAAAAAAGAGGCTTTTGGAGTGAGAGGTGTGGTCCAAGAGACCGCAGAATAGTGGAATAAGCCCTATCATGTGACCAAAGAGGCCGCTCACAAGTGTCTTGCGTGGTTGACAAAATTGCCACTGGAGATATTTATAGCGGCCTCACCGCAACAGGGTTATTTATAGATGTGGGGTCAGGTTGAGCAGTGCAAAGTAGTATGTAATGAATGGAGAGAGCAGTATAGATGAAGGTAGACGAGAGTCGGGCCTCAAGGACAGGTCAGGTGAGATACGGCACGATGGGGCTGAATGTCCCAGCCGTCGCAGATTTATATATCACCCTGGAAAGTCGCAACTGGCATCCTTATACTCTGCTGTATTTTTGCTTTCCCATCCTTCCACACAGTTGTTGCTGTTCCACCTACGAGTACAGTTACGTCATACAAACAAAGTTAGGCTCAGACAATCGAAGACTTGGACTTGGGACACAGGAGCACAAGAAGGAGGAGAGTTGCAAGTACCGACAGCAGCAGCAACAGCACAAGCACAGACCCAAGCAGCACGACACCCAGCAGCAGCTCCAGTTTCAGCTCCAGCTCCAGCTACAGCGTCAGCACTAGCATCTTACGCACCCGCATCGCTACGACTCCCTCGCTACAGCAGGCACGTGTATAGACAGACAGACAGACCGCCTCCACCGACCCTGGACCCATGTCTGTATCGCCGTACTCTCCCTGCTCGCCGGAGGTGCGCTTCCCCCTCAAGGAACAGCCGTCATATTTCGAAGCGCCCTCCGCCGTCTCTTCCAACACACACACAATGAAGGCTCGTAGTCAGTCGCCAACAACGGAGCAGATACCCCCACCGATATCGCTTCCACCACTCCAGCTGCGTCGTCCCTCGCTGCCCATCACCTCGCTGGCTCGCGAAATGCCGTCTCAGATCCGCCCGATGACCGCGGACCAGCTGGTCGACCTGCTCCAAAAAACGCCAGGCGCCACCGTGGTCGATATCAGACCCTACTGCGACTACACGCAGTCTCGGGTGCAAGGCGCCCTTCATTTCTGCATCCCGTCCACGTTTCTCAAACGGGCCTCGTACTCGTTCCGACGTACGGTCGATAACATGCTCCCTGAGCAACGTCATGCCTTTGACAATCTCGCCGGCCTGCCTCCTCTGGTGGTCTACGACCGCAGTAGCGAGCATCTGCAGACTTCTCAGAGCAACCTGTACCATACACTTATGAAGTTTGTCACGGCCGAGGGCTGGCCCACAGACCAAACTGCTCACTACCTGGTGGGTGGTCTGGACGCATGGGGCAGGAGCGAGAAGGTGGCAGCACTCGGACTGCTGGACTCGGAAATGTACAAGTGTGAAGGCCGACCGCCAGAGTTTGGAGCCATTGGCTTCACCAGAGCGACAGCCAGCCTCGCAGACGCAAACGCCATTCCCTTTCCACTGGTGACCTCGGGTCTAAGACAAAACCCGCTCTTCAAGTCCGTTCGGGCAGCAATGGAGGTCCAGGACGACGAGTATATCGAGGTGCAAGTGCCTGTGGGCCTCAAACCGTTAGAATGCCACCCGGACTGGGTGAAATCGATTCTCAGCGACCCTATAGGAGCCAGCAAAAAGATGGCTGCCGAGTTCCGAAGCCTAGAGCAGGCGGAAAAGAACCGAATGTTTGGCGCGCTGTCCATCAAGAGCGACTCAGAAAACTACTTTGACAGACGCTACTCCATTTCGGGCATCGAATTGGGCGTCAAAAACAGATACGACAACATTTACCCTTACGAACATACCCGGGTCAAACTGGCCGGAGACACCCGAGGATGCGACTACATCAATGCCTCGCACATTTCCTCAGAACACAGCAAAAGAGTGTACATTGCAACCCAGGCGCCTTTGCCGGAGACATTCGCAGACTTCTTCCACATGATTTGGGAGGAGCGGGTGCCTGTCATTGTGCAGCTGGCCCCCGAGTTTGAGGGAGCCATGCTCAAGTGCCACAACTATTGGGGCGAAGGTACATATGGACCCTACGGGGTGCGAGTCATTGCCACTAAGACGGAGGACGTGGATGCCAAGGACAACATTGTGGCGACCATTCGGACATTTGAGGTGTCGCGAGAGGGCGAGGTGCGACAGGTTACGCAGATCTTTTACGACGCATGGCCTGATTTGGGCCGGCCTGCCAACCCTGCAGACCTTTTGAGGCTGATGGAGCTCAAGGACGACATTTTGACCAAGGCCAAGTACCCCGTGGACGGCACCAAGGTGGTGGTCCACTGCAGTGCCGGATGTGGCCGAACAGGCACGTTCTGTGCCATTGACATTGTGTGCAACATGATGGAGCGCGACGAGCCTCAGTACAAGAACAAGGACGTGGTTGCCGAGGTTGTGGCCGAGCTGCGAACCCAACGAACCTCCATGGTCCAGAGTCTACGGCAGTATGTCTTGTGCTACGACTCTGTTCTCGCCTGGTTGGCCAAACGTCAGTAATGGCGCGGCTAGGTAGCTATAGGCTCCGTGGCTCAAGCACACAGGTATATATTTATTCATTCAATGCATCATGGTAGAGATTTAGAGATTTAGACTGGAGAGGTTATCTGTATGTACTGACACTTCGAAGGAAGTGGATATGCAGCGTGCCCCGTATTCTGACGTTAGTACGAACTTTAATATTGAGATACGATATGGCGTTTCCTGGGGTAAAAAAGACGTGGGGTAAGATGTGAAAGATGAATATAGATGGAAAACAGGCTGTAGGGGGTCAATTCCGGGGCATAATAAAGCGATCGACAGCGGTATTAGGTGACCAACAGGATAGATGCCCACAACGCAGCTAGATACATAAAGTAAGCATTGCAACTGACCAAATGCGATTCCTGGGCATTGGAGATGCTAAAAAGGAAGGCCCAGCATTTCCAATAAAAGGAGCTAGGGCAAAAAAGAAATCAGACGACCTCGGAGAGGGTCGAACTCTCGATCTTACGATGGCGGCCATTCAGGTGACTAACAGTCGTACGCCTTAACCAACTTGGCCACGAAGTCTGATTCGTGATCCGGCTCATCATAAATGGGTTTTATGGGGTAATACAGGGCCTAATTCCGCGCGAATTTTGACATTAAAACTGGACCAGAGTCTTCTAGAGTGAATTATATATCGATGATTGAAGTTTTCAGCCCTCCCACCCGAATATTGGCGGTTTGGTGGCTAATTGTTTTATCGCATAGTTTAGCTGTTAAACCAAACTTGCCGTATCAGGCCTATTTTAGAGAAGGTATAAGCCCAAGGACATTACCAATGAGCTATACTAGCATCAATATATCTACTACTAAACTCCAAATGAGTTGAAATTGGTTGTTATTGCTGTGTTGGTTGGAGAGTAAGACGACAATTGAAGACTAACGGGAAGGAAATTGAGGTCGGTAATCTATGCGGAGGTCTCAAATTGAAGCCAGTGTTCTTCTTGGAATCAATTTCACATCCCCTACTTGCGATTTCCCACTCTCTGAGTCAATATCGGCAGTCTAGAGAAGGT
The DNA here is from genome assembly GCA_017639365.1 of Yarrowia sp. E02. NCBI lineage: Eukaryota > Fungi > Ascomycota > Dipodascomycetes > Dipodascales > Yarrowia > Yarrowia sp. E02. The sequence continues at coordinate 523,872 of JAAQQX010000003.1, read as the reverse complement.
CCAGCGAACTACAACATTCCAAATGAACAGCTATGTTATGGTGATACGGTGAGCGAAGAAAAACAATGGTGATATGGAAGTCGCAGTGGTGAACTGATATATCTATAGAGACTAGTAATTAATAAAATCAAGTCCACAGATATCCCACTGTTACATAAACACCCCCGGTACTCTCACTTTTCAGCAGTATCTCACTCCTCACACAACTAACAATGCTTTTCAAGAACATCGCCCTTATCTCTCTCGCCGCTCTTGTCGCCGCCAACGAGGCCGCTCCCGAGGCTGCCACCACTCTGGTTGCCGTTCCCGTCAAAGCCGAGGACAACTCTGAGAACCCCGAGGACATCAAGAAGTTCATGAAGCACAAGTGCCCCGAGGAGACCTGCCCTAAGCCCAAGCGAGTTGTTCTGACCAAGAACATCACCAAGAAGGCCACCAAGACCGTCACCAAGACCACCGGCTCTTGCGAGACCCAGGCTCCCCAGAAGAAGTGCGGAGGCAAGAACTGCTAAGTTTCGACTCTAGCCATCACCAAGCAACTCAAGCAAATCTAGTATTCTTTAGATTCTAATTGTACTGATAACCTGTGAATCTCGTAGATGTGATATAGTATAAGTACTTACTATTCTTTTAGATGGAGGCGATCTTTACTCTGCCTTTCGTAACTAGTTTTATTCTCTCTACATCTAGCCCATCGTTACCCAGCTCCCCGAGCTATGTGCAGGAAGAGATTTGTTGTAGGTGACACGAACCGAGCATCCAATCCAGAATTGAAAGTAACATAATCCGTTCTGAGGGTCATGACGACTACGAGCACAGTTCAATAGCACTTCATCCTGGAAACAGGATTCCCCAAACCGGCAGTTTCCCTTAGTTGGGGTATCTGTACTGTACTTGATCAATCCAGATGAAGCAAGAACAATGGGGATGCCTGTGGAATCTGAAGAGTCTCTTTGTTAGCCGGGTTCTCTTAAATAAAGTGAAGGGTGTGAAAACTGCTATCGAATGTGTAGGAACGGTAGCTCTTGTCGACAACCTGGAAGGTGTTGTCTGGGTCCTGCTAACGACAGCAGTTCCATGTATACTCACGAGAGAATGAAGTGTGTAACCTTCAATTGCCAGTTAAGTCCTATGATCTGGGTAAGTACGGATAGGTAAAAGTAGTCCTTTTGGAGGTTGTCTTTGTGGTGCAAGATGATCCTATGGTGCATTCAAGATCTGCCGGCTCCGACAGTGTGTGTGAATGAAGAAAGCTCTAACAGGAGATCTGTGTAGAATAGCACTCATAGTTCCATCAGCGAATGGCACAACAACGACAGCACAACACCTGTAGCTGCTGTGTGATTCCATTCCATACCCCAAGTCTAACCTCCAAGGGTGTTGAAGCAATACTCACTGAAAACGTGTAAACCAGACAGCAGGAAAAGATGAGAGTCGAGGATACCGGGATATGTTAGTAAGGGTGTCATCAATGTGTCGAAGGGTATCAGGTATCAGGTATCGGAGGGAGTTGTCTCTCTGTTGTTTGTTGCTGTGTTTGGCGTGGTGTGCTGATGAAGAAGAAGAGAGAAGAGGAAGAGAAAGGTCCTATATATAATGATCCAGTTTATTTGGGCTTCGTTTTGTGTAACTTATGCATCACCAAATTAAGGTGGACTACAGATTCAAACATGAATGGTTGCCATGGCTACACTTTCGACGGGATTCATATAACTGTAAGTGGACTCTCATGGCCTGCTGTACGCACGAAAGGAGCCCTTGAATATAATCTACCAGAAGAAAAGTAACAAGGGACAACATCAAAATGTGTCAATCAAGCAACACACCACCTATCCACGTTATATAACTAATTTCGAACAAATTGTGCGTTTGGTTGGTCATGTCAGAAAGAGAGATATACAGATAGCTACACGCTTCATCCTCAGAAAATGCCAATTGGCAGTTAGTCTATTTACATATGTACAGTTGGGTTTAAAGAGAGTCAGGCAACTTGGTGGTCTTTCTCTTGTATTGGTTCTTGGCAACCTCCTCGAATCCGTTCTTGATGACGGAAGCGTTGTGCAGTCGAGAAACAACGTTCTGGAAGGGCACTCGGGGTCGCTTAAGCTGGGCTCCAAGGTAGGCAGCAGCAGACAGCAGAGCAAGAGCTCCGGCCTGGTGAGCGGCAGCCAGGGGGGTGGGCACGAGGTAGATCAGAGTGGAAATACCAAGAGTTACCTGGACCATGGCGATACCCATGATGGTGTGGCAAGCCAGGAAGGCCTTTCGGGGCATGAAGGGCTTGAATCGGTTGGACATGAGCAGCAGGGCGATGGAGGCGCAGAAGGTGGTGGTGGCCAGCACTCGGTGGTCAAACTGGACAGTCACGGGGTTCTCGAACATGTTTCTCCACCACAGATCGGACTTATCGCTCTTCTGGGCAAACAGAGGGTCCATGAGCTCGGTCTTGGGGGGAACAATTCCCTCGCCCATGTAGGGGAAGGTGTTGTAGATCATTCCAGCATCGAGACCGGCGACAAAGGCACCGGACATGGCAGTGAGGAAGACGAGACCGCAGAAAATGGGGGTGTATCGCTTGAAGGGCTTGAGAATGGGATTGTTGAGCTTGGCAAAGTCAGCAACGGCAGCAGAAGGGTTGGCGATCCATCGAGACTCTCGCAGGACCTGGACACCGGTGGAGAGCATGGCCCAGTACAGAACAAAGGCGGCTCCAAGATGGGTGGCCAGACGGTAAGGAGAGACTCGAGGGTGGGAGTTATCAGTCTCCATGAACTTGTTATCGAGACCAGACTTGACCATCCACCAGCCAATGGCTCCCTGGAGACCAAGAAGCACAGAAATCACACCGAGTCGGCCAGCAATGTTGGGGGAGACTCGCTTTCGGGCAACAAAGTAGACAGCGGGGAGAACAAAGGTGAGACCAATGAATCGGCCCCACAGTCGGTGGGCCCACTCCATCCAGAAAATGAACTTGAACTCGGACAGGGTAATGTTGGAGTTGAGCAGCTTGAACTCGGGCGAGTTCTTGTACTTGTCAAACTCCTCGATCCAGTCAGCCTCGCTCATAGGGGGCAGAGATCCAGTGACAGGCTTCCACTCAGTGATGGACAGACCGGACTCAGTCAGACGAGTGAGACCACCGAGAACAACAATACCAAAAACAGAAACAGCGGAGGCAATGAGCCAGTATCCAACCCACTTGGAAGAGTTAACGGGCCACTTTCTGGGGGTGGCCTTGGGATCCTCATTGGGGTCGACTTCTCGAGGCTTGATCACGTGGACGCTTGATTGCTGGTACAGGGCAGCAACTGTGGAGAATTGACGGGTCTTGTCAAGCTTGGGGGCCGAGGCTCGAGTCAGAGCACCGAGGACTCCTCCTCGAGAGCCAGAAGAGACCTTTCGACCTAGAGTGAGAGCAGGCAGAGCCGAGGCCTTGGAAGCGACCTTGGCAGCTGTGGTTTTGGCCTGCAACACGGCCAGGTTGCCGTTGAAGTAGAACCTCGATCGGGCGAGGAGCATTGTGGATATCAGATGTGTGAGGTGTACTGATGTACTTCAAGTGACAAATCTGACGATATTTTTATGCTGCATATACTTTAGAGCTTTTGACGGCAGCATTGGAGTTAGAGTTCGAGAAAGGAAAATCCGACGTATGGGAAGGTGGGATTTGTAAGACTAAGCAGAGCGATAGGAAGTGACAGGACGTATGAGTGTGGTACACACGTGACCGAAGAGATACGGTATCAAAAACTGCTTATATAATCATTATAGACCTTTATTTTTACTCAGTAATTGTAGTTCCGGATCTCTTTCATCCTGCATCATCCGATACACCTTGCTCCATACGTTATTTCCTCCCAGGCTCGTTCATGAGCAACTCGCGCCATTCAGAGTTTAGTAAAGACCTGTCTCAAATATCAAAAATGCTCATATAAAACAAGTTAGGGGTATGTGTTTACTCGTTGTATATAGAGAAGACGAGTCAATGAGACATCCATGGGACTCGAGAGCTTCCAAGCTGGCTCCTCGTTTGTTACTCCTACTTGCAGCTCAACTAGCTTAGATTGGTTTGTTTCTCAATGCTCACCCCTCCATGCAACATCAATGGGAATATATATTCATCTAGTGTTTTATTTCAGGACTCGGAAGAGCTTGTCAGCGGTGTTGTCATTAATGCAATGCTGGAGGTGGAAAAACTCCTCGACACAGTCCTCCTTGTACTCGGCGTGGTCGTAGTCCTCAGCCTCCTGTGCCTTGGTAACTCGCTCAACACACTCGTCAAAGTGGTGCTTGAAATCGTGGCAGGGGCCCTCAGCGGCGGCTAGGTTAGTATTTGCTGTGTGGGGGTGTTTGGCTGGTGATAGGTGAAGGCTGGAATCGGAAAGTGAAGTACTCTGGCGCAACATTACAGTATCAGTGTGATACAACACACCCAGCTGAACCAAACTGAGAGAGAATCAAACGTGAAACGGACTAGAAGATCAAAAGACACCTCTTCACGAGCTCGGAAGCACTCTCGCGATCTTCCATGAACCGGATCCGCGTCTCTCAGGCACGAGATAGCTCCTGGTTCATCGTACCTCCCCAAACGCGGAGGGCGTGTCCAATCAACGTCCAATCCTCTCAGTTCGTGCTCAATCCTGTCGTGTATGCTCCGTATGTGACCATTACACACGTATTGTCGTGCTCTCTGTCGTTTTTCCAGCTGTGGTCTCCTGTATCCTGCTTGTGTTTTTGCTTCAACTCCAGCTTCTCCCTATTCAACCTTCTCCCATTCAATCTTCTACTCACCCTCGTGAAGAGCAATGGCGGGATCGGGGACCTCATCATCATCATCATCATCCTCGTCATCGTCGTCCTCATCCTCGGCCTCCTCGGACTCGTCATCATCGGACTCAACCTCGACGGGCTCGTCCTGCTCCTGCTCAGGCTCGGCGGCGAAAGCGGTGGTGGGGAGGAGCGACTCGGCAACCTCGCTAGCAAGTGTCAGGAAGTAAGACATTGTTGTGTTGGTATGGGTTGTGTTGTGGTGACAATAGTAATGTGATACGATTTCACTGCTGGGTGTGGTACGCTCGAAAATTAAACGCACACAAATCTACACTTAGAGACAGCTGATTGGCTGCTGTCGGCGAGCACCACAAAGCTTAATTACCATCCAACAACCACTCCACCTCACGACGAGACATATAAACGATGCTACTGAGGACATGTAATGGATGTTTCTACTTAAGTACGTTCTCTTGGCGATTTTCTCCGGTTACGTGGCTTTTATTTTCCATTTCTAGCTCTCATCGTTGAGTTGAGAGGTTGGAGTTTTTTTTTGGCCTTGTTTCGTTTCCCGTTGGTCAACCCACCTAAACTCCATTCTCCTTCTCCCAATAGCCTCGACATGGAATTGTCGCGCTTCTGTATGGCTGATTCACAGGTTATGAGCGAAATAGAAAGGGGTGGTTATGACTAGAGAGTATAGACCTGAAATTTGGGCAATTTGGGCAAATTGATTCTGGCAATTTTTTGCTTCTATTTTTTAGGCAGACTGAGACAAATATTCCAATGGCCTGATCGTGATGTTGGAGTGGGGCATGCACAAGTGATATGGAGGTGCCTTGATATGACTAGGAAAGGGAATGTTTGGTGGATGAGGGAAAATATTTGCTATTATTGTTCCGGGAGGATCAATGAGTACAACAGAGTTCTTAGATTGCCAATATGACATATTTTGAACAAATTAGCTTACCTCAAGGTATATATATTCAAGCCTGGACTCTGTGATGTTCACAACAGTATCCTGAAAGCTGGAATACTGCACAGCTTGGTCAGGGTGAGTGAATAAGAACAATTGAAGTTGAAACACAAGTGAGGGAGGTCTATGAGGGGTAAAACACAGAAATAGACCATTTGCTTCTTCAATTAGATGTTCAGTAGCACTCACTTTAAGGAGGATGGATGGTGCTGTATCTACTACTATCAGATATACTATCGTACTTATCAGAACATATCATAGTGTACTCAGTTGGAATTTACGCCAGAAGTTACTCTAATAATACCCGTTTAGTTTATTCACCAAGTGCATGGTCCTAGTCATTGAAGTTTTAGATCCTCTGGATACCATCTCTGAAACTATCGTGGCCAGGTTGGAGAACAGCATCTAAGAAGTGAATATCCTCTGAGTGGGGGTTAAAACAATACCAGTCGATTCTAGATGTCTTTCCAATTCGAATCGTACCATTTAGTTATAAAATATCAATGAGTATCCTTGTTTCTGTTGTTTCGTGGGCTTTACTCTAAACAAATATCTTTACTCAAGTACGAAACGAGCCTCGCAAGTAATTTTGTGACTATTAGCACGAACCGCCAACTGGCAGAACTAGAGTCAAGCCATCGGCTCTGGTTCGTACACAACCCACATACGTCTACAATCTGAATCTCTGCTAAATAATTTATTGCCTCAAGGGCGGTCGAACAAATGCTCAATACTTTTATTTTTACGGAATCATCATGACTAAGAGACTTCTTAGATCTTGATGACGGCATCGAGAGCCTTCTGCTTCTTCTCGAGCTTGTCGAGAGCCTTTCGGCCGAGAATACCTCCGCCCCACTTTCGTCGGGACTCGTCGTACTTCTCGTTGAAGTTGGCCTCGATGGTGGAGACGAGGGTGGCAAGAGTAGCCTGGTCCTCGGACTTGACCTCGGTCAGGGCAACGACGGCAGCGGTCTTCTTGTGGACAAGAGTACCGAGTCGAGCCTTACCCTTGACAATGGCGTAAGGGACACCCATCTTTCGGCAGAGGGCGGGGAGGAAGACAACGAGCTCGATGGGGTCGACATCGTTGGCAATGAGGACAAGGTTGGCCTTCTTGTTCTCAATCAGAGAGACAACGTGGTTAAGACCGTACTTGACAACGTAGGGCTTCTCAGAGACGTCCTTCTTGTCCTTGCCGGCGGCAATGGCCTCGGCCTCCTTGGTGAGTCGCTCCTTCTTCTCCTCCTTAGTCTCGGGTCGGTACTTGTTGAGGAGCTTGAAGGTCTGGGCAGCGGTGTTCTTGTCCAGGGTGTTGGAGAACTGAGCGAGAGAAGGAGGAACCTTGAGTCGCATGCTCAGAATCTTCTTCTGTCGCTGGAGTCGAACGTACTCGGGCCACTTGACGAACCGGGAGAGGTTTCGCTTGGGCTGGATGGACTGACCAATTCCGTAAGACTTGGCCTTCTTCTCAAAGAGAGGGTTCTTAGCGTCCTCGGTCTTGTGGACCTTGGCAGCAGAGGGGGCGGGAGCAACCTTCTTTCCTTTAGCGGCGGGCTGTGTCATTGAGTGGTTAGGATTTAGTTCTTAAAAGAGTCTTGAAAAAACTGCTAACACTCTACAGTCTCATGAAGAGACTCAGCCTGGTCCCCTAGGGGAGCATCAGTAACGTCTATTCCAATCATGGAGTCAACGTTGGTAATCCTCCTCTAGCAGACATAGCTGCAGAGATATCTGCTCACATTCTTTTCGTTTCATCGGAGCCAGAGTTGTTCACAACTCTTCTCTTTGGTCCTTACCATTTTTGTGTCGGGTGTTGGTAGAGATGAGTTTCACCAAAAACTTCTTTTCACTTGGGACGGGACGAAGGTGAGTGGGGTCCCAATTAGGCTAGGGTTAGCCCTAACTCGAGGGTTTGTACGTGACTTCCCGATGTGGCCTAGCCCTAACCCGAGTAAGTTGGGAAGTGGGTGGGTGACCAGAGGAAGTCTAAAAAGGTAATGCTGGGCTAGGGTCTTGGACCAGGTCACACCACCTTGAGAGAGGCGAGAAAGGTCTGAATGTGGATAGAGCAGGAGCTTGATTGGTCCTTAAGCTGTTCTAATGCTGGTAGAGCTGAAGTTGACAGAAAATAGTGAGAGATGGGTTTATGTGCTGAGATAATATGATACAAATCTGCCTACAAAAAAACCCACACGAATAATCTTCCCACATTTTGTAACATCTCGTTCCCACTGTTACAATTGTACAGGTATACAGTTTCATCTGGAAATATAAACGAGCTGGTCGAAAGATGTACGAGGTAGCTAGCAAGAAGTGGCGTGATGCTGGATGACTGAGACTCGATTTGGACTGTAAATAGCATCATACTTGTCTGTATCGAAAAATATAATCTCTTCTTTTTCACAGGTACGATACTCTTATCTACCCGTATTGTATTTGTAGACTCGTTTTTTGTTTTTTAATTCTAGGGGGTTTCGGATCGTTCATTTACAAACGGGTCAATTTTGCTTTTTTTCAACGGATGGATAATTATAACGAATTGAGGAACGGGAACTCGCATGCAAAAGTAGGCCTCATCAGAACCTCAGGATATTCATTAAATAAGACCAGCCATACGAGCAGTGATTTTTGAGTGATTTACCACGTATTCTCGGCCAATTTTCTTTCTATTCTCGCTGGTTTTCTATAGAAGTAGAATTGCTATATACCACTCCGATCCCCCTGTCATCTCATCACCTCCTTGCCCGTTCAGGAGTCAATACGAGCATGCACCTAATCATACTGTGGTGCAACGGCCCGTGGAACATGTTTCGGAAGCACATGTCATGTCGTGAAACATCAGGGGTGACCGGGGAGACACATTCCGCTTAAAGTGCTCACCTATACACCCCCATGTTCCTCTATCGTCACTACACTTTCATTTCCTACTGTATACTCTTTCATGTTTCACTGTTTTACTCGGCAATGTGATATAATATTCGTCTCTGTGGGATACGAGCTCATTACTCAACAGTATGTCAGGGAGTCGCGTACATGTGTCCTCGAGAAATGAGTTTTGTCGATCAGTCTCGCGATCAAGGGTAAAGGACTGAGACCCACACGGTGCTCACTAGTATCACCACACCGTACGGCATCTATAGAGCAACAATTAGGGTTCTCGGACCAGAGAGCTCGATGACGTGAGGCTACCAGTACGAGCTGTATGGTATACAGGTGTGCGCGTGTTGGGGCGGCTAGGGTTTGGGGTAGATAATGTACCTGCTGACATTGTACTTTGAGAGCAAGAACAGCTGCGAAAGAGGGTCGGTGGCGCCAATATCAGCACTTTTGACGACCATTTTTTTATTCCAGAGCCTTGCCATTCTAATTGAGCTTGTCCCCATCTTTCTAGCTTTCCTACAAGCCCCATATCACCCGTCTCGTGCTTCTGTGACACACATGCGCCAAACTTGGGGCATTACTTTGGGCCAAGTCTAAAACCAGACACTCTACGTATTACACTCCACACCACACTCCAACGCCGAATCCCCCAAAGCGCAGATAACCCGCCGTTCTCACCGCCGTTTTTTGTGCCCAAACCACCCCCACGACCATCACGCCCGTCCCGACACTTGTGTCTGTAACTATTTCCCGCCACCCCCAAGTTACCCAGAAACACCCCACCACACACCCCGTGTAACTTTCGCCACGCGTTACTAAAAACACCACCTGCACCTACAAGATGACCGTCAACGAAAACGACAACGTGCCCGTCCAGTCCAGCACCCCCATTGAGGGCACCGACGGACTGCGGCTTTTCTTCGGCAACCTCGATTTCCGAGTCTCTGCCCCTGAGCTCAAGGAGTATCTTGCTGCTTACAATGTGTAAGTAAACTTAATCGCGCGTCGTGCGGCGATATCAGATGGGGTACACATGTCACACAGACGGAGGACTTGAAACTGGGGTCCCGCGAGCTTCTATCGCATCCAGTTTTGGTCAATCGCTTGATTTCCCCGCTTTCCTGCCATCGAGACCCATTTTGCTGCCCCACTTTTGCCACTTACTAACCACAGACAACAGGTGACTATCCCCAAGCGACGAGTCAGAGCCAAGGCCACCAACAAGCCCTACAAAAAGGGCATGGGCTACGGCTTTGCTCAGTTCACCTCTACTGAGGACGCCAGCAAGGCTCTCGCAGAGCTCACAGACGCCACCTGGAACGACCGAAAGCTCACTGTCAGCTTCGCCAAGCCCAACCAGATTAAGACTGAGGCCGAGGGTGATGAGGAGGAGACCTCTGCTCCCAATGGAGAGGCTGCCGCCACTCCCAAGAAGAGCAAGCGAAGCCGACGAGGAAAGAAGGAGGGCTCTGCTGAGTCTGGCGATGCCGCTTCCAACGGAACTTCGGTCAATGGTACCGATGGTTCCGAGACCAAGGAGAGCAAGCCCCGAGGCCGACGGCCCCCTCTTCCCCTGAACGAGGAGTCCCCCACCACTGACACCGTCTTCGTTGCTGGTATTCCCCGAGCTGCCACTGTTGCAGACATCAAGGAGTTCTTCGCAGCTGAGGAGCCTGTGTCTGTCAAGATCAGCCAGCAGAATGTCTACAACCGAAAGGACAAGACCCGGGAGCGGGTCAACAGAGGTTTTGCCCTGGTCAAGTTTGCTGATGAGGCGACCCGAGATGCTGTCATCAAGAAGTACCACGAGCAGGAGTGGGAGGGCCGAGTGATCCACCTGCGAATCGCCCTTGATGTTCTTCAGACTGAGGGTGAGACCGAGGCCAAGGAGGAGCCCAAGGTGGATTCCAAGGATGAGCCCAAGGCAGAGCCTAAGGTGGAGACCAAGGCAGACGTCAAGGAGGACGTCAAGGAGGACGTCAAGGAGGAACCCAAGGAGGAGGCCAAGGAGGAGGAACCCAAGGAGGAGCCTAAGGAGGCTGAGGTTAAGGTCCCCGTCACCACCGAGACCGCCAAGGATGAGTAAGCATCTGCATAATTTACGAATGGTTGGAGTAATAATTGCTAACGTCGCTGAAGGTTAGAATAGTTTAAATAGGAATACTCAGGTTAAAAGGTACAAGTGCCAGTTAGATTAGGCGTAGATTCGGTATCACCATCGTAGCCACATGTGAGACGCAACTGCAGAGATAGCGTGCCAGTTGCATTTGCATGTGAGTGGTTGTGTACTGGGCGCTACAGGTCCATATCCAGTAGACCCATCCGGTGGAAGTGCCGAGGTTTGGTTGGTGAAGCTGTGCGTTTTTCCGAGGTGTAGAACAATGTCTGTGGAACTGGCTTATTCCAAAGCAGGGTGTGGGGTTTTTGGAGAGATACGATGGATAGACATAACAGGATACGACGAATAGGAGGTTATATGGATGGTTGATACATAGTTATCACTCATGGACCTCAGAGAAACACATTGCACTTTTTTTCTTCATTTTGGCGAGGGTGAAAGTTCAAGTGATTAGTTGAGGAAGTTTGTAGATCTACAGCCGTGATATTTGACAGAGTGGTGAGGTTGAAACGATGAGATTTGTCAGCTACAGAGCTAGCTATGAATAGATACTCTCGTATTACGGCTTCTAAGACTGCTTGTCGATGTTTCCGGTGTTGACATTGGCTGCCGTTTTTGCATGACAGGCTGCAATCTAAGTATACTGTATCAGTCTTATTTGGCACTGACTACCAAGTATAAACTGTTCAGATGGGGTAAATGGAGGTTGAAACATATTAATTGAAGGATAAATTTTCACCGGTTCCAACGGTAGTAAATTATTTAGCACTTTTAGGGGTAATGTGTCCATAACTGCTTGTATGAGTGTTTGATGTGAGAGTGCTGCTACAGAATTGTATTGACCATTGTCTCACAGCTTACAGTATAGCGTATCAAGAAGGCTGCAGAGTGTGCATCAGTGAGAGGGTGTTGTTGAGAGATTCATACAACGAGCATTTATATACCTGATTTCAGCATATATCATCACTTCATAACTTCTACACATCCATCTCCTCCTATTGTCATTTCATATCCACACTTCATATCGTAATAAGGTTTTGACCTTGTACCCACTGCGACCTCCGTTTCCCAGACTACCTCCCAAACCTTAACTATGTCACATGACTTTCTACCTCTGTGACTGCTTTTCGTCCCAATTGGGAACTCCCAACTCACTCTGGCATCTCGGTTTAGGTATCAAGAATTTGTCAAGTCTTCTTCCCCCCGACTGTATAACCGATAATCAACAATGGGTCGTGTCATTCGAAACCAAAGAAAGGGTGCTGGTTCTATCTTCACCGCCCACACCCGGCTCCGAAAGGGCGCTGCCAAGCTCCGAGATCTCGATTACGCCGAGCGACACGGATACATCCGAGGTGTTGTCAAGGAGATCATCCACGACCCCGGTCGTGGTGCTCCCCTCGCCAAGGTTGTCTTCCGAGACCCCTACAAGTACAAGCAGCGAGTTGAGACTTTCATCGCTAACGAGGGTGTCTACACCGGCCAGTTCATCTACGCCGGTAAGAAGGCTACCCTGAACGTCGGAAACGTTCTGCCCCTGGGCTCCGTCCCCGAGGGTACCATTCTCTCCAACGTTGAGGAGCACGCCGGTGACCGAGGTGCCATTGGCCGAACTTCCGGTAACTACGTCATTGTCATCGGCCACAACCCCGATGAGGGCAAGACCCGAATCAAGCTTCCTTCCGGATCCAAGAAGATTGTCCCCTCTACCGCTCGAGGTGTCATCGGTGTTGTTGCCGGTGGTGGACGAATCGATAAGCCCCTGCTCAAGGCCGGCCGAGCCTTCCACAAGTACAAGGTCAAGCGAAACTCTTGGCCCAAGACTCGAGGTGTGGCTATGAACCCCGTCGACCATCCCCATGGTGGTGGTAACCACCAGCATATTGGTAAGGCCTCTACCATCTCTCGTGAGGCTGTTTCTGGTCAGAAGGCTGGTCTCATTGCTGCCCGACGAACCGGTCTGCTCCGAGGTACCCAGAAGATCAAGGAGTAAATTTAAAAAATGTATTATTGCAACGAGACTTTCAAAAGACGAACACCACTGTAAGCAATCTACACTTAGAAGCCGCAGCGATACCTCAAGTAGTCAAACAAATTATTCAGATACACCGCTTTTTTCGTACCAGTAGAATTTTCCAAACAGCCGCGATAGCGTCTACAAATTTTCATGCTCATGCAGTGAAAAATCCTTCATGTAAACAAGGATACTGTAAAGCTGTCACCGTACAGGTGAAGTTCTGAGAACGCTAGTAGTATGGATAGAGCGGCATTTTTTATAGTGGTATGACTGAGACTGAGATTATGAGTATTATGAGCTATCTATATTGTCTACCACGCTTTCCTTCTCTTTATTATTGGTGCACCATGACTTCATTTGACATGGAGAAATGTGCATATATGCTTCAGTGTTGAAGGAATAACACTGCTTAATGGCGGTTTGTGTGAGTGTAAGAGGTTTTCCATTTGTCGCCAGTGTAGTTCTACGGCTAACTTATCGGGATTTTTTTGTGTTTCTGACCTATTGTATCCCAACTAAATATAACCCAATTTACTTATAATCCCAAGTAAACTCTGGGCTTCTATACCATTGGCAGATGGCTATACATTTTGGCGGAAAAGGGGGTATTTTTATTGGTGACATTGTTTTTATTTGAGCCTTGTATTGTTATTATTACTTGTAGGGCCAAAATATGCTAGACTCAGGTAAAGTCCTGGGGAGCATCTTCAAATTAAACGACCCAGTTATCAGGGTTCAATAGGGCATGTCTCCTTTGTACGAGTACCAGGTACTTGTACTAGTATCGCATTATTGTAGCAGGAGTCTATATTATGTTTCAGCTCTTAACCACACCTCCCTAGCTACTGCTAAGTTCTCATACCTTCACCATCTCATCAATCGTTATTCATTATCATTATATCGTGTCTCATTAAAGCGGTAAGTCTTCACTCGCTCAGTGTCAGCTTGTCCTTGCCTTACAGTTGCACACTGCTTGCAGGAATTTCCCGAATGAAGCCCTGTCCAAACTTGGAAGAAAAGAAGATGATAGACAGAAGCATCAGGTCAAAGGCTCCCAGGACAAAGAAGCCAGCATGTGCCCACTCGTCCGAAAGGGCAAAGCCGACCTTGGTGAGAATCAGAATACCGGCTCCTCCAAACAGAGAGTAGACTCCAGCAATAGAACCTCGGATCTCAGCCCGCACGTCAGTACAGTAGCTCATGGAAGTGATGATAACTCCAATCTGGCCAACACCAATGAAGCCACAGAGAACCATAAACCATGCTGACCGAGGAGAGTCGATGAGACACAGAACCCATGAGGCAACGAGACCAAAGAGAGCTGCAGCAGTGATGCAGACGGTTCGTCCAAACTTGCTGACAGCGAAGCCCCAGATAGGAGTAGTAAGCAGAGCAACAAGCTGGGTCACTCCAGATATGATAGAAGCCATAATGTAGGCCTCCTCGCATCGGTCGGTTCCCTTGTAGTTTCTATCGGGTCCACAGTAGCCGTTGTTGTGGTACCACTGGTTGACAAAGGTGGGGATGAAAACAGCGGTAGCCACGGTAGTGGATCTGGCGACGAATCCACCAGCATAAGCGAGCATGACAGATCGCTCCTTGGTCATCTCCACAAATCCCTGTTTAATGAGCTCTCCGTAGGGAGGAGTGGGGACCTGGGCAGCCTGTTCCTCGGGTCGCTCTTCGTTATTAACAGAGGCAGCGATAGAGAAGCCTCGCTGCTCACGAATCCAGCCCTTAAGACTCTTGTTAGGGTCCTGGTAGAGAGTCAGGTAAAGAATCCCGGCAGAGACAACGGCAATGGCTCCGACAATCAAGTACGATCGCTGCAGAGCTTCTCCCTTGGAGAGGTCTGGGAACTGGCTGGGGAGCCGTAGGAAGACCAGAAGAGAAAAGACGGCTCCCAGGCCGGTAGAAATACCAACCAGCACGGGCAGAATGGCCTTTCGCTTATCGTGGTCGGTTTCGTAGCCGGCCTCCGGAGGGTCCGAGTGGAAGTGGAACCCGAAGAAGGAGAAGGAGATGGTAGACTGGGAGATTTCAGAGAGCATGGCAGTGATCATGGAGCCTGCAGCCGAAGCACCAACCGAGAACAGACATCGGAAAATGAGAATGTCGGGGTAAAGAGTCTGTCTGGTGGTGTAGAGCATGATGGAGGTTCCAATGATAGCCACTCCAGCAGAGGTGACGAGTCGAGTGCCAATTTTGTCACTGAGAGCTCCCAGAGCAGGAGCAACAATAATGCTGACGATTTCGTCGGCTACAGCTAGATTTCCAACATGAGTTGCCACCTTCTTTCGATAGCCCAGCAGGTCTGTGAGAATGAAGGGTTGGGTTGCTGAGAGGAAGACGACAAAGGCAATGGTCAACAGACACGAGCCGTAGAAGGCTGTGGTTTGTTTGAGGTGGAAAACACCGGGTTCCATTTTGGGCGGTCTAGAAGAAGCTGCTTGGTAGAACAAGTGCTTTAGTTTTGTGAGGGTTCGGGTGGTGGTAAAATCCAGCCTGTACCAAACGTACAGACGTACTAACTGCGCGCTAAACCTTGGAAATATGCTCTGACTGCAGGATCTGATAAATCGAGAGAGGGTGAAAGAGAGAGTGTAACTTGAGACCGAAATGAGCTGCGGAAAAAAGAAGTTTGGAAGATAATCAGACGAGACTTATTTGTCTGTTGTTCTTCTGTAATAGTTCTCCCCTCTCGGCGGCTGGCCCTCTTATAGCAGCCTTATAGAGTCATACTTGTCTGCACCCATTCTTGGCACAACAGGGTTTCCGGTTTGGCAGCAGTCCAATCAAAAAGATCGGGACGGAAGGTGTAGCCGCAGAGCCGTTTATGATGGGCACAGGCTTTAGGAAAGAGTTGGTTTGGCCCTGAGAGCTGCGGTTGAGTTGGATCTGAAGAAAAGACACTTTTGGTTAGTTCACCAGCATGACGATCAAATAGATATCCCAGTAAGCGAACATCATCTGATAAGTCGATGCAGCGTAACAAACCAAACAAAGAAGAAGATACATATAGTAACATTAGATGCAGTCTTCTCTTTTTGCGCTTGTAAACTGGGGCCGTAGAGCGAGGTGACTACAAGCATATCTCAGTACAACAGCAGGTACAAAAGCATGTCTCAAGACTACACCCTAAATCCACGTGCTGAAATTGGATGTTTCGTATCGTATACTCTTTTTCCTCATCCTCTCTCCCTTAGCTTCTCTTTCCTCTCCACTGTTGAGCCTAACCTTCGGATTAAGGGTGTACGCTCTCATTCTCTCTGTGGGAGATGCTACCGCTTCTATTGCCGCACATATTGTTACCCTTTTCATGATTACTAAAATACATATAAATACATTGAAATACAACCCACATAAACCCTACATGGCAATGACCGAGGAAGAACCCTCCTGGAATCGGGCCTTGAAGACCCGGTTGGCGTTGCTGAAGAAGCCCTCCTTCAGCGACACAACAATGAACTGAGAACCCTTGAACCGAGTCTTGATAAGATGACCAATGTTCTGGGTATGGTTAAGATCCAGAGCAGCGTCAACCTCATCGAGAATGTACATGGGCGCAGGCTTGAACTGGAGAAGAGCCAGAATCAGCGACAGAGCAACCAGAGATCGCTGACCTCCAGAAAGCTCTGCCAAAGACTCCTTCCAAATCTTACCCAGCATGACCTTGATCTCCAGACCCTCGGTGATCTCCTTACCCTCCAGAAGCACCAGCTTGGCAAACGAGCCGGGCAAAAGAGTGGCGAAAATCTGACCAAAGTCCTCGCTGACCTTCTTCCACGTCTTGGTCAGAGCCTTGCACTTGTACTCGTTCAAAGAAACAATGGTCTGTTCAATCTTGACCTTATCCTTCTCAATGGTCTTGATCATACCTCGTAGAGTGGCCTCCTTCTTCTCGACGTTGTCAATCATGTTCATGACCTTGTCGTTGACCTTGTGTCCAAGACCCTTGATCCGCTCCTCCAGCTGGCTGGCAGCTCGTCGCACCTGCTTAATGTCCACACTCTGGTAGTCGTAATGAGAACCGGGCTTGCCAAATAGATGAGCATCGGCAGCAACCCAGTTGTACTTGGCCTCCAGAGCAGTAGCTCCCTTGGATGCATCTTCCAGCTCCTTCATCTTACGTGTATGAAGATGCTCAGCCTCCTTGGCTGCCACAAGAGCATCGGCATGGAAGTCTCGCTTCTGCTGAAGAGTGGCCTCCAAAGACCGTCGCTCCTCATCCATACCATGCAGAGCAGCCATCATCTCCTCAACCTGCTCGGTCAGAGAAGCCTCCAGAGCACGAGCCTCATCCTGCTGAGTCTCAAGCTGGGTAAGTCCGCCTCGGGTAGCCTGAATAGCCTCTCTGAGAGCCTCGGCCTCGTCCTTCATACCAGTAATGTCGGACATGAACTGCTCAAGCGACACCTGAATGTCCTCATGGGCTGCAGAGGCTTCGTCAACGACAGATCGGTGCTGGGTAACCTCAGCGGCCATCTCCTCAACGGAAGCAGCCAGTTCCTCCAGCTTGCTACCCTTGTTCTTACCAAAGTCAGCCATATCTCGCTCAATGGTTCCAATCAAGGCAATGGCGTCCTCAAGCTTCTGGTTAAGAGTAGGAAGGGACTCCCGGAGCTCATGGAGCTCGGTCTCCTGCTCCTGCTTCTTTCGAAGAACAGACGCACTAGAAGAAGAATCAAGCTGCTTCTCGCCAGTCTTGATCTCGTGCTCTCGGATAGAGAGCTGGTTTTCGAGCTGTTTTCTCTCGGAAATCACCTGAGAAAACTTGGCCATCGACTTCTGGATGTTGCTGAGATCGTATCGAGCGGCCTCCAGCTCCTGGGTGAGGTTGTTGATGCTGGTCAGCTTCTTGAGCAGGTCTCCGCTTCGCTGCTGCGATCCTCCGGAAAGAGTACCCTCGGGAGAGTAATGATCTCCCTCCAGAGTCACACAATGAGCACGAATCTGGGGATGGTAAGCACACTTCTTGGCAGTTTCGGTATCAGCACACACCAGAGTGCCACCGAAAACGTAAGCCATAGCCTTGGCAACCTCGTCGGAGTATCCAACCAGCTCCAGGGCACGCCCCACTCGTCCAGGGGCAACCTGTTGGGCCACAGAAAGGCGTTCAGCAGAAATAAGACCCTCAGCAGCAATCTTGTTGAGAGGAATCATGGTGACTCGTCGCCGAAGTCGTCCTCGCTGTAGCAGCTCCTTACCTGTGATCTCATTGTCGACAACAACGTTGAACAGCTTTCCTCCAGCTGCAACCTGTAGAGCAATACACTTGTCCATGTTCTCGTCTCCAATAGTCAGCAGTTCTGCAACAAAACCCTTGACTGAAGAAGCAGAGAAGTTTGCGTGGGGACGGGCGTATGTGAATTCAGAGAACGAAGCCTGACGCTTCTCGGAGTCGATTCGGGCAGAAAGAGCGTCAATTCGAGACATGCACTCCCGCTCCTTACCAGTCCAGTCCTCGTCAGCTCCAGGAACAGCCATAAGACGCTCCACCTCAGCCTCCAGAGCTCCCTTGGCCTCTCGGAGACCAGCCAGCTTGTCGAGAACGCTCTGGTTCTGACTCTCGGCCTTGGCCACCTTGGGAGCGTCTCTCTCAAGAGCCTCAGCCAAGTGAGAGATTCGCATCTCTGCACGGTCAATGGCTACACGAGAGTCGTTGGCCTGTTCACGTGCCTCGGCCAGTTGACGCTGGTATCCGGACTCCTTTCCAGCTGAAGAAGCGATACCGGTCTGAAGAGACTGCAGCAGTTCTCGCTTGGACTCCAGAGCCTTGGTCATGGCATCCAGTCGCTGTGTCTGGGCGTCCAGTTCTCGCTGACTGGCGTCAACCTCAGCCTGACGCTTCTGCAGCTCCTCGGTTTGGTCTGTAGCCTCTAGACTGGCCAGGGACTCCTCCTCTTCGGTGAGCTGGGACCGTTTCAGGTCGATGGTGGTGTTGAGACGCACCACTTCGTGGGAAGCAGCCTTGGCCTGCTTTTGCAGAACAGACACGTTGGTATCCTTGGAGGCCTCGGCGGCCTGACGAGCCTTGACCTCAGCAATGTCTTGCTCGAGCACGCCCATCTCGTGTGTGTTCTGTTCCACAGCCAGAGCCTTGGCCTCCTTCTCGGCGACAATAGCCTCGATAGCAGCAGACATTTCTTGGGTGCCCTGGGTCAACATGATGTAATCATGAGCCACAATGAGCTTGATTGCCCGCTCAAGGTCAGACTGTGTGTGTTGGTACTCCAGAAACGACTTCTTTTCCTGTCGCAGCTTGTCCAGCTTGGGCTTGATTTCCTCCTCCAAAAGCAGCGCACTTTCCTGTCGTCGCGCGTCCTTCTTGGCCATGGTCTTGAGAGCCTTTTCCTTTCGGTCCTCGTACATTCGAGTACCAGCAGCCTCCTCAATGAGAGCCAGCACCTCGGCAGGCTTCATGTTGAGCACCTTGGTGATTCGACCCTGCATAATCAGGAAGTTGGGGTTGTTAATATTGAGCTGGACAGACTGGAACAGGTGCTGCACTGTCTGTTGCTGTGCTCGGTGACCGTTAATCAGGTACTTGCTGGTTCCTCCAAGTACAATCTGACGGGTCACGGAAATCTGGGCGTATTTCTCAAAGCCAATGGGACTGGTGGCCGTGTCTGAGTTGTCAAACACGATCGTCACGCTGGCCTTGGTGACTCCGGCCTGTCCCCGCTTGTAAATAAGATCCTGGAGGTTCTGGGCACGAACCGTGGCCATGGTGGTGATACCCAGAACGAAACAAATGGCGTCCAGAATGTTGGACTTGCCACTACCGTTCAGACCGGTGATACAGTTGAACTGCGCGTCCCATCCGGAGATGACGGTACGCGTGGCGTACGACTTGAAGCCGTCGATAACGAGCTCTTCGACTTTCATTTAGGTGACGAGATGTGAAGTTCAGAAAAAGAACGTTAAGCGTGTTTCGTGTTTGGCTGCGGTTGTCCCAGCAACGGTTAGAGTTTGGGAGAGATGGCGAGAAAGCTTATTTTGCAGACCCACGTTCTGAGAGAGATACACTGAAAATCAATGCATTCTGGTATGAAAAAAAAATGAGTGCACACGCTGGTTGAAGACGGTGCAGTCAAAAAATGACAACCGAGAGATTCGAACTCTCGCCTCCGAAGAGACCAGGATATTCGTTAAGGTGTTAGCCTTAACCTGGCGCCTTAGACCGCTCGGCCAGGTTGCCGGAATGTTCCGTATTTTGGGCCTTGAGTATACTTAACGAGAGGAACACGTCACGTGCCCAGAATCAAAAAAAAAAAAAAACACGAATTTTAGGAACGAGAAGTCTGTAGATATGGTCATTTTTTCAATGAGGGATTTAGGGTAGTATTCTCCACGGTATTCTGTATGGTATGGGTTCTATCCCATTTGTTTATCTGTATAATTATAGGTCTCTGAGCTCTTCTCTTGGTGCGAAAAAAATTACTTAGATTGGGTTTGGAAGTTGAGAACAAGCAGTTTGGAGTGAATCGTATATGTAGTGTGTCAGAATGTGCGGTGTATTGGATGCGGTGTCGTCTGTAGTATGGTGTGTGTGTTTGTTTTCTCACGGTGCTTTCTGGACAAGTTCGCGTTCTCACTGCATCCAGTTATCCAACATACAACCACCTACAAGTATATTACACGTTCTGATTTGATGATGTATATGAACAAACGAGCACTAAATGCATGCCAAAATATCTGCTAAAAATGCATTTACGAAAACAGAAGTAACATATATACGTGTTTCTGATATTTACAAACTCCCCATAATTGTCTGTCACCCAATATCATCAAAATTGGGCGAGCAATGACTAAGCAGAGTTCATAATGTACATGGCACCATTTCCAATTTTTTAAAAATCTGGCATCCTGGCCGAGCGGTTAAGGCGAGAGATTAGAAATCTCTTGGGGTTTCCCCGCGTAGGTTCGAATCCTGCGGATGTCGCCATCTTTTTGCTCTTTTTATCCATGGCCATGCGTATGTGCAGCGGTTATACCCCTTGCTTTTGCTATTGGTATGTACGACACGCTCGAGCCCCTTCGTGCTAACCCAAACTCTACCTTTCTCGAGCCGTGTTTAGCTGCAGATGTCTCAGTTTTGTTCTCTGACATGCTTCAATGATGAAAATAGAATGCAATTAAATATGAGATTATGTAAAGTAATAATACAATGCGACCAATTAACGGAATCCTCCAAGAGTCTTTCGTCGCTTGGATCGTTTATGAGATCCCTGCGAGCCAGCAGGACCTTCAGACTGTCGTCTTGAGCTCTGAGAAGCAACACGGGCCAATGACGAACGATGCGAGCTTGAAGGAGCCAAAGACGCTCGTTGCGAAGGACGTTGCGAAAGACGCTGCGAAGGAACCTGGCTCGACAAAGACAGTTTGGGGATGGCATTTCGGCTCGCGGCAAGCTGGGAAAGCAGCTCCTGCTGGGTGGGCGCCTGCCGCTTCTTCTTTCGCACTCCAAACTCTTGCCAATCGTCGTAGTTGGTCTTTGGAGGCGCTCCTACCACCCACTCGTCCAGCAGTTTTGTAACATGCACAGGAACATCCTTTTCTTTTCCCTTGTCTTCTCTAGAGCGTCGTACACTGCAAGCAGCGTAGGCGGACATGGCTGCCAACCGACGACAATCACGCTCAGTCTTTATGCGGTACTCGATAATGTACTTGCGAAGAAGAGAGTTACCACGATCAGACGAGTCGTCAGAAGGAGTAACATAGATACTCATGAGCTCCTCATACTTCTTTACTGGGTCGACAGAGAGACGAACTCGAACTGCAGAGGAGTCGTAGTGCTTCTGCAGCTCAGTCAGCATATCTCCAAATTCATCGATCGAAGAAGGTATGTCATTCGCCCCCAAGTCAGCCAGGGACGTCCTTCCACCAGGACAGCCGTCTTTATGCCATGTTTTGATTAAATTGTCGAGGTTTCCAGCAATGTCAGCCACACTGACAGGGTCTGGAAAAGGTGGTGCCAGCATGATTTTGTCATAGCCATCAATGTTGAACATTCTTACATGTTGCGGAGGACCGTTTTTGTAGGTGCCCGGAAACTTCCACACTGGTTCGGGCTTGTAGTCTTGAAACTTGGACGGCTCACTGGTGAGAAGCTTTCGAACCACACATTCATCGATATCGATATCAAACAACATGACAATAGCATCTGAAAAGTCTACCAGTACAGTTGAATTGATGGGTGTTTGAGTAGACAACATGATGGGGTAGGGATCACAGGTCCATTCAAGCAACAGAGGTTCCTCTGGGTTGGTGTATGCATAAGTGAAGAACAGTTTCTGAACAGACAGCTGCGAATGAATGATGGCAATCGACTTGCCCTCCACAAGCGACATGGACAGCTTGATGGAGTAGTCTTCTGCATGCAAGTTGAGTGTACGAGCGATCTGAAGATGCTGCTTTTCTTTGCTAGTATCGTAGACAATCAATCGTGCTGCCGAAGCCACAACCAGCAGGCTGGGGTATTTGACGTCCTTTTTCATGTCCATGATGACGTCTCCTGAGTGTTGTTGGTGGAACAGCTCAACAAATGTTGGTTCAGCATCCGGGTCCTTGTCGTCATTAATGGTAAACAAACGCAGTCCTTTTCTGGTGGCCAAAGCCATCTTTCCTCCATCAAACAGCTTGATACTTTTCCAGTCACTCAGCACCTCAAAGTTGGGATCGTAGCCCTGCGCGATAATTGGAGGAACACCATCCTCCCACTCAGTTTCCTCGTCGGTTTCCAAAGAATGTATCCTCCATGTTCCATCTGCCGTGACTCCAGCCAGCCAGTTTCCATGCAAATCACAGTCAATGTACTTGTCGTCTCTGAGATCGTTGTATGGCACGATAGCTATCGTTGTGAACTTTTCCTGGACATCCGTGATGTATGTAGCTGCTGTGGTCCGCACCAATAGGCGTGTACTTAGATGGCCAGATCCAACGGGGTGATCAAACAGCACTTGGTTGATTTCCCGTTTGAAGTCAAACGCCACCAGATGATGTAGGCTCGGAACCGCATAGTCAAACTCTTCTCGATCGGTAACATAGGCCGGATCAAGGGTATTGTTTCGGGGAGCCACCACGTCTACGATCACCTCGGTTCCCTTGACATGAGCCATAATTTTGCGAATGTCCTTCTTCCTGGTCATATCCACCTCTATGAATTCCCATTCCACCTCGGCGATAGTCATTTTTGGTCCGATATCAACTGGTAATAACATACTGGACTTGCGCATTGCCATTTCTCGCTCAGCAGCAAAGTTGGCATGGAGCTCGGCGAAAGGGACTTTACTTTCAGCCTCGCGTTTGGGAGTCGTGGTTTTAACGAAATCTCCCTCCTGAGGACTGACAAAGGTCCTGAATCCGGATTCAAACACGGTCAGCGATTGACCTACTGGCGTGAGAGGGAGACTGTGGTTTTCTGTAGGCCAATGCAGATCCGAGTCTCCAAAGGCCTTTTGCGATATGAGAGGCATGCCCCATTGTCCGGGCCCTACCTGGGACTCCCACAGTGGCGGGTCTGTGTTCACCCAGCTCACTTGTCGGCTCATATCGCGTGTTGCACTGATACTCTTTCAGCAGTCCAAAATATTTGGAGTTAAGTTCGGCGTGCAGAAAGTGTAATCAGTACAGTGGTGGTGGTAGGAATAGTTGGAGATGGAAGTTTTAGCTGATTTTAGGTAAAAATCTCGTTTTATCAAAGTCGCTAACTCAGCTTTATACTGTACTCGTACTACGTACTAGCTAGGTGTGATATTACGAGTAAAGTAACCTCACTCTTTCCTCAGGTTAAACTAAGGAAGACTGCTAAAATAACGATAGCTTCTTCTCAGCTACTACATTTCCCCATTATTAGGATGATCACACAAACTCAAGAACTATGTAACTAATACGCAATTCGAGTATTTCAGCGGACTCATGTGTAGCACTCAGGTCAGATTATCCAACCAAAGGCACACGCGTGGTAGTTAACCACGCTCGCGTCTCTTACTCAAATCGCAGGTCCCAGTCAATCTTGGGACCGAGCTTGGGCAGCTGCTCAGCAACGTTCTGCACATCCTTGTCTCCTCGTCCAGACAGACAGATGACCACGTTCTTGTCCTTGGGCAGGGTCTTGGCCAGCTGCATGGCGCCGTGGATGGCGTGAGAAGACTCCAGAGCAGGAATGATACCCTCCAGCTGGGTCAGCTGTCGGAAGGCGTTGAGAGCGTCGGCATCAGAGGCAGCAACGAACTCAACTCGGCCAGTATCCTTCCAGTAGGAAAGCTCGGGGCCAACACCGGGGTAATCCAGACCGGCAGAGATGGAGTGGGTGTCCTGAATCTGACCGTCGGCGTTCTGCAGAACGTAGGTCTTGACTCCCTGGAACACACCGACCTGGCCCTTGGTGAGGGTGGCAGAGTGGGCAGGAGTGTCGACACCGTCTCCTCCAGCCTCGACTCCGACAAGTCGAACAGACTCGTCCTTCTCGAAGGGAGCAAACATTCCGGAGGAGTTGGAACCTCCACCAACACAGGCGACAACAGCGTCGGGCAGAGCACCGTTGTTGAGGGCGGCAAACTGCTCCTTGGTCTCTCGGCCAATGACGGACTGCAGAGTTCGCACCAGAGTGGGGTAAGGATGGGGGCCAATGGCAGAACCAATGACGTAGTGAGTGGACTCGAGGTTGGTGACCCAGAATCGCAGAGCCTCGTTGACGGCGTCTCGCAGAGTCTTGGATCCCTCCTCGACCTTGACAACCTCGGCACCGAGCATTCGCATTCGGAACACGTTGAGAGACTGTCGTCGGGCATCCTCAGCGCCCATGAAGACCTTGCACTTCATGCCAAACTTGGCGGCCACAGTGGCAGTGGCAACACCGTGCTGGCCGGCTCCGGTCTCGGCAATGAGCTCCTTCTTGCCCAGTCGCTTGGCCAGGATGACCTGTCCGACAGCGTTGTTGATCTTATGAGAACCAGTATGGTTAAGGTCCTCTCGCTTGAGCCAGATCTTGGCTCCTCCGCAGTGCTCGGTGAGTCGCTCAGCCTCGTGGAAAGAAGAGGGTCGGTTCATGTAAGCAAAGTACGATCGGAACTCCTCCCAGAAGGTCTCGTCAGCAAAGGCCTCCTCGACACAAGTCTCGAGCTCCAGCAGACATCGGTGCAGAGACTCGGGGACGTACTGGCCACCGTGAACACCGAATCGGGCGGGGTAGACGGACTTTCGCAGCACCTCGTCGGTGTTGACGGCCTGGGTGGTGTCAGCCTTGTTCTCGTTGGAAACAGCGGCAGAAGCAGCTCGGCCTCCAGTGACGGACTGCAGGTACTTGGCAACGGCCTCGGGAGATCCGTTGGACTCCTCAATGGTAGCAATGATCTTGGAACCAATGACAATACCGTCGGCAAGGGGAGCGAGCTGGTCAAAGTGCTCCTTGGTGGACACTCCAAAGCCGACAGCCAGAGGCTTGCCTCCAGTGTACTTTCGGACCTTGGCCACGAGCTCGTCAATGTCGGTGGACAGCTGGCCGGTAGCTCCGGTGACGCCCATTCGGGAGACCACATACATGAAGGAGTCGGTGATGGAGGCCAGGACCTCGAGTCGGTCGTTGGGGGTGGTGGGGGCCACCAGAGGGACGTAGGAGAGACCCTCTCGAGTGCAGATGCCTCGGAAAGACACGGCCTCCTCCGGGGGCAGGTCGACGAGAATGAAGCCGTTGGCTCCGGCCTCTCGGGAGGCCTTGACGAACTTTTCGTCGCCAAAATGGTGGATGGGGTTGTAGTAGCCCATGAGGACAATGGGGACATGAACGCCCTTGGCTCGAGCCTGCTTGACAATGTCCAGACAGGTGTTGACGGTGATGCCGTTGGCCAGAGCGACGTTGTTGGCGGCCTGGATAGCAGGTCCGTCAGCAACAGGGTCGGTGAAGGGGATACCGAGCTCAATCACGTCGGCTCCTCCAGTCTGGAGGCCCTCGAGGATAGAAACGGTCTTTTCAGCGGTGGGGAATCCTGCGGTGACAAAGGTGACGAGGGCGGGTCGGCCCTCCTTTTTGCACTGCTCGAAAGTGGCGGCCAGATGAGCAGACATTTTGCGGTGTTGGTGTGTGTGGAGAACAAGAGAGGTTTGATCTGTTTTTGAAGGTGGTGAAATTCTTAGACTCGGAGGTTAGGGGAGGGTATAGGAGATGATTTAGGGGGTGATATGGGGGATTTTAGGGAATACAACAATGTGGTTTGAATTGCACGGGTCGAAATAATATACAGATTGCATTTTCTAGCGGTTCTAGCCACTCATATACTCGATATGACTCTTCATCGAAAAGTTGTGCCCCGGATATTCACCGCTTTTAGAGTTGCCGGTTGGGTCAGTCATAAACCCTGTTTGTCACATTGTCGAGCCAGATGAAAACTGGAGAGTTTAGTTATGAAAGTTAGCTGCTGGAGAGAGCTTTAGAGGAGGTACTAGTGAGATAGCCACGTGGTTGAGGCAGTTTAGACACTAGCATTCCGGCGAGATTAGATAACGTATCTAGCAATCTCTTTTTCTATGTGCACGTGACCTGCTGGAGACTCACGCGACTCTCATCTCTGCTCATTACTCCCTTCTGACTGACGTGCATCCACAACTCTGTATAACCTGCTGCGGCTGACTATCTCCGAGCGAAAAACACGACGCGATAGATCGACTGTATAGAGGTGACTAATACTGCACTGGAGGTGTGAGTATGAGTACAGGGGTGTTTAGTCATTGATACGAGTATACAACCGATTACTAATGCCTCTCAAAACCAACACTCAGCCTCATTTACCCCTATCTTCCTGTGCATGCTTCTTCTCTGTTCCTGGTACACCTGCCAATCATTGGCATTACTGCTCCGATAACGGCTGCATGTGGGGTAGACAATGAGTTGTTGAATTGTAGGTCAATGTGCCACACAGAAGCCGAGATGAGTGAATAATATTACAACGCATGAACACCGTTGCTGATACAGTCTATACTGTGGTCGTGAAAACTTTTCCCTACACTATAGCACATATATATTGGTACAAGTTTTCACTGCACCGATACCCGAGATTTATGTCGAGCAAAACATGATTAAGAAAAAAATGTTTAAGCGAAAAACAACAAAAAACATGCTATGAGAATCAACATGAACGGAGAATCTATAACAGAATGGATAAAATGTCATTACCAATGACGTTTCTTTACCAATATACTCATAACCTGTATATACTCTTGGGCGTAAAAAGAAGCACGAAAGATGCATGAAACCCCGTTTACCCTACCGCAACATGCTGGTTTATATAGAGCGGCAGCACCCAATTTTCTTCCGCATCACAGCGAAAAAAGAGTGAGTACCGACAACAGCCACGGGGGCTTTAAAGGATGAACGTATCACAGACCTGTACCGATCTTGGGTTTTGTACCCCAGGACTAGAGGAAATGATTGCCAACGCTGACACAAATGAGAAATTTGTTTTTCCCATTGAGATCTTTAACTAACATAGACGAGTGAACTGAGTATTCAGCCAGATTCTTATATAGTCAAAAAATATTTATTCCCAAAAATACGCCTTAATACTGTAGTCACAGAGTAGACAACACAGTATCGTAGATAGAGAGCAACAGTATACAGCACTTTGAAAAGCATCACAATTCATTGTAAGTATCAAAAAAAAAGTAAAAAGCACCAAAAAGCACCGAAAAAGAAAAATCCACGATCGCCAATGAATGTCACTAATCTGCTGCGCCTGCTCGTGTCCATCGTATTAACACACCACTGGTGCATTACGTCACAACCCTTACCTGCAAGTATATAGCATGATGAACAGTGATATAGAAGGAGTTGTAGTCATAAAAACCACACAAACAAATTAAAGACGTGCATTAAAGCCACCCTTACTCTTACTCTCTTCTCTAACCTCCTTCTTCACGCTATATTCGTCGCCCTCCCACCTGCCCAACACGTGACTTATCTCGCATAGTGCGCATCAGTCCATCGGCGCTCAACACTAGTCTTGCAACCCCACAACACCATGGAATCGGTATTCAGAATCATTCTGTTTATCATGCTCATGGGGCTGCTCATGTCGCCGGGGGGCAACCGTTACACGCCCCTCAGCGGCAAGGAAAAACGCCAGCTGGAGCAACTTGTTGCCAACCACCAGTTTCAGGCGGACCGGCTTAGAAACCACAGCGCCCACGACTACACCTTTGGCAACCTCACGGGCTTCACGTTTGGTTACACAAAGCCGCGCAAGAGCGACAAGGAACAACAGCTGGGCTGTCGCGCCGAGGGAGACTCGGTGTCGCTCTTTCCCCAGGACATTCTCAACGAGGCCAGCTCATATTGGAAGAGCGAAAAGGGCCTATATCTGCGCAACATTTCTGGTGTTGTGCGGGGCGACTGGACAGGCCCCGAAAATGGAACACAGAAACTGCTGCACATCCCCATGCCCGTTTCGCAACAAAACTGGACATGGCACCCTCACAACCACAGTGTCAGCATCACTCCTCTGCCAATAGACCCCGAAGATGACGCTGGAGACGAGGGAGACGATCAAGTCAACGGAAACATCACCACTATCAGCGGTAAAGTCGAACTTGATTTCATGGACGCCATTCCCAGCTATGTCAACCAGCGCATTCTCAGCTCATACTTTGCTAATCACACGGTGCCCAAGGAGCTGGAGGCGTTTGCAGACGTGAACGTGGTCACCTGCTCAGCCCAGCTCATGGGCCATGAGTCCGACTCGGAGCTCCACTCGGTTCAGCTTCGAGGACTGCATTTCAAGCACTCTGGAAATGTCATCATGACAACCCACTCAGCCAAGTTCTGGGGCTACGAAGCTCTGGCAGGCCTACTGGCTGAAATCATGCATACCGCTGACCGGTCACGTGAAGATACCGACGAGACCTTCAACACCACCAAGGAGGCCATGATGCCCATCATCGAGCGGTACCTGTCCATCATCGGAGACACAGACCAGGCCGTTCCCGTGTCGGAAATGGAACAGGAGGCTACTGCGTCGTGTGAATACATTGGTGTTCTGCATGTCGACTCAGTGGACTCTACCCGATACACTGGAATTGACCTCAGAAACATTGAGTCTGAACTGCAATACCCCGTGGGACGTCCCCACAAACGACCCCCAAGACTGCACATGAGTGGAGTGCTGTACTCTCCCGATTGCGGCAAGAAGCTGACCGTGGGAAGTGCCAAGGGTCTTCTCTGGAACGCGTCGTTGAACAAGCAGAACCACGTTGTTGTGGCTGTCATCTTCCTGGGAATCATCAACACCCTGCTGCTGGCGTTCCAGATGCAAAAGGCGTCCACCCCCTCTCTATGTTCTCGTGTCAGTATCTGGTCGATTGGAGTCATGTCCATGATGGATGGATTCATGTGCATGTTTTCGCTCATGGCCATTCTCTACCGAACCCAGCCCCAGCTGCAGTTCACGGCTCTTGCATTTGTGTCCTTCACCTACGTGTCCCTGTTCGGACTGCGGTTCATGCTCAACATTACGCTGTCCCAGATTCCCGAGGAGTTTGCTCGTCCTGCTGCCATCCAAACTCCTGGAGGAAACGCCCAGGACACTACTCCTGGTGGAGATGACACTCTTCCAGTGACAGAAACACAGCCCGCAGCGGCCCCGTTCATTCCTTCAGACGCCGATGTTGCCACCGCTCTCTATGGGCGGTTCTACTTCTGTCTGCTGGCTTTTGTTATCATTACTACAGTCACCTATGGAATGACTGCTCCTCGACGATATGTCATGGAGTACGTGATTGTCCTGGGCATGGCGTCGCTGTGGCTGCCTCAAATCTACAGATCTGCATACCGAGGCACCCAGCAGGCTCCTTTGGCGTGGTACTTTATGGTTGGCAGCTCCTTCACACGTCTACTGCCCTTGTTTTACATATGTCTAATCAAGGACAATGTCTTCAGACACCGAATTGACCGGGCACTGCCAACTCTGGCGACTCTGTGGATTGCTCTTCAGCTGTTTGTGATTTACGCACAGCACAAGTTTGGTCCTCGGTTCATCCTGCCCCAGCATATTCTGCCTCCCATCTACGACTACCATCCTATCATTAGTCTGGATGACATTGAGAGTGGCAGTTATGGTGCTCTGTTTGAGGACGCTGCTAACGGCTCGTTGGAAGATGCCCACACAGACTGCAGTATTTGCATGAACCCTGTCGAGTTGGTGGTTCAGACCTCGCAAGACCAGAACAACATGGATCCCGCCAAGCTGGTTGCTCGACGACAATACATGATCACGCCCTGTCGCCATGTGTTCCACACGGACTGTATGAGCAACTGGATGATCAGAAAACTGCAGTGTCCTGTTTGTCGAAACCCTCTTCCTCCCATGTGAGGTGTGATACTGTGATTTTACAGCATACATATATATATTCGTAACATAGATG
The DNA here is from genome assembly GCA_017639365.1 of Yarrowia sp. E02. Lineage (NCBI taxonomy): Eukaryota > Fungi > Ascomycota > Dipodascomycetes > Dipodascales > Yarrowia > Yarrowia sp. E02. The sequence continues at coordinate 493,695 of JAAQQX010000003.1, read as the reverse complement.
TTTTATTTACCAATAAGTTATATAGCCCTCTACTGGGCCTTGAGCCACTGCTCGGCAAAGTCAGTGACACTCTTGTCCAGAGGGATCCACTTGATTCCAAGCAGCTTGTCCGACTCTGAGCAGTCGAGCTGGCACACAGTGTTGAGCTCCTTGACTCGGTTGACAGGGCTACCGGTGGCAATCTTGCCCTCCAGCTGGGGGATCTTGTTGGCAATGTCTTCAATTTCCTGGGTGCAGAAAGCGCTGGTTCCAAGAAGCAGTCGCTTTCCGTCAAGTTCAGGCTTGAGAGCGATAACATGAGCCTCAGCGCAGTCTCTGACGTCAACGAACCAGCCAGCAGTTCCCTCGGGGTCCTGGCCCTTCTTGGACTCCAGAACAGTAGCAATCACCTCGTTGGAGGTGTTGAGAGAAGACATGTCCAGAGCGACTCCAGGACCCAAAATGTAGGAGGGGTTGATCCAGGTGATGGAGAAGTGGGGCTTCTCGTTCTCGAGGAACTCAAGACCGGCCTTCTCGGCAAACAGCTTGGATCCGATGTAGTTGAAGAAGGGGTTTCCCTTTTCAGCAGCCTGTTCTCGGGTCATGGGGTTCCAGTCCTTGGAAGACAGAGTATGGGTAGGGTCATTGTACTTGGCCACGTCCATAATGGCGGCCAAAGAAGAAGTGATAACAATCTTCTTGACGTTAGGAGCATGGGCCTTGGCCATTTTGAGAACAGCAGTAGTTCCCTTGATGGCAGGCTGCAACATGTCCTTCTCGGGGTCCTCTGCCTTCATGTTGAAGGGCGAGGCCGTGTGCAGAATGTAGTCGATTTCAGGGTGCTTCTCGAAGATGAGCTGGAACTCGTCTTCATCCTGGACGTCTTTGAGAGTCTCGAGCTCAAACTTGCCGGACTCAACCTCATTCTTGAAGGCTTCAGCCAGTCTCTCAGCCTTTTGAGGGCTTCGAATGGTTCCAATGACGGTATGGCCAGCCTTGAGCAGCTGGTCGACGCAATGGCCGGCAAGAAAGCCGGTGGCTCCGGTAACTAGTGTAGTAGGCATTGTGAATGTGGTATTTGTGATATATACCAGCTCCCTCAGGATCCCATCTCTTTATATATTCACGGTTGCTGCGTTGAGCTCATTAAGATTATCACGCAGGCAGAGGTGGTTTCAACGTAAGGCGGATCTCTACTCTGAGACCTCGTAAGATGCGGATACGACAAAAAATCATGTGAGGGTAACAGATATAGACACACACTTGATATGGCAAAAAATAGAACTGATATCTCTTCAATTGCGGAATTTGGGGTATCATCTACTTCCAGTGGTTGCAGTACAACCTCTAACAAACTCCAAACGAATATGCAAGCAGCAGCAAAGTCCGTCGATAACGGAGATACTGGAATAGAAGATCATGGAGTTTCTGAGATAAGTCCGCAGTTGGTGGAGATAGTAGAAAGGGATGATTTGGTCTTGTGATAGTATGACCTGGGTGGTGAGAGTAAAATTAGTCCACTACCAGATAGCTAGTTGGCATAGATGGTCCTACAAGTTCAATTTTGTTTCTTCATCATCAAAACCAAGTAATTACAGGAAGTGTAAGTAATGCCAAGTAATTGAGACGTACCAGCTTTTTATACTAGACAAGTGGATACTATAGGTCATATATGTGACGTTGATGGGTTATATCGTACCTTGCAGATATGATTAAATCGAGCCCTGGACACATTTATATGGCTCCTTTAAGAAGTATTTTTTTAAATCGAATATAAAGAAGAAAATACAGTGTGCCGTTCCACCATGTTTACCCCTTGGACCTTGGACAACAAGGCTCAGTAGGGTTGGGACAGTAATGAGAGAGAACAAGCTGTTCAACTGACGCAATAATAACAATAGGGGAATGCCAGTTAGACCAAAATGACGAGCTCACCGAGATATACAAAATGGTGTGGTCGGATTCGAGATTGGCCCAAAACTGGACCTGTTGTAATACCACTCTATTCCAGGTACAGGGACGTACTCTGAATCCCACCAGATTGTCATCGAGTACTTTAAAAGTTTTTCACAGTAATCGACAACCAACAAACGGCCACGAGTTGAAAAATCATCTACGTCCATATCCACCATATCTACACCTTACAACTACGAGTACAGTACAACCAGTACAACAAGGCAGTTGCACCCATCAAGTTCATTTTCACGTGCAATAATACATTTTAGTTTTGTGTCTACTTCTTGGAGACAATCTTCTTGAGGTAGAAAGCAAGCTCCTCTCCCTCGAGAATGTAACCGTCAACTCGGCCGGACTGACCGGGTCGAGAAGAAACGCAGGCGTAAAGTCGGCCAGCACCGAACTGGGCCTCAACGGCAGCGTCGAGCTTGGCGTCAGCCTGTCGGGCAGCAACGGCAGCCTGGTCAGCCTCGGCAATGACGGGCTCCTCCTGGCCGGCCTTCTTCTTGCCGAGAGTCTTTCCGTAGTAGGACTCGTACCACTGTCGGAAGGGGGTGGCATCAATCTGGACAATGGCAGACTTGGTAAGAGTGTTGGTTCGGATCAGCTCGTTGTTGGAGGGGTGGAAAGAGACACCGAGAACTCGGGTCTTTCGGGTGGTGCCCTCAGAGCCCCAGGAGAAGTTACCGGTCTCGATTCGGATGGCTCGGAACTTCTTGTTACCACCACGGGTTCGGACGGTGTGGATTCGCTTGGGGCCGATTCGGGTGACGGCACCCTGTCGACCACACTCGAACTTTCGCTTCTTGTGGATGGAGACACGCTTGGCGCCGGTGTGGGATCGCTTGTGTCGGGAGTCTCGAGAAATACCCATGGTTGTCGTGGAGTGCTGAGAATTGGTGGGAGGTTTGATTTTTTGTCAGAGGTGGGAGCAGAGTTTCCGAGTTTCCTTTTCAGAAAGCAGTCACAAAGTCACGTGCGACTCAGAGTTAATTTGGACACTCGGGGTTTTTAGGGTTCCAGAACCCGTGTGTTCGATTCTGCAGTTGGGAGGAATTATTCAGAGGTATTAATCCAAGAAAGTCGAAATGGGCAAATATTATCAGCCCATGTTAATTTACAGTGCTTGTTCCCCCGTATTTGTGCCGAATCCGTGACCCAAGTATCCCCAACCACACTAACGTTACTAAGCAGCCGGAATCGGACCGTCATTGTCTCCCTTGGCAGACATGTGTTTAATTAGACAAATAGCACACCCCTATCTACCCCATAACAGAGCCCCCTTACAAACCCAGTAATCCCTCTCGAAGGGACTCAAATTTGTGTTTAAAAATACTAGGCTTGTCGCTATCTGATTCATCGCTCGGAAACTTGATGCATCCCATGTAATATCTCCGTCTAAGACCATCTCATCGCAGTAATAATGGTGCGGATCCCCTAACCCAGACCCACTTTACGGTAATCGTGCTTCTGACATGCGTAATTTGAAATTTTCAAACCCATGTCTTCAGCTACCCCTGTGGCGTTCGTTATTCACCACCCATGTCTTTCTACGACGAAATCGAAATCGAGGACATGATCTTCGACGCGGACCAGGGCATTTTGACCTATCCGTGTCCGTGTGGCGACAAGTTTCAGATTGCTCTGGACGATCTCAAGGATGGCGAAGAGGTGGCTGTCTGTCCCTCTTGCAGTCTCATGATCAAGGTCATTTTCGACCCCGAGGACCTTGAGCAGTTTGAGGAGTCGTGACAGGCTGGAGGAGCCGGTCTGAGCTAGCCCAGGTTCAGGTTTGGGTCACTCTCGGAAGATCATGACACTCTCTCACACACTATTTTCAATCTACACGCATGTCACATCTTGAAGAGACATACGCCACCATGACAAGATGACTAGAGGATAAAAATGTCACCCCAAAAATACGTTGAAAACAACGTGACACTCGCTTTCTTCATAGAGCGCACAGAAGGTGTGTGCTCTCCCCATCTGCTGTGTCTTCTCCACGGCTCTATTTATTTATTTCACCAATGCAAGAAAGAAGCAAACATGCAACTTTAGTTGGCACGGCAGTCCATGTATTCGTCTGTATTTGTAGCTGTTCATCAGACTCGATTGGGTATGGTTGATTTAAGTGGAATGGTTGAATCCTGTAAGGTTGAGAGGGTCTATCACGACGTCATTTACAGTAGATTATCTTCTGGTGTCAGCACCTTGTAATATCATAGAACATGCCATCGGCTGTTCGTGTTCAATATTATATCACGCCACGCCCCGCACTTACATTGATGGTCTGGCACCTTTCCTATGGAGATGTTTTTCCGTTGACAGAAATGGGTTTCTGGCTATCAATTTACGATTCTGGCTCTCGGAGGTTCGAGGCATTAACACCTAAAGATATAGGGTGTAAAGGTATTAAAAACGAGGTAGAAGTCAGCGCTCGTACTTGTGTCTGTGGGGAAAAACCACTGGAAAATGCACATGTACCCACAGAATAGTTATACAGACTTGCCGAACGCCTTTTCACGCGACTTCTCCTATTCCCAGACCCTCATCAAACCTGCCGCAGCCGTTGTAGACCGTTCGGAGATAACTGAGAGAGAAAGAGAGAGAATACGATAGAGTGGAGGAACCAGTCACTCGCTCCAGGTACACGAATGACTCAAAAGATCGACTAAAAAGACCGCGGAGACAATACGACACATGCACTGCGACAGGTCACCCGCCACATCTCGCACCAGACATGTACGAGTGCTCTTGCTTCCGGTCATCGGCACCTATCTCGTTTAACCGTCCAAACGCGCATCCAGAGGCAATCCTCATTAGAGCTCAACTGTCTGAGTCCAGTGCTCAAATAGTTTCAGTTTGAGGTCAAAGGGTAGTGAAGTTATAATTGATGAACGTGAAGAAAGAAAATAAATGCGTCGAATCTGAGACGATTTGGGCGCGTACCGAGGGCAGCTGGGGCTTGCACAAAGGGTCCAACACTGTCTTTCGGTACGTGAGTAGATAGAGCCATTCCGATAGTCAAAAGTAAAAAACACGGTCTAGAACCGCGCTACGGAACAACCAACAGAAGGAGAGGAGACAGAGAGGAGAGGGACTAAAAAGAGCGGTGGAAATGCTGGAAATCAATTACCGACAGCACTACACGTGAATACACGCAGAAATAGTCCCCTGCCCACAGCTATAAGCGCCCCGATATCTCGGCTTTCTTAACTCCGAATTTAAACCCTGATGGAATTCAAATGCGACATTTCTGCACTCCGGCTGCAGGGGAATACAAGCAGTTATAAGACCGCCAGGTGGCCCTAGCCGATCTCCTCTTGAGCAAAAAAAATATATACCCCAACCCCAACCACCCACACACCCACACAAACACGCGACTATGGAAACCCTAGCAAATTGGCTTGTGCCCGACGTTCCCAAGCCTCTGGATATCAAGCAGCTGACCTTTGGACGGCCTGGAGGAACCAAGAGCTTCAGCTTCGCCAAGATTCCGCTTCCTCTCAAGAGCAACGAGGTTCTCATTGAAGTCAAGGCGGCCTCTCTCAATCCCTGGGATCTCAAGGTGTGGAAACAGCCCCAGACCTGGCTCAAGGAAGAACACGGTCTGGGCCAGGACTTTTCTGGTGTCATCAGTGATCTAGGACAGGGAGCACGGTCCAAGGGCTGGAAGATCGGAGACCGCGTCTGTGGCCTCAAACTCCACTATGGAAGCCAGGGAACTATTGCTTCCCATCTGGTCATTGACCTCAGCAAAAGCAAGTACTCCATGACCCACATTCCCGACAATATGACCTTTGAGGAGGCCGCAGCCTTCCCGCTCGTGTTTGGAGCTGCCTGGGAGGGTCTGTCTTACTGCCCGATGCATCCCCACGACCAGGGTCTCAACGTGTGTATTCTGGGAGGAGGAACCGCCGTGGGCCAGATGGCCATTCAGCTGGCCAAGAACCATCTGCGAGCAAAACACGTGGTTTGCACCACTGCTGGAGGCGAGTCGGAGGAGATTGCACGTGATCTGGGCGCAGACCACGTGATCGATTACAAGGCTGCCGGAAACGTCGGCGACGCGATCGAGTACATTGTCGGCAACCAGGAGCTGGACGAGACCAACGACCAACACCGAGTGCGGTTTGCAAACGCGTACTCCACCGACGGTGAGAAGTTCGACATTATTCTGGACTGTGCCGGAGGAGCTGGAGCTGGAGACGTGTTGGCCAAGGCCAAGTCGCTTCTCAAGCCCTACAACGAGGGATCGGCCTTTGTCACTCTTGTGGGCGATTACAATACCCCCAAGGTCAATGCATCGGCGGTCCATGGTTCCAACGGACCTTCTCCTCTCATTTCCAAGTCCATTTCCACATACGACTCTGCCTCGTATTGGTACGGAGGCTGGACTCACAAGCTGGCGTTCCAGGCGGGTTCGTCTGGTTTCAGATACATCACTGCCAACGTCAAGGGTTCCGGCGACTGGATCAACCAGGCGCATGCCGGTTTTGCATCCAACTCCATCAAGGTGCGAATCGATACCGTGTATCCTTGGACCAAGTTTGATGATGCCTTTGAGCAGCTCATGAGCCGAAAGGTCAAGGGCAAGATTGTTCTTCGAATCGAGGACTTTTAATGGGATAATGGTTTTATATAATAACGGATGTGCATATGGTTTTCGAGATAGAGAGATCAGAACTGACAACGCGTTTGAGGTAGTATTTACGTGTATCGGTACCAGGATAACTGGTGCTGCACCCGCTTGTATTCGTGGCTGCTATATTGAATTCTCGATCTCATCCGCTTAGACTCGTCATATATGCATCCCCTGCATGGATAAACTTTGACGTTGCCAAGTCTCGGTTAACATCTTTCTTATCACTGAACAATGACCAAGAAGTGAGTAAAAGTACCTGGTGTATGGCTCACGCAATCCATCTAACACAGCATCCGCGCCTGCCTGTTTGACATGGACGGTCTGCTCATCAACTCCGAGCAGATCTACACCGATGTCGCCAACGAGATTCTCGCCGAGCATGGCAAGGGTCCTCTTCCCTGGGAGATCAAGAAGGACCTGCAGGGCCGACCTGGTCCCGATGCCGCTCGAGTCTTCCTTGAGTGGTCCGGACTGCCCTACAAGCCCGAAGAGTACTACGCCAAGACCTCTGCTCGTCAGGCTGAAAAGTGGCAGACATGCAAGTTCATGCCTGGAGCTCTGGAACTGCTACAGTACCTCAAGGAGAAGGACATTCCCTTTGCTCTGGCCACCTCGTCGCACCGAGATAACTTCAATAAGAAGACCGCCCACCTGGGCCACGGATTCGAGCTCTTTGGAGACCACATTGTTGTAGGAGACGACGAGCGAATCCCCAAGGGACGAGGCAAGCCCAACCCCGATATCTGGCAGGTGGCTCTCAAGTCTCTCAACGACCAGCGACACTCGGGCGACCAGATCAAGCCCGACGAGGTGCTGGTCTTCGAAGACGGTATTCCTGGTGTTGTCTCTGGACGAGCTGCTGAGGCCCACGTCATCTGGGTGCCCGATCAGCGACTACTCAACGTGCTCAAGGAGGGAGAAGCCAACGAGATCATCGGCAACCAGGGCGAGATTCTCACCTCGCTCGCCGATCTCGACAAGGCCAAGTATGGTCTCTAGATTTTATATAATGAACATTGACTTGGTTAGAAGGGTACGATAATCGAGCTTGGCTAATTGAGCCACGGTCGAAGATGAGCTTTGACATCTCTGACTGCTGTCGTAGGGCCCATTTGAACCTGCAATTGTCGTCGTTCTTACCACTTTCTATAAATACATTCTCTACAAGGGAACGTTTCTAAACAAATAGCTGACGGACTCTCCGTTGTGAAGACGTCGGATACTCTCGGCCAGAACACCGGAAATGTCAATGATGCCGAGCTTGGGACACTGGTCCATTTTGCTTTGCAGATCCAGAGTGTTAGTGCACACGACCCGGTCCAGCTTGGAGTTGTTGATGATCTCAATGGCTCGGCCAGACAGAATTCCGTGGGTCACAATGGCAATCACCTTGATGGCGCCGTGCTCAAACAGAGTATCGGCAGCCTTGGCCAGAGTACCACAGGTATCGGCCATATCGTCAACCAGAACACACACCTTGTCCTTGACGTCTCCAACCAGCACCATACGGCTGACCTCGTTAGCTCGGGCTCGCTCCTTGTGGATCAGAGCAAAGTTGAGATCCAGACGGTCGGCCAGAGCAGCAGCTCGCTTGGCTCCTCCGGCGTCCGGCGACACAATGATGGTGTTTGTGTGGTCGCCAGGCTGGCCGTTGACGTTATGCATAATCTCGGACTTGAGGTAGTTGACCACCGAGGGCTCGGCGTACAGGTTGTCCACGGGCACATCAAAGAAGCCCTGGATCTGGGAGGCATGGAGGTCCATGGTGATCACGTGGTTGCAACCAGCGGTCTGCAGCATGTTGGCCATGAGCTTGGCGGTGATGGGAGCTCGAGACTTGTCCTTACGGTCCTGTCGGGCGTAGGCAAAGTTGGGGAGCACAGCAGTGATTCGCCGGGCCGAGGCGGTCTTGCAGGCGTTGATCATGATGAGCATCTCCAAGATACGGTCATTGACCTCGCCGCAGCCCACCTGGCAGATGATATACACATCCTCGTCTCGAACCGACTCTCCTATGGTGATGGAGGTTTCTCGGTTGGAGTCTCGGAAAATGTTGATTTTGGCCAGGGGAAGACCGAGTCTGGGTTAGCAAGGGAGTAGGGTAGGTCGTTACCATTAAGCAGCGACCTGTGGGAGTATACAGCAAGACAACAACTTGCGGGGAACCATAGAGAAGACACAAAGACATGAAAGAGGTGACAATCGGACAAGAAAAGCGTCTTTAGTCGATTGAGACAAGCAGCTAGGGACACATATTCTTGTGCTTCAGTCCTGGGGTACTCGTCCACCTGTAGTCGTCCACATGTAGCTGATGCTTCGTAGCCGCTGAAGCGAGGTGGTTTAAGAGACACCTTGGTCTGTTTATCCGCCCAAAGCTGGCTCTGTGTCACTAAGCGTTTTATCCTCCAATGTCGGTACCACTCTGTGTCCCATCTCCTCTGTGGCTGTGTCCTGAGTCACACTGTTGTCGTCATGGCTCGTCGGTCGGCCTGTCCCGGTTTCTCCGCGCAAACTCACCTAGCAGCAACTTTCTCGGCCAAGCCCTGGTTGATATCACCGGACAGAATCTTGATGGAGTTGGAAGTCATGGTTGCACTGGCCGTTAAGGACAAACTCGAAATATGAAGCCAGGCTGCTGCTGTTCATCAATCATTTTTTTAGAGTTAGAGTTGGTCTCTCACGTGCAGTGGAGAACAACCCGAAGCTCCCAGTGTGGGCTATCAGTGAACTGCAATTGGCCACTGGCACGACGATAGTTGTGGTGAGGCAGACTGATCAGTTCTTCAATCAGGACTTGGGGCATCCTTACATACTGTTAGGCCCTGAGACTCCACACAGACCCACCACACGCAGCATGCAATCGTAAGCCAAACCGGCGTCTCAGATGCGGTTCGAACCCCCGTTTCACAATGCAGTTGAAAATGCACAATAGCTGATAGGTCTGAAGTGGGTCTTGAAGCAGTCCGAAACAGGCAGCTTGAGAACTTGTTGATCACATTCAATTGGCCCTCTGGGTATGTTGAAAGGACCAACAAGTCCAAAAAGAACCATTTTCGCTATACTGGAGAGATGTGCGTTAATTGAGTCTAAGTGAGTCCGAGTCAAGACAATCAAGAGTGTGTTAAGATGCTTACGTACTTGTAGATACTGTATACTGTGACTCGAAAAAAAGGATGCATCTTATAAATACTATATACAATATATAAATATGGTGTCTGAGAAAGGAGCAGGTCAAACAATCACACCACAGCCTAATACTCGGTCTTCGTGGTACAAAACGAGATTTTGGCCGGGACTAACAGCCCGAACAGGCACGGCTGTGTCGACTGCAATGTCCTCTCCTTCAACAGACACATTCTCGACAGCAACGGGCTCCATGAGAGATCTGAATTGAACAGTAAGATTCAGGTCACTCAAATTAGCTGGCTTGGTGCCCAGCCAAGAAAAATACTTGGCCTTAATGTTAGAGCTGAAGAGACTGGGATGGTTGCCTCCCTTGACAATAACAAGCTCGTTTGTGTCGATTTTCTTCTCCTTGACAAACCACGAGCCTCGAAACTTGGGGTTGCCCTGGGGAAGACAGATTCCCGACTTTTGGCCCACCGTAGCACTCCACAGCCCGTTGTGCTGTCCAACCACTTCTCCCTCCTCGGTGATAACGTTACCGGGAGTAGTAGGGATATAGTCACTGAGAAAGTCTCGAAACTTGCGCTGATCCTGGGAAACGAAACAGAGGCCCTGAGAGTCTGGCTTGGAGGCCACATGCAGATTGTAGGAGTGGGCCATTTCTCTGATCTCGGGTTTGAGATAGTCAGAGAGCGGGAACATGACGTTCTTGAGAGACTCGGCGCTCACAGAAGAGAGATAGTAACTCTGATCTTTGGCCAGATGTTTGGGTCTGAACAAACCAGGAGTTCCAACCTCGTCAGCCATGACTCGGGCATAATGACCAGTGGCAAGCCACCAGTCTCCCTCCAAGCCACTGTTTTCATGGCGATCTTTTAGACGGTGTTTCAAAGATCCAAACTTGATATATCTGTTGCAACTAACGTCTGGGTTGGGAGTTAGTCCCTGTCTGTATCTCTCCAACATCGGTTCAAACACCTCCAGCCAGTACTCCTTTTCCAGACTGAGATTAACTGCTGGAATGTTGATATGGGAGCAAATCTGCTGAACATCGTTCCAGTCGGCTTCGGCACACTTGGAATCAGGACTCCAGTTTCGCATAAACACTCCAGTGACTCTACCCTTGTACTTGTCAGCCATCAAAGCTGCGGTGACAGAGGAATCAACCCCAGCACTCATAGCCACATAAATATGGTCATTAGCGGCCGGTAGAGGCGTGGAGAAGCCCGTATGAGCGGTGGAATAGTGTCGAAGTCGGCTTGGCACACGTGCCAGCGGCGAGACAAGCTTCCTCAGCAAATGCATTGTTGTGTTCTCTCTTGGGTTGGAAATTAAATTAATTTTTCAACACCTCGTGAGATTTCGAAGCTTGATCTAGATTTGGGTTATCAGCATGACACTATCCAGTAGGGCTGCTGAGTAAGCGGGATCTACCATGCTTTTGAACTCACATATACGTGTTATCGACTGTGTGCCATTTTATAAGTCTGACCAAAGGGATATAAGCTCTTTGATCGTAGCTTCCCCTTACTTTTCTTATCCAGCCATACGTCGTTGCTTTTTGTATTTTACCTCTCAAACATCTCATCTCATTTAGTTTGGCCGGACAGGTGACAAAGAAACCAATGTTGGATCTTTGACAGGCAGTGTCTCCTTCCCAAACAAGCCCCTACTTGGGAGAGGAGAAGAGGAGGGTCTGTAGAGGCTGTGCACGGAATGTAGAACGTTCCAGAGAATGTCCGACGTGTATATTACTATGTGACCTATTATACGGCATGTTTACGCGGTTCTATACGTCTGGAAGGCAACGTTCAAGTTCTGTATTGTTGTATCAGACATCTCGAATGGCAACCTCTGTGTCGCGACCTAAGACATTACCTGACTGGTCGTGATGTTTACAAAAGGAAGGGCATGAGTACATGTATATATTGGTGATCTTTGAGGCCAGCAACGTACCCGTAACAATGAAAGCCTCACCCAACTCCCACCTGCTGAAGCCTCCTTACACACTTTAGCACCAGTCTATTGTTCCCCTCTTATTATGCAACGTGCGCAACCATGAACCTGCGTGTGTTTGGTGGCGAACCGGTGACTGAAGGCTTTTAAATACAATAGTCATCACTGGGAGGTGCAAACTGCTGCAAATCCAGCGTGTACATTACATGAGACAAGGAACGGCAGGGTGGCGGAGTCTGGAGGAATATTATGAAGGTCTGGACCAAGCGGGGTGCGACTGTCTCGATGCCCTGGTGAGCCCGAATATTATCTATCGCGTCCATTGTACTTTTTCGCTCTTTGCTGGGTCAGGTTGTGATCGGTAGATTAAAATGTCGCTCTATTAATACACTAATCTCTTTATCCCACATAGACTCACATCACACAATCACACTCGGCTCCCCGTGACAACCCTATTTCAACACCAAGGTTCCCCAAGCATCAAACAAGACGCACAACCTCTACTTAACCACCACTCACTCTCACTTGTACTTGTTACCACGTGAACCGGTAAAAAACACAGAAGAACCTCTACCACATTAACACACCCGTGGATACCACCAGTATATGCTCACGTGGTTCCAGTGGACTATAGCCTTCTCCTTCGCCTTACTCACCCCAACGTACATCTCCCATACGCCAGATAACGCAACCGCCCCTACCTTGACCCCATCACATTCGCCGTGCAACATGACCGTCCCCTTCCAGGTCATCGAGTCGTCGGTCGACAAACCCATGACCGACGACCGAGAGTACAGAGTCATCACACTGGCCAACGGGCTAGAGGCCCTGCTCATCCACGATCCCGACGCCGATCGAGCCTCTGCCGCCATGGATGTCAACGTCGGCTCCTTCAGTGACCCCGAACACCTACCTGGTCTCGCCCACTTTTGCGAGCACCTCTTGTTCATGGGCACAGAAAAGTACCCCGAGGAGAATGACTACTCCACTTACCTGTCCGAGCACTCGGGCTCCTCCAACGCCTACACCGCCGCTGAGGAAACCAACTACTTCTTCGATGTCGGCCACGAGTACCTCGAGGGAGCGTTTGACCGGTTCGCCCAGTTTTTCGTGGCTCCTCTGTTCGCAGCCTCAGCCAAGGATCGAGAGATCCAGGCTGTCGACTCGGAAAACAAGAAGAACCTGCAGAACGACATGTGGCGACTCTTCCAGCTTGAGCGATCTCTGTCCAACCCAGAACATCCCTACAACCGATTCTCTACCGGTAACTATGAGACTCTGCACACAGAGCCTCTGGGGAAGGGCATGGATGTCCGAGAGGAGCTGCTCAAGTTCTACAAGGCCTCTTACTCCTCCAACATCATGAAGCTGGTCATTCTGGGCAGAGAGTCCCTTGATACCCTCCAAAGCTGGGTTGTTGAAAAGCTCTCGTCTGTGGTTAACACAAACGCCACTCTGTCTGACTACGGTGTCCCCCTGCTCACTGAGAACGAACTTGGCACCCTTGTCCAGGCCAAGCCCATCATGGACACAAAGTCTGTCGAGGTCACCTTCCCCGTGCCTGACACCAGAGAGCACTGGGAGTCTCACCCTGCTCACTACTTCTCCCATCTTGTCGGCCATGAGGGACCTGGATCCATCCTCTTCTTCCTTAAGAACAAGGGATGGGTGTCCTCTTGCTCCAGTGGAGCCGTGCAGGTGTGCCGAGGAGCTGGTGTCTTCACCATCTCTTGCGAGCTCACCGATGCTGGCCTGAAGCATTACAAGGATGTGGTCGTGCACATTTTCGAATACCTGAAAATGCTGCAAGACGAGCCTGTCCAGGAGTGGATCTACGACGAGATGCGAGACGTGGCTCTTGCCAACTTCCGCTTCCGACAGAAGGAGAACCCTTCGTCCACCACATCGCGGCTCGCCACTGTTCTCCAAAAGAACCACTTGCCTCGACAGTTCCTGCTCTCGTCGTCACTGTTCCGAAAGTACTCTCCTGAGGCAATCCAAGCGTTTGGCCAGAACTTCACAACCAATAATTTCAAGATCTTCCTCGTGGGCCAGGAGCTGGAGGGTCTCGATCAGACCGAGAAGTGGTACGGCACCCAGTATTCCAACAACAAGATCGACGCCGACTGGATGCGACGTGTGAAGAGTGCTGGCCGAAACCCCGAGCTGCATCTCCCCGCACCCAACGAGTTCATCCCAACTGACTTCTCTGTTCCCGAGAAGCGAGCCAAGGAGCCTCTGATCCACCCGACTCTGCTGCGAAACACAGACTACGTGCGTCTGTGGCACAAGCGAGACGACACCTTCCTGGTGCCGAAGGCTACAGTCCGAATCCGACTCAAGAACCCCATTGGGCATGCCGACCCCTTCAACAGTGTCAAGACCACGCTGCTGATTGAGGTTGTTACAGATCTCTTGTTGGAGTTTGCATACGCTGCTGAGATTGCTGGGCTTAAGTATGGTGTTCTTGCCTCTCGAGACGGCGTGGAGATTGACCTCAACGGCTACAACCACAAGTTGGAGACGCTGCTGGAGCGAATCCTGCTCAAGATCAAAAACTTCGACGTTGACGAGTCACGGTTCAACATTGTCAAGGAGACCGTGTCCAAGACCTACAAGAACTTTGGTTACAACGTCCCTTACGCACAAGTTGCACATCACTCGCAGTATCTGCTGAACGACCACACTTGGACCGTTCAGGAGAAGCGGGAGAAGATTGAGCAGCTCACCCGGGAGGATATCATTTCCTTTGTGCCCGAGTTCCTGCGACACCTGCAGATCGAGACTTTGGTGGTTGGCAATCTTGCCAAGGAGGATGCGGTTAGCATTTCGCAGACCATCAGCAACGTTCTCAAGCCTGCTCCTTTGTCTCCCTCGCAGCTGGTCAACCCTCGGTCATTCCTGTTGCCTGAGAGCACGGCCTTCCACTACGATGTTGATCTGGAAGACAAGGCCAACGTCAACTCCGTGATTGACTACATGGTCCAGGTGGGCAAGTTCAACAACATTCGAACCCGAGCGTTGCTGGAGGTGCTTTCCCAGATTGGCCAGGAGCCCTCTTTCAACCAGTTGCGAACCAAGGAGCAGCTGGGCTATGTTGTCTTCAGCGGTATCAAGTCTACCCGAACCACACTGCTCTACCGAGTGCTCATTCAGTCTGAGAAGCCCTGTTCTTTCCTGGAGTCCCGAATCGAGAGCTATCTTATCGAGGTTCTGGGTCCCATGGTCCGAAACATGACTGACGCTGAGTTCGACAAACATGTGGCTGCTGTGGTGGCCAAGAAGCTGGAGAAGCGAAAGAACATCAGCGAGGAGGCATCGCGGTACTGGTCGCAGATTGTCAGTGGATTCTATGATTTCAAGCAGTACCTGAAGGATGCTGAGGAGATCAAGAAGCTGAAGAAGTCGGAACTGGTGGAGTTCTACGAGCGGTTTGTGGACCCTGCATCGAAGATGCGATCCAAGCTGGTGATCAATCTGAAGAGCCAGGTGACCAAGGATGAGGGCACGATTCCCAACAGCGTACCCATTCTTGACCACGCTGCTTTCAAGAACAGCCTTAGCATGACCGAGGCACCGGTGCCTGTGGAGGATCTGAAAAACTACATGGATCCCAAGGAAAAGTTGTAATTTAGCTATTTTTAGAGAGGTGGTGCTACAGAGGAGGATACACAGCGGAGGATACACGCTGTCATCATAATACGTCATATTACCCAGCATATTCGCATGCAACTCACAGCTTAGTCAAAGAATTATTGTTAGATTGTTGCCCTTGTACTTGTAAAAGTGAAGTAGATTGAGTAGATCGAGTAGATCGAGTAGATTCAGCTCAGCTATGTATTAAATTCTATATATAAGTTGTTATGATGTTAAATGATGGTTATTGGCGGTTTGTTCATCGCTTGGCAAGTCGCTCGGCTCGTCGTTCACAGGCATGCTTGACGCAGTCACTCATCTCCTGGTTGCCGTCCTTAGCAAAGCCCTCAATGACTCCCTCCTTGTCCTGTCGGTCCATCTGTTCCTGGGACATCTTGAACTTGCCCTCCTGCTTGGTGATCTGGATCTCGATACCGATGATCTTGGGGAGCAGCTTCTCCAGGTGAGCGGGAGAAGCGTCATTCACCTTCCATGTGGAGCCGGCAATGGCCTCCTGCTCGTCGACAAGCTGGTTGAGCTGGTCCATCAGGAAGGCTCGAGTGGTCTCGTCCTTCTCGTGGAAGACCTTAACCTTGCCGTAGCAGTGGACCACAGCAAAGTTCCATGTGGGAACCACATCGCCAGTGGTAGGCTTGGTCTTGACATAGTACTTGGGGGGCACGTAGGCCTGGGTGTGGGTGAAGGCGACCAGGGCGTCGGGCTCTCCAGATAGCGAGGCGTGGATCAGCTGCTTGGCCTGGGGGTTGATTCGGTGCATGTGGGCTCGAAGAGTGCCGTACTCGCCATGTTCGGGGCCAGTGACAAGAGTGAAGGGAATGTGGTTGGCCTGGAGAGGCAGGGTAGCGGTATCGTCAGAAAGGTGAGTAATGAGGGTACCCAAGGCCTCGGCCTTGATGAGCTTCTGCTGGACCTCGAGTTCGGGCTCGCTGTAGTAAGGAGGAATGTACATGATGATGTGTTGATGGGGTGTGTTGTAGTTTGTAAGAGGATGGGAAGACGGGCTATATAAGCAATTGTTTTAGCCGCTTGGAGATGTTCTGAGTCAGTTAGTGAGATGAATAAATAACCGTTACGTTGTTTTGGATCAAAGGCCGGTCTCTCTGTAACAAGCTTCACTCGATCTCCTAATTATGTTGTCCAAGAGGCTAAAACGGGTTTCCGATAAGCAACCAGAAATGTCTACATTGATCATATAACCTGATAGAGAGGTCTCAGAGACCCGCCAAAGAACATTGTAACAGAGTATAGCTTTCTGCGCCAAGTATGCCTCCCCTCAACCCCCCACTTGGCCCCATAACGCCGATAAGCCCCTCCACACGATTCCCCTCATGCAAAGAGTCATGCAGGACCTTGCTTAATCTGGAAGTATTTGCCGGTGGGAGGCCAATCACAGAGTTGGTATTGACGGAAACCATAGTGGATGGCAATGGGGGTGTCAACTAAAGTCCGCCGCATGGAGAGGGTCCAGACCGCGCGTCTTTGACACGGCTCTCACGTGACCGTCTCTTTCGATGAATAATCCTAAAGTGACTCAGTTTCTAAAAATGACTCGGTATATATTCATGACTCGGTCTTCTGGATCCTCAGATGTGACTCGGATCGGTTGGTAAGACCATACAACTATTCTGCCTCGGTATCTCAACTAGAGTCGTAAGGTGGATATAGCGGAGGTGCAGTAGCTGCTCGGTGAATGAAAGCTGTGAGGAGTGCAGAGGAATGCGGACATAACGCGGTGTATGAGGTGGGCGAGATGCAGGTGGTGGGGTGAATTGTACAGTGGAGATAGTGCAGGAACTTGTACTTGTAGTCGTGACAGTATAGTTAAAGTCGGTTAGTTTAGTTGGATTGTTCGACTAAATTTGTTGACATTTTGTCGCTTAAAAAAACATCAATCATACTAATAGTACAAGTGCGATGCAGGTACGAGTACGTAGTCGTACGACATTTTCCTGTTACTTGTACAATCGCTTACTTGTGGATTCCTCGATGTGTGTTGGACTGGTGACTCCTCGGGATTGAGATCTTATCACCGAAACGCACCCTTGATCTCATCTATGAACGTTGAATTGGTCCAGAATACGCCAGTTCAATTTGCATCGATTTCACCATTCCATAGCCTCAATATTTGCCACCACACGAAAAGAATCCTGAGCCTCAAAGCCTTCAAAGAATATACACAGAAGTCTACGATACTTGTAACCTCATATTCCTGTTTTATTTTTTTCTTGATTTTTTGGTTACAAGTACGATACAAGTACAACAGGTAACCCTCACATCATGTCAAGTATCACCAGTCAAGCTTACTGCAGCAGTCAAGCTCAAGCAATGGATCGATCGAAATGGCAACATCCAACCGGGGAGAGTTCTACGTATCAACGTACAGTATTATTGCCAGTTTCGAGAAGATCGTAGAATCAATTTGACAGAAATGGAATGCAGAGAATAATATGAGGGACTGTACAATCCCACTGATTCGGTCACCCAGCACCAGCCGCTATACCCCTCAATATGCAATTGCCTCACAACAGCGTTGAACTATACAACGAGGTTAACTAGAGCAACGTCCTTAAGCAGCTAGCATGAATTGTCACGGAGCACCTATTCTAAGACAACTGATAGAGCTCTCAATGATCGTTCATGGTATCGTCTCTGGCAAATTAATATCCCTGTCTGAGCACAATTACTTGTTCTCCAGGTGCAATGCTGTATGTGCTCTACAGTAGTTGGCTTATTATCCTTGGTTTGCCGTTTTCGTGCCTTCATCTTGTCTGCCATAATACTGCCATAATACTGTAAGTTTTTTTTTCACCTCAGATTTTAGCGCCTGTCACGAAAAGAATAGATCAAATCCTGAGATATTATAGTACAAGTAGCCACGTTGACATTCCAGTACCAGTTCTTCTCTGACCACTCACAACAAACGGTCTTATCGGACCCACCTGACCCTACAGACGCGTCAGTGGCCGGGCCAAAGGGTACGGACGTGCGGCGATAATTTTTGCTACTGTTCGGACCAAGGTGCGGCGAGCTGAATTTTCTTGATCAGAGTTCGTAGTGCGCTAATTCGCTGCGACATTAGCCTTCAACTCCAAGCAAGTGAAAAAAGGGCAGATGGACCAAGGCGTCAAGTATGTTAGCGAGTGTACACGAGATGATTGGAAGATACGGAAACTGGTTTGCGGCGAGTAAGACACTGTGTGAATTCAATGCTACGACGCCTCCAGGCTTGTAGTTCATTGATAAGAGTGCTTATCCTACGCTGGTCTACACAGTATTACCTCAATTTATGACTTCGTTTAGCCATTAGCTTAAGAAATTATTCATCTTTTTCCGCGCCTGTCGCAGCGTTTGACACACTAACAGATGACATGCTTCAACGTTATTGGCCAACGTTTTTCCGGGCCTATAGTATTCCATGCACTGTCTGTACGATACCCACATTGTCTGGGCTCTAGCCATGTTCTGGTGGTGTCCATATCGAGTTGTATCTATCGCGTTGTGCACCTTTAAGACGCCCCTTCTCGGCTAGTAATACCGCCGGTATACAAGTATAGACGCTAGTGGTGGACGAGATTAAAAGCGCCGCACACCCGGCACACAGTGCTCCCTCTTGTGACTACATGCTTATATACCCATGTGCCTCCCCCCGCTTATCGGTTTCGATTTTTTCACTTCACCTTACATCTCTCCAGTAAATTTCAGACTGCCGCCTGCTCTGCCTTGGTGTTCCCTCTCTCGCTGCACTCGCATCAAAGCACCACCACCCTCACAGAAAAAAACAGCCTTCAGAGCCAAGAAAGCCCAAAAAGCCTAACTTAGAGTTTACATTGCCTCGAGCAGTGATATCCCACCACCAGTGCATAGTCTCCATCATCCACACAATCGGACTTTTACGACCCGCAAACATGCTCCGTCTCCGTCCAGCCGTCCGAGCGGTCTCCGTGGCTCGAAGCGTCGCTATGACCCGGTCATTGCACGTCTCTGTCGCCCGTTTCAACAAAATCGAGAACTCTGCTCCCGCAGGTCTGCCCAAGGATGTCAAGCAAACTGCTGGCCACCAGGGTAACCACCAGGAGGTCCCCAAGCCCGATGAGAACCATCCCCGACGAAAGAAGTTCCACTTCTGGCGGTCATTGTGGCGTCTGACCTACCTATCGGCCATTGCTTCCCTCGGCTACGTTGGCTACCGAATCTACGTTATCCGAAACCCCTCTGACCAGCTGCCCGCTGACCCCTCCAAGAAGACCCTTGTTGTGCTTGGCTCCGGCTGGGGCTCTGTTTCCTTCCTCAAGAAGCTCGATACTTCCAACTACAACGTCATTGTCGTCTCTCCCCGAAACTACTTCCTGTTCACCCCTCTGCTGCCCTCTTGTCCTACCGGAACCATTGAGCACCGATCCATCATGGAGCCCATCCGAGGTATCATTCGACACAAGCAGGCCGAATGCCAGTACCTCGAGGCTGACGCTACCAAGATTGACCACGAGAAGCGAATTGTCACCATCCGATCTGCCGTTTCCGATAACTCCAGCGAGGAGGTTGTCCGAGAGATCCCCTTCGACTACCTTGTGGTCGGAGTTGGCGCCATGTCTTCCACCTTTGGTATTCCCGGTGTCCAGGAGAACGCTTGTTTCCTCAAGGAGATCCCCGACGCCCAGCAGATTCGACGAACCCTTATGGATTGCATTGAGAAGGCCCAGTTCGAGAAGGACCCCGCTGTCCGAAAGCGACTGCTGCACACTGTTGTTGTTGGAGGAGGCCCCACCGGTGTCGAGTTTGCCGCCGAGCTCCAGGACTTTTTCGAGGACGATCTCCGAAAGTGGATCCCCGATATCCGAGACGACTTCAAGGTTACTCTTGTCGAGGCTCTCCCCAACGTTCTGCCCTCTTTCTCCAAGAAGCTGATTGACTACACTGAGAAGACCTTCTCCGATGAGAAGATTTCCATTCTGACCAAGACCATGGTCAAGTCTGTTGATGAGAACGTGATCCGAGCTGAGCAGACCAAGGGAGACGGAACCAAGGAGGTTCTGGAGATGCCCTACGGAACCCTTGTGTGGGCCACCGGTAACACTGTGCGACCCGTTGTGCGAGAGCTTATGTCCAAGATCCCCGCCCAGAAGGGTTCTCGACGAGGTCTCCTTGTCAACGAGTACCTTGTTGTTGAGGGTACCGAGGGTATCTGGGCTCTTGGAGACTGTTCTGCCACCAAGTACGCCCCCACCGCCCAGGTTGCCTCTCAGGAGGGATCCTACCTTGCGAACCTTCTTAACGGCATTGCCAAGACCGAGGACCTCAACAACGAGATCACCCACCTCGAGAAGCAGTCTGAGCACACCTTTGACGAGCAGGAGCGAAAGAACATCTTCGCCCAGCTTGAGTCCAAGTCTCGAAAGCTGCGACGATCCCGAGCCATGCTGCCCTTTGAGTACTCCCACCAGGGTTCTCTGGCCTACATTGGTTCCGATCGAGCTGTTGCCGATCTGTCCTTCAACTTCTGGGGTATCATGAACTGGTCTTCCGGAGGAACCATGACCTACTACTTCTGGCGATCTGCCTACGTGTCCATGTGCTTCTCCATGCGAAACAAGATTCTTGTTTGCATTGACTGGATGAAGGTCCGAGTCTTTGGCCGTGATATCTCTCGAGAGTAAGCGGACTTGCTCAGCATAAACCCCTACAAACAATAAATATTAGATTTTGACGCAGAATGTGGAGAGCTGTAGATATTTGGGTGGGGTGCGAGTACCGGTACCTTGTACCGGTAGAAGTGTCGTAGTTCTACAAGTAGACTAGGTATAAGAACCTCCATTGGCTTACAGTGCAACGATCTTTGGTTCTCGACACACTGTCTGAATACTCGTAATGACGACGTTCTTGTACAAGTGAAACCAAAAGCTAGAAAGATAACGCAACATGATAATACCAGTAGATATTTCTTTTTTTACGCTTCTTCTATATTGCTTTTTATGTGCCATTTAGTCGATACATGTTTCATTCTCATTCAGTTTCAGTAACAACACTCTCAATTGAGTTTCATCATTGTGGGTTGCATATGGCGTACATTTTGAGTATAAGCCAAGGGAGACAGAGACATCCCAGCACACCACACCACAATGATCACCAAGCGGTTACTACGGTTCCTGCTGGGGCCGAGCTTCGCCACCAATGAAAATACGGAAACGGATTCGCTGGCGCTCAACCACGAGCTGCTCAACGCGAAACACAAGATCCTCAACAGCTATGGGCGGTCTTCTCTCGAGGCCGAGAAGATGGTCTCGTCTTCCAATGCTGATTTGAACGGGCTGGTTGATCCGGCCGAGGCAAACGACTACCTGGACAAATGGGTCCGAGCCTGGGAGCTCAGTATTATTCCCGAGGGCGTTGTTAGAGGCATTGAGATGATGGGCATGTGGCCCCTGGAAGTGTCATGGGCTAGATACCACACCATCGGGCGGTCCGGAGGACAGACATACTGGCAGCTTTTGAAGGGAATCATCTACAGCGGTAATCCTTTCCCTGGTTTCATGGCGTCTCTGGCACAGAGTATGGTGGAGGAGGCCATCTCAGACCAGCCAGACGCAGGTTCGTATATGTGGGCTAATGGAACCATGGTCAAGTGCAACCACAGAGTCAACATCATCAGCGTGCTCAAGGGAAACCACACCCTGTCGGAAATCATCCCCTTTGCCCTGAAACACACCGCAGCCTGTATCATGTCGTTCCCCTTCTTCTACTACTCCTCGATGCAGATTCTGGGGGTGTACAATAACATCGATACACCCAGAAACTCGCCTTGGGGACCTTCTATTGCATGGTTGCAAAACTTTTACAAACCCTCCACTCCAGCTCTGCCCAACATAGGCGTCATGGCCCTGTGGCACGTCTCCAACTACTTCCTGGGTCTAATTGGACGAACCCATCTGACTGAAATCAACCAGTCCCATGCGCAGATGGGAACAGAGGTGTCCCAGCATATGCCTCCCTTTTCCGTCTTGTATGAGAACTTCCTGCGGTCGTCCTTCATCATGCGGTGCATGACCTCCAATCTGTTCGGCTTCTTCTTCTTCCGGTTTGCAGTGGGCAAGTCATTTGGAGACGACCTGCAGATTGATTTCCCAGATCTATGCGGCGCCATTGCCCTCGACACTGTGGTTCGATGCGGTATCAACCACTTGTTCATTTTGTCCACCTGGATGATTGAGCGCTATGTCTACAGAGATGACCCCGAAGAGGAAGAAGAAGAGGAAGAGGAGGAGGAGGAGGAGCCCTAGGTGTATATTACTACATAGTTGCATTATTTATTAGTATTCGCGAACAGGAGGTTCTGTAAATTGGGCTCGTATGCACGTCTACGTATTTTTATCCGGAAAACACGTTTTTTCACGATCTTTGGACTCCCTCGTCTTCTACAGACAATCTACACACATCCCATAAAGAGCCATCCCAAACGGGACACAATTTAGCTGAGTAAGCAACCACGCAAACTCTAAATTCCAAGAATATGCATGGCTGGACTCCCCGGCCAAATTCGTCCAGTACACATCTTTTACACACCAGCAACAACCAAACACAATGTCCGCTCGACGCTCGAGACGCAACATCGATGACGACAATGTGGAAGCATCCAGTGACAGCGAAGGCAAGAAGCGCAAGTCACGGGCAGCCGACAAAGCAGCAGCCGTACCGGAAGAGGATGAGGAGGTCGAAGACTCGGATGGAGTGGTGGAGTCCGAGGAGGTTACACGGTGCATTTGCGGCCACGAAGAGCTGCATCTGGACCGAGCTGCCAAGGCTCTGGAGATTGATCAGGGCCTGTTTATCCAGTGTGATTCTTGCTCTGTGTGGCAGCACGGCTACTGTGTGGGCATGTACCAGGAGTCTGAAGTTCCCGATGTCTATTACTGTGAGAAATGCCGACCCGACCTCCATCAGATTTTCCTACGGCCAAGCGGCCAGACTTCCATCTACAACAAGTCGGCTGACGACGAAGAAGACGACGAAAACGAGGATGGCCACAATGAAGGCGATGATAGCCGCGGTTCGGTCAAAGAAGAAGAGCTCCTCCCACCAAAGCGCCAGCGCAGCAGCCGAGCGTCTTCTTCGGCAGCCTCAGACAGCGGCTCTGGTACAACACGCGAGTCTGCCCGCGACCCTCCCCGAAGCAATGGAGAGGAGCCTACAGCTGCTGGTGGCTCCGGACAACAGTCTGGGGCCGCTGAGCAAGGCGGAAAGCGAGGTGCGGGTCGAAGTCGACGTCCCGATTCTGCTACTTCTGCCGGTGGCTCTGCTGATGATGGCTCTGAGGACATCTCTGACGCAACTGCTGAGGCAGGCCGTGACTCAGCTCGCAGCAGACGCAATTCGAGCTCTCGTCGTGAGATAACCACGTCGTCGCGACGGCGCAACAGAGACACATACGAGGAGACACTCAAGCGGGTTCTTCAAGAGAGCGCCCGCGAAGCAGGCAAGGACAAGGAGACCAAGGAGGAAACCACAACGAGCAAGAACTCCACCACCAACAACAATAGCAGCAGCAAAAAGTCGTCGCCAGAAACCGCGGGTGCTGCTGCCACAAATGGAACTACCAACGGCTCCGCGTCGACAACGGAAACGCCAAAGCGGAAACGCGAGCAGGAGCTTCAGGCCAAGTCGGACATGGACGGTAGTGACTCGATGGACTCGCCCGTGGCCAAGGCCCGGAAAAAGCGAAAGACCAAGACGTCAGGTGGCGCTGGAGGAGCAGCCAACTCGCCCAAGCCCAAGGAGACTGCGGAGTACAACGATGATAGACCATCAAAGCCGCGAGTGCCACATTCTCGAACCACAATGAGCGAGATGCGACGACGGGTGGCTGCGATACTGGAGTTCATTGGCCGTACGCAGATGGACATTGCCAGCGACCAGAACAAGATTGGAGATCAGGTGGTGCTCAGCTCCACCTCTGCAGATATGATGGATGGGCTCACTCGCAAGCTGCTTCTGTGGGAACAGGAGTACGGTAGATATGGAGAGCGCAGGTGATTAACAGAACACATTTAATTTATTGTATCATTATTGTCGATTTTGGAAGATGTAGGAGGGGTCAGGCTCAGTTGTACAGAATGTTTTTGTTCATGCACATGTGAGGGAAAATGTACTATCGTTATTATACAGTAGCGGGAAGGATAACGGCTGCGGGTGTCTCAATTTTGAGTGTCATGATAAGGTACAAGTAAGCTGCTACTGGTTGACTAGATTCGTTAGGTATCAGTCTCGTTTATAACGCCAAGACGAAGTAGATGGTCTAGCAAACCGACTTGTCATTTCGCTTAAGTGCCGTGCCCTTCTGTTCCTTTGTGGGAGCCACTTGAACGCATGGATATTGAATGTGCATCTGCAATGTATCTTGGCTCCGCTATTTCCGCGTCGTGTTTCTACGCGATTCGGAAGTGTTAGGGATGGCGTTGATAGAGGGGGAAAAGCGGTACAAGTACGAGACTGTAGTGGACTAAATAACGTGATAAATTTCCCGTCTGAATACGACTCTCGAGAATAGGATACTATCTGTTTCAATACCTCTGTGTGAACTACCCCAGATGACGCAATAGCCGTTGGGATCTTTCTGAAGTAAATTGACTTAAGACAGTCCCTTTAGATCCTATTTATTTTCACTCCTGACACACACCATAGTCCATTGAAGCGGCAGACGCCAAAATATCTCCAGACCTACACATTCACAACCTTCACATCAAACAATGGTCCATGCCGATTACTCTCGATTCTCGTCGGAATCAAAATCCGAACTGTACGACACTATGGCCTCCAATGTGGAAGCACTAGTTGACGGACAGACCAACTGGGTAGCCAACTTATCTAATGCCTCATCTATCATCTGGCACGGTCTGAAATCGCTTCCAGAGCCCTCCAGCGACATCAACTGGGCCGGATTCTATGTTGTCGATCCCAAAAAACCCCAACAGCTCATTCTTGGACCGTTCCATGGCCAAGTAGCATGCCAGGAGATTCCTCTAGGCAAGGGAGTGTGTGGAACTGCGGCCAAGGAGCAGAAGACTCAGCTGGTAAAGAATGTGGAGGAGTTCCCGGGACATATTGCATGTGACGGTGTCACCAAGAGCGAGATTGTGGTGCCTATTGTGTTGGATGGTAAGCTCTATGGAGTCATTGATATTGACTGTGCCAGTCTGGAGGGATTCGATGAGGTGGATCAGCAGGGTCTGGAGAAGATTGCGTTGATTCTCGCCAAGTCTTGCGAGTGGTAACGATTATAAGCTATTGTCACAAATGTACGATGCAATACAGATCTCATTTTACACACAGTGCAGTCTATCAATACATAAATAAGTCCTTAATACCGGCTCCGGATTCCTGCCGGATAGTCACTTCTTCATCTCACCCAGACGAAGAAGAAGCATAGGAAGATGAAGGCGAAGAGACCAAGCCAGACTCTCCAGCCAATACCACTGTTGTCGGCCATGATCATCATCCGCTTGAAGGTGCCCTTGAGCTTTGTGGATGCATTCTCAAAAGTGTCCTCCAGGTTGTTGAGCAGATGGCTGGAGTCTCGGATCTCCACACCAATCTTGCTGGTCACGTCCTTCAACAGCTGCACCTTGGCAGACAGACCCTCCATCTGCTCGTCGTTCTGAGACTCCAGCTGTGACAGCATCGACGTCGAGTACGGCTTGTGGCTCTTGGGGTCATACTCCTCCTGCTCAGGAACGTAAGGCTTGGCCTCTCCGAAAGATGAGGATGGTCCAGCGTACGACTGTGCAGGTTGGGGGGTGTTGATTCGAGAAGAAGCCTGGCTGGAAGCAGGTGATCCATATTGTGCCGAGGAGGCAAAGAGTTGGTGTCTGGGTTAGCTTGCGTGCATGGCAAAGAGTCCCGTAGTCATTCGTACTCACCTTGAAGTCATGTGTGTTGGCTGATGCTGAGGTTCTTAGACTTTGACAAAACCTCGCGCACTCTTTCTACACGTAAAATAAAGACACGACTTGGTTCTCACACGTTTATACAAAATAAGGTTCCGTTGAGCCCTGGCCTCGTGGTCTATATTTCGGTGGCGACAAGAGCTGTTGGTTATATAATATGGTGACGATATTGTGTAACGTCAAATTTCTTGATGGTGGTTTTCAACTGTCAAAATATCTCTACTATGTGTGGTTATGACACGCTTGCTGTGCCCACTGTAACACACCCCATTTCTGCTTACTGCAGGTATAAAGAAAAAAAAGTGTTATATTAGAAATTAGAAACTAAGGCAGAAATATATATGGGGTAGGTGCAAAACTGGGAGGTCTAGTGGGTGGATATTTGGGGTTAATTACCGATCCCAACGTAGTGGGGCTTCAACCCAAGCTTCTAGGAGGGATTTAGAGACACGTGTAGTTTATTCCACGTGAATGCTATATTTATTAAAACAGACAGAAGTACCAGATTTGGAAGAATATTCTCGCTTCAACGATACCATAAACAGTCAGTTTTGTCTTAGTCTCTAGCTTACCAGTCTGTTAAACACTAGGCTGCCCACATTTGACTACCTGAATAGAGTTCTGGATCAATATCATCAAGAAACATCAGCCTCGAACAAATAGTTCTCTCCGAAATACACACACACAATGATCCCCTCGAAACATACAACCATCAAAGATCTTGACATTGTGACGTATGCATTCAATGACAAGATCTTTGTCAACATTCACAACAAAGGAGCATACACCAGATCATACTACGTCCCCCTGAGACTGTCTCCAGGTAACCAGTTCTTCGCGCATACCGAGTACGACGATGAAGGACAAGACATTAGCAATCTGCCTCTCACCCATCTCACCCCAATGTCTCTGGTAGGAGGCTCCAATGCCGATACTCTTGGCCAGATCATTGCCGTTCAGGTGGCGTCTCAGGTAGTCAAGGATTCGCCCACAGAGGTGCGAACCGTGTTTGTGTCTATTGGAAGGGTCAGTCAGGACGACTACGACGACGTTCTTGAGGGAGTCCGACTTTGTCGTGTTTGGTAATTGGTGGTGGAAGGTGGAAGAACATAGCCTATTTGAGGCAGTCTTGTTGTGTGTGCAAACAACACTGTCAGTATGGTTTGCCATTGTCACTTTACGGTACATTACGGCACTGGTAGTCTCTTTGAAACTAGCATCTGGATTAGCATCACCAACTCTACCGCTCGTGTATCTCCACAGAGGTGCATTTGCTGAGTAAGGCAAAGCGGGCTCGATGGGACATGTTGCTGTGAGAAAAACTGCATAGAAGGCACGTTGTCTGAAGAGCGGGTACGATATATACCAATTGCTCCATATAACTAAGACGACGATTAAACTAGAATGCAAGAATAGTATTTAATAACATCACTATAGCCTTCCAACAGTTGCTGAGATACAATATGACAACGATAAAACATGAACTAGTGTCAGATTGAACTAGTGCACAGGGAATTGGTTTTGTAAAAATCAACCCAAATGATCATCAATTTTCTGAATTTATTGACATGACAACTAACTCTCGTCTTTCCTTCTTTTGACGCCTATATGATTCATCTTTGCTCCATTGTCGGGTATTCCTTTACATGCAGCTCTAATGCAGTCTTGCCGATTAACAATTAAATTCTGCATCGATATATATAGCAGTGAGTGCGCCTGAATCTCAGACAACACCAAACTTTTACTAACATTTTTACACCCATAATTCACAACACACAATGGCCGGAATTCAGCAACCATCCGGACAGATCAAACTGACCAACGTGGCTCTTGTTCGACTCAAGAAGGGCCGAAAACGATTTGAAATCGCCTGTTACCAGAACAAGGTCCAGGATTGGCGAAAGGGAGTGGAAACCGACCTGGATGAGGTGCTTCAGATCCCCCAGGTCTTTGTCAACGTCGGAAAGGGACAGACTGCCCCTCGAGATGACATGAAGGCTGCTTTTGGACACACTGACCAGGACAAGATCATTCTGGAGATTCTCAACACCGGAGAACTCCAGCTAGGAGAGAAGGAGCGACAGCAGCAGAGCAGTCAGCTGCAGACAGAAATTATCCAACTGGTGTCTCAAAAGTGTGTCAACTCCAAGACCAAGCGACCCTACACTGCCACCATGATTGAAAAGGCGCTTATTGGAGAGCTCAAGTTCAACATTGTCCCCAAGAAGGCCGCCAAGATCCAGGCCATGGACGCCATCAAGCTGCTGGTGGAAAAGCAGATTATTCCCATTGCTCGTGCTCGAATGCGAATCCGAATTACTGGTGATGTCAAGAAGCTGGGACTGGGAGAGAAGCTCAAGACGGATATGGGAGCTACTGTCGAGGAAGAGTCCCACGACGAGCTGGTCTGCTCCATTGATCCTGGCCAGTTCCGACCCGTCAACGAATTTGTCCTGGCCGAGGGCAAGGGCAAGTGCAAGGTCGAGGTCATGGAGGTTGCCGTTCAGAACTAAGGAGATAGCTGGCGAAGAGATCTCTAGAGAGTCTAGAGAGCACACACCCCCTACTCGCAGGGATATGAGAAACTCCATGGTATATAGCTGTTTGCTTGGAAGGGTTTGTCTCGCTTTAGGCGCATGACTGGAACTGTCAAAATTACTTATAGATTAATGTATATTACCACCTTCGTTCAATATCATGCTTCGTATCATACATGATATCCACTCACTCTGTTTGATGATTACCACACACTTAACCTAGAACGTTCGTATAAGTACAGCAAGTTTTTCCTAAGAGCATGACAAGTAAAAACACTGAGAAAATAACGCACTATAAAACTGACATATTCTTCTTTGCTTCAGCTTCAACTACAATTACTATTCTACTGCTCAAATTTCTGTCTAATAATCAATTTTCTATAAATACAAGGGACTAAAATACTTAGTCGACCTCCTCGACAGTGGGGCCCTCGCCGCCAGCGCCGGGAGGAGGAGCACCTCCAGCACCAGCACCAGGGAAGCCACCGGGGCCACCGGCACCGGGCATTCCACCGGGAGCACCACCCTCAGCTCCGTAGAACTTCATGAGGATAGGGTTGGCAACACCCTCAAGCTCCTTCTGCTTGTCGGAGTACTCCTCAGTAGCACCGGACTGGGTGGAGTCGAGGAACTCAATGGTCTCATTGATGGCCTTCTCGAGCTTCTCTCGGTCAGCCTCATCGACCTTCTCCTTGAACTTCTCCTCGGAGAGAGTGTTCTTGAGAGAGTAGGCGTAGGACTCGAGGCCGTTCTTGGCGGCGATTCGAGAGGCTTCAGCCTCATCCTGCTCCTTGTACTTCTCAGCATCGTTGACCATTCGCTCAATGTCCTCCTTGGAAAGTCGGCCCTTGTCGTTGGTGATGGTGATCTGCTGAGTCTTACCAGTACCCTTCTCAACGGCGGAAACGTTGAGGATACCGTTGGCATCGACGTCGAAGGTGACCTCAATCTGGGGGACACCTCGGGGAGCAGGGGGGATGCCGGAGAGCTCGAACTTACCAAGAATGTTGTTATCCTTGGTCTGGGCTCGCTCACCCTCGAAGACCTGAATCAGGACACCGGGCTGGTTGTCAGCGTAGGTGGAGAAGGTCTCGGACTTCTTGGTGGGGATGGTGGAGTTTCGGGGAATGAGCTTGGTCATAACACCACCGGCAGTCTCAATACCGAGAGAGAGAGGAGCAACATCGAGAAGGAGCAGATCCTGAGTGGAGGAAGAAGTATCTCCGGAGAGGATAGCAGCCTGGACGGCAGCACCGTAGGCAACGGCCTCATCGGGGTTGATGGATCGGTTGGGCTCCTTACCGTTGAAGAAGTCAGAGACGAGCTTCTGGACCTTGGGGATTCGAGTAGAACCACCGACGAGGACAATCTCGTCGACGGCGGACTTGTCGATCTTGGAGTCTCGGAGGACCTTCTCGACGGGGTCGAGGGTACCTCGGAAGAGATCCTGACAGAGCTCCTCGAATCGAGCTCGGGTGATGGAGGTGTAGAAATCAATACCCTCGTACAGAGAGTCGATCTCAATGGAGGTCTGAGCGGAAGAGGACAGAGTTCGCTTAGCTCGCTCACAAGCGGTTCGCAGTCGTCGGAGAGCTCGCTGGTTGGTGGAGATATCCTTCTTGTGCTTTCGCTTGAACTCCTGGACGAAGTGGTTGACGAGTCGGTTATCGAAATCCTCACCACCAAGATGGGTGTCACCAGCGGTGGCCTTGACCTCGAAGATACCGTCCTCGATGGACAGGAGAGAAACATCGAAGGTTCCTCCACCGAGATCGAAGATGAGAACGTTTCGCTCACCGGCCTCCTTCTTGTCAAGACCGTAGGCAATGGCAGCGGCGGTAGGCTCGTTGATGATTCGCTGGACGTTAAGACCGGCAATGAGACCGGCATCCTTGGTAGCCTGTCGCTGAGAGTCGTTGAAGTAAGCGGGGACAGTGATGACGGCATCAGTGACCTTTCCACCGAGGTAGCCCTCAGCGGTCTCCTTCATCTTGACGAGGATCATGGAAGAGATCTCCTCGGGGGTGAAGACCTTGGTCTCACCCTTGAACTCGACCTCGATGTTGGGCTTTCCTCCCTTGTCAACAATCTTGAAGGGGAAGTGCTTGGCATCGTTCTGGACCTCGGGGTCAGCGAACTTTCGGCCAATGAGTCGCTTGGCGTCAAAGACGGTGTTGGCGGGGTTCATGGCGGCCTGGTTCTTGGCGGCATCACCAATGAGTCGCTCGGTGTCAGTGAAGGCAACGAACGAGGGGGTGGTTCGGTTACCCTGGTCGTTGGCGATGATCTCGACTCGGTCGTTGGCAAAGTGGGCCACACAAGAGTATGTGGTTCCCAGGTCAATTCCTACAGATGTGTTAGGCATGTTTGTTGTTGTAGTGTGTAGTACAGATCGGATTGAGGGGAGGTCCCGGGGGCTATATATATTGTCGCATGTCACGATGGAGTTGGTCTCTGGAACATTAGAGAATATCCAACTCTATGTGCCATATGCACGTCTAGAGCCTATCTAAAAGTCAATTAAGCGACTTGGAACCTGTTGGAAATAATGTCGGGTGGTGGCGAACCCAATTGCGGAGGGCTGTGGAACACCTTGGAAAAAAGCCCTGTAGACACACTGTAGAACCCCATGGAACACTAGTGCCAGCCACCGGGGACTTGGAGCAGCTTCTGGAACTTTCTCGGCCGAAATTGCCACCGGAAGTAACGCCCCTCAGCAAGTCGTTTCTTGTTTAATATCCGCTTCAGTTGATCCGGTCTGCCCTGGTTGTTGCTGCTTTACTGTGCCAAGTGGTGCTCATATCCGATCAGGCGCTTCCTTGAAGTGATGAGACAATTTCCGAGCCGCATGGCAAAGGAGCCGCTTAACCTTAGCATGACGTCAACCAGCTTAAGAAAGGAATATTAGGTAAACAAGAAGAGGTTTTTGAGCGGAGAAAGGGGGAGATGGTAGACACGAGTTTGGTGTCTTTTTGGTTACATTTGTGTTGTATACACGTCAGAATTGGACGTTTTGGAGACTATCTTGTTCAGCGCACATGGGGACAAAGGATGTAGAATTTTCCCTCACAAAGCACATGGTGTTTGCTATCCATGGAGAGGGGTCTCAGTAGCGCAAATATCGCAATTGAGCGGGGAAAACAAATTGTGATGGGGGAACCACGGCTTGGGTGTTTATCGATCTGATCCTGGTACTCTTATGAGCACATTATTCCCGGGTTACTACGATATTCACACTCCAAGGACATTCGATGGTCACGATCCAGGTCTATTTTCGTGCAACTATAATTTTATTCCCTGGGCTTCTGTAAAAGGATGGAAGCTGGTGGAATTGAGTGCCTGGGCTGAGCTAATCACCAGCCAGACTCAACTCAATTGATGGGACACAGGCTTGTGAGTAAAATGAGCTCCAGATTATTTGTCACTCTCATTTTCACGTAGCGGTATTTCTTCTGGCTTTTGCGATATTATTCTCATTCTGGCCAGGCACGTCCTGAGTGTGCATTGCTGCCTTATCTGTTGTGCACTGTAGGCAGCGAAAACAGCCCACCACGTAACTACAGCATACTCCAACACGGTGAAGTTTTCGAGCGTTCCGGATCCTCACAACCATGCGGCTTGGAAATAAAACATCGAAAGCAGCTCCTTTTCAAGTGAGACAAGAGTTTCGTCTCAAACACGACGGGAAGACACGATTGATAGACATGCCTGAGCCAATTGCTTCCGTCCGAAGCTCCACTCTGATATCATTCTACATGTGTGGTGCCCCGATGATGGACGCCTGGGCAGACGCATAGGAGATGTACAGAGAAGACTGGAGAAACGGAGGTCTGAACTTTGTAGGTGTCAGGCGGTGCGCAATTTCAAGAAGACATGGAGTGAGGCTGACAAATGTTTTTCTCTAAATAAAAAGTCAGTGTGTTGTGTCATAGTGCGCATTCATCGTGTCTTTGTAGCGGTTTGGATGTATCGCATTTCAAGGTCTCAGTGTGGATCTTGGTCATAAGGAGGACGAAACAAAAAGGAAAAAGAAGGAAAAAATCAAGAAAAAAAACCTGGGACACCATATTGCGATGAGAAAGAAGTGAGGGACACAAGAAATGTTGTTTCGTCGAGGGGCACTGCTCTGGAGACCAGATCTGACACACAGCCAGTGTGTTTGTTCATAGCATCCCATAGACACTCTAATCAAGACCCATAGCGAGGACAAACGAGACACGTCAAAAAAACGATGATTCTGGAGAAAAAGGCTCCAAAACGTAATAAACCCACACAATGCTCGTGACTGACACAGCATTCTCCAAAAAATCACCTCTATACCACCAATTGTCCTCTCCTTGAGTCCTACCAAATTGTTACCTAAGCATGTCAACTGCATGCAGAGATGCCAGCCAAAAAACATGACGCAAGCAATTGTTTGGATTGCTGGAAGCCATAGAGGCTTATCTAAGCACCCGGGGTGGGACTCGAACCCACAATCTTTGGATTAGAAGTCCAACGCGTTAACCATTGCGCTACTCGGGCGAGATGTGTTCTCCAGAGCTCATCATGTCGTACTTGGATCAAGGTTTGCTTAGCTAAAATTTCACTGATATAGTTAGGGTTGAAACAAGGCTACAGAAGCTTGAGCTTATCTCAAGTATTAGTTGGGCGGAGTGTTAAGTGTCCGCGTACCTGTCTACTATGGCAATCACAACACCACCAACAATCACTTATAACAAAACAAAACTCTCAATTTTTTTAAATAATATCACCTGCTACGCATAGCGTATCCAGCTCTTAGTTCTCTCCTCCAGAGTTTCGGACCAACTCGTAGAAGTAGGCAATGGCCTCGAGATGGGCCTGGTACTCAATACGCTCATCAACAGTGTGAACACCAAAAGCAGCAGTTTCTCGGACGGGGTTGAATCGGTAGATGGCGTCACAGAGATCCCAGTAGTGTCGAGTATCGGTGTTGGCAGTCATGATACCAGGAGCAGCAAAGACTTCCTTGGACTCAGGGAAGACAGCATCTCGGAAAACGTGCATGGCAGTTCCCATGACCAGATCCCAAGTGGGGCCAGAAGTAGGGGCTCGAGGAGCAACCTCCATGGCTCCACCAAAGAATTCGACCTCGATGATACCCTTCGAGTCCTTGGTCTTAGGAATGATTTCCTTTCCGAAAGCAGAGATGGCGAAGCCATTCTTCTTGGCAATCTTGTTGGCGTTACCAGTGGCCTTCTTCTTCACATCGTCAACCGTATGCTCAATGGCAATTCGGTGGTTGGTGACAAAGACGGTGGTTTCGGGCAGAGCGTTGGCCTTGACACCTCCGGTCATGAGATCAGTAGCCTGGGTGGTTCGGATCAAGTCTCGGTACTTGGGGTTCTGGTAGAGAATTTCAACCAGCTGTCGGTTAGCCCATCGGTCCTTTCCAGATCGCTGGATAAGAGACTTGAGCTTGGGAGAGATGGACTTGTCATGGGTAGCAATGCACTGCATGGTGTAGAAAATGGGGTTCTGGGGGGTTAGTTCGGGTCGGTAAGGAGTGTCCTCCATCTCTTTAATGATCTGGGCAGCAATACCGATACCAGTGTGAGGAGGAGGCATGGAGGAGTGACCACCAGGAGCAGAAACGGAGATTTGAAGATCAGTGTAGCCCTTCTCTCCAGTGGCAGCAATGAGCATAGCGTAGCTGTCCTCCTCAACAATCAGACTGCCTTCATCGACAATAGAGAAGAAAGACTTCTTTCCGTGCTTCTCGACCAGGAACTTGGCCATGTTCTTGGCTCCATTGGGTCCGGAGATTTCCTCGTCAAAACCGTACGAGAAGACGTGGGTTCGCTTGGGCTTGAATCCCTGCTCCAGAAGCAGCTCTGCGGCAGACAGAGAGCCAATGAGAGTGTTCTTGGTGTCAACGGAACCTCGTCCCCAGACGTACTTGCCGTCAAAGTGTCCAGAGTAAGGGGGATGGGTCCACTCCCCGGCAGTCTCCTTGTTCACGGGCACGACATCCTGATGGGCCATGAGCAATTGAGGCTTGAGACTGGAGTCAGATCCTTCCCAGGTGAAAATCAGACCGTGGGTGTTGACTCTCTCGACAGTCATGTGCTTATGGGCCAGAGGGTAGGCCTTTTCCAGGTACGAAGAGAAGTCGTAAAAGATGTCCCATCGGCTATCTTCTCCAACGGGTCCTAGGTCATCATAAGATTGAGTAGGGATCTGGATAGCTCCTTGGAACCGCTTGAGTTCTCCCTTGGCAAACTCTTCATCGTGGAGAATGAAGTCGAGGTTGGAGTAGCCCTGGGGAACTAGTTTGGGTTGAGAGGGACACGTGCCCTCAATGGGCTCGAATCCCAGAACGCCGGGTCGAGATCCATAATAGTCTCGAGACATGTGAGACACTTTGAGGAGAGCCATTCCAAAGACAGTGGCCACGAGGCCTCGCTTCATCCAATTGGGCCGGGGGGCCTTGGGGATCTGGGCTTCAAAGTCGTCAGGCATCAGGTGAGCCTTGAGCTGCTGTTTTTCGGGGTCCATGGTGAGTGTGAGTTAGTCTGGGCGGATACGGTCCTCCATACGGGGGATCAGCAGTATACTTATACTTCATGAACTAACTATCTATCTAAGACCAAATCAGTTTAAGTCGGACTTGTGCATGAGGAGTGAAACCTTGGATAGCGGGGCCCAGTTAAAACTAAACCTGACTCTTGCTCTCACTGTGGTTATCATCCAGTCTTGGCAGTCTCTAGCCGTATATATTTCAGGTCTCTGTCTCAAGATATTAGCCACTCATTCTCACATGTGCATGCTCCAAGACAGATAAGGCACGTTTGACGAACAATCGACTTGGCGGACTGCACCAAGCATGCACTGATAGTCCGAGAATATTCCCCGCAAAACCAGCAAAAATGGGAACCATTGAGGTAACTGAGTCACATAATAGACACACACCGGATGTCAGAAACAAATTGCTTCTGAGCAATCTGCTCTGAAGACCGTTATCCTCAGTAGGCAGCACTTGTTTCACCATGTCCTGCAATCGACCATCATCGTATTGCTCAATCTACCTCTCCAGATAAGAATGAAAAACCTTTCGACAAACAAGAACCAAAAGTGTGTCACCTAGAGGTTATCCCGATCGAGGCGCAATCTACCGCCGGCAGCCCACCATCCAACCTAAGCAACACTCTCCACACAGCTTTTCACCTCTGTCGGAATCCGTAAACCTGGGCCAGTATTTTGACTTTCATCTCCCACAATTTGGGCTGTAAGTGCCTATTTGGGAGATCAAAGTTGCGCACACAACTAACGCATGCAGAGCGACGCGGTGATAGCGGAGAGTAGTCAGTCAACTAGGAAAGCCCAACCCAATCTATCAAGGAGGGGAAAAAATGATACCCCATTGAGAAGAACCACATCCATGGTTGTATCCAAGTTGGGAACACAAAAATATGTCCAGATAGACAACAAAAAAAGATATCTGCCTCAGACTGGAATCGAACCAGTGACCTTTGCATTCCGATATTAGAATACAAGTGCAACGCTCTACCCCTAAGCTACAAAGGCGGGACGGTTACCGAACCTAATACTTTGACAATGCAACAGTGAAAAAATGGGGTTACCCGGCCGAAGAATTTCTCGAGAACTAGACCATCTAGAGCAATTCCAAAAATACAAGTCAAGTCGCAAGCATGTAGCCATTCTAATGGCCAACTTTTATATAGCTAATCACCAAACTCACCGAGTTATGAGAGATTCAAATACCTACTCAAAAACCTTCTTCGCCTCGGCATACATCCATCATCAGTTTTAGCCCCAAAAAGTGCTTCCAGGAAGCTGGAAATACGATGAACGCACCTAAGGACTTTCAAATGTCGTAGAAGTCCCTACCTTTATGTTCTATTCAATTCTGAGCAATATTTTTGTTTATTCTAGGGAAATACATTGTGCGCTGGTTTGATCATTTTCTGGCGGTTGGTCGTCCTTGTACAAGTAGAAATCAGATATCTATTGCAAGCAGTCTATTTCAGTGCCACTTCAAATACATGTGAACTGACATTGACACATCCAGCAGTCCAGTTGCGACGTTACACACAAGTAGAACGCAGTTCCACATCTTCATGATGACTGAACAAAGATGAAACCTACGTCAAAAACTACTCGTTCCTTACACAGCAAAGTCGATATTACTCAGATTAATTAAAGTCGATGTTACTCAGATTAATTAAAGGCAGACCAGTTACTCGCTTAAAGTAAACAATTATTCTTAAGTATAAATAGTGACGTTAAGCGTCTTTTGGGGGTTGCTGTTGGGCCAATCAACTTAGTAGAAGAAACCAAGGATCTTTCCAGCAACGTGTCGTCGTCGGGCCTCCTCGTGGTCCATGATTCCGGCAGAAGTGGTCAGGATAATGTAACCAAACTGTCGAGAAGGCAGCAGGTTCTGGACCCACTTCTCCATGTCGTCAATCTTGACGTTGAATCGGGGAGAAATGACACCACACTTGTTGAGTCGGCCGTTCAGCTCGACAACGATCTTGCCAGATCGGTGGTCGTCAACGTAGGTGAACTCGTTGATGTAACCTGAAGTTAGTAAAAACATTCGTAGAAATGCTAGGGATTCTTGCACCAAATGATTGAAGAAAGAAGAATGTAACCGGCATATAAACACCGAACACCAGAGGGTTTCAGTGACAGCGTGTAAGTGCCTTTATTAATTTCCCGGACAATTAAAAGACAGAGAGAGACAGTGTTCAGACAATCCATCCAGTTATCAGCCCGGGTGCTCGTAAAAAGAGCAATGAGAAAAAAGCAACGAGCCAGAGACGACTCGTTGGCGTAAGGAGTACTTACCATGCTTCTGCATGACCTGCAGGAACTTGATGATGACCTTGGAGGCGGGTCGGATCAGGACCTGTCGCTTACCAGCCTTCTCGGCGTTGGTGATGGACTTGAGGGCGTCAGCGAGAACAGAGGTTCGAGTCATTGTGCAAGATGTGTGGTGTGAAGGTAGACCTGTCGTTAGTATGTGAAAACCACAAGAGTATCCCGGGAGGGATTTCATGTGGCATGTCGCGAGTAGCAACGCCACACTAGAAGTGTCGCAGAGTGTGTTGAAGTGTCAATCAAAGAAAGCGGCAATACCACCGTCTTCCATAAACAGGTTCAACTCATAACCACGATTTTCTAGTGAGGTAAAATGAGGGTAATGGAGTACATACGTTTGGTGTTGTGTAGTCAAGAGGAGAAAGAAGGGATGTGACGTGGTGTTATAAGCGAGAATTTTTCAGACAGGGTAACTTGGGAGTTAGGGTCTGTCTTAGTATGGAATGTGGGGTTAGGGTTAGTTTTGGGATTAAGGTCAGAAATATGAATATTGAGACGAGATATAAGACCCTATATTCTAGGTGGCTATATGATTCTAAAAGTACGTGTATGTAAGTACGTGTACTACCTGTTGTTTACTCTGTATATGACTGAATATATAAATTAAATGCTGTTTTTCTATGGTTTCCCTATCCATGCTAACGAACATACCGGTTCATGAACTTTCGATGGAAATCGGATCGAATGAGATCGTTGACATAGCTGTCTTCTTTGCGGGCCTGTTTGGTCTGGTTTCGGAACACCACGTCCTCGTTCCACTTCCTTTTAATGGCCACGGGGTTCATTAGAGGGTTTCCAAAAGCAACCTGTTCTTCACGAGCCTTCTCCTCCTCCAGAGCCAACCGCTCCTCTTCCCTGGCCTTGGCCTCAGCACGTTCTTGTTTAATTCGCTCGAGTTCGATTCGAAGCAGCTCGTCCTCGTCATCCGAGTCGGAGTCGTCTTCGTCCCAGTCGGACTCATCATCCTCGTCACCAGAGTCGTCATCATCTTCGTTTTCCTGAATGATCCTTGCCTTTTCTTCCTCAGCAATCTCCGTCTCTGTGTCCTGCTTCTCGGTCTCGGTATTCTCCTCGGCTTCCTGCTCAGTAACCAGTTTGGTGGCAGCCTGCTTGAGTCCTCCTTCACTCTCCAACAGAGTCTTCTTCATGGCATCAGTGTCTGTAGAAATCCTGGCGGATCTGTACTTGAGCTTGGTGTGCGACGGCAGGGACCGGGTATGCGAGATGGTTCCAGCAGCCTGGGTGTTGGACTTTCCCCGGGCTGGGTCAAAGGTAGGTCGATGTGCTGTTGTCATGGTGTCTTATGCTTATAATCGGTTCGTTATTCGAGGTGTGTAAGACTGAGCGTGACTGACAATCTGTAGGGCTGAAAGGACGTTGGTGTAATTGATACCGTGATGTAGTCACTTCTGGTGATTATTTGTGTTGTGGTAGGGTGATTATTTGTGCTGTTGTAGAGTGATGATAGTGGTAATATCTTGTGGTGATGCTTACATGCACCTCCCAAATCTTTTCGTTGCGTCTGCAGACCTTAACTAAGCCCCAGTACAAGTACACTTTGATAAGTGAAGTTCAAAGAGGCAAGAGAACTTCCACATTAGTCTGCTTGAGTTTGAAACTAATTGGTTATTGCAGCTTAACTGTGAACCTGATACAATCGTAAACTACACTCGATGGGTACACAGTCGTATTGAAGCAACCATATCTGGTTTTGCTCTCTCTAGTCATTGAAGAATGCTTTCTTCCCAAAACATCTCCCTCTCAGATTAAAGCCTTCCTACTACCAATTATACCCTATAGGCATTTGGAGTACTGCGTGGATTTCCAGGTTACCCGTACTGTCTATTTTTAAGTCTATTATACACTCATTTTTCGGGGGTGGCGTTACTTGTACCAATTTTTTCGGCTGGCGTACATATTGAAAGATGAGCGACTGAGACACTCTGCAAATAAATATCTTGGCTACTGTTGCAATTCCGATGCATTATTACTGTGGGCATGGCTTCGCCACTCATTCTTTGTTTCTCTCATCAACCCCGCCCTTTTTAGTCTTATTAGCGGTTCTTAGATTAACCGCTTTTTCCCAAGGAAGAGAAGCTGTACTACGCACTACTTTGGTGCTGGAACATGCAATAATTACTTCTAAATATAACCTGTATCTGGACATCCGAGCGGGGTGCTGTGGGGACCGAAAATCGAGTAATATCGCGTCTTTACCTTGAATACCCCCACCGAGAGTTGAACCCACGAGCCCACCAAAGGTCATCTCGCAGCTCTCAAACCTCACATTAACTTACATGGCATATTGTCTTGTAGCTCAAACAGCAGACCGAGCCAGAAACACTCTGGTGTGCCAAGTGACATTTCGGCGACTCTGACCAAAAAACAGCACTCTCCACACAGCACAGGAGCCACCACAACCACAGTACGAGCACGGCAAGTCGCGACAATCGGACCCAGAAAGCCACGAGAAGCGTCCAGACAAGATAATATTGGCCAGCCACGTCTACAAACTCGCGGCATTACATATACACTCTGGTTTTGCAGCCTGGCCCTGCCACACGACCAACAAAAGCAGTTGAAAAAAAATAAAGAGCCAGCAACAAGAACCCCACAACCACCAGCTCGACGGCTCCGGGGAGGCATTAGACAAATTCACACGACCTCTTCCTTTACACATGGCAGAAAACACAAGCCAGGAGGTTCTGGCACCGGCACAGGATGTCCACCCTGTCCACAGCGTGACCCAGGACCTGGCCTCCGTCTCATTGGACAACAAAGATACCACAGAGCCAATAGCGCACAAACTGCGCATATCCACACACCGACTGTCGACCCTCTCGGATCTAGGTGAGTCGCGCGACTCTCCCTCCAAGCCATATCCAGCCGAGCAGTCTCCCTACTACCGTCGGTCGCGTCCCGACCTCAGCGAGTCGTCACGACGAGGCTCGCGAATCTCGCAAAGCAGTGGTGATCCTCTCAAGCTGGAGCTGGCGGCGCTGCAGTTCCACTCGTCGCTGGACTACGCCATTGTCCGGGACTTTGGCTACCCTCCCCAGCACCCCCTCTTTTTTGGCGCCCGTCAAAGCATGTCTGTCGTCTCGAGCTCTCTGGACGAAGATGACGATCTGGCCTACCCTCCAGGCATTGGCGAGGGTCCCCCTTACTACGAGGACTCGGACGTGGACGCAGAGCTAGACAGCGAGCTTAACGGCCGAGCCGTGGCGCTGTTTGACTTTGAGCCCGAAAACGACAACGAAATCGGTCTGTTCCAGGGCCAGATTGTGTGGGTGCACTACCGGCACGGCCAGGGTTGGCTGGTGGCCATGAACCTGGACACGGAGGAGACCGGGCTGATTCCCGAGGAGTATGTGCAGATTCTGGGAGAAGACGAGGTGGTTTCGCATGGTATGGACGGAGACGAGGACGAGGAGGAAGCTGCTGCGGCCGCAGCCGTGGCATCAGCAGCCGCCAAGCTCGTTTCCAACGAGGATCAGCAGCAAGGAGAGGCTAGAGAGACCGAGCTTGAAGCTGACGCGGGTTCTGTATTCAGTGAGGACCAGACCGTGACTGGAGAGGACGACAAGCCCGAGCTGAGCTAGCCGAAAGCTGTCCGTGGCACTCGGGAGGCATCGTGTCTTTGTGCCAGATAGATGTGTTACGGTGTTTGATCTAGCAGCATTACCATTGTTACGAGGATGTACACACTCTTTACTGTATGAGCATTTTTCGGCTCTACTCCTTCGGCAATACCACCCATCTGCACCTTTTCGCACACAAATTTTAGCAAAATCTCTTAGCATGACTATTGTGGTCTCATGTATAATAAATCTATAGTATATTTTCTCGTCTGGCCGGTTGAAAAAGAGCCTCGGGTATGCACTCTAGGATATCCAAGCCGAGTGGTGCTGAGTGCTCATATCTGACACGGTTATCTCGTATACCCTAAAAAGTACGAGTAGATATACGAGGGGTACCGATCCTCCTTAGATCTGAACGTACGTTTTTGTATACACCCTTACTTGTACGAGTAGTTGTACCCCCTCGCTTCTTCTTCGGAGATGGCGCTGCTTAATCAGACCACCTTGTTTATCCGTAGCGTGATTAGCGACCGTCTCCTTGTCTCGCTGTTTATTTGTTTACGACCGGGGCTCATATTGTCATTTTTGCAATAGTCTGAATTGCTAGTTCTCGAGTGTTGTTTATTAGCAGTCAGCTGACCTCGGGAGGTGTATCAGAAAGTGTCTCACTATAATGCTACTGTATATGGAAACACGAAATGTAAGAGTTAAGAAGTGGCAGAGGTTGTTTCACTCGAGAGCTTTAGGAGTAAGTCCGGAGGCGTAGATGTAGGCCCCTGGAAGGTCTCTGTACGATAACACGTGAGTATATGTCTTGATCAGCTGTTCAAGGGACCCCAGGGGGTTTTGGTGTAGCGCTACCAAGACTGCTAAGACCATTTGAAGCGACTAGGGCAGACTTGTGTTGAACATTGTATGCCGAACTGGGACAACAACAAGAGGCATACTGTAACAAAGGTGTAAACAAACCCTCTGGGGGCCAGGGGCTTGGTGGCAACGTATCTGATCTCATTATTGTTTCTTCCTCGGTAGTGTCACGTCTTTCGTTCCTTCTATACCTACGCGTTATAGTATGTTGTAGAGTCGGCCCTGTTTCTGTTTCAAACTCCATATTCTGTACCGCAGTTCTGTACATCTCACTTTTATCTGCACATCCTCCGAAACAGATCTAGGTTGCACTGAGACAAACTCTGTTACCATGTGCCTTTTTTCACCCGTTTCTGCTATGGCGTATACTTGTGCTTAGGTTCACATTGCACATTCCAGACAGGGATGTAGACAGAAGAATGTGATGATTGACGTGTCCAGGTTTTTTTGTAAGGCGGTAGTTACACCGTGTATGGCCCACAGACCACCCCCAAATCCCCAAAACATACTTCCCACAATTTTTGTCGTATCCACTGCCTTACATCTGTCTCAAACCAAACCAACCCCGCCCACATTCCCATTCTACGCGTCATGCAGGAGATTGTCATGGGTCCACATGCACACAATAGACGTGGAAGAGCTTGTTGCAGAAAGGGTGTCATAATACCGGCAGACCGCTGGGGCCTAATGCACATTACCTTTTATCCACACACATCTCTTCCTCTCCTTCTCCACTCGCGATACTCAACAGCCTCCCACTCTGGACTCGTTCCTACCCACACTCGTTTGACCACACTCCTTCACAGCAAGCCCAAACCGGCATTCTCGATCGCACCTTAATCTTAACCGCGAACCACACGGGTCATCGCGACAGGGGCAACAAGGAAAACAGCGCTGTAACACTGTACACGAGCTATCGACGCGTCCAATCGACCATTCGACAGGTCTTCTCGACAGGTTAAGTCCTAGTATCGAGCTTTTCGGCCATAGCATACCAGCTATCTCCATCTACTACCTGGTCCAACACCTTCTCTAGGGTCTCTCCAGTTGCATCATGAACAGAGACGAGGCCATACAGGCCACTCTAGACGCCCTCAACCAGCCCATGGTGCGAGGTGACTCGTCAGACTATCTCAACAACAGACCCAACTTCCACTCTCGACGATCCTCCATCATGGCCCAGCTGTCTACTCCCAACCACCATGCCAGAAGTCCCTCTGTATCCATGTCGGATTCGGACCTCAGTTGTATGGACGAAAACAAGCGACGGAGCCGCATATCGATTGACTTCTCGGGTCTGTACTCTCCAGCGTCTTCTGCTGGAGACTGGTACGAAAAGGAGCTGCTGAGCCCTGACCCCGAAATCGAGTCTCTGGACAAGAAGAGATCTTCCAAGGGCTCCGAGTTTTTCAAACGATGGTCTCTGGGACCCGCCACGAGCGTCACCCAGGTCTCTAGACAGACCCAGGCGCTTTTGTCTCCTCAAGAGTTCCATGCTCCCGAGTTTGAGACCCAGTCGTGCACCTGGCAGCGAACCCTCCAGGAGATGGCTCGAACAGACAATACTCGTCTGGCTCTGCTGGCCCGAAACTCGACCGCAAACTCGTACCCCCTACAGTCGATGAACACCAAGAAACGCCATTCTTGCGACTTCACCAGCACGACTTCCAACGGTCTGGGGTTGGGTCTTGGACCGCTCAGAGCTAGCACTCCGGTCAAGCCCAACGACGCTTTTGTTCCTTTCTCTTTCGAGACTGGCAGTGACGAATCCCCGGAGTCGCCTGTTCACACAAAGCTCAAGCACCGAACGTCCATATCCCGAAAGCGGCCTCTGTCCATGACCCGGTCCACGTCTCAAAAGTTCAATTCAAGCAACTTTTCGCTCCGACAGCGAGCAGGAACTCCTACGCCAATCAGAACCGACAATGACGACACTCAGGTGGACAGCTTTGCTTTTGACATGGACATGTCGTCTGACTCCAATTCTACAGCCGTGGATCCTCTGGACACAAGCCATAACGACTTGTGTAAACCTCCTCTGGACCCCACAATTCCCATTACTGACTGGAGCCAAAAGGCCCATCTAATCAAACTCATTTGTGCATCAATTCAAGACGCTCCCACAATGATGGCGTACTTCAATCTGATATGGTCTGCGCTCTCCAACCCCGAGAATCTCAATCTGGAAAAGATTGACATTGTTCCGGGCTCTCTGGAGGACGTGGCCGAGCTACAGGACAATCTGCTACAGTTTGTTTCTGAAGTCGACGTCAAGGCCATGGTCTCAGCTGGCTGGATCCGACTCTACAAGGTCATGTACGGCGCGGCCGTGGTTTCAGCCACGATTGGGCTGCTGACCTTCCAATCCCTTCTGCTGCTGCTCTATCTATGCGTGGCTTCGGTGATCCTTCTGGGCAGCAGTATTTTGCACGCATTACAAAAGACGACTCAGTCTCCGGAGACTGCAAAGGAGCCTGCAAAGGCGCTCGTCAAGGAAGTCAAGGGGGAGTAAATTAACGATGGGGTGACCTAGGATAGAATGCATATGGCGCACGCGCCAGAATATTAACATGTAATACAATAAAGATAAAACAGAAAAAACGAAAATAGAAGACTAAATCAAAACGATGTATGTCTTTGTATGAGCAAATACTTGTCTGCAGCAGCTTTTATTATCACGCTCTTGTGAGCTGTCGAAGTGCTGTACCTATCGTTTTTTTAGACTGACAGGTGTGGACTTGGACTAACCCCTTCATGATACATTTAGCTCGAGCAA
Source organism: Yarrowia sp. E02 (assembly GCA_017639365.1). Lineage (NCBI taxonomy): Eukaryota > Fungi > Ascomycota > Dipodascomycetes > Dipodascales > Yarrowia > Yarrowia sp. E02. The sequence continues at coordinate 448,813 of JAAQQX010000003.1, read as the reverse complement.
TTCATCCTTTGAGATAGACTGTTCAAGACTATAAGACTGTAGACTAAGACTGTAAGACTGTGTAAACAGCCAGAAGCAGGGGCCCGAGGATTGCTACGTTCACTTACTCCTTTATTATCCACCACGGGTAGCCACTTCACATTGCTTAAAAAACGCTTTGGCATATAATATCGTGGTTCAGCTGATAGGAGTGCAGACAGGGCCGAAAGGGGCAAGTAATAAGCGAACGGCGGGGTCTAGATGTACAGTGCGCGCGGGGCTGTCAATAGCAATGAAAAATGACGCTTCTAATCTTGCACAGCCGAAAATACATGCAAGATCGTACTCGTAAAGAGCTCCAGTGGGGTTCCAGTGGGGTTCCCGTGGGGGGTTTGATTGGTTGTAATTAGCCTGAACACCGTTGGAATTAACGTGGGGCTACGGTATGACTAGCCTATGACGTAAGTAAGCATGCAAGCATATCAATGCTTCACATGCTACACTCTCAATCAAATCATGCTTCATTATTCATATCTATCGTTATAAGTTGTGTGGTCTGGATACAGCAGTTAGTCAGCAGACAGCCTGGATACTGTGGTTGACAGCTGTCTACATCTTGGGAATAGAAGGACCAACGTAAATGGCTTCAAGACCCTTTCGAAGCTCGGCAGGAATAGGAACAGCCTTGTTGGTGGAAGAGTCGACAAAGACATGCACAAACTTGCCCAGAGCCTTGGCCTTCTGGTTTCTCAGTTCTCGGAACAGAGCCTCTTCTGTAGTGGCAGGAACGGGCTCTTCTCCAGAGTTGGCCCATGCCTCGTAAACAATGCTTTCTGCTGATTCCTCCTGCTCGGCGGTTTTACTCTGTTGGAAAACTCCGATTTCAAACTCCACCGAAGATCGTCCCAGCTTTCGTACAGCTAGACCTAGAACCAAAGGCTTGGGGAAACCGTCGATGATTTCAAAGTATTCTGAGCCCGAGGCGACGACAAGAGCCCGTAGATGGCCCATCACGTTGTGTTTGCATTCGTCCCAGTAATAGCCGTTGACGAGAGCATCGTAAAAGTGGTAGTAGACAGCATTGTTAAGATGTCCATACTGGTCGTTGTCAGACCATCGAGTAGACTGAGTAACCACAAAGGGGAACTCCCTGAGTTTGGGTCGAGTGATTCGAGGTGCCATGTCGGATGTGGAAGATGAAAATAGTCGTTTGGGGGTGGTTGTACGGATAGACAGAGCAGACCTGCCTTTAAAAGAAAGATTCACGGATCGCAACATCATGGGCTGATATTAAAGAGTGTTAGAGTTACCTCGGCAGGTGGCTAGGGTGACAGAAGCCATACTTGATACCAACAGATATAGAGAATGTCAGGTTAGTCACGTGACCTCGAAGGTGGTTCATTTCCCACCAAAAAACATCATTATTTTGTCCGTAATTACTTTTCACTTCCTTGCAGCTGAAGAGACCTCGGTAACGCTAAATTCATGTGATGGCAACCGTTACCCCGTGGGGAAGGTTATGGTGGGGGAGGGGTATTGGACTAAGTAATTATGGAGAAATGTTTTACGGGTAAACAATAGTTAGTGGAGGCTAGATGGAGATAGGTGGAGATAGAGATTTGCATTCGCTAGTCATAATCTGTCCCCGTCAAGCTTAGTAACCACACACATTCCTCCAACACCCAAATTGATCCGAAAGTCAAACATTCAGGGCAAGTTTCAATGCATCGGATTAACTATTCTCCTGTAACAGCTTTTTGGGATCACGTGACTAGTCTACTTAAGACCTGTCTCTGTTGTTTTTCTTGGCTGCATTTTTCTGTCTTTTTCACTGCATTATTGTGGTGTGATTTTGTAGGCATCGTGCGATTTAAAGTGGGACTTTGGGTGTAACTACTGTTGGAATGACGAGTATAGCTGGTAGAGTAGGTGTGGGTAAAAGGGCGAAAATGAGGGAAAAATACAATCATGATAGACATGCAGTTTTTGCCTGTTGAGTATGGCTGAATTACAGATGCAGTCCCGCTCCATTACGTCATCGCTTTCTTCGTCAGTTTCAGACTTCATACTTTCCCATGCGAACTCTGAACAGCCGACTGGCAAAAAACATGTAGACCTGGTACGTACTACAAAGCTGACTAAACACGCACATACAGAGACAGCGGCAAATACTGTACAATGCTGCAGCTCGTCTGGCCAGCACTTTTATGACGCATGTCTACACGGCGTTTGGCGCTAAAACCCCGTACATCTTGCGCAGGCGTTGGGGTACATGAGGCAAACTCTTTCGGGCTGGGGTCGGGGTTTGGGGATGGTGAGAATGCAACTTCGGGGAGGATTCGGGCTGGTCCAAGGTGGATATGTGGCTATATTCAGGGGTACAAAAGCGGTGTCTGAGTCGTGGAGAAGAAACTGGGCCGTTTTGAGCCATTCCACAACCATTTGTAGCGATCAACACACTTATACTCTGCTGCCTGGCTTTCATGTATGTTTTTCGAGAGGCGTATGGTTCACCCACGTTTGGTGGTTGCACTTGAGGTTTGCTGAAGACATGCGTGTGTCCGGCGAGGAAGTGAGGCACGCCTATGACTCGTCTATTGGCCTACATATTCGTCTCATGCCTGTCTAATTACCGGTAGTGGTATTTGTCATGTTGCTGGCCGGAAAGAATCGGCTACTGGATGTGGGGGAAGAGGAGACTGGGAATAAGGCCATATATTGCTCAACTGAAACAGACCCTGTTTGTGGTCGGAGAAACGGACTATTACCAGCTCCATGGAGCGTAGACCAACTAAATACACCCAATGGCTAGTCCACATGACTATTAAATGGAGCCGGAAAAATCCAACATTTCGCTCTACATGCAGATGCAGGTCGGCCCGGAAATATCCGGATGAGTGTAGATTGGTGGCAAGGGTAGCGACAACCGTAGAAGGCTGGTTTAATCTGAAGGGTGAGTGTCGATGGTACGATACCCAGAATACCACTGTTATAACCCTCTCAACTATCCAGTCATCGCTCTCGTATACTTCTGTCCCCGCTACCCAACATCATATGATGAACCTAGTTGCTGTGCGTCTAACTAGACTTAACCTTCGTGCAACCTTAGTCCAGGGTCAGTAGATATACAGGCCAGGACTCTGCTCTAGCTTTGCAATTGCACCTCAAAGAGTGTAGTGAGACGGACGACAAAAGCACTCACACAAACGCCACTCAATCGACAAACACAAACGACACAACTGACACAGAAAGCTCTCCATTCATCCAACACAATGTACAAATACATGACTCGGGCGGGGTCCAAGACGGCCTGCCGATTCGCCCGCAACATGAGCACCCAAGCACACAAAAGCTCGCCCGGAAAGTTTCGCAAGCTCATGCGATTGACGGCGGCCGGAGGACTTGTCGGATACGCCGCCGCCGTTTTCTTTGCTTCTCGAGACGAGCGGTTCAGAGACATTTTCATCGAAAAGTTCCCGTTTGGCCGGCCCATTGGCGAGTACTTTGAAGAGCAGGAAATCAAAAAGAACAGAGACCTGCCCAAACCCAAGCCACTTCCGGCCATTCCCGCGGGCCAGCCCAATGCCCGAACCAGCCATCTGTCTGCTCTTTACCCCGACAAATCCAACCCCAATGCCATGACCAACAACCCTGACGGAGACTCGCACCAGGAGCGAAAGTTCAACCTCGAGCGAGCGCTGTCGTCCAAGGGCACCCAGAAGGCATACTACGATCCTCTGACCGAAAACCAGGGCAACTTTTTCGACCCCTCGAGTGGAGTGGTTGCCGAGGAACATAAGGAGTACCTGCCTTTGATTCTGCTCCATGACTCAGCTGACCATGCTGCTCGTCACTCCGCCATGGCTCTCAACGACCTCATTTCTTCCATCAACACCTCCATTGTCACCAACGACTCGGTCAAGAACGTTTCCGACTCGCTCATCCAGCTGTCCGAGTTTGTAGCCGTCAACCACCCCGAGATCCAGACTCAGCTCTCCGAGCGTCTGGGCGAAAAGGCCCGACGGTTCCATACGCTGGGCGAGCATTACCACAGCATTATCCAGGACTTTTTGCAAAACGAGGTCGAACACGGTCCCCATCAGGGCCATGCTGCAGAGGTCGAACTGACCATCTATGAGACGGACAAGATGAGAGATCTGCGAAGGAACGTTATCCAGGAAATCCACGACACAGAAGACCTGCTGGTCAAGTACTGCAACCGGTACTCTCGTCCCGAGGGACCCGTGGCTGAGGTTATCACCCGACGAGTGCCCACCGTGGAGACCGTCACCCTGGAGCCCATTGATGCGACTGCAAAGGCCGCATTTGATGCGTCCAAGTACAAGTCACAGATTTCTGCCGCTGAGCAGTCGCTAGCCGTGTTGGTGGCAGCAGTGCAGCACTCGTCGGTGCTGGGAGTTGACCCGTTTGTGGAGGGTGTCAAGCAGGCCATCAAGAGTGTGGACAGTGGAGACCGGTCCAAGATTCTGTCCGAGGCACTCAAGAACGTGTCTGTGCCCAACGACGTCAATCTCGCTCCTTACCTGGAGCAGATCTCCGAAAAGAGCTCCTAACTTGTAAGCATTTAATTAACATTATTGATTATGGCCGTGGTATGCGACAGGGTTGTATTGGAGTAGGACGGATGATAAGGAGACACGGCTTGGCTGATGAAGTGTGATTTAGTCAAGGACATACGACTATAATGGATGTGCGAGTTAGTCGTGTGTTGAACGACGAAAATTTATGTAAATATTATGCATTTGATGGCTACAGTTCAAGATCTGGTATTATTCCACTGTGTCAAGTCTGATAATTACTCTGAAGAGACTACAGTAGTGTCACAGTATGTAAGAATCGGTGTAGTGCGAATTATAGCTTGGTGGCATTTCTGAGTCGCTATACTAAGCCATTCATTTGTATGGATCAGAACACAGCTCATATTTTGAGATGGGAGAATTAAATTAGTTAATTATTAGTTAAATACGATATCATGCTGAGGGTATCTTTCTGACGCTCCTGTCACTCAATAGTCACATGACATGTACTAGAAGAAACAGGGGGCATTATTTTCAATAATAGCGTCTCATTTTTCACTCTCCTGGAGATATATATACTTATAGGGATGTTCTTGTGCCTATCCCAAGTGTATGTTTTGTGAGAACCACAATCACATGATCTTGGCACTGGATTCAGCCGTAGATCGTCATGACGTAGTTCAGCAGGACGTTAGAGACATGGTTATACAGGTTCTGTGAAGTTTTGGGCAATTCTGGCTATTATTTGACATTTTGAAGCAGTTTGAAGGTTGGACAGTTCGGACGTTTCTTGGCGAGGCATAAGTTTGACAGTTGTTGAAGTGGAGACTGTTGGCGATAGTTGGACGGAAGTTTTTTTCGTCTTTTCCTTTAAACGAGCCAAACACCTGGAGGTGGTATAGTTTGAACTCTCAGCATACAAATATAAACGGACACACCTCCGCTACAGGGTCTACGGTTGAGTTGACGCGTGAGGAGTTACCTCTTCGTCGGCTCGCGTTCAATAAATAATATCGATTGCTCGCAAATGTGTTCATTAGTGCATTTTCTAAATGACACCTTTTGAGATGGCTTAATGCCTTTTGAAACTTCCCTAAAAAAAGAGTTGTTTAGATGTAACCGATCTTGTTGGCAATGTCAAGAGCATCGTGGTCGGCGGTGAGTCGGACGAAAGCCTTCTTCTTACCGTCGGGTCGGATGAGGGTGTTGACAGAGGCAATCTCGACCTCGTAGAGCTTCTTGATAGCATCACGGATCTGGTACTTGTTGGCCTTCTTGTTGACAATGAAGACAAGGGTGTTGGAGTCCTCGATCTTCTTCATGGCAGTCTCGGTGTTAAGGGGAGAGATGATGATGTCGTAAGAGTCCATTCGGGGGTAGTGAGCGACAGCCTTTCGCTGGTAAGCGGGCTTCTTGGGGAGCTCGAGAACCTGGGGTCGTCGGAAGATGGTGGTGGATCGGTACTTGAGGGTCTTGGAGCCGTTGGTACCCTTAAGGGCAGCCTTCTTGGCGTTCTGAGCTTGAGTGGCGGCCATTGTTGATGTCGTGAGTGTGAGCTGAGGAACTAAGATTTTTGCGCTGTGGGATTTTGATGTAGTGAAAAGTTTGGCGTCGGTTTAGGTTCGGCTGTGACTGTTTTTAGGGCTAACCCTAGATTTGAGGTAGGGTAACTTGGATGATACTGGAAGTTGATTGGGGTGTAATAATTAGGGTTGATATTCGATGCTGAATATTAAGTATTGTCGGATTTTGAGAAACTGAGGGGTTTAGAATCGGTATTTTTAAGGATGTTCGTTTATAGTCACGTGAATTTTAGGCCTTAAAACATCAAATCTTATTTTATACTGGGAGGTGAGATTGACTGTGTGGTGATTGGAAAGAGTCGTATAAGAAGAGTTGTGTATTGCAGCGGTTTATTGGAACTGTTTGGAATATATACCGAGTGTCTACTGTCACATGACCAGGCTTTTTTCTCCCTTCTTTCTCCATTGTTTTTCACTAAGACGAACGTTAAAGATACCTCCAACTAATCTCCCAACTAGAGCTAACTAAATGACTATAATGTGCAAGTAAAACTACCTGCTAACAACTACAGTCGCACCAGTACAACTATCGTACGATACAACTGAGGCTTCTTCTTTTATATCCAAGAATACCATATATTACTAGCGAAACTCGAATACCTCGGCCATCATGCGGGCTTCTACTGTTTGTCTGCTGACAACAGTAATGGTGGGTCTCTTGCAGTCTGAGGTGCGAAAGTGTTGGTTGAAACCCAGTGGGAAGAAAGTGTGTTCACACTGCGAACAGGTGACTGTGACTTTTTTGGGCGCTTTGGGGTTAGGTGAAAACATGAAAATACAATTGAAATTATGGCAGGCGGATGTTCATATACCGGTTTATTAGCTATATGTTTGTTTTGTGGCCAATTGACCACTCGACTTGGGGTTGTTACTGCCTTCTTTGTCTACTGGGTGTATCTGTATAATTTCCACACGCGATAGCATGTGGTGTGGCTGAGAGAACAAGGGAAACAAAGAGGAAGATGTTAATGAGCTGAGAATTCCAAGGCCGGTTTCGTCTCGTTGAGCAGGATATTATCTTTCGGAAGTTTTTTCCTCAGGAACACTCGTCCTTGTGTGTGCTGTTTGGTCCATGGATACTCTGTCTAGATGGGTCAACTGGGAGTGTCTTTTGAGAGTGGTTATGGTTTGGAGGTCAATGATGAGGATGTGAAAAACGGGCCAGATTCGACTTTGAAAGGAAATGTGAAAGGACTCGGCAAAATGCAATGGTCTCATAGGATGCCCCTTCAATAGAGTCTCAGATCAGCCCCAGATATGTCACTGCGGACTACTTGTAGTCTTGAGATGATACCTGGATACCCCAGAATCAAAAAATCTCTTCTTGAGCTCATTTCTTCAGTCTACCAATTCTTGTAGCTATCGTACTAACCTGAACGATGAAATAAGTACACACCAGATACGATACCAGCCATTCTGATACTATGCCTGATACCAGATCTGTCTACATACTGCCCAGAGGTTCCTAACTAACGGCTGTCAATTGTTGGAGTCAGTACTAGAGGTAGACCTGCTTCTAACCCAAAAATAGATCTCAGACCAAGTACGAGTACTCATTCACCTTTTGACGATACCTGAGGCCTGGAATTTTTTTTTCCCTTACGAAATTTGTCTTACAGAATGACGCCTCAAACCAGCTCCAAGAGGTGCACCGTGCAGGCAGTACATACACCGATTAGGCAGCCTATCTTTGCTTGAAACCCTTGGCAGATCAAAAAGCCATACAAGATAACCACAGAAGAGATGATGCGACTGCAAAAATAGTAACACACGGCACTACAGTGTCTCCATCTACGATTTCATTGCACTTTCACCTTGTTTCGATCACAATAAACCGATAAGCTTCCAATTTATTTTCTATTGAAGCAATCTTCGTGCGGCTCAAGACAATTCTAGTTTACTGGAGCAGAGCTGTAATCTACTGAAGTCAAGATATCCAACCGTAAAAGAAACTGAAAATATCTCATTCTCTCTCCTTCGATCTACAGTCAGATTGTGTTGAACGACCTCTCAGTATAGAGGAGGCACTCATTGGGCGTCGTCGATCAGTCTCACGACTCCTAACAACATTGCTATAATTTATGGATGTCGCCTATACCAATAAGCATATTTTTCTCGAGTCATTTCTTTTCCTTCTTACACAACAATAATATAGGCTGCCATGTATGCTTCTTCGAGAACGTGAAAGATCGGAGATTCAAGCCGTATTCAGAGATAGCAAAATCTGGCGACACAAAATGTTGAACACGAAGGGGTCTGATACATCCAACTGAGACTAGGTCTCCACATTGAGACATGACTCTCGGGTTAACCCAATCCTAGCTGTAGGGCCCGAAACAGGTAGCGGCAGAGATGTAGTTGCACTTTCAGTTTCATCCGTTTCAAGTAAATGAATAGTGTATTGGTGTTTAGCTTGGTGGTAGTTAGACATTCTTACAAACGTTGAAAATCAGAGAAAAGGGCTGTGGAAGAATATCTACAGGTACACGTACGACTACAAGTACAACCTCCCACTCGTGTATGCTTGAGCTCACTCGCAGTACTCCTGTACTTATCATACTCGTTCTTTATATCTACAACATGTTCTCTAACTCGTGTATTATGCTATGTATAAAAAAGGAATGCAATTAATGATGGGTGTGGTCGGTGTCAGAGCTGTTGGAGTGCTCTCCAGCAGTCTCAGAAGTGTATCCCTCAGGAACCTCCTCGTGTTCGGGCTTGGGCTCGCCCTCGGGGTATTGTTCGCCCATGGAGTTGCCTCGAGACTCAATGTCGTAGTTGTTGTGGTCTCGCTTGGGCATTCGAGCAGCAATGCCAACCACGTCCCAGGGAGTGGCAGGGTTGGACTCCTTGAAGATCTCGTCAATCTCCTCCAGGGACCGGCCAGCAGTCTCGGGGTATAGGAAGTAGATAACTGGCACCATGCACGCGTTGATAGCAGCAAAAATGGTGTAGGTGTAAGACTGGATGGAGTTGAAGCCCACAGGACAGATCATGACGACTGTGAAGTTGAACAGCCAGTTGGAGGCCGTGGAGATACCAGAAACAGGAGCTCGGACTTCCAGAGAAGTGATCTCGGCAGGATACAGCCAAGTCATACCCAGCCATCCAATGGCAAAGAAGGAGTTGAAGACGAACAGGAAGACACAGGCAGCAATACCGGCAGATCGGTTATCCTTGTTGTTGGGATCAGCAGCCCAGGCACATCCAGTAAGAATACCCATGGTACAGGCTTGTCCAATGGCACCGAAAAGCATGAGCTTTCGTCGTCCAAATCGTTCAATAGACCAGAAAGGAATGAAGGAAGCCATGAAGTATTCGGTACCGTTAGCAGCAGCAAGAGCTCGAGAAACCACATCGTCCATATGGAGAGAGTCCTGGTAAATCTTGGCGGCATAGTAGGTAATGAGGTTGATACCAGTAAGCTGCTGCATGGCCTGGTTCCAGAAGGCCAGACAGGCTCGGTGGAAATGCTTTCGCTCTCCGTAGGTGAAAATGGTCTTGAAAGTCTGCCATGAGGTCATCTGCTCCTCGGCAGCCAGGTTCTTCTTGACCTCGTGAATCTCGTAGTTGATGTACTCGTCGTTGGGGCCACAGTCTTCAAGAGCAGACCACACTTCTCGAGCCTCCTCTTCTCGACCGACCTTGACCAGCCATCGAGGAGACTCGGGGAACTCGAGCACAAACGCGACGATAATCAGCGCGATAAGAATCTGGAAAGCCACAGGGAAACGCCAGTCCATGGAGCCGACCTTGACGAAGTAGAAGGCAAAGTCGAGCCAGTAGGAGAGAGCAATACCTGCGGAAATGAGACATCCTTCAATCATGACCATAAGACCTCGATCTTCGGGTCGAGCACACTCAGACTGCCACATAGGGACCGTAGCTGTAATCAAACCATTACCAATACCTGCCACCACTCGACCAACAATAAGCTGACCAAGATGGTAAGAAGCCGTCTGAATAATAGCACCAATGATGATGATCCAAGTTCCAAAATAAATGACCTTTCGTCGTCCCAGCTTATCTCCGAGATAGATGGTGGAAAGAGCTCCAACCATACACCCCAGCTCGTAGACTGCAATAGCTGTACCCTGAATGGTAGCAGTGTGAAGAGAAGTGTCGTCGACGGTGTTGATGGTTTCAAACTGTTCTCGGAAAGTCTTCAGGTTGAGCAGACCGCCCATAACTCCCTGATCGTATCCAAATAGGAAGAAACCAAGACCGGCAATACAACCGATAGATCGTTGGAGAGTCTTACCTCTCAGTCCAAAGTACTTTTTACCTGATGCTTTGGAGAATATCATAGTGAGTCGCGTAGTTGATCAGCCCCAGAGTGTGGGGCTTCCCCATATATATATACGACTCTCGATAATACTTATATCTCTCCCCCTCTCTCTCTCACGTATCTTTCAAGTCTATTGTTTGGTAACTTCGGTAACTTTGGAGTTGTTCCTTTTTGGTTTCATGCCGACAGAGATGACCCCGAAGTTTGTTCACGAGTCTATTCTCGTTTGGTGAGCAATCCATCGCACTAAAAACAGGGGATGACAATACATGAGGACTAAGGGGGGAGCTATTGGGACTAGCAATTACCGAAAATGGAATTGGAAAAAGTCGATTTCCCCACCTTGCCCGCTTATCGCCGTTTCCCACTACCTCGGCTTTTTCTTTTCTTTTCTTTTCTTTTCCTCCCTCCCTCTCGCTTGCTTGATTGCGCATTTAGCGGCTTTTTTTCGCTTCAGTTTTGTATTTTTACATCAGCTTTTGGAAGGAGAGAAAGCACTAATTTTATTTACGCGGAGGAGACACGCTAGTTGGTCAAAACACTCTGGTGGCGACTGGTCGTATTTGCAATTTTTAAGCGATTCAAACCGGACCAAAACTGTGGCATTTCCTTCACTGGAAAAAAAGCCGCAACCGATTAATCCGACGCCAAGGTACAATTACTTTGATGGTGCAGACAGCAATGTCAGGGACATCAGGGGTAGTGGCACAACAAAGACTTTTTTCGTACCGCAGAGCCTAAAGTGACACACAACAAAAGACGTCTGAGGTCTATTCCCAGATCTCTCCCGTGACATCTGCATGCCAAGGGCTTCTATAGATTGTGGTGGCAGTCTCTGTCTTAGGTGTTATTGGTTTATCTATAAAGCCGCAACCTGCTCCAGATTACGACGGAGAACAGATATACTTGTAGTGAGGGGCTGATAGGAGCCATTGTACCCCACAAACACGGCTAAAGTCCCAACCCGCGGAACTCGGTTGGGAGCTTGACTTAGTGTACGCGGCTCCAGCTTTATGTCTCCGTAGCAACCATGGTTGTAGTCTGTCGCAGTCTGAATTTCAGACGTTGCAGATCAGCTATGTGGAATGACGACACTTTTTACGAAAGAGAAACAAGTCTCAAGTGGACGTATTCGAGCGTCCTAGGAGCAAGACCGGAGAGTACAAGTACACGGAATCGAACACGAAACCCAGCTCGTGTTTTACTAAGAATAGAAGGGTCCGTATTTAGTGGATTTTGGGGATGTCTGACGTCATCATTCACGTGAGGTAGGAGAGAACCTTTAAGTGTAGCTTATTATGGTGACGTCAATTTTGCAACACACTCGCACACTATCCTTAATCGAGACCTTGAATGGCTCGCTGGGGTACATTTTAGTAAGATGAAAGGCGGAAGTCCAAAAACAGAAAGCCGAGAAACACATATGCTCTGGGTGCCGATTATATGCACTTTACCGACTTGGCGCCAGACGCTGACGCACTGTGCAACGGTCTCGCGGAATATGGCAAGGAAAAGCTCCTTTGTTCGGAAAAACTTTTTGAGCGATATCTGATAGCAAATCTGATAGCAAATTTGCTAGTTCCATAGAAACACGAAATCGAAGATCTGTTTGCACTCTCCGCAAACATTCCGAAGGCCCAAAAAAGTCAAACAGAAAGGGTGGGGTGCTTTCACTCAGAGTGTGGGCTTCTAGCTATATAACTCCGACGTATAAAACGACATGATGCACAAGTGGGCATATAAATGTTTTTCACATTGTGGGGTAGGACGGTACTCGTACCGGTTGAACCGAGCTATTGTCTCCGAAGAAGGTACTATCCCGTGAAACACTCATCGGAGGGGTACATGGAGGGGAACATCCCGTTGAGACCCTTGTTGCAGGCTAAAGAACACAGGTTTCCACCCCAGTTGAGTTTGCCGAACTGACCTTCCACATTTGGCTCTTTTAACGTGCAAATCATACGACTTTACGAGGGGGTAGAAGGGGAGAGGAACACCGCTTGTACTGGCACCTCGTATTGCACAAGGGCTGTATGACAAGGCCCCCCAACCAAACTGAATTGCTTTTTCTTACTTCATGCGACATCGTTGGTGGACTGAAACTTATCGTTTAATATATGTCAGCTGTATATACTGGTACGGTCCAACCAAAGGGCTGACACACTGTAAACAGTGCTAATGCACGACATGAAGACTAATTAACGACTAAATTGCGTGGTTGCTAGATATTCTTGCAATTCAAGAGTCTACAGCCAGTCATAATATTTTTCTACCGGCTCACGTGAAATTCACTACGGTCTCTACTCTGGTGTAAAGCTATCTCCGACCCGACAAGGTTGCCGTCCTTGCATAGTTGGCCCACTTTGGAGAGAGTTCTTCTCCCCCCGGATCCTGCTCCATACCGAGGAGGTGAGCTTAAGGGAAACTGTCCTTGAGATGATGTCACGCGGTGCTTAAAGGACACGGCACTGTGTGGGGGGCGTATGTCCCAATGGGGCTACATGAGACGAACCCTTAAAACACGAAGAGGTAAAAATTAGAAACGACATGACCGTAACTGATGCTTAATAATGAGACATCTATAAGTTTAGGACTTTGGTAGTCAATAAACTTAACTGCCTTTCTCAACGAGAGGTAAACGATTATATGACGCCAAACATACAAGACTGATTCTGTGGAGATTTCTATTATATTCTGCTGGTTCTAGGTTCTGGCACGTCGAAGTTGTGACGTTCCCAACCTCACTAATTACAACAGCTTTTGAGCTTCGGTGTAATTAGCATACTCTGTAGGCACGTTGAAACCCTTCTTGACTTCGGGAATTGAGAGGAGCTTGTTTAGCCACTTTTCAAGAAGAGGAAAGTCACCAGCCAGATCAATCTCCAGAGGTCCAGATCGTTGAACCCAGCCCACAAGAGCAATATCAGCGATGGAAATGTGGTTTCCAACCAGAAATCCGGTTCCGTTCTTCTCCAAACGGGTGTTAAGAACTCCGTAAAGTCGCTTGGTCTCGTTGGTGTATCGAGTCACACCATATTCAATCTTTTCGGGAGCTGCAAACCGAAAATGGTTGGCCTGTCCCTGCATGGGCCCAACGCCTGCGTTTTGGAAGAAGAGCCATTCCAGAGTCCGGAAGTACTCTTCTGAGCCCTGAGGGTACGAGATTTTGTGGTTTTTGTCGTACTTCTCAGCCAGATACTGGAGAATGGCTCCAGACTCAAACAGAGCAAAAGGTTCTCCAGTGCTAGGACCTTCGGTATCAGCGAGGGCAGGAATTCTACCATTGAGAGACACCTTTCGGAACTCTGGAGTGTGTTGTTCACCGTTTTTGATATCCACAGTTTCGACCTTGTAGGGAAGTCCCAGCAGCTCTAGAGCAATGGAGATCTTGTGTCCGTTAGGAGTAGGAAAGGTGTAGAGAGTGAGAGTCATGGTGCAATGGGTTACTGTAAGGTCAATTGACTGGTAGGAGTGAAATTTCAGACGTCTGGATATCTGTACTATACCAATTCATCCACCATCCACCTCTTTTATACCATCCAGTTCCCTGTGGCTTAGAGTTCAATTTCGTCTAATCGGTGGGGATGACATCAGTGCATTTGTCAGCCCAGGCACGATAACAACTTTAAGCATAGAGAGGGGTCAGCCACAGTTGAGAACTAAGAGTGAGAGGGGAAAAGAATTACAGATTCAGCCCCAGAGGTCGTTAGTTGGTCAATTGCCAATTTAAACACTTTGCTTGACTCAATTACGACAATATACAAGTCCTGAGTTTCCTGTATCAGAGTGATGTATGATCATCCATAACAGAACCAGTATAGACGGTAGATTGATATCTAATAATATTTGTAACCATATTACAGAAAGGTGCAATTAGCCCCATTCGACCTAACCAATCGCATTCACTCATATCTCTTTCGGACTCCGAGTGTGGCTTCTCCACATCATCTTCGTTCAGCCTACTATCGGCTTTAAGTAGGCTTTAAGTAGGCTTTAGTAGCTTAAGACCTTAGATTCAGGGAGATCCACGACATAGATTATGAGTAGATAAACACTGGAACAGTATTCCTCATAGAAGTACACACATGTACACACACCGCTACAACTTCTGTACAAAGTACAGCAAGTCTATCCTTCGTAGCAGGAACTGGGTAATATTCCGATCACTCGCTCAGCTATAGTTATTGTACTTCAGCCACGGATGTTATTCGTAAGCGACACTACAAAATTATTCTTCCCTATAGACACGTTGATAGGACCCATAACAACTCACTACATCACTGTTGGACTTCTACCTCTCAATTTGGCCACCAAACACTACAGCCCTCGCGTACCTGAAATTAATAAACCTTATTTGATATGGACTAAATTTTTACTCTGATGATACAGCATTAAAATGACACCACGTGGATACAGCATTTTCCAATCTTTTCGGTGTCACCAAAAGTTCCATGATTGGTCATCCTTTGTGTTCCATCACTTTCTATTCCGCCTCCCGGAAGACAAAAGATTTTAATCGAATAATTTCGCCACCAATACGAGAACTCTAACCTTATCCAGCCACTTAGAAGAAATGGAGGTGATCAATAAAGTCGCAAAATACACGAGTATTTGCATCCAAAATTTGGCCCAATTGGACAGTGGAAAATTAGAAACATTTCTATAGCAATAAACCTACACCTTACATTACATTTTTCCATTAAAAAACCAACCCATATTCTTTCCAGTAGGTTCTTTCATCTTTCGTATATGCAGCATAAAACCTTAAACTACAACCTTAATACCCATATGAAGAATATATAAACCCCCCTCAGGACCTAGTTTTTAGACATCAGAAGTTGATCAGTCTCTGAGCATTACGCTAAGGATTCGACCACTTCGAGAGATGCTGAAACTGCAGAGCGAAAGCTGTGAAGCAGTAGTTGTCTTGCGCGAGCGGACATGTCACGACTCCTACCATGACGTTACTCGAGTTCTCTCGAGCAGCTGAGTTGGAGCATCAGCACACCTCTCTTCATGCATCTATCGGACGGAGCTATGACGAGCAAAGATTCGCAATCTACTCATGAGCTCCGTTTCTCAGATGGTTCGCAACCACGGGTGAAATCCCCAGCATGAGTAAACACTTTGGGGTCTGCTCTACTGGTCCTGCCTGTCACTAGGCAGTATTCCAGAAGTTGTCGAGTGGAAGTCGGAAGGCTACCGCGACGACACAACTGTTGAGACGGATTAAAACCGTGCGTGAAGAACGTACGAGCGAGTAGCTAAGACGTGGAGCCGAGCGCAAGCAAAGCCGCCGAGTGAAAGGGAACCCCTCAGAACATGCAATTTGGACGCAGGATGATGATGAGATGCAGCTTAGCCAGCTCTCTCTAGTCCTGCCTCCTTTGAACAGCTATGACGGGCACGAAACATTGCCCATGAGCTTGCTATGACGGACAAATTTGATGTGTCTAGAGCACTTCTTTAAGGGTAGCTCCCTTGGGTGAAATTCCCAGCATGGATAACATACTCCTGAATGCTTTGGAGGGATGGACTGTCTTCTACACAGTCATATGTCTCCTCCAACTGATACTGATTTGGTACCAGTACACCAGGAATCCCGGTCAAGAGTGGTGGCTGATAACGACCCGAACCTGGTCCCAGCTACAAAAACCACCTGGTATAAGCGTCTGCAAAGACCGCCTTTGGGCAAAGTGTTTGTGCCATTCCTGCCAAGCCGCCAGAGTAAAGAGCTCCACAGAGCCACCGACCGACAAATGCGACAAGAAACACAACACTATCGATTACGCTGAAAAGCCGCCTGGAGCTGAGGATGGTGAAAACCACCAGCCGCCAGAGCAGGAGCAGTCGACACGCGCCTACAGACGTTAAGTTATGCCAGCTCGAGTGATACTGTGAAACGGTACAAGTTATGCCAGCACCGAATATGAGACTGTGAAACGATGACACGAGCGCGAGGGTGACACTGTGAACTGTGAAAGCAGAATGCCAGCATCCGTTTGAAAGTGTGAACACGAGCCAGAGCCAATCAGTAAGAGCCAGAGCCATGCCTGTGAGAGCCAACGAGCCAGTAAGAGCAAGTGTGATATGCCAATGAGAGCCAGAGCCAAAGTTGCCAGAGCCAATAAGAGCGAGGAAAGTCGAGGACCAGTGCCAATAAGAACTACAAGCCAATGAGAGCCAGAGCCCGACTCAATAATAAGAGCCTTCAAGCCGCCATACGAGCTAGCAGTCGGAGATCTTACGATCTGATTCGCATTCAGAAAGGATGTAGGCCGTGGAACCTCCCAGAGAGGAGGAAGTACACCTGCCGAACCTTTTAGTTTATAGAAGAGAGGATGTAAGCCATTGAGCTGAACCTCTGGGGATAATATATTATGGACCACAGAGTCCCACCCAAATTATGAATTGTAGTTGTTGTTGTAATTGTAGTTCCTTTTTTGTAACCGAGTACCAGTACTTGTAGTAGCACTTGTAGAACAGTCAGTATTCCCACCATATGAGGTACGGCTGTGTTCATTTAAGGTCTTGGCTGCAGATATCCTTAGTCTTGTTCTGCGCTCTCTTTGTGTGCTTAACGTTGTTTTGGGGCCAACCCACGACCCTGTTAACCGCTTCTTAGCGTCTCACACGTACGGGTGACACACCACATGTCTTGACATAATTAATATGTGTGTATAAAATTCTCTGGTTTGTCCACCTCACCAAACTAACACAAAACACACAACATCCTTCTAAAATGGATACTGCGTTCTCACAGCTTCTCAATCAGGTTTCTGGAGGCCGCTGGTTTCCTTACCCCGAACAGCGTGAAGGGTTCGAGGTGCCAGCTGAGTTCTGGAATGACCCCGAGTCTGCATCTGAAGAACCAGAGGTCGGCTTTGAAGACGGGTTTGGCGTCATTGGTGTGAGCGTTATCCATGAGAAACAGGATACCACTCCTCTCGATGGTTCAGCCGCTTCCAGTAAGAATGAGATATGTCATGAGCCTCAAACGGAAAGCATCTTGGATGAAGATCTCATGGTGGGATGGTATGGGCCAGATGATCCCGATAATCCCAAGAACTGGTCGTCTTCAAAGAAAACATCAAGTGCAGCACAGGTACTTATTCTCACCTTTTCTGTCTATGTTGGATCTTCCATCTACACACCTGGCCTGGCTGAGATCATGGCAGATTTCAACTGCTCCGAAACAGCTGCTCTCGTCCCAATGACAGTCTTTGTTTTCGGATACGGACTTGGTCCTGTCTTCTTCTCTCCTCTGTCCGAACACCCTGTTATCGGACGACTCTGGATCTATGTCATTACCCTGGCTATCTTTGTCATTCTTCAGGTTACTACAGCTCTGAGCCAAAATATTGGCTCGCTCATAGCACTACGGTTCCTAGGAGGTATCTTCTCTTCTCCTGCTCTTGCCATCTCTGGAGCCACCTTTGGAGACATTTACGAGATTGCCTATATTCCCTTTGCTCTGGCTTTCTGGGCTATTGCCGGAATCTGTGGACCGGTGTTTGGACCGGTTATCGGTAGCGTGTTCGCCCAGCTTTTGAACTGGAGATGGACCTTTTGGGTGCTAACCATGATTTCAGGAGTCTGCCTAATTCTTCTTTTTTTCTTCTTCCCGGAAACATCTGCTGCCAACATTCTCTACCGCCGAGCTAGACGATTGGAGAAGTTGACAGGAAAGAAGTACACGACAGCAGCTCGACAAGAATGGGCAGCAAAGAAGATGTCAACTGTAGCATACGATATTCTTCTGAGACCAATTCTCATCACTTTCACCGAGCCTATTGTCTTTGCCCTAGGCCTCTACATTGCTTTGCTGTATTCAACGCTCTACAGCTGGTTTGAGGCCTTCCCTATCGTCTTTGCCGGAATCCATGGCTTCAACATCATTGAGTCCGGTCTGGCTTACCTCGGCCTTATTGTGGGAGGTGTCATTGGAGTAGGCGCATACCTCCCCATCATCTACAACAAGTTCACCCGACCAGTGCTCCAGGGCAACTTCCCTCCTGTGTCCATGTTCATGAACCTATGTCTCATAGGATCCACAATTTTCCCCGCATCGCTGTTCTTCTTTGCATGGACTGCCCACAAATCCATTCACTGGATCGTTCCTATTATCGCCTCAGGTCTGTGCATTATAGGCATGGTGTTCATCTTCCAGACTGTCTTCAACTATCTGTCCGGTTCGTATCCAAAGTACATTGCTTCTGTCTTTGCTGGAAACGGTGTATTCAGAGCCTTTGTTGCAGGCGCCTTCCCACTTTTTACTCACCAAATGTTTACTGCCATGGGCCCTGATAACTTTCCTGTTGGATGGGGAACGACCCTTATTGCTTTTATTGGAATTCTGATGGGTGCTATTCCTCTGGTTCTGATCAAATGGGGGGACAAGCTCAAGGGTTCTTCTCGGTGGGCTTGAGTAGCACTGAATCCATGCATTTAATCTTAGAATTCATTAATATATTTCTAAAAAGCAGTAACTTGATATAAAGAGATTAAGAATCCGTAGCAACTGCTTTTGAGCCGATCACGTGACTTATTTGGCCCTATATATAGTTTTAACACCTCTTTTTTTCAGTTGCGGCCATATCCTGGTGAAAATACGGCTTCCCGTCCGATCAGCCATAGTCAAGCACCAGAGAGCCTAGTTAGTATTGTAGTGGGAGACCATACGAGAATCCTAGGTGCTGCAATTCTTTTGCCACCTTGCAAGGTGGTTATTGTCTTTTTTCTATCTCTATGCTTTGACTCCAACCTGCTTACATGTGCACTCTCACCCATAGAACAGAGGCTAGCTACTAAAAGGAGCTCTGAAAAGCCAAAAACTCTACGGGGTTGCCACTCTCTAGTTCTTAGGAAAGAATGTCTTGGCTGTAACCAATCTGAGCGGCTCCTGACCAGCAGAATATTCGTTAGTCTTCTTCTATAT
Source organism: Yarrowia sp. E02 (assembly GCA_017639365.1). NCBI lineage: Eukaryota > Fungi > Ascomycota > Dipodascomycetes > Dipodascales > Yarrowia > Yarrowia sp. E02. Next base: position 429,487 of record JAAQQX010000003.1, on the reverse strand, counting down.
CATTTTTTTTTCGCTCCGAGACGAATAAGCTTCTCGTATATGCAAGAGGATTTATGAAATCAGAAGAGCTATAGGGATGGAAGTAGTCTGTATATAGAAATGTGTCCTTCTGCAATGTAACTATGATGGTCCAAGTATTAATTTCACCGGTTTATTCTAGCAACAATCTCCGAGTGGTTCTCGTTCTAGAGACTTCTACTTCCTTCTCTTTGTGTAAGTACTATGCACCTTAATGGCTGGTTTGCATATTTGACGCATATTTTTCCGCCACCAGCCTACCCCTTTGTAACTCTATAGGTCTCTCGAACATTATATAAACCCCCTCTAGTTCCCACTTTTTTCATCAGAATCAGACCAGTTCACTCTGAGTCATTCTGGGGACGGAAGGTGCCTTTTATAGCCCGCTGAGATGCGGAGCTGACAAGCAAACCTGTCTCATAAAACAACGAGGACTGAAATGTCCGTTTGAGTTGTCTTGGGCAATGTGGTGGAATTCCAGAACCCCAAGTGTCGGTTAAGAAGGCAATGACACATTGAAAAACATGTATGAGCCTGAAGTGCGACAGCTTCTGATTGGGCGTTTGAGCTGAGATTTGTTTCTCGGCGAGTTCATTTCAGGAGCGAGTACAACCGCCTGAGCCAAGTGTCTATAAGTCCTATGGTTGACCGCTTGAGAAGAGTCAATAAATCCTTCGGGTTGACCTCCTTGTTCGCACGTCAATAAAGCCATTCAGGTTGACCGCCATGAGCTGAAAAAGTGCCATGAGCAAAGAGCGAGTGATTGTGCCGGCTGAAAAATGCCTGGGCCACCTCCGTGCCTTGTGAGTTCTTGAGGACCACATGTGCAGCCGCCAGAGCTAAGAGTCAGAGCCAGAGCTGAAATGCCAGAGCCAGAGCCACCGACAGTGAGAGACTCTTTTCCGGGTGAGATCCCCGAGAAGCCGCCTAGAACTGAAGAGCCAAGCTGAAATGCCAGAGCTGCCAGTAGCCGAGGAGCCAGTTGAAACACTGAGCTGAGACGCATTACTAGAGCAAAGATCTGCTTTGACAGACGCCAAATAATGGTCAAAAGAGCAACAAAGATGCCTGAGTCAGAGCCAGTAAGTCCCATTGAGGCAATAAGTGCCAAATCCAGAGCCACAAAAGTGCCAGAGCTGATACGCCAGTAACCAGAGCCACAGATGCCAGAGTCAGCGAATGCCAGCGCCGCCAATGAGCGAAGCCACTAAGTCCGAAGAGCAATAAGAGCGATTTTCCAGAGCCACAGAGCCAGAGAACATTTACCAGAGCCTTCAATGAGCCAGAGTATAGCCAATGAGTCCCAAGAGGCAATGAGAGCTAGTAAGCCAATAAGTCCAAAGTGCAATGAGTGCCAACATTGAGCCAGAAGCCGATACTACGAGCAAAGCGCCAGTAAGTCCTACAAGGCAATGAGAGCCAAACGCTGTCAACAAGCCACTAAGACCAGAGAGCAATAAGAGCTATACGCCTGAGCAAGAGCCAGTGAGTCCACAGATGCAATAAGCGCCAAACGCCAGAGCAGACAGACAAAGCCAAAGGAGCCAGGGCCAAAGAGCCGAGGCCAGCCAGATGCCAATGAGAGCCAGAGCCACAACGAGCCAGATGCCAATAAGAGCCAGAGCACGAGCCAGTCTTACTATTCAAGGAGTAGGCAGTGAACCTCTTAGCCAGAGGATGTAGCTGACCGAACCTGTTTATCTAGTTTTCAGAGGAGTAGGTGAAATTCCGAACCTCTTGGGTAAATACATTATGGACCACAGAGTCCCACCCAAATTTTTGAATTGTAGTGAGTTGTACTTTCGTAGCGATTTCTTTTGTAGAAGTTTTAAAACACTTGTAGCTTCTATTTTGTTTTTCATATTAATGTCCTTTTTAAAATGGTTGAATATATCAATCACAAAGGGAGAATAGAAACGTACAAGAAGTGTCCTTGGTAAAACATACCACCTTCTATGGTCGAGAACATCCGTCTCAAAATAAAGAGATGACGGATAGTGCTTCTAAGAGGTATCTTGAAAAGGCTGATTGTTTAGACATTACTAAGTACCAACTAATAAGTTGTATTAATCTATACAGTGCAAATAAATTAGGGCTTCCCATCTAGTACTTTCCGAGGGAGCAGAATCGCTGCCAGAAGGTAGGCATGGGGGTGGTGTCGGCAGACTCTTCTCGCTGCTTGGCCAGAGCCTTTCGGACTCGAACCTCTCGCAGGAAAAGCAGACAGATGGCCGAGAAGATGAAGGCAAAGGCAGCAAACACCTGGGTCCACACGAAGGGCTTGGTGGGGTTGTGTCGTCGGATCTTGAGGGCAATGACTTCGGAGAAGAAGGCAGGGATGGAGAAGACAGTGAAGATCATTCCGGCGAGGGTAGGCAGCAGCTGAAGACCTCCAACCTCAGCTCCAATGGGTCCGACAGCAACCCAGACGGTTCCGACAATGAGACCGTTGAAGACGGCGTAGAAGATGTAGACTCCGTAGGAGGTGGCGGGCAGCCAGATGCACAGGTCGAAGATGACAATGAGGGCAGCGGCAATCAGAGTCATGTTGATTCGGCCAAACTTATCGGACAGGTAGCCAACCAGAGGTCGACCGATAGCCATGGAACCAGACATGATAGCAGAAATGTTGGTGGCCTGGTCGTTGGTGAGGCCAATGGCGAGACCAGAGGCGGACACGGAGTAGAGCATGACAATGTAGCCAGCGAGAGAGAAGAAGCCCCAGGCGAAGATGAGGGCACACTCGTAGTGGAAGAAGAGCTTCCAGTTGAAGCAAGGGAACTTCATCTTGAATCCGGGGTTGGGTTCTCGGATGAGAATGGCGGCACAGGTGTTGATGACAAAGGTCATGATACCGGTGGCTCGGAAAGCCCATTCAAGACCCCAGATGTTGATCCATCGCTGGGTAGTCAGAATGAAAAGAACACCTCCAACACCGGATCCGGCAACAGAGAGACCGTTAGCCAGAGATCGCTTCTTGAGGAACCACATGGGCACAATGTTGATGGTAGGAACAAACAGAACACAGAGAGCCAGACCCTGGAGCAGACCCTGGGACAGATACAGGTGCCAGATCTCCTTGGCAAAAGAGGCAGAGACTTGGGATCCGGTCTGCATGCAGGCTCCAATGAAGAGCAGAATTCGCAGATCAACGTACTGGGTCACCTTGATGTAGAGAGGAGCAAACAGGAATCCAGTTCCCAGAGCGAGACCTCCAACAAAGGCGTAATCGGTGGCAGTGGCTCTGGCAAAAGTCTGGTATCGCAAGTAATGGGCCAGGAACACGGCAAAAGAGGAGTTGACACCCCAAGAGGTGGCGTTGATGGCCATGGCACAGCCAACAGACACCCATCCGTAGCCTCCATCAGGAGGAGGTCGGAATCCCGGAGGAAAGGGAGAGGGGGGAGCAGCGGGCTTTTCCTCGGCACCCTCGGGACCCTTCTCGGGGAACTTTTCAGACATGACGGACATGACTCGATCCAGCTGGTTGCTGATGGTAGGCAGAACCACATCATCGTCCACAACGTCTCCGCTGAAGACCACCTCGTGTTTGTTGTCTCCGACCGACTTGACGGAGATTCCTGCAATTGACGAAGAGGAGCTCATTATTCGATTCTTTTGGTGCAGGTTACCGGCGGCTCAGAAGAGCAGATTTTCTACATATATAAGCAATCAGTTGGTTTGTGAGAAGGCTGCTGGAGTACTTCAAACGGTGCGTCGGTGTTAAGGTCTTTCATGCCTAATGGGCATTGGGTTTTTTAAAAGTTGCATAGAGTTATGAGCGGCTATCACGGCGGTTTTACGGTGTGATTAAATCGGGCTAACGTGGAGGTATGACGTTAGTTGAAGACAAAACTAGAGAACTACCCATCCATGATCACAGCTACTACTTTTTTTTTTCAAAATGACCCCTCTACTACCCATATCACACCACCTTTTACCCCTACATATAACGTGATATTTAACGTGTAGAGCTTATCTTGAGCCTCGGCACATTTTGCCAAGTTGACTTGTTTTGTTGAGTCACAAAGAACGGACGCGGACTTCTGGCAATCTCCGACCGTTGAAAAACCGACAAGAGCTGTCACTGAGGCAACCGTGCGCCCCACGGCGTATCTCCGCCCCTCCAGGGCATCATTACTAATTACTAGTGCGGCTTTTGCTAGGTGCGGCTAAAACAACAACCTTGTGGGCAGATTTAGGACTGTTCAGTTCAGACGGAAAAACGGAAGCTTGACGCAGCTCAAAAAGAGAAAAGAAGTACCAGGTCAAAAAACACTTCTGTGCCTGTGCGTGTGACATGTCTGGCAAAAGTTGATGCAGGGCCATACGCAGCGCAAACGACAATTTTTTCACATCCTCTTTGTCACTTTTGGTCGCCCGCCCCTATCTATAGATCGGCGCAATAAATGTGGGGCTGCTCGATACTTTTTTTTTGGACTGTAAAACTGATAGTTTCTTTTAGCGAGGCTGTAGGGAGCGGTTATTTATGCAGTGCTTTTAACAGTTATTCCCGACAACCCTGGAGCTGTCTTTCTTCCAACTTTCTCTCAATACAATGGTGTACCTCTCTGCATTGCGTGCCGCAGCTTACAAATTGACAATATTGGCAAAAGAGAGCCTGTGGGGCTCGTATCGGGTTTAATATGTCGCTTTTAGCAGTTAATATACTCAAAGGCTTTCTATGACTGAAGCTCATCGGCCCGTTGACGCAGAAAAGCAATGTGCGGAGGACTTGTTCTACAACAGCCGCCGAGAATCGAAACCGAGGTCTGCCAGTCGGAAAGAGTAGCTGCATCGAGAAACGAACTGGAGCTGTCGCCACTCCATGTCTTGGTGGCCCCATTGTAAACCTCGCCGGAATTAGGATACGCAACGAGCTTGAGAGACGTGTGTTGTTGCAGCAGGCTGAGAGCGTCCTTGGCAACCGTTTCCGCACAGCAATTGACACCCAGGTGCGTGAAAGAAGGACAAGAAGCAGCAAGGTCGGCGATGCTGGAAAGCTCCGATCCATCAGCAAGAGTAGTTTTGCCGTTGTCTGTAGTTTTAACACTTAGAGCAAGACACACTGGGATGGAGAGAGAAGGATCAAGACTGTTAAGAACGTCAACAAGCACCTGAACTTCAACAAGAGACGGAATCGTCTCAATCAACAGCATGTCTGGACCCCCACCCAATAAGACTCGAATCTTGAACCCGTGATGCCGTCTGATGTCTTCCTTGGTGTATCCTGTGTAGTCTCCACTGTACTCTTGACCTCCTCCAAGCCAGGCTCCAAAGGGACCTACTGAAGCGGCCAAAAGGACTTTTCTGTCCACATTGGCGTCCTTGATAGCCTTGTGAACTAACTGTTCACTTTTTCTGAGCATCCACAGTGCCCCAGGCCAACTTCGAACAGCTCCTGCCTGGGTAGTGCCTTCCAAAGACGCTTGGTACGACGCAGAAGTGATTATATCCGCTCCAGCCAATACATAGTCTTTGTGGATCTGATAGAGCAGGTTGGAGGTATCTTCAGGGCTCTCCAGCCACTCTGGATGCTCGTCCAGAGCTCTGTTGGCCTCGTTGATCTGATCCACAGTCCATTGATCACGGCTCTTGATACAGTTGAGGAATTCGGAATTGATAGGAAGCAGAAACTTGGCCGACCAAAGAGTTAGCCACAGAGGATCGGAGCTATCGATACCTCGGTTCTCGAGCTCCGTTCCCATACCTCCATCCAGAATCAACATTGTGAGCGCTGCGATGAAAGAGTGTAAAGTTAGTGCAAAGTTCAGACCTAAAAGAAGGGCTGGCTATAGAAGTCCAAAAGTGAAAGATAAGTGAAAAGAACAGATTCGCAGACACATGTGAAAATGTTTTTCAAGGCGTTACTGGCATCAATATGGTCCACAATGTCAGAGATTCGCTTCACCGTAATTGTTCACGTGACTATATAATAATCCGACCTGACCTCCCGGAAATATGCATCCCTTGCACTATCAGTGTACAGCTGGAGTTTATTGTCTGGAAATGAATGCAATGAGATATTGAGAAAAGTACCAGTCAGGTTTGTTGGACATGTAGGGAGGTGAAATGATAGACTATTGAGGCTACTTGTGTTGCATTCTTTCAGACTCTGGCCCATTGATATATCTATACACTCAGGGGTTGTCCTATTGTTTGCACGAATGACAACACTGGTCAGTCTACTGGTACGACTTGTGCTTGTATCATTCTGAGAAAAAGAGACGGTCAAGGAAGATGATTCTTACAAAGTAAGCCCCAATATTTTGAGTACTTATTCTCACTTCTCTCCTAGCTCTGGATACAATAGAGTAAATCAGTAACTACGAGAAACAGTAGACACAGCTCAAGAGCATCTGGTGACTATAAAACGACAAATATACATACCGAACTATCGAGTTCTCTCGCCAGACATCCTCCTAAGCCTGTCAACCCCATTGAAAGCCCCATTTCTGCTGTTTTCAAACACTCCCATCAATCCCTTACTTTAACCAGCCAAATTATATCACCTAAGACAGTCTCATATATCTTTCTGACTGCGAACACCACCCAAAATAACCACCGCCAAACGCGACAAAAACAACAAATACAAGTACAATACAAACACAAACACTGAAAATACTGAAACTGTTATACATTGTTATACATGAAATTACTCTAAGAAGTTATGCAAGGCAGTACCGAAAGAATATGGGGTACCACGGAAGAGAAAGACGTGAGAAGGGGGTGAAGCTGCGGCTGAAGAAGCGCCACAGCCCCAGAAATGCAGGGTATTATAAATTAGTGGGTCATGGGACTTGTGTGTGTGTATCGCACAAGAAGGCTCTCGATCATCTCTTGAGCTTCTTGGCACCCAAAATACCCGACTTGATCTGGTTGAGATCGTCCTTGGCATCATCCGTCTTGATCGGAGTAACTCCCTGATAGCTTCGCGAGTGTCTGCTTGAGCCATGGCCTCCCTGGCCACGCCCCGGTCTCTCGCTCTCTTCGCCCTTGAACAAGAGTCCTTCCAGGCCTCCGTCTCGGTCCGAAAAGGCATTGTCTTCGGACGGAATGCCGCCACTTCGGTACCCATCGTTCTCGGTCGTGCCTCCTCGTCGGCGCTTGGACGAGCCGGACTCTCGCCCGGACATGGCACTGTCATCGTAGTCGTTAGTGTGTGTGATTCTGGACCTTCGCACGGGCCGTCTCTCAAAGTCGCCTGCGGACAAAAATGGCGACGCGCCACGGTCGTCGAGAGACATTTCGTTGCCGTACGAAGACCGGTTGCCTGCTCCGGACAGAAGCAGCATGTTGTCGTTAGCAATGTCCAGCACGGCGCGATCCTCTCGGAGCCGTTTCCGCTGTAGCGTGATTCGCGACATGAGCCGCTCTTGCACCAGCTTGACCATGCGGGCGTACTCTTCCTCGGCCACGGCCACCTCGGCGTCGTATTCGCGGTTGGCTCGGTCGAGCTGGTACTGTTCCCACAGCTTGAGCTGCACGAGACCCTTATCTCGGTTTTCCTCGAGGTCCACGAGCTTTTCGAGAAAGTCCATGTTGCTGCCGGCGTGAAGAGACGACAGCGTGTTTTGCAGCGTCCGCAGCATGTCGCGGTAGTGGCGGTCTCGGTCAGACTCAAACATGTCTGAAATGTGACCGAGCCGGTACGCTATGCTTTGTCGTCGCTTGTCTTTTTTCGCGAGCATTGTGAATGTGGATGTGGCACGGTTGAGAGTCTTGGATGGTGTTTCTGTGAGTGTGTTGGCGTTTCTGAGTCTCTGACTGCGTGTGTTTCGTGACTAGTGGCTTGTGTTGTCACTCTTGCCACAGGGTGGTTGTAAAATAATTGGGCGATTTCTTGCAAAGAGCAGAGGGCAGTGTGCTGCTTGATCAATGACGGACGAGAGCAGTAATCTCCTCGGAGTGGCTTCTTTCGCGTGCTCGGGTTGGGCGTCAAGACACGGCTATCGCTGGTGGTGAGTACAAGTGCAAGAGATGGGACAGCGTCGGCAAAAGGCCAGTCTTTTTCTCGTGCATAATTCTGCATGCGAGGTGGGGGGAGTGGGAGCCTTCAGATTATGGGACGTGTAGCCGCTTCAGAGGGAAACCGTCGGAGGAGAGCGGTCGCGGGAGCACGTGGAGGTCATTTTCCACGTGACTACCTCGCAGACTATATTCCGTCAGGTTATGAGCATAGGTGTAGGATGTTTTTAGCGCTAATCCGCACGGCACGGAATCGAACTCAGATTCGTTGGCAATGTTGAGAGGAAGAGAGGAGAGGGAGAGTGCAAGTCAGGGTAAATGGGATGTCCAGATTGGGACAAGATAAGCCAGACCAGAGAGACGACTCATGAGGCAAAAAATAAGAATTTCCCTAGAAACAAAAAAAGAAATAAAAAAAGAAAGAAATCCGTAGATTCAAACCCCCCCCCCCTGGCCAAGTCATGTGACTATGGTAGGACTTGCCACAATTGACGATAAGGACAGAGCAAGACATGAGGGGTTAAAGTGGAGCTAGCAAGTGAGGTGAGTTGTTTGGTTGTCCTGTGTGCTGTTCAAGATCTCGTTCCTCCACTGCAGATAAGGACTTCAGACAGCCCCAACAGTATGGTGCAGTATCTCTTTTTTCATAATCGCAAGTGTACAAGTCGTTCTGTACTTATGAGGCTGCGAAGAGAGATTTATGATAGCATGCCGCAAATAGACCCAACCGTTTCATAGCGCATCTTCCCTCACACGACCCTTTTGTTCATGTGACCTGCCTAGGTCTTCAAGGTTGCTGTGGAAACGTACCAGTCAGATATTAAACGATACCTCTAATATTAGTGCGCTTTTAGAGACCTCGAGGAACAGCTCTTGAACCCCTTCTGAAGCGTCCCAGAGTCCCGATGGACCCAGAATCACGCCCAGCGCCCAGAATCACCTTGGTGGCCAATCAGAGAAAGGCAGAAGCGTCCACTAACAAGATTTCTGCTGCGTTTCACCACTGGACTTGGCTCGTTGGAATCAACGTTGGACCCAAAAAAAGGAAGGCAACAAAGCTTGATGGTCTCCAAACTCGGTTGTGAAAAAGACTAGAATTGAGGGTGAGAGAGGACGAAAATCCACGGTGAAGGACACACAGATCTCTACCGCGACCGCTCGACGACTCCACACTGACCAACGTCACCACTGCGCCCCTATCAAACCCTACATGTCGGTGTCCGACTTGCATGAGCTCAGGTCGCTAACGTAAGAGAGGCAAGAATCGATGCACGTGGTAGTCCAGGATCAGTACGGCTGACAAGGGACTAGCGACTGCCAAGAGATTTTTGTGTGGGTGTGAAAACGTTGACAGAATATAAGAGGAAGAGTCTCTGCCAGAACACGATAAACATTCTCTCAGCGGGTACTCTCATTCTCTCTCCTCAGACAGTACAGTCTCCACCCTCAGTCTAAACTATTCACTCAGAGCCTGTCTGCTTTTAGCTACCCCACACAGCTGACAAGAATACGCTCGAGACACTGCATATACAGTTCGTGTAAAGATTTCGACGCGATTTTCGACTAACGAGTGAAATCAGGAAACACTCAAACCTCAACCCTCATACACACTCACACCCCCTACAATGAGCACCTGGGAATCGTTCCAGGCTACGGGCCTGGCCTCGGTGGAGTCGTCCGTCTCAGTCATTGCCATTCTGGGATTCGGATACTACTGCCGAACGAAAAACATCGTCACCGATGCCGGAGAGGTGTTTGTCTCCAAGCTCAGTACCCACATTTTCCTGCCCTGTCTTCTCATCACGGAAATGGGCCCTCACATGACCATTGAGAGTATCACTAAATACTGGCCTCTTCTTCTGGCCCCCATGTTGGTTCTGCTGCTCACCTACTTCATTGGAAACAACATTGGACACAAACTGCTCGGGTTCCCCAAATACATCACCGCCGGAGTCATGTTCAACAACACCACTTCTCTTCCTCTGCTGATGCTCAAGGCCCTCGGAACCACTGGAGCTCTGGATGTGCTCATTCCCGACGGAGGAAAGCTGGAGGACGTTGTCAAGAAGGCTAGTGCCTACGTTCTGCTGGTTTCCATCGTCCACACCATTGCTCGATTCTCTCTGGGTCCCCTCATCATGGGCCAGAAGGAGGAGAAGTTTGAGGGAGAAACCACTCCTCTGCTTGGAGGAGCTGGTGGAAACCTCGAGCACAAGGTCGAAAGCTTTTACGAGCGACACATTTCCAAGTTCATCAACGCCGCCGTCATCGGAGGTCTGATTGCCATCTTCATCGGCATCATTCCTCCTCTCAAGTGGTTCTTCTTTGACTTTACTCCCATGAAGGCTTCTCTGACCCAGGCCGTGTCCGATCTCGGAGAGCTCTACCCTGCTCTGCAACTGTTTGTGCTGGGATCCAAGCTCACTGCCAAGCCCACAGACCCCGTCAAGCCCTCCTACATGGCCTTCATCTTCTGCACTCGATTTATTCTTGTGCCCATCATCGCCATCGGCTCTGTCTTCTACTTGCGACAGGCCGACGAGAACATTTGGACCAGAGACCCCATTCTGGACTTTATTCTGATGATGACTCCCGCTGGCCCTCCTGCCATCACTCTGGCCGCAGTTGCCGAGCTCGGTGGAGTTGGAGAGGACGAGCTGGCCTCAATTGCACAGATGTTGCTGTGGTCCTACGCCATTACACCCTTCATCGCTCCCACCATTGCCGTGGCTATTCTGGTGGTCAAGAGCGAGTATGGCCTTTAAAAAATAGATGTATCCAATTAGAGTAAATAGAGTAAAAGAAAAGTCTTGCCAACCACGGGAGTGATACTTCAAGTGCTGATCATGTTCATAATACAATATGCTACGAGGACAACTTCTGTTCTTCTCATATCCTGCTAGCCTGAGAAATCGATGTTGACAAAAGGATCTGTTAGTGAATCCACGGAGAATGGTCTACAGGTAGTTTCTGTAGTCAGCCCTGCCAATTAATTAAAACAGTGTCATTCAATCCGTAAACAATTGTACTAGCGCTCGTATCGACACAAAATAATAGTTCATCCAGAACCAGAGGCTCTGTTGGGACAATGTGCTTCTTTCCTCATCATCTCTAGACCCGCTGAACACAGTATATTCCATCTTCTACACATATATTATATACACCAGTACAAGGTATCTCGCTCGTATTCATTCAGGAACAGCGTTAAGCATGTAACGGCATTGAACATGGAGAAAAACCCGATCGAGACGGCCCGATTTACGGCTAAGAAAATTTGTCTCACATTGCTTTTGGCTTCGTAAAATTTCCGAGATGATAAATGCGGCCACATATCGAGTTTTTTAGCGTGAATTGATTCTAGTGCTTCAAAAGAGCTTTACTCTTGGTTCTTTTGTTTTTTTCGTACTGTTCGTTTAGTCACACTTGTCCGCTTACATAATCATACATCGGCACACAATGGCTTAGTTGTTGGGAAATACTTGATCCTATCTTGCATTTTATCTGGTGCACCTGTGTGGACCTGCTTGGAGTTAATCGTCAGGCCATGCCACAAAATTGCTTATTTCAGTCTTTTCTTCTTCCAAGCTCAGCTGCACGATTGTCAGCTCACCTTGCATCGTGGTGACCCAAAGGGGAAAGCTCATGTATGTGACCTTACTGTCTGTAGCCGTGCGCTCGTGTTTGGGCGTTTAAATAATTGGTATTCCCGTTTGTGCATGGATTTCTGAGACATTCTGCGCTTTCATGATAATATTTTTCACTGATAGTGACCGGGATACACTCTAATCTCGTGAGGTTGAACTTTTTCAAAGTTTGACTACGAAAAATACCATCAAGTGAAACAAGGATGGGTCGTACATTTACTACAGGCCAATTAGAACGTAGCTACAAGGGGCACAGGTATATTGATAATATTGTTAGCTGCTGGGTTACTACTTTGCAATGCGGTAGCAATGATATCGTCGATTCCTCCTCTGATCACAAATACGGCTTGCTGTTGTCCTCATCGAGGTTAACCGCCATCGAGTGCCGTGGATGCAGTCTAACAAAGGCGAGTCTGCGAAAAGCTGGCTCGGGGACCTGAAGAGCTGCACAGAATCCCCCATCGAAGTCGACGACGTCCATTACATGACCCGATTGGGAATTAATCTCCCGCTGGTGCATGCCCACTCAACTCAATGCACATGGCTGGCTGGGATCGACAGGTATCCCCGGACAAAGAAACAGGCCTGGAGACGCTACATCCATGGAGAAAAAACCCCCGATGCGTCGCTGCCCATGGGGATCTGCGGAAATGAGCTTTTCTGGGCAATCAATGGGTCCCTTGAGAACCCAACGGGACGGGCCGTGAAGTTTGCTGTTGACAGCCGGAACGGTTTCAAAATCTTCGTTGGGCCCTACATTAAGCACAATGACGGTTGACGTCGTGGACGTGATGACGCAACTTTTGCCTAGCGCGTTCATAGATATCTTGTTCTCGATTTCACGACTTTCTCAACGTCAGGTATGTACTGCAGCCAACGAGAAACGCACTAGTCGTATACCTGTTCACAAGAAACGCACTTCTCGTATACGTGAGACAGCATCGTACTCGTATCTTCAAAAAAGTCGCTTATTGTACATGGGATGCTATCGTAACAGAATCGTGAAGACATCAGTCGTGACAATAGCTGCCTACCATGCTCTAGATAAATAACCGTCACACTATTCCCAGAACCACTTAGACTGCCCTTTATGGATTAACTCTGGGAGGTGGGAGCGAGCGAGCTGCCATCACATGTTGAGATGCCGACAGAACAATGGGTCAATGATCTACATGTGCTGATTGACACGGCAAGTTCAAGCGGAGGCTGGTGGAGACTGGTGACTGTCATCGGGTGTCTGTAGCTGAGTCCAGTCGTCTTTTTGATCTTCTACCATGGGTCTTAATATTTTTTTTTTCACCGTATAGCTCAGAGAGTTATGATGTGATGCTCGTACTGGTTAGATGTATAGTATCATGCTCCGAAGACACTGATTTTATAGTGGCAGAGTTTCGCCTAGCTTTTAAGAACAGGCTTTGTTCCATGTGAGAAGAGCATGACAAGTATACGACGACATCGTGCTTGTTCGTGAGACAATCTGTAAATGGGTTCCAAGTGTCCCAAAGAGGAAGGTGGTGAGAATTTTCCTCGTTGAAGTCGACAGGGGATGTCTTTTAACGGTCTGCCAGTAGTACGCTGGTTCCTTTGATCGGCCCTAACTTTTAGTCTTGACCTATGTTTGTTTTACGATTAGTTTTATAGGACCCTTTCCTAGAGCAACGAAAGTTTTGGCTGGTTATCCCAAGTCGTCCTCAACAGTTCAAGATGTACGAGTAGTCCGCCTTGATATCGCATGAATTTCTGGGCTAGCGACGGTACATCGCTCCATTACGACATATGGGAAAAAATGGGCGTTATACGTTGCTGCACGATGACACTGCTCTCTTTCTTGAACAATGTATGTCAGATCCCCCTTTTGCATAAGCGAGTGTGGAGAATAGGGATAGGGAGAGCAGATACTGCTCGTCAGCCAATGTGACATGAAGCCCAAAGCAGGTAATGGATGCAGTAGCCGCCGCTGCATCATTGCAAATCGACAAAAAGTGTCTTTTGGGCTCTTAGTGCGCGATTAGGGGATGGTTCAAAACAAGACTAGTGTTTAAGCCCTGAGACCCCCCAACAAACGTGACGAAATATAAACACAGGTGGATACTCCCCAGATGAGCTGACTCAGTCACTCTCATGCCCTGATCAGGGCCAGATAGACCCATCAAACTTTTGAATGCAAGCAGCCATGTGATGACGAACAATTGTGACAATCGTAGTCTAATGGTGCTGTGAAAAACGTGGACTAGACCCTTTAAACTTGTAACATGCTGTAGCCCGGAGACGATACAGTGCAGTGCCAGCCAGCCAGAAAACAGCATGGCACTGTACACCCACGTCAGAGGACGGCTGAAACATGAAAACGGAGTGGCGCAAAACATGGCTTTTCTTCGTTTTCCGCACTAGTCTGTCAAATATCGGCTTTTCCTACGAAATTTGACAGGCGCTCCTCAACTTTTTAGTTTTTGGTTTTTAGAGTGTCGAAAATACAAGGTTTGCGCAGACTGGGAGAAAGAAAAGAAAGAGCTGTGGCCCAAAAAAGCAAGTAATTAGGTTTCAGATCAAAGAGAGGAGCTCGCTTTCTAGGTTTGCGAAACGGAGCTTGTTGTCGATCAGTCGTTAATACAGCTCCTTATATGGAACACCCCAGTAGTCTTTAGAATATTTTCTTTTCTCTTCTAGTAACTCCGCCTATTTCGCCAGAACAAGATCACATCTACAGCTCGGTTGCACAGTCCGTACAGCCCTCTCTGCACCGTCAACCCCCTTCCCTCGCACCTAAAAAACTCCGCCCACGTTCACTTAAATCGTACACCAATTGTGTACCCTCCTTGCTTCACTCACGCGTGCCAAATAAGGGGTAACTTTGACCAAGTCGCTCAGTACAACTAACCATCTTCTGTCACAGACCTCCTGGCCTAAAAGCAACTTCTGCCAGCACACACACACACCTCCCCTACTTACCCCTTAGATCTGCAGTATATCATCACCGACGTCGCCCGGCAGCAGCCCCTGAAACAATATTATCTTGCTTGACCCCCTAAATCTGCACCCCACCAAATCACCCCAAAAACATCACTACCGCCTATAATGCTGTCCCGAACTCCCCGACAAGACACCAATCACAAGCGAAAGTCGTCCTTACTGGATCTCTTTGGTCTCGGACAACTCGCCAAGGAACCCCAGGTGCCGGAAATCTCCGCGCCGCTCCCAAACTCGCTGCAGCAGTACCACCCATCCCCACAGGCTCTGCAGGGCGAGTTCATCGACCTGACTCTCGGCGCCAAACGAGACTCGTCACACTTTCGAGGCGAATGCGAAACGCCTCCCAAGCGTCGCTCCTACTACGACCCCAACACAGACCATCTGTCGCCCATCCAGAACGTGGACGCACACGGCCTAGTCAACGAAACCATCTCGCTGTGCAACAGAGCTTCCAGCAGAGACTACACGCATCTGACCCACTCCGCCCAGCCTTCGCTGTCGGAATCTCTGCACGACTCCGAGTCCCATTGCATGTCAGAGTCGCAACCGCAGACTCCCCAGACAGACTACAACGACGAATTTGAACACGACGACGCCGCCATTCTTCAAGCAGAGTGCGTCGCATTCCATCAGCCGCGATTCCAGACCATGAACCCGGCCTCCATGCACTCCGTCTCCACCATTGGAGACGCCTGCGTTCGAGTGGGATGCTCCTCCCCAGCCTTTTCGGACGCTGACCCGTCCAAGAAGCGAGAGTCCATGCTCTCCATCTCCACCTTGGACCGAACCCCCTCGAAACGAGGCAACAAAAGTGACCTCATCGACAGATACCTCAACTCTCTGTACGACACCCAACAAGAAACTCCTGCCATTGACGACGACATGGACGTGGACGAAGATACCACCCGGGTCCACTACCAGCCTCCCGTCACCCCGCCTCAATCTGCATTTGACTTCCCCAGCAGAGGTTCTTCTCTGCCCCAAAACACGCCTCGAAACGAGTTACAATCTGCATCTTCCTGCTACTCTTCTTCTAACGGGTCCAGCGCGCCCAAGTCCGTCAAGGTTGAAGATGCCTCTTTTGCCATGATCAACCCTTACGCCAACGGCTCTCGGTCCTCCTCAGCATCGGTCAACGTGGTGCCTCGATCCCGAGTGGCCTCTTCGGGCGGTGTTCACCGAAGACCTGTTCCTTCCAGACAGCATGTGGACTCCATCATGGGAGACTTTGAGAACGAGCTGGCTCGCCTGGACT
This sequence comes from Yarrowia sp. E02, assembly GCA_017639365.1. Taxonomy (NCBI): domain Eukaryota; kingdom Fungi; phylum Ascomycota; class Dipodascomycetes; order Dipodascales; genus Yarrowia; species Yarrowia sp. E02. Next base: position 413,632 of record JAAQQX010000003.1, on the reverse strand, counting down.
CCATTGGTACCTTCTCTGAGCTGCCTCCTCCCGTTTCCTACCCTAGTTCCATCATGAGCAATGACAAGCTGACTCCTCACCCTGCTCTTGTCACTGCTAGAAACACAGCCCCGGGCGTCAACTCCCGATCCGGCTCGCAAAGAGACATTTCAAGAGACATGGCTGGCATGACCATTGCCTCTCCCACAGGCCCATCGAACCATGCCACCCGAGCCCCCCATTTGGGACATTCTTCCACAGCTTCAGTTTCTACTACTGAGACCAAATCCTCCAAAAGACATTCTCTCGGCAGCAAGTTTGGCAAGCTTAAGGACTTTGGACGACGAATCACTCTGTCCAAGCCTATGGATCCTCCTCTGGGTCCTCAAGTTAGCTCCAACTCTACTACCTCTGCTCCTCGTCCCGCTTCTAACCGGTCTGAAAATAACCGACGACGATCCATGTTGGGTCTAGGCCTGTTTGGTTCTGCTGGTGAAGACAAACAGCATTCCTCTGCTTCTCAGAGACGGTCTACATTCAGCAACAGCAGCTACATCAATGTTGCCCCGGTCATCAACATGCGGTTTGAGTCTGAAAAGCCCGACATTGGACGAGGATTTTAGTGTTACCATTTAGTTTCACTGTATAATTTATTGCATTTATATCCCCCCCAAGAAACAGAGTGGCTACTGTATACCCTACGAGGAGGTTGCGCAGGCAGACCAAAAACATTGTAGCTATTATTCTTCATCGATATAACACGCCATTTCTCTTTTTGGAACGCTGTACACCTTTGATTAGACAGCGATAAAATATCCGTGAAATGAGACGAGCCAAATTAGGACGATATTTTCAGGAGGAAACGACTTGGTATTATCAGATCACTTTGAAGTACGGCACGAAGTACACAATAAAAAGTAGCATCTATACATAGCTATTAATTTCAGCTCCAATATGTCTTAAAAAACTGTTGCTTATACATGACAGCAGTGGTGGCTCAGGTGCCATACCGCGCCGGTTCGGAGAAGAGTGATTAAATTTCTTGTGGGATAAGGAAAATGACCGAAATGGAAAAAAACGGAAATTACGCTGGCATGGAGGGGTTAATGTCTCACCGTTTTTCCAGGGTGCAAAGTAAAAGTGGGTAAAATGATCATGTGGGTTATTATCGCCGTATTTTTGATTGACATCCGTCATAATACTTGGACTGTTTCTCTAAACGCCCTGACGATCCTGTCAGCAGGATGATCGGCGTTTTCTTGTTTTAGCTCTATCAAAAGATCGGATGTGAGCAGATTAGACACACACACATTTGGGTGCGTTGTGGATGTGCTTTTCAACAAGGTTCTGTCACTGCAGAGTTTTGGAGAGTTGATAATAGAGAGAACGCAAAGTGGAGAGAGAGTGACAAATGCTACATTCAGGTAGTAGGTCCGGGTACTAAAAAACTCGTCTGATACCCTGCATGCGTGCTGCCCTCAAACTTGATACAGTGATCTTCCTCCATACAAGTTACAAACGCTCCGTCATTATGACTGGTCCGGCTGGCAAGGTTTGCATGGATACGACCCTTCCTGGCAGAACAACTCGTATGAGTGGGAACGCGTTCTGCTTGATATCGGCAGGGTTTCCCAATCCGGCGATATTGGAATGCACAGCAGGTTGTACCGGGGAAATGGTGTTGTAAATGTTGGGGAAACAGCTCTGGACAACATTGGACTATAGTGTTACGTATTGGTGCAGCTTTGGTTTCTTTTTCTTCCTTCCGTTGACAGAGTTCGCACCCTGTGTGTTCGTTGCAGAAGATGACGATCTTTGCATCGGTTTCTGCACTGTGGTTAGAGATATAGGCAACACATAACTTGAGGTTTCAGATCTGTTACAGCAGATCTATGTTGATATGGTGCTGAGATGACATATTTCTACCCAGGCTTGATGGGATGGATTACCACCTGTATGTAGATATACTGCTCCTGTCACCCCAACCACTCTAAATGCTCCAACTTCTAAACGCTCCAACGCTTCAACCACTCTAGTCACCCAACCATTCACTCTCACATCATCTCCTCAATTAGTAATAAATAAAACGCAGATCTCGTTAGCCTCTCTTCTCACGCACTGCTGCGCCGGCTTCGACTCTCCTTTTCACTCTCGGGCATAATGAACTCAGGTTCTTCAATACCCCGTTTCGCCAGCTGGTACGCTGAACTGATCCACTTATCGCCTGAATTAGTTCCGACCAGCTGGAACTGGAAAAAGACGCCCAAATAAGCCAGTCTCTTCAACAACTTGTCAATGGCCAGAATGTACTCCTGGTTCTCAACAGGATAACCCTGGCTAGTTTTCCAACCGTTCTTTTTCCACTCCTCCAGATACACCGTCAGACACTCCATGACGTAGACTGAGTCCGTTCGCACTTCCCACTTGGGGTGGTCTCGTCGGTTCCACACGATTCGCAACGCCTGGTAAACTGCTGCCAACTCTGCCCGCTGAGTCGAGTGTCTAGAGCCGTGCAACGGTCCTGAAAAGTTGCAGATATTGGGGGCTCCGAAAACAACGCCAATTCCACCCTTGGAGTTGACGTATCCGTTGTTATCACACACACCAGACGTGTACAGCACTCGGATGGGGTTTCCGTAGCCATCCACAGTGTGCAAACCTCCTCCAAGAGGCGTCTTCATGTACGCGTCGGCCTCCTGCTCATACATGAATTCTTTGGCATTCGAGTCCGGGTAGTTGGTGAGCATCAGGACAGCCATATTTCGGTCCGTATACACTCCAGGCTTGTGGCCCATTCGTACCACATAGTGTGGAGTTGACGGCGGTTGTTCTGCGAGGCCGTAATTGGGATCTTCGGCCGTAGTCACTGGTTGCATTCTTTCTAGCACGAGTAGAAGTGTTGTCTCGTCTGTCTCGTTCGTCTCACCTGTCGTGTGGTCTTATGTAGGTGAGTCTGGCAGAAAAGATAGCGCAACTCAATGTCTATATATCAGCGGCAGAAAGGGACATGGTCTGGATTTGTGCATTTGAGTCCCTCGGCTCCAATCCTCGCGCACAGCAAGAAAACTGTTGGGAAAGCCCAGCAAACCTACCCAGATAGGCAGGTGCGGCTTATCGGCACATGCACCATGTATCCCGTATGCTTTCGATAAGACAAGGCCGGGGTAGAAACGAGGCAGAAACGAGCTATAACAGCCGATCGACACGCGACAACATGGGTCCGGTATCGGTGGCTATCAGATTCGTCAAAAAAACGTGCTACTGTATAATTCAGCGGTTATCAGCTGCAGCTCCACTGTCATGTCTCAGTAGCGTCGTTTTAGCTCACGCTAGCCTCCAGTAGTGCGAACAGTGCAATCAATAGCCTACACCCAAACTTTGAGCCCACTGGATAAGGCGTCATAGTGTGGATCCTCTGCCTCGTACGAGTAGTATACGAGGCCATTAGTAGAACACTCGCTCTCGGATGTCTTGGAGTTGACAAATCTGGCACCTGCACGAAATGTGGGGTACAGAAATACATGGTCGTCTCATGCGCACCAAACCCGGTTGCCCTTGTCTCACGAAATGTTTCTAGATCAATTGTGTTCGCTTGACGTTATATTAATTACATTCCATACCATCTATGTCATGTGAGACGGTTGAGGTTGAGCGACAAGACGAGATGATCAGTTGAGTGAATTACTCAAGTCGGAACCAATGTACAGCAATTTAACCATCTGCCAAACCCCAATTTACGGCCTCCGTAATTGACGGATATGCACGTAAATAACCCAGGGCACACGACCCATCCCATACACCGTTTCAAGACAAGCCTGCATGTCGTAAACATCAAAGGGTCTAGCTTAGAGAAGAGGTGGGACCTTTACCAGTGCCATACCTTTGAGACAAGAGGGCGGACTGAGCATAAAATCCAACTTTACAATGCTCTTTCTGATGCACTAATCTTCACTCAACAAAGACCTGTTGTATTTGAACATGACCCCCACACCACGTGAGACCTCAGAACAAAGAAGTTGGCAGACCGTGAGACACTGAGTCACCATGGGACAAAACGAAGGCTGAGGGTCTCCACAACAAACCTACTCATTAGTAGACGACGCGTTAGCTTCCCCCAGACTGGGGTCAGGGGCTCATTCATCCTAGTCGTCATAAGGTGACACGTAGAGAGGCTCATCCAGTCCCCGCTCAGCCAATAACAAGACCTGCCTGTTTCCATCTTCAAGAGGGTTGCATACGTGCTTGAAGGAGAAAATGTCGCCGTAAAACGTTCTCTTGAAGATCCACCGGTTGATGGAAAAGTAGAGATCTGCGTTGGGCACCAGCTGGCCTTCGTCATTTTTCCAATGGTTTTTTCGTGTCTCCTCCAATTCAGTGGTCAGACTCCTGATGGCAGGCTTGCTGTTGAGACGAATCTGCCACTTTTCCAGCCTGCTTCTCTGGTCGATAATTTGAAGGGCCTGGTAGACTGCAAACAGCTCCGCTCGTTTCTGACTGATGCCGCATTCCTCTAGAGGCCCCGTGAAGTTGCAGGGGTTGTTTTCTCCAAACCAAACACCTATTCCACCCACACCATAATCAAGATCTCGACGGGCAGTCACGTAGACGACGTATCGATGCTGTCCGTCCTCGTCCACCGTGTACAGCCCTTCCCACTTTGGAGCCGACTCTCTATATTCGTCAGCTTCGGCCCAAGTCGTGTGCACTTCGGGATGAGAGTCTGGGTAGTTCATCACCACTTTTTGGGCTTCCTTCAAATCCGTATACGTCTGTGCCCCCTCATGGCTGATGTGGACCGTGTAGTAAGGTCCCGGGTGCATCCTATACTTTTCGTATGAGTTCATTGTGGTGTGATGATGGTTAGTCTGATGATGTCAGTTTGTTCTAACTGGAGGTTGATATAGCTGCGTGTGTCATGCAGCATGTTAGGGGGAGGTGAACAGAGTAGGCCAGTGAAGGTGTTGAGAAAGTGGACTTAATAACAAGTATTAGCGACTTAATTTGGACACTTTGAAGTAGCCAGATCCTTCTGCAGACTCTCCAGTGCGGGTAAATACTCCTTTCCCTTCATTTTTTTATTTTCTAATATACAGTTCTTTTGGCCCTTAACCCCAAGGCAAAGTAAACTCCAACAAAAGTCCCAACAAACGCATCTCCCCAGGTCATCCCAAAACCACGATAATTGACAAAATTGTAATACCATATGTGATAACATGCCATATTTGTTAGGAACCGCTATACGGAGTACCTCACTGGGTGTAACCGATTCTCTGGCACTTCTCAAACCATGAAATAGGTACCCTCAGCAGACCTTGTAATCTAACTATTCCCAACTAAAGTTCACTTGAATGACGAACTCGAGGACTAAAACGTCAGAATTTATCCTCGATACAAAAGGATACAAGAAGAATAATACCCAGAAAAATCGTATCCAATTCAGGCTATATAATACTGGGATTGTTTCTGGAATGGCTCAGGATTCTCTCAACTCTTGTTACAGTCAATGGATAATGAAACAGCATCATGTTCCAAGAGATGATATATCATCTTGTCTTCATTACACGGGTGCTATTGACTACAAGAGCGACACAGACAGGGACATACTACATTCTTGCTATGAAGGCATATAGTCTCAATTCGTTGTATTCATTCATAAAATCTTCTCTATGGTCCTGATTTACATAAGAAGAGCGGCGACACCAACCAGGGCGGCACCAAGAGAAACAACAGCCAGCTGAGCACTGTTCTCGTTGTGAACGACAGAGGTCTTGGGCATAGTGGCATTATGTCCAGCAGTGGAGTTAGTAGTGGAAACAGACGAGTTATCTGACTTGACGACAAGATCAGCAATAGCAGGCAGAATCTTGTTACCAGAGGTTCCAGTAGCGTCAATAAGAGGAGTGGGGAAACCGAGAGACTCGTCGGAAAAGTAGCCGGGGTACGAAAAGTTGTTGTAGAGACCCTCCTGGGTAATGTTGTGGTTGGTGACTGAAGAACCCACCTTGTCAGCAACAAATTTGAAAACGTTGGCTGTCACATCTCCTCGACCAAGATGAGGAAGACCCCAGTTGGCCTGGACTGTAGCCAGGTTGGAGTAATGGTTGTAGACAGTGTCATCGGTGGTACCCTTGAGGTGTTCGGGGATAGCACCTCCAAGAAGAAGAGCAAAGACTCGGTTCTGTTCGTAGTATGTCTCACTCTCATCAAAGGTCAGAATGATGAGATTATCCTTCATAAACTCGGTGTTGTTAAGGAGAGGAGTTAGGAAGTCGAAAGACCAGGTTCCTGAGGTTTCAATGTCGGTATCATGACCATCATTGGTCATGTTAGGAGTAATGAACGCCCACTGGGGAAGATCATTGTTAGCAACATCCTTCTCAAACTCGGTGAAGTTCTTGATGTTACCTAATCGTTCAGGTTTGTTGGAAACCGAGTCGTACATGACTAGAGGGTTATGCTTTCGAACATAGTCGTTAGCGTCGTCTGACTGTCGAGAGTAATTGAAGCCCTCAAAGCCAGTGTAGGGCATATGTTCCTGATACTCTCCCCAAGAAATGCCCTTGGAGTCCAGCAGATCAGCGACTGTGAAAATCTCCTCGGGGACAGCTCGGTAAATATCGTCAAAGATACCAAAGTAGTCTCCTCCCACTACAGCCACATAATTGGGCTGGGAAGGATGGGTAACTGCAAAGTAGTTGGTCAGAACAATACCTTCCTTGGTGAGAGCATTGAGTCCCGGCTGGTCAAAGGCCTTTTTGTAGTCAGTGTTTTCGAGCCAGATTTGGTGGTACCGATCAAAAGCCTTGCCCTTGACGGTTTTCTTTTCCTTGAAGGAGTTGGAAGTAGCTGTAGCAGCCGCAGCCTGAATCTCCGCCAGACTAGGAGTCTTTACTGGAATAACAGGAGCGTTGGTGTACAGAGTCTTTTTGTCTCCATTGTAAGCCTGGGTCTGGGTCTCAGCTAGGCCAGGAGTGAAACCAGCAGCGGCCACGGTAGATGCGAGGGTCAGAACAGTGAGCTTCATGGTGCGAAAACGAGCGATATGACTTGGCGATGATATGCGGATCTTGGCACATTATGTATGCCTTGGCAGCCCTTGTTCAGGCATGAACTGAGCAGTAAACATGTCGGCGTTGAGCGATAGCGTTTCTTGTCTGAACCTTGGAGTCTCCGTCGGGTAGATAGGCTCGTCTCTTGCGCTTTTAGTAGCACTCTGAGGGGAAAATTGAGCTCACTAGTGTATCAATCACGTCGACTAGACCACTGTGTCTGTGTTTGAGCTGTTTTAGACCAATTTCCAGACAGTTACAGTCCATATCTTTGCTCACGCGCGCACGGCACATGAGACTATCTGGGATACAGCCAATGATCGACGCTCTAAAAGATACTGGTTGAAAAGATACCGGTCTGATTGCATGAAGAGGTGCTTATCGACGTGGGGGTTATCTTTGTAGATGAGGAGGATGGTTTGTACGTTTTGTGAAGGTCAATGGAGGCATTTGTAGGTGTTCTCCAGCTGTAGAAATGAGCTCCTTATACAGTGTCCTGGATATAGACTCGGTCTATAATACTGTAGGAAATAGCCCTGCCCATACCACTATCTTGAACAATTAGGTGGTGTGAAAAATCTGGTTTCCAATTGTTGTGCTTGTACACGGCATCATTCGGGGTCCGTTGTGGACGGCTCTTCAAGAGGCACTTGTGTATCTGCAGCCAGCGAGCAGATACGAGGTTTGATGGGTGATTGATACCTGTCAAAGTCGACCAATAGGCATAATTGAATGGGCTTAAACCAGAGTCTAGGCACCTCCATGACAGACGACCGATTGGTGTAAAAAGATCTGCTTTTGTGTCATTGGTGACGTCTACAGACCTGTTGTTGCGACTCATCTCATGCAGAAGGTTCACGGTTAACCTTCTCGAGTGGGCGGTGGAGGTCACGCGAGCAGTCCCAAGAGGGGAATGATGGGGAAATAAGATACAGTGAGGGGAGGGCTGTTGAGCGGCTAGGAGAAGTGTTAGGGAAGCAGGGGTGTTTTTTTGGGCTGAATTTGTTTCAATAATTCACTAGTTTCTACCAGCGACTGTAGAGTATTTATGGTAGATTTTCACCCATTTTTTTCTTCGCAATACCTTCAAGAACTGCAACCATAGACTTCACACTGTACGTATCGCCTATATCAAAGTTGTCGGGGATGTTTACTATCGCGCTAGGCAAAATCTACCTCATTTGGGTGACTGTTTAATCTTACCAGGTTCGGTTCCGAGCTGAGCCTGGAGGACACTGTATTTAAAATCGTCCGAAGTATTCTATAATTGAAACAAGGGTTCAAGATCAGTATAATTCACGGGATGTAAGACGATCTTTGGGGTCAATCTTAGCAGTCTCTGCAAACAAAAGACAGACACTATTAGACACTCAAAACAGATGGTGTTAGCGACAACATTGTGCTCAAGCTCACTCAACGTTTAGCTTGAAGCCACTTATGACCTTGGCTACGGGGTGGCGTCTCGAGATATGACGATGTTCTCTTGGCGGAGTTCTGTGGCTTTGCCAAGGTATAGAGAAATTCGTGAGGTCAAAGGATGGAAGACTGTTCACAGGTGGATATTCATTTTGCTTTAGTTAGGGCACACAAATCTGTGTTTCTGGATCAACTGTTATTCAACTATATTAAATGGGAGTAGACAAGTAAATGATTCCTTCCTAGTAGGAGCAAAAATGGCGTTGGAGAAACCAAATCTCAGAAATCAAAGTAACACACAAGGACTAATATACTGTTGTAATTTCTGCCAAGAATACAGCCTCTGGCGTCTTTTAGCAGGGCTCCTGATGACCTCCCCTTCCTCCCCCTATTAAGGTTCCTTTACGATGAGGCGAGAATTCTGACGTGTGGAAAAGTTACTATTCTTTAAAAAATAGACCTACCAAAACCATATGTCCATGGTATCAATGAGAAGCCCCTGAACAGCCACAGAAATCAGTAATATCACACAGAACAACCCCCTGTAACCACATCTACCCTAATACACCTTCCTATTTCGTCTTTCGGGATTTAAACGCTTTCTGCGGCGAGAAAAAGTTTTACTTTTCAACAATACGCACAAATCTTAGCAAGGCTGATTTTAGCACCGTTGTGGCGCTAAAACAGCCAGAGGTCTAAGGTTAGTGTAGATGGGGCCATGGAAAATGAAGCTACGGTGACCAGCTTGGTTTCTGGAGTTGTATTTTGCATGGGATTCCATCGTTGTTGATTCGGAGAATTATATCAACGTTTCTGTGCCACTTTCTGAGCAGACAGCGACGTTAAACGAGCTCCGCAAATCGCCGGTCTGTTACAGGACCATTGCGCTTACAAGTCCGAAAGAGGGTTCGTTTCAGTAGAGCCATTCTTAGATTTCGAGCGTTACATGTTTAATTTAGTCAAACCCTAGAGTGAGACAGAGGTGTATGTAGTAAATGTGAACAAGCACGTAAATAAGTAGGCGGGAGTTGAAGTATACTTATTCACACGAGTATGGACAAAAACCTGGAGTATTTCCAGCTCGCTATCTCTTCTCTCTGTGAAGTAATACTAGTAACCGTTGGACGTTGGACGGCTACCTCTTAGTATAACTCTAGTTTGTTGCCTAGCGCCATTAAGGGTTAGACAGGGTTATCAATGAGACAGAGGGGAAGGTAACAGAAACATGACCGACAAACAATACCAGGAACAAGTTGAGAGAATCCGGACTACCCTGAATCTGAGTCACACGACTGCATTTCCGTATTCTCCACGTCCCCGCACACTACCAAAAGTAGTCTGATATCACCGTACAGTAGCTCAACGGGACTAATGCTGGGGTTGGGGTCGGTGAGCGATATATGAGGAAAATCCTGTAGTGAGCAATATTCGCCAAGGTACGTACCAGCGACTACACCTTGCCCTGACACATGCAATCAAACGTCAGATAATGTAACTGTCATGTATTGTGCGAGTATCCCTTTTTTGTTCTTCATTATCATACAGTCGTTATTGTTCAAATCTGACGAATCCCACCATTTCCTAATTTCGTTCATCATGCGGTCCCAGTCATCACCTGCTCGTACATCCACGTCTGGGCTGTGCTTGAGGTCTGCAAAGCGAGAAACGAGCGATTTCGGCGCCTGTGGCTTGGGTGGCGGTGAGATGGTTGCACGCTTTGTCATCCAGTTCTTCGTATTTTTTTTAACCGCTTCATCGCCGATTCTGTCTTACAAGAGCCGCTTAAAAAATGCCGATCCTTTTTTTCTTTCAAAAACCGTATCAGAAGCCGTAACCACAGCTCCAGTTCTCCACCCTAAGAACTAAGGCCCAATCGAGCATTCGAGCATTCCACATACTCCACACTAATGTACCTCTCTCCAAACAGACAGAACTTCGCCACAAAGTGCATAGCCCCTAGCTACAAGACTATTTTTCGGATTAATACGGTGCGTTTAATTTCCTTCTATGGCTTTTTTTCATCTCGGTTCCGCACACCTGTGGTCCGCTTTCATTTCCACCCCATCAGATAAAGGAATCCGGCCTCTCCTGCCTTTTTGAGTTGGCACACAAGGGCCCTCCCAACTAGGTTTGGGTGAGACAGAAGACCAAGACAGTAAAAATTTGTCCGGCAGGCACGAGGCCGCAAGTTACATGCACCTCCTCTAGGTGTGGCTTGAAAGACGCAAATGGACGCCTATGGTCTGCATCGCGTGACCTGGACCAACCGGCCTGAGCTATTCGTTTATACAACAGTTTTCTTGGCAGCTTCAACCTCATATATCCAGTTGTGTGTGTTAAAAGTCGATCGTAGCAATACAGTCGTCAGTTACAGTTTTTAGCTATATTTTTCTTCTTCATTTAACCTCTTGATATCAAAACTGAAATGATCCCGATGGCGCTCGGAGTCAGAAACGGGACTTGTTCAGTCATGTGATTTGTGCTAATCGAAGACCTCTAGCCAAACCTTTGGCAGCTTGACAAAGAAAAATGAGAGTTTAGCGGAAAAATAGAGTATGCAACAGCCGAGCTCCAAACGCTATCGCTGGGAATAGCATGTGTAGTGCAACCCATCATTTTTCCATATATTGCGTCCCATTCGCGATTGCTTTCTCACGCGCACTTCTCTGGGTCTCGACGAATTGGTTGTGGTACTTTTTCCCGTTTTCCCCCGGTTATCCACGCACATTTCGACCCGTTTCGGCTCTCTCTCTGAAGTAAACCACCCTGCAGGAAACATCCACAGTTTTTTACAACTACTCGTGGCTTGGTGGCTTTTTTTCATTGAACTCTGAAAACGCATAAAAGGGACCTGATCTCTTCTCTCCTAGAACCCCACACACGCACAATGGGTCTCAACTTCATCAACAAATTGACCAAGTCTGCGTCTCCTTCGTACGACGAAAAGGAACGTGAAAATGTGTCCGTCAACTCCACCGACGGACTCGGAACCGAGCCCAGAATCCTAGAGGCCGGAGATCCCCATGAATCCGACTCCTCCATGCTCAACCTGGGCAACGGAGAAATCATTGACAAGACCTCTGATGACCGAAAACAGATTGGTGTCATGTCTGCCGTCTTCCTCATTTTCAACCGAATGGTCGGAACCGGTATCTTCGCTACTCCCTCCACAATCTACCTGCTTTCCGGCTCCGTTGGCCTCGCTCTCATCATGTGGGTCGTTGGAGCTCTCATTGCCGGAGCTGGTCTCATGGTCTACCTCGAATGGGGTACCACTATTCCCAAGAACGGAGGAGAAAAGAACTACCTCGAGTACGTCTACCGAAAGCCCAAGTTTCTCATCACAGCCATGTTTGCATCCTACGTCTTTCTGCTGGGATGGGCTGCTCCTAACTCCGTTATCTTCGGAGAGTACATTCTGAACGCCGCTGAGGTCGAGGTCACCCGATGGAACCAGCGAGGAATCGGTCTTGGATGTCTTACCTTCTGTTTCCTCATCCACTCCATCTCCGTCAAGTGGGGTCTGCGACTCCAGAACTTCCTGGGTGTCTTCAAGCTCATTGTCATTGCTCTGATCACCATTGTCGGATGGGTGGCTCTGGGAGGAGGTCTCAAGCACGTCAAGGACCCCCACGCCAACTTCCGAAACGCCTTTTCCGGATCTGAGAAGGCCACCGGTTACGGAATCGTCATGGCTCTGTACAACGTCATCTGGTCATTCATTGGATACTCCAACGCCAACTACGCTCTTTCCGAGGCCAAGAACCCCGTGCGAACCCTCAAGATTGCCGGTCCCCTCGCTCTGATCATGGTCGCCATCTTCTACATGTTCTGTAACATTTCCTACTTCGCCGTTGTTCCCCGAGAGCAGATTGGCGAGTCTGGACGAATTCTGGCTGCCACCTTCTTCCGAGTGGCTTTCAACGAGTCTGCCGAGAAGGCCATGTCTGTCTTCGTCGCTCTCTCTGCTCTCGGTAACGTTCTCTCCGTCATCTTCTCCCAGGGTCGAATCATCCAGGAGCTTGGCCGAGAGGGTGTTCTTCCCTTCTCCTCCTTCTTTGCTTCCAACAAGCCTTTCAACTCTCCCTTCCCCGGTCTTTTTGAGCACTACTGTGTCTCCATTATCATTCTGCTGGCTCCTCCCCCCGGAGATGCTTACAACTTCATTTCCAACCTGATTACATACCCCCTTTCGGCCATCAACGTGGTGGTGTCTCTGGGTCTGCTGTGGGTCCACTTTGACAAGTGGCGACACGCCCGAAACCCCAACCTGCCTCCTTCCATGTTTGCCGACTTCAACCCTCCCATCAAGGCCACCATCCCCGTCACTGTCTTCTTCATGCTGGCGTCTCTGTACCTGGTGGTTGCTCCCTTCCTGTCTCCTGACGCTGACCAGTCCGTCTACAAGGACTTACCCTACTGGCTGCATTGTGTGGTGGGTATCGGTCTCTTTGTTGCCGGAGCCATCTACTGGCTCTTCTGGGCCATCATCTGCCCCAAGCTTTTCAACTACAAGCTGGTCAAGCAGACCGTCATTGGCTCCGATGGTTGGTCGCGAACGGTCATCAACCGAGTCAAGAAGGACGAGGTTGCTCATGGCGACGAGTTTTAAGAAAAAAAAACACAAAAACAAAAGGCCCATTGGCCACCATTTTGCATTTGGTGTGAATCCAACCTCACACTGTCATGGTCTCTGTGAGGGAGACCATGAATGTCACTCCTAACAACTTATTTATTTAGTTTTGCTTCAACAGTTAATGTGAACCAGTGCACTGGCCTTACCCAGTGTACGTGAAAAAGAAAGAAAATCATTGAATCGTAGCTTGAGAGAAAGGCGTAGTTCGTAGAGTGTCTGAGTGAGTACATTTAGGCGTCCAACATGAATGACTTGGCTTGGAAACTATTAGTGGTTTCGTAAATTACGTGCATCTCAGTCAAAATACACCCCAGACTGTCTCAATCGTAGCTTCTCAGATATTACTTGAAAATATTGGGGAAGTTCTTCAAATGAAATAATGGAGAACCGGGATCATGAATCCGAAGTCCCCATGTTGTTGGCATTAGTATCGAGTGTTCTATAGCATCCAAGTCCCCAGTCAAATCCAGCAATTATTCTCGACTTAGAGCTTTTTAGACCGGACAAGATTGAGGCAAGAACAGACCAAAACTACGACTTAACACCTGACATTTCGACTTAGAGAGATTTAACTAGTGTGGCACCCTGACAAGGGCGAATACACGGCACTCTTCAATACCCGAAATCACCATTCATAGACTCAGAGTTAGGTTGGCGTGGCTTGCATCGAGGTAGTTAGGATTAGACGTTCATTAGCGCCATGGGGGAGACTTCTCACTTTATCAAAGTATAACTCCTGTGGCTTGAGATTTAAATAAAATAAGGGGAGTCAAGGAGGCTCAGAGTGTGAGCTAAAGAAGGCAGGAGTTGGCGTGGAGTTGTGGTTGGCCAGAAGGACATGCTTCACCGAGAAGATGTCGAAGTGGCATATAAAACAAGTAACATACCACCAGTAACAATTTGTGCTCACAGATTCTGTGTTCAATCGATTCTGTGAACAAACGATTAAATGCTCAATGCTACAGTAGTCAGTCATGATTGATAAAAGATGCAATAGCACCATCTCTGTGATGGATATCTATAACAGTCGTGAACATAATTGAGCGTCGATCTATTTATGGAGAGGTATTTCCTTTTCGTTTTCTTTGTATATTCATTCAGTAATTGTAACTTCATTTCGGAAACAGAGTGTTTACTGACGGCAGTAAAGGATTAAATGCCGAGGCAAGCTAACGAGCTAACGGGATTCTGTCTCACCAGCAGTCCTCTTTACACTTCACACCCAAGCTGAGCTTCTTGCCTACGGGTCAAAAATGTCCACTGAGCAGGGCAGTTTCAGTTTAAGAAAAGCTAAGTAGGTCCCAATACCCACAGATGCCTGTGAGAGTAGGAACTAGTCAGAAAACATATCTAATCCTTTTTCACACTTGGTCGAGGACATACTGGTAAGTACAAGTAAGAGGTTCTCCATTCGATGAAGCAGAGCACAGTGAAATGACCTGAACTGATCAATGTAATTTTGGAAACAATGATCCCCGCATCTGATGCCTGAAACTGGACATGACTGTACTAATCCCCTCGATTCAAGTCATAGACTAGATTTTTGTCTGCTATATCGATCATGAAGCCAAGTTCTGGGACGACGACACCTCCAACTTCCACCCACTTTCTCTGAGACATCTCTTAGATGTCTTAGTCTTAGAGAGATGAACCTCAACTTTATTCTTACTGGGTTCAGAGAGTGAAAAATACGATTACCAAATACGAGCTTTAGTTATTCAGGATTGCATCCTAAAGATTCGAATATGGTGTCAAAAGAGTGCTCCCGATCCCCCCCAAACAGCTGGACGTCTCCTGTCCTCTTCCGGAACCTCAACCTTCAGATGTCAACGTCACGTTGTCCACGGACTCAAGTCTCAGATAAGATGTACAAGAGGGGCCACAAAAGTATCGTAAGTTCAATAGGAATACAAATACTCATCAAAACACGTGCTCAGCCACCTTTCTGAACCTCAACCAACCACGGCCAACGTCTCCACATGTCCAGCCCCACACTGAAGCACCGGTGCAACCCCTAAAATTATGCATTAATTCGGAACAGAGATGCCGAACTCTAAGAGTGCCTGAGCGACAATGCAATTGTACAAAAGTGGACCTGTAGGAATGAAGCGATATAATAATGTCATTGTGAACTGAGATTCGCGAAATGAGGCTGATACTGCTCTTGACAATATCAGGTCACATACAGTAAGATCAACATGAACCAAGAAATCTACAGTATTCCTGGTCCTCGAACCACCACGCAGTCCAACAGTAGTGCATACTGCAGAGGCAAGACAGTGATCTGACCCACACTGCCGTGCAGCGTGGACGTGTGCTTCACACGCTGGGTCATTGTATTCCGGTAATACTGCGCCGTGTAAGGCTGAGGAATCTGTCGAGGTCTACAGCCCCTATTTGACACGTGGACAAAAATGTGGAGGGATGTTGAGACGTTAGATGTGCAATTAGCTTACGCACGTTTTTATCAAACAAAGTGGGACAAGGTGTGTCGATCGACGGCGAAAACATCGTTGACGAGATCGTAGCTGATCGGGGGATTTTTACTTCCAGTAGAACGACTTTTATTGGCGCTACTACCGTCTCCCCTCTGCCAAGAAGGCAGTGCTAGTTCGAGTGACATGTGTGCTTGGGTCAGCTCCCTCTTCTCTTGGCAGAAAAAAAGAAGAAAAAAACACGAAAAATTGTTGGGTAAAAAATCTTGAGAGAAGGATCTTCAGACGCGAGTAAACAAGATGGAGCCACTGTGAAGAACGCGGTACGATACCAATATTGGTGGAAAATTGTCTATTTATATATCACCGCAAATGCTAGTTACTCAGCTGACTACACCTCTAATCTCGACTCTTCGCCTACATGTCAGTAGCTCCTGTTGTGTGCATTATCCCCTCCACCCGGCACGCAAGGTGGAGAGACGTTAGGGGCCGTTTTGGGGGATATTTGGGGGAAATAGTGCATCTGGGAGAATTGGGACCGTCTGCAAGAAGATAGATACGAGCCTGTGCAAGTGAGACAGCGTCGGTGGAGGTTCGGAAAAACCGAAATTTGACGCCGTATGAACCGTGTCTGCCTGCTGTATCCCAGAGCAACGGACAGGAAAAAAAAATTTAGCTATTATATAACCCTGCAGGAGGGGGGAGACACAGTGCACAGTGAGTGATAATGAAGAGCCGTGTCTAGAGGAGGGGAGTAGCTAATCGACGTATAGACATTTAGTGGAATGGAAAAGAAAAAAATGCCCTATAGATCCGATATCTAAATGGCGCCGAAACTGCCAATATATCTCCACGCCAACCCCTATTCAGGCATACACGTCCCGCTTGGTCATCATGCACAAGGAGGAAAATAGACGCACGTCTGGCAGCTGTGTTTTCATCGTCTGTCTTTAGTTTTTGATATCCGTGCCTTTTGACCAGGAGACTCTTGGTTCACAGACTAACCGCGAAAAGCCCGGTTTCAGACAGCAGCAACAAAAAAAGCGGCCTACTAGCCCCCCCTCACCAGCAAGTCTCCCCGACACGTGATCTAAACGCGCTAACTGGGTGCTGATTCGAAAATTGCAGATACGACCTATAGCAGTATCGGCACCACGATAAAACGTCCTACAAAAACTGAGACCCACAAAAACAGAGACACACAATGCTACGACGCAGATCCTCGGCATCATACCCACAACAGTCGCTGCCCAAAACCAAGGGCGCGTGGCAGCCGTCCACTGTGTCCCAGGGAGTGCGCACCAAGGCCCGACTCTATCTCAGTCGCATGCCGCTGAAAATCGTGGCTGTTCTGGTGGCTCTGCTCATCACAGCCGGCTTTGTCGCCTTCAACTTGCGCCACCCGGCCGAGCAACAACCCGGCGGCAACAAGCAGTACATCAAGGAGATTGTTTTTGAAAACCCGGCACTACATGGACCGTTTGTTTCTGGCTGTCGGCCCATTGTTGCCAACCCGGAGGATAAGGTGAACGCTGCGTTTGTCGTTCTGGCCCGAAACCAGGACCAGGAGGGACTTCTGTCGTCTATCGCATCGCTAGAGCGACACTTTAACCAGTGGTACAACTACCCCTACATTTTCCTCAACGACGAGCCCTTCAACGCTACCTTCAAGGCCGCCATTTCCAAGTCCACTGCCGCCAAGACGGAGTTTGGCGTCATTCCCGACTCGCTGTGGGACTTTGATGACAGTGTGGATCGAAAGGAGCTGAAAAAGGCTCTGCAGAACCAGGCGGACCAAAACGTCATGTACGGAGACTCGGAGTCGTACCACAAAATGTGCCGGTTCTACTCGGGCAAGTTCTACGACCACCCGCTGCTCAAGGACCTGGACTGGTACTGGCGGCTGGAGCCCGATGTGCAGTTCTTCTGTGACCTGACCTACGACCCCTTCCGATACATGCAGGACAACAACAAGGTGTACGGTTACAACATTGCCATCAAGGAGCTCAAGGAGACGGTCCCCAACCTGTGGCGATACACCAAGTCGTTCAAGCAGAAGCACAAGATGCAGTCCAAGGGCATGTGGGAGATGTTTCTGCAGACAGCTGAGGAGCGAGAACGACGAGGCGGCCATCCTCTGAAGGACGCTCGAATGTCGGACAAGAACGATAAGCCCAAGGACAAGTCTAGTTCCGAGGATTCCACCTCCAAGCGGTTTGCCGATCCCGATTTCGAGGACATGGGAGAGGAGGCTTACAACATGTGCCACTTCTGGTCCAACTTTGAGATTGGCAAGCTGTCCTTCTTCCGATCCAAGGAGTACAGAGACTACTTTGACTACCTGGAGGAGAAGAAGGGCTTCTGGTCCGAGCGATGGGGCGATGCTCCTGTCCACTCTCTGGCCGTGGGTCTGTTCCTGGCACCCTCTGAGGTGCATTACTTCCGAGACATTGGTTACCAGCATTCGGACATTTTCCACTGCCCCTACAACGCCAAGGGCGCCCAGCTTCCTCCTCCCGAGCGGTACTGGGAGGGCGTTTCCAAGCGAACCGGTCTCAAGCTGACGGACGAGCAGATCAAGGAGGACGAGAAGTGGCTTGTTCCCGACCCTGCCGAGGAAGGCGGAGTGGGATGCCGATGCATTTGTCCACTGGACAAGGCGGCCTTCATCGAGCCGCGAGACGGAAGTTGCATTGCCCACTGGGTGGAGACCCGTGACAAGGGGTTGTAAGGGATCTAAAAAGTGCGTGGGTATAGGACATGGCATAGAAGGAGAAGGAGAGAGAGAGGCAAGAGAAGGAGGTAAAAGAACACAACACACGGACATAATTAATACTACCCTTCTTGGAGTAAGCTTGGTGTTGGTGTTGGCCATATGGTGATGAAGGGTGGATGTTCTCTCGTGACGGTGGTGAAACTATTCTATGCCGTAACAGTGTACAGTAATGAATCAATAACTTATATGTTGGTAGTGGGAGTGAGAGTGGGGTTGAGTGTAGGAGTAACGGAGTAAGAGTTGAACTGGAAGGTCTTTCGATAAACATATTCAGGTGGATTTTGTTCGTGTAGACTTATCTGAGAAGATTAGTTGGGAATAGGTAGATTGAAGGGCTATTGGGGACTTATTTCACTTATTTCATGGTTGCAGGTATGCTGGAGAGGTGGTGGCAGTTGGATGATGTATGGAAGGTAGCTATTCCAAACAAATATATATATTAGTTCTTGTCATACAATATGGTGTTATATTTGGGGTCAAGGCCACGCCAGAATTTATTTTGTTGGGACTTTAGTTAGATTTTACTAGAATATGGTTGGTTTGATTGGTTGGTTTGATTTTATACTTGGAGACCTGATACAGGAACCAGTATAAGAACCAGAACTTGAACGAGATTTAGATGATACAAAATAGGTGTAACCAAACTTGTCTCAACGTCTCCCCAAAGTCGCTAATATCTGTTTTACAAGTTTCAGCTCTACAATAATGTCAAGTCATACAGTTGTAAATCATACAGAGCGAAATCATACAGTGCGCAATAAGTTATAGACAATTATGTACGAGGTCAGTTAGTAACCGGTGGCAGCCTTGGTGCTGTTGAAGTTCTTGGGCAGATACTTGACCTGGTCAGGACAGTTGTTCTTGGCAATAGTATCGTCAACAGGGGTGTACTCAGCCGAAGGAATGGCACCCTGGATGTGGAAGTAGTACCAGACCTCGCTCAGAGCTCCAGACTTGTCACAAGAAATGTGAACCTTGGAGTTGGAGTGGTGGTACTTGAGAGCAGCAGCAATGGACTCCTTGGAGTAGGTCTTATCCTCAGAGGGCCAGATACCCTTGGATCCGAGGAAGCCGTAGGTGTTAAGCTCCTTGTGAAGAGAGACAGCAGTTCGAGCGTAGTCAGCAACGTTCTGGTGCTTGTCGGTACCCTCCTTGTAACAGCTGGGGTTGAGGGTGGACATACAAGTTCCGTGCTTGTTCCACTCGTGCTGCCAGAACAGGTCGTTGTTTCCGTCGTCAGAGACCCAGTGGGTGTTCATGTAGTCGAACAGATCGGGCTCCAGCTTCTTGATGATCTCGGTCACGTTGGACACCTCCTGCTCCTTATCGCAGAACTGCTGGTAAGTACCGTCACAGTTGTCGGGCCACAGTCCGTGGAGAGTGAAAGCATCCTCGGGACCAAAGCCGGGATCGTAGTCCCAGAACTGGGCAATCAGAACCAGTCCTCCGGGCTGCTGCACGCAACACAGAGAGTCCTTGTCGGTGATCTCCTTGGAGCAAGACAGAGGCAGGTCAGCGTTGGCAGGACAGTCCTTGTGCAGAGGAGCAGACAGCTCGGGCTGGGTGAAGAGTCGGTAGACAATGGGAACTCCACAAACAGGCTGTTCCTCAGCAACAACAAAGGAGGCCAGAGCGGCAACAAGAACGGAAGAGAACTTCATAACGAGTGTGTGTGAGAATGAGAGAAGCGACTAGTTCTGCTCTTGGCAGGTCCTATCGGACTCTACTTATATCTGCATCGCGACACACGGCGCTGGCTAACAAAGAGTAGAGTTGGCCGAGTGTCAATCGGTGCCTACTGCTCTGCCAATCAATGCGGTTATCAATAAACCGTGCGTTGTGTTTAGCTGTTTCAGTGTGAACTTTGGGACAAGGCTACTTTTCCAGTAGTCAGCGTTTCTAGCAAGGGGCCAATCTGGACATTATAGCTCTTCAGAACGACTAGCGGCCAAACGGGGGCACGGCAAAAAACACGGCTGTGTAATCTAGGTCTTTTGCTACGCTCGATTCTCTCCAATTGTGCCTCTCATGTCCCTCCAGACGGCTCCGATAACCAAGAATAAACTCGCAGCTTGTACAGGTACACGGTCCCAATTAGTGTACTCGCTGAGAGCTTGTTATTGCACGCCCCGGCTGCCTTTTCGTCGACTCGCTTCTTTTAGACGATTCTGGACCAAAAAACCACGTGTACTAGGTCACGTGGAAAATACGGCGTATTCTTCTGGAGCGAGAGCCGTTAAGCGTAACAGACGGCCCAACGTGTCGGAAATAAGCACCACAATAGCGCGAAACGTGCCTCGCTTAAATCTCTTGGCAAACGTGTCCAACAAACGGCTTAAGGAGGAGAAAATAAATGCACTAGTAGTGATCAAGCAATTGCTTTGAAAACTACAGAAATACAATACTGGAAAGCGTATCAAATGACAGCTGAAACCGCCAAGAGTTTACGTCCCTCGGAACTGCCGCTATCAGCCTTCATTGACGTCCTTGTCAAACACTATGCACTCCACTCTAACTTGTCACATGCTATCATGGCTTGTCTGCATGAAGCATACCAACACTACCAAGCGGATAAATTGTTTAGAAGGAGTCTACAGAATAAACAAGTAATAAAACACCACCTATTGGTCATTTGGCTCTGGAATGTATTCTTTGAAGTTCAAAACACATCCAAAAGTGCCTACTCCCAGAACATCCATACTCCTCAAAGTCTCAAAAAGGTTGCGTTAATTTCGGAACATTCCTCGGAAGACGCCGTGATAATGCACTCCCTGTTTTTATATTTTTATCGCATATATTCGCTCATAATCATCATCAAATCTCTACTTCTTCATTGTTATCGTCACTACAATCAGCTACTGTTTACAACAAGTTCATTTTAATTATCACAATTATCTATTCATTTTTTTTATATTTTCATTTCATTTCATCAATTAAATCCATCTCAGTTGTATCAAAAAAATCCTCCGCTCTTGACCATTGTCGCGCTGACCGTCGTTTGAACGTCTTGTTGATTTGTAGGGATGTCATCAAGTCAGTTAGTGGTATTGTCTATATGCAAATAAATACTGTTAAGCAGGAATAACGTATGCTATCATCACAATACTTATCCCGGAGGCGTGTGTGTGTGTGTAAAAAAGTTATGCCTTGGACTCCTTGGAGTGCTTGACTCGAATGTGTCGAGACAGAGCATCCATTCGGCTAAAGGTCTTGCTGTCGTCCCCGCAGTGCTCGCACTTGTACGTCTTTCGAACAGCAGCATGAATGGTATCCTGGTGTCGAATCAGATCGTAAGGTCGCGAAAACACCTTTCCACAGGGGCTTCCAGAAGAGTCCACGTGCTCGCACAGGTGCACTCGTCCCTCGGAGTGAGCCGCAACGGGCTTTCGTCGTCGGGTTCTAGGAGTGGGCTCAACGGTGGACACAGAGTCCGTGTCGTTGAAACCAGGCGAAGATGCGGTGCTGCTGGAAGAGGGCTCGAACAGATAGTCCGAGTCCTTGCCAAGAGACGTTGTGCTGGGGTTGGATTCGTACAGAGAGTCTTCCAGCGACAACGACGAAAACTTTGGAATGTTGGGGTTGTAAGGAGAAACATCAGCGGTACCAGCCGTGCCAGCAGGGCTGGGGGGCTCCTCAACTAGAGGTTCAGATTGGTAGACAGGCTGCTGCTCGAGCTGCATGTGTTGGGGCTGCTCAAGGGGCTGTGTCTGATGCTGAAGGTCCATCTGCTCGAGAGGCTGTTGCTGATCAAGAACAGAGGGCTGATGCTGGTAAGGAGTATGCTGGGTATGGAGAGTGGGAGTGTCGTAATCAAGAGGAGGAGCCTCAAACTGGTCGAGGTCGATATCCAGATCCATATCCTCGTTCTCCATGTACTCATGCAAATCATCAAACTCGTCACACATTTCGTCGTCGTCGTCGTCCTCGACTTCGGGGGCAGCGTCGTAGTTGAGATCAATCTCATTGGTGTAGGGCACAAACTGCTGGGGCTGCTCATTGTTGATGAAAAACTCGAGTCCCTGGTCCTCGGGCTGGCCAGCGTAAAAGTTGGTGTTCAGGTAGTCCCAAGGAGTGGAGCTGTTGTTCTTCTTGAGCAGAGAGTCTGCAGGAGCAAGAGTCTGTGCAAAGTTGTTATCGTTAAGAGGCAGCATGTCCTGGTTGCATGGGTAAGGGTACTGGGGCTTCATCAGGTAGGAGTAATCCATCTGAGAGTCCATGTTGGTATCCATGTTCATGTTGTAATGCTGCTGCTGGGTCACGTCCAGGGTGCCGGGGTTGTACTCGGTGAACTGGTCACTCTGTTGAGTCTGCACCGGCATCAAGTTAGGAAAGTACTCGTCAGATGCTATCATAGGAGACTGTGGGTTTGTGGAGTGTACCGAAGTAGAGCTGGAGTTGTTTGTTGAGTAAAGGCTGAGTCCGTTGTTTTTGGGAGTCAACTTGGGAGAATGGGGTAGGTCGAAGTTTCTAGAACCGTCAGTTGTGTTCATGTGGTGCGCAGTGTTTTGACTGCTGAAGTAGAAGGAACTGTGATTTCCCTGTTCCGTTCTTGTTGTGGTAGTGTGCAACTTACTGTTGTGGTAGTAACCGGTTCTGCTTAGTAATAAAGGGGAACCGCGGATTTTGGTAAATCTCTTTGTTTGTGTGCTGCGATGTCGATTTTGTGACTCGCGGCGTAAATGTGTTGAAAATGTAAATTTATTCTCGCTTGTTCACGTTTGTGTGTCTTGTCGAAAACCTGGTTTTTGGGGCCTCGTTCGGTGGCAAATGTCTTCTATATAAATGGATGTGGCGTAAGTTTAGGTTCGGTTTAATTTGTAAGTAAGTTCATTGTGCGGTGGGAGATGGAAACAGAAAGTGGGAGGGCGAAGGGAGCCGAAGCAATTGGAACGGGATGGAACAAGACAGCTGTGCGGCTCCACGAAACATTTTCGGGCGGAGGAAAGGGTCTTAGATTTCTAAATGGTGATGTTGCATAGTTTTCCAGCCTCAAACCCCCACTTGACCACTCAAATCAGCCAGATATTTCCGGTGTTTTACACTGCCTTGTTACCGTTGTCAAATGCGTCATGCAAGCATGAGTGGGGTTAGCTTGACTTGAAGCCTATGTGCATCAAACACAACCAGGGATAAACACAGACAAGGGCTGTGATGTGGTTATCTGGTCTGAAACGGAGGTTGTGTATGACATTTGTACTGTTGTTGTTGTGTGTGTTGAGGCTGTGTTGAGGCTGTGTTCACATTCCACTCAATTAGCTAAGAGTATCACCCCGGCTCCTGATCGTAAGCTAACACATCGCCCTGGAGGAACTAAGATGCCAAAGGCCTTCTTGTTCCTAGGTTTCCTTTAGCTCCAGAAACACCTCCAACGCAGCTTGTTTCGAGTCTATTTCACATGGATGACTGTTTGTGTTTGTGTCGTGTTTGTTGAGAGATGACCACAACACCGACACGGCCGTGGGCATCGAAGAACGAGCACATATCTCACGCACAATCTTTTAGACAAGGCGCAAGGAAGCTGCACGCCACAGGCACCTGTGATTGTGTCAGTGTGGAAGGTGGATTTCCCCAGGCTGCTGTTTCATCAACGCTCATCTATCAAGGGGTAATACCACCCTGTGGTGCCCTTATCTGGTTGCACCATGGTGGCTTGATAACAAACACTTCTACAACCTTCTGACACAAAACAACTGGCACTCAGACTCTTTGGGAACAACCCCCTTCTTTTGCCACCCAAAGCCTATTTCCCAACTAAGGTGCAACCTTATGCCGTTTAAAGCAACACGAGCAACTTTGTTTTCTATTATTAGCCATCCAAATATTTGCCACTGAGATTAGCCATTCTAGGCGACCTGTTCATCTGTAAACAATACCCCACGAGTACAAGCGGCGTTTCGGAATCGTTATCGTTGTCTTGTTTCGATCCAAAAAAAAACCGCTCAAAAAAATTCATCAGCCGCAATCAGGACCCTAACTCCGTCACTTCGGATGTAACGTGCCGTTCTCCGTCTTCTCCGATCCACAATTACAAATAGGTCATGTGGCCTAGATGCTGCGCGATTTTAAGGTTGGTCAAAAAGTTGGCTGCGGCTGAACATCTGCACGTGACTTTAATAGTGCTCAAAATGACGTGAAATTCATGAAAATCACGCAACTGGCGGAAACACTACTGCCGGATCAATTGCTCTCGAACGATTCTTTTAATTTTCCCTAGCAAAAGTCTTTTTGGTAATCTCTGAAATCCCCTCCATTGACTCACAATGACTCCGTGGCCTGCATATTAATACCGCCTGCATACAAAGTCCCATCCGTTAAAACCTTAAGCGAGATCATGCATGGTAAGGGACTACGCCATGGAACTTGGTTCGTGATGGAGATGGACATCTAGAGATATCTGGGGTAGGGGTGGGGTTGGATAGAGAGTAAGAGGTACAATCTGAGGGATTGGGGAGGCCTAATTGATTACGGCGGTGATTACAGAGTTGTATTGCTTGATTAGTAAACTTTCTAGTACCGTCCCACTACAATTCCACTAGTAGCACTTCTCTCCACAGATCAGTTTACAACTCTCTCTTGCCACACTTTTACTCGTGTTAACGTCATCGCCAAGTCATTCCCGAGTCAGCCTCGTGTTCTTTTTGTCTCACTCCGGATATCCTTCAAAAACGGATCGGAGATGTTTCTGCCGTTCCAGGCACCCTCCGAACATGTCTCAGTTGTGTAAAAGTTTTGTAAAGGGAATTGGAACTCCGCGGAAATCCAGAAAACCGATTATTAAAGTCTGAAAGTGAAACATTTTCTCATTTTCGCCGATCACGTGGCTCTATTTGCTCTTGAACTTGTTGGTGATATGTTGGAATGTTTCACTACCCAAGGTCTACTCACTGACTAGTAAGCTTGCTAAGAGATTATCATGAAAAAGAACATGATGGAGGGTAAGGGCAGCGGTGATCTTGTGGGTGGCGTGGATCGACAAGTGTGTCTGTCAAGGTGGCAAAATAGCAACAGTAACAAACAGCAACAATACATCTCGTCACCTTGGTCATCTAAAATTCACAATCAACTACGTCGTGAGAGCTTACTGGGAAGTGTAACCTTCCAGTTCATTCTATGATATGGATGTCCATAATGTCAACAAAAGTAGTAACTCACTTGATATTTTAGTCTTGCTTCTGGTTGACCATCCAGTCAGATATGCTACAGTATTGGGGCTACATTTTCACTCTTTTTTTCAAACATTTAATATTACAATCCTCCCTAATAAACAATAAAATAAGTTGTTAGACAGCGACTTAACCACCGAAACCGTAAAGGGTTCGGCCCTGTCGCTTGAGGGCGTAGACAACATCAAGAGAAGTGACAGTCTTTCGCTTGGCGTGCTCAGTGTAAGTGACGGCATCTCGGATGACGGACTCGAGGAAAGACTTCAGAACGTTTCGGGTCTCCTCGTAAATCTGGGCGGAAATTCGCTTGACACCACCTCGTCGCGCAAGACGTCGAATAGCGGGCTTAGTGATACCCTGGATGTTATCTCGCAAAATCTTTCGGTGTCGCTTAGCGCCACCCTTTCCAAGACCTTTGCCACCTTTTCCTCGACCAGACATTGTAGTAGTTGTTGTGTGTTGATGTAATAGAACCAGAAGACTCTGTGATAAGGAAATTACTTAGAGGGGATGGGCTCCTTTATATATGTTTGCGTGTTGATGCAGCGGTCCGAGCGAGCCTCATTTCTCACGTGAACCTTATCCTAGGGCTGTAACACTGTCTCCAGAAACAATCCGTCATTGTCCTTACTTCGCGCGTGGCTATCCTGCATTATTCCCCTCTGCTAACAGAGCAACATCTCTATCAAGTCCCAAAGAGGAAGGAGTTTAAGGTTTTCTGTTAGAGATTAGAGTTTCGGCGCGAACGATGGCCACATAACAGGCTGGGTGGTAATATCTGTTAGTGATTGCGGCCCTGTGGAATGTAAACAATGTTTGGCTGTTTTGTCGTTTTGAGGCCAGTTATGTCAGTTTTGGGTCTTTACAATTTTCGAGCTTGAACGAGTAGTTGTTTGCAAAAGATAGCGATTTTTTAGGTGACATTTCAGTGGAATAATATGGGTAAATGATACAACAAAAAGTCCTTCTAGTCTATTTGAAGCTAAGTAAATTACTTACCCCATATTCGTTATTAAGTAGCCCGTAAGTATCCCTAACACGGTGTCAACCCTACTCATCCTACGAGTACCTTATACACCCCTTTACAATACTCCTTCCAACCCGCCTCAATCAGCCAAATACCTACTCCTTACCAGTTTCACTTCACGCGACTGCGTCGTGTGCCTTTACCCTTGTCCAAACTCCCCTAATACCTCAATTAATGCGTCGCGCCTCAGCACGAAAATCTCCCAGGGTTGGTCGCGCTACACCTCTGGCATGTGCATATATTGATCAAAGGTAAAGCAACATCACGTCGCGTGGCTGGTTGAAAGGCGGATATTTGAAGATATAGATATAAAAAGTATATCTTTGAACTCATCACGTGATCTAGAACACAGTAATGTTTTTTATTTTCAATTTCGAGTTCCTGGACCCTTGTTTAAGCCATCTGACTGGTCCACGCTACTGCCCTGCATCACGTCCCCACGATCACTTGCATCTTGAACCCTAGCCCTATTTCAGAAGGTCTGCTCAAGTGCAGGTCGCTCCCGTCTACCCTAGCCCTATTTCAGGTGTCCTAACAGTGCTATCAGACTGTCGTTATCAGAAACTCTAAATTCTTTACCCGATTGGGAGCCAGTTGGGAGTTATGGGGCCCTAACCCGCGCCTTAACACGCCCTAACACAACCCTAGCCCTATTTCGAACTCCCAACAGCCAAAATGCACCACAATTTTGACACAAAGTCCCAATACTGGAAAATCTTGACAACCAAGGGGCCCAAACATGCACACGCAATTAGGCGCAAACACGGGTATTTCGACACAACACAACACAACCAGACTCTAAATTACTCCCGGCCACACAACACAGCACGCCCCGCAGCAAATCTATTTAAACACTGGGACGCCCCCCCAGAAATCCTTCCTCACACAACACAACAACTCAACCACTCCAACAAACAAATACAATGGCCCGAACAAAGTCTACAGTTATCGCCCGAAAGGTCACCGGTGGAAAGGCTCCCCGAAAGCAGATTGGTTCCAAGGCTGCTCGAAAGTCCGCTGCTCCTTCCAACACCTCCGGTGGTGTTAAGAAGCCTCACCGATACAAGCCCGGTACCGTCGCTCTCCGAGAGATTCGACGATACCAGAAGTCCACTGAGCTCCTCATCCGAAAGCTCCCCTTCCAGCGACTCGTCCGAGAGATTGCCCAGGACTTCAAGACTGATCTCCGATTCCAGTCCTCCGCCATCGGTGCTCTCCAGGAGTCCGTTGAGGCCTACCTTGTCTCCCTCTTTGAGGACACTAACCTGTGTGCCATCCACGCCAAGCGAGTCACCATCCAGAAGAAGGATATCCACCTTGCTCGACGACTCCGAGGCGAGTAAATGGTTTAGCTACTTGCTTACTTGGGTTTTATTTAATGAGGGTATTTAAAGTGTAATATTATAAATTACTAAGAAAAACATTTACAAATTGTAGTTAGCTTTTGGCTCTAATAACCCCACCAATTGGTTGAGGCCTTTTTTAGCTCATCCACCTCAGGCCATTGTGCTGTGACATGCCATGCAACGTAAATGGTTACATAGCGGCTGCAAGATACTGCTGGTGTGTATGGCATGCTACCTACGAGTGCGAGTACCAGGAGACCCCCATATCTGAGTATCTCTGGTGGCGTCTATCTGTGTTGTTGTCGTTTGCCACCGTGTCCATAAATTGTAAACATCATCTTAGTGTCTCTGTTTCCACCACCTTCCATAACTTATATTTTTGACCAGCAGGGGAACAGGTGAGGCGCGAGATTCCAATTTTGTCCCGAAAAGGAAGGGAAAAATCACGTGGCGAAAAAAAGCCAAGGAATACCGCCCATTTTCTCGCTTCCTGTTTCCGTTTCCGTAATATTAGCCGCTGGGCACGGACTTTTAACAGCCCCTCTCGTGGCTTGTTTTAGAGATAGCGACATTAGATTAGCTTGTGGGCAGTGTGGAGTCCGAAAGTGGAGATTCATAGCCGAGGTGAATGGAGCAATATACCAAAGTTGCTCTCAATTTCGGCAAGTAGAGTTTAGGCTGTGTGTTTGGGATGTCAGGTGATTTATTCGGGTGGTAGTATGTCGGTGATGACTAATCGAGGGTTAGGCAGAACATAACAGGAAAAATGAGCGATAAGGGGAAAGGTGAGGGTCAGGAGTAGGTGTGGCTTAGCTGGTCAGGTGAGGCTACGTTGGACAGGTGAGGAACTACTGCTTTAGGTGCTTTCTGTTATGTCTTTTTTCCGTCTCAAGTTGGTGTACATTTTCACTCCTTCAGTTTTATGCGGATTGTTCCGGTGACAATTGTTGTGATACAGCCTGACGATCGCAAACCAACTGCAGAGCATATTTTCTTTTCAGTATATTCCATACCCTTTCTTTGTCTTCTTTACGTCTCCCGTAGTGTGTATGTCTGTCAGCTTCCTTCATCGGAAGTTAAGGTAAAGAATGAAGAGTGATTTTTTTCATTGCGAAGGTCGATAGGTCACTATGGAAGCCTGAAGAACAATTGTGTTTTAATATCTCAAATGGTACTCTTTTGTCGTTTGACCTCTTACCTTCGGATGACTCGTGCGATGATGTACGAACAACTAGTTCCATTTGAGCCAACCCGAGTCCGTGGTATCTGCTCTAAGAGGTATTTTTTACGAATTGGTGCTTGTTGGTGGCACTATTAGAAATTCAGTCTACAAAAAAGAAGTACAATAGTTCTATATCTTGTTTAGTTTATTCGTGTTTCCCTAACATCATCAGGCTCCTCAAAGCCAACTCGGGCATCTTGAAACGTCTATTTATAGAAGAAAAGAGTATTTGTTTCGAGGCGTATACTAAAGAACCATGCGAATAGTCCCCAGCATTGACTATTGCAACTAGACCCTTTCTGAACTAGAAGATGACTTGGGGTACAGTACGAACCAAAGCTATCAATAAACCGTCTCGACGACGAAGATGTGGTGCAGTTGGTGACCCGGTGCTGCTCGGGCGACTTGGCACTGATCTGAGGCGATCCAATTCTCAATCGGTACTGGTACTTGTCCATATAGTCCAACTGGAATTCCTGAGGAAGCTCTTCAAGTCCAATACCTTACCGGAGAGCGTTCACCAGAACGACTTTTGAAGCGTTGGGAGAGGCTCAGATAGGGTATGGAGAGTCATGTCAGGGGAAATATCTCTTTCTGCTGACTAGTAATGAGATGCTTACCTCTATCTATTCAACTGTCTTTCTCCCATCGCCAGTGGTACTCAAGAGAGACCATGCCTGGAGACTTTCAAATGGTAAAGCAAGATATATTAATAGACACTGGATATTTTAGAATCAAGGTGGTGAACAGAATACGAGTATACAGTATTAGTCCTCCCTCGCAATGGTACTATCCTTTTAGGCCTAGATGGTATAAGTCTCTTTCTTGCTACCCAGCCACCTAGACCTCAACTTGGTTACAATGCAAACACACATAGGTCAGTATATTGGGGATAAGTATCATCATCTGCCAAAATACTCTCCCCGGCAGAAAAAAATTGTATTCTCCAAATAGCCATCCTTGCCTAAGTCATCATGGCCATCCATTCTGTTTCAAAAACAAGTTTCGCACTAGTCAGGAACAGTTGAATTTAAGCTGCTTGTTTCATGCACGACTCAAAAATACGAATGGGAAAGCAGAGGATGCATGAAAAAAAAGAAGGAAAATACATACAGCCAACTCGCTAGCTGAGCAAAAAGATTACAGCACCCAGGATTCTCGTATGGTCTCCCACTACAATACTAACTAGGCTCTCTGGTGCTTGACTATGGCTGATCGGACGGGAAGCCGTATTTTCACCAGGATATGGCCGTAACCAAGGACTCCGCAACGGAGAATTGAACTCCGGTCCCCCGCGTGCTGAACAGACGTTCTGACAGGCGGAAATTCTAGCCACTAAACTATTGCGGATTCTTGAATTTTCGGAAAAGGTGGCCTCTACACTGTGAAAAGTGCTTTTTTTAAGGTTTGCAGCAAAAAAAAAAAAAAAAAAAAAAAAAAAAAAAAAAAACTTATTTAGCTAAATGTATTTCCCTAGAATCAAAAAAAGCAACCTTATTTTAGTTCGTAGAATCAAAAAAAATGGAATTGAACTCAAAGTGGGTCTTGTGATGTATCACAAATGAGAGAGATGGTAAGGGAGAGAGAAAAACGGCACAAAAGGTGATAAAGAAGTGTTTCCTGCGAGCTGAAAGTGATGCCAACGAATACCATACACCACCGCACCTGATTTATGGCGAAATACTGACTCCATCGCCATAATTCCGGATATTCCAAATTTTGCCCCTTTGGGCCAGCTGCTTCGAAAACCCATTCCACACCTTTTCTCGAGTCCTCATTTTCTACTAACGGCAAAGATTTGCGGCTGTGGTCGGATCTATTTCCCCGCTATCGAGTTGCTCTTGATTTTGGAGTTTCAATCTCTTATCTTGAACCTAAGATATGATAAGAGATAGATGAGATAGTGAAGAGGACACTCCAAATGGTGTTGGAAAATACTACCAGGCAGGCTACAGAAAATACCACACACAATGTGCATAGTGTACATGGAATATGTACGCATTTTCATCTGGTGTACACATGCATGATTTACCCCGTATCAACTGGTCTATTATTCAATGTTCCCCACGTCTCTTATCTCACTCGACAGAGTTTGTGGGGCTAGTGTCTTGAGCTAGTGTGAGGATAATGATAGCAGTATAAGAGTGTCGGATGTGGCTGTGAAGAGTCGTTGTAAATCAACATCAATCTGACCATTCGTCGGCAGCACACTCATCTCACAAAATGATTATCTTCTGGATTGCAGTAGTCTCGGGCTCTCTACTGTTTGGAGTCTACCAAGTGGTGGTAGCCAAGAGACGGTACAACTGGTCCAAGAAATGGCAGCGAGCAAGTTCAATCACTGCTATGGACGAAAAGCCGGCTTTTGGAGCGACTGCCGAACAGCAGCGAAAATGGGGAACCTGGACTCCTCATCCCTTTGTCACTCCAGTACCTGCTCCCTACCCCAACTGGAGCGTATCCCAGACTAAAGCTCTGCCCTATCGACCCTTCAAACATAATTATTTCGTGACCATGGGCATTCGAAGCATGAGCTGGGACGACTGGATTGAACTCGATAACGAATGGCCTGAGTTCCACACCAGAAAGATGCAGCGGATTCAAGAAAGAACAGACAAACTCAACCATACCGAGCCCTGTGCCGTTCCAGCAGTTGAAGAGCTTGTAGATGAACTCTCTCGGTATCTCACTGCTCGATACCCCAGTCTGTTCAAGTTCACGTCGCCTGGAATCATGTCCAATCTGCATACCGGAGAAGTGTTTGATCTGAGAAGTAGACCATGGAAAGAAGATCCCATGACAATGTGTGGCAAGTGGTTGCAGGACGACCTGGCTATCATGATTGAGGGAGAAGATGGCCAGTACTATCTCAGGGCTGGCTCTATCATGCTCTCGGGCTTCTGGAGACTCACTGATAAGCTGAACATGGGTCTGGCTGAAATTCACACTTCGGGAGACGTACCTCACTTTGACGCCAAGCTCAAGACTGGCATGGAACGGTTCTTCCAGAGACTGAGCCCCGAACGTGCCGTCAACAGAAACAATTACTTCATTCAGACAGATGACGATCTAGCTTGGTCCCATGCTATCGGAAACGAAGACTCAGAGACCATTGGATGGTACACTGCCGAAGACGCTGCTGGAGTTGAACAACTCAAGTTCCGAAGTGAACGGCAGTCTCTCCGACGACTTCCAAAGTCTGGAGCCATCATTTTCACAATCAGAACGTACTTTATGCCAATCACCCAAATTGCTCAGGAGCCCTACTGCCCAGCTCGTCTTCTGGACGGAATCAGACACTGGGATAAGGATGTCAGTGCTTACAAGGGCTTGCAAAAGTACGGACCTGTTCTGGTGCCGTATTTGGAAGCCATGGCTAAGCAGGATGAAGAGAGAGGGAAAGGAAGGGATACTGAGAAGGAGAACTATCCTTGGTAGTCATAATAGATTTTTTGTATTTGGTAGCGTGGAGACCACATGTTCAGAGACTACATAAGACTGAAAGTACCGGTACATATTTGTAGACTGGACTAAAAGTGCTTGTAGATACTCATAGACTCGTACAAGTTACACTCTGCTGTAGAGTGGTACCTTTATAGCTGCACTCCAAAATTTTACTAAATCTCACAACTCCCAGTTTCTTTAACAGAAATGCCCATCTAATCGAAAATAATTGACTATATTCATCACTCTCAGGAACTCCTTTGGTATCGTTAAGTACTCTCCAAGTTAATAATCTTTTCACTACTTTTAATAACTCCACGGTAACATCAGAACTGCCACAAAGTGTGCAAAACTATCGGTAGAATCTTGGCGACTTCACCATTCTGATCCTTGACGCCAGGTAAGTCTAACGAATCTCTTCGTGCCCTCGTTCAAACATTTCTAACACTTTGAAATCTTTGAATGTGGCTCTCAAAAGTCTACCGCTCACACAACTGGGTATAACTCAGTCAAAATTGATCCCATGGCTGTAGATACTTGACCATTGTATTCTTTATGCTCAGTATTCATAGATGAGTCAGTTCAGATCTCCTCATCCAAGACATACTTACTTTTAACCCCGATAGCCTCACATAGTCCCACATGGATCTCCCTCCAACTCCCTCAAAAGAACCAACAATAATTAGCCGTGTTGTCCGTCGTGTTTTCCCAAGTCGGTACATTCTAAGGGTGCCTCTGACACCTCTCTAGTTGTCCATTACATCTCGTTAAATCCGAAACACAATTTTTTTTCGTTTCACAGAATTGTTCCTAACTGTTTCAGAAATACCCACACCGTTTAGGCGAGAGAGGACTATGGTGTAACTGACAGTAAGGGGATTCTGGGGGTGTCGTTCTTGCCTCCATTTTCACCTTCTACCAACTTTTTACCCCGACACTCTTGATGGGATCCTTCACCGAACCTCCCTCCAAGTTGCCAAAAATGCCACCAGAAACATGGAGACGTGACCGGGCTCTTCCTTGCAGGCGGTACATTCTAACGGTATCACTCAAGCACTGCCTGGTATCCCATCGCTACTTCTAGAACCGAAACCCTCACTCCATTGTTTCGCAGAAATGTATTCAACTTCCCCAAGAATATCGACATCATTATGGAGACTTCACCGGTATATTCCCTGAAGACGTTCAATTCCAGCAGTACCGTTCAAGTACCCCTTGCTATATTTACGCTGCTTCTGACAACGAAACACATAATTTTGATCCCCAACAGAACTGCTCAAAACTGCACCAAAAATATTTACACAGCCATGAAGGCTTAACCAGTATATTCGTTGGAGTCAGGAGATTCTTTTGGTACCCTTCAATACCCACCCACTGCATTATACCCTGTTTTATACTCCACACTTGTACTTGTCCTATATTATGCATTGTCTATTCTAGTGTCAGTCCTTCTGATGATGGGACAAGGGCTTGAGCTTGATGCTCTTGGGAACAACGAAAACGGCAGAAGCCTCGACCAACGGAGGTTTCTGGAACTCGGCAGTCTCGATGGTTCCAGTAACAAGAGCCTTCTTTTCTGTAGCCTCGGTCACTCGAGTGCACACTGTCACAAACTGGTCGGTTCGAACAGGAGCCTTGTAGGTGATTTTGAGGTTGGCAGTGACGCCAGTTCTACTGGGAAAAGCCAGGAACGCAGCTCGGGCAAGAGCCTCGTCCAAAATGGTGGCAATCACTCCTCCATGCACAGTGTAAGGGTATCCAGCCACGTGGTGACCCAGATGCATGACGGTGACAGCCTCCATGTCGTTATCGTTGATGAAAATGTACGGAGGAATGGTAATGTATCCCACTCGGTTCATGGTCTCGGTGGATCCTGTCAACGAGTGATCCTGCATATTCTTGTCCATTCCCTCCCATCCTCGGACCAGCCGAAACCGCGAGTCTTTCATGAGCGTCTTGACAATGGGCAGCTTCTGCATCTGTTCCTCCGTGTCTCGAACCGCCATCTTCTTGTACGACTCGTTGTTGATGTCCGGCAGATTGTTCAGCGCAATCTCCATCACCTTGGTAGGCGATACAGTCATTCCAACCACTCCTCCGGTGACAAAAGCAGCAGCCAGATACTTCCACCACGACCGCTTGAGACCCGGAGCAGCCTTAGCGCCTCCAGAGACATTGTAGGAGGTGTTTGTGGTTGAAGAGTTTCGGACAGAAACTCGAATAGACGCTCTAGCGAGCCGAGGAGCCGTTTTGAGCGATGATCTGAACATGGTGGATGACTTTAGGGGGTTGTTTGTGTCTGTGCACGACTCAATTTGCTCTCAATCAGACGCAAATATCAAGTTTTGGAGATGCCGAGATGCCAAAGATGGAAGCCGGGTTGATGGTAGAACAAAACTCTATTTGGAGCGGGGTGCATCCGAAACTGCGGCTGCTGATTTGTAGGGACACGATTAAGATTACTTGGGAGAGGGGTGGTTTTGATAAGTAAAATATTGGAAGTAAGGATGTGAGTGGGATGGTAGGTATTTCACCAGTACCAGGAATACTAACTGGTACTATCTTGAGTAGTATTTCCGTGCAAGGATTCAGCAAAATCATTTCTCTGTAATTCTGAGAAATGAGATCTCAATATGATAGGTCTTGTTAACTACAATATCTGAAAGACTCAAGTCTCTTGATAGTTCAAACTGTTGTACAATCAACCGGGTTCCTATGTTATACAGACTGTTGCTATCACCAATTAATATCCAGGAGGGTATTTTAATGAATTCATTTTCTTTTCTTCGTTTTTCCTTTTCTCGATTTTCTACAACCAGATGGCCTAGATTGTGATCTGAATACAAGATAAGGTAGAACAATACTGTTTACACAACAAGTATCTAACAGACAATCTTCTGATGAAAAACTGTTGTTTCGTTAAGCTACAGTAGATAGGTAACACTCACGGAGCTTCTGAACTTCTTCTCACAACTACTACTGCGGGTAAGTAGATAGATATGTCCAGATCTACCTACTTTTAGACCAGATGGTCTGTATAAATTCTGCGAGATGTGAGCTGTATGCCTAGAAACCTTTTGAAGTTAACTGCTACAGCCATGGTGTCGAAAATGGGGTCTATATCTTCGTATGTTCATTCGACATATCTTCTAGAGCACTAACGTCATAATTGGGCGCTTCTAATACTGGTAACAGAAGCACTGGTACACAACAACATAAAATGAAGCTCATATCTCTGGTTTGACATCCATTAACCTACCAGTACTTCTAAGACTCCTTTCGCTATACCAGTCGTTTATTTACTGCCTTGCTGGTGTTACAAGCATTCAGATTATGCTCTCCTAAGGTTGAATTTCGCAGAGAGAAGAAGTGAGACAGTTTGATATCGTTATTTGTGTGATAATAGCCCACTTGTGGAGAAGTCTTTACTTTTATATCTTGTAATCTTCAGCCCTGTTGGCCCCATGGTCCTCTTCGGGTACTTGATGTTTCTTCTCAAAAGCAAAAAACAATAGCCTTAAGCGAAGGGGAAGTTGATCTGTTATTGCCATAAATACATCTGATCAAGTAACTCACTATATCACTATATATTTCGCTTTTTTATAGGACCCTCGCTTCTATGTCTGTTCGAACATGTACCTTGAGAGGCGGCCAAAATTGCCAATCCACTTCAAAAAACTCCTGAGACTTGAAATAGGTCATTAATAAACCGCTCCAGAATTATCTGTAAAGCCCTCATCTTCTACTTTGTTCTGATAGACTATATTCTGAAGAAATGCATCTTCTTATCTTCTGACACTTCAGCTCGGATACCATTGAAATTGCCATAAATTGTGAATGAATCCCCAGAGAACCTCGGGGAACATCAGTTGTGTTTTTAGTACACCCGCCCTATCGTTTTGAAACCCCCAAATAATGGCCAATATGAGTTTTCTAGAAGTAGTCAAAGATCTATACTCAGAGATAGAGAGTGGGTAAATATGTGATGGGTCGCCTATAGAACATCATAGAATCGCCCCTATTGGCCCATTTGCGTTGTTCCGGGGTTTTTTTCGCAAGTTTCCGCATTTTGCGAACCTCATAATGAATGCTTAAAAAGTCCATGAGAAGTCTATGGTTCCTCCATTTATTGTGTATAATTTCTGAGGGAAATCTGCAAGAAAACTTGAAAGTCGCAAAACACCCCAAATATAGCCAATTAAAGCGGGAAAACACATAGTCAAACATATGTAGACATTAGGAACTAATTCCGCCAATAAAATATCCGTTTACCCTTATATATTCCCCGATTCCACTCATTTCCATAATATAGCTGTCTAAATGCGTCTTCAATGTATTGAGATGAGAATCCGCCTAGAAGGCTCAATTTTGATAATAGAGAGTTAATAAAGGTGGGAATCAATCAAAGAAACATAAAGGAGCAAATTCTACATACTTAGGTCTCCAGCACCACCTCAGCTCGATATTACAACACGTGAAACCTGAGGTTTAACCGAGTTAGGGTTTTCAGCCCAGGAACGAAATGAGATGTCTCAAAACGGTTGTTAAACCCCAATCGGCACAAAAATCAGCCAGACTCCACTTCCAATAACTATGTAGACTCCCAGTCAATTTCAATCATATAACTTCCGAATCGAGCCCTCTAAAGACATTTTAAAATACCACCTCCTGTCATCCGAACTTTATCGCTATAGGGGATTTACGGAAGTGTCTTTACTGAGCCCAATATTATAGCAAAAGACAAGAAAAATGAGATATCAAAAGCTATCACCAACTACTAACTATTAGTCAACTTTTCATCTCAAAATACTCATTCAAACAGCTTCAATTATTGCCACCTCCTTCGGCCTTAAATCGGCATCTGTTAATTTTAGTCCACTCCAAAAGTCTATCTCGGGAATTATTTCCTGAAAGCCTTAATCAGAGTATGACGTAATTGGTGTTGAATGGGGGTTTGTAGATGGAATATTAGTAATTAAAAGAAGTAGACTTACTCAGTAGCTCTTACTAAGCAACACTATCACGTACAGTACACCAAAAATCACCGTCAACCTCGTTTCACACCCAGCCACACTAGTCCAGCTCGGAACCTTCATTTCCGGACGATGCAGCTTAACCCAACCACTCATAACCTTTGAACGTCATCATCGCGACATTGATTAACACCTGGCTAACCTGCTAACCTGACAACCCACACCATGTCGCGGCTGCTCAACTCATTAAGGGCATACGCACGCACACCGCAACACGTGACCAGCAACTCAGTGTGGTCCGAGCTTCCTCTGTCTCGTCGGGCATCTGTTCTGGTCTTGCTATTTGAGACGGAAAACGGTCTGTCCGTTTTGTTGACACAAAGAGCCCACAACATGCGCAGTTACTCGGGCCACGTGGCGTTTCCGGGAGGCAAGGCCGACTTTGACACAGAGTCTGCTCTGCAGGTTGCTCGTCGAGAGTCGTGGGAGGAAGTTGGATTGGTCTCCATCGATCCAACAGACCCGCAACAACGGGTCATTGGAGACATGTCCATCAATACACACACGTCGAACACGGTCGATACTGATGACTGTCTAACGCCGCCGCTCAACCACAATCTCGCGGTGGAAATCGAGCCGTTGTGCGAGTTACCGTCGTATCTCAGCTACAACCTGCTGGCTGTCAAGCCCTGTGTGGCGTATGGACGAGTGGTGGAAGTCAACAAGTTGTCTGAACCGGGAACCTTTGATGAGTACAAGTACCACGATTCCCCCAGCTCGCTCAAATCGGCTCCTTCGGTGCTGGACACGTTACATCCGTGGGTGGAGGACCATGCCGAGGTGTACGAGTACTTTGAGGCGCCGTTTGACCGGTTCACCAAGAAGGGCGACGGCTGGTACCGGCTGCAAAAGTGGAACTGGGGCGGCATCCACTGGCCACAACTGCATTTTAATGTGCTTCGTAAAACACACAAGACTATTGGAGAACGCGGGTGGTACGATGTGTGGGGCTTGACGGCCCGGATCCTAGTAGACGCAGCCACAATCGCAACAGGAAAGCCGCCGGAGGTGGATTGCATGAAGGTGGTAGGCGACGAGGACCTGATTCGAGGTTTGTCTGAGAATGGACGGATGCCGGAACAGCGGGTTCATGGCGAAACCATCACCGACTTTGTCAGCATTCTTGGCAAAGATAGTCCGTTGATTGCCGCGAGAAACGGGATAATTAAGGGTACTTCTGCTTCCGCCTGAGCAGCCCACTGACCTTGAATAACGATAGACGGATAACAGTCTAATGACGATAAGCAACAAACAACAAACATACTCACCATGGACAACACAATAGCATATAGATAATAAAATACAGAGGCTAGTGGATCAGATTTTGATCCAGGGCCTTCGTTGGATAATAGTAGAGAGGAGAGGTGGTGGTAGCTCTCTGGGTTGGAAACAAGGTGTTTTGAGCATGCGACATAGGGCCCGCAAATAGTACATGGGGTTCAAAGGGATATATATAAACAAATGCGGTACAGGTGAAAGTAGCCCCCTGAGTAGATAGTACGCTTCCTAACCATCTCTAAACAGCCCCGTTCAAAATGTAACTTAGCAATCAGATATTGTACAAATGTGTCCTCCTGGTAAGCGAACCAGATGTTTCAAAGAAGTCTCAAATTCTTTAGTATTTCTTTCATTTGAAATAAAAACAGCAAATGAACTGAATGGAGCAGTTTCTTCTCCTTATTTCTTACTCCTCGTAGCTAGTACGTCTTTTTCAGTACTTATTATCGCTGTCTTTTTTGGAACAGTCTCAAAAACCGCAAATGCAACCAAAAAGCTCCCAAAAAACACCAGCAAACCGCTTCAGACGCCATTAATCTCCCCTAAAATTTCCCAACTCCTTCCCTCCATCACAGCATCTTCTATAACTCCCCCATCCCCTCATCTCCAGTTAAGCTTCGATGCTCGGTTAGTGGGGAGCTTATCTGCTTGGCATCTCATAGATTGCCCCAAACTTGATGAAGAATACTGGAACAGTGATGAAGACTTGACCAACCTATTCTTTTGAGCTAATAGAACCCGATTATGCCATTCGATTCTTCCTTCAACCAATTTCTTAGTTTTGGCACCAACAATACCAGGATGTCACATACATATAACCGCAAAACTGCCTCCAACTTGTTCAAAAATAATAACATCACAGAGACTGGTTCTCCAGTGTATTTATCAGTGATGAGGCTTTCGAATGAGACCCTGCATGTCCCCCTGCTGCCTTCTATACACCGTTTCTCACTTCCACCGCCAACTCTAGTTGTCGACATAACTGCCCTCAACTCACTTGGAAATACCCTCAGCGCTAATGCGACTTGCCTAACGTCTGGACCGCAACTGGGAGAGTCTAATGCTACCATTTACTTCCTGATTATTTATATATCTTCTCTTTTCATATCCAAGCGCACTGGCCAACATCACCGAACTGCATGCAACTCAACCAGAAATACAGGTACAGTTATATCAAGCTTTTCTGAAGATTCCTCAAGTCCGGTTAATTCGAATGGGACCTTTGTAGTGCTTATTACTGCATTTTTCACTATTAACACCGTCCCTACAAATTCCCAGATTCACTCATCTGCCCCAAAAGTTGACAAAAATTGTCCACATGGCCATGTGGACTTGTCAGGTGATTTCTAAAGGGAATTTAGAACCTATCGGTACCTTGTATGTCTGTTTTATCTTTCTCTGTCCCGTATTTATACCAACCTTTCCAATTCTGGTTGGCTCTATTCACCATCCTAACCTCTTTAAGAAATATCCCCTGATGACGGAAAGTTGACCATTATGTTTTACAGACCACAGAAATCCTTTTGATGCCATCCACTTGACTTTTACATTAATATTCCTACTTTTGCACCAACACCCCAACAATACTATATCACACTTCTGTCTCTAACTCCCTCAGGAATACCGAGGAAGCTCAGAAAACTTATGGAAATGGTCCTCAGCATCTGGAGATTATAATAGCACCTTCTTTGACCTCAATCCGTTGTTTCCCCTCACTTCCTCTAACCAGTATAGAAGTACCGCACCTACTAATAGTGAATTAACAGCCTCCAGGGGTATATATACTATCGATATATTAGCACACAATCTTCTAACATTGCAATTAGACAAGCATATTAGTCACAAAAAAGTACTGTAGCCATTGCTGTAAAAATGACCGCCAAATCCTGCCTTTCTAAATATCTTCGCCAAACAACTTGAGACATTTCAGGTGGAGACACTGTCTCAGCTACAGGTACAAGATGCACCCAGGTGACGTGAAGGTGGG
Source organism: Yarrowia sp. E02 (assembly GCA_017639365.1). NCBI lineage: Eukaryota > Fungi > Ascomycota > Dipodascomycetes > Dipodascales > Yarrowia > Yarrowia sp. E02. The sequence continues at coordinate 372,841 of JAAQQX010000003.1, read as the reverse complement.
CATGAGTTGGAGAGTGAGTTGGCTATTTGTTCTTTTTTGTTTTTTATTTTTCTCAATTGGTTTTTGTTTTGGCGACTGTCTTGTATTTCGTTATTTTAAAAACTCGCTTAAAACTCGAAAACGGCACACCTTCCATGCACAAACAAAGACCTTGTCCTGCCCTATTCCTCCACCTCCTGGCGTCTGAGACATTGGTGCAGAGTGAAACACTGCATGAGGAGATGCGTTGCCGAGTGGGTCCGGCTCTAAAAAGCGCTGTAGACGTGGTGGAGAGATTCTGGAAGTTGGGCTGGGTTCACGGATCACGGAAGTTGGTTTTGGGCCGCTCGGGAGCCACTTCCGATGCATTTCGGGTGAGTTGGAGACATGTAAAAGAGCAATGAGTTAGACTTAAATTATTATTAGGTTTCGCTTAAGGTGGAGACTGAGGCTTGTCAATTTGGTGGATATATGTTGGAATCGTTAGGTATTTGGTAATCGGGTAATTTGAGATATATCTGATCACATATTTCAATTTCAGCTTGATTGTACTCGTTTTGCAGGTTTTATCACATATTTCATTTCGGTCGTATTATTTTTTTCGCTAAAATTCTACCGAAACCTTAAACGCCTCGAAGTGACGAGCAGGTGACAACACAGCACATGAACTTCAGCAGGACAATGACGGACCTCGTGCAACTTTTGGGTGGCCCTGACAAAAGCACTTTTTGACGCTCAATGGCTTTGTGTCTTTGTGTCGGTTTTTCTCGCGGAACAATTTCAGTGTTCTGGAAGGTTGAGGAGATGTTGTGCATGTTGAAGTGGGAGGATATAGGGAAACGGAAATCAGGAGCAAAAGAAAAACAGCAGAAAAGAAAAAGAGAAAACAGAGAAACCAGAAAATGTCTGACTTGAGACTCCTTCGGGCCGTTTTTATATTGTTCATTTGATTATGGAGTGTTATACAAGTACAAGTACTTGTACCGGTACTTGTACTTGTAGTGCTTCAAGCACAATAGAGACATGATATCAAACTTACAATAACAGAGTGACTAAGAAAACAGAAACTCGATTATACCTGTCCAGATTCCTTCGGTTCTGTTATGTTGAACCGTGAACTGTAGTAGTATTACTTGTACGAGTACTCATGCTTGTATCTTTAGTTATGACAGGATACATTACCAACCAACAGAACGAGACAATAGACCATAAATAAAACCAAGACCATTGACCTGACCAAGACAAGACCATAGACCAAACCAAATAACTCCAAGGCCTCCTCCTCTTTGTTTTTGTTTATTCATCAATTAATCACCCCAACAACCATTGCTGCACTACAACACCTTTGGCTGGCTGCACTACAAAACATATACAGCGATCGGCATTTGGCAGATTAGCGATCCGATACCGCTGTCAATTTGCAGTGTGAATAAACGAGGTGTTCGGGAATAGTACAGTATCATATCAGCAATTGAGGTCTAGTATTCAAGACTACCTTGTCAAACACTCTATGGTCTGTATATCTTACGTCATAATGTTTCACATCCACCTCAACTGCTCTAGAACTGTCTCTCGGTACCCTTTTCTAATTTGAATAATGCATAAAGTACAACCATTATTAGTAAGATCTCTTGCCATTGTATCTTACCATTGTATGTAGTAGCCTTAGTAGACCATCAAAGCTATTGTAAATGTAGAGCAGTCCTCCATCTACTGCCTGTGACTCACAATCCCATTGTCTCCTTGTTCACCGACTAATTTCTTTTCTTTTATTCCAACCCTGCACAAAGTGATTGTCCTCATTCTTGTGACACTTGCTGCAAAACAGCCACAAAGACATGCACAGGCAAGCCAGCACGAGCGTCCGCAATGGCAGCCATTTTCGTGCGTCAACGCTTTTCTCGCTTGGTCGGCCGAAAAAAGCAATTCTCACTGCCGAGTACGAGTACGACGTGCAGCACGGTGAGACATGCAGGAAGGAAGAAGAAAGGTGACGGGTCTCGGCTCACTGAGACTGTCTCAGGTGTCTTAGATGTTCGCTAATTCAAGTTCCTGGTCTAGTGTTGTGAAGGTGTCAAGTACAACTGAGCCCTGACCATTGAGGGACACAACTCTTCCAAAAATACCGACACAGCTACATGGACTTGACCAACGTCTTCTAGAGTGCCGAGGGAGTCCAACGGTACCATGCAAGTCTTGCTGATCATATCCCAACCGCTTTTAACAGCCACCTCACAGTTAACGTGGCAACTACCATTGCTTATAGCTGCCCCAGAAATACTCATACGCTAATCCCGACTTGACCAGCGGATTCCCCAAGACCTTGGGATTCATTTGGTACCACATACGCCTCTTTTCGTCCCACCAAACAACCTTTACCACTTCCACCCTGAACTCTACATCACAGTGCTAACTCCTCTAACTCGCCTAAAAATGCATACATCACCAAAGCAAGCATACCATACTCCCCAGAAGGCTGATAGTTATAGAGTCCTGAGGTAATCTTCCACCACCTCTTTATCAATGTCTCTGGGTGAATTTATGGTGTTCTGACAAAAGGTTATGTTTAGTTGAGAACATTAGTTGGGAGTAGTTGACAACGGAGTCCACTGGGGGTAGATATCCGAAGCTGTGGAGATGCCAATGGCATGATGACAAGGTAAAGATGTCAAACATGTACTGATTATTAACAAATACCTACACATCACATGTTGTTGTCGCACAATATCGCGAGTTATTAGTGTTTGAAGGCACTTTGCAGTAAGTTGGTTGTTAGGACTTTGGTTGGAGTTTACTTGGTCATTCAAGGATTGCAGTACATCAAGATTATAGTCTAGAGAAGTGCCTGAAGAAGAGTCCGGAAAAGAGCTGTAAGAGAATATGGCCATCCGAATGATCCAGTGATATCAATGAATGCTTCAGATATCCCAGTTTCTCTTTATTTCCCAGCAATCAATGCTGACAATACACACCACCAACAGCTACCAGGTACTAGAGGATCCCAGAGAAGTCAGGGCTTAATGAGGGAGGTGGTGAGGGCGGAAATAGCCCCAGTGGTGTTTATAATAAATCTTTAACAAGTATCTACTGGCCTAAACATTCCGAAATGCCAAATATAAGAAAGGCTGGTCTGATAGCTACTGTGTATGACTGTCTGAGAGGAAGATAGTCAGCGGGCAATAGATAAATGAAGTCTTGCTCAGCTGAACAAAGATTATCCTCATTAAATCATCAGATAGGTACTTTATACTGTCATCCAGCTATGACTTGTTCCTTCCTTTACTGTCATCAACTATCTGTAGACCTAAAATCAGCACCCAAAAAGTGTGGAAATCGTTGTAAGGAAGGGTAAAGGGTTCCAGTTGAATCTACTAGCCCAGAGGAATATACTGGTCAAATACTCCTTTCGATATGAGTATTATTGAAGAAGTTGGGAAGTTCTGTGAAAAGTCAGGAATGGGAGATATGGTTTTATAAGTTAATAAAATGTGATAGAAGAGACTAGAAGGGAATTAGGGGAATGTTATCGTAGGTGGAAAACTACTGATCAAATGTCCCTTAAGATACAAGTATTTCTGAGGATTTTGGGAACAGTTGTGGGGCAGAAACCCAGTATCCATAGAGGTAGAAATGTTACCAGAGGCAATGGGAGATATGTGAAGTGTACAATTATATAAACCGATGTCCTATAAATATATTACTAGTCTCGCTCTATTCATACAGGTATTATTGATGACCTTGGAGCAACTTCTGTGAAAGAAGATATATGATGGTCAAAGATAAAGGAGAGTAAGAGATGAAAACGAAGACTTAAAAGGTACCATCCTCACCCCCCGAGTCGTAGGAATCGAATTATAAAATCTTTATCGTAATGGCATCATTACCCCAAGAGTTACAGGCAGTTATGTGGTTATTTAGAATTGGGAGGGCCAGTGTAAAATGTGGAAAAGTCAGTATATATGGAGCCTGTAGGGTATCATTCGATTCGCCGCACTCCAAGGAGTCCTCTGGTTCAGCTGCCATAACGATACAAGTATTACTGGTGAAGTTGTATAGCATCTGGTGATGTAAGAATGCCAAAGTTCGATTTTACAGTCAAAAACGCCTACCAGAAGAGATACAACACTCATATAACACACACCCTAACCTCAGCAAACAATCCAGCCAAATCTACCCCTTCTTTCTCTCCTATTCCCACGGAGTTATCACCTCTCTCCGTCCCGTACAGCGCCGTTATCGTATACGCGGTTACCCTACATCTACGTGCAGCTTACATTTCGTGCATCTTCTGAATACGTGAATACGGACTAGGTCTTCCTTCGGCACACGGCTCGGGAAGACTCGCAGAGACGCTGTACTTGCGACATGAGAGCTGCGGGTGAGACGATTGAGGGTTGTGGTTTGAGGAGTATAAGTCACGTGGAGGTATGGTGTCACGTGTTTAGGTCACGTGAAGTGTTTAGGTCACGTGAATTGAGTCATACACGTGAAATTTGTACCACTACTTCATCCTACTCCTTACTCCTTACTCTTGTGTTCTCTTCCGAGTCCAAGCCGAGTGAGCAATTAAGGATGAAAAACGGTGTAAAATACTGTAAAATCAAAATTCCGTAAAATAGCGTAAAACAAAAATTCACGTAAAATACCGTAAAATAAAAAGCCCGAAAACGACGCGAGAAACACCGCAATACATCTCGAATCCACCTCCGTATAGCCTCTTTGGGAGCCAGGCATATAATCTTTTATTATCGGCTCTACGTGCGCTCAGGATGTATACCAAGCTGTACGGGATATGCTCCCACATACTCCCACAGTGCAACTCAACATGTGCTCAACGGAAAGGAGTGGGTTGTGGATTATGATATAACGGGTTATGACTGTATCTGGTTATGAGTGGTTATGAGTGGTCATGAGTGGTTATGAGTGGTTATGAGTGGTTATGACTAGTAGGACTGGTATGTACGGGTACTGTTATGAGCTCTGATTATGACTCTTCTGTGATACCCTTATTCCTCCTCCATATCTCAACGCCATGCGGCTGGAAGTGAACGACACAGATACGTACAGTACTGACAACGGCTATGACTAAGACACAGATCTCTCCCGTCCCGGGTATGACTAATGACGTCACCTTTTGCACTCCTAAGGTCTAGACTGTGCCACGTCCCATGACACCAGCCACAGCCCCCAATATGGCGCCACTGTGGCTAACTGTGGTACTGTGTCAAAGTGCACCGCTGACGCTCCACTTTGCGTTTTTCTCCCTGTACCTCGCGGGCCGCATCACGCCGGAGAGTGTCTGCAAAGTGCGACTTTTGGACCGAGAGTATGGTTCAGGGAATAATTGGGTTTAAAAAAAAGAAAAAAATTAAAAAAAAGAAAAATCAAGGCGAGCGAAAGCGAGCTTTGAGGCAAACGACGAATTGAGTAAAAGAAAGAGACAAAAGAGCGAAAATGCAGCGAAAAATGCAGAAAATGCAGAAAATGCAGAAAATGCAGAAAATGAAGCGAAAAGTAGCGAAAATGTAGCGAAAAAAGAGGAAGCACGATAGACGAAGTACAGGCGAAAATAGACAAGAACAGGCGAAAGCAGACAAGAACAGGCGAAAAAGGAGTATAGACGAGGGCTGAAACAGTCTGCAGGGTGAACAAAAAAGAAGGTAATTAGAGGAGGTTGGAAAAAGAATTGAGTAAGGATTGGGAGGGAATGAAGCGTAGGGTAGAGTGTTTTAGTTAGAGGTTCAAGTAAGTGTAGAGGATGTATACATAAGTTGTGGTTATGGTACCCAGTCATAAGGTGTTTCAAGCGTAGTTGTCATAAGACGTATTCTCATAAGATGTATTCTCATAAGACGTCTTCATGTCCACGCTCGCCTCGCTTACGGCTTCTCTTTCGTGGCGTATTACTTCCACAGCAAAAAACGTTGTGACAAGATTAGCCGGGAAAAAAAGCGTATTTCGAGGAGTGCATTGTGGGGAACTTGGGGAAATAACCATGAAAATAGAAGGGTAAAAAACGGGGAAAAACGGGGAAAAATGGGGAAATTGGGGAAAAACCTGCTAAACGAGGTAGTCAGGTTATGAGCATTATCAGCTAGTATTAGTAAGCCTCTATCAGTCAAGACCACCTTTCCCTGACTCATAGTGGTTTTGCTTCTTCCCCGCCAAGACGCCAAGTGCAGCAATTAAGAGAACATCAACTAATTACATTGTATTATGTGGGGATAAGAGTAAGTCAAAGCAGAGCTTTCCGAAGCAGTAATAATAGGAGTAGCGACTGTACGGCAGTCGATTTGTGTCTCTGCATGTCGACATTGTCACATCAGACCAGTTTTAGTGGTTTTGAAGTTGTTTGTTTTGTGCTCTTGTTTTTTCTTGTCTCAAATCAAGCTCATTCATGCTCCTGTCAACGTCAATCTACCCCAGACTTTTGACAGCAAGATGGACTGAACGAAAACGGCAAAAGTACCAGCAAAAGCAAATAGGTCTTAGAGCGGGATTTGGTGTTCGGCTTTCAAGGCGTTAAGTAATGTGGGGTTTGTACTATGGTTTTGTGGCACTCCATTTAGTATAATCTCTGAAGTTTGACTATGATAAAATGAAGACAATAGAGACAATAGAGTAAAGACTTCCCAAAACACAAGACAATGACAACACTCAAGACAGTACAGTACCAAAAGCAGTAGACGAAAGACAAACTAAGAGAAAACAACAATTATAGAGTCCATATCTTTTATTAAACTGCATTTTCGAGCATGAATCGTCTTTTCAAGGAGACTCTATCTTCTGTTAGTCTTCGTGATATGTATCCTAAGACAACCATAAGACAATAACCCAACTACAAGAAACTCTGTAAAACTTCCCATTCATCAGTTACCGTTGTCTATACCGTATATTGTCTGTTTTCTGTCATATATCATTTCTCGTCTGTTTGTACCTCCCCAGACTGTATCATTACTCTCTCTAATTCTGCCTCCCTGCACCCCACCCCACGCCAGTGCCTGATTCACATCAGACGATCATCCAGCAAGGCGATAATATCAGAATTACCGAACGAACCGAGCTGATAATATTAAACTGCTCATTAGCTGGAGTTGTGCTTCATTTATTATCGGCTTATAATCGGTTATAATCGGCATAAAATCTGATATGATTGGTTATTATCGGTTGATATTCGGCAGGATATGTGTGTGTACTTGTTCGGCTTGTTCGTTCACCTGATGTTACTGTTTCTGACTTGGGTGTACTTTTCCATCTTAAGTATGTCATTTGTCTTTACCTTTTCCACCCTATTGTCTACCCTTAACCACCTATTCCACTAGCTACCCTTATCCACTCCTACTGTCCCTTTTTCGACTCTATGCTATTGTCCTTAATCTTGTCTCAGATGATCAGGACTTAGTCTGACCACGTAACTCTTACTCTTACACACCACATACACAACACACCCTCTAAGTAACATCCTACTCTCATTCAATCTCTAACACAGACACTCTGCCACGTACGCAATCCAAACACTTCTAACACAGACTCACCCTGCCACGTACACAATCGTCACTCTTCACTCCCACCTCATGCGGAAATGGCGGACCATAAACTTCTGCCGATCCCTGCCGTCTGTGCACACCACATTGTGGAGCTCCACGACAGGGGTGCAACCGGAAACGGTCAGCCAGGTACGAGACCAGTGCGCTGGAAATACGTCCGCCCCTTGACTGTGTCAGGGGCACGCGGACACTTACGGATCTGCAAAAAGAAAGTAACCGACACTAACGCCATAACACAAAGCAGACGCAGTGCATTTCCACACCACTCTGGCCGCGGGTACCCCGGAATTATTACGATTTTTACCCCATTTCAATTTACATTTTCAAATTTAATCTGCGCTAATCAGATAATATGTGGTGTGGAAAATGACGCTAACAGCCGAATAGGTAAGTGGGCAGAAGTGGTGGTTTGAATGTGGATGTGAAAATATCCCACCCGCTATTTCCACACTTTTTCCACACACCTCGCCGCGTCGTATTGCTCGTCATGTCCTCGCCATGTTCGCCTACAATGTCTCCTAGCTACCCCTGCCTTGATGTGGACGTTTTTGTTTGTGGCATGTGGATCGCAATTTTAACTGAAAAGGTGTTTTGGAGCCGTCCGTTCATTTCGCCAGGACAAACAACGCCGAAACATTCGGACCGTTGATCAGATCTCGCGACGATCAGAGACCCTGTGGAGCAAGGGCCACGGCATGGCCCAAGGTCTCTTTCTCGTAACTTTGCTTTGCTCGACTTCGTATTTTAGCTCAGCCGCACCCGATCGGTAATTACGGTTGAGAGAGGGGACATTGGGGGAAGGTGGGAACAGGTGGGAAGGTATGGGATGGAGTGGAATTGAAGAGTGGGTGATACGGTACGTGACTAGACCGGTATCCTACTAGTATCACACTATTCTTCTCTTCCAGTGTTGCTACCTCCCTCTACGTCTCTTTGTTTTCGTTGCTACTCCCAAAAACAAGAGCCGCAGGAAGTGCAGGAAAACGTGCATGACCTCGGTGCCCACCAGGAGTGGCCCATGCCCACCTTTCGGGCCAGCAGTCTGGCCGAATACAGGCGTGTGGAGCACATTTGACCGTTGAGTAAGCGAGCTGGAGTACAGGCTGGAGTAGAGTGAGTACAGTGCGAAGGGATATGGTGAAGGGTAGGATGGTGCAGGAATTTGAGGTGTGAGTATGTTGACTGCTGTAAAATGACTAACTCAGAATGTGGAGAAATGTGGAGATCTGAGTCTCAGATGAAACGGTATCTCAGCCAAGATGGCCTAGCCAAGATGTCACAGATCTTGCTCCCGCACGATCTAGACCCTCCCCTACGCCCTGCAAGATCGACTGGGCGAGCCGTATAAAAAATAGACACAGAGTTTGCTACGTTTGGGAGTTGGAATTTAGCCGAAAGGGTGTTTTACGAGGGGATTGGGAATGGAAGGGGTAAAAAATTAGAGACCAGCTGAGTAAGAATTGGGGGTGACCAATCAGTGTCATCTTCTAGTATATCGCTATAGTGCTATTTTTCTCCTTCCCTTAGAAATTTCTGATACCAGGTTGTGTATCCCAATTGCTGGGCATATTTTCGCCGTTGTCCCAAAGCCAAAAAGCCGCAATACGGCAAAGCTATACGTGATAATACGGCAAGCGTCAAAGGACAAGCAAAAAGGGAAAACAAAAAAAAACTGGTGTTTGTGCTCGTCGTTCCGCTTATCCGGCTCGTCTAGCGAGAATCCAGCCCCTTCTATGCTCCTGCAGATTTTAGCGACACTGACGGATCCGGCTACAAGTCCAGTTCCTGGGCCTAGTCTCGTTTTTTAGCGAACTTGTACCTGGCCTAAATTTTGGGTCGTTTTAACAAAAAAACAATTCATTTTTTGGTTTGAACCCAGCCCAAAAACCGACTCTCTTTCCCGTCCTCTTTTTGACCACTCCAGATAATCCCATTGTGTGCGGGTCTCATACAGATATTAAAAGTGTGGCAGATCCAAGACACGGGGACTGTAGGAAAAAGCAACGACGAGAAATAATGGGACAAGTAAAAGTGTCAGAAAAAGACAAAAAAAGGGAGAAAAAAGGGAAAAAAGGGAAAAACGAGAAAAAGGAAAAAGCAAAGGACCGTCTAAACGTCCTGCCACAGCTATCGAGCCTGACACCCGTTGAATGTTATTTATACGAGGAGGTGGGTTAGTCAGAGTGGGTGGGTACAACTGTTAGTAAGCGTGTTAGTAAGAATGTTAGTAAGAGACTTAGTAAGACTGTAAGAATGTTAGTAAGAACCGCTAGTGACGTCAGCAAATTAGCCGAACTCGCGTCGGTTAGCTAATCGTACGTTCGAGAATTCTCGTTTAGGATCGTTTGTCCACTGCGGGGCTAAAGCTCCGATTTTTACCTGTTTGAGAAGGGCAATAAGATTGCCGAAATAGAGTTCACAAATAAGATTAAGAACACACAGAGTTTAAACTTTGGGACGAAAACGAAAAAGACAAAAACATGTCTCAAGAGTATGCAGCTGAGAATCGTTGAGGAACGAAGGGAAGGAAGATGGATGACGCAAAAGAGGAGAAAAAAAGACACAAACACAATTGCCATTGGGGACACAAATAGAGCTAGTCAGGAGAGACCCTTCTACTCTACTCGGGCATCTGTCAAATTCAATCTTATCGCAAATACTAAATAAATTAATGTCTCTTACAACAATTGGACCATTGTATGCACATGCACCCGTAGGTTTGCCAAACCTTAAATCTGGACACGGGAATTTGAGATTTGGTCAGGTGGTAGACGAGAAATGGTACGCATTTTTTTTTTTTCTTGGTGCGGAAAGAAAAAGAAGACTTTTTGCGCAGGATACAGACCTGCTGACCTCGTACAGTGCATCTGCTGCGTTCTATACAGCTCGTTTGGGTCTGGAAAAGTTTTCGTGAGTGACGTCATCTGCGTCGATCTTCAAACGGTGTGGTCGATCGGTGGAGCAAAAGAAAGTCTTGGGATCGGTGTGACATGGAGAGGAGTGGTAACGGGTTTTGTGCAGCATTTTTGCAGCATTTTTGCAGCATTATTTTCTTTTTCTGTGACTCGTTTTACTCACAGTCTTACTCTTGACCTATCGTATATTCTCCCTCCCAAACTTCTACAGCTTGTACTCAACAGAATATTATTGTGCCAACGTACATCTTCTGTATGGTTCTTTGGTTGGTTTTCTTTTTGTGTTTTTTGGTTTTGCGATTTTCGGTGATTCATATGCAGTACGAGATTGTATGGGAATGGTTGTCATTATTGTGAAGTGGTATTAGTTCAATTCTGAAGGACTAGACTGTTACTGTATTAGATAGGCTACTATTATAGCCTACTGTCTTGTTTCGTTATAGACTAATTCTTTCCTATACTCAAACTTGATCCCTTTCAAAAGCACAGAGACCAGTTCTTCAGCACTTTTCGCCATAAATTTTTTATTGTATGTACAACTCCTTTCTCCACGTCATATACGCGAGTGAGTGCAGCAATTTGAAAAGTTCCTGAAAAGTTCCTAAAAAGTTCCTGAGGCAATAGAGGGACGTATTCGGAAGTTTGCTTGAGTAGTGGTTATAGTATAAGACTGTGTATGTTTTACTTACCAGTCAATTGAGGCAGTGGTGAGTGTTATAAGAGTACGATACCTATATTTGTATTGTGTTTACCTTATCTTTATTGTCGTATCGTACTCGTACAAGTCTCTCTAATCAGGATAAAAGATAGTATACGAAGGACAGCACATTCCATACCTCCAAACGAAACAATTGCTGTCAGAATTCCATTGCTGTCAGAGTACACCTGCCAGTCTGAATTCCATCGCTGTACAAGTCTTCTCCCGCATTTATATCCGCATTTTATCTTCTCATGTTCCTCACATGTCTCCATACTCACTCACACTCATGTAGGGCTGTACTCTTCTCCGGTAACGTGATCCGACTGCGGACGTGCCTGAGTACATGAAAAATGAATACGGGTCTGAGAACCAGTACGAGTACAGTACCATTGCTATATCCTGATGTGGAGTATTGTACGAGTATTGAGTGGTACGTGGCACTATACCTATATACGATAGGTCAATTCCTAGTATCAAAAAGACACGTCATTTCTCCACACAACCAATATTGCTCACTGTCTCAATCTTCTGTCTCACTGTTTGCCACAATGCACTTGTATACGAGAAAAAGAAAAACGCAAGTTAAGCAAAGCCAAGTTATATGAAGCGTGTGTATGGGGTATAGTCAAGGACAGTATGACATGACAGTATAAAAAACACTCCAAGCAAGAAAAACCAGAAAAACCAGAAAAACAACAATAAAACAACATTGTGTTTGTGCCACTGAAAAGTACTTTTACATTTGTACCCTTCATCCCTCCTCCTATTCGCTCGCTTCTACTCGCTTGTCGTTAACCCTCGCTTGTCTCTCGCTTGCCGTTCTAGGTACAAGGAAAACAGTGGCAAAGAAGAAAAAGATTGGAGACCATACTTGTCATTGGAATCATCAACGAGGTGGAGTACTAGTTGTAGAACTCTATTACAAACAGTTTTTGCTGTTTTCTATTTTCTATTTCTTTTTTCTTCCATCCCAGACCGTCAGCCTCAACTTCCCATTCCCTCAGCCACATGGTCACATTGACATCAACTACATATTTTCCTTGCTGTTTCTTTGCCTTCTTTGCCGCAATCTTTGTTCCAAGCATACTTAGGGAGGGTATACAAAATGAATGATAGAATACAGTGGAACAACACATTCAGACTAAAATGGATTGTGTATGATAGATAAAAAAAAAGTCTACGACCCTCCAGTCACTCCATTGAGCATTATCCCACAATTATTGAACATTATCTAGCACAATTACATCTTTTATTGTGTTGTATTTTCTTGTAAGGTGTTTATTGTCTAAATTCTTTATTGTCTAATATTGTATTACATTGTCCTTCTCCGACTCGCTACTTCTTTGTCCGTTTGATGGCAATTACAATACAATACAACAAAACAAATTACCCTTACGAAATAACCTGGTAACGACAGTAACGAGTAGCGAGTAGCAGGCGAGTAACACGCGAATCTACAGGCTAGATAATATTTTCCCGGTACGAGTACTTGTAGTACTTTTCAAGTGTCTACAGTATACACTATCTTACTTCTACTGCTAAACTCCTACACCTTATCTTATTCTATTACCATACTATAACACTATAAAACTACGTCAACACAAAATAGGTCAACACAACATCCATAGACAAGACAATACCAACTCAACATAATCACAAACCTCTTGTTCAACCTCCCTCCTTACTCCTGACCCCCACCCCGATGCATAATAATCCATTGTTTTTCTTTCACCCCTTCCCCATCTCCAAATAACCCCAGATTCATACCAAGCCAGCCAAGCTCCGCTAAGACCACTCTCGCGAAGAAGCTTGTCCCAATTTCGGCTCCGCGCCAAAAAATACGAATCTGGCAAAAACCAGCACGAATAAAGGGTTGAAAAACGCAACAGTAAAAAATTCACTTAACAATAATTCACGTAACAATTCTTCCCTCCACAATCCCCCATACTCACTAACCCATCTCTAATTGCTTCTTTCGTATGTCTCACCAAGTCTCCCTCAAATGTCTCACTCTTGTCTCCATGTCTCACCGAGTATCTAGACCCAGCAATACCACCCTCCCCCTACCTCCCCTTACCCCTTCAGCCACAACCCCAACGCCTCAAAACGCCCCAAATAGCACAAACACCAGACGCCCCAAAGCCCACAATGCCCCCAATCTCCCCCCAAGCCCAGCCCATGGTCTGATCACCTCTCCTTGAACACGCATATCCGCACTCTCCAGACGCACGCCAAGCTGCCCCAAAAGCGAAATACCTTTCCCTGACGTGACGTCAAGCTGCAACCCCCAAATTCCACAGAATAGCACCACTCCCGAAATTCTCCCCTGTTTTCCGTGTGGGTGCAAAGCGTCCACACCCGCAACATGCGCTCCTGTCGCCCGCTGCACACGCATGCGCGCTCCTGCACCGTCTGCACGCTCCTGCCGACTCCTCTACCAAGCGTGAACCTTCGGGCCGAAATTAGCTTGCCGAATGTACTAAAAAACCTCCGACCACCTGTGCCTTTAGCTCGAGGAGTACGAGAACAAGATTGAGAGGTCGTTATGAGACAGACGGATGCTGGGGGCATCTGCAGAGTCACGGACTTGTCACGTGACATGTCCGTTTTCCTCCCCAGCCTTCCCCCGGTTCCACTCCCTCCCAATCCTCAATGCACCTGGGCCACTTCCGGATTGCCGAAATCTGCTGGTTTGATTTTTCATTTGCACAAAACCTAGTTTTCTAGAGCAACAACCTTACTCTTAACGCAAAAACCCTACGTTTAACGCAGGCATGGGTCCAACTGTGTATAAGCGAGACAAAGAGCTTGAATTAAACCCATTTGAGACTTTGGAAAAATGGGCCCAAAACGCGAGACAAGAAAAGCGTCATGTATCCACTCCATCTCCGGGGTTTATATATGAGCACGAGCCCGGGCGCATTTTCTGGAGACCATCAACTTTCGCACCCACCCCAGCAAAGCAACAACATGACGTCACTTCCTTCTCTGTCGGTTCTCAATCTCCCCGAACCTGTTATGACCGTTAGTCAGCAGCAGAAACAGCCCGGCTCTCACACTCACCACTCGCACCTGACTTATACCCACCTTCCTGCTCCTGTTGGAGGCAGCCTGGCCCAGTATTCGTTTGACAAGACCCAGGTGGCTCCCGTTGTGCAGGCCGCTCCCCAGCCTGCTCCCCAACACGTGACCCAGCCTCCCCAGCACGTGACCCAGCACCCCGCTCATAACCCCCAGCACCATGCTCATAACCCCCAGCATACTCACGCTCATAACCCCCAGCCTGTCCAGACCCAGCCCGTCCAGACCCACCACACACACCAGGCTCAGACCTCGAGCCCTTACGGCCACCCCAGCCACATGACCAGCCACATGGCCGGCATTCCCGCCCAGGCCGTGCACTCGACCCATGTGACTTCCCACGTGACCTCCCACGTGTCCGCACACGTGCCCTACTCCACGCCCCCCACTCCCACCCCCGACATGCCGAGTCCCGCGCTCGACAGTCCCTCCAACTCGCCCCCGCTGCTGACTCAGCCGCAGCCCATGGTGGCCGCGTACCCCACGTCCGCTCCTCATAACCTGTTGACGCCTTTGTACACTCCCGAGGCTTCGAGACGAAACTCGACGGAAAAGGAGTACTTTGGCGTCTCCAACATGCCCCAGATGCACCTCCAGCAGCACATTCAGCAGCAGCTCCAGCAGCAGCAGATGCACCAGCAGCAGCAGCAGCAGCAGTACTACCCCCATGGCTACCGACAGGCCTCTCTGTCTCCTCCCCAGCACTACCACTGGGACTCTCAGCCCCAAATGATGGGTCTGGCTCCTTCCCATGAGCTCAAGCAGAAGATGCACAAACGCCAGGTTCGAAAGCGAACCAAGACGGGCTGCATGACTTGCCGAAAGCGACGAATCAAGTGTGATGAGGCCAAGCCTTCGTGTTTTAACTGTGCCAAATCGAAGCGGGATTGTATGGGATACTGTTAAGGAGGACGGATAGCGAAGCTGTCCGTCTACTGACACAAATGACACACAATTCCCTGTCAGTACACAGATTCAGTCTGTGCCACATTGGCAGTGTCACACTGGCAGTGTCACTAAGTACACAGACTATTCTGTGGTTGTAGTGTCACTGACAATGTCACAAATGACACAGACACACTGGCTGTGTCTCGGCGGACAACCTGGAGGTGTCTGTAGGTCGCGGTGGAAAAAGATGGCGTACAAGAGTTGTATGCTGGCGATATTTATTTAAGCATAATGCATTATTTATTCTCCTGACTGAGGGTGTGTAGTAGCAGATGTAACAATGGTTGGTGGTAGAGGAGTTGGTAAGTTGGTAGTTGGTACAGTGGTGATATGTAGTGATGAAGTGTCCTCGTTGGTATGTTGTTGGTTTGTTGTTGATGTGAAGTTGAGGTTGAGAAGGTGAAGACAAGTTGAGCTGTTAGAGTGAGTTCGTTATAAGACTACGTTTTAAGACTAAGACTTGGACTGAAGATAAGGCGAGCTGTAAACTGGACCATTGTATACTGTCTTGAAGAAGTAATACTACAGTCAGAACTTGTTATTAAACGTACCATGCCACCTAGGCTGTATATTAACCAGTCCAGGGTCCTCTAAGGGTGTTTCCCAGAGATTTTGGCTGATAATGGGTTGTTTGATAATGGGTTGTTGATACTCTTCTCACTTGTCTTATACTCCTACCTCAATTGACCTTAACACTCAACAGAACATTATTAGGTCTAAGTTGAGGATACAAGTCTATAGACCCTCTGAAAGCTGATACCAGTAGAAGATACCCATAATTCGTTCAATTGGGGTCAGAAATGTCATATTAGTACTCAGATTCGTTTCTCTCCGTTACTTCAGTCATTTTCACATATTACTGGTTCAATTGCCTTTGGATTGAGCTGTTTGGTGTATCTACTATGAACATGGACCAGTATGATACCCTACAACGATACCCTTAAGATGATACCATATATCCATACTATAGTCAATAGAGTACCTGGTACTATGGTAAAAGCACTTGTAAGCAAATAAACAGCTGGTAAGACATTCAATTACACTCATACACTGGTTTATACAGCGATATACTTGAACTTGTCATAGACCACTCTACACCATATACTGTACTGTTAAGAGTCCCAGCCAGACATTGCTAGTTACAGTATACAAGATACATTACAACCACTATTAACCTCAACTCCTCCACAGTAACGTCACCAGTACCAGACTCTAGAATGTGTATTTAACGTGACTTATTTGTTTGCAAGATCAATTGTGCCCTTTCAATTGACTGCTTTTTTTAGTTGAGCATTAGTTGGAGTCTTGTTAAACCAACCTGAGAGACTACCTTCTTCATATTACACCATAACACAACCACTCTGGTCTCCATGATACTACCGGGTAACAACACCTCAATTCTTGTGGTTCATATCATCCAACTTCGCCTACCTGGTACCCCCAACTCTGGTAAACTTCACGTCGGCTAAACCTGCATCTTTCGAAAAAGGCGCATTTAAGCGATCCACCAAATGTGCGTCGGCAACATACTTTTTTCTCCCAGGAAAGTTTAGCCGGAGCCACTTTCAAATAGCAAAAAATGATTGCAAAGAGTCAGCAAAAGTGCCCGCAAAAAGCCCCGATTAAAGCCCGCTTTGTCGATGGCGATGAGCATTAGTGCAGAGCTAGATCGGCGCTAAATAAGCGAGTCTCAACAGACAATGACACAACGAAGACACTGCATTAGCGTAAAACTGGAGAGAAAGGTGAATCACTGCTTTTCCTAGAATCAACAAAAATCACAAAAGGGCTTTTGTGTCTGAATGAGTCCGCTTCGGGCAGCTTGTGACGCTGTTTGACACACTCCATCAGCCTCGGTACACCCCGGCTTCTGGACCCTGGCCACAAGACGCATCCGGCTGGTTCCGGTACGAGTACAAGTTTTGGGGCGATGCATAAATACAGTTTGGACAGGTGACCCCCACTGAGCCACAAACTGAGCCACAGTGACTGACACAGTGACGGGACAACAATGGATTATAGACGAAAAAGCAAAACATATTCGACAAGAAAAGAAAAACAAATATCGACAAGGAACGAAAAATACACTCCACAATTATACTCCAAATATACTCAATTTACACTCTAAAACACTCCACAGTTGCACTCCAAATACACTCAAATATACTCAAATACACTCTAAAACACTCCACAATACATTTCATTCGGGCAAAAAGAAATGCTGCAGATGACGTAGTGGTGGATTGAGGTGGTTCCATATGGTGTGGTTTATGGTATTGGTTTATTGTTTGTATTTGAGGGTATTCAGACAGTCAATATGGTAGGTGTATTTTATGGTGCTCTTGTCTTCACAGTTTATTTCCATTCTATTTTCATTCTATTTTATTGTCTATTTCACATCATCGGAAATCGTTTCCCGACATTAAATCAACGTCTTAAATCAACGTCTGAGACCCACTTTCTTCTAAATTTGGAACTCAGTAAACTTGGACATCTGGGTGGAATTAAAAGGTTTTTTTTGTCGATGCCCATCTCTTCGATATCTGGGTAGTATCGTCCTTGTTCTTGTTCTTGTTCAGAGCTTTTTTCGTTTCGATTAAATTAGAACTTTACGCATCAACATCGCATACACTTGCGCCAACAGAACCAAGTAATCTAAAAAGTAGAAGGGGATTGAAATGTGTATCATCTGGGCAGTTGGCAAGTGAAAGGGGGGAAAGCTGGTCAAATATGTTACTGATACCACCTATAATATCTCTGTAAACTTCCCTTTTCTCTAGCGCAAGTGTAACCCCCAAAATGAACTCCCAGTGGACTATTGCTTTAACTATTTCCTAACTATTTTCTAACTAAACCGCACTTGGAGGTGATGACTTTGAATACTACAGTACCTACGCCACTCAGATTTGGTGCAAAGAAGATGTAGCAAATACATAATGTTGAGCTGCGTGTGTAGCATTCAGATGCACTACAAACTGGTCACCCTTGCATCCCTTTAACGACACAACTGTAGGTCTTTTGTCTGCCAAGAAGTGCTACAGCTAAGATGCTACATCCTGTAAAGATAATGATAGAACAGTGTTGATGCGGTGTCCAAGACTTTACTATGAGTTATATTCATTGCTTTGAAACGTTCGGTAGATTACATACAACTATTGTGAGGTATCTTAGGGCAAATCTGCTGGGTGTGCCAATCCTCCAGTCGGTATTAAAATCTAGGAAAAGAACATAGGTGAGAAGTGGGTGGTACAAAGCTAGTGTGTCTGATTGTGGAAAAATCCTGGTCAAGTCTGCTTGTCTATGGGAGTATTTTTGAACAAGATAGTGGCAGTTGAAAGGTACAGTAGAATTGAGAATGTCGACGCAAAAGGTGGAAAAAAGATATTGGATAGTGGACGAAGGGTATTAGGGGATCTAAATGGCTGTGGGGACACATGATCACGTTTCCATTATTGTGGATATATTTCTAAAGAAGTTAGGACGAGTTGTGTGGCAAGTAGATTACAGAGCAGTTGCTGTAGAACTGGGTAGGAGAAGAGAAGAACGGTATGAATGGTATTTAGGTATAGCCCCAGAGTCAGGTAACACCATGGTCAAGTTCCCATTGCTATGCGACTATTTCTGAACAAGCTGAGGTCAGCTTTGTCTACATGTACAATTCCAGTTTCGGGATTACAAGTGGGAATGATGTAAAGAAGAACATGAATGACGATACCATGAGAATCTCGTGGATTTAAAGGGCTATATTAGCAAAACTCTAGAGCTCTGCTTGTATTTCTCGTGGTGTTAAGGACACATCCCAAAGCCATCATGTTGTGAGAGTTGGCTGTAAAACTGAGTAAGGCATAGCAGGTAGACATTGAGTGGTACCGTTTCAATCAACAGTCTCTGGGAAACACAATGGTCTAGTCTCCCTGAATATGGGGTTATTTTTGAAGCAATTGGATGCATAGACTGCTTGTATTTTCTTAGTTAGAAATATCAGTTGGGAATAGTGAGAGAATAATTCAGCTGGAGGTATATATTCTGGGGTTGCCAAAGAGCTACAATAGTACTGATTGTCTCACGAGATACATTACTTCCGTATTCTAAACAAGCACCCATCTACCTCATCTTGCTGTCATACATATTTCCGATTTATCGCTGTTTCAAGACAAATCGTCGAGGTCTGTCAGTTGGGATTATGGTTGGGGTTTACTTTAACTTTGAGAATGTAAAGCATGGATTTTCCAAGACCTGGTACAGCCAAAATGAACACTTTAAAAATAGAATATTCTAGAAGTTAAAAAACACCGACAAAAGGCACTCCTCAAATCACAAACATGACACATTTTCTCAGTAATTTTGACAGTATTTTTCGTGAACCGGTTCTCTCAGCCCCACAGCAACTTTAGCCGAGCTGCAGCAACAATGGGATGATGACGCCTGCAACAATCCAACGGTTTGTGTCTCGGCAATAGTACATGTGGGAGGCAAACTTTCTTTTTTTAATACCTTAAAGCGTCTTTAATAAAGTCTCAACATCTAGATCATTCCACTGCAAAGACAGGGGATACAAGTCTTCCGGATCTCCGTGGAAAACGGTGGCCGTTGTTAATGTGGAGCTGCAAAAGCAATGGCTCGAAAAAGCAAGTCACAACAGATGCCTGAGTCATATCTGGAGGAGTATCAATGTATTAATAGATGTAGAATCAGCCCATCAGTGGGTCAGTATGTTGGGGAACTGTTTGCTTTTGGGGATTGAATTGGTTAATAGGTTGGTTGAGCCAGAATTGTTGAGACGACGTTCTGGAACCAATCTGGGATGGAGATATGGCATTTTCAGTTGAAGTCTTATTGTCTGGGATATCTTGTGTAAACGCTAGGAAAGGTATAACTTTACCTACCTTCTCGAAATACCTACTGTCACCCGTCTTTCGTCGCTTCCTTACAGAAAGACAGTTAGAGTCTACCTATCTGTTCTGTGGTTCGTATCCCTATCTATGCCCGCATTCCAAAATTGACATATTCTTCTTCGTGACTTGTGCCCACAGAAAATACTGTCATCGTGGGGGTGGGGTAACCATGCTACTATTCGGATTCCGGCGGTTCTAATGGTACCATTCATGTGTCTGCCACTCTTACTCTCGTTTACTTCAAGCCAATATTCCGATTATACAGTTTCTCTAAACTGGCTTCAACTTTTTAGAAAATACCAATACAGCCAGGCCAAAGGGATCATAGTGTTGCTCGGTTCCGGGGGATTCTAGTCGTGCCAGACACGTCTTCTATACTCTCTGTTCCACGTTTTGGTACCGACTTCGCCATCCCAGTAATTCATGCAACTGAGCGTAGCGCGCTCAGAAATTTTTCGCTCAGAATGGAGACTTGGTTGTCATAATCCGAAATGTAAGGACTCTATCTCACGACCCTCCAACCCCTCTTTATCGTTTCCTTACGTTTCCTAACACCAAAACTCCGATAGTGCAGATTCATAGACCAACCCCGAACTTGCTCAGAAATACCAATAGAACAATGCAGACTTTAACTATGTATTCTTCGGCTGTTTGGTAATGTAATGATACCACAGGTGTCGTATCCACTACCTCATAGGACACTTTAGCCTCAACCCTCTAAATGTAGTTGTTCTCACTGCTCCACCTAGCTCTACCAGAATTACGCAGAATACTACGTAGTGTCCACCAATATGTTTGAACTGCGATTCTGATTCTACTGGTACCCATCTCGAATCTCATTCCGCCTTATTTCAACTTTTAATTGCAACTCACCCTATCTAGCATACACACACAACTGCACTCAACTCCTCCAAAAATACTCTCATAGTCATATAGACTTCATCAATGACTTTTACGACGCCATCATATATATATAACACCTCTCATATATCGCACAGTACACTTTTACTACTTTTACCCATCTATATACCTAGTGCATGTCACACCTCCAGCCACAGGACTAACCTCAACTCTACCAATAATATCTGTATGGACACGGCGACTTGACCAGCGTATTCATCAGGCTTTGGCAATTCCAAAGATACCATATATTACCTCTCTAGCTCCTCATGACGACTTTTAGCTCCAACACCTCCGATTCTACTTCACCCCACTACTCCTTGTAACTCTCTCAGAAATACTTACCTTGCGACAGCAGCTGAGTCCTACCTTTCATCTCCCAGTTATTCTCTATCCCCAATGTATACCACCGACCTTCCATCTCTACCTAGCCATGGATGTGGAACTACACAGAAAATACACCCACAATAACAAACATAACTCGCCCTAATTCTTCCGAAACTTTCCAAATCGTAATGAGGACTTTACCAGATTATTTCCCAGAGCTATGCGATCGCAATGATACCCGTAATGTCCCTGTTCCTTGCTACTATCATTCTTTTAGACTGATGACTTCAAATCTGCTTCACCACACATCTGCGATCAACTCCCTCAGTTATGTTCACATCGCTACGGCAAATCCCCCATTGTAATAATCAGATCTGGGGAAGTCGAACAGTACCTATATATACACCTCTTGTACCTCCTCTACAGTTTTATCCCCAATCCCCCTAAGACTGCCCATGTTCAGAATTTGTTCAGCTTGACCAGTAATACTCCCATAGCCTTGGGGGTATCTTCCAGCGTAATCCTCGGAGTCAGATGAATCAATTTGCACCGTGATTTGCCCATCTGCCATCACTTAACCCCTTCAGCTGAGACTCTCGCATTTCTCGTCCGTAACTTAACTCAATCTAACTCGCGCAAAATTACTCTCATCATCATGGGGACTTGATCGCCATGTTATCATGATGCTGGATATTCTATTGTACCATTCATCTTTCCCCTATTACAAGGCCTCAGCTTTTTAGCATCGGCACCTACATTTATCTCAACTGCACAACGGAATCAAAACCCCCAGAAATATCTGTAGCGCTATAGCGAGCTAGTCATTATGTAGCCGTACTTGCGGGGATGCTATTGGTGCCTTTAAAATCTCTCCTACTATTTCTGCATCATGTTTTAACCCGAGATTCCAATTTTTTACTTTCCACATAACTGCTATCAAGTTAACCAAAAGTACTGGCATGTCAACAGCGACTCGATCAGAGTGTCCTTCCTACCTAGTCGGGTCTCCATCAGTCATTATATCTCTCCTTCTCCATCAGGACCACTTTTAACACCAACTTCCCAATTTTGCTTTACCATAAAACTGCCTCCAACTCATCCAGCTCCTTTAGAAACACTCGTGTTAAAAAGCTGGAGTTGACACTCAGTTACTCTCAGTCTAAGGATCCCATTAGTAGCTTTAGTATCTCTCATACTGCCTCTACATGAGTTTTAACGCTGACACCTCGATTCGAGTTTATCACACAACTGCGCTCAACAGAGTCAGAAATACCTAACTACATTATAACGACTGCTGATATGGTTCATTGTAGAGCTAAGAGAGTCTCATCGATCTGACCCAGCTTTGTTTATAATTGCGTTATTCCTTTCACCCCAAAACATTACCTTACGATTCCCATATTTGGACTCAACTCCACTAAAAACACTGGTATATCTTTCGGGACTTGATCAGCACATTCCTTGACACGAGGACATTCTCATACCATCGTTTCTCTCTACCCACCACACCCTATTCACTTTCAATACCAACCCTCACACTTCCACTTGACAAGCAGAAATGGGCAAAACTTTGCCAGAAATATAGATATAGTGATGGGGACTTAATCATTGCATTCTTTGGCTCATGTCAGGTCTGCTAATTCCACTCAATTACCCCCTGAATTTTTTCTTACTTTACTCTAAAACCAAAAATCGAATTTTACACTCAACACAGGTTGGCGTCTAATTTCCCCAGAAGCACTCACATAGCATAACAGAGCTTACGAGCGTACTCCTCAGCTTGATCTGATTCGAATGGTACCACGTACGCCTCTACTACCACCATGTATCCACCTTTACCGCTCCCACCTTCAGTTCTACTTTGCCACTCTAGCTCCCTTTAACTTATCTGGAAAAACTTGTAGCACAATAGCGACTGGATGACAGTGTTAACCTGATCTTTGTGGTTCCATCAGTACCGACTACTTCCGTGTTACCAACTATTCACTGCTTTTAAAACGAACGAGTTCTTTTTCGCATTCCACCCAACCGCCCATATCTGTACTGAAAATACCAGTATCGTTTTTACAACTTTACCACAGTACAGTACAGTACTGTACTTCTGCCACTCAGAAGAGTCGATTGACATCTTCCACCGCACCTTATTACCTTTTTTCCTCTTTTGACTGCACACCCTCAGTTCCACACTGTCATTGAACCTCCTGTAACTTTCCCCGAAAAGCACCCACCGTTGTAGGGACTTAACCATTGTAATATTTGGAGGCAGGGGTCCATTTTGGTACCCCACATGTATATAGTACTATAATTTCCTCACCTCCACTTCTTCACCCCTAGTCTAGCTGTACAGGCAACTCTCCTCAACATCACCAATAAAAGTCCCATAATTTGTACTAGTTGATTTTCCTTACCCCTGTCGCAGGCCAATTCTAACAGTACCTTCGAATTACCACCAAGTATTCCTTTACAACTTTTAACACCGAAATACTCATTTCATTCCTCCCACCGAACTTGTTCTAGTTTCGTCAAAAGTAACCACATCGATATAGGGAGTTAACCAAAGTATTTCTACAACCCAGGCGAATCCAATGATACCCTGACTGTCTTGTTTCACACCGATTGAACTCATTTTAGATCTATACCCCCAACTCTGCATAGCTACCTTTCCCACCTCAACTCCTTCAAAAATATCCACATTATTAAGGGATCTTGATCATTGTGTTTCCCAGGATCCATAGATTAGAACACAATCATTCACATCTTCCCTTCCACACTGCATCTATTTTTAACCCGAATCGCACACAACAGCAACACACCGAAGCCCCCTCATCTTCTTCAAAATAAAATTTACGTGCGAGGGGACTGGAAAAACGTATTCTCCCCGGCATGATAACTTTCTGTGTGCTCCTTGTAACTCCCCTAACATATCTTTACTTTCTCTATCACGAAAACACTTACCTCACACTAGCTAAAATATTCCACAACTCCACCAAAAATACTCACATACCCTATACGACTTAACCAGCGTTTTTTTTAGAGCCTGGAATTTCCAATATTACCATACACATCTTGTTTATTACTGCCTAGTAACCTTTTCCGGCGACACATGCAGTTCCACTTGCCTATACAGGTGCCTCCAACTCCTCCAAAAGTAATTGGATCATTGTGGGGAGTTGACGAGAGATCTACTGATACCTGCGCGATTCCAACGATACCATGTATGTCTCCATTTGTACCTCCTTTCCCCGTTCAGCATCGACTCTCCCAACTCTATCTTTTCTCACAACTTTTCTTAACTTGCCCAAAAATACCAAAGTCAACACATGGCCTTGACCATTCTGTTCCTCATAGAGAGGCCATCTCTATGGTCCGCATAACCCCTGTCTGTGAGCACCCTTCTAATTTTATCTCCTTGTGCATTCCCACCCGGGCTTCTCCATGATCACATTTCTGCCCCAATATTTCTCAGAAATACCCGTATTACCACACTGACTTGTCAGGGGCATTTTTTAGCTGAATTCAAATTAACGAAACCCTTCTTGGTTATACACCGCACCATCCCCATGCTTCAAGACAGAATCTGCGAATCTATTAGTTGGAACTTTGGCACCTAACTCACCATAGAATATATGTATCTGCACGAAGAGGCACCAGACGTAATCCTCGGACCCAGGCGATACTTGCGATGGCCTTGATTTCCCTCTTACTGGCTTTTTCCTAGTTTGAGGGCCTCCCCACTATTTTCTGCCTCCTACACAACAGTCCCCAACTTCTTCGAAAATACCCTAGCAACGTAGGTATTCTTGGAAGCTCTTTCCTCAGAGCAATACTATCCCATTTATACCCTTTCACGATCTCCTCCTACCTCATACACATCTCTAACACTTCGACTTCTAACTATACTAAATTAAATAACTGCCCTAACTTCTTCAGAATTAATCGCACAGTTGCGAAGATTTGACCATTGTAATCTTCGGAGCCTGTAGATTCCAATGATACCATGGACAACTTATTTATAGTCTTGATTCCAATTCTGACACCTACATCCAATACCTCGACCTCAGAGGTTCGGTCTACAACTTTTTCGGAAATACTCCCAGAGATATGGTGACTTTATCATTTGAAATTAACGGACTAGCCATTCAAATTTGCACGCTTTCTATTAACTGTACTTCATTTTCACTCATTTTAGCAACCACCGCCCATAGTGCTGCCTTCACAGAAATGTACGTAAAAACTGAACAAATATCTGTATTAGTTTTCTTATTTGATCATGGAGTTGCCTAAAGCTGGGGTCATCTGGTAATACCGTTGAAGACCCTTTTAATAAATCGTTATTCTCACTAAACCCGAAACACTTGCTTTCAACTTCACATAGAGCTGCTTCCAAGTTACCAAAAGTAACAACATAGCAAAAGAGATGTAACCATATTAATCCCCAGGCCCCCTTAATCCTTATATACCTCTCGCCTTTTCCCAAACATAACATTCCCACCTTCTACACCAACACCCCCAACTACCTGGTTCCTACACCTGGACTCAATTTCATCAGAAATGCCCATATAGTTGCAACAACTTGAACATACGATTCCTTGGGACTGTATAATTCCATTGATACCATGAACTTATCTATTTTATATCTGTAGCATTTTTGTAGTCAATCACCCATTTTGTTCCACCGACAGCACTGAACGCCCACTCTAAAAGGCTCAGAAAATACATTTCCACATGTGTAGAGAAACAAAAACAAACACAACACATATATTAATGTCTTCGTGTTGTCAAATCCATATTCTATAATGGGTGTTGTTCCATGGTTATGTCTTCTATGAGCTTTAAGGTCAACTCAAGGTCACTTCTATGAGTATCTATTGAACCACAAAGCACCAATAACCCACACAATTTGATAGTTTTGGAATGAATTTTTGTACGGAGTAGGAGGGTAGTGTAGTGTAGGCATTTGTAGATGTTGAACGGCAGTTGTTGTTGTTGTTGTTTTTTGTTTTGTATCGTACTTCTCTCACATCTTCCATGATTTTGATTGACAACTAGCCTCCCAATTATACGGTTTCAGGTAACAGCTCCAACCTCCTCAGGAATATTCATACCATTAAGACAACTAGACGAGAGTATTCTACACTCCCGTACAATTCATTTGATACCTTGAAAGTCTCTTTTGCACTTCACTACAAACTTTTAGCAGTTCCACCCCCAATTCTACTGTGGCACATTGTCAACTCTAAGTCTCCCAGAAATACTCGTAAAACAATGGCTACTTGACCATTTTGCTTCTTCCACACTGGGGTTTACCCTAACACCGTTTAGAAATCTTTCTGGTATCCCTTTACAATTTCAAACCCGAAACACATATTTTGCACTTTCACCTAACTCCACCTAACTCCTTCAGAAATACCTATATCTATAAGGTGACTTGGCCGTCATAGTCAACATGCCAATAGATTGAAGGCCCACCAACAAGGACCAGGTCAGTATGTCCTGTCAGCTCTGAACGACTTTTTTCACATTCACTCACAATTTTACCTTTGCACAGCTCCCCTCAACTCGCCCAGAAATACCCACATCACCAAGCCAACAAGACCATCTTTCTACCTGGGGTAAGGCGGTTCTAGTGGTAGCAAGAATTACCCCTCCCACTTTTCACACACTTTAAAAAACGAAATACTCATAATCCACTTCGTAGAGAACCGTTGTCAAAAGTGGTACAGAGACAATAGTAGCAATATTCTTGGTATCGTTCGATTCGTACGCTGCCGTAGAAGACGCTGGTCAATACACCAGGATGATGTATGTATTTTTGATGGAGTTGGGTGCAGTTGAGTGAACAAGTAGAATTGAGGGTGTCAACGTTAAATGTTTTGTGGCAACAGTAGGAGATACATGTAAGATGCCATTAGAATCCCCATGGGTCCAAGAATACAGCTGTCAAGTCACACAGGTGATACGAGTATTTCTTACAAGTTTGGAGAAGTCCATTTGACTAACAGAAGTGGGGGTCATGGGGGCGAAACTCAACATAAGGTAGCAGGGACAGGTTTTGTGATACCACACGAATCTACAGCCTCAGGAGATTATTTCAATCAACTCACCACAAGTATGTGGGTATTTCTGACCAAGTTGGAGTCCCATATGTAAGAAGTGTTAAATAAGTGATTCGGTTTTAAAAGTCCCAGACTTCTTTTTCAAAATTATCAATTTAGACGAGAGCAGTTAGCATACTCGATAGTTTTGCAATGAATATGTGGTAAGATGACAGCATAAAGCTTCGTAGATGTTGAGAATGAGACCACGAAGAATACACTACAAATATTTAGCAAGTGCAAGTTCTTAATATGTTTTGAAGTTTTCTCACTTTCTACTATTCACACTTGTACTCGTAGGTTAAATGGATGATTTACAACCTCCAGCAGCTCTACTAAGACAACTGCAACAACAGCTATTGATGATAAAAGTCGACAAGCAGGGTTAGAAGAGACATGAAAGGTATTGACGGGTTTGTACATATCTGCAGAATATCGGACATTTTTGCGTGAGTTAAGGGCAAGTCATTAAGAGTCAGAGGTGGATGTTTGAACTTGCTGAGGAAATATACACGTAAGAAGAGATTTATTGGTATTAAACGAACCCTATCAATCTAAGGAACATGAAGGTCAACTCCCTGAGGCTGTTACTTTAATATCAGGAGTTTTATGTGCAGTTGTGTGAATTGCTAGATGTGGGAGGGTCGGTGCAAATCGTGGGAAGGGGAATTAAGGAGAGGCGTGTAGGGTATCATTGAACTCGCACGGTTCCAAGAAGTTCTCTTGTCAACTAACCATAATGATGTCATCTGTTTTGAAGGAGTTAAGCCAAGTTGCCTCAACAACTAGAACTGCAGTGTAGAATAAAAACTGGAACAAAGGCAACAAACGAAGCTTGAATGGCATCGTTGGAATTAACTCATTTGTGTGAACAAAATGCTCTAGTCAGAGTTCTTATTGGAGCATTTCAAATGAATTTTTGGGCAGTTCTGTGACAAGGTAAAACTGAGAAAGTCGTTTTAAAATGCTGGCGTAAGGATATAAGAAACATGTAGATGGTACTATTCTGACCGTTCGGTTCAGGGTAAAACATCGGTCAAGTCCCCTCAACTGTACGAGTTTTATTGAACAAGGTAGAGGCCACACCTGTAATTCTGCCTCCAGACACAATTGCCCTGAACTCCACGGATAATACTTACATCGTCATGGGAACTTGACCACAGTATTCCTTGGAGAAAGTAGATTTGAATAATACCATGAACTACCTGTTTATGACTTCCTGTCGCATTTTGACACTACCACCCCTACTCCTTTCTGGATACTTAATTGAAACCAACTCTCTCAGAAACGCTCATATAACCACAGAGAACCTCTCAGAGTATTTAATTACGGCAATCAATTATATGGTACCTTCCACATTTTCATTATCACCTTTTCTCCACCCATGACGCCGATTCCCGCTTTTCTCTGTATGAAAAATACTCTCATTGCCAAGGTGACTAGATATGCGTATTCCCCTGTTTTGGAGGACTTATTTGATACCCAATAATGCCCTCGTATATGCTCCTATTTAAATTCTACAACTTCTCTCCTGGTTCTAGTTCACCACACAACTCGACCTAACTCCCTTAAAAATAGCCACATAGAGCAGTGACTAGATATATTTGTTCCTCTACTCTAGCAGTTTCACCTGGACCACTTTATGACTCCCCTGCGTTTTTTTAACAGGTGTTAATCCTGAACCCCACACTGCCCCCTACTGAGAACTGCCCTAAGTTGTTCAGAAATACCTAAATCAATATATCGACTTGTCCAACGCATTAGAGCAAGCCATATTAGGGTAATAACATTCAAGTCGTTTATTCTATTTCTTGTTCACTTTTAGCACAAACTAATTCCACTTGTCCACCCAACTTCCTTTTACTCCGTCAAGAATACCCATATCAGGAAGGCGACTTGACCATTGTGTTTCTTGAGCATAGTAGTTTCCTATTCTAACTACTTGTTACTTGTCTCCTAATGCTGTTTCTTTTGTTTTAATACCCGTGGGGGAACTAGGGAAGGACTAAAACTTGGAAAGACAATTGTAGAGAAAGTTGGCCGGTATTATTGGAATTGCTTCGCTTGTACGATGCCATTGAATATGCTCTTGAAGGTCAATTAAAGGTATCTTCACTTGACTTTCATTTCTTTCGATTTTTTTGATATTTTTGTTCTTCCTTCTCTTTATTTATTTATTAATTATTTTTACAAGTTGCATGTCTATTCTCATCTAAGGTCAACTCAAGGTCACTTCTATGAGTATCCGTTTGATCTGCAAAGCACCAGCAACTCATACTGGTATTTTTGTATTTTTATTTATTTATTTATTTATTTATTTTTATTTATTATTATTTTTATTTATTATTATTTTTATTTATTATTATTTTTATTTATTTAAAATACAAGTCGTACAACTTCTAGGAGCTTTCAGGTCTACGATACTCACAATTCAATTTTTTTATTTTTTTATTTTTTTATTTTTACACGACTTCTAGGAGCTTTTCAAGTCAATTCACAATTCCCACAGGTGTTTAATATTATTTTTTATTTAATTATTAATTATTTTATTTATACCAGTTGTATGTCTAGGCTCTTAAGGTCGACTCAAGGTCACTTTTAAAGAGTAAAATATACAGTGAAGAGAACTGTGTGAAACGCCAACGACTTCATTTTCCTGTTGAATGTGAAAAACGAGACCCTTATACTATCCCTATTAGGAACGGTACACTTCTTTCTTTTCTTTTTTTATTTTTCTTCTCCCTCTTCTCCCTCCTTCTACTCCAACAGTCAGATATGATTCTATACATACAAGCCACAATGGCCAACGTCTTCTCCTTCTCACTACTTTTTCGCAATGGACTCCTCCATTTCCACGACCAACTTCTTTCGATCGTCCACCCGTTCCTTTTCCTCAATGGCCTTGCCCTCCCATCGGCTCCAAATGAGCTGTTCACACGAATTAATACTAGCCCGTGCCTTTTCGAAAACCGCCACGGAAAAATCACTGCACAAAGCGTCCCACGTTTTTTGCAGCTTGAAACAGCCCCAAACAACTCCAAAAGCGGCTATGGAACCCATGTTGTAAAGAGACAGGTCGTAAAGATACACTCCCAGAGCAGGAATCACAACTGTAGGCAGCTGGATGCCCAAAACCACCTTGAGAAACTCGTGGTACGCTCTAGAATGTAATTCGGACACCAGAGTCTCGTCCAGCTCCTCCAGAGTCTCTCCAATCACGTCGTCTGAAGGACTGTCCCATTTCTCAACAGGAGCTAGTCCGTAAATGCCGTCAGAAAGCGGTTCAGGAGCGTTAGGAGTAGTACAAGCAAAGCCGTCGATTCTGCCTAACAGATAACACATGGATTGTCTAGAAGCAGGCAAAAAAGCATACTCCAGAGAATCTCGTGTGATTCCATCAACATCATCAATACGCCAAAACAGCTTGTACCAGGGCAATTCCGACTGTCTCCATTTTAGCAGCTGCTGTTTAAGCACAGTTTGCAGCTCTCTGTGGGCGTTTCTGGCCCATTCGGACCGCAGAGTCTTGATGGTGTCTGCTTCTCCCTTCATCAAAGACTCTTTTGACACGTCAGAAGCACACAAATCTCTGCACGTCTGGTAAATGCTGTATCTGAGCGCTCTGTCGTGGTTGGCAGACATTCGTTTCATGGCTCGAGACAACTGTTCGAAATTGGACTGTTGCCAGAGCTGCAGGTACTTTGGCGAGTTTGAAGGTGACTCTCTGAGCAGAGAAACAGCCTCAAACGCCTCCTCCGAGTTGACTGTCAACGTGGCATTAACCACAGCCACAAAATCGTCCTCTGCCAAGTCTCTGAGATTCACAGAAGGCCATGCCTTGAGACCTTCTCCTTCTCCCACATAAATGATCCAATGACAGTCTCTGATGTTATCCAGCGAGTCTGCGAATGACGTGGCCTCCAGAATGTCCACATCTACCTCCTTGAGAAAAGGCGAAGGTAGACTCATGTCCCATCGTGAGTTTTGTGTTCCATGGCCCGTGTATTTTCCGGGACTCAAAACAATGTCCTTGGACGCAATTCTCGCCAGAAAAGCGTCGTACCACTTTTGATCGGACGCCAGCGGGTCCGCCAGCAGCGCGTTGAGAATATTCGCGTCTTTGCGCTTCTTGACAGTCATATCCTGAGGCCCCAGAGGCACAATTCCAATTCGAGTTCTGCCAACGGAATCGGCCAGAGAAACTCGAGCATGAAGTGAATCTCGGTCGGGAAACAGGCCACGTACCTGTCTGATCAGGTTGTTGGGAATCCTGGGCTCCAGGGACACTTTTCCGTCCACTTTTGCGGTTTCTGAAGGCTCCAATTTGACCTCATGTTCGGGAAGTGTAGGCCGGTTGAAAAGATCGATTTCAGTAGTGCCGTAGACAGACCCGGTCAGAACACGTGAGTCGCGAGTTCCCGCAGTCGTGTACCGTCTCAAACCAGCACTTTGACGTTTTATTTGGCGGAGCATTTTGTGGTGGTTACAAGTGCTGTGAAGGTATCTGCAGTGTGTAACTTTGAGAGTAAATATGCTTCTGTTTGGCTATTGGTAGAATGGGACAGGATGAAGAGGTGGAAGAGGGGGAGCTGGAGGGGTGAAATTTGGATATGTTGGTGGTAGGATTGGGGGGAAATGATTTCTCGAGTTTGGAGGGTTTCTGAAGGGAAATGGGGGAGTTGAAGGGGGGTTCTGAGGAGGGGTAGTATGCTAAATAAACCTAAGTAAGTTTAACTGAATGTTAAAATTAAAAATACAAGTTATAAAAGTCTGAACAGCAAACTGGAGTTGGTCTGGTGGTGTTTTTAGGCACATATTGTGTTCTATTGACATTGATATCCTGAAATTTAATGTGGTATTTTTTATTTATTTTACGTTTTTTTTTTTCATTTTTTATATTTTAAGATAGCCTAAATAACTACCCAAGTATATCTAACTAAGTTCAACTAGGCGTCAACCTAACATATAAAAGTCACTACAAGTATATTAAACTGGAGTTGGTCTGGTGTTTTTTAAGCAGTTATTTCATTCGATAGGTATTGAAAAACCTGTACGATAGTTTACTCTGGTATTTTATTTATTTTTATTTTATTTATTTTTGTTTTGTATTTTTATTTTATTTTATATTTTAAGACAGCCTAAATAACTACACCCCAAGTATATCTAAGTAAGTTCAACTGACGTTAATCTAACCAATAAAAGTCAGATCTTTTTTGGAATTGGTCTGGTAGTGTGTTTAAGCCCGTATTTCGCTCTATAGATCTTGAGAAATCCTGTACTTTACTGTGGTATTTTTATTTTTTTGACGTTTTTTACATTTTTTTAATTTTTTTGCATTTTTATTTTTTTTAAATGGAGGCAAAATAACTAAACTCCCAAGTATTCCTAAGTAAACCCAACTACTCGAACTTCATCCAATAAAAAAAAAATTACTGACTCTTACATACACTACTCAAACACAACTCTTCGCACGGTTGCTCGTACTTGTTAATACTCATTATTCTAATTGTTAGCGTGAACTTCTATGTTCTTTTTTGTTCTTTTTTGTTCCTTTTCCCCGCCTAATTACCTTCCCTTCGAGAATGCCACCAGACGGTAAAGCCCATGAGAAATGCAATAAAGGCGATAAACGAACAGGACGAAAACACATAAGCCAGCGCGTGTTTGTACACGTTTCTGATTTCAATCTGGATCTCTGGAGCCAGATGGTTGATGAACTCCACGTTTTTTCGCACCTTGAGTTGCACCTCGGGGTCAGAAATGATACTGGGAAGTTCAGATCTGAGTCTAGATTGAAGAATATGAGCCACTCCGTTGACTCCAAGAACTGAACCAAGAGATCGGAACAGGTAGATGACTCCAATGGAAGAAGCTGAGTCAGCAGCTCCAGTCTGACAACATAGTCCAATGAGTGTAGAAACCAGAATAAGACCCTGGGCAAGTCCCTGAAAAGCCAGATTGACAGCCATAACCACCTCGACCGAGATTCCGTGGCTTTTGAGAACTGTAGCTAAGGGAGTAGCTTCATGGGGAGTAGAAGAGTTGATCAAACGAGACAGAATGAAACAGGTGACTCCAACTGTAGTTAGACCAGTCAGAAAAACTCGGGGGTAGCGTTCTTTTGTGTTTTTTTTGAGCAGTTGTCCTGTGATGACTGATCCAGAAGATACTCCAATAGACAGGGGAATTAGTCGTACTCCTGCCTGAGCTGCACTTTCCAAAAACACAACCTGCAGAAAAACAGGAGTGTAGTAGATGACCGAGAACTGTGTGACAGTGGTGAAAAAAACAGAAGTGGTCAGAAGAGTCGGTTTCAAGTGTCCAAAAACAGCTTTTGTCATGATCGGTTCAGGAGCTATTTTTATCTCGACGTAAAGAAACAGAGCCAAGAAAATAGCACTTGCCAAAGACATGAGTTGAAGCGTAGAGCTGTTGGAAAACGTTCTAGTGTCTGTTTGCATGTTGATGACCAGCAGGAGGAGAGTCAGAAAACAGACGATTGAAATTGAGCCAAATACGTCGATTCTTTCGAGAGTAGAAACATTGGACACCTTGAGCTTTTTAGGTTTAATGTTCACGTATCTAAACACCAAATAAGATGAAAGAACCACAAACGGAACCTGCAGCGAAAACATGTATCTCCAGCCAATATGGTCTGCTATCAGACCTCCCACTGGAGCTCCTAACATAGCTCCCAGACCAAAATTGATGTTAGCATAACCCTGGAAAATGCCTCTTTCTTCGATAGTCACGATATCAGACACAATAATAGACGACATGGCAGCCAGACCTCCGCCTCCTACTCCGGTAATAGCTCGTCCAATAATAAGCCAGTTGAAGTCAGGAGCATATCCACAAATGAGGTTTCCGATTCCAAAGAAAAACGACGCAAAAAGCAGCATTTGTTTGCGTCCAAAAACGTCACTGAGTTTTCCGTAAAGCGGCTGGAAGGCACAGTTGGTCAACAGATAGGCTGTAGCTACCCAGGCCACGTTGTCTGACTCGTTGAGGTCTGCTCCTACTCTGTTGAGAGTACTAGCCACAATAGTGCCGTCAATGGAACACAAAAAGGCTCCAATGTAGAGAGCAGGCAAAATGGCCGACCGCTTGTACATCTGTTTGAGCTGGGCCGAGGTCCATTTTGGTTCTCCGTCGTCTTCAACAGGGGCGTTTTCGTTAGCCAGCAGCGGCGTTTCTTCAGACATGGAGCTGGAGGAGGATTCTACCGTCATGGGGAGAGGGATGGGGGACGGTATGAGGGCGACGGTGGGTTTAAATAGTGGAGTTGGATAAGTTGTTTTTGGTTAAGTTGTTTTTTTCGTAAGTTGGGGTTTTTCAAGGTATGTTTTTTAGATACTAATGTTGTCTCAGTGTATATCAGATAAAGTTTTAATATGCACCTTATGCATTGGATATGATAATACTGGTGTGGAGTAATGGGCGATTAATGGGGCTCAGAATAGCTAGAAATGGGTACAAGGTACTGGATAATACTGCTTAGTAAGATTAGAGGCTGTGTGTTTGTATTATGTCAGCTTCCTTTTGTACATCAGTTTTACGTCAACTCTACACCCTCATTCCAACACCCTCATACCCAAAATCCAGTCCTTGCCAACCTTTCTCCTCCACCATCTCCGACGTCCCAAATAAGCATGTCAATGCGGACTAGCGTATCGGAGTCCGGTCGGAGTCCGTCATGAGATAGTAGTACGAGTAGTGGGATGGTGGTAGTGTTGTTTTTTTTTTTGGTCCGAAAAAACTGTTTCCAGAAATATTCCATGTCAAGAATCGGCTATTATTGAGAGTACTTGTTCGTACATGGATACATGTCAGATGCGATAAGATGGGAAATAGGGATGAGTCTGGAGGACGAGGGAGTATGTGGAAAGGAGTGGAAATCGGGGTATCGGTACAAGTCGGGGAGGGCAGTTGATTTCGTTTTTCAGATTTGTTTTTTACCTAATATTGGCCCACATATACACCCCTTCTATCCCTTGTCCTGTATAGAACATTAGACTATGGTGAGACAAAATATGTCTTCTTCAGGAAGTTGGATCCTTCGGGGTCCGACACGAGCACCGAAGGTGTGAGTGGTGACTAGCTAGTATTCATACCCACAATAACAAGAAATATTCGTAGATACAACATTTATTCAGTTTAACTGATACAGTAGATATACATACAATCTTCTATTCGATTTATCTGATATTCCTTCATATTTTCAAACACACAATTTCGTAAATTCAGATATCGTTATCTCCGAACTGTGGATCTGACTAGCATGTCTTAGCGTAGTCCTGGTAGATCTAACTAAAGCTGGTATGCGTGATATCACGTGAATTGTTGGAAGAGCACGTGACTAACTGGAAGGTGATATAACGATATAATTGAACAAATACTGTTATATCTTCAGAGTGGCTAGACTACAGAAAACAGTACCAAGTGAAAGGAGCGAACGTACACTCATTTTTTCCTTTAGTAGCTGTTTCCATTTCACAGTTAAACACGTGACCCATTATCTACTAGCCCATTCCCTTCCTAACCCTTGTCTATGTCTTGGCTGACAGCGGCTACTAATCTTGCATTATCCTTGGCATGTGTCAGAGAAGATGAGATTGAGACAATAGTCAGGTCACGTGTTCTAGTACTAGTTAGACCGAGGTTCTTACACAGAGTAGCTAGTAGTGTATGGTGGTGTGTAGCTGTCTTTCAGTTGTCTTCAGACTCCAAGAAGGTATCATTCGTAGTTTGGATAGCTTTGATCTAGACAGTATTATACGTTTGGCATTGTTGTTTTGTATACGAGAATTGTATGTGGATTGAGAACAATGTGTTAAAGCCTCATGGTGAGCCAGATCTGTTCTTAAGTCAAAATAACAGAGCTTGTCGTCTACTACTGGTATAATGGGTATCCAGTTATTAGTTATTCGTAATCGCTCTTCTGGAGGTGTTGAAATTGTGGATATCCAAGTCCTTATTATCTTAGTTGAGATTGGTTGAAGTTACTCTTCCATATTCTCATTAATGATATCCACTCAGAATGCTTCTACTTGTACTGTAAATGTATGTACAAGCACAAGTACAAGTACAGTAGCCATCTTGTACAAGTAGCTATGGTAAGATGGATTTCGTTCAACAATGTGCAAATACCTCGGTTTGTGGTACATCATCTGTTCCTACTTGTACTACCATCAAGACCGAGGCATTAGTTGACTTTACTTGACATCCATGATTTACTTGAGAGTCGTACTTCACCTGTATTCTTACAATAGACGCCAGTCAGTGGAAATGCTATTTGATCCAAAAAGTGCTCTCAATCTGTCCTCTGAACCTGTCGTGAAATCATCGTCTCTCTGACAACCAAAACCCACTTCACCTCACACTCTCCCACTCCCCATACACTGGCTAATCAGACGTCCCATATCCCACACAATTAAAGTTTAACCGACGATCTTTGGTGAGACAGAAATGAAATGAGAGAATACGACAACACAGTAAAACCAGCAGTATAAGTACTTGTAGTATAGCAGCAACTGACACAAATACAAGTGCAAACACAATCACATCACTATCTCCCCAGAACCACACCCTCACGTGACTATCACGTAACTTACCAATCCTCTACCTCGGTCCGAACTCCCCCGATCGACCCGATCTTGTCCGAAGCTGGGGTCCCCACATTTTATGCAGCAGCAAGCGTGTTTGAAATACTGTCAGGGGTGTACCACCTGGTACGATACCAGAAACATGATGACGCCCTCTAGTGTTCCAATGGCTAGCCTCGGTTCGGAAAAACTGTTATAGTGCACCAGGAACAGCTAATGAGCGTTGGTTGCGCTACTTTGGTAGTATCTATGCCGTGTGCTATAGCTGAAGTTAGTAAGTTAGGTGCGAATAGACAGTGAGCAGGTGAGATGTTTTTTTTTTTTCTGGAAAAGA
Source organism: Yarrowia sp. E02 (assembly GCA_017639365.1). Lineage (NCBI taxonomy): Eukaryota > Fungi > Ascomycota > Dipodascomycetes > Dipodascales > Yarrowia > Yarrowia sp. E02. Next base: position 335,515 of record JAAQQX010000003.1, on the reverse strand, counting down.
ATCAACCACTCACAGCAAGACTCACATCGACTCATGATGTATCGTACCTGGTAGCACATGACGTCTGACAAACTGTTTTTTTTTTTATTCTAGGAAATGTTTGTTTGCCGCTGTTTGCCTTGTGTTGTCCGTCTGGGATAAAGTTGAAAGCTTGTCAAGTGCTTTTTCCTTTTTCCTTCTTTTTCACGCTGGAAGGAAAAAAGAGACGGCCAGCGAAAGAAGACCACGAAAACCAAACGGGCTCTTCGGGACGATCGGCCAATGTGAAAATGCGTTGTCATCCGCCAGAATCGGTTTTCAGGTAACATTGCCAGTGTAACATCCGTCCTCAACAAGTCTCCCCAACACCAAAATGCCATAAATGTAGCCTCTTTTTTGATTCTACAAGTACCAGGTACACATGACCTCACCGTCGATAAAAAATTGTGCTTTTTTTGATTTCCGAGATTTTCAACAGCCGCACTTCAACTGACGCTCCCGACACCGCTCAGTCCTTATCTCCGTCTCTCTGGACGCTGATACGCCATCTGCACATTGTCACAGCAAGAGCACGCGTGTCTCTCTACCGTGTGATGTGCTACCGAGCCGAGGTAGACAGACATAGGTATAGAGACACAAAAGGTACTCTATACTCTAGACCGCGGCCCATACGGCTGGAGCACCGTTTGTGCACCTGTCTTCCCCTCCCTGCTCCCCTTTGCCGTCCTACACGGCTGGTTAGTAAAGTCGTCAATAGTTGTTTCTTGTCCTCGCTTACCTTCACATGCGTCTCCATATTCACACTGGGAGATGCAACCAAGAGTTAAAGGTTCATCCCAACGTTGGGGACGGTGGAGTTTATTGAGTGTAGCAATAAAACGTGGTGAGAAAGTAGTGGCAAACGGGGGTTTATATAGACAAATAGCAACAACCCACGACAGAACTCGTGTCGTGAGAAGCGCAAAAAAACCCGAAAATCAGCCCCAAATAATACTCCCCCGTCATCAAACATACGGCCCATATTGCCACTCTCTCCTGCACCCCACTCTACCTCCGCTAAAGTCCTCGGCTCCAGTACCTTATTCACCATTAGCTTGTGGGATATTTCGCTGTCCTGGAGAGATGAAGAGCGTTCTGAGGGCAGGATTTCTGGCTGTTTAGAACGCTGGAGACACGCCCAAACCGCCACAGAAATACCCGCCCCCAGCTGCCCCCCACCCCCAACCCCCCACCCTCTCCGCTCTCGGCTCAACGAAGTGTTTTTCCGAACACGCTTTCAGACGCTGGGCTAAACCCTATTTGCAGACGGACGCCTCTGAAAATTACTCAACCAAGATATAAGAGATCGCATCCCCATAACATGAGCGCTCTACTTCGATCGTCTCTGCGTTTTCCACACATGTCCGCCGTCAACCGTCTCACACAACAGCTTCGACTGCTGACCGCCTCCGCGCCTCTCAGCGCAGTCAACACCGCCGGCAAGGCCCCTTTCAAGGTGGCCGTGGTTGGTTCCGGAAACTGGTGAGTATGAAGGGAAGGGAAATTGGGGTTTAAGTATTGGGGAGTTGTGACATTGGAGATGTTACACAGACCAAAAGAAGAGACACAAACAGACACAGAAATTGAAACCTTGAGACAGGTGAGACACAGACAGATACGATATCCACAGACGCAATCTCTGATAACGCTCCCAACAAGTCACAGACCTTTATGAGAACTATGGCACTCAGAACGACCTTAAGCTATCAATTGATACGAGACTATTCTACATGAGTATCTACATGCATCTTAAGTTTAATGAGTGTGTGTGATATGGTGCTGAGTATGTTCTCGTTTCTAGCGATAAGCGATTTAATCTACTACGACAAGTGATATTCTGTTTTGTGTCTGATCTTGTCGTGTTAGTATTATCTCTGTTTCTGATTGCAGTCTCGTTTCAGTCTCATTTCATTTCAGTCTGTCTTCATTCAGTCTGTCTTCATTCAGTCTGTCTTCATCCAGTCTGTTTTCATTCAGTCTGTTTTCGTACAGTCTATTATCGTTACAGTCTATTATCGTTACAGTCTATTGTCATCAGTCTCATTTCAACCATACTGTGTTCAGTCTATTCACTCCAATCCTTGACGTGATTCGCTGTCCCATGTACCAAATTCTAACCCAGGGGAACTACCGTGGCCAAGATTGTTGCCGAGAACTGCACTGCCCACCCCGAGCTCTTTGAGCCCGAGGTGCGGGTCTGGGTGCGAGAAGAAAAGGTCAACGGAAAGAACCTGACCGACATTTTCAACAGCGAGCACGAAAACGTGCGATACCTGCCGAAAATCAAACTTCCTCACAACCTGATTGCCGAGCCGGATCTGCTCAAGGCCGTTGAAGGTGCCAACATCATCGTCTTCAACCTGCCCCACCAGTTCCTTGCTGGTGTCTGCAAGCAGCTCAAGGGCAAGGTCAACCCCAAGGCCCGAGCCATCTCCTGTCTCAAGGGTCTGGAAGTCACCCCCCAGGGCGTCTACCTTCTCTCCGACGTGATCGAAAACGAGACCGGTCTGCACTGTGGTGTTTTGTCCGGAGCTAACCTCGCCACCGAAATTGCTCTGGAGAAGTACTCGGAGACCACTGTTGCTTACAACCGACCCAAGGACTTTTTTGGCGAGGGTGACGTGACCAACGATGTGCTCAAGGCGCTGTTCCACCGACCCTACTTCCACGTGCGATGTGTGCAGGATGTGGCCGGTGTGTCTATCGGAGGAGCTCTCAAGAACGTGGTTGCCCTTTGCGCCGGTTTCGTCGAGGGCAAAAACTGGGGAGATAACGCCAAGGCCGCCATTATGCGTCGAGGTATGCTGGAGATGATCAACTTCTCCAAGCGATTCTTCCCCGAGACTGACATCAACACTCTTACAGTCGAGTCTGCCGGCGTGGCCGATCTCATCACCTCGTGTGCAGGTGGCCGAAACTTCAAGGTCGGCCGAGCATTTGGAAAGGAGAGCGGCTCGGGCAAGACCATCCAGGACATTGAGAAGGAGCTGCTCAACGGGCAGTCGGCCCAGGGCGTCATCACATGCAACGAGGTGCACGAGCTGCTCAAGAACAAGAACATGCAGAAGGACTTTCCTCTGTTTGAGACCACCTGGGGCATTCTCCACGGCGAGATCAAGATTGAAGATCTCCCCGAGATTCTTTACCACGCCAACTAGATAGATAGACTGTATTTTATTGCATATTAAAAGGGACCAATACGAAGAGTATGATATTGTAGGTGGTTGTGTGAGGTGTATGAGTGAGGTGTGTTTTTTCTTCAATTTATTTGAATTTATTTGATTTTTTCTGATTTTTTTGGATTTAACTGAATTTTTCTAATTTTCCATCATTTTCTGATAATTAACTAAAATTTCCACTTTTTCCATTTACTTAAGATCCCAACTAAACAAGCTATTACTTCACCTTCCCAACAAAGCCAACTTCTGTATCCAACATACCACCATAATTCGACTCAATTGAACTCCACCAACACCCAAACAACCGCCCCAATGTCCCCTCTTTCTGTTGAGCCCTTTACCCAATGCTCCCTTAGGCCGGTTGGGTGGGGCATCAACAGCCGCTGGCCCCGCATTATTGATTGTAGAGAAGCACATGGCCCCACAATAAGGCTATAGGAGGAGTAGATATTATCATAACAAACAGTGTGGAGTGAAATGGAGTTATTTATACAGCTTTTGGAGTTATTTATACAGCTTTAGGAGTTGGCTGGTGATACAAAGAGGTCCATTTTTGTAGATCTGTATTGATTCATTGGTATGATTTCTGTTGTCGCGTGGCATGAGCTAGAGGTGTAGTCTATTTTACTATAGTCTTGAGTATCGTATCGTACGTACCTACAACACCATACTGGAATTAGAAAGTCCTCTACTTGTTCTAATTGGACTGCGGACATTACAGTGGGGACATGCACGGCTGCACCCCGGCCTCGTATTGCAATGTCCGTGTGTGCATGTTGGAAGATTCATGTGATTGAGGAATTGGGTCATTATTAAAGGAAGAGTAAGGTGATAGAGCGTTGTATTCTAAGGTCATGTTTTTGCACGTTAAAGTATTCTATTCTGAGGGTACGGTATCAAGATATACTCAGTCTAGGATAGGACTCCATACAGTCAGGAAGTGTTACTGTAGATATTTGGAAGTAACCCACCCAGATAACAAAAGTGAACGGTTTTCATAAATCAGCTTTCAGGCAAAGGATCTTCCTGTGAAGAGGTTTCGTTTCAACCAGCCTTACTGTAGTGAGGTATCTTATGATCAACAGCTTAGGCTTGGCCTCTAAAGAGTATTAAGATATACTCAGTCGGTCTATAAGGATAAGACTCCATACAGTCAGGAAGTTGTATTACATAGCCCAGACACCTCAGAGTGAACCAGACTGACATAAATCACCTTTTTCAGGCAAAGGATATGTTGTGAACCGGTTTGATGATTCAGGTGTTACTGCAAGTCTGAGGTACTATTTCGCACTTGTATATGACAGACTCCTTAAAGGCTTGACCTCTAAGAGTATTAAGATGGAGCTTTAACCTGACAAGAATGATATCATCCTGAGATCTGTTTTGAATAGATAAATGAGTCTGGCTATTTATAACGACAATAAGTGACGCTTTTAATTCTAGGGATATACAATCTGTATGTACTTACTTAGGGATGATACTGTATACATTACAAGTACAACCCATAGACACAGTATTTCAAGTAGAGTATTCTATGTTATACTGTATCATACCAGTTTAAACTACAGTAAAGTCTACGATAGAAAAGAGTAGCTAGTACAATACGAGTAATATCATACAGACAACTATAACAAACAGTGTAGTTCATAAGTCCTACTCGTAGTATAAAGACCCATCTACTCAGCCTCATCTTCTCTTCTCTTCTACCCTACTACCACTCTTCTCTCTACCTCTCACTATGCAATAACTATACTCCTTCAACATACCGCACTGGTCTGTTATCTTCCTACATGTGCATCTTTTTGTCCTTCTGCTGAGACTCATTCTGGGGAATCTGCGTCTTCAGAAACGCCTGAAGCGACGCAAACGGACTGGCCTGGTACTCTTTGGAGTTGAGAATCTTGTTGAACCGTTTAGTCTCAGCTTTAATGATAGCCTCATTGCCTCTGGCGTTTCGAGGGTTGGGAGTATGGTCCAGTTTTTCTCTGGTTCGACCTCCGTTTTCAGACTTGAGAGGATCCAGCAGGTCGTCCAGGTTGGCAGCAAGCGTCTCCGTTTCCCGGACACGCTGTCTTCTGGCCTCCTGTCTCTGCTGTCGTTTGATTTCCTTGGCTGTAGCTCCATCTGCCATAATGGCATCGATATCAGCAGGAGCCAGAGGAGTGCCTTTGTTGACTGTAGCAGAAACAGGTCGCATGGCAGCCTCGTTTTTCTCGGGGTTTCCGTAGTCAAACGGTCGGTCGTAAACGGGCTTTTTTCGCTTCAAATCAGCTTTACTGATTCCTCCTCGTTTGGACAGCTTTGTATGGTGACGTTCTCGTTTGGCCGCAGCCTTGTCTTTTTTCGACGCCTTGGCCTTGTACAGAAATGCCGTATTTCCTTCGTTCTGTGTTAGCTGGAGACGTGATAGGTCATATGTCTCTATTCCAGTCTTTTGATACTCACCATTTTGTTGTGTGTTGTTCTACTCTCTCAATATTCTCCTATATCGAATCTTTTCAAATAAGCTTTTACACTGCATACTCCCTGCAAAAGGTTACCCGGAGTACATGTACAGCAAATGACCCAATATGAGTGGAACCATAGGTACAACTACGATACTTGTAAGTCCACACTACACACACAACACACAATGTCTCTCCAAATGCTGAGAAGCCGGGTCGCACTGGCTCGACCTACTCTGGTGCGACCCTCCGTCGGTCTGATGACTAAGCGATTTGCTGGAACTGCTCCCACTCCTCTGTCCTGGGAACGTTTCCTCGTTCTGCGAACCCGAAGACGTCAGATCAACTTTGTGGCGTCCATTTTCACCGGTCTGGCCACGTCGGTAGTTGCATGGGGCTTCATTTCCGAGGCCGAGCTGGATCTCGAGCAGCAGGACGTGTTCTTCGGTCTGGACGCCTTCACTGCTGCCGGTCTGGGAGTGGTGACTGCTGGATTCATGGGATCTCTTCTCGGGCCTACCATTGGCCAGATTCTCTTCAAGGCCACAAACTCCAAGCAGTGGCCCGCGTTTCTCATGAAGGAAACCGACTTCCTGTCGCACATCCAGAAGAACCGAGTCAATCCCCAGTACCAGTCTGTGTCCAACCCCGTGCCTGACTACTACGGCGAGAAGATTGGCTCGCTCAAGGACTACCGACGATGGCTGCGGGATTGCGCAAAGTACAACCGAGCCCGAAAGGTCTAATGTATATAGTTACAGTATTATGCTGGCAGCTGTGTAGAGTAGTATGTGTAGCAGTTGCTGTAAAGCAACTGCGTAGAGTATGAGTACAGTAGTAGGTGTGCAATTGTTGTAGTAGAGCAATTGCTGTAGATGTATGGTATTGGCAATTGATCTATGTATTAAAGAGGTCTGTCCGAGTATGAATACTCGTACGAGGTGTACTTATCTATATACCCATTCAGGTTAAATGTACTCGTACTGATTAAAAAATGATTTACAACAACATATCCCCGTTCTAAGATCTGTAGATCTGGGTAGTGGATCTGGTGGTGGATCTGGTGGTAGTACTCTTTTTTTTCTTTTTTTCTTTTTTAAATAATGGTATTTAATCGAAAACAATTAGCTAGACTATTAAGCTGAGAGAAGTTCAGTATAGGAACTAGGTCTTGGTATGTACCAGGGAGTGAGAGACCATTTTCATTTAGAGCTACATTCTGGATTAGTAATGCTATACAGCTGTTTAATGGCTGAAGCTATTCAATGACAGTTTCCTATTTGGTGAGTAACGGATCCTATGCCTTGATTCCATTAAATACACTGTGGATTGCTGAGGAGGGACAGTATGATCTCAGATTGATAAGTAAGCGGACTGTCACTGATGAGACAGAGGTCCTACTTTCTAACCATAAGTTGCGTTACACAAAGCAAGTACGAATCCATAGAATCAAAAAATTAATATACAGTATCTCGCCATACTATGAATACAGCTTACAGCATCAGTGTCCACTGTGGCTGTGTGGGAATTAGGTATCGAAGAGAACTAGGCATAATGGTAATACAGATAGTTATACTATATCAGAGGACAATTCGAATAATTACCAGATACGTTACTGTAAGATCACATGGTTTACACTATCGTACGACTAACCCTAGCTTCGTACCTTACAAATACTGTATTAGAAGATCTGTAGAAGAGTGTTCTCAGATGCAACTTTGAGTACATGAAATGAAGATATACCATTATGTACTGCGCTAATAGCATTGTAGTTTTCAGAGACAGTCTTGAACCATGACCAATGAGATAGTATTGATCAATAACTGAGTCCATGCTATAGTTCCATAGAACTGTACTTCAAGACATCATAGTGCACACAATAGAACGAAGACTATCTGATATGAACAAGACATGGTCACCTTTGACCCTATCTTGACTCGTCCATATGGTGAACTTCCTTATCACCACATTAATCTTCCTTTTATTCCTCCTTCTCCTCCTCCCCCTCCACCAAATAATCCAACAAGCCTACCAAATCCCGACTATTCTTAGCCATCTCCCGATACTCCTCACTATCATCATCCCACTCGAGAATCTCAGCATGTCTTCCTCTTTCTCTCAAAAGATTTCCTTCTCCTACCTCTCTCTCATCCACTCCCTCCTTTCTCATCCACGCCAAGATAGTGTCCAGTACCAACGCCAGAGGACGTCCCAGACCGTCAATATCCGTTTCAACCTCCTCAGTATCGTCTCCGTTGGCAAGAGCGTCTTCGTAGACCGGAATCAAAGTCGATATTGCCTCTTCTATCTCGTCTCTGAGTCCAGAAAGATCCTTCAATCTGTCCCTGTCCAGTTTGGCAATCACTCTGACTCGTTCAGACGAATCTGACGGCAAAAGACGCAACAAAGACGCATAAATGGCCCACAAATCCGTACCGTACTCTGTGTACATTTTGTAGTGTTTGTTCTTGCCTGCTTTTAGAGCCTTGAACAAAACACCTAGACCCTTGGCCTGGACAAAAATAACAGCCAATTCAGTGGAATCGTAGTAATTAAGAGCAGCTCTGACGATTCGAGCAGCCTGTCTTTTGATCCACTTGCTTTCTCCTCCCAAAAGCTTCACCATAGCATCCATACCTTCAACTTCAGCAAAAGCAGCTCTTCCAGAAGGACACGTAAGAACATAGGAAATAATACCTGCTATCGAGCTAGCCAGTCCCTCATCGTCTCCTTTTGTCGGATCTGTATTAATGTACGCCATCAGATACTTGATAAGAGCTTCCATTCGTTCAGCAGATACTGCTTGTCTGTATTCGTACTTTGTGAGCCAAGTAAGACACGAATCAGCCATAGTGGATCTATCATGCAAAAGTAGCGACGACTTTTTGTCTGTGACGAGATCCAGAAACTTGGGAAAGACGTGTGTTCTTAGTTGAGGAGTAGTGTCGTCTGCAATGAACATGACGTCAGCCATATTGAGAATATGCTGGATTTGAGTAGGATCATTTTTGACGATCTTGTCCGTCAACTCAAGCAGATAGTCCACAAAATCGTCACTGGACCACAGTTGTGTACTCAGAGGATCAACATCCGAGAAATCGTTGGTACGAGAAAGAAGCTCGTAGAAGATTTCACATGTAATAAGAGCAATATCCAGATTGGGATGGTCCAACAGCTGCATTAAGGACACGTGGCACTCAAAATCAGACACAAAACGTTTGTACACAGACACAAAGTCCTCATCTTCAGTGGTAGTCAAAACACTGAGAGCTCGGATCGTCTTTTCCAGCTCCACCTCAGAGTCCATAAACTTGAGAGGTTCGCTGGCAAACAGTTCTCGTTTCTCCGTGTTGGCCGAAATGGCGCGTTCGAGGTCCAGAACCAGTCCCTTGAGCCAATCTGCTTCGATAGGTTCGTCTGGATGTTCATCGACCAGTTTTTGAATCACATTTCGTTCGTCTTGCAGGTCTTCGTTTTGCGGCAAAGTTGCTGCATCTTCTTGCTCCTCGTGCTCTTTGTCGGTCTCTGTTTTGCGTCTTTTAGCACCGTCGAAACCGGCACTTTCAAACACACTGTCGATAGAAGCCATATTGGAGTGTGGTGAAGTTTACGCGATGGTTTGAAAGTTGTGCATGGACGTGCATGAGGAGAATGGAGGGTGTATTTATTTCGGTGTTGGAAAGAGGTACAGAGGGGAGAAGGGGGAAAACGGGGTAATTAGGGTTGTGGGAGTTGATTGGTTTTGTTTTTTTGTTTCTAGCTTGATTATTGGGGGAGTTGGAGGGCTATGGGTGGGGGTAATTGTTGCTATAGAGTGTCAACTAAAGCTAAATAAAGATCTAACTGTATTTGCTGTTTTTAGTAGAGAAATACTACTACTGACACCTTCTACAACTCCCCCAATATTTATCCAATCAAGCTGAAAATTTGTACATAGCCCCCAAACACCCCCATAACCCCCCAACCCGCTTTTCACCCCTCTACAACCAAAACCACACTCTTTCGATACTCCCCCCATCCCATGCATAATCTTGGGATATTATTTTCGTAACCTTACCACCACCACCTCCACATCACTTCGACATGGCGAAAAAAACGGAAAAAAAGACAGCAGCGGCAAAAGAGAAGAAAGAGGAGGCCAAGCCGTCAGCAGAGGAGGCCAAGGCCGCACGTCTGGCCCGTTTGAGCGCGATTCGAGCGAAAATGAACGACTCTTCGACCTCGAATCGAAAAGCGCTGTTTGAAGAAGACAAGGATCTCAAGGTCAACAAACGGGCTGATGCGCTTTTGGAACGCAAACAGCAGGAGGCCGAGTTTGAGCTCGAAAAACTGCAGGCCGAGCAACGTGGTGAGGACTTTGACCGGAAAAGAGCATGGGACTGGACGGTCAAAGAGACTCAGGAATGGAAGGAGAAAAAGGAACGAAAGAGGGAACGAGAGAGCCAGAGTGGTGTCCACGACATGTCTTCTACGGCCCAGAGAGCGTACGAAAAAGACTTGGCGAGTTTCAAGCCTGATTTGGACACTTATGAGAAAGAGAAGGAAACAGGACTACATCAAACTCCGTCTTTTGGACACAAACCGACTCCAGAAGCTCTGGATCGGCTGGTAAACGGACTCACAAAGGGTGACAAGCAGCGAATGAAGCGTCGAAAGCAGGCTGGAGCAGATGACCAGCATGCCACGTACATTTCCGACAAGAACAAGCAGTTCAACGAAAAGCTGAATCGGCAGTACGACAAGTACACCAAGGAGATTCGGGACAATTTCGAGCGAGGTACGGCGTTATAAACGTGGTGGTGGTTATTTATTTATGTACAGATATAGTGTACAGTGTATTTTTAGTGGTACAGTACGAGTACTTGTATGGTGTTTAAGATACATGACAGCTATCTAGTTAGCCAGGTTATAGTGAATCTTGCCTTTTGTAATCTATCTCGGCTGAAAAGGAACAACCTCATATATCAGCATGAATATATATTTATATATTTAAGGCTGTGTTATGTATATGTCGAGTTATGCCATTAAGTCGAATTGGGAGTGGAGGTGCTAAAAGTCGCTCAGACATAATAGGAGAGACTTTGATACTCTCATTCGAATCAGCTCTATCGAGAGAAGATGTTCGTCAAGTCTGCTTCGTTTTCTGAGTATTTCTGAAAGAGCTGGACGCAGTTATGGAAAACGGTAGAAATATGTATTTCAGGTTTAAATGGGGAAAAAGGTATTGACAGAGAAGATGGTAATATTATACAAAGTTCCGATGCGTACAGACTAAATGGTCAAATCTCTGCGACCATGTGAGTGTTTTTGGAGGAATTAGGTCCGGCTGTGTAGGATTGTAGAATTGGGAGGGTCGGTGTAAAATCACGGTAAAAAGTAGTAGAAGTGGCATACAAGCTACCGTTGGAATCTCCTGAATCTCAGCACTACTTTGGTCAAGTCGTCGTACATACATGGATATTTTTGAAATAGTTGTAGCCAGTTCTGACTAGGAGCAGTAATAGGAGTTTGGGGTTCAAAAGTTATAGTCCATACCACAGTTGGTTATGGAAGACTTGCACGATACCAAACGAATAAGCGGAAGGAGACGAGTCCACAGGTTAACTCGCCAAAAGGAAGTGAGTATTTTTGACAAAGTTGGGGGCAACTCGGTATGTACTTGTAGGCAGTTCAAAATGGGCTCTTCAGCTTTAAAAGCAGCTGAGATATACCAGTAGAATTGAAAATGGTATCAATGTAATCTACTAACCTGCAGGAATCGAATGGTCAAGTTGTTCTGGTGATGCGAGTATTTCTGATTGATCTGGGCTCAGGTGTATGAACAACATTTTGCGAGAGTTAGGTGTATAAAACAACGAGGAGTAACGGTGGAGAAAAAATGAGGATACTGTTATGGAGAGGGTTTGACGGCGAGTATTTTGCACTCTTCAGACTTCAATTGCGTCCTGTTTGTTTTTTGGCTGCACCACTTGGAAGGTCGTCTTTGGGACTAGTTAGCCTTTTAGTGGGAATTAGTTGGTTTGAGACTTCTGCTGGGGGTACCTATTTCGGTGTTAGAACCTGAGTAGAACAAGATGGAGTAGATAAATTGATAGATACTAGCCATGTTCATAACAAATACCAGAAGATTTTATCTTTATCCCATACAAAATCCTGAGTTATCGCCAATTTTTCTCCAAAATCCAATTTCATCCAGTTAGTCTTCCAGTTGGAGTTTACTGAACCCGTCTAAACTCAACAGTAGCCAGCCACTTCTACAGTCGACACGCTTAGGTTAAATGGACTAATTAATAAATGATTTACAACAACAACAACAACAACAACACGTTCACCTTCGTGTTTGTAATTATTTTTTTCTCTTGATTTCCAACTGCGTCGATATGACAATTACTAGTGACTGCACATAAGTTCTATACATAATTCGTTATACACAATTAGTGATATAATTCGTTATAATTCGTATAATTCGTTATACATCGTTATATAATACAGTATAAACAGGGCTATATGTTTAAAGAACTACAAGTACACTAAGTATTTCCAACTTCTAGACCAACCCTCCTTATATCTACGATTTGATACAACTGGGTCTAACTCGCCCAATAATACTCGTACGAATACACAGACTTGGTCCTTGAGTTACCTGAGATTGGAAGATTCTTATGGTACCCAGTAATCATTCGTTAATATGTTTTTCCAGTTTCTAGACCAACCGTTCCAATATCCAGGTTCTCGTACTCGTACTCGTACGATACCAGGTATACGAGAGTACAAGTAAATTTGACAGATACCATATTTGATTATGGCATAAGTAAATCTAATACAAGGTAATTGTCAGTTGATTGAACATATAATCATACATAATTCGTTCTATTGTACATAATTCGTTATACAATCTGTTATACAATTCGTTATATCCGTTATACAATTCGTAATATTCGTTATATAATACAGTATAAACAGCACTACTGATGATACCCATTGGCAGCAGCACTGTCCCAATCGCGCCAATATTGCCTCACAGCTTCCAGATGAGAGTTGATGTTCAAATGGTACGTGTCTGAAATCTCCTTGACGAATTCAATCGCTTCATTTCGATGAGTAGGTTCCACCAGAGCTTCCAGAGCGATTCGAAGTGCAAACATAGCTCCTGAAGCCAACCATTCGCAAATGTTGGTTTTGACAATTCCAAAAATGCGCGAAGCATGATGCACAGTTGTAGGATGTCTTGCGTAGATTTGTGACCGTGGCAAGCTGGGATCACATTTGTTGGCTATGATCATAAAGGCGTGATACATGCACATTGCTGTGATTCCTTTTCGTTCAACAATGTAAATACACGGAAACAGCTGACTTTCCGTTTCCATGACAGTTGTAGGCTGCATGGGTTCAGGTACAGTTGTGTACCACAAGTTTGCGTCGTCACAGAGTGCTTTGAAGGACTTTTCTAGCTCGTTATCACGTGTTTCTTGCTCAGTAAGCACTCTAGGAACACAGGAAAAGGTGTGCAGTTTGGCCAGCAGGTAATGGATGCGTCTGAACCACCATGTAGGCGATGCTGTTTCAGGTGAGCTGTAAGAAAGACCCAACAAATCAAACCACTCGTCAGGGTCCCAAAACACAGGTAACGAGTGTCTGATGGCCACCAGGGTGTCGTTGAAGATGTTGGCCCACACACACATGCGAGCCAGAGGAGTTAGCTTTATAGGCATGCCATTTGCGTCGTGTGTGTAGTCTAGATCTGCCATGAGAGCTCTGGAGCCAGTAAGATGAATATACGTGTCCTGAGCACCATCTGACGACAGATCGTAGATGTTAAGCAACACAGAAGCACACAGACACGCTTCGTCGTCCTTAGGAACAGCTGTCAGAGCTTGTAGTAACGACATGGTGGCTCGTCCATGTAATCTCAGGGCCTGTTCCTCCGTGATTGTTCCTCTTTTCGCCAAAACAATGCTTCCGATAGCAACAACCGCGTGCATGATACACGTGCATTCCACCGCTATCTGAGGCAGGACTTCTGTGGTCATGGGGTACTCTGTGAGTCCTGCCAGCACCTCTCCAATCACATCGATGAATGATTGTAGACAAAGGGCGTCCAGGGCGTCCATCTTGACGTGCTGACCACGAGGTGGACCCGCCAATTCTGTGGTATTCAGAGGTACCAGTAACAGTGTAGCCGCGGCACTTCTTCGGGCAGCAGCAGACATGTGATCTACTCTCAGACGCCGTTTGTCATGGTGTTTCCAGGGTGATAGGTAGACTTCCTGCGAGTTCATGTGGAGGGTCTGGTGCGCGTCAACAAGAGGGAGAAGGACACTTTGGTGCTGCTTTAGATGTCAGAATCACGTCGAGGAGTAGTGGTGAACTATGCAGGTAACTTAATCGGGTAGTTGTATGTTATTGTGATAAGTACGGATGGATATTTGGGAGTTGAATTTAGGAGGGATGTATAAATACCGAGTCAATAGAGTAGATCAATTCAGTTGCTTATTTATTATTATTTTTAGTACATCTTCTCACCAATCTCTCTACGAGTACTTGTACACTACGAGTACTCACTTCTAAAGACATGTATATGGTTTGATTTACGTTGCATATATGAAACACTGTGGAGAAGGACATACAGTATCATCTGTAGAACTACCAGGGTAGTAGACGCACTAATGCTGCTAAAGCGGTTTAAACCAGTGACCGATTTAATCACGTTTGAATTAACAGAAAATCAGCTTTTTAAAACTTATAAATGCAAAAACCAACAACTTAACAAGTCTCCAAACGTCGGCTAAATTGCGGAGATGAAAACTGTATATCCTTGGGTAGAACGAAACAAAAGGGGATATCTAACTCGACCAATAATGGTGCTAGAGAGATGAAATTAGTGACAATCGGTTAAGACTGAGAAAATCTCTTGATTCACAAAATTTCAGACCTCCACCGCTATTATTGATGGATATATATTCACCCTTATCCGTACTCTCCAGTCACTCGGAACTTTAGACTATACTTGTACGATACTGTGATTCTCATACTGTATATATAAAACAATAATAGAGTATCGTACGAGTACGAGTACAGTATCGGACTCGTACAGTAGACAGTAGGCCATCTCAGATATAACTAATAACTACAAGTATGAGTTTCATGCCCTCATGGACACATCATAGGAATCGTTAATCTATCTACGTCTAAAGCTTGGGCTTCTCGCCCTTCTCGAAAACAATCTTGTTTTTGAGAGTTCCGAGATTCTCCACCTCAATCTCCACCACGTCGCCGTCCTTGAGCCAGTTGTGGGGGTTTCGACCAGCAGCCACGCCAAAGGGAGTTCCGGTGAAAATAAGATCGCCAGGCATCAGAGTGGAGCCCTGCGAGTAGAAAGACACCACCTCGGCCACCTTGTGGATCATATCGGTGGTATCAGCGTCCTGAACCAGCTCTCCGTTCACCTTGGTGGACAGCTTGAGGTTGTCGGGGTTACCAGCCAGCTTGGGAGACACAATGGCAGGTCCAAAAGGAGCCCAGCCGTCGTACATTTTTCCCAGAGAGAACTGACCTCCTCCTCGCTCAGTTTGCCAGGTTCGCTGAGACAAATCGTTGCCACAGGAGTATCCAAGAACGTAGTCCAGAGCCTCCTTTTTGTTCACGTCTCGACACCGTTTGCCAATGACAACTACCAGTTCACATTCGTAGTCGGTGGCGTCGGTTGCCTGGGCGATTCGAGGCACAATCACGTCCTCAGTAGGTCCATTAAGAGCAGTGACAGGCTTGTAGAACAGAACAGGGTACTGGGGTCGAGGCATACCCAGCTCATCAGCATGCTTGCCGTAGTTCATACCCACAAACCGAACGGTTCGAGTATGAGCGTCATTGAGAGGAGACAGTAGCTTGGAGATACCCACCTTGGTGTCAGTGACAGTGTACGAGCCGAAAATGTCTCCTCCAATGAGATAAGCCTCGGTAGCAAGCCGGGCGTCCTTGGAGCCAGAAGGCAGAATGGCGTCTCCAAAGTACACCTTGGAGTCGGTTCCCAGAAATCGAATCAGTCGCTGTGTTAGAGAGAACGAGTAGTACAGCCAATAGTATTATAACAGCAGTACGATACCAAGTGGTACTGTGACTAGAAGTACTGAAACAGTGGTACTACAACAATAGTACAATACCAGAGAGGTACTGTAACCAGATAGTACTGAAACCACAGTGGTACTGTAACCAGAAGTACTGAAACCAGAAGTACGGAAATCAGAAGTACTGAAATCAGAAGTACAGTAACATAACCACAAGGATATTGTGATAGGACACTGTGGAAGGTACTGTGAACTCTTAACATGTTACCACAGCTGAAAGACTCAACCTCTGGCGGCTAGTATTTCCAGTTTGGTAGCAGTTCAGTACCAACAGTCAGAGTGTGACACACGGTGTGCCTTTGGAACACAAACAGTCTCAAGAGGGCAAAAACGTCTCCCTTTTTCTTATGGCGAATTCTTTACGAATTCATCAATCTCCGAGATCTCCTCCGAGGTAGAATCAAGCCTAAGAATGTCACACAGTCTCTGTAACAAGAGAAATCAAACAGTACCACTTGATACACCCCAAATACACCCCATTGACCACCCAGTACTCACAGTGAATTGTCGAGACATTGTTGAGAAAGTGAAGATGGGTTTAGGTCGAAACTTTTGGAACATGCATGTGTATGCGAGTCTCAAATAGCAAGTGGCATGATCTAGGTTAAGATGTTGGAAGATACTTGTACGATAACACGTGCCAGTAGAAGTCTAGTGTGAGGGCTACGTGTTTAGATATCCTAGCCCGATACCTGATCAAGTCGGGTTTGTGTTCGTTGTCGGTTTTTCCTTTTCTACTTTTTTCTACTTTTTCCCTTCATAACTCCTCATCTATCTCCTCACCGTTCACTGCACTTCTCTCATGTACTCTAACGACCTTTATTCAGATGTCAAGTAACTTGGTGAGGTCCCACGCATGTAGAAAATCCGGGTTTTTCCGTGCTCAGAGAATGAAAGGCGTTCTTCTACGTTTCTATGGGTATTTCTCGCAATATTTTCCTTTACTAATCAACTTGAATGACACTCACTGTTTTTCTTCTTTTTTTCTTCACCCACTAATTTCACTATTAACTGCTAGAACATTCGCTGTTTGACTCACCTCCTCTTCTAGAGCCGCACGAAAAAAGTCATCGTTGCCGTTCCGATAATGTACAGGCATCAAGAGAGAAGAGTGGGATAAGTGGCTCCTTTATTTCCGTTTTTGTATACCGCTTTGGTATAGTGGAAGAAAGACTGGAGGAAGATATAGAGCTATAAGTACAAGGGACATTCTAGAAGACCTAGTATAAGTAGAAATCAGAGGATTGATCTCAGAGTAATGGGTGATTTGCTTTTTCTAAAATCACGGTAACCAGACTATCAAAAACATCTAAACGTACATTTATATCACTAGACATGTTCTCTCATTGTGATCTACCTTATTTAGCTAAAACCTTATTTAGCTAAATGAATCAAAAAAAGAATACTGTATCGTAGGACATTCTCTCACCATGAACTAGAACAGCACAATATGATACTCCACAGGTGTTGGTTTAATGAAAGAGAAAGTCATAAATTCTACATATCAGCTACACACAGTTGATTTACCTACAAAACCACTCCCTCCAAAACCACAGCAGCGTTTCTGACCCAAGTTCTCTTCCTCATGTTCTTCCCCTTCCTCCAACTAAACCTTCACTAACTCCCAACTAACATTACTCACTATAACTCCACACAACCAGTCATACCAACTTCTCCAATAATGGTCCAAACTCGTTCAAAATTTTACAAGACACACGAAACTCCACCACTATGTCAAAAACACCACACCTCAATTTCTCTCAAATTTATTCAAATTTCCCCGATTTACCCAAATACATCCTCGCCACCAACTCTAATCCTGTCCAATGCCTGCATCCGTGACTGTAATCCAAAGTTTATTGAGCAATTGTCAACCCACACTTTCACACTCTACAACTCATCTTCAGCACCACACAACACACCTCAAGTGATGCTACAACTGCGCAAATACTCGACTTTCAACTCGGCCAAGTCGATGGCCGCGTCGGTCGCCAAACTGTTCGATCGACGGCCCGAACTGAGCCCCGAAGAGACGTCCAAGATCCTGGTCGAGTCCATGGAGGGCACTTTTGAACACTACATGAAGGGGCGAGAAAAGCACCTGAGACTTGACTCGTCTTTCGGAGAGGCTCCCAACGGCCTCAAACACCCCCAACACGTGGCATCTATGAACCACACCGAGATTGCACACCTTCTGCGATCTGCCACGTCTGAGACCCAGGTCTTTGTGACCCTAGAAGAGGTGCCCAAGCTCAGTCTCAAGGTTCTCAACGCGGCTCTGAGCAACCCGGCCGTGCAGAGAATCGAGCCTATTGGCGCTCTGGTCAAAAACTACGGTCCTGCTCGTCACAACGTGGTTGGAGTGGGCTACGATATTCTGTCCTGGAAGTGGCTGCTGGACCACGGCAAACACGAACAGGCCCAGAACCTCGTCGACTCCAAACTCTCGCTGTCGTGGATCCCCTCGCTCATGCAGATGCCCCGGTACTACCCTGCCGTGGCTAATCTGTGGGCCAAAGCTGTCATCGCCTGTGTCACCCCTGAAGACATCAACTCCATCATCTGCGAGCAGCTAGCATCCCCTATGGCCACGTCACGGGAACGAGGAGTCCAGCTGGCCGCGGCTCTGTGGATCCAGGCTGCCAAGGAACACAATCCCGTGGTCGACAAGATTGTGGACTCTGTGCTGTTCAGTACCCGAGTCCTGGACAAGCCTAGTCTGCCCCAGTCCGCGCTGTCCATGTTTCTGCAGATGCAGCGAGACTTTGGCATCACCAGCATTTCAGCTGCAGGCAAGATTTTCATGAACGGTGAGGGCACCAAGCGAGCCTTCTGTCTGGAGTCCTTCTTTGAGTACGCCATTGAGATGCGGGACCAGCATCCCGAGCGAGCGGCTGCCATCAACTCCATTCTCAAGAAGCAGCTCGTGGACCCTCACCCCGATCTTGTGCTGTCCAAGCTCTCGAGCAACAACATTCTGCAATCGTTTCGGAGCAAAGACGTGAAGAAGATCAAGAAGGACAGACATACATCTCGGAGTCTCCTGAACCACGTTTGAGATGACGTTGGGGGTGGAGGTGACGATGAACCACGTTTGAGGTGACGTTGGAGGTGACGATGAACCACGCTTGAGGTGAACCACGTTAGGGGTCCACTTGTACATAGACATAGCATTAACGTATTTATTGATTAGATGACGAGGGGGAAGAATCTAATGGCATAAGGACTAGGTAGTTGGACCCCACACTAGGTGGTCACTACTTGGAAGCTGGTAGAAGTAAAATATCTGGTCTGGGATATCTTCTGGTGAACTATTACATACACATTTGAACCTGTTCCTCTAAGGTAAGTCGATTATTAATAGCAGGAGGCACTTCAAGGGTCCTTTAATGGGCTAAATGGATCACTCGGCCTCAAGGAAGACGTCTGTGAGGTCACCATGGTAGTTCGTCTATTTTTGAAGGAGTTGAGTTGTGTGGTGCACTTGGGAATAGTATAAAAAAACATGTTTCGATTTAAAAGTGGTATAGAGATATAAGAAGAGTTATAAAACATACCCCTGTAGTAGGCTGACATCAGGGAATATAATGGTATAGTCGGGTTTGGGATAGGACTACTTCTTCTCAAGTTGGGTGCCATTATTGGAGGTAGCACCACATTAACTAAATACCAATAAACATACTTAATGGTTCCAATAGAAGTGTGAGTGAGGAGAGGTAAGTATAATAAACAGCATGAATTAACATTGCTACAATAAATACTTCTTCAGGGTAAATGCTTGTACTTGTAACCATCAGAACTGCTCAAACTCCTTTCATACTATATCTCCCAAACTCCTGCTCAGCCTCCATGCCCACCTTTTGGAGTTTTAGTCATCACGACGTTTGACAGCTGAGTGAAGTAGGAGGTACGAAAAGTCGGTGTTAGCCGTTTTACCAGAAAAATCGGTTTTAACTATATTCAGTTGAACTCGTGCTCTACCTGGTATTTGGGCTCATGATCTTCATGTACTCGTGCTTGTACTCGTGCTTGTACTACAAGTAGCTCATGGGAAGTACCCGTGGTCATGGTCATGTACATCTCACGGGAACTATAGCCTTAAAGACGCATCCTTTGTTGAAGGTATACCACCAATAATGTAATAACGCTTTTGTATAGCATTTTCTGCGTCACGCGCAGGAAACATGGGTTTTTTTTGGGTAACAGTCTCTTCCGTGAAATGTCTTCTCTACTCCTACGGACATGTCTATTTCCGTCTTATGGAAGATATCTGTTACGTGGAAGAGACAGATCTCGTACAGTGTAACGGTACAGTCCGTATTATAGGTTAACCGACGGAAGCGGCTAATTATGGGTTAATCTGGCAGTAATTGATAATTGCTTTTGCTGCCGTATGGGCTGGAGTAGAGAGATACTGTATCAGAACAGGACGTACTTTCAATACAGTGTCTGTAGTACGACCTGCTACTGTCACAAGTACCAGGTACCAGGTACCGTACAAACGTCTCGCCCACCTGACCTAGATTTAGTCACCCGTCACTCAGCCGTCATTCTTTTCGACGTCATTTTTGTCCGTCGATTTTAGTTTGGTGCGCGGTTAGTTGGAGGAGATTGGAGCTGAAACGGGATATGTTGGAGGTTTCAGGGTGGTATAAAAGACACAAAAGAGACGGAAAAAGTCCGAAAAAACGGGGAATAATAACTTCAGGGTAACAGGAAGACAATATCGACCCTTTTCTAACCCCTTTTCTAACCCCAACCCCCCTCCAAACCAACGGATATTACGGATTTATCGGACACGAATAAGCGTCCAATCTGCAGTGGCTTCCTGCAATCGGAGCTTATGTGGGTTCCATCGCACCAGACTCTTCGATAGCCTCAATTGCCTCATAAGCCGATATGGAGTGTTGGAGGTGTTGTAGAGAAATGGGAAGTGGTATATTTGTTCATTTTCGGCCAATTGCGCATTTGTAGACCTCCAAACCGGCAATATCCGTCCTCCTATAGCTGTTTTATATACCCTCATTTCCCGACCCCACTTGATGGTCATGCAGGATCTGATAGTGCCGTGCAGTCTTCTTTGTCTCTCCCGCAGGACCATAAAGTTGACACCGTACAGTATTCTATATAAGACGAGGCTCAGCTCACTTTCATTTACTACCTACAACAACACAACCACAACTACCAAAACCACTACAACAACACAACCACCACAACCACAAACACAATGTCTACTACATACAAGGAATACGACTGGGAGAAGCCCGTTCAACTTCTCTACGACCACATCAACAGTCTACCTGCCCAGGAGCTGGCCAAGTTCAAAAATGACCCCGAGGCCCTACTCGACGCAATTGACAAGTTTGAGGAGGAGCAGAATAAGAAGGACTCCGAGTACAGACTCATGACCGTGGGGCCCGACAAGCGAAAGGTCGTGGAGGAGGAAATTGCCCAGAACAAGCCCTACACGTTTGCCGAGCTCGGAGGCTTCTGCGGATACTCGGCCATTGCCTTTGCCCACAAGCTCAAGCAGACCCACCCCGGCTACCAGGTGCATTACTACTCGCTGGAGGTGAGCCCCTTCTTCGCCAAGGTGACTTCTCGGTTCACCACGCTGGCTGGTCTGGGAGACATTGTCACTGTGCTGGTTGGACCTGCTTCCGAGGGTCTGGAACGACTCAAGGAGGAGTTCAACCACGCCAAGATTGACTTCTTCTTCATCGACCACTGGAAGGACCTCTACGTTCCCGATCTGCAGAAGGCCGAGGAGCTGGGTCTCATCCAGTACGGAACCGTCATCACAGCTGATAACATTTACTTCCCTGGTGCACCCGAGTATGCCAAGTACGTGCGTCTCAACACGGCTGAGAAGAAGAAGGACTACCCCGGCAAGGGTAACCCCAACATTGAGTACGACACTCGAACCGTTGAGGTGCCTCTTGGAGACGGCAAGAAGGACGGTGTTGAGGTGACTCTCTGCACCGGTGTGCTTTCGGATTAGCTCGGTTACGCGATTGATTATGTGACCAACATGAACGCTCTCAGCGGACTGTAGGTTAAGGGTGCACGGCTTATAACGGACTTTACGGGGTTTTCGGCTATTGATAACGGCCATGGATATAACGAATTGATTAAATTACAAACTGAGAGTGGGTAGTCCAAAGACTGTATAGTAGGAATAAGTGCAATGGTTACAATGTTGTCCATTGTATTGGTATTTAGATGAATAAGAATAACTCATATTTGAATATGGAATATAAATTATTTAAAACGAATGTGTACAGAATATACTGTGTATGAGTACAAGGTACTACAGGTAGGTTAGTTACTGGTGGTTGTACTTTTCCCAAGATGGTTATCCAGTAACAAATTATGCATTAAGAGACCTTGGGGACATACACGTAGAGAACAGTAGATTCTCTATTGGTAGAAGAACTCATTTCCGGAGGATACGGGCAAAAAATGGGACAACCCATATATATTAACATGAATATATTGATCATATTATAAAAAAAGCTATAGTGCAACCACCGGTGAATAACCTAGTAGGCATAGGTAGAATTGTTACAGTTGCTGTTCATTCTATTGATATTTACATGAATAAGAATTACTCTCATATTTAAACGAAGAATATTAGAGTATTAAAGAAGGAATAACTTATATACGAGAAGAATAAACTGTGTAGAAGTACCAAATAATTGAAGATGTAGAGACACAAAAAATGGCATATCATTCTACAGTGATTGAATTAGGATGATCTCACAGCCGTACGGACCCAATATATCTAGAACGGCTTTTCTTTGATTTTAGCTGCTTTCTTATGCAGGTCAGTTTCAGCTTATTTTCAACCCTCTATAAACCGCCAGAATATCATCTTAAAATCAAACAAAAAGAAATTGACAAAAATCCAACGAATATTTCCAAACATTTTGTGCACCATTTTGCGCATCGAATTATGCGGCTGATCTTTTCATTTATGGATTTTCCATTTATTTATTAATTCGGATACAGGCAAAACACGCAGTACACACGCACTCTTCTTTCCACCACCTTATTGAGAGAGGTCGAAATAGAAAAGAGGCAGAAAGGGAGATGATTTCTAGTATATATTTCTTTCTCAGACAGAGTTTCAAGTGTGTATTCTGACAAGTGCCCAATTCGAGCTGCTCTAGCGTGTTATGCTTGGAGGGTAGGTTTGGAGATGTTGAGAGTAAGATAGAGAACAACTTGGAGAAGGAGGTCTTCGAGAACCAAGTCGAGTTCGTCAAAAGCATGATTTAACCGCTTGAAACAGAATATTGAACTCGACTTGGGACCACACCATACGGATTTATCACTTTTCTCTTTAAATGAAGTGACCACCCAGACTAACACACACATGCATAGAAGTATGCTTTTGGGGAGAAGTAGAAGACCACAGCCGATATAAACAGCTCATTCCAATCACAATTTTTAAGTCCTCGTATCCGTCGGCGGTTAATCGGACGTTTTTCTGGCCCCACTTGTCTTGCACTAGACGAACCCTCTCGCGAAACAAACTGTCTCGACCTGCAAAAGGCTTGTGCTGATTACCACACCAATGAGTCTCAATCTAAGGGTCATTGGTCTTCACTCACTATCCCTGGCTAGCAGATAACCTCTCACGTGTATCTGTAGACTCTCTGTTTGTATGATGTTTAAAACGGGGTGAAAATACACGAGAAAAAGGCAGAGAGACCCCTGGACTTCGAACTAGAGTCCGGTAAGACTTGCCAATCAATTGAGGCAACTCCTCTTGTCCCCCTCGCTCCTCTAACTTCGTGGACAACGAAAAAAATCGTTACAGGGGAAGAAAAAGTAAAAAGACGATACAACGTATACAGACAGCATTTGTTGCAACGTTAACGGTGCGGGGCAAACAAATACGGTGCCATATTGGTGGATCATCCTCAGCAACAGCTTAATGTCTCTTGAGACACACGATGTGTCCTTAAAATCTATGAAAATCCGAGCTGCAGCCACTGCATGCAAGGAATACGCGATTACGAAAGAGAAAAGACAAGGAAGATTAAGAGGAGTTAGGCAAGAGATAGCCGCAAGGTTGGACTATGAAACTTGCTAGTCGCAGCCAGACAAAAGTGTTGATTAACAGTGCCTGTGTTCAGAACAAACTTGTGCTAAGTATCTCCAGACAAAAGATAGCGTCATCTGACGAGCGAAAAACATAGATATATAGTCAAAAACTTGACTATATTATTCTTATAGCTCCGTGTTATCCATTTATCAACTTCCCAGGTCCAACAGACAATTTCTCATGGAGTTCTTCAACGATACACACGAGAAAAAAACGTTTTTCTCCGCTGCACCTTCAATTGACAAGGGAAGAAAAATCGGTCCGACTCGTTCACCTCTCTACCCTTCTCAAGCTCCTTGTATTGCTTCGCCCGCATTTATTACCCAGCTATTATCCGGCTATGAAATTTACCATGTGTAAAAGCGTAAGACAATAGGACTGAATTCGTCACTCTACAATTTATTAGATAAGTGAATACTCCCAACCCAACAGTAAAGCCTGTTTAACGTTTTGTTGACCAAGGGGAAAAGCAGGGGTCTATATTCTTGGAGCAACAAATACTTCCCTGGAATATAAAAAAAAGTTCACGGAAACAGGACTATCCAATATCATGGTACTCTGGCGACAGGTCAAGGCAGAAATCAAAGGAAGTGGATCACCTCAATTGCTTGGGTGCTTCAATTACAAATCATGCCTAAGGTTCAGAGTGCCACTATCTTTCGTAGAAACCTTGGTTAACAAAATCTAGTCTCTTAACTAGCTCTGTCCCTTGTCGATCCAAAGAGGAATTGAGTGGAGGAAACAGCCAAAAGGACAAGATCCTATAATTGTCGCCACCAAACAACCGTCTCCTGACAGACACTTTCGCTTAAAGATACTCTCGGATATACCCTTCCCCCGGCTCCTTCTCAAACATTTTGCCACTAAAATTCATACAATAAAAGCAATAAATGATAGCACCAGAGTTCTGCAAATGACATTGGACCCACAAGGCTTTAGCGATAATGCACCGGAACTGACATCAGAAACCACGCTAGCGCCGGGACCCTCAAAAATCCAAAACATTAAAACTTTCACGGGTCGGTCAATGAAACAACGTATAGATGGGCAAACATCGCCTTGCCTACATCAGGTATGCTATGCAAAAGCGAGTTGCCGAGTCTAATTGGAATGCATGCCACTGCAAGAGGAAAGACTAAGAGCACCCTGCAAAAAGTGAATCTCCCTGTTCGAAGTCCAAAGGCGAAAACTTGTAGCTATTCTCACTCATTACATAGGCTATCAGCTGAGGACTAAATCATGCGGCAGATCTTGGTGCCAAACTTGGAGCTCCGCAGAGTCACGTAGTTCTTGCGAATCACGCTCTCCAGAGGCTCCTTGATCCCGGCCTGCAACAGGGCAACAACAATGACATGCCCGTTGGAATCACGGGCAAGGCTGATAAGCGGCGGCCGCGAACCCTTCACCAGCCACTCAACATAGCGCTTGCGCAGAGCGCCATTGTCGTCCTTGCCGTCATCCTTCTGCACAATGGTCTCCAAGACTCTGCACGCCGAATAGTCCAAGCCATAGGTGGCTAGGTCATCCGAAAGCTCCTCGTAGACAAGGCTGCGGATGGCGTCTCCGCCAGGACCGTTCATGCTGCAGAGCTGGCGCACAACCCAGCTGCCCCAACGGGAAACGGCCAGGGCCTTGACTGCAGAGGAAATCTCGTCCAGAGCATTGTTGAGAGCAAGCTCCTCATACGTGCAGTTCTGCACCATTGTTTGGATGACCAGACTGCCGGACTCGCTGGACGAAATGTCGAGCCATCGGCCTCGCAGGGACTCAATCACACTCTGCATAAAGTGTGGAGACCGCATGCCCTTGTCTAGCTCAAACACCCTTTGCCACACATGACAGGCGTACTTGTGGTTGATGGTCTCACTAACGGACTCCAGCAGATCGTCAACCAGCTGGCGCTTCAGGTCCTCGTCTTCAGTAAAGTCGAGGGCCTTCTGGACCACATGACATCCAAAAATATCGACCGACAGGTCGCTCATGTGGCCCACCATCTGCTTTACCAGCAGCGTGCGCTTGAGGGAGCTCGCGTATTCGATGCTGCGCTGGACTAGAAAGTTTCCAAAGCGGTTGGTCACAAGGGGGATGCACAGGCTTGTAACAGAGTCGATGATGGACTCGCGGATCTCTTCGCTGCCTCCCTTGAGCTTCTGCTGCAGGAAGATGGAGGCCTGCTGGTCATTCTCCGAGACGATTCTCTCCACAATGAGGAACCAGTCGCATTCGAGGTTTTTCTCCAGCAGGACGCGGTAGTTGACCGAGTTGAGTCGGGGCCTGAATTTCTGTGTTAGTGACTATATAATTTTGGGGGAAAGGGTAATGGGATAATCAAACAAAGGGTATCGGTATCTCTCACGTTATTGGCGGGGGTATCTTCAGTGGCTCCAGCTGCAATGCGGTCCCAGAAAGGAGTGGACAGCGGTGCGCTGAAGGACGAGTGCTGGATAGGCGCATCCCACTGTGCGTCAGCCGTGAACACTTCGGGTTCGTAGAACGATTGGGTTTGGGGAGCGTTTTCCTTACTCTGAGCTTCGAGCATCTGCAGCTCCTGCAGTCGTCGCCGTGCCTCTTCCAGCTCCTGAGAAATGGACTGGGTGCGGAGACGGCCGTTCTGGACGTCTCGATTGGGCATGGGCACGGGCTGGTTCCGCGGCTGTTCTGCATAAGTGTAGATTGACGGTTGGTGATTAGCGCGAGGTGCAGATGCAGATGCAGGGAACAACGACATGGGGGTTGTGGTTAGGCTGACCACCGGCGTGGGCTTGAGATCCTTGTAATCGGAGTCGTCCAGCAGCCACGAGGGGATTGGGTTGGCCATGGGAGGCGCGTCATCTTCGTCTAGCTCGTCCTGTTGCTGATTGAGGTCCATTTTGTGGTCCATCTGGAAGGGGCTCTTTTTGTGGCTCCAACGGTCCGGGGTGGGGTTTGTGTTGGAGCGGTTTCGGGGTGCCCAGGGCCAGTTTGCGGACATTGCGGAGACTCTGGCGGTTGGAAGGTATGCGGAAATGCTACTAAATGGCGTGTATTGGTTTGGGGTGTTTTCTGTGTCTATGTTGTGTGGAGAAGAATACGGTTTCACAGAGCTATGTTGGATCAGGTACCATCTGGGATTATGGTTATGCTTTAGTTGGATAGGAGAGGTATAAGAGAGAAAATGGGTGGATAAAAGGCCTGCGAAATAAGACGAAGCTGAAGTAATCTGAAATGGCAGTAAAATCGAAAAAAATGCTTATAACTCTGCAATCTCGTATTCGCTGCGTCTCCTGAAACACCCTTTCATCTCCATTCCCCACATCCCCTCTTATGATCTACTGTCTCAGTCTCTTAATAGTGTAAATGAAGCCGTGAGCTAAATACGGTATTGGTGGTGATACTACGATGTACTGTGATAGTCCATATTGTAGCACGTATCATATAGCGTGCTGTTTGGCGTTTCCCTTTTCTTTTTCACTCCGATATGTCGCTCGTTCTCCTGCTGCTTCTAGAATCCACTCTGGGTACGTTCTACGCCTTCCAGCTGCAAGGTTTTTTTGTTTTTTTTATTCTGCAAAAAAAGTACGTTTTCCCAGCGTCTGACAAGCGGCGGAAATGTCGACGCACTGACTAAGCGAGGCTCCATCCTGAGAGAAACTCTGCTCAGTCGCATCTATACGTGCAAACTCTGTTGAGTGGAGATGTTGGAATGTGGAGAGAAGAGCAGGTCGAGATGCAACGTTACTAATGCGGAAAATGCGACATTGTCAGGTAGGGGTGTTGGTTACGTAGCACAAACACTACTCGTACTTGTACCAACCTACGAGTACCCCTACACATCCATCTCTACAACGTACCTGGAGGTCCCATAGGGTTCAAGGGTTGCGTTCAAAGTCGAGAATACGGGCTCCAATACGTCGTGTCGGGGAACCTAACCAAAAGCTTGAGGGTAAAGCTAGCCCTTGACAGGATAAACCGGCTTTGCGGAGAGTGAAACACTTCCGAGGTGACTCCAGTCTTGATCCTTTGGCCAACCTGAACGACCTGGACAGAAGCTACAGAAGCTCCACCTCTGCAACATGGTAGGATCTTGCATGCGTGGGGCCACACGAGCGCATGTAC
This sequence comes from Yarrowia sp. E02, assembly GCA_017639365.1. Lineage (NCBI taxonomy): Eukaryota > Fungi > Ascomycota > Dipodascomycetes > Dipodascales > Yarrowia > Yarrowia sp. E02. Next base: position 307,542 of record JAAQQX010000003.1, on the reverse strand, counting down.
GATACCACAATGATGCATCCGGAGCTGCCAACTAGAGATGACCAGCGTAGCCGAGATGACCAGTGTACGGCTGCCGGGGCTATGTTGGATACAACGTTGCATGTTGTGAAATATGGGGCGTTTCAGGGGTGATATAGGGGCCGTATTTGTCTTGTAACAATAGATATTTAATTCATAATTAAACTAAATAGAACGGTTTTTCTTATATTCGTTTTACGGTTATTCTTACGTTGTATTCTTACGGTTTTTTTACGTTGTATTTGTCTCCACACTCAAATTTGTTTCGTCCTGTTATTCCCGTTTGGTTTCCTGTTTCGTAATGACCAATTTCGTGGACTCCTTGTTTCGCATCTCGTCACATCTTCTATACTGTCTCATTGCTTGTCGCTTTTACTTGTCGTTTCTACTTGTCCTTTTAATGTCTCTTTACCATCTCGTCTGACCATGTCGCGTAAAAACCAGCGCGTATAGAAGAGCCCTTTTGTTTGCAGCCGGACCGAGTGCGTGTATCATGTGCGATGAGGCCGAGCATGGGCCCGAAAAAGTCAAAGTGGAGAGGAGAATGATAAGGGCCCGTATATGGGCTAGATGCGGGTTTTGGAATACTCTGAATGCCTCTTCAGAGCTCGTCGAAAACAGAGTATTTTATTTCCTACATGTGCCAGAGGATTAGACGTGTCGAAACGGTGGGTTCAAAGGACGCTAAGGCACTGTCAGGGCTAATGGAGATTAGCGTCAAGGGACCAGGCAGATAGAAACCGCCAAAGAAAGAGACAATGGACCAAAGCCACCGCATCTCGTGGATCTCGAGTGTGCATCAGTGCATGCTACACGTGGAGAGGATGGCCTGAAATTAGAGCGGAATTATAATACCAGAGTGTTACTGTGACTGAAAATAAAATAAACAATGCTGGAATAAACAAGGACAATGCTGGAATAAGGGGGCATCTGGGATACAGTGCAGATTCAACTGGTTCAATTCCCGGGACAAAAACCAAAAGCCGAACACTCACCTCACTGAGCGAAAATCCGTCATGGTTTCGGAGCGGGTTTTAAGGAGGTAGAGCCGACGGGCATGAGACAAGTGAGGCGCCAACAACAGGGTCTGCACTCGCTGCTCGTTGCGAAACACACTCCTATACACCTATAACAGAGGATTTATGACCTTCACGTATAACTCCATATTTATAGGCGGCCTTTGCGAGCTTAGCGAGGGGTAAAAATAGTCTAACCTCGTATGGGAGTTGAGAGTTGAAGTCCTGTGACAAAAAAAACAAACTGCTTATACTTCAGTTTCGTCACATGCAATGGTTGGCTGAATCCTGAATAGTATTCTGACCGTTAGTAATCGAAATGATAGTGTTTGATAGTCCCCTAACATCAGTATTCAATTATACTTACTCGTTACTATAAGGCGAAAAAAGTTATACAGATTCTCATCTCCCTATCCGGGCCGATGAGATGCGTTGCAACCCGTTTAGAGATGTGGAGCAAGGAACGAACCGGTGGCGGAATAATAGATACGTGATGTAGGAGGTGATGAGGAGCTATTTTAGTTGCCACAGTAGAATACACTGTTTCACTGTCTTCACATTTTCCCTTCATTCAAACCATCTTACAGTTCAGTTGTCACCTACATGAGATCCAAACCGCTAAAACGCCTTAATTGCTTAATCCCGGAACCAAAGCTGACTACTGCTGGACACGCACGGCTAGAATATTGCTGGCTCGTCCAAGGTACGTTTCCAACTCCGGCCCAGCTCTGCTCGCCAAGCAAAGTTGCACAGTGCAAAGTTGCCTCAAAACGTATCTTGTACATGTAGCGTGCATGTCTGGCCTCAGACGCCGTATTCCTCTCGTAGGCAAAAAACACACACTCGCACAACGGAACAAGTTTTTACATTTTTTTACATGGTATTGCAAGATTCCACGGGCTGAAAAAAGGCCGATAGAAAGCCCGAATTTGCTGCTGAGCCGTTTGCACAGGAGATAAGCCGAGAGGCATGCGCATTAACCCCTTTTACGGAGATACAAAACCATGGACCTACTTTCCATCTTCGGCCTTCTAGTATGGTGCATTGACCAGACAAGCTGAATAGACAAAGGTGTCAAGTTTTCTGTAGCGGTGCTAAACAGACGAATTTGTACTGGAGGAAGCACGTACGACAGATACGAATGCTTGTTGTGAACACACGGAGAAAATACGCCGTGGCCCAAAAGCAGTGTTCCACAACTGTGTTTACCACCATGTCTACCATCTCCGACTCTATCACCACCCCCAAGTCTCACCTTGACGTTACGAAAGTATACTTTTTGCACCATGTTGACGCACGTCGGACCCTAGAATCGGGTATAGGCACGCCTTGCAAGGCGTCGGACCCTCGTGGCAGCTGTGTCTGACGTCTCCACCTCATTACCAATACTGACTGAGTGGTCTACTAACAAACAGCTGTGTTTACAGACCAACTAAAAAGAGCATGTCTGAGTGGGATGGATTTTTAAAGTTGAGTTACCTTTTCATTTTCTGCACAGCACGTTAACTTTTTCGTTTGGCCTCGCCCTTGTTTCCTGACCATCCGTGCGTCGACTTTGCGTTTTACACCACCTTCTCTCGTATCCGTACCGGTGCGTAGGGCCAGAGGAGCTAGTGCTGAGCAGGTCCATTAGGTTAGTGTTTGCTTTTTTCGCCAAACCTCATTGATCGCATGCTTGCCCAGTCACATATTCATTTCCCGTTAAGGCTGGCCTCACTGCAAAGGTTGCACATTAAAACTCCTCCTCTTGACCAACAAACGAAATGAACTGGAGCGGTTCGGGGACTGTAAAGATACACGGAGGCCACGACAACAACACCACCCTTTGCAACGACCACCACCACACTACTGCTGTCTCTCACTGCGACTCTACCCACTGCAACGCTGACTCCCATTCAGGCACCACATTCTCCTCTACTCTCGGTGCTCCTCCAGACTCAAACTGACTATCTACCGGTGCCATGGCCGACCACTCGACGAAACCGGGCTCGGAGCTCCCACCAAAGCCTTCTGTGGCTCCCTCAGATGTATCCAAGACCCAGGACACCACTCAGGACACCACCCAGGACACCACCCAGGACACAGCCAGGCCACCAGATGACTCTTCGACAGACACGACAGACACGGCGACTACGACAACGACAACCACGACAGCCTCGTCAGCACCAACCACAGCCTCGTCAGCAGCACCATCTACCACCAAACCATCTACATCTACTACCACTGCACCAACTACCACCACCACTACCCCTTCAGCACCTCCCACACGTACACATCCAGACAACGAGGGCTTTGCCACGCCAGCGGAAACCACAGGCGTGTCCTCGGCCACAGCAGACGAGTCGTCAGGCTCGGCGTCAGAGTCCGTAGACCAGTCGATGGAAGAAGAGTCCTCGGAACAGAGCGACTTTGCCGTCCCCCAACAACGAGCCCCCAACAGAGTCAATTTTGCGGTCCCAGAGTTCTCGCGAACACCCCAGTCGTCGCGAATCGTGGACGTCACAGATACCGCCGAAAAGGCCGACATTTCCAACGTCCGAAAGGACCATGATCGTGATACAAACTTCTTCAGCAGCACGGGAACGGGGACCACCACAGCCTCGTCCACGTCGGACGACACGGACGGAGACCGCCAGTCGGAAGGTGGCTCGCAACAACCAAACTTCCAGGAAGGAACCCAGTTCCGAAGACGACGGCCTCTGCCACCACACCTCAAGGCACTCCAGCAAAACATGCTGTACGAGCTGGGCCAGATTCAGGTGGTTCTGGAGAACCGACGGGTCCAAGCTGTGCTGCAGAACAAACAGCAGCAGGAACGGGCCAAACGTGAGCGAATGGAGCAGCAGCAGCAGCAGCAGCGAACCGAGGACAATGCCGGTGATGATTCAACACGAACTACCGGCAACCTCTATAATTCCTTCCTGGCCAACCGAATCAACACAATCACCAGTCGTCTCAAGACCAATTCAGACACCACCGAGGTGGCCTCCCCTCCACGAACACCTTCGCATGATTAATCCGAATGTCGCCACCTACACACATCTCCCCCCATGGCACATTTAATCACCTCTCTAAAAGCATACTCTCCCCTCCACCCCGGTGGCCCGCATAAGTTATTCATATTTCTCTTTATTATCAAATGTCTCTTTCTATTTCGCTTTTTCGCGCATTTTGCATCGTCTCATCAGATGTTGTTCACTATTCGGCTCTTCTGCACGTGCTTCTCAAGCTTGTGATACTTGTTCATATTAACCAGGCTGTCTTCTGGTCTCAATTGCTTCTTTCTATTATTCCTGTTTGCAATTGAAGGGGAGAAACATGAGACATGACATGTTTCTCCCCACACACTTCATTCTGCTAGTCAGGGTGACGTGTGGAACCGACCAGAAGGCTTCAGTCTCTTTTTCCACTTGTTTGTTGATTGCACTATCAACTGTAGATAACTACCATATAGATACAGAGTCTGGAATCTGGCTGCTTTAATAGGCACTCTTCATAAATGGCATCTATTGATGGGAAGCGAGTCTTGTAGATATGCACCTCCAACTACAAGATGCTACGCTACAACCTTTAGGGTAAATCGTACGAGCAGTCTCGGGCTTGTTTCAAAGTCAGATTTAGACTTGAACTGGCCAGCCAACTCACTTGACATTCTTCTAAAGAACGGTTGCAATCTCTGGCCTTGTACTGTATCAGGTACCTCTTCGTGGCCATAGACTTTATCCTCCGTGCATTAGGTTCCAGAGTGTATTTTTATATGTGAATTTAATGAAAGCCAAAACCCCACTTTTATGTCCCTCGAACTGGGCCACTGGGCTGTAGTAGGAAGACGTTGTAGGCTGTAGTTGTTAGATTTTCGGTTTTTTTCAATCGCAAATATGACTCGGATACTTCCACTATATTCACCCATCTTTTCGGAAAAACCTCTACTTCTTCCCTCCTTTTCACTCCTATTCACTCCGAAAAACTTTGCCTCACTTCACATAGCAACCCAACGTAGGCTCGGAGAGACGAGCGTCTTCCGTCATCCGAACTGAAGGCTAGGAGCCCGTCATCACCAGAGCCCGGGAAATAAACCTAATCGACTGTCACCGGCCTTCAAATCTTTGCTTACCACGTCTTTCTGGGTCTGTCTAGTGAAGGACTCATGTAGACCATCTTCGAGGACTCCTTTAGATGTAGACCATCATGCACCAGTGCCTTAGCTCAAACGTTGAGCTTTGGTGGCTGCTAATGACTTGCACTTTCGCTGTATGCGGCTTTATAATCGCTCCGACTCGGAGAGCATTGCTCTATGTAGTATCGGGCATGTACGATTATCTGCTTGCATCAATACAAGCGAGGAATCTTCTGAGGGCATTCTCAGTCAAACTCCTTCCAGTACCACCTCCAAAAAAAACAAAAAATATGGCGTTTTGCTGACGAACACGCGGTGAAGAAATAGGTCTCCACCATAAACCTGTTGTATCATAGCTGCCTATAATAACAGCACCAACGGTAGAAACTCTCAACTATGAATGTGTGATTCCACGGTCTCTAGTGATTTTTTTTTTCTTTTTTTGCTTTTCGATTGCAGTGTCGGCGATGGGAAAAACTGCGACCTGCGATCAACACAAACCTGTTGGCATAACCGTTCCACCTCCCTTGGTCACCCTCCTGATCGCCATTAAGCTATCAAATAGTCTTCCTGAAATGAAAGCCAATAAATCGAAGGGCAACCAGATCGAGAGACCGTTGTAGAGAATCAAAAAAAAAAAAAGAAACCACAACAAAACTGCTCCACTGGCCTGAAACGTGACCCAGAGAATGACATAATAAAGATTAATCATCTGCTGCCCCGTTGGTGCCCATATAACTTTTCTGGGCACTCTAGCTTTCCAACAACATTCAGCTAGCCAAACCATCGCACAAAGGCTCACGGAAAAAACGAGTTAGTCGCCAAAAAGCTGTCTAGTGCGACACGCCAACTTCCATTGTTCCTAACAATGCTGTCACCTCCTCCACTCTCAGACCTGGCCGTACCATCCATTAGCAGTGTTACATCAGACTAGCGGAATGGCCCAACTAACTCTCCGATGCACGATCGGTGCTCGACTGCCTGCATATCTTCAACCCAACTCATCGCCCTTGATCGTAAGCTCAACTATGCAGATACACAATCGAGCAGCACCTGTAGCCGTGAATTTAGCCCCTAATCAAGTCCCTTGCAAACCCCTTATGCACTTTTGACTGCTGGCTCCCTCCACTATTGCTCCCCTGCGCAGCCTCCTGTCAAAAGATCTTCAGACAAGCTCACACACCTAGCATAAGCTCAGTCTTCCACACTCCATTTATCCGCATCCGCACAAGGCTGAAAATTAGTGCAACGCTCAACAGGGCTGACGACGGAATGGTTCATAGCTCATAGAAAACAAACACTGGCTCGTAGATGCACAGAAAATAAGCCCAGGAAATCGGTGACGGCGGTTAGCTCAAAAATAGTCATGCAAGCAGTGACACCTTAAGGAGTCAAATGCCGACGTGAATCGGCAAAAATCTCTGATCGATAATATTGCATCAACAAGATCGACGCGAATGCTAACGCGAATAGTGCCACCATTCCAAAGTCGCTGCACCTTAGGGCGCTTACCGATAGAAGAGACCACTGTCTTCATCTCCTTCGATCCACTCTTGGACGTCATCCAACGTTGCCCTCGCAGCTGTCATCCTCGCCTGACACATGGGTCAGGGTGAAACAATGTAGACTTGCTACTGTCAAACCAAGATCAGAGGGTATCGAACACTTTTGAGAGCCACAGTAAGACAAGAGGAGGGGGGTCTGCGTCGTATCGAGAACGCAGGGTCTCGAAATGTGGGTGGAGACCACCCAGCTCTACAAAGTCTACCAGGCACTACCAACACTCACACAGGCACACACACAATCACTCTAGTCACTTTCAATTAACCTGACACAAGTCAATCTATAAATAACGCCAGCCACGAGGCCAGCCACCATCCCACCCCCAAGAGCCACACACAGGGAGAAAAAGCCCCAACGTTCGTATGAAATCCACAGAAAGAGCCCAGCACCGCGGGCCTGCCGCTAGTCTATCTAAAGTCGGCCTCGAAAAGTATCCATCCCACGGTCCATGCCCGAGAACCGCCGAGCAATCTCAACGGGCCGCCAGGGCAGCGACCGGAACATGGGAAGGAAGTTGGTGTAGAGAGGCGACGAGATGGTCTCGATAGAGCCCTTCTCCAGGGACGAGACAATCTTGGCAGCCACGTCCGCAGGCTTCAGCACCGGCGCGAGCCACTCGTTCGGAGTCTGGACCCCATCAAACAGAGGAGTAGCCATCTGTCCGGGGGTCACAAGCATCGTCTTGACGCCGCGAGTGGTCTGCGAGGGCGCGCCCAGCTCGTAGGTCAGCGACTCGTGGAATGCAATCAGGCCAGCCTTGGATGCACCGTAGACACTCAGCTTGGCAGGGGACATGTGGCCTAGAACGCTAGACACAGTCACGATGTAGCCTCGCTGGAGCTCGAGCATGCCAGGCAGGAAGGCCTTGGTGGTAATGAATGCAGACACAAGGTTGACACGCAGAGTTCGGTTGATCTCCTCCATGGTCAAGTCCCCAACAGTCTTTCCAACGGTGACACCAGCGTTGTTGATCAGGACAGTAGCATGACCAACCTCCTTGGTGATTCGGGCAGCAATCTTGTTCACGGACTCCTCGCTTCCCACGTCGCAGTGGTAGTAGGTAACGTTGTCCACTCGCTCCGAGGGGATGGGCTCGATGATGTCCAGAACGAAGATGTGCTTGGTACCCTTCTTAGCCAGGAGCTTGACGATCTCGTGGCCAAGCCCGCTTGCGCCACCGGTGACCACCACCGTATCTCTGTCGTGCTCCAGCTTCATGGTGCTAGCCGGGGACATTAGCATTCGGCTGGGCCGAAGGCCGTCCAGGCCGTCCATGGTGTTGCTGATGAACTCGGTGATTCGAGAGACGGGCATTGTGGAAGGTGAGTGTGGGGAAAGCTGTTGGGTTCTGTATGCTAAGTGTGTCACTTAAGCAGCTGGGGGTTAGTATCTCGTGTAAGATGGCACACCACGCCTGTCATGTCGTGTGCAAAGTCAAAGGCCTGGTAGGTTTATGGGTACTCACTCAGAGAGATGCGAAGTGGGAGAATCCGGGGAGGTTCCTAGTCTGTCCAGCAGAAGGAATTCAGCAAAGTCTGGGAAGCTGCGGGTTTCGGAATGTAGCGGTTGTGTGTTGTTTTTTCTCAGGCTGAAGGCAGCGCTGGATAGTTTTCTTGGTGAGGTGTTGTGTGGTGGAGAGAGAAGAGGAAAAGGGAAAAGGTAAACATGCATGCATATATATATTGACTGTGAGTTTCTGTGTCTCCACCACCTTACTCTTGTCACCACATTCCGCACCCTAAAGTAATTAGGGCTACCTTCAATCTGTTGTTACGGAAACGGACATTGAGAAAATGATTGATAGCATTCGAACACCGCCCACGACGCTACGAGTGAAGCGAAAGCGAGGCCAGGATCCTCTGCAGGCGTTGCGTGAGTAGCAACACAGGTTTACGACCTCTTGCAAAGCCCCACTAACAACAGTTGTCGACAGTCTCAAGAAAAACAACAAGAATCCCTATGGTGAGTTTGACCGCAATTGAGATGGATACTATGTTGCTCCAGTTACAACCATCAGACGACACCACGATCAGACGACATCACGATCAGACGACAAGCAACAGAGATGGAAATTCGACAGTTTCAGATGGATATTGATGGATCCATTTTACGATATAATAAGATGATGATACCACTCTACCGACATGCATCTAACACAGTGTTCACATACTCTGGCACGGAGGAGACACAACCAGCCAAAAATGATACCGTACTGCTGGAGGAACATATGAGACAGGCAACGGGTACCCAGAAACGACGTCAGAGTGTATCGGTGGACGACGACGCCGATGCTAGACGAGTTTTCCGTCTTCCTCGAGCCAAGAAACAGAAACGGCGTCAAAGTAGTGATGCTGGGGTCTCTGCTGCCCTTACAGATATGGTCCAGAACTACCTACAGATGGATCCCAGCAGTAGCAGTTCGGCAGCCCAGAAGACAGTCATCAGTCCAGAGGACTTGCCGCCAGCGATTGAAGAAGATACCGACATGACTTCCGAAGAAGCCTCCAACATGAAGGGTCCTCTCGCCGATTCCCTGGACCCTGATGCCGAGGTGGAGGACTATGTCTATGATATTTACTACCGGCACCGAAACGCTGCCACCACAAGTTACGAGGGGCAGCGCATTGGTTTCATGTGAGTAAAGGTGTTTGAGATATGCTATGATGACTAATGAATGATGATTATGAATGATAATGATTATGTCAAACTTGATTCAATGAAATGATATTAATATAGTGTTCTTGACGCCGATGAGCAGCTGCTTTTCAACGACGACGATGACGACAGTGATGCCGCAGGGGTCACCGACGACGAAGATTCCAATGGTGAGTGCAAAAACGAATAACTTGTTTCTCCAGAATGAACTAACACAGCTGAGGACTTTTACAGAAACGACTACCCCGATGACGACGATGTGTCGTCTATCGATAGTGAGGCCTCGGACATTCCTCGGTTTGGTAACGAGTTTTTTGACGACAGATTTGCTACCGGTACCAGAAACACCAATGATGACGATTACTTTGCTGGTGACTATGGACCAAGTGATGATGAGGATCAGAGAAAGCCCTGGGATAAGCAAAAGTCGATTCCCGAGGAAGACGAGTGGAGTGAAGATGAGGATGGAGTTGAGCGGGACCGTTTGTTCTCCGAGCTTGAGCATTATGTGGAGAACCGGTGATTGACAAACAGGATGAGCTTCCAGATACCAGTAATATATGAAGCCCGTACCAATTAAGTACGACTATTCGAGTTTCTACGATTCAAGGGATTTAGTATTACCACACTCGTGACATAGATATAGGTACATGCAAATAAATAACTAACGACGCTTCTTTCGCAGATCCTTGAGGTTCTGAAAGTGCTTCTTTCGACCCACGTCCTTGGAGTCGCCAATCTCGGCGTACTTTCGCTTGAAGTACTTTTGCGAGTCCTCGTCGCCCAGCAGCTCCTGTGCAAACGTCTGTTTTCGCTCCTTCTTTGTGAGTCGAGCAGAAAAGAACTCCGTGTTGCCCTCCACAATGGTTCCCATTTCGAAAAACTTGGGGTCCTTCTTGCTGTCGGACTTTTTGTAGAATCGCTTGGGGTCCAGCACGTTTCGCATTTTGAGGAGTTCCATGTCCATCTTGAGCTCGGGAGTCATGTCTGGAGCCTTCATGCCAAACCACTTGTCTCCAGCAGTGTTATCCTTGGCCTTTTTCTTGTCCAGCTTGACCTGATGGGGGTCCTGAATGACTCGGAAAGCAAACTTGTTCTTGTTGTCTTCCTTGGTGTAGTCGTAGTGGTCTTCCTGAAGCAGACCCTTTTCTGTGAGACTGCCAGATCCGTATTCCACGCCTCCATCAATCTTTGGCAGACGAGAATATCGCTCTGTGATTTCGTCCAGAGACTTGCCCTCCTCGGACTTGGTCTGGAAGTTGGTACTGGCGTCAAGAAGAGAGGTGATGTCGTCAAAGTTGAGGTCTTCAGATTCAGACTCGGATTCAGAGTCCGATTCGTCAGAATCGGAATCGGAATCGGAATCGTCAGAATCAGACCCTTCTTTATCATTCTCTTCCTTCTCCTCCTCCTTCTCCTCTTCCTGCTCTAGAACCTCAGCCTCAGCTCCTTCCTGCTCGTTCTGGGCCTCGAGCACCTTGTCGGGCACGTCCTCGACGGGCTCGGGAGCCAGGTTCACTTTGCTGCCTCTCGCGGGGTTTTTTCGAGCCATTTTGTAGGTGTACGTTGAGTAAGCGGTTTTGGCGAGTTTGTAGATATTTTTTTCCAGTAGACTTTTCGTGCATGATAGAGGTATGAAAATTGGATAATATTGGAGGAGTGGTAGAAATGGGAAATATTCGGAAAAGTTGGAGAAAAAGAAAAACCGATTGAAACAAAGTAAATCAGTTCAGAAACAGTAGCACTATACCTGGCAAAAAGGAATATCCCAGTATCACCTCCTCCAACCGCTTACTAAGAGTCTAGTCCACCCCCCATGCATAAACCATGCAACTATGCATAGTGAAATCCTGGATATCTAGATCTTGAACGCCACTACTCATACCAAAAAACTCCTTCATCACATGAAAAGATACATTTTGGACCCGTCAGGCGACTACAGAGGCATCACCGATGACCCCGAGGCCGTTCCTACGCCAAAACAGGTGTTATTGATGCGTCTACATCCTTCTGAGAAATCGCCGTGTCCGATCTGTCTTCATCCTGAGCCAGTAGGACCGTATATGTTGGAATGTGGCCACGTTTTTTGCATTTCCTGTCTGTGTCGGTTGTCACAACATAGTGAGGGTCGTTTGGAGCACCGCATCGCGTCTCAGAACGAAGTTACATGTCCCTCATGTGTCTACAAGGACTACGATGTATCTCGGGGCAAATTTGTTTTGTGGGACGAACAGAAACAGTGCACGACAAACAAGGAGTCGTTAGAGATGCAGATGAAGGTGCGTGTGTCTGGAAACTGTGCTGTAGTGCGAGATTGCTCTTGTGAGACGTCCAGCACTTCAGATACCATTCCGTACCATACACAGCCTGGTTTTCAGAGCTCAAGATACCTCCTAGGCGATAGAGACGCTCTGGTGAGCTACTACAGCTCGTTGAAGCGTGCGATTGAGGAGGAGGCTGTTCTGGATCACAATGACGAGACGTTTTCAGGTGATCATGTGTCTCAAGTGATTCAGTTGGTGGACACGAAAATCAAGGAAAGTGCAGCTTTGGAAACGATAGAGGATAGAGAGGTGGAAAGGGCAGAAAAGAAGGAGCCGGAGGGGGAGGTGTATGCACATACGTCCAAAGGCGACTTTTACGTGTCTCCCAAAAAACGGTCAGCATTAAAAGCACAGTTTCCTACAGTGTCTCATATTCCCAACCACATGAAGAGACCTGTTCGGTTACGTCATTATTACCAGGGCACAGCTGGCGAGGACGTTTACTTATCGAAATTGGACTCCAAGATTCTCCAGACGGCTTTTGGAAGTCTGGACAAGAGTCCTGGACTTATTACTGTTCCTGTGGAAGCTGCTACTCAGACAAAGGTAACAAGAGAAATGAAGAGAGACGCAGAATACGAGCATTTGTCTACAGATTCAACCATTTCGCTGGTGGAGATTGACTGGGAAAAAACAGATCTGGTTGCACCTGAAGTTCTGGTTGATTTCACAGACGCCATTTCTCGAAGACGAGAAGCTCGAGAACGAGTCAAGAGAGCTGAAAGAGCTGCTCAAAAGAAGATCCAGAGAAACAAAAAGTACGACCAGGACTACTACTACGATGACGACGATTATGACGATGGATACGACGAGTATCAGACTAATGGAGGCTTGCCCCCTCTGGATTTGTTTGACTGTGTTACCAAGGTTGTTGACAAGAGGTGGTAGGAGGGTACAGCTGAACAGCTTACTAAAAATACTGACAGAGAAAGGAGTGAAGGAGGTACGGAACCTGTGTGAGAATGTTGATACCAACAAGTTTCTGAAGCATTACCAAGGTGCAACTATCTATTAAGTCTCCGAAGTACTTACATGTTTCTAACCACTGAGAAGATCTTTACCAACTTCAATCATTGGCTTCAGTCATCAACTTCAAAAGTGGCCACTGTTTACACTAACCAAAACAACTTTCCAGGGAGTTTCTACCTTTGTTGAGTTGTTCAAGGACCCCTTGAGTTGTTGAAGGACATCTTGAGTTGTTGAAGGACATCTTCATATGCTCAAGAACGTCTCAACTAATAGAAAGAGTAGAGATCTAAGAGAGAGATCCAGAATAACGACCTGGAAGCTCTAGCTCACCATAGAAATCACAAGCTGTGCTACTTTGCATAGAAACACATAATAGAACATAAGTAGCTATCTGTCCCTGTTCTTATGATTCATCAAAATACACGATTCATAGCATAAAAACACATTAGAAGATAATTAATCGTCTCTGTTCTTCCTGAGCATCTAAATACACAACTCATGACACGGAAACACGTGAGAACATAACTATCGTCTCAGAAATTAGAGTGCTTATCGTCTTACTGTAACATGGTATTCATCCATTCAATCACAAAGATGCCACACAAAAACCTCGAAAAAACTTCAAAAATGCGATAATCCGAATCCACCATCCCTACCAGTCTTGTCCTGAATTTATCCTATTTATCCTGATTTTCCAATGTTCAAATTTCAAATTTCAAAAATAAAAAATCAGGATAAATAGGATAAATTCAGAACAGAAGGCGTTCTCAGGTAACTTCTTGTGCATTTCAGAACATAACCATTCTAATAGATTTCTCGCTGAGTCATCTAATAAATGATTCACGCCACATTATGAGTCTTCGTGGGTCCCACGTTGTGGCTTACTCATCACCCATTTCGGCATCCTAATTGGGAATAAGGTTAGGCTTTCGATCAAATTCTCAATGTAGTCGAGGGTTAGGGTTTTTGTAAATCGCGGAATGTAGCTGAAATCTGACTGAGTGTTTGTTACACTGTTGGTCGACGAGAATATGTCCTTCTCCCTCCGTCAAACGTCTGTCTCTATTTTCTACTCTTTTCTACGTGTTTTGGACTGCTTTCAAAAAATCAACCTTATTTAGCTTAGAAAATGGACGCCCACGAAATTGGGCATGTTGTGGTTCGTGATGGCAACACTCTGGAGTGTATATAAAGGTGTTGATTTGGTGTGCGAATTTTTCTCGTCCGATTGGTGTTTTTCATTTTCCAATAGCACCCCAACTGCGTGTTCTACAGCCGTCTTCAAAATCCACGAAACTTTGGATGTGCATGCGAAGAGACGATATCATCACCAGCTCAACTGAACATCACAACATCTTGACCATATACCCTCTTAACCACAGCCATGGAAAACACCGAGGGATACATCGAAGAGCGAGAGGGCGACCTGGAGTACGACCGGATGATGGAGTACGAGCAGGGCCAGGAGGGTGATCATGAACATGATCCTCATGGAGAGCATGGAGGAGCTGCTGATAATGGACTTGACCAGATGACAGGAACTTTCAACAACGTGGCTCAGGGGCTGTCGGGACACTACCGAAGCATCATGTTGGCGTACTGGCAGGAGATTATCAGCAGTATCGAGCATGATGACCACGAGTTCAAGGTGCATCAGCTGCCTTTGGCACGTATCAAAAAGGTCATGAAGGCCGACGAAGACGTGAAAATGATTTCTGCCGAGGCTCCCATTCTCTTTGCCAAGGGCTGCGACATTTTCATCACCGAGCTGTCGATGCGGGCCTGGATCCATGCCGAAGAACACAAACGAAGAACGCTGCAACGGTCCGACATTGCCTCGGCACTACAGCGGTCGGACATGTTTGATTTTCTGATTGACATTGTGCCGCGAGAAGAGGCCACGTTGCCTCCTGGAGCTCGAAGTCGTCAGAACCAGTCTGCTGCGGCTGCTGCGGCTGCTGCGGCAATGTACATGGGCGAGGAAGAGGAGGAGTATCTGCAGGAGTCTCTGGAGGAGGGTCATCACATGGAGGGCGGTGTTCCAGGCGTGATTCCCACCCATCCTCTTCAGGAGCAGATGGGCATGTTTCAGCAGGAGTAGGTGGAGTGGGGGCTGGGTGAAGGCTTACAACGGTTTACCAAGGTAGACTTCTAATGACTATATATTGAATGATTATTAATGATGTGTGGGGGTGGAGGGTGTAGAAGGGTGTACTGTGGTTGTATACTCAGCTTAGTGGGCTCATAACTCATAACCAAAGGTCATACCAGAGCTCATAACCAGAACCCAGAACACCAAAGCTTTCTGACTACAGTATTCCTACACGACGGAATATGATATCCTTAATTGTATTAACATAAGAACAAAAGAAAAGAAAACAAATACAAAAGTTATTCCCCTTTATCTAAGTACTTTTCTTCTCACAGTACCTGCTTCAACTCCCTGACTTACCATGACGAATACAAACGCGCTTGTAGCTCTTTCTGGCTGTGTTAGATGTTCATGGGGTTTTTCTTGCCGTTTTTGGTGTGTTTTTGGTATGTTTTTTGATGTGTTTTTGTTGCTTTTTTTCTTTGAATTCGCTCTTGTCTAACCCGTTAATACTCACCAAAACGACTTCTATCTTCAGCTCGAACAGCACTCTGACTGGCCAGAGTTTCTCCGACAGGTCGACAGGTGCATCGGCAAAAGTTGGTTGGTTTCTTATGTAATCGCATAGGTGTTATGGAGAGGTTTTCTGCCCGTTTCTGTGGTTTTATACAACTTGACATTGTCCCCAAATGGCGTACTTGAGACTATTGGTATGCCCCACGGAGTAATACCGTATTCGGTAATAGAGCCGTATACGAGATGTGGATGTGTGGAGGTGTGGAGATGGAAATTTGGGGCATTGAGGGGTAGTAGAAGCTCCTAACCTATGACTGACTATGCCCCATTATCTCCTAACCTATGACTAGATATGAAACATCCAGTGACCTCGATCTTATGACTTGGTATGAGGCAATCTAGTGATCTTGGGGCATACAACTAGAAGTCAGAGGTGTTTGGGTACAATAAAAACTACCACAGTTTGGGGCATTAGTTTGGGTCGTTTATTTTGGAGTATTCACACCCTATATTTCTCTTCCATTGAATTCCCTGTAGCTGTCGTACAAGTATGGCAGAGTATGCTGTACTTGTACTTGTGCATACATTACTTGTACTTTAGTTGGAACATACTTAGACGTAACGATGAAGCTTTTAGTTTTTTTGTCTTAGTTGGACTTAGTATACGGTATTAGTTGGACTTAGTACCATTACTTGGGCTTCAGACTATAACTCCAGACGGACCAACTCAAGGGTCTGGACCCTGCTGACATCCATTTTCATACCTCGGTATGAATCTACCAATCTGTGTGTTCCTCGGATATTCAAAAACTGACAATATACTCTTCTCGACTCCTACATTTCCCCATAGAGTGAGATTCTCCTATTAGAGATAATACTGTCACATTCCAGAGTGATAATACTGGAGGAGAAATGACAATATGTAATAAAACATCAATAATACCGCAAAAACATTCAATAATCACATAATACTGTGAGATACATCCTGTTACATAATACCACACACATTTGTTACGTAATACGAGGCATTGAATGCTGTATTCAAGTCGTTAATATTGCCATATGTTTCACTGCATCATTCGGTTCATCAATAATTCAGTACCACGTGCCACCCCTCAGTCCACGTGATATTGACAGGCTATGAGCACACATGAGAATTTACAAAAAATGTGACATTTCTCTACAATTATCATCTATGTAGACACCACCATTAGGTCTTGCTAAGTCTACCGTGCTCAGTCTAGTCTCCCCTACGCTACTACAGATTATGACTTGCCACATGCCCACCCACCTGCACTCCACTCTGCAGGACTTGCTCTCAATCTACTTTGTGGGGTTGGGGCAATACCCCACGTTTTGGACGATTTTCCATGAGTCAGGCTCATTTACACGGCTGTTGTTCCAGGATGCCAGCCTCACCTCCTCGGAAATATTATCCGTCGGTAGATAAGCACATGTCTCAATCTAAGGTTGTCAACGGTCGATGGTGAGTCGAGAGAAACAGAATAGAACGAAACGAAACAAATAGATTAAGAGGTGAAGAGGTAGGGCTAAAGCTGGTATTATTTCCCTCATATTACTCAGCCAGTCACGTGACCTAAATACTCCCCTACCACCACCAAGTCATAACACTCCGGATAGATACCGTTATATTCCGAAGACGCCGATTGCTCCGATGTTTGTCGCGGCTGGCTTTTGAGTTGTTGATAAAAAAGCGAAAAGTGAAGACAGACGTTTTTGACCGGGGGTAAACAGCCTGAGGAGTGAATAGAACGCCCTGGGCCGAAATGAGGGCTATTATTCGGCTTGTGGCCACGTGATTGCGACTCATTTCACGCTGCTATTATCCCCTAAACACGCTAGTAATATCTCTCACGTTTTCTATTTTGCAGTTAAGGTTGCCACAACAAGGAAAGGTGACTAAAGGGCCAAAAGGGCAAAGGGAAAAAGAGAAAAAAATCTGAAAATATTTTAGGTACATAAGGGTATTGTCAGCTGGAGCAACAGTGCAATATCAAGACACCACATTACAAAAAGGCAGCTATTTGTCTAGCTCAAAGGAAACCACAACCCACCACATTCTCAGTGTCACAAAAACAAGAATATAAACACCACCCACCCCAACTCAACCCACCCCAACTCTCCCCCAAAGTTAACTCACATCTATCTCACTCACAACTTAACATGTCTTCCATACAAAAACACCTGCCAATGGAGTCCGTGACGAAACCCGTCGTTTCCTCTCCGCCGGCACCCGTGCCCACGTCGGCCAAAATCCACTACCCCTTCTGGTACGGAGGATTTGCATCGGTTGTGGCTGGCGTTTTCACGCATCCTCTTGATCTCGCAAAGGTGCGTCTTCAAACAGCAAAGACCCGGGGCCAGGGTCTGTTTGGCACGCTGGTCAACGTGGTCAAGCACGAGGGCATCACCGGCGTTTATTCCGGTCTTTCTGCGTCCATGTTGCGGCTTTCCACCTACTCTACTATGCGGTTCGGCATGTACGAGTATCTCAAGGAGAGTGTAGCACCCTACTACTACAACCCACACAAACGTGACCAGAACCCGCCCATGTACGTCCTGCTGCCCATTTCCGTCATTGCCGGAATTAGTGGCGGTATTGTGGGAAACCCGGCCGATATCATCAACATTCGAATGCAAAACGACCAGTCGCTGCCCAAGGACCAACGCAGAAACTACAAACACGCGTTTGACGGTCTCATTCGAATGTACCGAGAAGAGGGCGTTCGAGCCATGTTTCGAGGTCTGGGTCCCAACTGTACTCGAGGAGTGCTTATGACCTCGTCCCAAATGGTCTCCTACGACTCGTTCAAGGCTTTGCTGGTCAACCATCTCGGCATGAACCCCGACAAGAAGGCCACCCACTTTTCGGCGTCTCTTCTGGCTGGTCTTATGGCCACCACCGTCTGTTCTCCTGTTGATGTCGTCAAAACACGAATCATGAACGCACACGCCCACCACTCCAAGGACTCGGCCTTTACCATTTTCGCCAAGGCGTTCAAACAGGAGGGCCCCCTCTTCATGTTCCGAGGCTGGCTGCCTTCTTTTGTGCGTCTCGGACCCCAGACCATTCTCACCTACATTGTTCTTGAACAGCTCAAGTTCTACAAGATTGGAATGCGACATTAACGACCTTGTCCGACCTGTCCTTCCATTAGCATCGTATCGTATTTAGCATCACATTAATAGATTGATAGAAATGACGTTCGTCTTGATAATGCAAGCAAGAGCAATATCGATAGCCGATTAAGCAAGCCGTGTGTCATCAACTTAGACTTTAAAACATGCTGCTTTTCGAGTCTATCTGGATTTTTGAGTCTCATCAAACTCTCTCAATTGTGCTTATTTCGACCCGGAAATCAAAATGAGAATATATGTAGCTGAGATTAAGAGATCTGCAAAATATCAGCTCCGGCACACGGCTACTGTCGTATTTTTAACAGTGTTGGAAACAGATTATACAAGATAAGTGGAAGTTTAACCAAAATAAGGTTTGATACTATGCGGCAACTTTTAACAATACCCCAAGAATATCCAGCAACTTACTCACCTAACTCACAAAGAATACACAACTACAACACAACTTACTCAGACTCGCTTTGGTCATAAAATAACATTCATAACATACATAGGTCATTCGTACAAGTACGTTGTTGCATGCGTAGAACACGCTTACTGCTCAAGGTTCTGGGCAAAGAAAAAGTTGGAGGTGACCAGAGTCAGATCGTTCTTCTTGGCCCACTCTCGAGTACCGGAGCCAGGAACGTTGGTTCCCCAGCAGGGTCGGTCGGTGGGAGCCTCGGGGGTCTTGGAGCCCTCCTTGTAGAGCACAAAGACGTATCGGTGCTTGCCGGTCTTGGCGGGGGGCCGGGTCCCATGTAGGGAATGAGCTCCTTGCCCTTGGACAGGTCGAGCTCGACAGCAGCGCCCTCAGCCTCGGCCACAACGCCGGGCTTGAGACCAGACACGACGTAGTGGCAGTACTCGGACCACTTGGTGTCGGTTCGAGAGGGGGCATCGGGGTCGGTCAGAACCAGGGTGTAGGTGCCCTGGGTGTCCTTGGGGAAGGAGGCGTGGATGGTGGGTCGGTGCTGGGTGTCAGCGACGGCGAGGGAGTTGCCGACAGCAACCACGTTCTCACCTCCGTAGGTGATTTCGAGGAGAGTGTTGGGGTCAAACTCGTCGATGACGTCGGGCACGATCTCGTGCTTCTTGAATCCCTCGGTCAGGGCGGCGGAAATAGTAATCTGGGTTAGTCGAGAAGTAGTTGGGGTGGCAACGGTGATGGCACATGACAGACGCCTGAGACGGACTAATGAGGTGGGGGCGGTGGGGAGCTATCGGAGGGGACTGTTGTGATAACGAACGTGGGGGTTCTATGAACTACTGCAGTAGTAGCATCTCGACAGTACGCTAGTGCATCTCAATTGAAGCCAGCATCTCATTGGTAGCATCTCAATTGGCATCTGTGGGGGTCACTGGTGCCATTGACTTGTGCCATTGGCTGCTGGTACATTGACAGTTCCACTGTGTTCTGTGAATGTAGCCCGTTACCACCCTCACCATGTGGTGGTGATGTGCGGGGTAGTTACTCCAGTTGTGTAGTCCTCTGTTTCATGTGCCACAAAAGCACTCAATGGGTATAAATACCCTCTCACATCCGCCCCTCTCACATCCGCTCCTCCCAATTGCAGCTTGGGCTGCTCTCCTAGGATACTCACCAAAGGCATTCTCTGGGTGTGTGTGGCGAGCAAGTTGGGGGACAGGGCCCGTCTATATATGTCCCAATTCGAATTGGGTTTGCGCAATCCACAGGCGGCTCTCGACACGCTAGTGGATAGGGTGGTGGAGCACAGTCCTAGACGTCGGGCTAGCATGGTGTGTATGTGAGTGTGGGGGTTGTGGGGTGGATGCGGTCTTGGTGTGGTGGCCGGTTGGTAGTGTGCTTTTGTTGAGGTTAGTAGCGTTGTTGGGCTTGCTGGAGGCTGCGATAATCACGCCTTTGGTCGACAGCCACTAAAAACAATGTGGGGAAGGTGCAAGAAAACCACAGGGCGGTGAGAAGGATGGAGAGCCGAGAGTCCAAAAGGCCGGGGTACAGGGTACTAATGTGGTTTGCTGGTGAAAGGAGAAGGCAAGTCTTTTGGAGCTGCAAGAGAAAATTAAAAGTCCATGCACAGCAAATGTCTATCGTGGGACTTGGGAATCATAAAAGGAATTTGGGAAAATAAAGAAATGGAATTGGAAATGGGAAAACGGAAAATGAGAAAAAAGAACGTGCCAAAAACTAGCAATTGTGGGGGTCCTCGGCTCTTAGCGCTCTGCTCGGTTTCGTCACCTGCTCGGCTATTTAGCCACCTTTTCTGCCTCAACAAACGATTGGCACCAGCCCTCTAGTTTTTGATTACTTTACACTTTCAAAAAACTAACTATTCTGGCACATGTCCCGCATAAAATATACAGCGTGCATTTCGTCATCGTACAGTCTGACACAACAAGACAAGAAAAAAGTGGCATCAGGGTGTCACAACACACCAAAGATTACTAATGCCGTGTACTGCACGTCCCGGAAAGTCCTGCCCGCAATTATACATACCCCGGATTTCGATAGTAACCCCCGTAAAACGTGCACCAAACTAGCCAAACTGTTGGAAGCAACATTCTCGAACCATTTAGACTTGGACAACCTTCCACGGGAACTAAACATGTCCCCAAAGTCCCTGAAAAGCCCAAAACAGACAATTGGAGCACAGGGGTTCCGTGGAGAGCTGCTAACAGCGTCCATCAGGTGATTCTCTCGAAATTACCTAGATCCATCCATAATACACCCCGCTTTCAAGAGCCCAAAATGTCGGTACCAATTGAACCTTAAATGGTTTAGGGTTTATGATATCTGCGCCTGGATATTTCCATATTATCGCCATATTGAAGGGCCCAGACCTGCAATTTCAGGTTGTGTATTATTGTTGACTTGTGTGAATTCTGGTGGTTGTGGGCATGTATTTGTGACAGCCCTAACCCTGGTAGGGCGTGTGGGGTGTTTTTGGTCTTCTTTTCTTTTTGCAATTATCTCAATTGGGACATGCATTTATTGGGGGGATGCAGAGAGATACTACTTCTTACAACTAAAGCTGATAGAATCAAATCAGAACCAAAATATTGTGATTGTTACTAGAATCAAGAAAGACTGATTACTAGTCCGTACCAATTCTGGCTGACTAACAATCACGTGATACCTTACAAACATGAATACCCCAGTTCCTGTGGCTCTTTTGAGAGGACATTCACATCCAGTTACCAGTCTACGATTCCATAAAGCGTCACTGGTTTCGGGAGACGAAAACGGATGGGTGTTTTGGTGGTCTCTGGTGACTCGTCGACCTCTAGCGGTTTGGAAAGCGCATCATGAAGCCATTTTGTCGCTAGTTTGGATGGATGAAACACACCTGTTGACTCAAGGACGAGACGACAAGTTGTATGTTTGGCGGTTGGAGTTGGACGATCAGGGCAAAAGTGGTCTTAGTGTCAAGCCTCCGAACTCTCTAGTTTCAGGAGACGATTCCGATGCTCATCCTCAACCCTGGAAGACGTATTCGTTGACTGTCAATTCTCTCAACTTTTGTCAGGTTGCCTGGAACAGTGGATTGCTAGCAAAACCGGATTTGGACAGTTCAGACAAAGTGGAGCTGTTGGAGTGGACTGATGGAGCGTTTCGAGTCGTTTGGAACGACATTTACCCTCATATTAATGGTGTCAAGACCGGTATCGTGATGGATCTGCATATCAAGGACAAAAAGTTGATAGTGGGATATGAAGGAGGAGCTGTGGCGGTGTTTGATATTTCGGACAGAAACAGATACACGCCTGTGCTCAACTACTACGTGGTGAGTCACGTTCAGCCTGTTTTGTCTGTCAGAGCTCACCCTATCAAAAACGAGTTTGTCTCTTCTTCAGCAGACTCTCTCATTGTTAAGCATCCTATCTACGACCAAGTAATTCCAGAAGAAGAACCAGAAGAGCCAGAACCGGAAAGAGACCCTAACGGTCCTCCATCGCCTAAAATCGTCGAGGTTCAAGACTCACCGGAACTGGAACCAGCTCAAAATGTGGTTAGGGGATTCGACGTGCCTGAAATGGAGCTGGAGGAGGAAATTGAGACGGAAAAACCAGAATCGAAACCACTAGATGCCGTAAACGTCAGACATTCAGGTCTATCTTCTCTCCAACTAGACTCGGAAGGAGATCTCATCATGACAGCAGGATGGGACGGAAAAGTGCGTCTGTTCACATATGACGATATCGCCAGGGTTAGTGTGTTTCATGAACGTCAGGGTGTGGGATGTGTGGCTTTTTCTACACCTACAACTGAAGATAAGTCGAATCCAAGACTAGCAAAGACACTAGCTACGAGATGGATTGCAGTGGGAGGAAAAGACGGCAAAATCGAGCTGTACACGATTGAGCAGGATACTAGACTGTTGGAAGGTCAGTCAAAGTATTTACAGTAATAGACATAGAACCGGTATATATATCCACCAGAACAGACTATAAGTCAGCCAGTACCAGTAATTTACAAGTAGAACTGGTATATTCTATATCCACCAGGACAGACTACTTGTATAACACAGCCAAGTACAAGTATATACTTTTACAGTAATTTAGAACTGGTTTACTCTATACTACAATATACCTTCACTAAAATACTGCTGGAAGACCAACAAAAGTACATACAGTAATAGATAGATAGAACTGGTATATTCTATATCCACCAGGGAGACTATAAGACAAGTACATACAGTAATTTAGAACTGGTTTACTCTATACCTAAAATACTGCTGGAAGACCAACAAAAGTTCATACTTGTACAGTAATACAAGTAGATATAGAACTGGTACAAGTATATATACAAGTACATCCACCAAGGCAGACTATAAGACAGCCAACTTGTACAGTAATTTAGAACTGGTTTACTCTATACCATATACCTTCACCAGACTGCTAGAATACACCCAAGTATCGTACATACAGTAATTTAGAACGGTATATTCTATACCATACACCAATACAACATACAATCTAGAACGGTATACTCTATATCATATACCCATAAGCCATGTGTGTGCTATATACTACCAGCACGGATCCTGTCGTAGTGTGAGGACACTAGCCCGTCGTAGTGTCGCGTCGAGGATCAGGGGGTCTGGTACCAGTGCGCAGACCCACCCAACTGCAGCGCTTGTCAGGCAATCAGTCTGAACAGTTTTTCAAACCGCAACTGAATAACCTGGGCAGTCTTGTGTTGAGAGAGTGTCTTTGACTCTATCGACTACTAATCCTCCTCCAATCACCCACTCGACGGCGCACTCTCCCGGGCCCGCAACTCGTCATTCTCCTTGACCAGCTCTCTCTGACTCTTTTTCAACACCTCCAGGGCGTCTGTCGTCTCGCGAGACAGCTGCTCCAGCTTTAGGAGAGTCTCGTCCACCGTCGACCCGTGGCCCTGTATGCCCTTTTTGAACTCCGCCAGCATCGATTGTATCTTGGTTTCCCGCTGCGCCGCCAGCGTCTCAAAGTCCAGCTGGTGCTTGCGTATCTGGTTGCGCAGCTCCTCCTCGCGCGCGAGCTTGCTGATGATGTCCTGTCTCCACTCCTCCTCCTGTTGGTGCTTTTCGGCCTGCGCGGTGCTGACGGCCGTGATCGACTCCTGTAGCGTTTTGAACTCGGCCCGTAGATACTCCTCCTTGCGTCTGTGGCCGTCTGCCGAAGCGTCTGCCGACGCCTGTAGATGCTTGTACTTGTCTTCGGCGGCTGCTGTGCGTTCCTCCATGTCAATCATGCGGGCCTCGTTGTCGGCGTGCTCCTTTTCGAGCGTGTGCGCCCGCGACTTTTGCACCGCCATCTTGTGTTCCACGTCGTGAATCTGACGCTCCTTGCGCTCGATCATCGTGTTGAGCATTTCGTTCTGGTGCTTGAGCGACTCCATCGACTGGTTCTGGTTGTCGCACCGCTTGGACAGCGCATCGCGGCCCTTTTTGGCCTCAATGTACTTTGCATTCTGGTCCTTGAGCTCCCGTCGCAGCGTGTCAATGGTGTTTTGCAGCCCTGCAATCACCTTGGACGTGTTGGAGCCCACAGAGTCCGACAGCCCCTTCTGGATGAACTGGTTGATGTACGTGTGGTCGTACATGGAGTCGCGTGACGACTTGGACGCGTTGCTGTCTCGTTTGTGCGCCTGAGGGTCTCTGACCTTGGGATCCAGAGTGGTGGCAGTGGAAGAACCGGGGCTCATGGACTCCAAGCCATCGCCCCCGTTCTCAGACAGCCCCAAAGACACAATGTCGGTATGCAACATGCTGTCTTCGGGATCCAGAGAATCTCGTTTGTTTGGAAACTCCTGTGCAATGGACTCGAGAGCCTGAATGGACATGCTGCGTCGGGCGATTTCGTCCTTTAGAGCCTGAACTCGGTCGTCTGACAGGTCGCTGAGAGAGACAATGTCCAGATCCGGAGAGCTGGGTTCTGGTACGTCGTCGACAGCGTCACTAGCCCGTATCGTCTTGCCGTTCCCCACCGTCATTTGTTGATGTAAAAAAAAGGTGGTCGTGTTACAAGATAGACTCTACGGGCCTAACTTACTTGTGTCATAGGCTATAATGTGTATGTGGTGTGCGTGCAGAGAGAGTCAAAGGAGAGAATAGAGGCGGGGACAAGCCGAGTTCAAATAGTCAGGGGGCACGACACGCCCGAGGTCGTGGGGCCACGTGGCCAGATGGCAGAGTTGGCACAACCCCTAACCCTCGTTATATTATCTACGCCGTTTCTAGCTCTCCTCCTAGTCTACCCGTTCTCTCCCCTATCTTGTTACAATGTGTACATGTGAATTTCACTTTCTTTTTCCACCTTTTCCTTTCTTTTTATAAATATTTAAAATCCCAATCTCCCTGTAATACTCTACATAATCATGTGTGTGCTGTATGGCCAAAGACAGACCCTTTTTTCGGCTCTACTCAACAGTGCTGGTAACCACAACACGACCAGACCACAAACTAATTCTCGAGGAACACGTATAAATGTATAGACCAGTCGGACTAGCGGCCAATTACGCTATTTTGGATTTGCAAAAAAAAAAAAAAACAATTAAAATACGCCTGCAACGTTTCAGCCCTCTGCGGCTCATAAACCCTTCACCTGGTATCGCAGACAGTACCCCTTCCTCGTGCCATCCCTCATGCCAGCCCCTGAAATGATCGTGCCTGTGATCCATATAAAGTTCACGTAGGGCGAAAACTTATAACCTGAGACAATAAGATCCAAAACCTACTTGAGAGATACAAAGCAAAAAGTAAAGCCCGACGTGGGGCTTGAACCCACAGCCTTGAGATGACCTTTGAATAAGAGTCTCACGCTCTACCGATTGAGCTAGCCAGGCTGGAACTTGAAAAATTTGAAAATTGGACCGCTAGCCAGGGAGGTTTGGGTCACGTGAGAAAAAGAAAATAAAAAATCAAAAAAAATAAAAAAAAAAAAATCAAAAAAAAATCAAAAAAAAAAATCCCTACATTGACTCATTCCTCTGATGTCAATCTGCCTACCCCTGGCCCGGACCTCTTTCCCTTTTCCTTTCTCTTCTCTTCCTTTCTCCAGTCGGCCCCTCCGGCCCGCTGGACCTCTTTCACTCGACCCCCCGGTCGATCTCTTTTGGACTCCCCCCCCCGCTTTCTTCACCGGGCCCCCCGCCCGCGAGGCTCTCCCAGCCTTTGGATCTCTCATGAATGATTTATTTTACTTACTTATTTAGCCTTGGCCCCTTTGACTTTGTCCGTGACTTCATGTCTCCTAGGATACACCCGATTTGCAAAACCACGTTTCAAACCTCCTCACTATTATCTGCAGAACCACCACAAGTTCAGCATCCCATCACCCCGATTCCTACTTTATCTGGATTCCCACAGATCTCACTTATCACTAGAGCTCTATTCCATCTGAATCACTACATACTTCGTTTTTTCATTAACACCTTTACAATGATAACAAGTTAACTGATTTCACATCTACCACGTCTACCGACTTCACATCTACCACGTCTAAACCGACCACATTGCCCCGCGACCTCACTTCCAGTTCTTGACTATCCCCCCCGTTCACCCGGTCTTATCCAAAAGGACCCGACTTTTAGTCATCCGAATCATCAGAACACAAGTCACATCATTTCCCAGAACACCAGGCGCACACTTCACCAGGCATCCGTCGAACCGACTACAAGTCTCACAGACCCCACATTTCCACATTTTCACAATTTCACAGAACCCAGCCCACATGGCTTTCTGTATCACAAACATCACCGTCTTCATGACCACCCATCCCATGTTTACACTATTTATCCTACCCTGATATCATGGTACCCAGCTTCCAGTTTCTTCGTTAATCAGCTGCCCAGAGTGGTTTGCGTGACACGACACCCCAGTTTATTTGCTTTGTTTGATTGTTGATATTTATCCGGTCACGACGAGGACAAGAGGAACAGCGAACTCGAAAATCGCTTGTTACGTCTTTACAGCTTTTTTGCAAATCCGAATCCGAATCCGACGTGCGGGTTTAACATTGTATAGGCCTTATTTAGCTAAATGTATTTCCCTAGAATCAAAAAAGACGACGTGCGGGTTTAACATTGTATAGGCCTTATTTAGCTAAATGTATTTCCCTAGAATCAAAAAAGACGAGGACAAGAGGAACAGCGAACTCGAAAATCGCTTGTTACGTCTTTACAGCTTTTTTGCAAATCCGAATCCGAATCCGACGTGCGGGTTTAACATTGTTATAGGCCTTATTTAGCTAAATGTATTTCCCTAGAATCAAAAAAAGCCGTTGTAATGTATCTTCAGAATAAAAAAAAAAAAAAAAAGCCGGAAATTTGAAAATGCGAATTAAAATGGAATTAAAATGGCAACAATTATATTAAAATAATTATAATTATAAACCGACCAAGGACTATGCTATGGTGTCAATCATTGGACTGATACTTCCTTTAGCGATTTTATATCAATTGTTTTGTGTACGTCGTGGTTGATCGAAAATTAGACCCACCAATTTAGAATCAAAATCACAAAAAATCTAAACAAAGCTGAAACACAGTAAAGTTAGATAAATACATATCTCAAAAATTAGAAACAAACAATCTGCCGTATCAAACATTCTATTCAAATACATAACTCCATCTAATATACACGCATTAAATGCTATCAATAAATTACACAACCACCTTACTGTCATCATGCTCCAAGCTGGTCCACACGAACACTCATGTCCTTGCTGATGGCCAGATCGGCCAAATCGTCCTGCTGGTCGATACTGAGACCCTTCTCGTTGGCCAAATGCAGCAGACAGATGAACACAAACGACGTGGAAATCTCCTGCTTCTGTTGTCGAGGATACTCGGCTCCCACCTGTTCCACCAGCTGGGTGAATCGCTTCTCCTCCACCTTTGGAGTTGTATCATCTACCATGTCGCTGTTGTCCACCAGCTCGTCCACCTTTTCGTAATCCATGACTCTCCACAGATTGTCCTTCAGCTTACGAACATCCACCCGCTTGGCCACCTTGGCATAAGACACGTATTCAGGATGGGCCTTGGGCAGACCCAGAAACGACGCATTGTGAGGACCTCCCATATCTGTAGCTCCTCCGTAATCATCAAAGTCATCGTAGCCACCGAAATCGTCGCCATCGTCATTCTGGTCAGGCATATCAACAGGCTCAGGCTCAGGGCCCTGGACTCCGTACTCTGCGAGCTCCTCGTTGAAATGCTGGGCCCAAAAGTGCTGGTCAGCGTCCTTTTCGCTCTGAAGAGTGACTCGGTGCTTGAACAAAAGACCGGTGATTCGCTTACCGGGCTTGATGAACAGCTTGACAAGATTGTCGGTGGAAAAGTGCTCGTCGTTGGGAAGCAGGTTGTTGGTATCGGAACGTTGCTGGGCCTTGGTAAGAGACAATGTGGACATGTGGGCAGGTCGACCAAACAAAACGGCCTCGTCAATATCGTTATCTTCAGAGATAAAGTCGACTTCAACGGGAGCAGCCTTCTTCTTGGTCTTGTCGGACTTCTCGCCCTCCTCGCCATCTTCTCCAACCTCTCCGTCCTTGTCTCCACTCTCAACAGCCTTCTTCTGGATGTCTCCCCGCAGCTTCTGGACCTTCCAGTGCTCCGGACCGGCCCAGTTCTTCTTGAGAGTGTGGTCAAAGTACGCCAGAAGATCGGCTTCGTTGATGGTGGGCTTGTATCGAGGATCAGAGGGACCCACACCGCCAGGAATAGCCACATCCTGCGCAATTTCGGCGTACTGGTCGTTCATGGGGTTGTATCCAAACTCAAAGTCATCCATGGCTCCTCCAGGACCATCATCGTCACCTCCAGCTCCAAGATCGTCAAAACCCATGTCTCCAAGAGCAGCCTCGTCCAGAATATCGTCGTCTCCACCGTAGTCAAGCTCAGGCATGGAAGGCTTATCTTCGGGAGCATCAACCTGAAGACCCTCAGGAAGATTGCTGGGGTCCTTGAGAGCAGCTTCAATCATAGCTGCAGAAGGAC
The DNA here is from genome assembly GCA_017639365.1 of Yarrowia sp. E02. Lineage (NCBI taxonomy): Eukaryota > Fungi > Ascomycota > Dipodascomycetes > Dipodascales > Yarrowia > Yarrowia sp. E02. The sequence goes on along the minus strand of JAAQQX010000003.1, from coordinate 278,666 downwards.
AGACGGACTTGGTGGCCAAAACAGACAAGTCGGGGAAGAACTTGGCACCCAGCTGCTGCAGAGAAAAGCTGTCGGCACTGTCATCCTCCATATCCTCGTCTTCACTGAGGTCGGCAAAGTCTCCCTTGCTGATTTCCTGGTCGAAATCTCCGTCGAAAACAACACGACCGTTCTTGTCAATGCCCAGAGAGTTCATCAACATGCCCTTGGCGCCTCCCTCGTCAAAATCGGCACACATTTTCTTGAAAAGAGGGTCAATGGAAAGCTCCAACTCGAGTTTCTTGGCAGCATTCTCCTCGTAACTCTTGGCCAGAGTAACTCCTCGAGGACGAGACGTTTTCTTCTTCTTTTCTCCACCCTCGCCTTCCTCTCCACCCTCACCATCCTCGTCATCACCCTCGTTTCCAATATCTTCTCGTCCCTGCTTGGTAGCGAGTCCAGTCAGCAAACGACCAGTCTCAGTAGCAGCCGAGTCAATACGAGACGAGTAAATCTTCATACATCCATCCAGAGTGACGGAAGCTCGCTGAAAATTGATGCCATCACCCTCCTTGAGTAATGACATGTCGTGGAAATAGTCAATCAGCGCAAAATTCCACGAATTCTGAGCATTGATCTTGTTGTCATTCACCATCTTCATCCACTCCTCAAAATTGGCCATAATAGGAACCTGAGGAGCAGCATTATTGAGATGGTCACGAAGCCCCTCATCAACATCCTCACCAGGACTAGCTCCAGGAGAACCAAGAGAAACAGCTCCAGGTAAAATACTGAGACGTTTAGACTGTCGTCGCTTTTGCTTTTCAGCAGCATCGTCGTTCATATGGACCAATTTCTGTAGAGAAGGCTCGGATTCGCCCTGTTGCAGAAACCGTCCGGAAGACCGTCGTCGGTTGGGTCTTGCCATGGTATTTTGTCGTGTTATTTGGCGCGCCTAGTCGTGTTGATGGATCAAATGGAAAGTGTAGAGGTTTCTGTATATTTACAGAATAGCGTTTACGCGTTGTTGTGCGCGGTTGTCCTGGCAACGCACAGGAGCTTTAACTTCAAGTTACCCAAACCTCAAGATACCCTAACCTGGGGTAATTTCAAAAGGGATGAATTTGTCCTAACCCTAATTGCCCAATTGGGCTGCGGTAGGGCTACACCTGGACACATCTACGCCTAGAATACCATGAATTCCGTTTATAGAACAGTCGCGTACAGCCCTACCAGTATTGGTACATTCCAGCACGTATCATATTGACCCATCAGCCCTTACCCATGTTCATCACCATACACGCCTATCTGAAAATAAGGTTTGGGCCGAATCTGGATTGTGTGCCAGTTGAGAAAGTGGTGATAATGGTAAGAAGCGGTTTTTGCGACCAAAAATGAATGATATCACGGTCATTGACTTGAGACATTTTATATTGCGACTCAATCAATGTCATTAGTCTTGTCAGCTTCCTCACCTGATCTTTTTCTGGGGCTAGACTCTGAGCCACATTGGGCCATCTCGTAAAGACGAAAAACGCACAGCCCCGAGATATTGGATCTGGGGAAGCTGAATCGGGATATGCAATTGCGTGATACCAAAAGAAGTCCTTGCGGTGGAATGAAGATATCTCTGTGAATGGCTCCAATTGTCCCCAATTCTCTCATTCCAAGCATGTGTGTTGACCTGTCGACAGTGGCATTCCAATGATACCCGTCATGTTATGTTTCCCCACCTCCCTCCTGTTCTCAGGTCCTTAAGAGCTCACCATCACTCTACCTCTGTGACAAGATAGAGTTGACTTCTCAACACGCCGCGTTATAGAGGGGAATAGACACTGTGCCATCACATATAAACCCCCCTTCTTCCGGTTTCTTTTGCCACAGCTCTGGATCCAAAGACAACACTCCCAACACTCACGCACACACTCCTCGGCTTCTTTTTGACCTGTCTGTATAGACAGTATCACAGACTCCGACAGGTATCTTCTACAGTCTTTCCTTAAAAGACACAAACATACACAACTCTTCCTCACTCCCACTACACTTGATACGTGGTAGACCCTGCTCTCTCATTCATCACAGACACTGTCTCTCACTTCTCTCGTCGTACAGACACAGTCTCCCATCACCCTCACACTCAGACTGTCTCTGTTACACAAACACAGACACACAAACACACACCTTCGTCACACTCTCACCCAACTCCTCAATGCAGTTTCTGCCCACGCTTATGCTGCTGGCCCAGTGCCCAGACAAGGTGGCGTGCATGCTGCCCCTGAGAGCCCCCAGGTTCCGGCTTCTCCTAGCCTCCGCAGTCAACCCCGTCGCTCCCCAGGACATTCCAGACCTTCTACCTCTGTCCGAGTTCGTCGACAGCCTCCGGTACATTGCCTCGGTCATCCCCATGGGTATCCACCTTACCCACTCCTTAGAGGCTGACAAGACCACCATTGACCATCTTTCCATCCCTGTCCTCTCGGCGTTCTTCCAGCGGCTCACCATGCCTGTGGTCAAGCCCATGACACCCGTGGACCACGGCTGCACCCCCACCCGGACTCCCCCTGTTCCTCTCGACTTCGAGAACATTGCCCAACACCAAGACGTTTTTGATCATTCACCTAACCTCTCTCACAAGTCTCACTCCAGTTTCTCCAGTGCCGGGTCTTCCAGTCTCACCGGCTCGGCCTCCAGCTGCACCACCATGGTCAGCTCGCCTACATGGAGTGCAAAGGTCTCCAGAACCCACCTTGCCGAGCTGCTGGACGAGCCCCTAGCTTCCAGCACCATGTTCACTTTCCAGAACGAAATCAACCAGCTGGTCAATGAGCCCTCGGCTGTGTTCCTTCTGTCCCTGGCCAAGGCCCAGCTCTCTCCTATGAAGCCCCACATTGGACTCTGTCCCCATGCTTCCATTGATGAGTGCAGTTCCGACTGCCTTAACAAGGTGCGGTTTGTGCCCCAGATCATGGCCCACACCGAGCGACCCCTCGAGGACTGCTCGTACCTGGACAAGTGCTACAAGTCCAAGAGCTGCCGGTTCCTCCACTACCAGGTCAAGATGCCTGAGCACGCTGGCTCTCCTCACCGACACAGCCGGGGCAGAAACAACAGCGGCACCGTTGCTGAACAGCCCCGGTCCTACTTTTACTCAACTGACCCGATGCTCTCCGTTGTGCTGCCTCCCCAGTGGATCACTTGCAACCTGAAGGAGATTGCGCTGCCCGTGTTTGGCGACTTTGCAGCCATCATCGCTGACCCGCCCTGGGACATTCACATGAACTCGCAGAAGCTCATCATCAACGACAGCGACCTCCAGGCTCTAGACATGGGTTGTCTGCAGAAGGAGGGCGTGTTTCTTCTGTGGGTTACGGGCCGAACCTCCGAGGTCGGCCGCAAGTGCCTGGCCAAGTGGGGCTACACTGATGTCCAGGAGATTGTCTGGTGTAAGACCAACCAGCTGGGACGAACCATCTGCACCGGCCGGACCGGACACTGGCTCAACCACTCCAAGGAGCACGTTCTGATTGGTGTCAAGGGCAACCCCGAGTGGCTGACTTGTGGCCTTGACGTTGACACGGTCGTCTCCAACGCCCGAGACAAGAGCCAGAAGCCCGACGAGCTCTACGACATTGTCGAGCGAATGGTGGGTCGGTCCAGTCGAAAGCTGGAGCTTTTTGGGCGTGAGAACAACCTCCGGCCTGGCTGGTTGACTGTGGGAAGCCAGCTCAACGGAGTTAACATTTCGGAGCCTGATCTCGCCGAGCGTTACGAGCGATGGCGGGTGGCCAACCACGTCTCTATCCCCAAGGACCAGCGAGAGGGGCAGCATCCTCCCAAGGAGCGAGAGCAGCGGGAACTGCTCAGCAAGGGTGGCCACTCCTCTGGCCACCATAGCAAGGACTCCCCTGCTCGCAACAACAACAACAACAACAACAAGTCCCGTGGTATGGGCCGGCGTCGTCGAACTTGAGGAGCTCCGCTGTAATTCTTTGGAGCTCATGCTGCCCACACACACTTGGCAAGTGCGCCAGCTCGCCATGCCCACTTTCGGGAGGACCAACTCCTTACACACACTCCTTTTCATTGCTCTATTGCTGACGGAGCGACACATGTCGCCATTATTGTTATTTGCATTGTCTGCTCTGCACTATCTTTTTACTCTTCTCCACCCCTTGCATCTTTGTTGGCTGGTATCCTGGTGCTTCTTATCGGTGCCATGCCAGCATTTTCTCACACGCACACCTCTTTAACTAATAGTCTCTTAATTCGGTAATACAATTTGTACTTTGGCTTGTGCTGTAGCCTGTTGTATTTTGTATTTTATGCACATTTGGATTTGTTGGATTCCAGGTGCTCATTATTTCCCTCCCTCGAACAAGGAATGTCCAAGATTATATATACATCTTAGAGATTCCTAGTATCAAACCTTAATTGTGAGTGCACTTCTCCACATCTTGCATGTTGGTGATTTTACACGCAGTTTGAAAACTTACACCCAGAAAGCACACACCAGCACCCCCCTCGTCTGCATCTGCAAAAATGAAAATGACGACTCAGAGGGGCAAGATCAAGGCGCCCCGGGCCAAGACAGGCTCGTCGGTGTCGTTTGACCAGTCGTGGGAGATTCTAGCCTCCGCCATGACCAAAATCCAAGAACACGAGTCTTCGCCACTTTCGTTTGAGCTCCTTTATCGAACGTCTTACCAGTTGGTGATTAGCAAAATGAGCGCGCAATTGTATGATGCTGTCAAGTGTCACATTTCCGCTCATTTGGGCCGAGTTCAGGCGCAATTTGATTCCTTCGTGGTGGCTCGAGATGATCTTTCTCTGGCACCCAAGTTTCTGGAAGGTCTTAATAAGCAGTGGGTCGATCATCAGACGTGCACCAAGATGATTGGCGATGTGATGATGTATTTGGACCGGGTTTATTGTCTGGACAACACCTCTTCTCCTCCCAAGTTGGCGGATTTGGGGCTACATTTGTTCAGAGACCATGTGGTGGGCACAGGCCAGTTTTCCGAGTACTTGTACAAGGTGCTGATCAACGAGATTCAGCGGGAACGAGAGGGCGAAATGGTGGACAAGATGGTGATAAAGAGCGTTCTGTCGATGCTGGATTTATTGCCTCAGAGCAAGAGCAACAAGGAGAGTGTGTTGGTGCACTGTTTTTCGGACCAGCTGGTTGCTGCCACTACCAATTACTACTCACAGGCTGCTCGGGACCTGCTGGACGGCAACAAGGACCCTGTGGTGTACGTTACAAAGGTGTCTGGCTGGCTGGACGACGAGGAGAAGCGGTCCAAGTACTATGCTTTGGAGAGTCAGGCCTATTCGCCTCTGGTAAGCGATTTGACCATCAAACTTGTCTCCACCAAGTTGCCGGAGGTCATGGCTCTGCCTGGATCCGAGATTCGCAAGTGGTTCTTGGCGAAAAAGTACACGGAGGTCAAGACTCTGTACCGGCTCATTTCCAAGGGCTTTCCCCAGCGGTCGCTTCTGCACCATCTGCTCAAGGAGCAGATTACCTCCGAGGGTATGAATCTCAACTCGGCGTCGTATGCTGCTGTGGAGGCTGCCAGAAAGGAGAAGAAGCCTAGTGCCCAGCAGACGGCTCTGGCCAACAAGTGGGTGACGGACGTGCTTCAGATGCGAGACGAGTTTGCGGAAATCACCTCCAAGTGTTTTGAAAACGACGTGGAGGTGGTCAAGAGTGTCGACGAAGCCTTTGTCGAGTTTGTCAACAAGCACGCTCGAGTGGCCGAGTACCTGTCGCTGTACATTGACAACCTGATGAAGAAGGCGCTCAAGGGCAAGTCCGACGAGGAGGTGGCTGCCATTCTGGACTCCACCGTGGCATGTTTCAACTTTATCACCGACAAGGACCGGTTTGAAAACTACTACAAGGCGCATCTTGGTAAACGGCTGCTTACCTCCAAGTCTCTGTCTGACGACGCTGAACGCCAGCTCATTTCGCGGTTCAAGATGGCGGCTGGAGGAGCCTTCACTTCCAAGTTTGAGGGTATGTTCAAGGACATTGCTACTTCTGCCGACGAGATGGAGTTTTTCCGAAAGAGTCGAGCTTCTATCGCCGCTGATTCCGAGCCCTCGTCTGCCAAGCAGGTGGAGCTTTCCGTGGCTCTTCTTTCGGGCACCTACTGGCCCACGTCTATTGCTCAGGGAGCAAACTACACTCTGATTCACTGTGCTGCCGCTGAAAACGCCAAGGAGCAGTTTGAGCAGTACTACAGCAAGGCCCACAGCGGGCGAAAGCTCGAGTGGGTGCCGAATCTCGGAAACGCCGACATTCGAATCAAGTTCAAAAAGAAGTTCCATGACGTGAACGTGCCGACGCCAGTCATGCCGATTCTCATGTTGTTCCAGGACGTGGGCGAAGAGAGCATTTCGTTCCACCGCATCCAGATGGAGACGGGTATTCCTGTTCCCGATCTCAAGCGACATCTGCAGTCCGTGTCGGTGGCTCCCAAGACTCGAATTCTCAAAAAGGTGCCCATGTCCAAGGACGTCAACGAGACGGACGAGTTTTTCTTCAACGACAACTTTGAGGCGTCCATGACCAAGATTCGAGTGCTGGCGATTAATGCTACTCGTGCCGAAACAGACGTGGAACGAGACGCTACAATGGTGCAGATTGACAAGTCGAGACAGAACGAGATTGATGCGGCCATTGTGCGGGTCATGAAGTCGCGAAAGACCCTCAACCACAACAATCTGGTGGGCGAGGTGACCAAGCAGCTGGCCTCGCGGTTCAAGCCTCCCATTCCCACCATCAAGCATTGTATCGAGTCGCTGTTGGAGCGTGAGTATCTTCGACGAGACGACAACGACACCACTCTGTTCCACTATGAGGCTTAGTCTTGATAGTGCCGTATTTATTGCTTTACCATAATCTATGATTTACGAGTGTATGACTACAGCCTGGTGCGATACTGTACCTTGTATGACTACAGTACAGGCATCGTACCTGGTAAATCTACGTAGTGCTATTATTTGTTCTTGTAGTTATCTTATGTTCCTGGGTTAGTAGGGCAGTGCCCAAAGGTGCCACTGTGGCTAAATGGTGGTTCTACGATGTTTTTGCTGCTTGGTAAAGGCCAGCTCGCGCCGCTTGTCCTGCAGAAACTGGCTGCGTTCCTCTCGCCAGCACCGGTCCAGCCCCCAAAACGCATACTGGCGTCTCAGCAGCCGGTGCCAGCCCGGATGCCCCTGCCATTTCTGTCCGTTTCGGTTGGTGTAAAAGTCTCGGGTTCGACTTCCGGGCGCGGGCTGTTTCCAGAACTGGTTTCGAAAGCGCACCTTGTCCTGGAAGCTGGGTTCTCGCTCCTGCAGGATGCAGGGAAAGAACATATTGGAGGTTTGGGGCTGATTGGTGCATCCCAACAGCACCTGGCGGATCTGGTCATGCGACGGAGGCGAATAGTCCTCGATCGCCGAGTCAGAACCGCGTCTCGGAGGAGTCTGGCACGGGGTATCGTGGGCCGAAGATCGGTACTCTTTCCACTCGGGAATTCGCAGACTTCGGTCAAAGTGGATCTTGTCTCTTCTGCTGTTTAGGACTGTGTTAGTAGTGATATACGAGACAGTATTCATGTGACATTACCGATGTCGTTACTCACTATCTTCACTCAACCGTCTGCGCCGCTGAATCTGCTTTTCTTGGGCCACTTCGTTGGCGATACTTCTGGGCACACGGGGCAAACAGTGGGGATCGCGTAAAATGCGGTACTTGGCGCCGGCGGGAATGGCTATTGAGATTTCCATGGTCCTGCGGGTATTTGTGTCGTTTGGAGGTCGGAGCTGCTTTTTTCGTGTCGTCTACTGGCTAGCGAAAATGGTTGGGTAGCTCAGTCGAGACGATTATGTGAGTTTATGTAGCGTAAGCCTTATCATAGTTGGTTTGCATGTGCTACCGATGTGGGGCAAAAGAGGGCAAAGGGGAAAGTGCAGGTATATATAGACGCAGGGCATGACATGGATAATGTCGTGGGTGGGCTGGAACACAAACAGGCAAGAATACTTGTTATTCAGGCCTCTGCCCGTCTTTTCTCATCACTAACTAGAGTATACTCGAGAATTTCACACCGACTCGACCGAACTAATTTCACTCTAACTTTTATTATTTTCTGCATGTGACCAAGTGCCTCATCGACATGTTGAGGAGGGTGGTGGAGGTGGGGATATGTCAGAAAGTGGGTGGAAGGGTTGTGGAAAGGGTTTGAGATGTTCAAAGTCCATTTTTCGACATTCTCCGCTCCGAATCAGCTTTTTGAGGCATATTTGAGAGTCCATTTTCTGCACCGATCGAAGATCCCCATTACTCTCTTTATTTAGATTTGTCAACTAATCGTTTTTAGATGGACGTAGAAAAATGAGAATTATCAGCCTCAATTAGATATATCAAAAACTAGTAACTATTCTATTGATAACAACCACAGCTACACCATAACCACAACACAACCACAACCAAACCACAACCCAACTACAACCCTTTCACAACCATGTCTTGAATCAGCTCATTCTCTCATCACCATTGCCCGTACCCTAACCACATGTCCCAACGAACTTTGCTCGAATTTAGATGCACACACCCTAATTCGGAACCTTGTGCTCTTTGACGTCACGTGCCGTAACCGTGAGAGAATATCCACATTCTACAGGGGGAGAGTAGCATTGCTCAGATCGAACGAGATAATTACATGTAATTCCACCGGGGTAACCCTAACCCGGCGAAACTGCCCCTACCCTGCACCCCTGACCCAGTGCACTCATCTCATCACCATGGTGAGGCGGTGCAGTCGTAGTCTGACCTAGTGGTTACGACCATGAGGCGTAGGACGGAACTACTACTTCCGTTACGATGTTAGGGCTGTAATACGTACAATAAAAATACCCCTACCGCAACCCCTACCTAACACCTAACCCCTACCACCCTACCACCACCTCCCACCTCCTTACCAGCCACGACCCAGTCCAATGTTCCACATTTCCAGCCACATTCCATTCCAAACATGTTTGGATGCCCTGTCTCCCACCTGTTTTTGGTGGTTGCTCCAAACAATAACTAATTTAAGGTTGGCGAGGTTTCCAGGAGACATGCCACCCCACGTTTGATTGTTGGTATGTGGGTGTAGGGCGTAGAAGGAGAAAAGAAGGGTTGGCAGAAATGCTGGGATGGGCTAGGGTTGGATAGATGTGCAAAAATCGCGTATTTCCGTGCTTTATTGCGCGTTTTGCAGCCTCCCTTCTCCTTCCCTCTCCTCCTCTCGGGCCCCTAACATTGCCCCCCTTTCAAGGTGTTCAAACTCACTGCGCCAACCCTAATCCATCTATTTTAAGAATTACCTCACAGTTGTTTTGACAGCTTACAAAATCCCAACCTTGTGCATTCCAACTTCTCTTCCTCCACAACATCACCCACACTCGTTATTTATTATGAAGTTCACATTTGCTGCCGTTACCGCCGCGCTGGCCTCGTCCGCCATGGCCCTCGGAGGCCTCGGAGTCGACCTCGGAGTCAAGCGAGAGTCCGACGGAGAGTGCAAGAACGCCGGCGACTACAAGGCCGATCTTGAGGCTCTCAAGGGTCTGACCGACACCATCCGAATCTACGCTGCTGGCGACTGCGACGCTCTGCGAGAGCTCGGTCCCGTGGCTGAGGCTGCCAACTTCAAGCTGATGATTGGCGTGTGGCCCAACGACGACAAGCACTTTGCCTCGGAGCAGTTTGCTCTCAAGAGCTACCTGCCCTGGCTGTCCAAGTCCACCGTGCCCTACATCACCGTGGGCTCCGAGGCCCTGTACCGAAAGGACATGACCCCCCAGCAGCTTGCCGACAAGATCAACGAGATCAAGAAGCAGCTCAAGGGCATCAAGGACAAGAACGGCCAGACCTTTGACGTCCCCGTCGGAACCGTCGACTCCTGGAACGAGATTGTCGACGGCTACTCCACCCCCGCCCTCAAGGCCGCCGACGTTGTTTTCGCCAACGCCTTCTCCTACTGGCAGGGACAGACCATGGCCAACGCCTCCTACTCCTTCTTCGATGACATCATGCAGGCTCTGCAGACCATCCAGACCGTCAAGGGCACCACCGACATTGACTTCTGGGTTGGCGAGACCGGCTGGCCCACCGACGGAGGCGCTTTCGGCGACTCCCAGCCCGGCGTGAAGCAGGCTGCTCAGTTCTGGCAGGAGGGTATCTGTGCCATCCGAGCCTGGGGTATCAACACTCTGGTCTTCGAGGCCTTTGACGAGACCTGGAAGCCCGACACCAAGGGTGACAACGGCGAGGAGGTGTCTGGCGTTGAGAAGTACTGGGGTGTCTACGACTCCAACCTCAAGCCCAAGTTCGACACCACTTGCAAGTTTGACTAAGTGTCATTTGAATAGATACCATACCATTTAACAAAATATAGCTTCTTAATTTCGTGGTGTGGAGACGTGCGAAGGAGTGCGAAGAAGTGCGAAGCACGACGTTGCACATTGTACTGTATCGTAGTAAGGCCAATGGGGCCATGTAGTGCCGTATGGAATGTGAGACAGAAATCAACGTCTTGCTGCATTGACAACCAGGAGGTGGTAGCAATGCAGAATTGTACAGTATCATACAGCATAATTGAATGTATGCAAGAAGATGCTGGATTTGTCTAGGGTGCAGGTTCTTGGTGGGTTTATGGTGTGGTCACAGTAGAGTCTCAGTTGATACTTGTAGTTGATGAAGATAAAAGTCTGGTGGGGGTTCGAATTTGGGGTTGTCAACATGGTAATGACGATTGAAGGGGGCCAGAGTGTAAGGAATGGTTTTTTTATTAATTAATACCCAGTCAAAATGAGTCCTAAAATACAGAAATGATCGGTGGTGGGTATTTTCGTTCCGGGATGTATTTTAATTTAGTTGGCATATTACTTGAGATATTCTCCCGGAAAAAAGATGTCTGAACTTCTGGAAAAAGTCGAGGTGTTCATAGATATATAAAGCAAGTGTTGTAGCCATCTAATACTGTCTAGAGACACTAAAAACTGGTCCCTTTTGTCGAGTATGGATAGACTGTCTACCATGAGACTGATCACTGCATATAGATCGACGATAGAAGAAGATGGAATACAAGATTCTCCAACCTTCTCTCATATTGACGATCTTTTTGATAGTAGAAATTCAATCCCAGTATGGCTCAAAAATTGTCTCTAGAGAAGCTTGAGAAGCTCAATAAGTAGCTCTATAAGGCAGTGGTTTCAGACAACCAAGCGGGAAAAGTCTAGCGGACCCTGTCTCAGAAGTGACGATCTATAAAACCGTGAGCGTGAGTATGTTGGCTTACATTTCAATTCAAGTCTAATGAGGACCCATTTGAAGAATATTCTTCTTATTGCTGATGGTTGACTGAATTGTAGCAGAAACTGTGTGTACATTGATATGGTCGTTGTTAGTGCCCTGTGAAGTGGTTTTCTGTTTGTCAGTTTTTTACCCCTTCTTCTTGGTCTGAATTGTTGTATTGTTGCCTTAATTCGATCATTATAATTATGATTATTGATTTTTGAATTGTTTGAGAAAATACAAGAAAATGAGACATACGAGGTCAGGAACTACAATTAACATCTACTGAGATTTATCATGGTTACATATCATTTCTGAACTCGCTCACAGTTCAATTAATAAATACACACAGTCTATAACACTCATATCAATTCTATACTATACAATCACCTCCAGTCTACTTAAGAAACTCCTGGTAGAAAGGAATGAACTTGGAGACGGCCTCGTCGACAAACTGGGACTTGTCGTAGAGATCAAAGTGGTTGGAGCCCTTGACAAAGTAGTTGGAGGCGTTCTTGTTGGAGCTCTTGACTTCCTCAACAAGCTGCTCGGAGTAGAACTTGGTGCCGGCGTCCTCTCCAGCAATCATGAGAAGAGGCTGGGTAAGGAACTCCTTGGCTCCGTGGTAGGCGTCATAAGTGGCCAGCTGGGTCAGAGATCGAGTGGTGAACTTGGAAGGAGCGTTGGGCTTGGCTGCTCGCTCGGTTCGGTAGTAAGTGTAGGCGTCTCTGAGCTCGGGAACAGGAGCATCGTCAATCTTCTCGGGAGACCAGGGCAGGTAGGAGATAGCCTTGCCGTTGGCCTCGTCGGTTCGGGCCTTGGCTCCAAGCTCAAGAACCTGGCCAACAATGTCCTTCTGGTCTCCGTTCCAGCCCTGTCGGTACATGGCTCCGATGTTGACGGCAGACACGGTTCCCACAGCCTTGATTCGCTTGTCGTCAATAGCAGCGTTCACGGTGTAGCCTCCAGAAGCACAGATTCCAAGAATACCAATCTTGTCGCTGTCGACGTAAGAGAGGGTAGTCAGGTAGTCGATGGCAGCAGAGTTGTCTTCGGTTCGAATGGCAGGGTTCTCAAGATGTCGAGGCTCTCCAGTAGAGTCTCCCTGGTAGGAAGCATCGTAAGCGAGAGTCACAAAGCCTCCAGCAGCGACCTTGTTGGCGTAGATACCCGAGGTCTGCTCCTTGACACCTCCGGCAGGGTGTGCGACGACAATGGCAGGGTACTTCTTGGACTCGTCAAAGTTGGGGGGGAAGTTGAGGGTAGCCGAGATGGTGATTCCCTGTCCGTTGAGGTTCTTGTAGGTGACGTTCTTCTGAGTGACAGACATTGTGTTGTGGTTGTGGTAGTTGTGGTTGTGGTAGTTGTCTTTGTTTGATGTCTTTTTCAATCCAGAAATTCGCCGTTTATATATTTTATATATTTCATCGGGTCATGTTTCGCTTATGCTTGCTCGAGCAGTTCCACACGCCTTACATGCAGATGTTCTTTGTCATCTCAACTTTAAAGGTCATCTCCGTTGTTGGTGGACTTAATAAAAACCTTAAGTGGTGGTAAAATCCGTCGACAACGGAGATGACGCGAAAATGTGGAAAATGGTAAAAAAATAAAAAAAGGGATAAAACAAGAAAGGGACATTCTGATGAATAATGGCGACGGAGAAGATGAATTGGGTTCGAGAGCAAGTCGTTTTAGTCAGATTTGGATCTTTTTGGATGGACGATTTCCATCTGTTTTCGAGAGAGCTTGCCACACGATCGCTACTAAGTTGTACGATTTCAGGCACCATTTTGAAAAAGAAAAAATATTTGAATAATCAGGATAATAAAGATACTGAGGATTCTAAGGATAATAAGGGGTATATTGACGACAATTCAGGTTAGTGGATTCCCACAGTACAGTATGTAGTCCATAACTTGTCTCCCACCCTCTCCACTTCTCTTACCTTCTTGATCTCCATTGTACAGTCTCCACCTGCAAGAGCAACCAACTCAATTATCAAGAACGGAGTTACTGTAGGACAAGATGGCGGTGATGCAAAGTTGACCGAGAGTATATAACCGGTGTCAATTTCCTGAGAACATACTCTCTACTCACACATCTACTCACAAACACACCTACTCATCATGTCCAACATCTCCATCAAGAACGATAACGGTAACGGAATCACTCTGGCTGCCGTCATCAACAAGCCCAAGAACTTTGACGAGACGAAAAAGTACCCTGCCGTGGTCGTCACCCATCCCGGAGGAGGCGTCAAGGAACAGACTGCCGGTACTTACGCCAAGGAACTGGCCGATAAGGCAGATATCGTCACCATTGCCTTTGATGCCTCTTACCAGGGAGCGTCCACTGGAGAACCCAGACATCTGGAGAACCCCTACGTTCGAACTGACGATATCAGCGCCGTGATCGACTACCTGGAGACCCTGCCCTTTGTCGATGCTGACAAAATTGGAGCTATGGGAGTCTGTGCTGGTGGAGGCTACACTGCCAATGCTGCCATTAACGATCCCCGAATCAAGGCCATTGGTACTATTTCTGCAGTCAACATTGGCCAGATGTTCCGAAACGGCTGGGAAGGCAACGTCAAGGACGCAGATGCTACTGCCTACATCAAGGCCGGTTCTGACGCCAGAACTGCTCAGGCCAAGACTGGAGATATCGCTACCCTTCCTCTGGCTCCTACAAAGAAGGAAGATGCACCTAACCCCGAGATGGAAGAGGCCTGGGAGTACTACCACACTCCCCGAGCCGAGCACAAGAACTCTCCCGGAGTTATGACTGCTCGATCTCTGGCCCAGATCATCCCCTACGACGCTTACAACAAGGCCGAGGCTTTCCTGACCGTTCCTATTCTGGTTGTCTACGGTGAGAACGCTGGTAGTCAGTGGATGTCTGAGGATCTTGTCAAGCGAGCTGCTTCCAAGGATAAGAGCTCCCATTTCGTCAAGGGAGCTAACCACATGGACCTTTACGATAAGAAGGTCGATGAGGTTGTTCCTGAGCTGGTCAAGTTCTTCAAGAAGCACCTGTAAGAGTTGTATAATTTATAAATAGATATAGACAGAAACGGAAGAGAAGTAGTAGTTGTTGTGAGGTGGATTGAGCAATATTTGAAGTAACTAGGTAGTTCTTGAATGGTACGTCTGTTGACCTTCTTGAACAGCTGTGAAAGGTGGCAGTTTATTTTATGGACAGAAATTCAGAGAGAAAAGTCCTCAAAAAAGACAGTAAGTCTTGGGACTTTACCGTTGTATCTATTAGAGTCTCTATAGTAGGACTGCCAGTATATGTGACTTCATTTCGCATTATTGAGTGAAATACAGATACCTCTCGCTTACCACGACCCAACTCAACTCAACTCAGCGAATAATAGCCTCACGGTTGAGAGGAGTTGATCATTGCATTCGTACGAAGATATAGATTCTCAAAATACAACTGATTTACCGATACATTCTCTTTTTGAGTAACTAGGTGGAGACGCTTGGTTACACTGATCTCGAGTGGATGAGAATAGAGAAGCAGATAATACCTAGGTGAACGATTAGACGTTATCATTAGATTAATCAGAGACTTAAGACTCAAATGATACCGTTTAACTTCTTGTGTATATCCTCGTTTAGTAGCGTATCTATGTTCATGTTGAAATTCCACCCAACTAGAAAGTGCTTATAGCTTCAAATTAAAGCAAAATAGTCGAGATGACTTGATAATTAGAGACTTCCAAGAACCGCTAATCTGATGAGACCATTCTCTTTTCTCCAAGTTGCATATTCAACCTTTTAGTCTCAGAAGTTGACTTGAGGGCTAACATATAACTGTCTATAACATTGTGTAAAATGCTAGTATATGTAATAGGAGTCCTTTATGAGATCAAATAGAGCATAATAATTCAATGGAGGCCTTTCATTTACCTATATTACCTTTTGTTCGTGCTACATTACCGACTTCAGGAACAACCACATATAGGAGTGGAAATATTTCAACGAGTAACAGCAGCAGCGAAATGTGGAACGACCATTACGACCGTCTCTGTGACAGGTTTTACTCATAATAACCATCTCCCTCTGAGATTAATTCACGTAAAACTACGAGCTACAACCAGAAATACTTCTACTTCGAATGGAAAAGGGAAACGTGATAGGTACAGATAGAGAATAACGTGGGCCATTATTATGGAGTGTTGCATCTAAAGATTCTCACGCCATAATCTTGCTTCCCTATGTTAAAAGGACATTCCTTTCCCAGACCTCTCTCTCAAGAGCTCATACAAATATGATGAGTAGTATGACGTCCAAATTGAAGCAGAAAACTCCTATAAACTATCCAAGGGGACAATTGAGTCGTAAATACAGGTAAATGAAGAAATCCAGTCCTTATATGTAGTACTTTTAGATACAACCAGGTATTTCTAGCTTCACTGAGACCCTCTTTAACGTAACTTTTCAGAAGGTAAGGAAAGACCGATATAGTTCACTTTTTAACCAATAATACCGCAAGTCAAACATCGTACGATCAAGTGACTCATAAATCAAATTCCATACCACCACTTTTCTCACTACAAATACCATACTCGTCCCAGTATTATCGCCCTTGCACTTCCACTCATCCTCACTGCATATGCACGTCTACCCATGCATGGACATGCATAAGAAATCAAAACACTGAGACAACCGATATTGATCCTCCACAAACCACGATGAAAATCAAAAAGGACGTCAAAGAACTCTTCTCAAAAACACCAGCCGATATATGTGTGTCCCCTGACTACGATGGCTCGCTCCAAAATATCGCCATCGTCATTTTGGGGCCTGAGGCAACACCTTACCATGGAGGAGCATGGCAGATGGTCATCAAAGTGCCCTCAGACTACCCTCAATCTGCGCCCAAGGCCTTTTTCAAAACCCGCATTTTCCACCCAAACGTCCAACCCTCCACTGGCGAGGTCTGTGTAGACACTCTCAAACGAGACTGGACTCCAACGACCTCCTTGTGCGATATCTTGATCACCATCAGATGTCTCTTGGTACACCCTAATCCGGAGTCTGCGCTGAACGAGGAGGCTGGAAAACTTCTTCTGGAGGACTACGCTGCCTTTTCGCGAACTGCTCGACTCATGACCAACGTCCATGCTCTTAATAGAAGCGATTACGTCAAAGACGAAAAGACTGAACCTGCAACATCGGCTGTATCCAGCGCCAAAAGAAGCCAACAGTCGTCTTCGCCAGATGTAGAAGTACAGAAATCCGTGGATGGATCTGTTTCTGCTGCGTCATCTCTCGAGATTCCCCTGGCTCCTAGACCCGCCAAAAAACCAAAACGAAAAACCGGCCTCAAACGTCTCTAAGTGCTTGATCCGGGATATTTATTAGACAAAAATGTCATCAGTGTAATAGAAAACTATTTTTCGAACCCGTGGATGTTCCTATTCTGTTTATTGTGTCGTTGTCGTGTTTTTGTATGTACGATTTTGATATGAGAAAAAGTTGAAATTTTCGACATAGACGTAACAGAAACAACCTCAAATTAAACATACTGTCTATATGACCACCAATAAACCTCTCGGTACCCTCAAAACAGCAAAAAACGCGAAATTTTCGCGGAAATAGATTGCCAAATATCATATGAAATAGCGCGGATTTTCGCCCTGGAAACCATCCCTCCCCTATAGCTCAGTTGGTAGAGCGTTCGGCTTTTAGTAACCCTAAAGGCATAGCAACCGAAATGTCCAGGGTTCGAGCCCCTGTGGGGGAGTATTATCTTTTTGCTCGTCCTTTAACGACTGTGCATATGTTGTTGTATCACACACTACATTTTTCAGCACTGCGTCAACCCTAGTTACCCGGTTGTGGCTCTGAGCCTATATATATCCGAGACTCCCACTTAATTTTTTTCACCAATCAACAACGAAAAAGTGAGTGAAGCAAGAATCATTATCGACACTATAATGATGACAAAACATAGGGACAACCTAACACCTTGAGGAAAAACATATGGAATCTAGATAGTAATAATCTGACTTCTTTTGTTTGAATTCTTTCAACTTTTGAGAATCCTACTAACCAAGTGCCTTCTGCAGCCTTTGATTCGTCATGCTATATAGATTTAATATTACAAGTACCACTAAACGCAGAAACGCGAGCTGTACGCTGTATTGACTGTATAAACACGTTTCCATGTGCAATTTCGCTTATCGGGTGATCGGATGTTGAAATTACAGGAGATCGACTCGATCGATATTACTTGGCCATTGAGTAATTTAGTAACCAAAAGTCGTATCAAGCAAGCCCCCCTAGTAATTCTACAAAACACAAGCAATTCATACAAAACATAAGCAATTCATACAAAATCAAGCAACTCTTACAAAATCAAGTAACTCCTACAAACACAAGAAAAGGCTACAAACACTTACAAACAAGCAACACCTACTCGTACTTGTACCAGGTACACCACCAAAAATCTATCATCATTAGTTTCATTGCAATATACATAAATAATCGTTAATCAGAACAGGAAAGACCCGTTTTTTGCTCCCTTAGAAGTCCTCGTCAAGAGAGAAGCCGTTGGAGTTGGTCTTCTCCTCCTGGTTGGAGTTGGCCATGACACCGGCCTTCTGGTAGTCGGACACTCGCTTCTCGAAGAAGTTGGTCTTGCCGGCCAGAGAAATGTTCTCCATGAAGTCAAAGGGGTTGGTGGAGTTGTAGACCTTGGAGTTGCCGAGAGCAACCAGCAGACGGTCAGCAACAAACTCAATGTACTGGCACATGAGCTTGGCGTTCATGCCGAGCAGACCGCAGGGCAGAGCGTCGGTGAGGAACTCCTGCTCGATGCCAACAGCCTCGACAATCACGTCCTCGACAATCTTCTTGGAGGGTCGGTTCTCGAGGTGCGAGAAGAGCAGACAGGCAAAGTCGGTGTGCAGACCCTCGTCTCGGGAAATGAGCTCGTTGGAGAAGGTGAGGCCGGGCATGAGACCTCGCTTCTTGAGCCAGAAGATGGAGGCAAAAGAGCCGGAGAAGAAGATGCCCTCGACGGCAGCAAAGGCGATAAGTCGCTCACCAAAGGTAGACTCCTCGTCGGAAATCCACTTGAGAGCCCAGTCGGCCTTCTTCTTGATGCAGGGGATGGTCTCGATGGCGTTGAACAGGTAGTTTCGCTCCTTGGGGTCCTTGATGTATGTGTCGATGAGCAGCGAGTACGTCTCCGAGTGGATGTTCTCCATCATGATCTGGAAGCCGTAGAAGCACTTGGCCTCGGGCACCTGAACCTCTCCGGAGAATCGCTCAACCAGGTTCTCGTTGACAATACCGTCCGAGGCGGCAAAAAAGGCCAGAACGTGCGAAATGAAGAACCGCTCGTCGTTGTTGAGCTTGTTCTCCCAGTCGCCCATGTCCTTGCCGAGATCAATCTCCTCAGCAGTCCAGAAAGAAGCTTCGGCCTTCTTGTACATCTGCCAAATCTCGTGGTACTGGATGGGGAAGAGAACAAACCGACGTCCGTTCTCCTTGAGCAGAGGCTCGTTCTTCTCGGACTCCCGCAGTCGTCGTCGAATGGTGGTGTGATCGCCCTCGATGATGTTGGCCTTGGTAAACTCCTTCTTGTCCTCAACCTGAACGGCAGGAGAAGACTCGAGATCATCTCCCTTGGAAACACCAGCATCCTGGAAGAGCTTCTTGGGGGTCTTGAGCACGAGGTCGTTGAGGTCCTCGGCGACCTTCTTGGAGGGTGTCTGAGTGGCCATTGTGATAGTTGTGTGGAGTTGTAAGGGGGTGAAAGGAGGTGTGTGGATTCAAAAAGCAGGGCACACGCACAGGTATTTAAGGTGGCTAAATTAAAACACGGTTGCGCGTGCTGGTCTGAGAAACTCGCCCAGCCAGCAATATGCACGCAACTTTTTTGTTTTGATGCAGCTCTCATGCGGCCCTCAACCAGCCAAAGAGCCATTGCAGGCAAACCTTAACGCGTCTAGTGGAGGGGAGAGATGTAGTGGTGTAGAAAAGAGTGGTAATTCCGGGGTGGTCACGTGACCACATTCGCCCAGGTGTATCTTCCCGCTTAGTCAGCATATCCTCACTTTTCCTTCTCTCAATCTGGTTCAATCCACACAGGCTGAGCCCCTTTGCATGCACGCGGTGCCTTTTCAAAACAC
The DNA here is from genome assembly GCA_017639365.1 of Yarrowia sp. E02. NCBI lineage: Eukaryota > Fungi > Ascomycota > Dipodascomycetes > Dipodascales > Yarrowia > Yarrowia sp. E02. The sequence goes on along the minus strand of JAAQQX010000003.1, from coordinate 259,203 downwards.
ACGACCCATGCACGCAAATTGACTAATTAACGTGCATGATGTACAGTGGACCACAACAGAGGAATTTTGGGGTGGATAAGGGGGGTATGGTATATTTGGGGACATCAGAGTGTTCCCGGATCGATTCTTGGTTTGCTGACACTCTCCGTTTTTCTATAGCACCATTTTTGGCCAAGTTAGATGCCCTCTGCTCCCTCTGTTATGTCCCCTTTACGTGTTTATTGCGTCTAATTAATGTGCATGAAAAGCTGGCACGCGTTGACCCCAGAAGACACAACATAGCAGAGCGAACAAGGCCGATCTTGGGGCATCGAGCGCAGCAACGTTTCCGGCCGTTTATCAGATGAGTGGGCCGAAGTTTGGGGCCAGTTGGGGCGGAAACCGGGAGTTTGAGACAGTGTGGAAAACCAGGCTGTATAATTACGATACAGTGTGAAATGGCTGGATATGAATAATGAACCAAAGACCAGTAACCACAACCACAACCACAACCACAACCACAACTACCACCTACGGTTTGTCATCGTCTAGTCATCGACACTGTACACATTCCGGTTGTAACTCTTTCGGGCTTGGTTCCGGCTAACAATGACGTACAGGCACGGTATGCGGATGAAGCCACCGCGCTAACGCAACGCGAGGTTAATGATCGGGGAAGGGTAAGTGTGTAAATCGGTGGAGTTGGGGGGGGAATTGGGGTCACGTGGGTGGTTTGAAACTATGGTATGTTGGTTTTGTCACGTGACTTGTTTTTCCCCTTTTTCATACGATATCCTACGACTCCTACAACTTGTTGTTTAGTCCAGGTTTAGCCCACGTTAGTCCTCTGCCCATCAGACGCGTTCCACTTAAACCCAAAGCGGCAAAGAGACTGCTACTTTGGCACGTTTGCCACATGACAATGGAGCAATGCGATGAGCAAGGGTGAGGCTGGATGTGAGGAGGGTGAGGGACGGTGTGTTTGGAACTGGCTTGTTGTTCTTTTGTTTTATTGTTTTATACTGTTCTTTTGTTCCCTGCTCCATGTTCAGTGAGGACCATACAGTGTCTGGTAACCGAGACTACCAGTACAGCACTGTACGCACCTCTACAACGTCATACAAATACTCGTACGTACTGTACTGTACCTACGTCTGCTGTTTCACCTGAGGGTCCCGCACTTCCCCTCGCTATTTTTGCTTGTTTCACCCTGTCTCACCTCCTTGCTGTATACGCCTAAAGAAAGTTATCAGATCTTAATCAACATTCCCCTGGCCTGAGAGTCAACCTACAGTGCCTTTGAGCTTGGCGTTTTTTATCTGATCCGAGCCGTTTGTCCGAGACGCCGCTTGTCGCCACTTGGTTTGGCCCTTTGGGGCTCTTTTCGTGCTGGTAGCGTAGTTTGGTTGTGTGGTATTTCTAGAGACTGGTGTACAGCCTCTACAGCCTCTACACTCAGAGATATCTAAGGTCATAATTGTACGAGTACGAGTAGTGCTACTTTTGAGATTGAGATACTTTTTGGACAGTGGTTATACGTACATATACATCCTGATGCCGTTTCTGCACGTGGTATTGATTTGCCACCCTCGTTGACTCAATGGCACCATCTGTTAGTTCATTTGGCTGCAGGGTTTGGCGCAGGTTGACCCATATGATTATCGATATGTAGTGATGCAATGAAGCACATGAGTACAAGTGCCGCAGTATGGGTGGCGCCCTGTGAGTGGGGTACAAGGCTGGTACCGCTACAAGTACCAGGTACTTGTGTTTGGATGTTTGCTGTGGTGGAAGTGGTGAGTCTGCTTGTCGGCCGTGTGATAGTCAGCCTCTATTTATTGAATGTGATGGTTAAACGGGATCCATATGGAAAGACTGCACAAGAGATGTGACAATAATGACAAATAAATCAAAATATTCACAAAAGTGACCAAAAGCAGCCCAAAGAGTACAAGTACAACATCAACCCCCACTATCAGCCTGAAACCCCACACCTACTCAAATCCACCTTTTAATCATCTCCATGGACTCTACCATCAGCCATATACTCGACTGTCCCAACTAAACGCTAACTAAAACTCGACATCAATCATAGGAAATAACGGCTGATCAATCCAGTCACGTGACCCACAGTACGACGGTCTCTGTACTCCACGTCAACGCTCCCGTACCTGCACATTCACCTTCCACTTCCCCTCTCCCAATATCATCCCTTGACGGTGGAGCAACTAATGACGCAGGCGCTATACAGCAACCTAAACTCTGGCCAAGGATGTTCCATAAATAGATGACATGTAAAGTGAGACCGGTACTCGTACACTTGAGAGTAAAGATACTGGAACAGGACCACAACGACTATAAATACCCTGGTCTACTCACAATGACCACTACATGACTTCTGTAACCATATTTATTTCATATTCATTTTATATTTTCCATTTCCCATTTTTTCCCCCCATTTCCACCATTTTCCTAAACTCTCCTGTCATCTCACCTCCAAACTCTCGAGACTGTACCTAGCTTCAGAATGTAGTGTAGCATACTTTTGACCTTTTGGCATTTTGGTCTAGACCATATACCACTGTACAAAAGCCACTAGCACAAGTCACGTGACATAAAACCCTGCGTCCTGTATACACAAACACCATCATTATAATATCGTCAAATTTCCTCTTCTACCCCCCTCCAAAGTCGGTTCTTGGACTCCTTCTGACACAGCGTCAAAGTTTCGTCCTCTGTTTCACTTTTCGGCTCGCAGCTCTAGAGTGCCAAAAAAACGCGTTTGCTGGCACCGCCTTCAGGGTTAGGTGCGGACCCTCAAAAGTAAAACCTAGGAAAAGAAGCAGAGTAAAAATAGCCCCTACTTCCAGTCACCACCGTCTTCTTACTCCTTTAGCGGTCGAAACACAGACAGAAAAAAAACGTCCATCCAGCCGTCGTTCAACACGTGACGCAGACGCATCCACGCACTCTACACTCGCTTACAGTACTCATCGAATAGCAACAGTTACAAACACAGCTTGTCAACCAGTTCGACAACCACACAAGTCATGAAACTGTCCACAATCTCAGCATTCGTCTCGTCGGCACTTTTTGCCACCGTGGCACACGCACAAACCGAGTCCAACTCGGTGGACGACCTGGAAGGCACCTGGTCGTCGAAATCCGGCGCAGTCATCACAGGCCCCGACTTTTACGACCCCATAGACGAGCTGCTGCTCGAACCCACGCTGCCGGGCATCTCGTACTCCTTCACCAAGGACGGCTTCTTCGAGGAGGCCATCTACCAGATTTCTGCCAACCCCCGAGACCCCAAGTGTCCCACGGGAGTGCTCATCTTCCAGCATGGCACCTACAACATCAGCGACAACGGCACCCTGACCCTGGAACCCTACATGGTGGACGGCCGACAGCTGCTTTCGGACCCCTGCAAACAGGGCGAAAACGCCATCTACTCGCGATACAACCAGACGGAAAAGTTCAAGCGGTTTTCCGTCTACGTGGACCCCTACCACGGCCGATACCGACTGGACCTCTTCCAGTTCAACGGAGCCCCCATGCCCCCCATGTACCTGGCGTACCGACCGGCCATGATGCTGCCCACAGAAACGCTGAACCCCACTGCGGACGGAGCGTCGCAACCAGAGAACACAGGCAGCACTCGGGCCAAGATCCGACGAAGCATTGACAACCGAAAGGTGACGGGCATCAAGAAACACTCGGTGGTGGACTACAACTCGCTGTGGTGGTTTGGCGTCTCCATGATTGCCGCCGGCGGAACAGGCTGGTATTTTTTGTAAGTATATAGATAGAGTACATTGGATGGTTTGAGAGATGTAGAGTGAGAAGGTCAGAGGGTGTAGTAAAAGATGGGATAAAAGTGTGGTAAAAAGAGTGTGTGTGGTGATTGGGTGTTGGTATATCAACAGTGATCCATGGCCTTGTAGCATGAGATGTAATTCTGCACCATCTTCATATAAGAAAGACAATACTTATACATTTTCAAATTCCTTCCCAATCAACAGCCCGGTAAGAATAACCGTTACTCTTCTCTGTACAGTACCGTAGGCTTCTGGAGGTTTTTTTGACCACTTGGTGTGAAGTTAAGACCCAGATACAAGTCAAGGGTAGGAGCTTCGAGTTGATGAAAAGGTATCTTACACCATTTCTATCTGTTACTGATATCACTCCAAAGTCACTTGTCTACTTCAGTATTCAGTATAAAAGTACATAGTCTATTGGCTTCCTTGAACACAATGATGTGAACTATCTTATGCTCGAGAGCTACACTCCACATGTCTCCATACATTGAAGTCTTCTACTCTGCGATAGGTATTTTATCGAAAAGAAGAGTCGATATAAAGCAACAGTTATTGCTAAATTTCATGTCCTAAATATCTTTTTATACACAATAAAGACTGTCAAAGTTCATAGTCTCGTTTCAACTCTGAAGTCTTGTATCCACAGTTGCGTGTCAACTAATGGCTGGTAGTTAATGTAACAACGTCGGCAACTTCTTTAAGCCCTCTAATACCCTTTTTCAAGCGTATAGTTTCTTTTTTTCGCGGAAAAACACTTTTATTTCCATCCTTATATAGCCCATCTCTACCCCGAAATCTCAACCAAGTTTGAGCACTTCAAAGATACTAAAGCAGGCTGTGGCATATGTGGGTTTAACGATATCACACCAGTGCATCCCCATCACAATCTCTACTCTCACATCTTCTGCGCTTGTCCCGTAGTTCTTCAAGCACTAGAAGAACTACATATCTCGCCACTTTTGAGTCTCAAGGACCTCGTCTACAAGTCCAAGAGAGTTAAAGAACCGGACAAGCCAGTTCTTGCCTACGCCATTTGGCACTTTGAACGTTTCCTGCGGAAAATTGGCGAAGATGGGCATGATGGAAAACACTTCAACTCCTTCAAGCGATATATTGGGTACTCACTAACAACTGGCAACCGTCCGATGCCGTTCTCTCACTTTAAGTAAATCCATGCTTCGAGAGACACATCACAATTTCACAATCACCCCAAAAAATGCTCAGGCCCCCTCATCCTCTTGGCAAGAAATCATCGTCTCAAGGCGATGTGGTTCTCGGTGCTACGATGAGGGACAAGCATACACTCGGCTAAAGGCTGGTAGATAACTGAATTCCTTCAGTAGACTGCACAGTCAGCTGACGTTGAAGCCAATCGTGCCCTCAAAAGCACGCCGGACAGAATTGTACCAAACAGATTCTGTGCGGTTATTTTAACACCTTGTTCATCAATCGAGGAGGCCGGAATTGATGACTCTTTACTCCTTTTTTTTCCACAAGCCTGCTTTAAGCGGCATTTAAGGACTCTTAGCCTCTCCTTGGCTGGAGTGACAACATCTTTTATGGTGTGGGTCAAGTCTCAGGATTGGAGACTTCGGGTCAATGTCAGTGTTCCGACTCTGGGGACACACAAGTGGAGAGCAGTAGACTCTCCATGGGTTTTAATGGCCTCATTCCGTGGGAAACGGGCGAAAAATGGGCATCCCTCATATATAAGTCAATGTATGTGATAAGTTTAAAAAAAAAAAAGATGGATTGCCTATGTCCTTAGAGTGGCAAAAGCCGGCAAGTTCAACCCTCTAGAAACACAAAGTTACCTGAAACGATATTTGGAAACTCGAATCAGCCAGGATATCTCTCTCCCCCGTCATAAGCAGGCTCGACTAAGAGCTCGCTACCTTGAGCAATCACCTGAATCTACCAACATTCCTAAAGAACGTCTTTACTATTACAACAGCAAAGATGACTATAACCCAAACGCCGAGTCCATGAGAGCCAGCCACATTAGAGCTGGCAAGATCCACAAGAACCCAAGTATTGATAAACTAACCCTCAACTCAGAAACCACGCTCACAGACCCTTCAGAGATTTGTGAATACACAAACGATTACTTCGCGGCTACCTTCTCCGACAAACCTACAGTCGAAGCTATTCAAGACCGTTTTCTCGACAAAATCCCCTCAGATTCCAAACTCGACAGGAACGACGTCGTTCACCTCGATAAAGACTTCAATTGTGAAGAGCTATTTGACGCCATAGACAAACGAAAAAAGAACAAACAAACCGGCCCTGACGGATTCCCTTATGAATTCTACCAAGTTTTCTATGAAGATCTCCAAGACCACCTGTTACAACTCTACAACTATATCAGCACTCATGGCATTCCAGACCATGACCTTTCCTCCGCAGTCGTTATCCTAATCCCAAAACCAAAAAAACCTCGTGACGATCTTGCCAACTGGCGGCCCATCTCACTAATGAACACAGATATGAAGATCTTCTCTCACCTTCTCAATGGTCGAATCAAGCCCCTCGTGCCCAAACTGGTCCACCCGGACCAATCTGGTTTTGTCCACAAACGAGTCATCCAAACTAACATCGACACTGTAGACCAACTCTTTTACTCTGGACATGATTGGACCATCGGTCTGATTGATTTCGCCAAAGCATTCGACTCAGTCTCTCACAACTACATCCTTCGAACATTAAAAGCTTTCGGCTTCGGCCCCAGAATGCTGAAACGAATTACAGCTATGCAGACCAACAGCAACAGCAAACTGCTCATAAAAGGTATACCAACAAATGGATTCCCACTTAAAGCAGGCGTTAGACAGGGTTGTCCTCTGTCTCCGTCTATCTTTGCTCTAGCCATCGAGCCACTCCTCATCTCTCTGAGAAACAACCTTCAAGGCCTCAACAGACTTCCAGCTCAAATGAATACCCACCCTCTCAATGACTTGACAGTTCCAGTGAGACCATATCCCAAATCTCACAGTCTGTATGAGCCTCCCCAATTCTCCGAATCCCAATTTACCTTCAAGGACACCCCTCTGAGACCTTTCAAACTCGCTGCATTCGCAGATGACGTAGCCATTTTCTTTAATTCTCCCAAAGACATTCATGTTACTGGACAGATTCTTACTCTGTTCAGCAAGGCCTCGGCCTTGACCATCAACCCCAAAAAAACTATTATCCAGGAGGTCTCAGGTTTTCTGAACTCCGACTCAACTCTATCATCTTCATCGGAAGCCTCGGGCAACCTAAACTTCCAGAGCTTCGGTTCAACAGAGGACTCGGGCCGTCTGATCCTCAACATTCATCCTACTTCTCTATCTGCTCTATCTTCTTGGGGTGAGCGCCCCACGACAACCCCTAAAGGGTCTGTCTTCTCATACCTCGGTGTTTTCTTCGGAACCCCCGAGCTCGTTGAAAAACGTAACCTCGAATTCTTTAACTCAGTCAAACAACGTGTTCTCCAATTCCCCATGTGGGGTCTCGACACTCGTGGTCGATGCTGGATGCTTACTACATTCGTTTTGTCCAAACTAATCTACATAGTTCCCTACACTACCTGGTCTCCCGAAATGTTCGAAGACCTCACCCTTCTCTGCTGCAACAAAGTCAATGACCGTCTTATTCTGTCAACTTCCTCCAAACCCCCTCGAAAATGCCATCGAAACGACTTACTAACAGCTCCAACCAAAAAAGGTGGTTTCGGACTTCTCAATTTCTCAATTTTTGGTCCCAACCTTCGCCTGGTCAGAGCTTCTCGAGTTCTTGGAACTCGAGCCCCTGCCTCTTATGATTTTTTAACACAGTTCTTCAATGAAGGACCCTACGTCCACATGTGTCACAACCTCCTGCTTGCTCACACTTCTAACCCACAGAATTTCATCCACCCTGAAGACAATCCGGAACTCAACCAGTCCTTCTGCTCTGATATCTCCCCGTTGTCTTCCTTCTCTATCTGCTCACCTTCTTCTAGCTCCCAAAAAACTTCAACTCCAGCAAAAGCAACTCGCACTCTCTCGTGGACGGACCCTGAAGTCGCCCACAACGACCAGCCAAAGCCTTGGATCAACAGTACTTCTCGATCTTTCGTGCTTGCTTTGGAACAGCTTGCTCTCTTCTGTAAAGATCAAGAAATCTACTTGATGCCTTGGATTCCGGAGGAAATTCGTCAAAACCCTACTCAACTCAGTCTCATTCGACACCGTCAAGGCCTACAACGCGCCCCTGCATATCCATCTGAAGCAGAAACAAAACTCTTCTACAACTACATCCGCTTTTTTACCATAGTGGAGGAAGAAGAGACTCTAGTTCAAATCACGCCATACTACACCAAATATTACTGGAAAGAATCAATTCCACTTCAATGGCCGAAATACTGGAAATTCCTCTTTCAATCAATGTCACCAACACATGACATCGCGGAAGAGCGATGGTTAAGTTCCTGCGGTCAGCTTTTCTCCTACTATTGCAAAACCCCTAAACTTGGTCAATTCCTCAACTACCTCATGCAGAACAAACTAAACGCCTACATCACGGATGGTAAACCATCCCCCTTCTACAAAAACACAAAGAAGGGCTGTGGTATATGCAACAACTACCCATATCCCAACAGCATCCAAAACCGAGACCTTGTAACCCACATCCTGTGTACATGTCCGGTCGTCACTAGAGCTCTGGAAGAGCTCAACAGACCCCGCATTCAAGGGCTTGCAGAGCTTGCGTTTTCAGGCAAGCGAATTCGTGAGCCAGACAAACCCCGAATTGCATATGCCATTTGGTACTCCGAACGAGGCCTCAGACAACTGGGTCTCGACGGCCATGACGTCGACATTTTTGAGGCGTTCAAGGCATACATCGACTTTACTGCAAATCAAAAAAATCCCATCATCACTTTCAGGATGTTTGTAGCTGACCCGCTGAACTAAGGACAAGTACAGCAGTGAGGCACTTCATCGTCGACATTCAAATCAGATCTTCTACTCAGACTCGGCCAAGGAAAAGCCTGGAGCAAGTAGTATCTACACTGCTGACCGTGCAGCTTCTCCGTAGTGAGTTAGCTGTACAACTACAGCAAGACCCTCGGCTTCTCGAGGAGTCGCGTGCCTGACGGGCACACAGGGTGACAATGCGGTTTTGCCCGTAGCTGGCCCTGCTCTCCCATGTTCCATCATTAAAGGAGGTTTTTTTTGATTCTAGGAGGATTTTTTCGGAAATTTTATATTTTAATTGATTATGTTGAAAAAAAAAAAATGTAAGAGATCAGATTTACTCATAAGATGTTCTAGGATTAGTCATCGAGTGATCTCTTACTAGAGGAATATCGAGACGTCCGGTCGGACGTCTAGAGGGTGTCTAGAGGGTGTCACGTGCCTAGCACGTGACCTGGAATGGGAGACCTGATTGTTTAAGGTTTCCCCGCACAGGGTGCAGTATATTAGGGACTTTTATGTGTATTTAGTTAATCAAGTTTACTACCGACAACTTCCAGAGTATCAAGTTTGTACTCTGTAGACGAGACCAGCGTCCCGCTGGTCTTGGGTGAATTGCAGAGGAGACCGGGTTTGGACTCTGACACATGGTAGCGTTACTTTGGTTCGCGATCCAGGGAGGAGCTGAATTTTTTTTTTACCCCTGAATTTTAAGGGGGAGAGAGGGCCATGAGAATGGTCCATTCAGGCCGAATCCGGTTCAATGTTGATAGCATTGAGTCACAGACAGAAGGAAGACAGACAGACAACCAGACAGACCGACTGAGTCGAATGTGGATGGTCTCGGTACCAGGCAAGTGATTTGTGCCCCTGACGGAGATGGACCGGACCGAAGCATGTGCACGGGCGCTGAAAGAGGTGCAATGATTAACCTGCGAGGAGGTTGCAGAGACGGAATGTCGCTCGAGACACTGACAGAGATGGCCTATGGTGAAGTGCTGTGAAGTCCTACCGCGAGACTGGCGCAGCCGTGAGATTGCCACGTAAGCACCAATGACCTGTCCGATGGATACAACCTCCGCCGAGTGGGGTAGCCGTCGCCGAAGTGAGTGACACTCACCTTAAACTACAGTCATACCGCCGCTGATGTGAGTGACGCTCACCGAAAACTACAGTCATACCGCTGATGTGAGTGACGCTCACCGAAAACTACAGTCATACCGCTGATGTGAGTGACGCTCACCGAAAACTACAGTCATACCGCTGATGTGAGTGACGCTCACCGAAAACTACAGTCATACCGCTGATGTGAGTGACGCTCACCGAAAACTACAGTCATACCGCTGATGTGAGTGACGCTCACCGAAAACTACAGTCATACCGCTGATGTGAGTGACGCTCACCGAAAACTACAGTCATACCGCTGATGTGAGTGACGCTCACCGAAAACTACAGTCATACCGCTGATGTGAGTGACGCTCACCGAAAACTACAGTCATACCGCTGATGTGAGTGACGCTCACCGAAAACTACAGTCATACCGCTGATGTGAGTGACGCTCACCGAAAACTACAGTCATACCGCTGATGTGAGTGACGCTCACCGAAAACTACAGTCATACCGCTGATGTGAGTGACGCTCACCTAAAACTACAGTCATACAGCACCGTGGAAATGACACGTATAAATCAGAGTTACAGTTACAGAAGCACACCAGTGCTTACCCGAGTGAGCCTACACCGCCTATCGATATGGCACAAAGCCAGCAGCAGCAACCGAGCAGCAGCTGGGTCTCCGCAAGGGGACCGCCGTGAGCTGTCACGTTAAACACACCACCGACAGCAGTTGAGAAAAATTATGAGCCCTGTTATCCGATTGGATGATGCCGTGAAGTGATTTGATGCAGCTGAGAAAACCCACAAAGTTGTGGTCATGAGGAAAAACATGTTAACATCTATGCGTGAGCATATAAAACTACACCGGCGAGTTGCGGAACTTCAAAACACCGAACCATGTGCGATCATGTAAAACTAGCCCAACAGTTCGACAATAGTTTGACACAGACAGTTTGACAACAGCGAAACACAGACAGCCGTTGGACACAGACAGTTTGACACAGACAGCCGTGGGACACAGACAGCAGCTTGACACAGATAAGCTTGACGCAAGATAACCCACCCCACTTCGCAGTGCAGCCACAAACCGTACTGATGGTGTCGTCGGACGAGGACGTCCGAGTTTTTTAAAAGGGGGAGAGGGTGTGAGTGTTTGAAAGAGGGGAGGGTGTGTGATAGTCGTGGGACGAGTGGAGTGCAGCGGGGCGAAGTCACACGCACACACAAGAGAGCATGGAGTGAAGCGGAATGATGCAGAAAGAAATGATGCTGAATGAAGTGTAACGAGGTGCAACCGACCAGGAGGAGTAAGGAGGAAAGGGATAGAAAGCTGGTGGTCAAGGAAGACAGCGTGGAGGAAGACAGCTTGGAGGAAGACAGTGGCAGCGCACACGAGAGGCTGGAGTGGTGCTTGCTAGACAGAGAGGTATGCAGAGGGATGGACAGATGGAATGCTTGAGGAGAGCGACCGGCGCGAGCTCCCTCGAGGAGGATAAGGATGTGAGGAGGAAGGGAAGTCGAGAAGAGATCGAACGACGACCGATGGTGATGAGCGACGAGTTACAAGACAACGCGTGACGAGGAGTGAAGCATCATGATGATGATCGAAGAGCTTACGAAGACATGAGTAGCTTGGAGTGAAGCATCTGCGAGTTACATGAGAGCATTGAATGTGACGAGCTTAGCGGAATGGAGATGGACTGACGAAAGGAAGTACGTTGAAAGGACGCTGTGGACTTGCGAGAGAGAGAGTGCGGGTCCACTGGCCATTCGTTGGAACGTCAATGAAGACGATGGCCTCGGAGGAAACGATGTTCAGCAGTATGTGAACGCCAGGGGCATGTGAGAGATCGGCAGGAACGACAAGGAATGCGGTGACCCCTGGAAGTGAGTATGACCGACCTGAACGATGAAGTGACGAAGAGTCTGTGGAGCTGAGTCTGAACAGTTTGACTTAAGCATTGAAACGGCGAACGTTAGTGAGTGTGGTTGTGATATGCTGAGGAGGAGAGATGTGGAAGCCGTGGAGTGCTGGAAGCCGGGAGACCGCTGAGAGCTACGAACAGATCATGGTGGAGAATAAGGCGGTGATGCGCTGTCGGAGACACTGACGGTCGCGAGACGCTGGATGTGGGAGGAGAACGAGAGGATAGGAAGTGACTGGACCACAGAGGAATGGAGCAGTTTGAACCGAGGGTGAAGCTAAGTAGCCCATAAGGATACAGTTGTTCTAGACAGTCGATTGCGAGGTAAAAGACAGCCAAGCCGAGCATGAGTGGAGGAGTGAGTACTGATGAGCTACGACATGTGTTTACAGGAAAGCAGAAAGCAGAGAGGACGGAATGGAGCCGTGAGGTAACAGTCCTGAGAGGAGGAGAAGGATCATGTAGAGAGGAGGAAGTGCAAGAGCCGAGGACGCGAGCTACAAGAGGAGGACCACGACTGGTTCTCTTGGAAGGAGCCGAGGAGGAGTGGTGTCGGAGGCGATTACAGGCCAAAGATACGTGATGGAAAAAGACGAGAAGAAGACGAGGAATTTTTTGGGGAGGCGAAGAGCAGTTTGAGTGCTACTGTGAAGATCGAAAACTTTGAGAATAGCGAGTTGCTGATACCGAAGTACACCGAAAGGACTGTGAAGTTTGACAGACACAGATCGATCAGGAGGAGTCGCTGATACTGGCCACGGTAAGACTATCGACGTGGTAAAACTGTGAAGGATGAAGCAGTGCTACAGTTGAATGAGACAGACAGTCAGATACAGGAGGAGACAGTGCAGGAGGAGATTGAACAGGAGGAGATTGGACAGGAGGATATTGGACAGGAGGATATTGGACAGGAGGAGAGTGGACAGGAGGAGACTAGACAGGAGGAGATAGGAACCGCAGCCCGACCCGAAGACATTGAGAGTGTGACTCAGGACACGTGGACGTGTCCTTTATGAAAGGTGGGCGAGTGTAAGAGATCAGATTTACTCATAAGATGTTCTAGGATTAGTCATCGAGTGATCTCTTACTAGAGGAATATCGAGACGTCCGGTCGGACGTCTAGAGGGTGTCTAGAGGGTGTCACGTGCCTAGCACGTGACCTGGAATGGGAGACCTGATTGTTTAAGGTTTCCCCGCACAGGGTGCAGTATATTAGGGACTTTTATGTGTATTTAGTTAATCAAGTTTACTACCGACAACTTCCAGAGTATCAAGTTTGTACTCTGTAGACGAGACCAGCGTCCCGCTTTTTTTGATTCTAGGGCTGGTCTTGGGTGAATTGCAGAGGAGACCGGGTTTGGACTCTGACAAAAAAAAAGTGGCCCGATGGTTTAGTGGTATAATTCTCGCTTAGGGTGTTCCTGAGCAATTTGCGAGAGGTCCCGGGTTCAATTCCCGGTTGGGCCCTGTCTTTTTTGCTGCCTCGACATCTCCAGTTGTTTCCAGCATTTTTTTCTGTGCTGTTGTCCTAATCCATATCTCGCGTCTGGGTGGGCACAGTCTCGCTTCTATTTTCATGGAACGGTGGTTTTTTAAAATACAGACTAAAAGGAGTGAAAGTTGTATACTCTTGGAAACTCCCAATTGCCTTTGTTTCTCTAGCCTTATTTCTGATTGTGTTTTTAATGTTTTTTTTTGGTAATATTGATTCTGTCAGCACTCGTTTCTAGAAACATAACTTAACGAAAACATATCAGAAGAAGAGGACAAGCCCCAGAACCAAATAAAAGACACCACTATACAATATTTCAAAGTCCCCTGTCTCCTAATAGCATTTCCCATTCACTCACCTTATCCTATCACCCAGGTTCCTTCTGAACTCGTACTACAACTACATCCTACATAAGAGTAAATACATCCTTCTGTCATTCAGTATCATCCATTTATCATCATATATCATCCATCTATCGTCCTCTTAAAGAGTCTCCCATCCTCCAGGATCATGGGACGAGTCGAGCTGTCGGGCAATGTAGTTGGGAATACCCGGCTGAAGCCACATTTCCCGCATGAACTTTTCGTACCGAGCCTCATTGAGGAACTGGGGCCGGCCTCGCTTCATGACCTCGTCTCGCTCTCCATGCAGATCAAAGTAGGGAGCAGGGTGGAAAGAGCCCTGGTCCTTGGAAAGCAGCAGAATCGACGTCTTCTTGGGCAGCAAGAAGATGCACTTGTCTCGATGGTGCTTTCGCATGTGCTTGTTGCACTCACCGCTCTTGTCGGGGTCCCAGGGGTCGTTGTACTGCGTGTTGACAGACTCTCCACAGAAGAGACACACCGCCGGATCCGTCGACATGCTCTTGCTCTGCTGCTTGACCGACGGAGAAGCGTGGTAACCCGGAGTGTACAGATCGTCCAGACGCTCGGGAAGATGCAAAAGTCGCTGGGGAGCAAAGTAAAACGGAACCATGGGCTTGGAGGCAGCGTTGATGGTGTTGAAGGCCCGGGCCTCGATGCTGAACTCCTCCGACGAGCCCAAAACGCCCTGCAAAATGTCATCCAGCGAGGGAATCTTGAGGAACCGGGTCAGCTTCTGAGCCTCGTACCAGTCGTTCTCACAATCGTCAATATCGTCGTCCTCAGAAATCTCAGGAGTCTCACCGGAAGCATAGAGTCCGTAGATGAGCAGACAAGCCTCTCGAAGACACACGGTGGTAGCCTTGACAGCCAGAGTGTAGATGGTAGCGGCCACAGACTCTGTGATCCCAGGAACACCCTCCTGGTGCTGCAACAGTCGCTCTGCAATCGCCTTGACGGCCTCGACACCCTGCTCATGGCCAAAAAACTTGGGCATGTGTTCAAACACGGATCCTCGAGTCCAGCCCAGCTCTCCCTTGGCCCACGTCTTGATAAAGTAGTCCAGGTTGAGAGCCAGCTTCTGCGACACAAAGTACCGCAGCATGTGGTTGAACTGCAGGCCGACAAACCGGTCGTAGCACAAAAACACAGCCAGTCGCTCGATTCCAGCAGACTGGTTGACGGTCATAAACTGACGAGACAGAGTGTGGTTCTGAGCTGTTCGAATCTGCGTGAGAGCAACAAACACAATCTCACACATGTTTCGCAGCGTGGCGACGTTGTTGGAAGACAGCTGCTCGAAAAAGAGACCTGTGGGCTGGGTAGCCACTCCTCGCAGCGAAATCTCCAGCTGCTGCACCGTGTTGGACAGAATCTTGATCAGGTCAGCAGGGTTCTCGATTCGAGTCATGATGGCCGCAAGACCAGGCTCAAACCGGTTCTCCCACTGCACAATGAGCTGGTCCAACCAGAAGTCGTCCTGTTCCTCTCCCTCGTCCTCGGCCTGGGTAGCGTCAGCAAGCTGGTTACCCAGAATGACACTGGACGTCAGAGGCTCTCGGACCTCAAATCTGCCATCCAGATAGTCCAGGAAGATCTTGTTCTCACTGGACAGACTGCTGCTGCCACCAGCTTCAACAGGCGGGTTGAGAACATCGTCCCAGTTTCGCTCGTTGGAGGAGTGGAAGACGGGCAAAAACACGTCGTTGAACGACTTGCACAGAGGACAGAGGAACTCGCCGGCCTCGGGGTTCTCGGCCTTGTTTCGAGTCACCTGGGTCTGTTTGAGAATCGTCTTTCGCAGCTCCAAGTAGCACTCATGGTGCATTCCATGACCACAAGAGGTAGCCACAGTGCCGTGGTTCTCGTTGGGGAAGCCAGGACCGATTCGGTTTCGAGCCACACGGTCGTCCTGCAGCTTCTGCCACTCGGGATCACACGTGAACTTGAGTTGCATCATGACGTCAGACCGAGACTGGTCCAGATTACCGTTCCAGTTGAGACACTCTTCCACAAGATCGCCATGGTCGGCAGGGAAACGTCGGTAGACGTTGGAAGAGGTGAACAAACCAGACACGCCGAAAACAGCACCAGGAGCATTGCTCTTGGACTGCATACACAGAATGCACACATCCTCATTGGACTCTGCACCCTCCATGTCCTCGTCCTCGGCAGAGTTATCAGCGTGGTTCTGCTCAAACGCCTGCTGCTGCTGCTTGAACTCCTCCATGATTCGAGCCTGTCGCTGCTTGGCCAGCTCTCGCTTGGAAGCGGTGGGAGACATGGCTCCAGAAGATCCAGCCACAGCAGAACTGGCCACAGAAGCAGCCAGCTTGTCAGAAAGCTCTCGAAGAGCAGGATCATCACCAGCAAGCTTGTCCACAAGATACCGGATAACGGCGCCGTTCTTGAGATGCTCCTGCTCGTACAACTTGCACAGAGGCTCCACAATGATGGCTCCCAGCTCGTTGGGACCCAGTCTGTAGTCAGGAAGAGGTCCAGAAGCAGTAGTGGCAAACTCCTGGGGATCAATGTCAACCTCAGACTTGTCAGTAACAGCCACAAGAATCAAATGGAGCAAAAGACCAGTAATGTCTCCATCAGGCTGACCGACCAGAAACTCAAGCACACTCTTGCAAAAGAGGGCAAACGGTCTGGTCTTGGTGAAAGCGCCAATGTTCTTGAACACACCCTCAAGAGGAGGATCCATGGGAGGCATGACCACAACCTCGGACTCGGTACAGCCCTGTTTCTTGGCCAGACGAGCCTGAAGCACTCGCAAACAGTCGTTTCGCTGGTTAGAAGAGTAATGCGCAAAGTAGGGGTCCACCATGTCAAAGTACTGGTCCTTGAGCTTGTACTTTCGAGACTCTGAGTTTCCTGTAGGCTGCTGAATATCAGCCACATCAAGAAGAATGGTCTCAAACAGCTCCTCAGAAGTGAGATCCTCGGAAATCTGCTTGCAAATCTCGGTGAAGGAGTTGGGTCGGAAACACAGAGCATGCACAATCTGCTTGAGAATGTGAGCCCGCTTGGTTTCCTTCTCATCGTAGCCATACAGATGAGTTCGCTCCAGAACAAGCACCAAGAGAGTGTGCAGAAGCTCCTCAATCATGTACTTTTCCTTGTCCTCGTAAACCACGTGCTTGGAGTCAGGACCAGACAACTGAGAGAGGCCAAACCGATGCACAATGGACACAAACACAAGAGCAGGATCATGGACAGCAAGAGAAGTCTGCACCATGAACAGATCTCGAGCAAAGGCAGTGTCTCGAAGACTCTGGTCTCGGTAGTGGTTCAGCTGGGAGACCACATTGACACCGTTTCGAACCCACAAGCCCACCTTGATCTGCGACAGAAGCACCAGAACACGCATGGGGTACTCAAACAGCACCGAAAGAGCGAGGGATCGAGGATGAACGGCAAGCTCCATGGGGTTGGGGGTTTCGGCAAGCTGAACATCAGTCAGAATCTCCCGCAGACGTCGACTCTGAGTCACTTGACCACACTCAATCAACCAGGACAAAAAGGCATGAAGAGGATGGTACAGAGACACGTCCTGAGAAGCAACGTCAAACTTGAGAGTATGGTACATTTCCGATCCCCAATGTACAGGCACATACTCGGGAATGTTAGCTTCGTTGCTCATACTTCGGTAGTTGAGCCGTCCAGAACCCCACAGAGTAAGGGCGTTGCTGACAATGCGAATAGCAGCCTCATTGTCCTCCAGTCGACAGCTTCGAGAACCACTGGCAATCATCTGACCCAGTTGAAGAAGACAAGCAGTGGGGTAGAAAAAGTAGACCCAGGTGTCGATTTCAAACTCGATATGAGTGCCGACCTGTCGCTTCATGGTCTGAGCACCCTGGAAGAGCAGAAACAGATCGGAAACCTGCCGGATTCGATCGGGAGCACCACACGTGTTTTCCTTCTCGGTGGTTCGGTTGAGAATGTAGTTCATGTCGTGGAAGATGCGTCTGAACCGGGTATGCTGAGCTCGAAGCACCAGCATTTCCACCTTGTGGTAGCCCACGTTGACGGCATCAGCAGGTCCAAACGCTCCTCGAGTGAAGAAGAGGAACAGAGCACCCATGTAGTCCGTGAGATACTTGTACTTTGAAATCTGGGTAGCGATGGAAGGAGCAGTCAGAAGCTGGGTAGACAAATGAGTAATGACAGACACCTCGTGTTCTCGATCGAGCAAAATGTGCATCTCCACAATCTGACGGTAAATCTCGGCGTAGTAAATACCGAGAATGGACTTGAAGCCCGGATGCGCCACCATGACGGAAATGTACAGGTTCTGCAGCACGTTTCTGATCGACTTCCACAGCCGAATGTCGAAAAAGAGCAGGTAGCAGACTCGTGCCCGTTTGCTCATGGGACATCCCAACAGCTCCAGAACCTCAGGAGCAGACCAATCGGGGTTGGTTCTGCCTCGAACCCAGTAGTCGGGGTTTCCGGTCGTCAGAGGCGTGTCTGGATCTCGTCCAATGCCGTTTCCAGAGTTACCAATGGGGTTTGTTTCCTGTTCAGGCACCTCAAACTCGGCCATGTTTTCCTGGTAGTCTTCGTACTCGGGAATATCGCCCTCGGGGGTCAGAGCAGCCCGCTTCTCCATTCGGTCCTTGTAGTGAGCGACATCTGCGTCCAGGTTGAAGGGCACCTCGCCCAGAAACTTGGCAGAACCAACTCGCCAAGGTCGACAAAAGGCCTTGCACACAATGTCTCGAATGGCAAAGTAGTTGCCCTGGATGGGACACTTGGAGATGTCGTCGAGCCAGTGGATGATGGTGTCGCACATTTCTTCTCGGAACGAGTCTCGTGACGATCGTACCGACGTGGCCATTTCGTTCATGCCTGCTGTACTCGTGGGAATGAGCATGGTATGCGCCATTTGCCGTTTGGCGTCCATCAGGTCTCCGAGAGAAGACGAGACTCGGACGGTGGCTCTTCCGTGACTGTCAATGTGTTGCGACACCATTTTGCAAAAGTTGTCGTTTTTGCCGGTCGCCTTTTTGATGAGGATTTCGGCATGTGTGAAACTGTACCGCTGGTCGTTCCACATGCTCAGCGTGAACCTGCTGTCGTCGTGGTCATCTCGTGCACCATAAACACTTGGAGAAAGTTGCGAGTTGACAAAGTTGGCCAGCACCTGTTCGGCCTCGGTGAACTTGTAGATGGCCACGTCCGAGTGAGAGAGCACGTCAATCAGGTAGTCCATGGCAGTCTCAACGGTCTCGAGAAGCGCGTCGTAGAGGTCCTGGGGCAGGTCCGACGCCGTGAAGTTGTCAATCTCGTGGTACTTGCAGGAAAACTGCTTGACCCACGCTTCAGGATCTCCACAGTCACACACTCCTCCGTTGGAAGTGGGAGAAATGCTGACAGTCACCTGGTGGTCCTGATGGTCTTCGGGATTGAAACAGTACGAACACAAAACACACGTTTCGTCCAGTCCACACGTCAAACATCGGTACGTGGGTTCGCCCTTGGAAAAGCGTCGTACACATGGTCGTCCAGGATGAGCAGGATCGTCCCGGTTGTCTGCCATAATGTACTCTTCTTCGTCCTCAGACTCGCTATCTTGGTCGTCTTTGGCCTCCGGACGGTCCGGGAAAAACAGGTTGAAGTACTTGCCATCATCGGATGCTGCCAGAAACAGTGCCCGTCTCAAGTCACTTCGCACCTTGTTGTCATACTTGTTTCCAAACTTGCGTGGACACTCCAGCAGGTATTTACGGAGCACTGTGTTAGAGATGAAGAGGGGGGTTCGGGGCAGGGATACTCACTAGACACCATGTTGGAAGTATAGATGCAAATTCAGCTTGTATGAGGTGTTGAGGAGGAGTGATATGGAGCTTGGAAAACAGAGTTAATCGATATTGCATGATCTAGATTAGAGTTGCAACAGATGGAGAGATTGCCACTGACACTGGATATGGAAGGTGGCAAGAGTTGTGAAGGAGAGGGGAGGTGTGTTGTTGACTGAGGGGGTTGGAGTCACGTGATTTTGAGGTATTTGGAGGTGGTAGTGTACAGGTTATGAGTGCGGGGTTGGAGTGTGATGTGGAGATGTGGCACTGTATTTCCCTAGAAAGGTAAAGCCTTTGTAAAGCCATGTTACATCCATGAATCTCTATTGCTCTACTGTTTATCCTACCGTATCTGGTCCGTACCATCGTTATCTGTCCAGTTCCTATTTTACGGTATTTTTCTCGAATATAGAGCAATCCAAATTAATTCAAGTTAATTCAAGGTAACCATGAGGCTATACTTGGAACATCAAGACATTGAGAAGCCAAAAGTGGATATTGTGGGCAATTGTGGAATTGGAACAGCAGTTTTGGATGAGTAAATAATATTCAGCATTTTTATTCATTTTATTCTATTTTTTCTTCTTTATATTTGCCCACGAACTACTCCTTTGCTCCTTCCTCCGGTTACTTGAACAACCCAACTAGAAATACTCACACTCAACACACACCACCAAAACAGTCTATTAATAGCGTTGTGGAAAAATAAAACTGATCAGAACACTCCTAACGGTCCAAAAACACCACTGCAGAAATAATATTCTACAAAATACCAATTCCCAGCCTTCCACCCTTTCTTCACACCAGCTGAAAACGGTTGCAACAAAGGGATATTAAGGTTTCAACCACCCTCCTTTCGTGGACTGTTCAAAAGCTGCAAAAGTGCATAAAAGAAGCTGTAATTTGTTCTAGGGATTGCTCAATCCATTTTAAAGAGCTTCTAAAAAAATCTCCTCGTTTCGAGCACCCCACGACTAGCTAGCACACTCTTCTTCCCCAAAAGCCGTTTGCCACCTGCATGAGTCACAACCTAATCAAGGTGGAAAACGACATACAGCAGAAAAAAAGAGAGGAAAGGAAAAAATAACAAATAGCGGCACCCGGTTTCGATCCGGGGACATCAGGGTTATGAGCCCTGCGCGCTTCCGCTGCGCCATGCCGCTGAATTGTTAAAAATTCAGAATTAGGAGTTTGTAGTGGGCTACTCTGCTTAGTCATACCCGCGAAAATAGTGGTGGAAATGAGAAGACAAGTATACAAGGGTATAAAACCCTGTGTGTACAGCTTTCTCACATTTTCCGATAGTGCTTACATTAAAATCTGGTTCTTTTGCGGTCAAAAACAACTTTTGAAAATAGGGTATTTCTGTAGCAAAAAAGAGCAGAAAAAACTGAAACCATAGAATGCAAACCAGCTACAGTATTATAGCATATACAAGTGCCACACATACAACCAGCCACTACAAACACACACATCTAACTCAGTATACATTCAAACTACTTCTATTGTTCATGTATTTTGCATCCTATGAAACCCCTTCCTCCTACACCGTCTTGGCAAGCACATCAAGTGCCAGTCTAATCAAAGTGCGGTCGTTCTCCTCCTCCACCTCACTGATGTCCTTCTCCACCCGTTTGGCGTAGTCGGCAGCAAAGTCGCAGTCCAGTTTCACGGTGGACAGGAAGTTGATCCAGGTGATGACCAGATGTGTGTTGCCCTGTTCCAATGCTGTGTTACAGAGACTTTTGATGGTGTCCACGTGCTCAGCAGTGGCGGGAATTGTAGTCTGGGAGGCCTTCTGGTGCTCCACTCCTTCTCGAGTAGGCACGTCTGGGATTCTGAGCTTTGCCAGCTGGTCCGAAATCTCGTCGGGAATCATAAGTCGCTTGAGAATACCAACCATGGCCACCTGGGCGTTTTCAAAAGGACAGTCGGCAATAGTGTCGGCGATAAAGTCGAACGAAATGGACTCATGTTGCAGATACAGAAGACGACCGCACAGAGTGTAGGCAATGTTTCTGATATCCGGCAGAGGAGACGACGCCGAAATGAAGACCAGAAACTGCAGATACTTGACGTACAGAGCCTCCTCCAGCTGTCGCACCTCGGGACGTTCCATGTCCTTGAGAGTCCACCATCCCCAGAACAGCAGCATGTCTGTAATGGCAAAGGGAATGGGTTCGTTGGGGGAGGATCGGTGCAGGATGTACAGAGTCATGCTGACCAGCTGGTCCAGTGAAATGTTGAGACTGTGGTCACGAGTCTCCATCATGTACTGAGTGGCCAGCATGAGCAGACCTTCCTGAGACTTGGGAATCTCGGTTCCGTCGTCGTACATGCTGTAGTCAACAAAGGCGATGGGAGAAGCGTCAGAAAGCGAGCATTTGCTGAAGCCTCCAAGAGTGTCGTCCAGACCGTCCTTGGTGGCCTCCTCCACGGCTTCCTGGATCTCCTGGATCAGAGGAAGAAAGTATTGGCTGGGATCGAGGTCCAGAGACAGCGCCAGAGTGCCCCATCGGTTGTAGATGGTGTAGACGGCGGATCCGCTGGTGTTGGGGTTGTCGTACTTGGCTCGTTCGGCTCGGGGCAGCTCGTGGATCGAGTGTTTGATTTCTCGGAAGAGATTGATACTCCATCGCACAGCGACTCTGTGGAACCACGAGTAGAAGAAGAAGGTGGATAGAGATTGGAGGATCTTGGCACTCTTGACCTGCTCTTCTTCAGACATGTCCATGGGCTCGTCTCCGTCCATGCCCCAGTCTCGAATGAAGACGTAGACTCTTCTGGCCAGAATTCCGACTACCAGCGGAAAGTGTCTGAAAAGGGCTGCGTTTCGGGCAGAGAACATGAGAATAGCAGAAGCTGCCGAAGCCAGGAACCGCGAGGGGTACTGGGTCTTGATTTTCTTCATACATGAGCTCATGAGCTCTTCCAGAACGTGGAACTTGCAGACCTCGAATTTCCGCAGAGTTTCGGCCTGTTTGAACTTGATCTTGTCGTTGGCAGGTGCCCGATCACATGTCAGAGTGCTGAGAGTCTCCACCGTCTTCAGAAACAGCTCCTTGGGATTACCGTACTCTGCCAGGGTGGAGAAAAGCATGATAAGCGGATAAAAGGTCGGATGACCCTCCAGACCGTTGTTGAAGTTGAAATCCTCGACATTAAAGTAGGGCAAAAGCAGCTCTGGAAGATCCCAGCCAATCTCCTCGCAGATTTTGGGACTGGTTCTCAACACCTCCAAAAGAGTAGTGAGAATCTTGACCCGGTCCACGTGCTTGTATCTGGCTGGATCCGAGCAGTGGATATCGATCACGGTGGCGTACGAAATGTAGTCGCCCGTTTTTTCGGCCTCTTTGGCGGCGTCCTTGATGAATTGACAGACAATGTCGACATCCAGTTCGGAGTGGTCATTTTCGTCATTTTCGTCGTCCTCGGCCTCGGAGGTTTCTTCCAGCTGGGCTTCTTCCGGGGCCAGGGTCTGCTCGTCTCCGTCGCCCTTGCCCTTCAATTCCTCGCCTAGTTTTTCCAGGTCTTTCTTGTGGTCGTCCGTTAGTTGCATAATTGGTGATGTACGGGATTAGAAAGGTCCGTCCATGTGGATGTTATCGTGCTCGTCTACTTAGCAGCCATGCATCTTATAGAGTTTGTCGGGCGGTGTATGAGAGCACTGGTGGAGATAGTTACCGACGGGGTGGTTTATATACTTGCGGGTTTATGGTGATGTATTTATATCAGTTCATCTAGCTACTTCAATTGAACCAGTCACTTTCGACGTATCGTTTTCTACCTATCGTTTCTCGCTTCAGCTATCGTCGGTGCTTGGACGTTAAAGTTTACGGGCACCTGAGATCTGGGGATATTATAGCTGGGCGGGATTGTGAAAGCAAAACGGCAATTCAAGGTACGAGCAATACGAGGACAGGGTCTGGTGGAACTCCGAGGAGGCGAAATTGGTGGTTTTATTGATTTTATGGGGTTTAAATTGTTGTATTGCACCTTCTGAGTCCTTTTTGACGTCCTGGTACATCTACGGTGCACCTTCTTATCCTGATACAAGTCAATTTTATTTTATTTTATTTTATTTTAAAAACCCCATTCAAATCCCGGAAATCCATCAATCTATGCATTTGAATAATGACCTATTAATACACGGCTAAACCTTGGCCAATATCCGACGGGGCGCCTGGACTGGAACCGGGCCTCTTTTGCGCCAAGACCCACTAGCCTCAGTTGTATTTATAATCACTCGAAAGATATCTCCGCACCGAACCTTCCCCTGAGAGGAACAGGCGAGAAATTTAACTGTAGTGGGTTTAAGTAAGGTTCCAAGTGGTTACTTGGGACTGTCAACTAATAACATGTGTAATTAATTCGCCCAAATGAAGACTTTAGGACAAGGAATTGAAGAGGTAAGCTAGTTGACCTCAAAATAATCTCGTTCTGTTCAATATACCTCTCCTTAACCTCTCCACAACCTCATATTTTTCTCCAGTCTCTTCTCACACTCATTCAATTAAGGTTCACTTACCATCTCAGAGAGATACATTCAACTTCGTCAAAACAGCTCTAATTTTTATCAAAAAAATTCCATTCTACTCCTCTTCGCTTTCTAAATCCCCACATACCCTTCTCATACACCCACCTCTCCTACAACCCTATATATACCTCTCCTCAGTTACGATTATGGAACTTTAAAAAAATCCTGCATATCGCTTCGAGGCTGGAATATTTCTTGTAAAAAACACATATACCACACCGCCACCATGAAACGAGACTCCAACCGAAATCTGGTTCGAAAACGGGCCGACGACAGCGACTCGGATGAATACAACACATTTGCCGGCCAGGAAAGCGACTCTGGGCCCGAGGAAATGAGCTCGTTATCTTTTGGAGCGATTCGAAACGCGCAAAAAAACCTCGATAGAGAAGGTCAAGACAACAGCGATGATAGTGACAGTGATTCTGGACCCGAAGAGAGCTCTGGAGGATACGAGAGAGGCTCGTACAAGGGCAAGGGTAAGGGCAAGGGTGACAATAATAAGGATGAGGGAGGACCCAAGAAGCGTCTGAAACATGCTCCCAGTGAAGCATCCAGTAAGAAACGAGTGAGTGTGATTAGACCTATTCCTGGTCTGACCATGACCAAGTCTGGTGCCGACTCTGCTTCGCGTGATTCCAGACTCTACAGAGATATCCGGTTCGATGCCACTTATGGTAAGGCCAATGAGGACCGGGTTCGAGAAGACTATGCATTTTTGGATGATTATCGACGAGAAGAGATTGCCGAGCTTCAGGCAAAGTTGAAGAAGACGGAGGAGTCGTATGTTCGAGCTCAGATCCAGACCCAGATCCAGTCTCTGCAGTCCAAGCTCAAGACTTTGGAGAAACGAGACTTCCGAAAGAAGGTGCTGAACGACCATCGACAGCAGCAGCGAGAGCAGGCCAAGGACGGAAAGAACCCCTACTACCTCAAGCGAAGCGAGCAGCGAAAGTTGGTGCTGACCGAGCAGTTCAAGACCATGAAGAAGAAGGATATCGATCGGGCCATCGAGCGACGACGAAAGAAGATTACCGGAAAGGAGAAGAAGGACATGTTTGCCGGCAGGGAGTAGGAGAGGTTGGAAGGGTATGGTTGGCTCGTACCATGGTCGTCATTTCTCTATTAAGATGAACTATCAAGGAAGGGAAATTCTGGGTGTATTGAGTCAGTCAGTAAAGGCACACTATTGACATAGCATAGATATTTTATTGTATAGTAACGAAAGTCACGTGGAGTAGATCTAAGTAGTAGTCGATTACTAATACCCCACAGGTCTCACTACCCCTGCTGTAAGACTTCTATCTTACTACAACAAAGACCGGAAAAAGATGCGCGCTTTATAGACCAAAAAATAGCCAAAGTTAGCTGCTGCCTAAACCCCACCTTTTAGACAACCTAAATGGAGTCTTGTGATGTTGGTTGAAAGGTGCTGTAGAGGGTTAGGGACGAATATGAGCTCATATTATTTCTCTACGGACCGTTTTGAGTCGTTTTACAACTTCATTTTCCCAATTCAACCCACATTCACTCTTCTACATCATATCTCCGATCAGCTCTGTCTTTTAAGGTGAACATATGTCTTAGTGTCTTGTTCATGTAAAGGGCTGCACTAAAAGGTCCAGTTAGGCAGAGATATATAGTGCGAAACAGGCCCCATGTAGACCGTTTCCTTGCAAAACACGTTTCTTTTTTTCCGTCGCGTGCTCATATTCCAACATCCCGTTTTTCAACCCACAACATCTTTCAATGGAAACTGGCAGTTTACTTAACGAAAAACAATTCTCCGAAACCCAGGCGATTATCTGGGTGCTGGAGGTCATGGCCTTCATGGCTGTGGTCGCCTGTACCAGTCTCTGGCTTGGATTCAAGCCCGCCATTCGAGATCACCTTAAGAGGGAGGATTAGTGGAGTGGAGGAGGAACAAGTCAATTACAGGGTCAAAAACACGTTCAGACATGGGTTTTTATGCAGTGATATTGAAGCTACACGCGTAATGAAACAGTTGGAGACTTTGTGTATCGTTTGGCTCAACTATGGCCCAATTGCGGCTATGTCTCATACTGTGTAAGACTGTGTCAAAGCCATAAGTGGAAGTCAGACAAAACAACAAATCAGACACAAACACAAGTGATACGATGAGATATATAGGTTAATTGATGATGTTTATTTGTGATATTGAATGCTGTTTTTCTAATTGAGCTTTTTGGATGCTTTTAGGACACTTCTTATTCCTACCACATACCATACTGCAAGACCAAGCAGGTAGGAGACATACCGTTGCAAAACAGACAAAAAAGAAGACAACTGCAGTGAACAGTCATCTGTCAGCCCGACGTGGGGCTTGAACCCACAGCCTTGAGATACCTTTGAATAAGAGTCTCACGCTCTACCGATTGAGCTAGCCAGGCTTGTTGCTCCGGGAGGTGTTGGGGGTATTTAACGAGGAAATTGGAGAAAATTTTGGCCAAAAAAACGGTTATTCTTCTCCTACACCATCCCCTATACCTCATCTATCCATCTCTAGACTCTCCTACCTCTCATGATGATCCATCCTCTTGAGACAAAGATCTGGAGCCATGAAGGAAATGTCTCGTATACTGAACTTTGACCCCCAATGGGCTATATCTGTCCAGTTACGATACACGCCAAGTCGAGCTTCTCTATCTGAACAGTCCTCTTCCTTCCATTCGGAATCCGCTCTGAATTGTTCCTTGATATTCTCAGACTTGTCTTCAGGTTCTTCCTGTAGCATTCTGACAATAGCAGTCAGAGTGCTTCTTTTCCATCTGTAAAACACCGGTATCTCCTCTTCAACTCCTGCAAACAAAAAAGACCCCATCTTCAACCGATCTCTAGCGATATAAGATGTATCTGTTTTGAGATCTCCCACCAGTCTCCCTTCAGTTCCACTCAAAGTCACATATCTACCTTGTCGAATCAACCGTGGAGGCTCAACAAAGTATCCTGGCACTGTACAAATGACAGGTTTCAGGGTATTGAACCACGTCCGTACTCGAGTACGAGGATACGCGGCCATATAATTGTGAGGTGAAGCAAATGGAGTCTTGCTATCGTCATCTTCAAAAGCACAGTCGACCCATAAAGGCACTAGACGACCTTTGCAATAAATGTAAAGAAGGCCATGGTAGTACGTGACGTCAAAGTCACGATGGGGAACCATTCTGTTGGCCTCATTCAGCCAGTTTTCAGTCAAAAACGCACTCCATAGTACAGGTCTAGCAGGAAGTACTGTGACCAATGTGACTTTGGTGAAATCCAGGGTATCAATGAGATATATCCACGTTTCTTCCTCCTTGTGAAGAGTCCCAGACCTATCAGATTTAACGTGAATTCCTACCAGAGCCTTTGTAGACTTGCCAGGTAATGGATGCACAAATGGGATGCGAAAATTGTCGAAAGTAGGCAGTCGAATAGACGCCTTGTAGAGTTCTGACCAAGATGAACGTTTTTCAGTGAGTGTGGATCGTTGGGCAATGATATCCGCAGGTAAAATTCCAGCCATATGTCTTAGATGAACAAACGTTTCGTTTGAAGAAATGATCTTAATTTCATCACGTGGGTCGTCTGTGAAAGGTCCAATATCACGGATATGTTCTGGAGGTTGAGATCCGTCATTGATATCGACTTGCAGAGTCTTGACGTTCATTTTTCCACCTGCAAAAGCTATCGAATCGCCTTTTAAAGAAATATCCCAGCCTTCATCGACTCCACGGACTAGAGTATCCTTGAATATCGGTGTGAACGAGGCTGGAAGAGCTCCATTGACGTTGATAGGGTCAACAAACACTTCTTTTGGTTTACACAGGTCAAAAACGGAGCTCAAATTTGATCCCGAAGTCCAGACTGAGTCTGGTTTCTGAGTAGCTCTATTTCTGGCCCGAATGACTCGTGCACAGGCCAACCACGTTTTGAATCCTTCATCTTCCTCGTCTAACTCCATCCAGGGAACTCGTTCAAGCACTTTTTGACGCACCAGAGTCGCATCTAGAGATTTCAAGAGAGCGTATATGTCAGGTAGAGACTCTCCTAATGCCAGACAAGACTCCAAATCGCAGTCTTGCAGGACTTGCAGTCCAATTTCGTTCGGGAGCACTGAGTTAGAGGTGTTTGTGTGTATAGATATGACAGGATCACTTTTGAAGGCAGCTCATAGTATGTTAAGGCATCAAAGGAAGTCTTCACATGAACAGAAGAACAGGGGAAGTATCTTCCGTATGTCTGTGTTCGATAACCGCTCATAGGATCATAGCATAGATCACTTTTCGGATCATAGAATCTCACACTGTTGTCGTGCTAGGGCATCTCATAACCTCAACTGAACATGTCCTGTTATCTGAAAAGACAATGAATCCCTCATAACCTCTCATACCCTCTCATAACCTGTCGCAACCAGAAGATCTTATGTCTCTCAACATGAAGCTCGATTCTGCTCCGTCTCTGCTCTCTGCTCTCTGTCACTCACTGGTCTGGCTTATCAGTCAAAGACAAGGTTCAATGGTGCCATCTGTGCATCACCAAAGCATAACCTCACAATGATGCAATGCTAAAAAATAAGTGACCAAAAAAAAAGAGCTGTGATCTCGCTTCCAAGAGGTACACGAAATACGTAGGCAAAAAGAGAATGGTCCCTAGCAGGATCGAACTGCTGATCTTCGCGTTGCAAAGTTGCTATTTCTTATTAGCACGACGCCTTAACCAACTGGGCCAAGGGACCGATTTTTTCTTCAAAAATTACCCTGTTCAATTTCAACGTAAAAAAACGCAAATTGATTTTCTTCAGAATAAAAAAAAAAAAAATTTTTGCCTACCGATATGACCTTTGGGCCAAGGAGGTAAGGGAGCGAGCTGCTGCATAAGAGCAAAGTCTGGAGGAATTTTGATTGAGAACTTGGAGGAATTTTGGAGGAATTGGCTGGTACGCCAGGAGTACCCGTGAGCCGTGCTTACGTTAAACACAA
This sequence comes from Yarrowia sp. E02, assembly GCA_017639365.1. Taxonomy (NCBI): domain Eukaryota; kingdom Fungi; phylum Ascomycota; class Dipodascomycetes; order Dipodascales; genus Yarrowia; species Yarrowia sp. E02. The sequence continues at coordinate 230,241 of JAAQQX010000003.1, read as the reverse complement.
CCGAGAGAGAACCCGATGGAGGAATATGATGATATTATGATTGATTAAAAAAAAAAAAAAAATGGAAGGATTTCAGGCACTAAGTGCACTGTTACCAAAGATTGCCCAATAAAGCACACAATATGATAAATTAAAAAAAAAAAAAAAAAAAAAAAAAAGTCAAACGACACCCTGCGGATGAGTCCCCCGACTTGAATTCGTTTCCCATCATTTGCTATTTCTGCTTTTGATGCTTTTCTCTTTTACTATTTATTTTCCCTTTTACTATTTATTTTTGCTTGGTTTTTCTTTTTATGTTTTACCTATGTTTTTGGATTGATTGGATTTCCTAGTCATGATCATACAAACCGAGACCGAGATTGGAGCGCGAGATCGAGTATCAAGAATTGGCGACCCTTGTTATGACGAAGCGAGCACCGAGACCGATTACGATTTGCAAGATTCATTGGATGCCAATAGCCTGGCTTGCCAGGTATATAGTTGTAATGTATCTTCAGAATAAAAAAAAAAAATTACGGCTTTTTTGCAAATCCGAATCCGAATCCGACGTGCGGGTTTAACATTGTTATAGGCCTTATTTAGCTAAATGTATTTCCCTAGAATCAAAAAAAAATTACGATTTGCAAGATTCATTGGATGCCAATAGCCTGGCTTGCCAGGTATATAGTTGTAATGTATCTTCAGAATAAAAAAAAAAAAAAGAATCAAAAAAATTTTCATATTCAACTGAAATGTATTTCCCTAGGTTCAATAAAGGACATACTATAGAATCAAAGAAATGCACACGAGGGAAATGGCGAAAACGAATACTCTTTTTACTTCTCCTAGTTAACATTGTCATAAATAAAAGAAAAAAAAGAGAAAAAATTCCACTTACTCTGAAAACCGAACTTGTCTGACTGAGAAGTTGTAAATCAATTCTCCCTCGTCGTCCGCATCGTTCTATACCACTCCTATATCTCCATCACTCCAAATCGCGTGCTAACTTTTCTCCAGATTTTTCTTTAACTTTCATATGGATCTCGGCTAAATGGGAATGAAAGATACAACGATTGTAAAAGTAGAAGTTGGTAGTTAGAGAGTAAAAAAAGCGGATATTTTGTTGTAAATATGGACAAGTAACAAGTCACGAGATCTCGTCTTGTCGTCACGTGTCTACAACAACACCTCTACTTCTCTTACTCCACGTGACATGACGATAGATAAGATGCATGAAAAAGTCAATCTGCCCCGAGTCAGAATAGAGTCATATTGGAGAGTATATAAAAAGAGTGATAGCCGTATCAATACGACAATCTTCATCAAAATGACCGCCTCCCAGGAACCCGGAATTTCGCCCACCATCAAATTTGGACCGTCCAAAAACGATATCATCACCGTGGCTGGAGGCTGCTTCTGGGGCATTGAGCACATGTACCGAAAGCATTATACCGACAAGGGACTGGTTGATTGCAAGGTGGGATACTCTGGAGGATCTATTGACAATCCTGACTACAAGAGTGTTTGTGCTGGATCTACAGGTCATTTTGAGTCGCTTCAGGTGACTTTTGATTCGTCCAAGGTGACGTATGAAGAGCTGGCTGACTTTTTCTTTAAGATCCATGATCCCACCCAGACTGATGGACAGGGACCCAAGAACATTGGTACTCAGTACCTGTCGGGTCTATTTACACACAATGACGACCAGCAAGCACGCGCTTTGGCTGTCAAGAAGAAGCTGGAGGACCAGTGGTTTGCCAAGCCTATTGCCACGGTGATTCAGCCGATTGAGAACTTTTGGGACGCGGAGGACTACCATCAAAACTACTTTGTCAGCAATGAGGGTTACCACTGTCCCACCCACTTTCTCAGAACCACTCCTGAGAAGTAGATACTAACTAATGATGATATGACAAAGCCTGCAGTAATAAGAATTTGTACGAGTACGAGTATGTGCTGGTGTTTGTAGTTGTGCACTCATTTTTGAAGTGTGAAGAAGTCATTTTGAAGTTGAGCAGTATCGTAGGATAAAGTAGGGTTCGTATAAGGTGCTCCATAGTATAAATAAGTGTATTTAAAGTGCTTCTGGTTAAGGTGAAGATGTACTCTTTAGGATAAGGTGGTCCTTAGGATAATGACCTTAGGATAATGTACTCCTTAGGATAATGTGCTCCAGGTACTCCTTAAGAATGACATACTCTTCAGGTCAGCACTCGCTCATTTTTGCCACCTACAAATCCCCATACTCTTCAACCACCTCCTGTTCCATCTCCAACTGTCGGCCTAAAAGACCCTCAATATACGCCTTGGTATACACCTGCCACTCCAACTTGCCATCCTGAACTCCCACAAACTGCAACGCCTTTCTGTTGTCGTTGTACTGTCGTCGCATGTACTTCATCTCCTTGAAATCCCACACTCCACAAATTGTTCTGTTGATGTTGTACTCAATGGCGTATCTCGGGTTACTGGGCACTTGAGAAAGTTTGTAGAGGTTTCCAGAAAAGCCAGAATTGCTGTGTGTGAATGAAACTCGTTTTCCTCCTCTCATTTCCTTATCTTGAAGATCTACATGATACACTTCCACTGTAGTTCCACTAAAGTGCATCAGAAGACCGTCATAACAGCATAAAAAGGGATACTCCTCTCTGCTCTGGGGCTGGTAGACCACCGGGATGAAAGTGTCGTCTTGTAAAACATAAGTCCAGTGACTGACAGACTTGAGAAACACATGACCTGCACTGACTATCACTCTATCCAGAATGTTGATATGGTCTCCAACAAAGTCTGGATCCAGACCTTCAGAAGAGCGGTACTTGACCATGAGTTTCTGGTAGTTGAATCCCCATCCAGAGAGCACTGCCAGAACCTCAGGAGACTCAACTGTGATCATATGAGCATGTATGTTTGGTGATATCCTCATAGAGATGCCATGGTAGCCTGTGTAGACTCCATTTTCGAAGCTGGGACCGGTTCTTGGTTCTGGATCCGTCTTCTTGCCTGTAGCAACATCCACACTCGTTTCAAGCTCATCAAACGTGATTGTAGACCCGTCCAAACTGATACTCTGGCCCAGAGAAAGAATGGAGTCTGTGCACGTATCGGATAATGAGACGAAATCAGAAGAAACCAACTTGTCTGTGTTCACCACATAATCCTTGGTTTCACTGAGCTCTGGACAGATTTTCTTGCTTCTCGAAATGTACGAAGAAGCACACTGTTTCCACGTCGAATGGGGAGACTTGTCCAGACTGTAGTAGGGACAATGCTGGAGAAGAATTGTCTTGAACATATCGTCGGAAATCAGCCCATTGAGATCTCTATTCACGTGACTGAGATTGTACACGTCCTGAATGTTGAGATACAGACATATTTCCGAAAACAGCTCTGGAGGAAGCATTGGTATAGACGTGTTTGAGAGCAATTACACGTGACAATGGGGTTTCCTGGGTATCTACGTGTACAAGAACTCGTCTGAGCTTGTACTTGGTAATTGGTATGTTTCTTGAGTACGTGTCATGAACTCAGTTGTCTCAGTGCATTGTCTCAGTATGTGCACGGGTGAAACGGTCCTGATAAAGTTTCATACAATCCAGAACCTTTATCGGAGGGACGCTTGTGATTGGCTGTTCAAATATTTGGGCAGTATAGGGGTATGAGGGCGGGAAATGGTATATGATGTGTTGCTAGGGTTGTAGAGTATGACTGGTTTTATTTGGAGCATTTTTTGAATGGTTTAGTTTCTGAGTCATGGTTATCACTCGATATGGGACACCTATTCTTCATACATAATCAGTGGGTTGAATAGGGACCAATTACAAGTAGAACGTCATGTGACCAAAACACCCTCAACCAACGTGAATACATCCAAGTACTCTCTTTATCACCGCTACAATGGTCTCCTGAATATTTCCGTATTTTTTCAAATTTATATCCATTTTCCCTCCATTCCACACTCCACCAACGTTCACTCCGCTGTGAGAATTCTAAAATAAATAAATGAAAATAGATAGTTTAATTGTATCAGAAGTAAGCAAAATAAAGATAGTTACTTTAAATACACCAAAACACACACAAGACCATTCTGACACTTCTAACACAGTTACACCACCCCCTTTTAAAAACTACTGTGAGATAAACGCCATCTTGATAAATCCTCACAGGCTACGATACTACAACTACGAGTACAACTACAATCTACCATACAGCACCACCACCGCACGTGCAGTGGTACAGTTAAAAACCATAACATTTCGTAATACTTTACAAGAGTACACATACTCCACATCTCTACTGCTCATCGTCGTAAACAGCGTCTCCAAACTCCCAGATACCAACTCGGTCGTTCTTGGCAGCCTTCTCCAGCTCCTTGAGCTTGGCCACAGTGGAGGTCCAGGTAGGGTTGAGCTCGGCCTGGGTCAGCTTGGGCTTGATGAAGGCGTAGGCGTCCTCGACGACAAACGAGTTGACCGAGTCTTCGGGGCCCTTGGAGTCGATGGTGAAGAGCACCACGTTGCCAGGAGCAACCACAGCAGCCACCAGCTGCGAGCCCTCAATCTCCTTCTTGAGCAGAGACACGTAGTCCTCGAGGTAGCCGTTTCCGCCGGCAGGAGGAGCCTGGATGAAGGCCAGGTTGGTCGACTTGGCGGCTCCAGGGACCTTGGCAACTCCAAATTGGGCCTGAAGAGGTCGCAGCTGGGTCTGAGAAACAGTCACAGCCTTGCCAGAGTCGATGAGCAGCACGGTGAACTTGCCGGTGGTCTTGTCCACGTTGAGAATCTGGGCTCGAACGTACGTGTTCTTGGGCGACTTGACGGCGACGTAGTCGTTCTTCTTAGGATGGCCAGCCGCAAAGGAAAACTGCGTCGTGTTGGCTGCGGCCTGGTTGAACGAGGTCATGTCCTGCTCCAGCTTGGTCAGGGTGGCTCCCACGTTGCCGGAAATGAATGCAATGGATCCGTCGGAGTTGATGTTGGTGATGGTCACGTCAATGTAGTCGGGAACCGCAGGAGCAGCAGGTTCGTTGACGTTAAGAGCACCAGTGGAAGTGGTGAGATCCTCCACCTCCTCCTTGAAGTCCTTCCAGATTCCCTTTCGGGCCTTTTTGGCGTCCTGCTCAGCGTCCTCAAGCTCGTGAGCAAAAGACTCAGCAGCCTGGATGAAAGTAGAGGCAAATCCAGACTCCAGAAGCTCGACGGAAAAGGGCTTGGACTCGTTGGGCAGGTACAGATGGCCGATAAAGTTGCCCAGACGGTCGGTACCCTGAACAGTGAACTCGACGTCTCGCTGCTGGAACTTTTTGGCAGCCAGATCTCGGGCCTCTTCTCCAAACGGCTCGGAGGTCTTGGGAGAGTTGATGCCGGCCAGAACCAGAGTCAGGTTGATGTTTTCTCGGTCGCTGATGATTCTGAATCGAGAAGCAGAAGAAACAAAGTCAACAACTCCGGAAATTCGACCTCGACGCTGAAGAGTCGACAAATGAGACTTGGCCTTGGTCAGGTTCTCGGAGGCATTGACGGTTCGGTCAGGAGCAGGCTCCTTGGTGCCATGGAGACCCTTCTTGGCGGTCTGGGCCTCCTGCTCCTTCTCCACAAGAGTGTCCCAGTGGGGAGATCGGTCAGAGACGTTCTTGCCGTGTCGAATAGCAGTGGCGTATCCGTTGGCAATGATTTCGGAACCAATGTTCTTGCCGTCAACGGTGACGGTCACCAGAGGCCGTTCTTCAAAGTTGTCAGTCTTGGCTCGAATAGCATCCACAGTAACCTGACAGGACTTGCCAATGTAGTTCTTTCGGACGTATTCCTTGGCAGCAGCGGCCCACAGAGGCTGGTCGTTCTTTCGGGGAGCTCGGACAGACGACAGCTGGACAGTAACATCATCAACATCCAGAGTATCGGCGGAAATGACCTTTGTGATGGTTCCAGAAATGGTCTTGCCTGCACTGAGACCTCCGGCAGAAGTAGGAGCAGCCGCAGAAGCAGCAGGGAGACCCTTCCACAGGTTAAGACCCTGTTGTCGAGCCGCATTCTCCAGCTGACGCAGCTTTCCGGCCTTTTCGGCTCCAATATGGACGACATGGTGGTCGTTGACGCTGGCCAGACCGGCATTGAGCAGATGTTCGGAAATATCGCCAGCAGGATGCACCACGGTCACCAGGGGCACTTCCTGGGCGCCAAAGGACGCAAAGCCGAGCTGCACGGTTCTCTGGAGCAGTCTGAGAGCCACAAAGTCTCGAGCAGCGTCTCCAAAGGGCTCGGCAGTGGTGGTTGTAGATCCGGATCGGGGGGTGGAAATACCAGCCAGATTCACGGGAATGTTGAGATGCACTCCGGGAGCAACAATGACTCGCACAATGGCTCTGTTTCCGGAAATGATCTTCTCCACAATGGCATTGTAGGTCTTGGAGACGTCCTTTCCGTGCTCCAGAGGAGCGTTTCCAGCATCCTCAAAAGCAGAAACAGTCTGGTAAACAGTAGGAGCCTTGACATCCGAGCCCCAAACACCAATCTGAGCAGTCTCGGCCTCCTTCTGAGCAGCCTGGAGCTTGTCAACATACTCCTCCTGGTCCTCATCTAGACGTTCCAGAGCTCCATCTCTGATTTTGGCAAAGCCCTGTTTGAGAGTCCGTTCCACCAACGACTCGAAAATAGGTGCCGAAACATCGCCGTACTCGCGGCCATTGATGTTGTACAGCACCTCGAATTTGACCTGCTTGCCTACCAGCAAAAGTCGCAGAGCTTCTCGAGCCTCGTATCCATAAGGATCATTAGAAGAGAGTCTGGGGGCCTGGATATGGGCGAGTGAAAGCTGTCGTTCGGCTCCACTGGGGGCCTGGAGAACGATGGTGTCTCCAGAAACCACGGACTTGACTTTTCCGAGAGGCATTGTATTTTTTGTGTGTTTTTTGAAGGGTGGTTATTGTTCACGGTGTTCACGATCCATTTACAGTTTGTCACTGTCGACGTGTCCCACACTTTAGAGTTGAGAGGGGATGGACCTGGGCAGTATATAAATGGTGTTGGGGTGGTGGTAGAGAGTTGTAATTATGGGGATATCATGGTGTACTGGTGATGTTCGTAATTTCCGATTTTCACCAAAATCAACCCATAAATGACCCTGTTCAATGGACTGTAACCACATGTCCTTCCATAACCTTAATACAATCACATCATCCCAGATCTAAGAGATAGTGTGAGGTGAGTGGTATTTTAAAAAAGTCCATTTTATGGCTGACAAATGAGACAATGGCATGTCCATATTTTCCCCCAAGCACTAATAATTCAGAGACTATGGTCACGTGACTCGTATAATCACGTGCCACACTATACAATATACAATATACAAAATATCGACCACCTTCCTACAACTTCTCTGTCAACCCCTACCACCCTACAGCCACATGCTACCATAAGTCCGAAATGCTACGTGGTCTCTAAATGGAATAAAAAATGAAAAATGAAAAAAATTCGGAAAAAATCGAAATTAAATACCACTCATTATTATAACTAAAATGGGATAATTGTGTCGTATTTTCACTCAATCCCACCGGTCAAAAATCGCCTCAAAAAGCACAAATGTGCCCCAAACCGCTCTTGCTCTCTACCCCAGAAACTGACCACTCATGGCTAAAAGGCCCCGGGTGGGAAACCGTATGCACATCCGGGCTCTGTCGGGACAGATAGGGAGGCTGTTATTTTGCGCAGCAGAACTCGAATGGCAGATATAGATATACAGCGGTGATCAGCGCGCTCGGCTGGTCCTAGATCCGTTTTCTCCGAACCAATTGCTCCCAGGGAACAGCCACAAAATACGTCTTCAAAAATCTCGATCCTCAACAGGGCCACGAAAATACAGTGCACTGCAGAGTCTGGTAAAATTTGGGTTTCGGGCGTAAAGAGCAATTTGAAATGGCGCATCGACGAGTTTGGGGCATTGTGGACGAAGTAGCGGGTCAATGGAGAAGACGAAATTCGGAGTAAAATCAGCGCCCTCAAAAGAGCATTTCCATGGCGCAAAAACGGCCGTTTTCGGCCCACAACCCCGCCTTTGAAACCGACCCCATCGCCGAGATAGCTCCCAAGGTTGCAAAAGGTTCCTTGTTTACATGCATGCTCAGATATGTGCAGTGCCCCGAAATACGCTTGCAAAGTCCCAACTCGGCCGCTGATTGGCTGCGTTTGCTCCCAGCTCCATTTTGCTACAACCTTTTCATCTCGTGTCGCTTCCTCTCTTTTTCTCCTCGTTAGCCTCTAGCCAGAGAACACACTGTTACACACACAGAGAAGCTCCTCTTTTTAACAGGCACGATTGAACACAATGGTCCTTCCTAGATTGATCCCCCGACTTTCTCGTTCGGCCGTCAAGGTGGCTCAGGCCAACAACCGAGTCTTCAACGCCCCCTTCCGAGGTATGGCCTCTTCCGCCGGCGTCGGCTCTGGTAAGATCAGGTATGTTACAGCGGCAATGTGATGGGCAATGATGGATTGCCATGGACAAGAATGCGATGCAACAATGGCAGTGTTGTGGGTGGAGTTTGTGTCGACGACTCGTTGGGTGCCAGTCTGTCGAGGGCACAAGAATTGAGACGCTTGTGCCACGACAATGGCTCCAACGAGCCCAGAGATACATTCAGCGAGGGCGATTACACCGCTGTTCACTGGCGGATTCGCTCTGCGACCAAAACTGCCGCTTTTGTGGGTGCCGTTGGGCCTGCTCTACGTCTTTCGTACAGCTGGCACTTTTTTCGCTCGGGGGCCAATAAGCTCCAGAGTTGGGAACAACGGACCAATGACAGCGCAGCACAGCTCACACCCAACCACACACTTGCACACGCACACACACTACACAACCAGTCAAACAAGTTACTAACCCCAGAACCGTTATTGGTGCCGTTGTCGTAAGTACAACCGATTGATGATGTTGACGATACTGCTGTTTAGAGATGATGACGTGTCCGACTTCCACGTGTTGATGATGATGAATTATATTGCGACAAGTTACACAGACACAACGACATGAATCTGTGTGTTCGACCACTTTTTTCTCTCGACAACAATGGATGAAGACACGACACTCATATTACAGACACAGATGCAACTCAACACAGAAATATAACAACAACGCAGGATCAAGGGTGCTCAGTTCACACGAACAGAGCTCAAGCGCTTGATCCTTGTGACTGACTAACTTCCCCCCAACAATACTAACAACAGGATGTCCAGTTCGAGCAGGATAACCTCCCCGCTATTCTTAACGCTCTGACCATCGAGCGTGGCGAGGGCCAGGGTAAGCTCGTCCTCGAGGTTGCCCAGCATCTCGGTGAGAACACTGTCCGAACCATTGCTATGGACGGTACTGAGGGTCTTGTCCGAGGCACCGCCGTCGCTGACACCGGTGCTCCCATCACTATCCCCGTTGGCCGAGGTACCCTTGGTCGAATCATCAACGTCTGTGGTGAGCCCATTGACGAGCGAGGACCCATCGAGGCTACCAAGTTCCTCCCCATCCACGCTGACCCTCCTTCCTTCGCTGAGCAGTCTACCTCCGCTGAGGTTCTCGAGACCGGTATTAAGGTCGTCGACCTCCTCGCCCCTTACGCCCGAGGTGGTAAGATTGGTCTCTTCGGTGGTGCTGGTGTCGGAAAGACTGTCTTCATCCAGGAGCTGATTAACAACATTGCCAAGGCCCATGGTGGTTTCTCCGTTTTCTGCGGTGTCGGTGAGCGAACCCGAGAGGGTAACGATCTTTACCGAGAGATGAAGGAGACTGGTGTCATCAACCTCGAGGGTGAGTCTAAGGTCACCCTCGTCTTCGGTCAGATGAACGAGCCTCCCGGAGCCCGAGCCCGAGTCGCCCTTACTGGTCTGACCATTGCCGAGTACTTCCGAGACGAGGAGGGTCAGGATGTGTTGCTCTTCGTTGACAACATTTTCCGATTCACCCAGGCCGGTTCCGAGGTGTCCGCTCTGCTTGGTCGAATTCCCTCCGCTGTCGGTTACCAGCCCACTCTGGCCACCGATATGGGTGCCCTCCAGGAGCGAATTACCACCACCCAGAAGGGTTCCGTCACTTCCGTCCAGGCCGTCTACGTGCCCGCCGATGATCTGACTGATCCTGCTCCCGCCACCACCTTCGCCCATCTTGACGCCACCACCGTCCTGTCCCGAGGTATTTCCGAGCTGGGTATCTACCCCGCTGTCGATCCCCTTGATTCCAAGTCTCGACTTCTGGATATCGATGTTGTCGGAAAGGAGCACTACGATGTTGCTTCCAACGTCCAGCAGACCCTCCAGGCTTACAAGTCTCTCCAGGATATCATTGCCATTCTTGGTATGGATGAGCTGTCCGAGCAGGACAAGCTGACCGTCGAGCGAGCTCGAAAGATCCAGCGATTCCTGTCTCAGCCCTTCACCGTCGCCGAGGTTTTCACCGGTATTGAGGGACGACTTGTCTCTCTTAAGGACACTGTCCGATCCTTCAAGGAGATCCTTGACGGTAAGCACGATGCTCTCCCTGAGGCCGCTTTCTACATGGTTGGCGGTATCGAGGAGGCCGTCTCCAAGGCCGAGAAGCTTGCTGCTGAGTCCAAGTAAACGACGCATATGACAATTACGTATGAAAATTATGCCTAGAAATGAGTAGAATTCGTAGTACGTCTGATGAATTATGAAAGTAACCCGAGACTGTAGAAGAGATGTATTAGTAGAGTGTCGATATGGATGCGTTGTAGTTGGTCTAACATGATGACTTTTTTCTCAGTTTTTTCTCTTCTACAGATATAAATTTTGATATATTAATTTTTAACACATTAAATTAAATTTAAAACAATAAATATTCAAGGACTCTAGACCTTGCAAATTTTGAACTTGACACAGGCGGTTCGTGCGATGATCCAGCCCAGACAGCCGATAGTAGACAGAATGGCGTTGAAGATGATGAGGTAGTCGTAGTTTGTGCCGAAAATGAGGGCTCCTGAAATAGGTACACCTCCCAGAGCTCCAAAAGCAATGAAGAAGTTCATGACTCCGTATCGTCGTCCGTACTCGGAAGTCTTACTGATTTGGCCGCAGCAAACGGGAATCAGAGACAGAATGGAGCCTGTGAAGAAGCCGTAGACGACTGCAAAAGCCGTGAGAGCTCCTCTATGGGTTCCAAAAGGCAGCCACATGATCCACATGGCCAGCGAAGCTCCCAGGGTCATGATGATCATGGTGTTGAAGCGGCCCAGACGGTCCGAAATCCACGCTGGAAGGTATCTGCCCACCATGCCCACGGCGTTCATGATGGTCAGCAGAATGTAGGAGTAGTTCTGGCTGATGCCGCTCTTGATACAGAAGGAGGTGAAGAAGGTGAGGGAGATGAGCAGTGCGATTTCCGAAAAGGTGGCTGCGAAACAGAGGGCTGCAAAGCGTTTGTCTTTGAGACATCGGAAGTCGAGCACGTCGGTCACGTACAGTTGCCAGAAGGAGCGGTTGTTCTTATCGTGGGATCGTTCGAACCGGGGCTTGACTAGCCAGATACAGATGGCCATGCAGGCTAGAGACAGGAAGCCCAGGGTTCGAACGGCCCAGCCGTAGCCCACAGACGAGTACATGGATCTGAGCATGATGGGAATGACTGCTCCTCCGAGAGAGCCTCCAATGGTGGCAGCTCCTGTAGCAGTACCTCGTTTGGCCTTGAACCAGTCTCCAATGATAGCCACAGCAGGAGTAAGGCAGATGGAGGAGCCCAGACCGCACACAATGCCAAAGCAGACGACAAATTGCCAGAATTCGACGCATAGCGAAGTCAGCATGAAGCCCAGGACAATGAGGAACGAACCTACAGCCAGCAGAGGGTAGGGTCCGTACATGTCAAACAGCTGACCGCATTGGATGGAGAAAAAGTAGGTCATGAAGGTGTTGATGGAGAAGATCCAGGCGACGGTGGAAGCGGGCAAATTGGCCAGCTGGTTCTCCTCCACGTACGCCTGAATGGCACCGACAGCGTTGATGATTCCCAGAACCACAAAAAGCCCGAAAAACGAGCCCAGAGTCACTCGCCAGGCCATCCAGCCTCCCTCAGGAAACTCCAGACCCTTGTCTTCGTCCTGGTAGTCGGAAGATGTGTCAGGAACGAGGTCAGCGACCTCATGACGCTGGAGAACATGTCCCTCGGTAGGTCCTAGCTCGATGGTGGACGAGTTGATTTCCTGCGCAGACGCAGCTCCGTCAAATTGCTTGGAAAGCACACGAGTAACGTGCGAGATTGTTTCCATGGATGTGTGCAAGTGTGTGGAGAAGTGGAGAAGATCTACAATGGCCTACTTTTTTTTCTTCCCGTGATACGAAATGATTCATTTTTGGGTTTGGAGAGAAGCTTGGCAGATAAAGAGAGACTGGATGGAGGAGCGAGTTTTGCTTGAATTTGAAATTTTAAAGAAGATATAGAATTAAGAGAGGATTTGGATCAAAACTGTCAAACCAGATTTCTTCCATCTGCTCTGTAGCACTCATAATATCTCGTATCCCTGCCACAAACTAACTCTGAGTTCCGTCGGAATCATGGTCCCGATAAAGAAGCAGCAGAGGGTAGTGATTGGCGATACGGCTGAGCAGGCAATTAAACGAAAAGGGGAAAATCGGGAAAATCGAGAAAAATGGCGAATATCGTGATTGTGGAATTTGTTTGTAAATCCACACTTTTTTCCGCGTTTTGAGCCCCCTCTACTCCCCAGCCTAGCCCTCCTTGTGATACTACATTGGGAAGTCTAACTACAGGTTATTAACGCCTATGCATGCACAGCTGCAGTAGATGCGTTTTGGCAGGAGATTGCGAACGCGGGGAACCACGTGAAGGGACGGTTGTGGGGGTTCTAACGGTGTCGAGAAGTTGGGGGTGATTGTAACGGTTTCCATGTGGTTCTGATGGTTTCAGTTTTCTCTTCATTTCCTTAAAATTTAAGAAATATTATAGAGCCTCAGTCTAGCCCCGAGATTAGAGAGGCTGGAGATACTACCATTGAGGGGATCGGTTATTGGTGGATATTGAGACAAGGAGGAAGGAGAGTGATTGGAGATGTAGCTGGTGGGTTGAGTACCTGGTAGGAGTATGACATTTGCTGTATGTACTGTAGGTGATTGGACAGTGGACAATTGGAACTGTGGAGTGAAATAATAAGTGTAGTCTAGATTACATGAGTGGGAAAAGATGGACAATTGTAATTATACCAGTATCGCAACATGAGCTCCACAGTCAGCTTCAATTCGGTTCTTATTGAAGTGTTCACCGTCCTAACTGATCAAAGCCGAAGGATGAAACGAAACTCATCCTAATTGTTACAAAAATGAATGAGCTGGTTCAAGTAGCCACAGTAGATATACAGGGGCTCTAAATACAGCTGGATACAAAATGATCCGGACATCGTGTACTCGTACTCCTCATATGATATCCTGGTACATATTCTAATACCACAAAAAGAGGAGTTTTGTTCAAGTATCTTTCGCGTTCTGTTGGATCATGTTCAAATACGAACATTGTTTAATTCTCACGATACTATTTCTTGTACCGTATCAGATCGTAGCAACACTGGTATGGCAGAAGAGTGATGTGCAAAGTGATACAGTAATAGAGACTAGTTTTTGATATGGTGTATCCATCTTTGAATGCTCCATATCCAAATTCATCCCTATAGTCAGACTCAATGTACCTCTCCTGACGCAGCTTCGAATTGCGGAGGTGTAAGGATTGTATCTAAAGAACGCACTCTTCTAAAAAGCACTCCTCTTACGTCCTTTAAACAGAATTTGACTATCAAGTCTTGTTTTTATACCGTCAAGTAAATGTGAACAAATTCCTCCAAAACATCCCATTCTCACTATAACGTAAGAGCTGTAAAGCTACTGAGACTGTGATGTTGATAATAAGACGATGAGACGATGAGTTATAGTATGCAAGTAAATTTTTGTTGTATAGTGAGTAAAAGTTTTCCAGTCACTCACACTAGTCACAGTCAATTTGACAAGTTCACTGCACCTCCCAAATCAGGATCTGTACTAAGGTTGTTTCAGATTCGAGATCTGTATTGTTATATTGCTCTACATGGATTGATCAATGAATAGGGGTAAATATTACATTGTTAACTCTCACGTGATATCGCATTCCATCACATGACCACACAAAAACCCATTCCATTTTCCTCCACCACCCACCTCCTATTCTCACCATGTCCCAGCCTCGACCATGCATGTCCAGCTCCTATCGTGTCTGCACAGCAAGCTTATTTTCCTGCCTCATCACCCATCAACATGACAGACCTGAAAGACGACGGTGAGTATATGAGAGGAGAGAAGTGCGGAGAAGGCTACAAAACTTCATTTTTCGAACGTTATCCGACCTAAGGCTTATCGCTTCCTTACTAACTCAGTAATCTACGCTGCTGTGGCTCACGGCAAAACCATTCTCTGTCAACATGACTTTGCCAAACGAGATCCCAAGGAGCTAGTGGAGCTGGTTCTGGCGAAAATCGCTCCGGGAGAGTCCAAAAAGGCTTCCCTCATGTACCAGGATCTCGCGATCCACTACATTTCGTCTCCAGCCACGTCAGAAACCCCCGAGGGAGTGACCTTCCTTCTCATCACCAAGGAGTCGTGTGGCCGAAAAGCCCCCTTTTTGTGTCTGCTGGACCTGGAGAAGCAGTTCAACCAGAAATACACGCCCCAGGAGATTGGAGCAGCCACCAAGGACAGTCTCAACAAGTTTGAGGGCGAAATGGTGACTCTAGTCAACTCTGGAAAGTACGAAGATGTGGCCAAGGTGGCGCAGTCGGAAATCAACAAGGTCAGAGACATCATGGTGGAAAACGTGGAGCAGATTCTGGAGCGAGGCGAGCGAATATCGCTGCTGGTGAACCGGACCGATGAGATGACTAACAATGCCGTTGCGTTTCGAAAACGAAGCACCCAGGCCAAACGCAACATGTGGTGGAAGAATGTCAAAATGTCGGCTTTGTTGGGCACCGGAGTCGCCGGTCTTATTTACGTGGCCATTGGTTCCGTTTGCGGCTTTGGTTTCCAGTGTGTTTAATGGGTATGGTATATAGGTTAATGTAGATACAGTGTAAGAGTGCTGTAGTTTAAGTCCTGTAGTATAGAGTCTTGTACTCGTAGTATAGAGTCTTCTCATACTGGTAAGTGGTACATCTACAAAATCATACAATATCATATCATCATTACATACAAGTCGCTTCATATCGGCTTCACATCGTGCTACGCACAATGTGTTACTTCGTTCTCAGCGCATCCAACCTCTTTTGAAGAGCGTCAAACTCATCATCCTTCTTGGCAGCAGGTCTGGGACGCGGCCGGGTAGGAGAGTCCTTTTGAAACGGCAGTTTGAGCTCGGGTTTGGGGTTAGAAGAGCGAGGAGCAGGGGGAGAAATGGCAATAGGCGACTTGGGAGGCTCCAGAGACTCGGACAAGCGACGAACAGCAGCGTTTCCTGACGTTGCAGGCAGAGGTTCCTCCGGCAACTGGTTTTTGAGGCCACTGGAGGGCTCGTCATCATCATCGTCGTCTTCTCCGTCTCCATTCTCTTCTCGTTCCATCTCTTCCAGCTCCTCCTTGGTGTACAGTTCACTGAAAGGAGCGTTATAGGCCCGTGCGATTTCTCTGAGATAGAGAGTAATGAGCTCGGCGCTGGGTGGCTGCACGCTCAGCTTGGACATGACCTTTTCGGGAATCTTGACGTCCGGATTGTCCAGGGCCTCCTTGGCAAAGTCTCGGCCAAACTTGGACACGAAAATGTCTCTGATAGTATGCAATTCTTTGATTTCCGTGCGTGGAGCCGCGTAGATTACGGTACACACGGCTTCCTCCAGACCTGGGTCGCATTCTTTGGCATCCAACAGTCCGATTCGAGCCAGTAGTAATTCACAGTACAATTCGAGAATTTCCAGCAGCTCGACGTTAATGTCGTTTCGAATGATGTTTTCCACACGGATGCGTGCGCTGGCCTCTTTTCCGGCCTCCAGAAGCCCAGCCATTTCTCGACGTTGAGCCTTGGCTAGAGCCGTCTCCTTCTGCTGGACCAGTCGTAGGCGGTTGACAGCCATTTTCAGCTGCACCTTGAGTCGCGTCTGTGTTAGTTAGCAGGAAGTGAACAAATTCGAGTGTCTTGATACTCACCTGAACCGAAGCGGTGGCCATTGTGTTGTGGTGGGTCGATAAGATAACCGCAGTGTGGAGATGGACGTACAAGTGGCGATGTTGATGCAGGTGGGAGGCGACCGTGAATCTAATTTGGTAGGGAGTGTGGCGAGAAGAGTAGGTGGAATATGTGGATTTTTGGTGATGTGTCTGAGAGAATTTATTGGTACAAGTATTGATATGTATATCTTGTAGTGTCTACCGTCTACGAGTGTCCTGGTGTATGGTGTGTCCTCAGAGGTGAGTTGAGGAGAATGAGTATAGACTTTGTTATACTTGATGTTGTAAGTAAGGGTGGTTGGGTGTAGAAATACGAAAAAAAAAAGAAGACAATAAAATAACAAAATAAGAATGCTTATTGTAGTGACCGAATGTACGATAGTACAATTGCACAATTGCACAATGGATTGTGTAAACTCGATTACTTACCAAAAGTCGTTCATAACCCCAGTGGTTGTTTTGACATAAGATGCACTTAGTGAGAAGAGCTATAGTGTTCTACAATAGGTTATTGACTAACCAAAGGAACATATAGCTACAAGGAGGAAACCTGAGACTTCAATTGAGTAATGTTCTCCAGACCTATCATCAGGTTGTACAAATACCGTATCATATGGACTAGAACACTTTGTGTGCTTTGAGCCTCCTCTATTAAGAGCTCATTTTTGAACAAAATCTCACTGTTTGTTGAAACTCCAGTTGGTCTTTAATTCACGTTTTTCCTTCAAGGGACCAAACCCAACAACAGAAATTGCTCATGAGCCATAAACAGTCCACTTTACTTGTACAAGTATAAAAACCACCCAAAAAAAAGCTAGAACCAGCTAAAACACCTTCTTCCCACAATGAGAAGATTATTACACTCCTATATCCACTCCATCACCCCATTGACTCCACTCCACTTCAACTGACACTCTCACCGTCCATCTGAATCTAAGATGATGGCCTTCAACTTTGATTACAGGAACCTAATCAGAGTCCAACACAACAGAACACAGTACAATATTGAACATAGAAAGTAGTAACCAGAAAGCACCACAATCCTCAAACCAAGACCCTTATCACTTCCTACCACCCCTTATCCACCACCCACCACCTCCACTACCCCACCTAGCACCACGTCATTTCACATTAATTAATGCACCACCATGCAGTCGTCATTTTTAGACTCTGCCTAACCTCCCAACTGAATATCGCCACTGTTTAAACCGCTCCATCTCCTCCACCTACTTCTCCTCATACTCACTCGACACACCCATCACAATGTCCTGGTGGAGCTCCACGCCCTCGATCGACGAGCAGGTCGAAAAGGCCACGTCCGAGTCACTGCCCTCGGGCGAGTCTGATCTCGCTCTCAATCTCGAAATCTGCGACCTCATCAGGTCCAAAACCGTCCCTGCGAAGGACGCCATGCGGTCCCTCAAACGCCGTCTGCTCAACCGCAACCCCAACGTCCAGCTGGCGGCCCTCCAGCTGACCGACGTGTGCATCAAAAACGGCGGCTCGCATTTTCTGGTCGAAATCGCCTCGCGCGAGTTTGTCGATCCCCTGATGGCGGTTGTTCGCAACGACGACGCCAACCCAGAGGTGAAACAGCGAGTGCTGCAGCTGCTGCAACAGTGGTCCGTGGCGTTTGCGGGACAGCTGCAGCTGCAACAGGTGGAAAACGCAGTCACGCAACTCAAGTCCGAGGGGATCTCGTTCCCGTCAGCGTCCCACGACAACGCAGCAGTAACGTCCACGTTCATCGACACAAAGGCGCCCCCAGAGTGGATAGACAGCGACGTGTGCATGGAGAGCGGCGTGGCGTTTTCGTTCCTCAACCGAAAACACCACTGTCGAAACTGCGGTGGCGTCTTCACCCAGGCATGCTGCCAAAACTACATCACTCTCCCCCATTTCGGCATCAACGTGCCTGTCAGAGTCTGCAATGGCTGCTTCAAGAACCTCAAAAAGGGCAAGTCCGACGCTCCCATCCACAAGACTGTTCCTGCAGTTGCTCCAACTTCTGGTTCTGGTCCTGGAGCTGCTCCCATTCCAGACGACGAAGACGACATTCAAAAAGCCATCCGGCTGTCGCTACAGGAACAAGAGTCGTACAAACCGCCTCCTCCTGCAGCCACAAGTTCTAATGATGACGATGAAGACATGAAGGCTGCCATTGCAGCGTCTCTTAGAGACATGGAGAACGAGCGACAGACTGGTCAGACTGCTGCCCCCGCAGGAGGCATGTATTCCGCTTCCACTACAGTCACAGCGCCTTCTCTCACAGACCTGACGGCCACCGAAGAGTCCAACATTAATCTGTTGTCTCTTCTGGTGGAACGACTCAAGGGAGAGCCTCAGGGAACCATTCTGCGAGAACCCAAGATCCAGGAACTGTACGACACTGTCGGCAACCTGCGCCCCAAGCTTGCCCGAACCATGGGCGAAACCATCTCCAAGTACGACTCGTTGGTGGATATGCATGCTAAGATGACCACTGTGATTCGGTACTACGACGCTCTGCTGGAAGAAAAACTCAACCAGGCATACACAAACAGACAGTCCGGAGGATACGCGCCACAGCCCCATTTGGCGCACCAGATGACTGGACAGGTTACCGGACAACCTTCTCATATGGGTTATCAACACACTGGACAGGCTCCTTATTTGACGGGTCAGATGACTGGCCAAGCTCCTTATCTTACTGGCCAGACTACAGGACAGGCTCCTTACCTTAATAGTCAGGCTACAGGGCAGGCTCCTTATCTCACTGGCCAGCCTACTGGTCATCTTGCAAACCATTACACCGGATCTGCACCATCTGCTCCTCAGTATGGTGGCCATCCACCAGCACAAAACGCGTACAACAACGTCCCCAGCTATCCTTACTCCAGTGCTCCTGGAGGATACGACTATGCATCTTCTCCCAGTGCTCCTAGCGCTCCTGGCGGCCCCAGTGCCCCCAGTGCTCCTGTTCAGCCCAAGGAGGAGTCCGCCCCTCTCATTGAGCTGTAGCAGTCTAGACTAGCGCATTCACGTAACTATTAATGGAACCTTCACATTGTGTGCTGGGGTGCATTACACTACTTGTACCGGTTCTGTTGTATTCGTACACTACCGGTTCTGTTCTGGTTGTATCTCTCTATTCGTAAATTCGTAATCAATGTCTTTCCGACGTCAATGTCTTGCGACGTCAGTGCCTACGGCCCGTGGCTGTTGCCCTCCTCCTTCTCCGCCGAAATCTCTTCTCCTTTCAAGTTCTTCTCCACGTCCTTGACAATCTCCTTGAGGTACTCCACGTCGCCCTTTCGGCCAATGATACTGACGGTGTTCTTCTTGAGCTCCATGTGGGGGTAGGAGCCAATCTTGATATCCTTCTCGTTGACCTTTTCTTGCAGTCTTCGGAGATAAGGAGCCATGACGCTTTCTGGCAGATCGGTCATGACAAAGAAACGCATCTGTTGTCTGGAAGTGTCCACTTTTTTCTCCAATTCGGGCTTGATACCCTCCAAAAGTCGGGTAAAAAGACTGGGAACGCCAGGGAGAATGTTCACCTTGCCTGCTACCGTGACAATGGGCACCCACAGGTCTTCAGCGACGTAGGTGATGTCCACGGTGTTGGGGAGGTCAGGAAGAGCCGTAGTAGCTCCCTGGGGCCGAGGAACGGGGAAAGAGGCCATTCTCAGCTGCGCAGTTCGCGCCTCGGTGTCTGCAAAATCAATCTTGCGTCTACTGAGTCGTGTCATTCGTTCCACGGTGGCAGGATGTTGCTCTACAGCCATATCAAAGGCCTTGGCAATGGCTTCATAAGTAATGTCATCATGAGTGGGTCCAATGCCTCCGGAAGTGACAATGAAGTCGTAACGGGCAGCCAGGCGCTGGATCGATTCCACAATGTCCTTTTCGTCATCGGGAACAACTTCCACCTTTTGCAGATCCAGACCCAGGGCAAAACAGTAGCGGGCAAAAAACTTGGAGTTTGTGTCGCTGATTTTTCCATTGAGCACCTCGTCGCCGATAATCAGCGCGGCCGACGTTTGCAGCAGACGCGTGGAGGACGGAATCGGCATTATTCGGGTCGTTTGGTGCAGAATCTGGGTCGCTCGTAGCATGATACTGTATATATTAAAGGTGAGCCGAATAAAGGTGGGGTTGGGAGGGTTGCGTGACTAAGAAAAAGTTGAGAGGTGAGTTAACGGGTAGCGGGTAGCGGGGTGTAAAGTGGTTAATGCGATATTTGCACGTACCAGGTAGTTTCTGTGCGCAGGTGGGTTACTAATGTATTACTAATGCGCACTGGTTGTTCACGCTGTGGTTTACCTCTGTATAATTACGTCAATTAGACAATCCTTGAATGGTAAGGGGAGGGTTTAATTGAGGAGGGAAGATGGTATGAAGTAGGAAGAGGGTTGATATATAATTTTGAAGGGAATTTATTTATTTGTGCAATTTTCCCGATTTATTTAGAATATATTTGATTTTCCAATTTTTTCCGATTTCCCGAACCCAATCACATGCAGCTCATTTGCTGTTCGCCTAATGTTCGCCTATGACGTCACCCAATGATACTGGACAATACTGAAAAACACTGTAACCGGACGAACCACCAGACTAATACTAAAGTTCATGGTATCATTTGAATCAGAATCTTCTCCTGATTATAGCTGTGTATTATCCATTTGCTGCTTACTAAGCACAAACCACAGAGACCTTCACCATCGATGAGTCCGAGTACCTATTAGATGAAACTCGAAACTAACACAAACTGAGACATCGTCCCACCTCACGAATTCTCCTCCAGACCCGATCATGATGCCTTGAGAACTATTGTAAGCGCTTAAACTCATGTCAGGCGGAGGAGAGATAGTAAGGATATAACTTGACGAATACCACTCCAATTTTCATTCTGAAAAAGTAGTTCAACTCGCAAGCAAGAGAGGAATCTTTTGGTACCATTTAATCCACTCCTACTATCCCACATCACCTCCTTACCAACCCCCTTCAAACCTCATCAGTTAAAGTTGCGATAGGAACAAAAAGTTCTGGGACTTTCCAGAGAGTGCCAGAAGCGAAAGAGGAGTCTTTTGTGGGTTTGTTGAGGGTGATTTTCGTCGGATTTTTCGTCACGTGACCAGATTGACCATCTACCAGAACATTCTGTCTTTCTTCCATCTTCTACCGAGTTCCATGGACCCATTCTACTCTTGTCCAGAATCGTCTAGACAGTCTGCCTGAACCTTACCCTGTCCGAGGTGCAGAAAAATATAAGGAAGATGAAATCACTTTAAGGCCAAAAAAAATTAATACTAATCGCATCTTATACAACACAACACACAACATGTCCATGAACAGTTTTAACCCCGAAGAGGCCGAAAACCTCGAGGATATCGAAAAGCAGTTTGCCGTCAAGGCCGTGCACCACCTGGAGACGTACTGGAAGCTGCTCCACGCCGTCAAGGGCTCCGAGCTCAAGCTCACCAAAATTGACGACCAGATCATGACCCATCTCATCACAGTGTTCCCCGAGTACCTGGACCACGAGAAGGTGCGAGTGCTGGACGAGAACGAGATGAAGTCGCCCAACAACAAGCCCAAGTGGCGAGAGTTCATGAACACCTACGAGAACATTGTTGCTGACTACAACTTTGGTACCATTCTGCGAGTGGACGCCTCCAAGGGCTACACCGAGACCAACACCATGTTTGTGCCTCGAATGCAGTTTCTGGCCATTGAGATTGCCCGAAACAAGTACGGTCTGAACGACTGGGTCTACCAGTCTGATGCCTAAGTGGGTGGATAGAGAAACAACTAATGTTGGGTATTATAGAGCCCGATAGCTAATGTCATTATTTATGATTGAGACGATGGTACAATATGTGCTTGTAGCAGTGTAGGTGTAGTACGACGTAGTTGTATCAAGTGAAGCAGTGTCAGAATTGTAGGAGTCTACATGTAGGGTCAACGTAAAACGCCCAATAATAGCCATAAGTGAAAACTAAGATGACCAATGAACTCGCCTCATCGAGGACTACAGAAACATACCAAGAAGAGCTGTTTTTATATAAATACAGCCATGTTCACGGGTATTGTAGTATTTTTCGTCGCATCCAAAAATGATCGTGTGCGGCGCCATTAGTTGACATTTCTTAAACTATTTAAGGTTCAACAGACCTCGGCAGAAATGGTCCTTTTATAGGGGTGATATTGGTGTCTAATGGGGTTGAATTTTGGTCATGTAGATGTAAATGCTGATATGATTACAAAGTTCTGTTTTCATCTTATTCGGAGTAGTATTAACCGAGTTATGAGGCGTAGTGCTACGGGAGAAAGTCCAAGTAAGGGTCAAAACTTAGTTGACTATATACTGAAGCAAATGATATCCAAAAGGAAGTCTTAAAAATGCATGTATGAAAAACAGAAAAAAAAGAAAAAAAAAGAAAAAGATAAATTCTTCAGTACAACATTACACGCAAAAGACCATACACTATCAAAGCTCAAAAAACGCTCAATTTCCAGTTCACTATACAACGTTTTATTTCATCTATCCATCTTAATCCTGTAACAAGTATGCAGTACTCCAGCGAGATGTACTCAAGCTCGCTAGAGTAGAAGGTCTGTTAGCAGGATAGTACCAGGTACATACAAGCAACCACTCCAGAACCCTACATAACACTGCCAAGAATACTTCCAACACTGCCATCCAACTCCTTCTTGCCCTCCTTGGCTCTTGCACTGTGGGTCTTTCCCTGGTGAAAGTCTCGATGCACCTTTTTCGCCGGCTTCTCCTCCTCTCCCTCTCCTCCCTCTTCCTCCTGTCTCTGACGTCGTCTCTCTGCAGCCTTGGACTTTTCCAACGACTGGATGTACGTCTGGTTTTCTCGGGTGGCCTGGGAGATTTCCGTTCGAAGACGGGCCTGGCGGTTGTGGGTCTCCTGCGCCAGCTGTTCCGACAAGTCGCTCCACTTGAACTTGGGCAGGTACTTGGCGTTCATGATATCGTCGTAGTGTTGAGAACCCTTCTTGCCTCCAATAGTGTTGCCGTTAAGAGTACTGGCACAAGTCTTGGCGTACCGTTTCTTGGTGAACTCGGCCCAGCCCTCGGTGTATGCCAAAGCTCGGTTTCCTCCGTGTCTGATACGAACAGCCTGGGCCTTGGGGTCTTCGGGAACCAGGTAGATTCTGTCGACGATTCCGAACCGCTGGAGCAGCATTCTGAGCTTGCCGGGGTCCATGAGCGGCGGAATTCGCGAAAAATAGACGACGCCGGTCTTGGCAATCTTTTTGTTGTGTTTTTCAATCTCCTCCTTGGTCATAGGCTTGACCTTGGCCTTGGTCGACTTTTTCTCCTTGACCTCGGTTTTTTTCAGTTCCTCCTCCTCAGCCTCTTCATCTTCATCATCGTCGTCATCCTCAGTCTTTCCAGCTAGCTCAAAAAAGTCCTTGCTCTTCTTTTTCGAGGTTCTGCCCTTCTCTTCTTCTTCCTCTTCCTCCTGCTCTCCTTCACTGTCAGAGTCCGCTAGCACAAAACGAGGGTCGACAACAGGCTTGTCGTCCTCCTCACTGTCACTAGAGTCGTTTTTTGTGCTGAAAAAATCCACGGCTTTTGCTCGGGCCATTGTATATTTGTTCTGGTAATGATTTTTGGATTCTGCAAAAATATATTTCGACATGCATACACTTTTCCAATCAAGGACAAGCCCTAACCCAGACGCACAGCTGCACCATGATAGCCCTTGTGCGGTAAACAGTCATTATGCAGAGATACAGTAGACTGTGGGGTACCCTTTTCTAGAGTCATTGAGAGTCCTAGAATTCTCACAACTACTCAGCCATGAATCTTCGACTGATAACACGTGTCATTGTGGCACAGAAACCGCAACCCAGGCTTTCGTTCCACACTCTTCAGCCCTTATACAACTCCAAAGGTCCCTATGAAGATGTGGAAGAGCCCAAAAAACGTCGAAAACGAGCTCCAAAAACCGACAGTGATCGTACAGAGCCGAAAAACACAGATCCGACGTTGGCTGAGGGTCGTAAACAGCGCTCTGTACCTACTACTGCTCTCCATGAAGAACCCCAGTCCACAGGGCCTCCTGGAGGCGAGCCTCCTCGTCGAGCTGTAGCTCCTGATATGACTCCTCGGAAGCTGCTAGCAAAGCTGAATCAGTTCATTGTGGGTCAGGACCGGTCCAAAAAGGTGTTTGCCGTCGCCATTTACAATCATTATCTCCGAAGCGGACTTTTGATTGATGAGCGACAGTGGAGTGACTACATGAAACGGATGAATGCTGCCAAAGGCAAGATTTCGGACCGGTGGGAAAATACAGACGAACCGCAGTCGACCGACTATATCAACGTGCTCAAGGAAGAGTACGACGAAGAGGCTGAGAGTGTGGTGATTCCAGATAAGGCTAACTTGCTGGTGGTAGGTCCCTCGGGGTCTGGAAAGACTATGATGGCCAAAACCCTGGCTAGTTTTCTGTCTTTGCCAATTTCCATTTCAGACTGTACTGCCATGACCCAGGCTGGATATGTTGGCGACGACGTTCAATCGTGTGTTCAGCAGCTGTACCAGGTGTGTGGAGGAGACGTGGAGAGATGTGAACATGGTATTATTGTTTTGGACGAGATTGACAAGCTGGCGAAACGGGATGGAGCTGGAAGAGACGTTTCTGGAGAAGGAGTCCAGCAGTCGCTTTTGAAAATGCTGGAAGGTACTCTTGTACAAATCTCTGGGACTCCAGGAAGAGCTCAAACTACAGCTGGACTTCCTGGAGGAGGATCTGCCATGCCCAAGGAGAGCGTGACCATCAATACCCAGAACATCCTGTTCATTCTCATGGGTGCCTTTGTTGGTCTGAGCGATGTAGTATCTGCTAGATGCAACACCTCGTCTGATATCGGTTTTGGAGCCAGTGCCAGACAAACTGGATCCGAAGAGGGTAAGCAGAAAGACAGTCAGGATAAACTGGTGACTCTGGCAAACGGAGAAACTGCCAAAGCACTCGATCTCATCACCTCTGAAGATCTCAAAAAGTATGGACTCATTCCTGAGCTGCTAGGACGAGCTCCTACTATTGTCAAGCTGAACCATTTAACCGAGGAGGATCTGCTGCGAATTTTGATTGAGCCGAAAAACGCGCTGGTTGAGCAGTTCCGGGTCAAGTTCAAGTCTTTTGGCACTCGTATCGTCTTTACCAAGCCAGCTTTGCGCATCATTGCCAAAACTGCGCTTTCAGAAGGACTGGGAGCTCGAGGACTGCATGCGGTGATGGAGAAGATTTGTCTCAATGCCAACTACGAGTGTCCTGGAACCAGTACCAAGTTTGTGTTGGTGGACTCGGCGGTTCTCAAGGACTTTTCCATGACCAACAACACCAGAGACGTGACCTTGAAGTACTATTCACGGGGCCAGAATTACATTTTCATTCAGGATATCGCTGAAGAGGATGCTGCATTGGCTGACGAGATTGAAAAGGAGCTGGCTGAGAGACCTACTGTTAGTAAGAATAGTTCCAATGGAACGTCTTCTTTTGGAGTGAGAGAGGCAGCTAGGGATGTGTTCTAAGCCATGAGCGAGCCATGAGCGAAGCGAATGGCTGCGAATGGTTTAGAATACTGTGAATGGCTGTGAATGGCCCACAAGTCGCTGCACAGGTTGGGCAAGTTAAAGGCTAGAATGAGCTACGATATCCCCACAATATAATGCATAATGAAATATATGACTGTATGAATCTATGTTCACTGTTGCCTGTCATCATCTACAATACTCGTAACTGTTACGTAATGTGCTGAACATTGTTACAGATCTATTTAGGTACATCTTCCCCTAGAATCAAGAAAGAATAAAGTGGAAATTGTATAGCAGTAAGAACAAGGTGTACAAAGTGTTCTCTATTAAACTTGAAATCAGAATATCTTGTAACCTCCTGCCAATAACTACCAGTTAACTCAGTCACCGTGATGGTTCTGAAATAGTACAACTGCTCAAGAGAGATCTTGCACAGTCAGACATGTATATCAAGAAGTGGCATTCAATTTGATTCATAAATCGAAACATATTTCTACTGGCTTTCACTTTAATATAAAGCCTTGAGTATTTACGTTATCATAGCCCGTTCTTTAAGGTATAGGACTCTTCCTCTTACACCTCCCATCAAGGATACCCAAGAAACGTCAGAGAATGAAACCATGACCACCAATGTCAACTGTGACTCGAAACATCACTTCTCACTTCCTCTAACAGACACAGACCCAACATAGCCGCGGACGCAATCATGTTCTGTCTCCAACTCGTCGTTGGTGTTTGTGTCAGTTGAGGGAGCGAGGACAAACACTCGGAGGTGGATGTCATTGTGTTGACAAGCTTTGTGATACCAAGATGAGATGTCACATCACATGAACAGTGTTGTGGTGGCAGTCACCAGATTATTCAATCGGTTACCTGGCCAAGTGACAAGGGGCACGAGTACTCACTCTCAGCCATTCTACTCCACTTCTGTCCAACCTTCTCCCCCGTTTTCAGCCAATCTCTGGTCTGATAGTTCTTTCATCCTTCTACTCATCCCTTCATATCATCTAACAGCTTACGCCTTCATTCATTCAATATATGGTTTTTACTCCTCACCAGCTCAATTTACAAACCCAGCTTGGCAATCTCCTTCTCCAGCTCGGAAACAGCGTCGGCAATCTTGTCGGCGTTATCACCGGATCCCTGGATAGTGGGACCCTTACCTCCAGATCGGCCTCCAACAAGACCAGCGGCAATGGTGCCCATCTGCTGGGCGGTCAGACCCTTGTTGGACACAGACTCGTCAATGAAACAGGCGTGGGCAACCTTGCCCTCGGCGGGAGAGCCGGCAAACAGGTAGACGGACTTGCCGGGCAGCTTGGACTTGACGTGGTTGATGGTCTCGGACAGAGCCTTGGAGTTGGCAGTAATGTCGGGAACGTGGGCAACCAGGTAGGTGGCCTCGGGGTTCTTCTCAAAGTACTGGGAGACCAGCTCGGTGGAAGCCTTGGACTCGGCCTTGAGCTTGGCCTTGATGCCGTCGGTGATGGTCTTCTGGATCTTGTTGAACTTGTCCTGAAGAGCCAGCTTGGAGGTGGTAGAAACGGACAGCTTCTTGAGCTCGACACCAATGGCCTTGGCAGCCTGCTCCTTGTCGGCTCCCAGAGGCTGGGCAGCCAGCTTGTCGAGTCGCTCGTCAAACTCGGCAGCGAGCTTCTGGACGTCAGCAGCCTCCTTGCCGGTCACAGCGACGATTCGTCGGATACCCTTGGCGATACCGGACTCCTCGATGATGACGAGGTGCTTGATCTCGCCGGTCTTGCCAACGTGGGTTCCTCCGCAGAACTCGACGGAGTACTCGGCCCACTTGGCGTCCTCGGGGTTGGCAAGCAGGTCCTCAACGGGAACACCAACAGAGACAACTCGAACGGGGTCGGGGTAGGTCTCTCCGAAAACGGCTCGGACACCGTTAATCTTCTTGGCGGTGGTCAGGTCGACAGACTTGGCGAAAACACCGAGGTTCTTGGCAATGTAGGCGTTGGAAATGTCCTCGACCTTGGCCACCTCGGCGGGGGTAAGACCAGTCTTGTGGGAGAAGTCGAATCGCAGCTTCTCGGAGGCAACCAGAGAACCCTTCTGGTCAATGGTGTCGCCCAGAGTCTCCTTCAGAGCGTAGTTGAGAACGTGGGTACCGGTATGGTTGTTCTTGAGAGGAGTTCGTCGAGCGGTGTCAAAGCCAACGTTGACAACATCGCCGACCTTGAGAGAACCGTAGTTGAAGGTTCCGGTGTGCAGAACGTAGCCGGCGTACACCTGGACGTTGTTGACGTCAAACTCGGTCTGACCATCGACAACAATCTTTCCAGTGTCGTACTCCTGGCCTCCAGACTCGGCGTACATGCAGGTCTTGTCGAGCAGCAGACCAATCTGGCCGGCAGACTCGTCCACGGAGTCAACGAAGCCGGTGCCGTTGTAGATGGCAACGACCTTGGCGTCGGGCAGGTTGGAAACCTCAAACTTGGCCTGGTCGTCGGTCTTGGGGACGGCGTCGTTCTTCTCGAGCTCGGCAAGAGCGTGAACGTCCAGCTTGACGAGCTGAGCGCCTCCAGCGGTCTTCTTGCCGCCCTTGGAGGCCTCGAGGGACTCCTGCTTGGCCTTGTCAAAGGCAGCCTCGTCGATATCGAGACCGGCCTCCTCAGCCATGATTCGGGTCAGATCGACGGGGAATCCGTAGGTGTCGTACAGTCTCCACACGTCCTTGCCAGCAAGCACGGTCTTGCCATTGGCCTTGGCGTCGGCGGCGTACTGCTCAAAGAGCTTCTCACCTCGGTCCAGGGTTCGGGAGAAGGACTGCTCCTCGTCGTTGAGAATCTCGAAAATGTCCTCGGTTCGCTTGCTGAGCTCGGGGAAGATCTCGTTCACCTGCTCGATCAGAGTGGGAGCAAGCTGGGAGAAGAAAGAGCCGATGGGGACGTCAAACTTCTTTCGCACGAATCGGGCACCTCGTCGCAGAATTCGTCGCAGAACGTAGCCTCGACCGTCGTTGTTGGGCACTCCACCGTCAGCCAGAGCAAAGGTGAGGGTTCGAACGTGGTCAGCAACCACTCGGTAGGCAGTGTCAATACCGTCAGCGTCCTCAGCGCCAAACTTGCCGGCGTAGTCTCGGGCACCGGTCAGCTCCTGAATCTTGGCGAAAATGGGAGTGAAGACGTCGGTGTCGTAGTTGGAGCTCTTGTCCTGCAGAACAGAGACCAGACGCTCGAAACCCATACCGGTATCAATGTGCTTGGCGGGCAGAGGCTTCAGAGACTTGTCGGCCTCTCGGTTGTACTGGATGAACACAATGTTCCAGATTTCCAGCACGTTGGGGTCATCCATGTTGACCAGGTCTCGTGCGTTTCGGCCTCCTCCAATTCGGTCGTAGTGAATCTCGGAGCAGGGACCACAGGGACCCTGGTCTCCCATCTCCCAGAAGTTGTCGGCAGAGTCTCCGGGCAGAATATGGTCCTCGGCAACGCCCAGATCCATCCAGATCTTCTTGGCCTCGAGATCGGGCTCCAGACCGAGCTTCTCGTCTCCTCCAAAGTACGAGACGTAGAGTCGGTCAGCGTCCAGACCGTAGACCTGGGTGAGCAGCTCCCAGGCCCAAGCACAGGCCTCGGCCTTGAAGTAGTCGCCAAACGACCAGTTACCCAGCATCTCAAAGAAGGTGTGGTGGTACGAGTCTCGTCCAACATCGTCCAGATCGTTGTGCTTTCCTCCGGCTCGAATGCACTTTTGAGAGTTGGCAGCTCGGCTCAATTTGGACAGAGGAGAAGAGGGGTCGCAGGTGCCCAGGAAAATGGGCTTGTACTGGTTCATTCCGGCATTGGCAAACAGCAGGGTGGGATCATCGTAGGGAATGACGGAAGAAGAGGGCACAAAAGAATGGGCTCGCTTCTCGCCAAAGTAGTCCAGAAAGGTCTTTCGGACCTTGGTCGCGGGCCAGGTTTCGGGATTGAGAGGCATGGTGCTGAAACGGTGGCGGAAAAGTCGACTGGTAGGAAGACAATGGTGTAGTTTCATGTGGGACTTCAAACTGCTAAAGAAGATTTGGATCAAGGGTCGGTCATGCAGCAGGGTAACCCTTTTGGGGCGTGGAAGGGGGGTGTTTAATTTGGTGGAGAGGAGAGGTATGAAGATGGGGATTGCGGGATCCTAATTAGGGAGTCCATTTTGATCGTATTTAGTATTTTTACCTAGTTTCCATTACTTCTGTATCTCTTTTTTATGCTCCTCCTCCTATCGTAGATTTCACTTGCCCTCTGATCTATCCTAAATAGGCATGCTAGAAAAGAAACCAGCAGAAAAATGCGCTGGCTTTAGAGTTGGGTTGGAGGTAGAGGGAGAGAATTAGTCACGTGTGTATTTGGTTATGTGGATATTAGTCACGCGAATAAATGGGCTATCCGTATTCGCCTTATGAGTCATAGCTGGTGAGTCAGAGTAGTATGACGCGTTTTGGGTCTCAGTGGAAGGTATTGACTTTGACGATCAAAAGTGGCTTGTCCACTAAAGGTTATCAATGAGTCAACCAAGTGTTAACTAATGGACCAAATATCAACTAAATAAATTGTATGTTCGATATCTGTGATAAGAGCGCGAAATCCACCCAAAACATGGAAAATGGGTCTAGGATCTAATATGACATATTTTGGTTTTATCGCGGTCTCATAGCAACATAAAATAGCAATGTTTAGAGCTGTGTTTTGAGGTGTAAATAGGAGATGGAAATATTATACTGTAATATGTCTCAGAGAGATCGACTTTCTGAAAGAGTCAATAACAACACAAGAAAACGCGATAACGGTGATGGAAGATGATAAGGGTGTTTTGGGTGCCATATTGGGTCAGTTAATGACCTCTTATCAGGATGATACGCCAGATTTAGTCATAATATGAAGTCTCCCCTTGGTGGAGGGATGTCAAGTAAATCCAAGTAAAATAGTCAAGTAAATTTAACATTTTTGTTAGCATGAGAAGCACTCAAAATACGCCAAAAGCCGATAAAAAGCCACAATCCACAATTACTCACAACAATAACTCACTGACGTACCAAATATCAAGTCACGTGACACAAAATAAAACGCCAGTCACGTGACTATCACAAATTCCACTCCTAAATCACGTGACCACCTAATAACCCATTATCCACACACCTCTCCAGCTTACTCATCCGGCTAAAAGTCCCATTTATACATGTCCCAAAATATCTGGGTGCATTAAACCCGATATGAAAAAATAAATGCGTGGTGAAAATACCCCAAAAAGCTAATCTTATTTGGGTTAAGGTGTATAGGTCTGCTATAAGAGGAGAAGATATTGCGGTGAGACCTGTTCATACAGTAACAATGGCAATTGTTCGGCTTTTGTGTTAGTTTGGTTGCATAGGTTACCGTTAGTAAAAGAATTGTACCTATCGCACTGACTGCTTAGTGAAAGTATCGTATCAATTGTGCTGACTGCGAAATAGCTCTCTTTACCAACAACCAATAACACAACAACCAGATACCAGAAATTGAATACTACCAATTCAGAATCACCAATTTAGTCACCGATACCAATTTCAATGTCACCAATTCCAGACTAGACGATATCTTAGTCCATTGTCCACTCAGATAGGATCTCTAGTCCATAGAGTGTAGATAGTAGCGGCGGCGTATTTGCCCGTAGTCGCCGTAAACGACTTTTAGTCTCGCCGAAAGTCTCTCAGTGGGTCATGATTGCTTTTTTAGATAGTCCGAGGAGAGACTTGGATGGAATACGGCATATAGGAAGCAGGGAACGTTCTTAGAGGTGTGGGGTTTGTAATGTTTACTGGCATTGTCATTAGTCTGTCTTACTGAGATGTCTTATCTAGAGATAGACTATACACAGAGTCTACAGTAAGTGGTACGAACATCACCACCCTACACAACCAACACCTGCCAAGATCAAGTTGACCAATCGACCCACTTTGGTCCATATATCAGTTTTATTACTTTTCCTTGTTCCGTCTCATATGCCGACGTCTTCCGAAGATCGACAACGGTGTTCTTACGAAAACTATACGGTAAAGACCGGTAGCCTTAGCAACAATTAAACCTACTCTTAGCGTGAAGTTTCCCTGGTACAGTCTTTCCATTGACTGTTTCAATACATCTCTGTCCTAGGGGTACCATGTGACCTAGAGACATGTACGAGTACAGGTATGCCCATGAGCTGTATCTCCACACCAAGACGCGGCTAAATGTCAAAAGACATGCTACAGGGCTCGTCAGGGGACCGACTTGCCAAGATTTTTGACTGACAGCTTGGCTGATAGCTCCGCCAAACAGAATGGCCGAAAATAAGATCAGATAGGCTATCTTAGTTGCCGCGGGGACTGTTTCAGGTAGTGTAAGAGCAAACAAGGGGACCGAAAAGTAGCACGAGATGTCTCAGTTTGGGTCACGTGGTTAGTAACTGTACAAGTGAGACGTTATCTATATGAAAAATAGAATCGTGATTGGCGCGATTAGAGTTGTAATGAATAGTATGGGACGGTGTATAAAACGGGAAATATTACTGTCATTGAAAAACAAACTCGATAATCGTATTCAGCCGCATCATACCTATCTGGAAATATAATTAATACATCTCTATCGTTATCCTATCATCCCACCAAACTACCCCTCAATACGAGGTTGTGCATCTTTGCATGAGCTTAAACTGTTCGGAACGTGACATTGATATTTTAATTTAGACGGAACCTATTGAAGTGATTATTGTCAATATTTTCGGTGAGATATTACGGACTTCTCCGACTGGCTCGGACAATTGGTTTCCAGAAGGGTATATATCCGAATCACGTGACTTACGCCAAATTCTAGCAAAATCTCCCCTAATACCACATCTCGTCATTGTGCACCTCACGAAACGCCTCCAGCAGTCTCCGCACCAAAGCTGCAATTTCCAAGCTGAAAAGAAGCTTATTTTCCCCGGGCCGGTCGTCTGAGAGCTGGAGATCGATATCTGTTTGCAGCTTGAGGTCGGAGAGAGTGTTCGGAGTGCGGTGATTGGAGCAACCTTATCAGCCGCTTATCACCAGTGCGGCTTAGAGATAAGCCATATTGGGGGTGAATAGTGGGTTTAATAGGGAAAATGTGGTATTTCTGAAATGAGGAGAACGTGAGAATTATTACTGTCAACTCAGTTTTTCAATACGACTATTTTTCGTGGAGTTGGGTTGACTGCTGCAAGTATCACTGTCTACAGGTTCTGGTAAGAAGTAGGATGTCTTGGGACATGTAACACAAGCTCCAAGAGATCACCGTTATTTCACACTCTAATCTTACAGCGAGAGTGGTTCGAGATGGACATCTGGGTGATTAATTGAGGAAGTGTTTCCGACTGCTTTTTTGAAACGGAAATAACAGCAGAGGGAGAAATATCACGACAAAACCACCCAGACCACATTAATCTCCTCATCAGCCTCTCCAAAAAGACCCCAAACACTTGGGTCCAACTCCCTTTGTCTGCTCTATCATGCTTGGTTCGGCATGTGCGAGAACGCCCGAACGCGGGCCTGTAGAGCTTATCAGTTATCAGAGTTGATCTTTTGTGATTTTGGGTCATCTGGAAAAGTTTTGGAATATATAAAAGCGAGGGGACGCGGTGAGAATCATTATATCCAACAAACACACCATGATCGAAGCACCTCTTTCTCAAGGAACCGGATATGGAGTTGTCCTGGGCGTTGGTCTGGGCTTCTCCATGATCATGATTTTCATCACCTGGGCTCTCCGACGTTACCAACGAGAAGTCATGTCTTCCGAGGAGTTTTCTACTGCCTCTCGATCCGTCAAAACCGGTCTTATTGCTGCTTCTGTTGTTTCTTCCTGGACCTGGGCTGCTACTCTTCTGCAGTCCACTTCTCAAGCTTACAAGAACGGAGTTTCTGGACCCCTTTGGTACGCTACTGGCGCTTGTGTGCAGGTTGTGCTGTTTGCAACTCTGGCCATTGAGCTGAAACGAAGAGCTCCTGGAGCCCATACTTATCTGGAAGTGGTCAAGATGCGATTTGGACCTGCTGGACACATTGTTTTCATGTGCTTTGGTCTGGCCACCAACATTCTGGTGACGCTGATGCTGCTGACTGGAGGTTCTGCTGTGGTCAAGGACCTCACTGGAATGAACGTCGTTGCTGCTTGTCTTTTGCTTCCTCTGGGAGTTATTCTCTACACTCTGTTTGGAGGTATCAAGGCCACCTTTATCACCGACTACCTCCACACCATTGTGCTGCTGATTATCATTCTCATTTTTGCCTTCACCACCTACGCCAACCACGATATCCTTGGCTCTCCCAGCAAGGTGTACGATCTGCTTGTTTCTCGAGCTCTTGAGTTCCCTGTCAAGGGTAACGAGCATGGCTCTTATCTGACCATGAAGTCCCACGATGGTGCCATTTTCTTCGTCATCAACATTGTCGGCAACTTTGGAACCGTTTTCCTCGATAACGGATACTGGAACAAGGCTATTGCAGCCTCTCCTGCTGCTGCTCTTCCTGGATACGTTCTGGGAGGTCTTGCCTGGTTCGCCATCCCCTGGCTGTGTGCTACCACCATGGGTCTGGCCTGTCTGGCTCTGGAGGGCACTCCTGCCTTCCCTGGCTACCCTGCTCGAATGTCTGCTGACGATGTGAGTGCTGGTCTGGCCCTGCCTAACGCTGCTGTTGCTCTTCTTGGCAAGGGAGGAGCTGGATGTGCTCTGACTATGGTTTTCATGGCTGTGACTTCTGCCTTCTCTTCCGAGCTGATTGCCGTCTCCTCCATCTTCACCTACGACATCTACAAGGGCTACATCAACCCCAAGGCCACCGGAAAGACTCTGATCATGACTTCTCACGCTGCCGTTGTCACTTTTGGTTTCGCCATGGCTGGCTTTGCTATCGGTCTCTACTACATTGGCGTGTCCATGGGCTTCCTCTACCTGCTTATGGGAGTCATTATCTCCTCTGCTGTGATTCCCGCTGTTCTTACTCTCATGTGGGGAGGTCTCAACTTCTGGGCTGGAGTTCTGTCTCCTCCTCTGGGCTTCTGCTTTGCCATCATCACCTGGCTGGTGACCACCAAGGTCCAGAAGGGCGAAATCAACGTTGCCACTGCCGGCTCCGATCTTCCCATGCTTGCTGGAAACGTGGTGGCTCTTCTGTCTCCTCTCATGACTGTTCCCGTGCTCACTCTCATTTTCGGAGTTGACAACTTTGACTTTGAAAAGTTCAAGCAGATCACCCGAGCCGACGATTCCGAGTTCTGGAAGGTCGATTCTATCGTCGAGGAGCTTGGTGGCTCTGACGAAGTCGTCTCTATCCGAGAAAAGAACGCTCACACCACCCCCAACGATCTCACTGGAGGCACCACTACTCCTGAGAACGAAATGGAAGCTGAATACGGACTTCACGAGCCTCTTCCTGCTGCCGTCGAGCCTCCTATTCACCTCGAAGAACTCGATCCTGCTGAAAAAGCGCTTCTCGACAAGTACGCCAAAATCGCACGAGTCATCACAGCCATCATGGCCATCAGTCTGCTGGTTCTGTGGCCCATGCCCATGTACGGATCTGGCTACGTCTTTTCCAAGAAGTTCTTCACCGGATGGGTCGTGGTGGGAATCATCTGGATCTTCTTCTCCTCCTTCCTTGTCGTCCTCTACCCTCTCTGGGAGTCTCGACAGGGTATCTTTGAGACCTTCCGAGGCATGTACTGGGACTGTACTGGACAGACCTGGAAGCTTCGAAGATGGCAGGGCCAGACCGAAGATAAGCAGATGGCTGCCCATGGAGTCACCAGAACCTTTTCTCATATGGAGAGACTGGAGGCTGAGGAGGTTGAGTCTGAAGATGTGCAGGTCACAAAGGTGGACAACTAGAGAGGAAAACCGGGTAGGAGTATTTATTGACATTAATTGATTCTATGAAGTAATAGTGTTAGAGTGGTAAAGTATTGATATTTACAGATCTTTTTGTAGGTGGTTGTTCCTGAAGTAGGGGATATAGTTCAAACAAAAGGTATTATAAGTAAATAAATGGCTAGGGTAGAAAACTTGTGCTCAATGTGATCCCAAGGAGGACCTCTCTTATTTGTACTAGCATTTTACATGATGTAATAGACAGTTATCTGTTAACCCGGAAACCCGAATACTGAGATTAAAAGAGTAAAAGATGCAATGGTCAATTTGGAGAAGAGAGGATGGTATCATAAGATCAACAATTCTAGGAAGTTTCTAATAATCAAGTCCTCCCAGCTCTTCTGCTATTATTTGAAGCGATAATCACTTTCTAGATCTTTGGGGGATCAACATAAAGGTGGGTATGTAACTAGATGCGAATATAAACATAAAGACCATGGTACCATTTGAGTCCTAAGGCTCTGATAAATCCGATGGTCAAGTCTACTTGTCTCCCAAAGTATTATCTGTTGTTCTATACACCAAGTTGAATTTATCCCTATAACAAAGAATTCCCATCTAGAAACCGAGAAGAGTAAACATCGGTAAATTAGCTGTATTTTGAGAGTCTTTAACCTCGTAGGAATGTAATGAACAACTCCACTTGACTGCGAGGTTATTATTCGCTGAGTTGAGTCCGAGGCACTGGGTCTTGGTAAGCGAGGGGCACTTGTATGCCTCTCAATAATGCAAAATGAAGTCAGAAATACAGGTAGTCATACTCCCATGACTCTAATAGATACAACAGTGAAGTCCCCAAGACTTTAATGTCTTCATTCGAGGCCTTTACGGTCGGTATTTCTGTCCCTCAACTAAGATTCTACCCCCAAAGCGGCTCGAGAAGATCAGCAGACATTACCATCCAAGGACTCCCTAGTTACTTCAAATATAGCCAACCCACCTAACTATCAACACTACTTCTCTTCCGTTTCTGTCTACGAGGTCGTTGCTCCTGTCCAGCTCTTGTTTCTCTGTGGTAATATACATCAGAACCCCAGTCTAGTAGAGCTGTTGGCTTCTTGCCAAATAACGCTTCGTACGCAGTTACATCATGCTTGAAACCCTTTGGTTTTACGAGTTTTCTCGCATTATAGGCATTGGCTGCGTACACGACCGCATAATCCCAATATCTTCCTAAAGTGGGCTTACAAGCCAGAAGCACTCTCACCGTGTCTTGTAATGTACGGTTCATGCGCTCTGCACCACCATTGGATTGGGAGGAATGGCCACCAGTGTGTAACCATGTGGTACCTCTAGTCTTGAGGGTTTCTTCAAACTCGCCTAGATACTCACGTCCTAGGTCTGATAGCAACGTTTGGGGTTCCCTTACAGGATATGTGGAATTAGCCCTTAGAAAATCGTGGTACTCCTGGTAGGCACGGTTGACCTCGGAGGCCGGTTTGCCAATTGTTGGTACCGCAAAAACGACTTTGCTAAAAGTATCGATGAACGTGACAAACATAGTATTGTCTTGTTTCGATTTCTCAAAAGGTCCACATAAGTCGGAGACTACCCTCTGTAACCTAAAATCAGCCGGTCTGCTTTTCCGATGTTTGGATTTTGGGCACTTTGACATTACACATTCCTCGCAGTGTTTCTCCACTCCCGTTAGTTTCGTCGGTAGGCCGAGAACATGTCGAGAATCAAGATCTTTCGAGCAAAGGCTTCGAACAAGTTGATATGGTGCGTGACCCAATCTCTTATGGACGTAGTTGATGTCTGAATAAATTCCAGCTTGTCCCATCGAAATGCTACAAACTTTTAAGGCTTCAAAATTTGGGATGGATTCCTCCTCAGCTAGTTCCTTGAGTGAGAACTCAGGTTTCGTCAATACAGGAATTACAATGTAGCTGCATCGTTTGTGAATAATGACATTGAAACAGTCAGGGTCAGATTTTACACCCGCAGTTGTTACCAATTCATCATCTCCACGAGTCCAAACGATGTCGTGTCCATCTTGCAAAATGGGAGATGGCGATAAGATATTTACGAGTGGCGAGAGGCCTGGTAATATATAGATGTCTCTGATATAACATCCATCACCAAGTGGTAAGTCTCCCATCTCAGTAGATTGATAGAGACTTTCCCCCCACTCAAAACATACGTCGGCTGGTCTAATGTTTTCCAGTGCCCCTCTCAGAGCTGTGATTCCTGTAATATCTTCCATACCGGAGTCTAGAAGCCAGGGAACACCTACACAATCAAACACAGCTTTATCATATTCAGCTATCTTTCTAATCTTTACCGACCTACAAATATTATCACTCAATGTATTACTCTCAACATTATTAGAAATAAATTTGTAAGGTCCGCCATCTCATTCCTCAGTGGGTTTAGGATTGTCAGGTGGAGCCTTAGAAGTATCCTCTTTGAATTTCTTTCGATTAGCATTGTATCGCTCTCGGTCCTCCTTTTTGAATTCGCCGATCTTAATCAAAGTCTTCATAAGAGTGTTGTTCTTGATCATCTCCTCCACAGCGGGTCCCCATTCAGTGTTCTTGTTCAGCCTTCTAAAACCAAGGCGCCAAAACAAATCACACTCTTTCCATGGGTGCTGAAAATCAGTCGGATTCTTTCCTTGGTTTATCAAGAGACATAAAGCACAAGGTTTCTTCCCGCTCTGACTCATAGTCGCGTGGTCTCGCTTAACCCCTTGAGTCGTGGACCTCTTCTCTACCTTGTTAACAGACCGTCTCTCCACAGATTGCCTTTCAGGTTCCGGTTGCTCCCCCGTTTCGTCAGGGAGTATGGAGTCCTTCCAATCGATGGCTTTCTGGATTGCTTCTCGCAGTTTATCCGCATTAATGATGGGATGTTGTGTAACAGGGTCTGATAACCTAGGGAGGTCCTGGACATTCAACGCAAAACGCTTATGTGTTCGCTTAAAATAGTCGGCATCCTCGTCATCCAAGGATCCATCAGGCTGAATTCCAGCCAGATCATCGATCCATTGGAGAAACAAGGAGTTATCCGCTCCTACCGCACTTGAATATTTCGCTTTTCTCTCTGTAATCGCTCTTCTGTATGAAATAGTAATATCATCTTCGTTGTAGAGCTTGCGTAAATCCTTCAAGTACCTACCTAGACGTAAATGGTTCGGACATCCTCCTTCTCTCTTATACTTGAGATAGCCAAACTTCTTTAATAAGGCGTCTGTCTGAATCTTCAAGAGAGCTGCAAATAAATCCATCTTAACATTTAAAGCAGAGTGTTCGATCATCATCTCGTCATCGTAAGGGCAAATCTGATCCGGAGCCTCATCGATGTACTCGATCAATTCTTCCATGGTCTTGAAATTGTCCCAAAATTTCGCTCGTGTCAAAGGAATAAGACTTTCAGGACCAAAATAACGTGTAACTTTGTCGTAATTATCGTCATCATTGCAGTCATACTTTTCAATCAACTGAATAATGGGATAATACATACTGATCGAATCAAGACGCCTCTTGAAGTGGTCATAAAACTGATTAGTTCCATAAGACCTGTCTTCAACTCCAATCTTGACATTCTCAAAGTACTTCGAGATCTTGGGCTTGGAAACAGAACCATCCTTCTTGTCGATAAGACATCTAGTGAACATGTTCAAGAGGGTCTTTCGAGCAGAATGGATATCACTAAACTTAGCAGCAATCCAGGAACGCCATTGTGGTTCCTTGATCACTATGCTAGAGGTCATGAACTTCATCCTCAGAAACACTGCATTTCTCAGTTCAGTGAATCGAGGTCCTGTGCGGATCAACATGTTTCTAGGGTCATTATGAAGGGGAGCTTTCTCCATCACCTGCTTGTATACATCCATCATCTCCCCTTTGATATAGGAGGTAATGGCGTTCTCTTGGCTCGGTGTGATCTCACCCTTGATTTCGGCCCCATCATCATAGTTGACGCTTCCCTTGGAGGCAGTTAGCGGCTTGGTGACTGACTTTCTTGTCTTCTTCTCAGCAGGGGCGGGCTTGTCCACTGCCTTGACCATTTCAATCTCGTCGCCTCGAACAGGTTCCTTTGGCTCTGGAACCCTCTTAGCCAACATTCCGGCTGAATTTCCTCTGACCGCTTCCTTTGGTTTGTTGGTGTCACTCAGGCCAGACTTAGAAGGAGCGGGCTTGCTTACTTTTTCAGTGGCCTTCTTCGGGGCACGGGAAGCAGCTTTCGCAAAGAAGTCAGGAGCCGTAGGGGTAGCGGTTTTAGCTCTAGTCTTAGCCGTTATCTTGGTCTTGGGCTTAGGCTTTGGCTGGTCAACCTGCTCTTCTTCCGCTCCATCGGAGGCAGCTTCCTTGCCCTTACTGGCTTGGTTACTGCTGGAGGTCTCCGCGGAGGGGGAGTCTTGCAAGTCGGATTTCTCGGTGTCCATTTTCTCGGGGCGGGAGTCCTTGGTGTTGGAGGGCTCGTTGGAAGGTTGCCTCTCCTGGTCTCCCTGGTCCGATTCCCCCGCCTCATCCTCACTGTCATGGGGAGAAGCAACCGGAGGGGTCCCCTCGGGCTGCTCCGACTGATGATCAGAATCGTCAGGATCAGGGTTGGACTCTTGGTCACTCACACGTGAGTGAACCGGCCTGGGGCTAGCGTCGGAATCAGAATCTTGATCGGACATAGCCAGTAAATTGATTTCGAGTTCGGTAGAGGATCAAAAGTGCAACAGAATAGTTGAGACTCTTAATCTTCTCTAAGAGATAGGCAATAGGTACAGTAATCTACGGTTGGACAATGGTGAAATATGTGCCTCAACCCAGAGAGAGAACTGTAAGAACTGTGACCTGTAATAGTAGTGTTCTTCCAAGTGATTCCTCTCTTTCAGTGGGCTTACAGCTAGTATTTATGCTCTTCCGGTCAACTAGAGCATCTACAAAAAGAAGACTATTTAGTTCAACTCAAAAGAGAAACCATTCCCTCTTTTGTTCTAGTGTTGTAACCCTCTTAAGACTTAGAACTCGTCAGCTCCTTGTCTTAAATCACTCAGTGACTAACCGCCTTGTCTTCAGATCAATGTCGCATTCCACTGGTCTCTGAAATCTATGGACGGCACTCTTTCCCTTCATCTCTCAGATTGTTGTTTCTGTCTGTGATCCTCCCAGGAGTACAGAAAGTATAAAGGAAATAGAGTTTTTACCAGTCTCTCGATATGAGGATTTATCTCTATGCTTCATCTCTTTTCCTCGCGGTTCTTGTGATACATTTGGATCTGTTTGAATGTTCACCGCACTAATGGAAAATCCCTCAATGTCTTATAGGGTCAGATGATGAAGTGCCGTAGCATCAATTTAGTGTGTGTATTATTTCTTACCCTTTCTCTATTCTTTCATAATGGGGTAATTAATTACACAGTCTTCTTTCAAATACTATTATTGAGAACTTCTAATCCTTGAGAGTCTTTTTGTAGAGTCATGGTCAACACCTGTTAGAAAGTAATTTACTGTACACTTTAAACATATCAAATACATAACATAATCATATTTCCATCGAACAAATCCTTCCCCTAACTTTCAAACTATAGTTAGTAAAATGGTTGTCATAGGTCGTAGCTTATTATGCATATGAATTGTACTCACTTTCTCGTCGGTTACACTCGGCTAATATTGCCCTAAGTGCACCATACTTCAACATATCTATTAATAACTTATACACTCTTTAAAGGTGCTTCTTGAAGAACTTGACCAGCTCGGGAACAACCTCATCGACCTTCTTATCGTAAAGGTCCATATGGTTGGCTCCCTTGACAATATGAGAGCTCTTATCCTTGGAAGCAGCTCGCTTAATGAGATCCTGAGACATCCACTGACTACCAGCGTTCTCACCGTAGACAACCAGAACAGGCACGGTCAGGAAAGCCTCGGCCTTGTTGTAAGCGTCGTAGGGGATGATCTGGGCCAGAGATCGGGCAGTCATGACTCCGGGAGAGTTCTTGTGTTCGGCTCGAGGAGTGTGGTAGTACTCCCAGGCCTCCTCCATCTCGGGGTTAGGTGCATCTTCCTTCTTCAAGGGAGCCAGAGGAAGGGTAGGAATATCTCCAGTCTTGGCCTGAGCAGTTCGAGCATCAGAGCCGGCCTTGATGTAGGCAGCAGCATCTGCGTCCTTGACGTTGCCTTCCCAGCCGTTTCGGAACATCTGGCCAACGTTGACGGCAGAAATAGTACCAATGGCCTTGATTCGAGGATCGTTAATGGCAGCATTGGCAGTGTAGCCTCCACCAGCACAGACTCCCATAGCTCCAATCTTGTCGCCATCGACAAAGGGCTGGGTCTCCAGGTAGTCGATCACGGCGCTGATATCGTCGGTTCGAACGTAGGGGTTCTCCAGCTGTCTGGGTTCTCCAGTGGACGCTCCCTGGTAAGAGGCATCAAAGGCAATGGTGACGATATCTGCCTTATCTGCCAGCTCCTTGGCGTAAGTACCGGCAGTCTGTTCCTTGACGCCTCCTCCGGGATGAGTGACGACCACGGCAGGGTACTTTTTCGTCTCGTCAAAGTTCTTGGGCTTGTTGATGACGGCAGCCAGAGTGATTCCGTTGCCGTTATCGTTCTTGATGGAGATGTTGGACATGTTGAGTAGGTGTAGTTATGAGAATGTATTTTCTCTGGAAATTGACACTGGTTATATACTCTTGGTCAACTTTGCATCACCGCCATCTTGTCCTAACTCCGTTCTTGATAATTGAGTTGGTTGCTCTTGCAGGTGGAGACTGTACAATGGAGATCAAGAAGGTAAGGGAAATGCAGGCTTGTGGAATACTGTTGGCACACAAAGAGAAAAACAACCTCGATTACTGTCATTATACTCCATATTATCGTTATTACCTCTATTATCCTTAGTATCATTATATTCCTGATTTTCCTGATTATCCAATGATTTTCACATTTTTTTCTTTTTCAAAATGGTGCCTGAAATCGAACTTTGCAGCTCGTCTCAGTACCTGGTAGGATTCCCAAAACGAGTCAAAATCATCCAAAAAGAATCAAATCTGACTAAAACGACTTGCTCTAGAACCCAATTCACCTCCTCCGTCCATATTACTCATCAGTTTGTCCCTTTCTTGGATATTCCCATTCTCCCCAGTTTTTCGTCATCTCCGTTGTCGACGGATTTTAACACGTTTTAAAGTTTTTATTAAGTCCACCGTCAACGGAGATGACCTTTAAAGTTGAGATAACAAAGAACGGCTGCATCTCCAAGGCGTCTGGAAGTACTCGATCTGACATAAGCGAAGGATTCGTAACATGATCTGGTGAAATATATAAACCACAGGTTTCTGGATTGAAAAACACATCAAACAACCACCACTACCACCACCACCACAACAACACAATGTCTGTCACTCAGAAGAACGTCACCTACAAGAACCTCAATGGACAGGGAATCACCATCTCGGCTACCCTCAACTTCCCTCCCAACTTTGACGAGTCCAAAAAGTACCCTGGAATCGTCGTGGCCCACCCTGCCGGAGGTGTCAAGGAGCAGACTGCTGGTATCTACGCCAACAAGGTTGCCGCTGGAGGTTTTGTTACTCTGGCCTATGATGCTTCGTACCAGGGAGACTCTACCGGAGAGCCTCGACATCTTGAGGAGCCTGCTATTCGAACCGAGGACAACTCTGCTGCCGTGGACTACCTGACTACTCTTTCTTACGTCGACAACGACAAGATTGGTATTCTTGGAGTCTGTGCTTCTGGAGGTTATGCCGTGAACGCTGCCATTAACGACAAGCGAATCAAGGTTGTCGGAACCGTGTCTGCAGTTAACCTCGGAGTCATGTTCCGAAACGGCTGGAACGGAGACCAGAAGGACATTGTTGGCCAGGTAATGGAGCTCGGATCTAAGGCTCGAACCGACGAGGCCAACGGAAAGGGAGTCACCTACATGCCCTGGTCTCCCGAGACGATTGACGATGCTCCTGTTCCCGAGCTCAGAGACGCCTACACTTACTACCGAACCGAGCGAGCAGCCAAGCCCAACGCTCCTTCCAAGTTCACCGCTCGATCTCTGACCCAGCTGGGCACTTATGATGCCTTCCACGGTGCCAAGGAGTTCCTTACCCAGCCTCTTCTCATGATTGCTGGAGAGAATGCCGGTACCAAGTTCTACTCCGAGCAGCTCGTCGAGACCGTCAAGAGCGCCAACAAGAACGCCTCCAACTACTTTGTCAAGGGCTCCAACCACTTTGATCTCTATGACAAGTCTCAGTTTGTTGACGATGCTGTTTCCAAGTTCATTCCCTTCTACCAGGAGTTCCTCAAGTAGACAGAGTTGATTGTATAGAATAGAATAGATAGTTATTATAAATTATGTGTACTGGTTCAAGAGCTGTGTTATGAATTCAGAAAAGTAAACATAACATCTCAAGTAGACGTTACCATTAGTTCCAAAACCTCTCAGTCTCATAACACAATTCAACTCAATAAGCATATTTCTAACAATTGAATGCGAGGCAACGTAAATACTAATAATTCAGACAGTATCATGAAAACAAGTGACGGTCTAAAATAAAGCCCAAAATGGACCCGTTTTTTTATTTTTTGGCCCGACACGTGACTTATTTGGCCCCGTAAAATGGCCCAACAAGATTTTTTGACAGTTGCGGCCATATCCTGGTGAAAATACGGCTTCCCGTCCGATCAGCCATAGTCAAGCACCAGAGAGCCCAGTTAGTATTGTAGTGGGAGACCATACGAGAATCCTGGGTGCTGCAA
Source organism: Yarrowia sp. E02 (assembly GCA_017639365.1). Taxonomy (NCBI): domain Eukaryota; kingdom Fungi; phylum Ascomycota; class Dipodascomycetes; order Dipodascales; genus Yarrowia; species Yarrowia sp. E02. The sequence goes on along the minus strand of JAAQQX010000003.1, from coordinate 185,899 downwards.
TTCTTTTTCCATTCGCAAGACTGTCTTGTTTTTGCCCCTTGAAATGTTTTGTCTCCAACCCTCCCATGCAGTATTCTGTTTTTGACAACTTAATAAAACACGAATTAGAAGTGCTAGAAGTTGGGAGAAAAGTCTAATGTCCTCAGTTTTGCCACCATGGTTGAATCCGGCTAACTTCCTCCATTTTTGATCCGTTTCAAGCGGCTCAAATTGTCTAGATATTCCTCCGTGTTCTGGTTCTTTCTCCCCCTAGACTAGGTTCTCGTATAAGGGTAACTCAAATTCGACTGAAGAGAGAGAAAGAGACAGTACCGATCAAAATAAGACCAAAAAAGAACCTCACAGAATATATTCTTACTCCCAATATCCATCACTTCTGTTGATTTCATTTTCTCGTCCTCTTCCACAACATTCTATTCGCTTCTCTTTGTTTCTGAAAATGCACCTAAATGGCTGGTATGCATATTTAAAGCATATATCATGCACACTTTTCGCCACCAGCCATCTATTACAAAACCTTAATCCCCTCGGTCACGAATATATAAACCCCCTCTGAGTCCCACTTTTTTCATCAGAATCAGACCAGTTCACTCTGAGTCATTCTGGAGATGGAAGGTGCCTTTTATAGCCCGCTGAGAAGCGGAGCTGACAAGCAGACCTGTCTCATAAAACAACGAGGACTGAAATGTCCGCTTGAGTTGTGTTACTTGGGCAATGTGGTGGAATTCCAGAATCCCAAGTGTCGGTTAAGAGACTCACGCAATGACGCATTGAAAAACATGTATGAGCCTGAGAGTGCGATAGCTTCTGACTGGGCGTTTGAACTGAGATTTGTTTTTCGGCGAGTCCATCTCAGGAGCGAGTACAACAACCGCCTGAGCCAAGTGTCTATAAGTCCTATGGTTGACCGCTTGAGAAGTGTCAATAAATCCTTCGGGTTGACCTCCTTGTTCGCATGTCAAAAAGCCATAAGGTTGACCGCCATGAGCTGAAAAAGTGCCATGAGCAAAGAGCGAGTGATTGTGCCGGCTGAAAAATGTCTGAGCCACCTCCGTGCCTTGTGAGTTATTGAGGACCACATGTGCAGCCGCCAGGGCAAAGCGCCAGAGCCAGAGCTGAAATGCCAGAGCCAGAGCCACCGACAGTGAGAGATACTCAAGGGTGGAATTCCTTTTGAGAGACTCCGAGAAGCCGCCTAGAAACTAAAGAGCCAAGCTGAAATGCCAGAGCTGCTAGTACGCTGAGGAGCTGGGTTGAAATACCACAAGCTGAGACGCAATCTAGAGCAAAGATCTGCTTTGACAGAGGCCAGATAATGGTCAAAAGAGCGATACAAGCCAGAGCCACCGAGCCAGAGCAAGTGCCAGAGCCTACGAGCCAGAGCCGCCAAAGTGCAACAGAGCCTGAGTCAGAGCCAGTAAGTCCCTCGAGGCAATAAGTGCCAAATCCAGAGCCACAAAATTGCCAGAGCTGATACGCCAGTAACCAGAGCTGAGATGCCCGAGTCAGAGCGAATGCCAGAGCCGCCAAAGTGCAAAGCCAATAAGTCCGAAGAGCAATAAGAGCGATTTTCCTGAGCCACAGAGCCAGAGAACATTTACCAGAGCCTTCAATGAGCCAGAGTACAGCCAATGAGTCCCAAGAGGCAATGAGAGCTACTTGAGCCAGAGCTGAAACGCCAGTGCCATACAAGTCAGAGCCAGAGCTGCAATGCCAGAGCCAGTACCTTTCCACGAGCAAAGAGCCAGTAAGTCCTACAAGGCAATAAGCGCGAAACGCCGTGAGAAGCGACACGTAAGTCCCTCAGAGGCATGATCGCCATTCCAAGCCACTAAGTCCAAAGAGCAATAAGAGCTATCGCTTGAGCAAGAGCCAGTGAGTCCACAGATGCAGTAAGAGCCAAACGCCAGCGAGACAGAGCCAAAGGAGCCAGGGCCACAGAGCCGAGGCCAGCCAGTTGCCAATGAGAGCCAGAGCCACAACGAGCCAGTTGCCGATAAGAGCCAGAGCATGAGCCAAGTCTTATTCAAGGAGTAGGCAGTGAACCTCTTAGCCAGAGGATGTAACTGACCGAACCTGTTTATCTAGTTTTGAGAGGAGTAGGTGAAATTCCGAACCTCTTGGGTTAATAAATCATGGACCAAAGAGTCCCACCCGAATTATTTGAATTGTAGTGTGTTTTTTGTAGTTTTTTGTAGTTTTTTGTTTTTCTGTTTCTGTTAGTAACTTTTCTGTTTAATTATTTTTGTTTTGTAGTTTTTTGTTTTCTAAGATCACCACTTCAAGGAGGTTTGTCTCAGAGTTTTGATAAATACTAACTGAAGTTGGAAATGGAGTGTCTAAGAACATCCTCCAAAACTTGGCTAAAATCATCATAGAGACAATCTGACTCATCAAATGTACCCCTATTTTTCAGTAAAAAAGTGGCTTTAGATTTTTCTTATCATCTCTATGCTGAAATATACACACCAGCGAATCTCATGTGTCTTCCCATTCAAAAACTTTTACTATATACAAATGTTCACAAAAGTGATATCTAAACACTCTCGACCTTGACAATACCTCCGCTCATCTCCTCGTCCATGTCAGCAGAGGCCCGCTTCAACAAGCTCTCCACGTTATCGTTCTCCTTGTTTTCAGGAAGACACAAAGTCTTGAGCTTGTCACCCTCCTTAAGCTCCAACCACATTTCAGGATGGGTCTTTTCCGCCCACTCAGCCACCTGCAGCTTTCGATGCTCCGTAAAAGTGTAGTTGTACACAGCAGCAATGATTTTCGGCGTCGGTTTCAAGCCGCTCTCAATCTCCATGTTCTTGGTGATCTCCAGAGCCCGTCTGTAGTTGCCTGTTCGACAGTTGTTGATGAGATACTGCTCGTAGTTCTCGACCGTGGGAAGAAGCCCAAACTCGGGAATACCCTGCCACGCTCGCTCAGTGTAGTGAATGTTGTCCTTGAAATAACTCAACAGAACATCAACGGAACGGTTATTGGCTCCAATGGCAGGAGGAAGCTGCAGCAACTGAGCCCAGCAGTCCTGGACTCGGTTGAGATCCTCCAAAGAAGCATACGCAGCCATCATCTCGTTGAGCACGTCTCTATTGACATCAAAGGATGTTTCCAGAGCAACCACCTCGTGCAGACGCTTGATTCCTCGCTTGAACTTGGTCTTGGCAAACTCGTGGAACAAAAAGGCAACCATCTCCGAAGTGGCAGCAGGCTGGCCATGCAGATCGTGGTTCTTTCGAATCTGCTGGAACGTCAACAAGGCGTAGTCCTGACGCTTCACGTCCTGGGCAAAAAACTTGATGGCCTTGTAGTAGTCAGCAAAGGGCACCACGTAAAACTTGTGCATCAAGCCGTACATTTCCCACGCAAGATCCGCCCGCTCAGACTCACAGCCGTAAATGTAGTCGTGGATGACCTGGTACGTGTTGGGCCGGATCTGGGGGTCCTGCTTCGTCACCTTGTCGGTGGTGTTGCCATACTGTCGGTTCATAAACGTGTAAAAGTTGGCAGTGTCGTTATTTCGCTGCAACACGTTTCGAGCAATGGAAGTTTCGGCAGCATACGGAATTCGTCCGTTGGCACAAATGGGCTCGATTCGCTGCACCAGCTGCAAAATGTCAGCCACAGAAGTATCATTCAGGCCGGCATACTGCACCAGCAGCTCCGTCATGGGCTCCATATGAAGCCGTTTGTTTTCCCAGAGAGCTCCGTTCTCAAACGACTCGTAGAAAATGGAAAGGGCCTCCAGAGTGTTGTGGTTCTTGAGAGCCTTGTCCATCTCAATGGCAAAGATGGAGGTGTCCTTTTCAATGTCAAGTTCAGCTTCAAACAAGTGAACAACATCAGACTTGAGCAGATTGGAGCTTCGGTACGCATCAAAGTACGTTTCAGCGTCAGGCTCAAATCCTGCCTTCTGCATGTCTGCAAGAAGAGCTCTGACCTGGAGAAGATCGTTTCTGCCAGCCAGATCAGCCTTGTAGACGGCGTATCGAATCAGAATGTCCCAGGTGGCCTTGGTTCGCTCGGGAAGAGCCTCCAGGTTCGAAATGAACACTTTGACGTCGTTTTTAGACCCGTGGAGATCCATGGCCACCGACGCCCAGAATCCCCAGTAGTTCTGGGGGTCTTCAGAGCCCGGGGAAAGCGTGTCAGCTCGAGAAATGACGTTCTGGAGCACTTTTTGACCCAGATCTTCACGGCCTTCGTTGACACACGTGTTCAGAAGCATGGCAACGACGCTGTCACTGGGCACAAACTCATCTGAGTCGAGAATGTGGTTTTCCACAAGCGAGAGGAAAAACTCGGAACCCTCGTTTTCTTTGTAGTAGAGCTGTTCGAGGGTTTTCGACAGCTCTTCTCGCAGCTCATTGGACGACTCGACGTTCTTGTCTGTGCGCAATTGCAGCACTCGAGCCACGTTTCCGAGCGTCAGATGAGGCTCTTCAGACACCAATTGCAGAAGCTGTGTAATGAACGCAGCATCCACGTCATCGTGGGTCTTGATCTGCGCCTCGAGCAGCTTCCAAAAGTTGTCCAGCCGGTCCTGGAACAAAAAGTACTTGCCCAGCAACAGAATATTGTCTCGCGAGTCTTTGTTTGTTTCTGCAGCCTGTTCGGCCTGGTGGTACACTGCCAGAACAAAGGGCAAGTCCTGCACGTCAGCAGGGTTATTTCCGGCCACGGCTCCAAACAGCGTCTTTGTGTCACTGGGCGAAAGGACACGTTCGTTTTCCCGGAACAGCTCGTAGTAGGCGCTTTTGACCACCGGAATGACGGAAATGGGAAACACGTGGCCTGGGGACACAGAAATGAGCTCCATCAGCTGGTCCCGAACAATTTTACGGTCCACGGGAGCTCCCCCAAACGACACCAGACTCTCCTTGAGACTTCTTTCTGCGGTATCCAGACCGTAGTCATTTCTGAGAGCTCTAGAAGACGAAAAGTTTCTGGCGTACGGAGAGGGGGTTGTTTTGGGCTGGTAGGAGGCCAGGAGAGACGTCTGGGAGACGAATCTGGCGGTGCGGGCCGAGGAAAAGACCCGAGATGCCGCGACCTGCCTTGCCGAACGAAGAAGAGCGTTTTTGGGCATGTTGTTGGGAGGTGAGACGGAGATCAAGATATTCAAAGAGGTCCTGCATGGTGAAATTAGACTTTGGGATTGGTTGGGAGGGATGGGATAAGTAGAAATAGTTAGAGTTAGTGGAGAATGGTGGATGACAAAAGTTACGACGAAAAGCGGTTAATCAATTGTGAAGAAAAAGAAAAAAAGAGAAAAAAAAGAGAGAAAAAAAAAAGACAGAGAAAAAAAAGTGCTGGGATTTGCAAAATAGTGAGATATGTCGATGGTAGATGTTTAGGGAGTGAGTAGACCGAGTTTCAGCCGTTTCTATAGATTCATTGAGGATACGAGCCTGAGTGGCATCTTCCTCAAATCATGATCTTACCATTAATTCATACATCTTACTTGGAAATACAGTAGCACCAATAAAAATATACATTAAATACACAGTGTCGAAAACGACGGTCCTGTACCATGGGGGTAGGACAAACTAGAAGATACAGCCAATGGGCTGTGGCAGGTGTCTGCGGTGAAAGGAATGGTGAGGAGATAAATAACGAGAACAGAGAGGATGTGAGCTCATGATCAGTCAGCTGTAGTCGTTTGGACCACTAGACATTTGCTTATGTCTAGTTGTGTCTCGCTAAGGTCTAGTTGTAGTTCGGTCATGTCTAGTTGAACTAGGAAGCTAGATATTCGCTTCGCTCATATCTAGTTGTTAGATGCTAGACATTCGCTTCGCTCATATCTAGCTATCTAGCTAGCCAAACAGCTTCGACCAAAAACCCCGAACATCTCCCTCACGAGGAAAATTAGGACTGGGAACCACCATTCGTCTCACAAACTTCTCGTTGCTCTTGTTGTAAGGAGGGTATCGTTTCTTCTGCAGAAACTCCACCCATCCAGGCTGTCTGAGAATTGTCTGCGAGTGGCTAAACAGGTCAAAAGTGTGCTTACCGTGGTATCCTCCGTTACCACTGTCTCCAACACCTCCAAAAGGAGCCTGAACACATCCCACGTGAATCAGAGTGTCGTTAATGACCAGTCCTCCAGAAGAAACCCGGTCTCGAATGTAATCAATCTCAGCATTGTTGTCTGAGAAGATGTACTCGGCCAGAGGAGTAGGATGGTGTTCCAACACAAAGTTGCAGGCAGCCTCAGTAGTCATAGGCTTGACAATGGGCAAAAGAGGACCAAAAAGCTCACCCTGCATCAGAGAGTCATCTGCGTCAACTCCATCGATAACAGTAGGAGCAATAAACCGAGTAGCAGGGTCCACGGTTCCTCCAGCAACAACAGTGCCTCTGGTGGAGTCGAGAAGAGCAGTGAGTCGGTCGTAATGAAGAGGAGTAGCAATGTGGGCCATTTCCGAAGAGGCAGAGTCACCGGGGTAAAACTTCTTCAGCACCTTTTGACAGGCAGCCACAAACTTGTCGTGCACTTCAGGAGCCACCATCACGTAGTCTGGAGCCACACAAGTTTGTCCTCCGTTAACGAATTTACCCCAGATGATTCTTCTGGCAGCTAGTTCGAGGTTGGAGCAGTGCTTTGTGACGAAAACAGGCGACTTTCCGCCCAGCTCAAGTTCCACGGGAGTCAGGTACTTGTTGGCAGCCTCACAAATGATTCGGCCAACCTTTCCGTTTCCAGTGTACATGATCTTTTCCCACTTGTGTTTGAGAATCTCGGTGATCTCGGGAACACCTCCGTAGAAGCACTGGAAGATTTCGGGGTCCAGGGCCTTGGTCATAATGTCTCCAATGACCTTGGAGGCATTAGGAGACATTTCCGACATTTTGAGAGCCACCGTGTTTCCAGCAGCAATAGCTCCCAGAACAGGAGACACAGCGAGAATCAGAGGGTAGTTCCAGGGAGTGATAACGAGAACAGTGCCCAGAGGTCGCTTTCTGATCTTGGGAGACGAGTTCCAGTAGGCCATGGAGGTGCCCTTGACCTTTTCGTCCTTGACCCACTTGGGCAGGTTCTTGACCACGTAGTTGAATTCTCCCATTTGAACAGAGAACTCAGCAGCCATGGTTTCGAAATCAGGACGTTTCAAATCAGCCTTGATGGCATCCCGGATCTTGTCTTCGTTGTCTCGAATGGCATAGGCCAGGTTTCGAATCTGGTCCAATCTGTAGTCCAGATCGAGTGTTTTTCCACTTCTAAACGTCTTTTTGAGCCGAGAAATGTCAGACTCAATCTCCTCCAGCGGAGTCTTGCCACAAATGCTTTCCCAGTCAAAAGCAGCAGGAGCAGCAGGAGTATGGGAGGTGTTGAGAGAGGTCTGAGGAGTGCCTTCCTCCTTGGGCAACGACGTGGTGGGCGTCACGGTAGCGGTGGTAGTCATGGTTCGAGTGTGTGTAAAGAGACGAGTGACTAGACGACGAATGAGCATATATATATGTTTTTTGGACGACCGACGATCCTATATATATGTTTTAGACGAAATTCTAGCTGTGTTTAGGTCCTTGCAGGCTGGCGGAATTAAGGTTGTGTGGGGGGAGACAAGGGATGTGATTTTGGGCGGAAAATAATCGGAAAAATCTGAATAAAATCATCATTAAATTGTAAAACACGCGATTAGAAGAATGCCACTTTTCCCGCAGTATTACCTCTTCTAAACCACCAACTACACTCCTCCCCCACCCTACGTCAGCTGCAAGGAACAGGCGATCGTACAGCAAACCTTACAGCTTTTCATTGCTGGAAGTTACTGTCAAGGACCCGTTCGCGTTCTGTGTCTCTAATTCAAACAAAGACTTTTTTTGATTGTAGGGGAATATATTTCAGCTAGAAAAAGGCCTGTAACAATGCTGAACCCTCTGGTCGACTTCGGGTTCGATTTTTTCGCAATATTTTCATCTATATATATTGCAAATGCAGTCTTTTATAGTTAGGGACACAGAACGCGAACGGGTCCTTGACAGTAAATACCGTCAAATTCGGTGAGACTGTGCAAGGCTGAAGAATGGCACAAAAGAAAGAAAGTGGCTCCTAAAAGTCAGCTGATGCAAAGAGGGCTAGAGACAGAAAATATACGCGTTTTGGACTATCTCTGAGGCTCCAGATAGACGTTTAGTGTGATACTTATACGTGATTAGACATTTCACGTGCTAAGAATCCAAGACATGACTATACTAGTTAATGTAGCATTGCGATACAAGGGGAGAAATAGCGAAATATTCCTGGTATCCGTACTAGTCCAGCTACCCCACAATTCCAGCCGCGTCCTCCTGCACAGCCGTTTCTAGAAACGTTTTGTCTGCTTCCGTCAAAGTAACCTTGAGGGGAGAAGGGTTCGGATAATTACCCGAATGTGGGAGATATTGGGATTTAAGAGGTACCAATCGATTCGCAGCACTTCAGGGATTCCAAATATGTGCTCAGAATTACAATATCTCTGCTCAAACACATTCTAGATGCCCCATTCTGTCTCACTCAACAAACAGGCTCTATGCTAAAAAGCGAGTGGCAAAAGATCAACGCTGAGCATGCAGTAGTTTGTTAAAGCCGATGTAAAAGCCGACGAATGTGCTGATGTAAAAAAGAAATAAGCTGACGTAAAAACCGACGCGAAAAGACGTTCTGGAACGCAGGAGAGATGAAGGGAGGGTAAGTATAAATGACTAAGCGAATGAGCAAGTATTTTCATACAATTGGTTCCATTTTTGGAAAATAAATACCCATCGAGATATGTCAAGTATACCTTAAGTAACTTCCACTAAAGTAAAGACAGTTAGGGGTGAGTCTAAGTTGATCATTTTTGTACAGTTTTCTTTGAAATTCCGAGGATGTATTCAATTAGCACGTATAAACACCAGGGAACTTCTCATTCAACCTTTTATTATATTTTTCTTCCACCATCACAATGTTTCTTTTTTTTTATCTTCTCTGTTAACTCTGTCAGATTCCACTCTACTGTAGTTACAAAATAAAGTTTTCCCACCACCCCTTCCGGGTCCATCAAAAGTGGTATAAAACGTCTCAGATTTTTGAGATTTTTTCATTTCCTACTATAAACTCCCCCAATACCCCAAATCCTCGTTTATAGCTCTCTACTATCAAAACTACCGATTATACAACGTTCTGTTATTCCCACACTTATGCGCATTTTCCAATTCTCAACTCTTTTACCCTTCCCATATTTGTACGTACTCATACCCACTCGCACGTACAATGACATACCACTTTTCCAAAGACTTGCGTCATGTGATTCCCTACTACTACACACACTCCATTCCCAGTAAAGGTCGCTGGTTTGGAAAAACCGTGATTCACGTGTTATCCACAGAGTTGGCAGCAGTATACCCTTCTCAACATCTGCGAGAAACAATCAATGCTGGAAACGTGAAGCTAATTCGAAGAGACAAATTGAGTGAACCAGCCAAAGAGTACTCAGATTGGGAGTCTTTATCTACTCACGTGTTCAAAAACGGCTCGATTCTGCAAAGTAGAGTTCATAGACACGAACCTGCTGTTCCTGCTCATGGTCAAAAACCCATCAAAATCGTGTTTGAGGATGAAAAGCTGCTGGTAGTCGATAAACCAGGTGGAATTCCTGTCCATCCAACAGGCAAATATCTCTACAATTCCGTCAAAGAAATTTTGAAGGCGGAAACAGGGATAAAGGAACTGTTTCCAGCCCACAGACTGGACAAGAATACAACAGGAGTATTGGTGTTTGCAAAGTCAAGTGAAGCTGTCAATCAAGTGACCCAACAGATTATGAGCCGCCAGGCCAAAAAGGAGTATCTTGCTCGTGTTAAACACAAGTTTCCACGCAGTATAGAGACGCATGAACCTGTGCTTGAAAACACCGTAAAACGCGACGCAAAACCAAAGGAAGCACATACTGCGTTTGAGAGGGTGTTTTACAACGAGACAAGTGATTTTAGTATCGTTCGGTGTCTTCCTTCTACCGGTAGAAACCACCAGATACGACAACATTTGCTGCATCTAGGATTCCCGATAGAGAACGATAGAGAGTACAATCCTGAGTTGGCTGGTATTAAGAGAAGGGAGAAAGTCAAGGAGGGGGTTTGTGACGAGTGTGGGTTTCCTATTTATCAGGACTATGAAGACGAGTTGTTTTTGCATGCTCAAAAGTACACTTTGGAAGAAGGTGTTTTTGAGACAGAGGTGCCAGAGTGGGCACAAGGGAGTGATGGAGGTGATGGAAAGGCGGTTGATGAGGTGAGGGGTGGAGTCTAGAACTTGGTGGAGTGAAAAGGACGATATTTAAGGGCGTGTTTAGCTCAAAAGTGGTGGATTTTGTACAGAGTATAACTGCTGCAATAACGCCGGAGAAGAGATGGGGACTGGACCATCTGGTTCCCTTTGACAGTAGCTTTCTAATGATACAATTCTTTATACTGTTTGGTGTATATTCAGTCTGTTAATAGCTGCTGTAGCAGACGTGTCTGTTTGAAGACCAACATGAGAAGATGGGAAGTCGAAGCATTATAGAATACGATAATCTGATCATCTAGACTTGTTTGACAAAATGACTGGTCCTAGAAGTGCATCTATTTGGATACGTAAGAACTAATACTCGTAAAGACTCGTACTTGTGCTGTCCTTCTTATGTAAAGCCTACCAAATCCAACCCGCTAAGATATCAGAATGAACATTTTACTTGAAGTTTCCTCATAACAGAGACCTCTCCATCCACTATAGTCAGTTCCATGATTACCATCGTAAAATGAAAAGACGGTATTTCTTTTTCTACAGTGCTGTCCGAAGAAATCGTTTTAGGCTCGATCGAAACAGATCAACCTTGGCAGGTGTGAGATAGATGTGTAGTCCAATTTCTTGAGGGGTGATGATATCTGCTTCATATTGTCTTAAGAGGTGTAAAAAAGACGGACATTTACGCCCAATAATGGGTAATTTTACAGGGTTGATTTTTAATTTATTTTGTCTCATCTTTTGAACCAGTGTTAGGCAAAATCCTTGACGAGGAGTCCCACTTCAAAGGGCAGAGCAATTGTGGCCATTATAACTGAGGAAGACACATTTTCTTCTTTAGCGACCTGTCAACTATCGATTTATCAGGTTTATCGTTTTTTTCCCGGTTTTTTTCTCCTATTTCACTCTCCACCAAAAGTGATCGTCTGGCATGGATCACCATCGCCTGGCATAGATTGTCGGCAGGGAAACTCGCTATTTGATGGGACCCACTTTTTTGCAACGAAACAATTCAAATATTAATTGCCTTTAAATGATTTAAGGTTGGGAGAAGATATAACTGAGCGTGGTGGTGGTTGAACTTGGGACACTGTAGAGATGTAGATTACGGCAATAATGAGATTTAGAGGACCGGGGAGTCCTTTTCCTGGCTCGAATCAGATTTTTGACGTCTTTTAGTAACTTTTTCTGAGCATATATTTTAAGTTCAAATTTGTTAACCTATATTTTGGGAGCCGTTTATGGAGTGACATGTTTCACACTCATTCATTCCTCCCAACAAAGGTTCAACTGAAATACTTCCAAATACTCACCACAATCCACCAAAACAACAGCCCATAACTCGAAATATTGTATGACGACCCGTAGAAAAAAGTACATATTCGTACTCCCCAGATTTCAGTGAATCTAACCATAGCCTTATATCCCCAAATATCGGCCCTACAAGTACCATAACCTTACCCCTCTTATCATTGCGTGCGGCTCAGGAGTGTGCCGTGTGAAATTCAACTCAATTGACACCAAGATACCACACCACACACCCTCCTCAGCCATGTCAATCGTCATCGTTCCTGCTTCATCTTCCTGGCCTCAAGAGTACGAAACATTGAGAGCAAAAATCGCATCTGTGGCGCCGAAAAACGCGCAAATAGACCACATTGGATCCACGTCGGTGGCCAACCTGCCAGCCAAAGATATCATTGATATCCAGATGAGTGTGGACAGCTTGGAGGATGTGGATATCGAGGCACTGTGTAAAATAGGGTACGTTCAGAGTGCTGGAGTTAAGGTGGACCATTGTCCTCCAGGTCAGGAGTTGGCTGATGATCAGCTGCAAAAGCTGTTTTTCAAGGCTGCCGAAGGAGAACGAAAAACGCACCTGCACGTGCGCGAATTTGGCAAATTTAACCAGAAATACCCGCTTTTGTGTCGAGATTATCTCCGCTCTCATCCCTATGCTGCTGCTGCTTATGCCGAGATTAAGATGCAGCTGGCCAAGCGATTTTCAGACGATGAGGATAGTTACTATGACGTGAAAGATCCGGTTTTCGACTTGATTATGGAGGGAGCAAAGGAGTGGGAGAAACAACAGGCCCCATGAGCGAAGCGAATGGGCCTGTTGTCAGACTATCGAAGTAGAACAGATTCTGTAGTTCTAACCTCATTAAAAAAAGATACTTTCATGTAATCCTTACTTTAAGGCCTACGAGTTTTCTTTATCTGTGGACCAATGTGAACATGCTAGACAGCTCTGCATTGTGCTATCACTGTTCATCGTGTTGATGTTTTGTCTATGTTTCTATTTAAGAAGTTCAGACGCCAGAGCTAGCCAATGTTAATGTCCCAGGAATAAAGTGGGAAAGGAGTCTAGTCTAAGACCACTGAACACGACAGGATAGTGAACAGGGATCTGAAATCTTCATAAGTTGACAGAAGGGAAAGAAACCTATGGATGAGTTTGTGAGGTTAAAAAATCGGGTTCAGGTTGGCTATGTAAAGAAGTCTGTAGGAGCTACCCAGTGCCAGTGAGGATGCTGGATGAACTTGTGAGTCTAAATGTTTTAAGAGAGGTAGATTCTGTCATGTTTGGGGCTTTTCAGTGAGTGAGAGTCCAAACACAAGTTCCTGTTTTAGAGTGTGATATATATTGACATCTAGGGGGTGCTTGAGATAACGAAAGATATACAGAACCAGCTACTTAAACATGACCTCATTCTGAAAGTTTAGGAGCCAAGCCTAGTTTTAAAACATGAAGATGGGAACTTATGAGTTCTGGTTTGGTGTTCAGTGGTATCAGAGTCATTGGTGTATTAACAGAAGAAGTTCTCAAGAGAGATAGAAGTTTCCTATATAACTGACCAATGTGATAATAAGCCAAAGCAAACATTGTCGCCACAGGTACCACAATGACTGATATAGAAGTCAATCATTTGTAGACTCTACCTCTAGCTACTCTTTTGGCTATGTTACCAACAAGAGTAACAACAACACTTTGGAATGCAGATGAAAAGAGATATATTATGATACAGCTGTGCCTTACAACCGAATTGGATCACTTAATACTGATAATTCCGTATTCCTCTACTTTTTCGATATTTAATTGTTGGTTTTTTATTCTACGTTACATTAAATTCAAGTTGCCTTCCACTAAACTTCTCGGATCCGAGGACCTAAAAAGTATCGTTCTTGAAGTTTGCCTATGACGTCAGTTCTCAAAATAGCAAAATTAAATCGCCAAGCGATGCGCCCATACGACCACACCAATGTCTCTCTAGTTACACAAAGAACGCTATCTCCGTATCTGCGTCTGTGCTGTCCGTATTCCTCCACTTCTCCACCTATTCTGCACTCTGAAAAAGTCTAATTTGCCCCCATCTCGTATTAATTTAGAGTTATGCATCAGTGGGCAATATGATAGGTCATGAAATCATTCAGGAGGAGATATATACAAGAAAATACAAGATATTACGGCTAGATGGACTTTTATGGCAATTCCAGAACATTTTCCACTCAAATCAGACGACTATTGAGCAACTTTTATATCTCTCTCATCACCCGTGCGGCTTTATCGTAACCTTAAATATACACTTCCTCCACTCTAAATCACTACAAGCCGTACTACGCCACCCACTAAGCCGCTTCATCTATACTTCATAACTCAGCTCAATTGAAGCCGTTTGCCACTTGATAAAAAATGGCACTAGTGCGGACTTGATAAATACTCGAGGTCATTGCCTATACCTGCTCTGACAAGTTCTCTCTCTAGCAACACTTTCCCAATAAACCCCATCAATGTGGTCCTATCTTTTCGGCGACAAGAGACCCTACAAAGTCTACATCAAGGTAGAATTATCCTACTACATTGCCCCTGGAGATTCCACCTACCGCACAATCACCACCGAGATTGAGTTGCACAAAAAGCCCTACTGGAAATCGGATGTTGAGTGTCTTCGAGAACTGAGACACCACATTCCTCAGCTGGACGAACATTCAGTCTACGTGATTTCCAACCCCAGCAACCGAGATTTACCCTACCGAAGATTAGAGGGCAGTTTGTGGCCTCGTTTTAGCCATGAGCTGGTTCAATTGGTAGAAACACCAGATTCTGTTACTGGTTCAGGTGCCTGGAGTATTCGTGAGGTGTCTCAGGAGGTGAGAGCCCAACAGAGTATGGTCAAGATGGCCGAAAAGTTGGAAAAGCTCGATGGACTGGAGAAATCAGTGAAGCAAATGACACGTGAAATGAGAGCAGCAAATGCAGAGACGCGATTGGAACATCGCAAGGTCAAGCAGCTGACTATGGGAGAGGATGGTTAGGGATGGTTATTTCTTCAAGGTGTTATTTACTTCGTTTCGTGCTGCGTCGTTATACTTTTTTCTAGTTCTTTTTAGATCGGGACAGGATACAGCTCTCAAGATTTCTGAGGACATAAGTAGACAGTCTTCAATTAACCATATACAATGCGATGTTCCAACTGTAGAAGGGTGTGTTTAAGAATGGCACATATCTGTAGTTCCTACCTGTATATAGTAAATGTACATCAGTGATATAATAACCATTCCTGGATCTACAAGATTGAATACTAGCCAGAACATGAAACATAATATGGCGGTACTGTAGCTAGATATGGATACGTGAATTCTTGATTAGGAAATGACGAGTATCGTACAACAACTAGAACAATATAGAGAACTCATGTAGAAAGACACAAAGATACCTAGTATCTATGGTCGCCTTGGAAAGCCTTTGAAATGTACTTATACCTGTGCAAGTATATCCCACCACTGTTATCAGGCTCAACGTCGACAGACCACTCCAAAGACTATAATGGGTACAGTTTAGGCTGACATTATTTTTGGAGAAAAAACCCAAACGAAACATCATATTTTTGTATATAAGCCAGGCTGATGGTCTGAATATCCATTTCTACCCAGTTTTCAACTACATGTTAGAAGTTAATCTAACTGTGATATTCATCGACGAAATAACTGGCGTCCAACATGTTGATTCTAAACAACAGAGAATATTTTTCGCTGGTACACCACCTTGGGCTTCGGATCTTGAATGTTTACAAGACCTAGAAGAACGTACACAAGGTCGAGTGTCTATCTTGGATCGTTACGAGTTGTTAGATGGCGAGTCTGTAACTCAGAACCCACCCTATCAAAAAGGAGTTTTGAGGCGTAAGCTTCTTGCTCGATTCGAGACCCTTGAAGATGGAATTGTTGATCACTGGAAGTTGAAGCGGTTGCCGCCTGAGACTCGTCCTGATGAGTTTTTTGATACCACTCGACGTCAGATGGATACTTTGAACCATTCCATTGAGACGCTGACCAAGGAAATCCAGATGAGTAATGCAGCTCTTCTGCAGCTGTTGAAGGCTCTGGTTGCAAAGGACGCCGATGGGGTACTTGTATAGTTGATAGATGAGTGTAAGAAGTAGGAGTTCTGATGAGTTGAACGATATCAGTGTTACATTGCAGTGTTGTTTTTCGTTACGGCTGCTTGGGGGTATTTCACTTTGTTACTGTACAGTACAGTCTACTTGTTAGTCTTGGGCCTTCTGAAGTTAGATGTGCTTTCAATCACACTTTCAGTGCTGCTTCTCCTTCGTTCTTATATTACGGATTTTTAGATCCTTTTGCATCACTCCGGAAACTATTGAGATTTCTGAGAACAGAAGAATCACATTAATACTCTGCTAAAATGACCACATACAAAGAACACCTTTGTTTCTGTACAGTAGTAGAAGGATATGCTTCAGACATCAAGTCAATAAATATCTCCTACTTGTACACTGTCGTGATATATCACAATCAGTGATTTCAAGTAACAAGATTCATACTAGTCTGGACATGAAACACAAAATGAGTGATTGCCTGTTTTGGATGCGTAAAATTCTGATTAGGAAAATATGGGTGGTACCCTGGTACTGGTACCACTACTAGTAACTGTACAACATCTAGAACCATATAAGAAGTCATGCCGATAGACACAACATATCTAGTACAGTAACCATCGCCCTTTTGGAAAGTTGTCGCATTGTACAAGTGCTTTCCTACCACTTCTAAATTCACTCAACGCAGACAGACAACTCCAAAGACTATAGCTAATGGGTACAGTTTAGGCTGGCACTGGAATTGGAGTTTTAAAAACCCAAACAAAACTTCAATTTCGTATATAAGCCAGGGTGGTCGTCTGAATATCCTAAACTCCTCAATGACCGACTTCATCTTCAAAGTTCATTTAACTGTGTTACGCATCTTCAATGATATTAGTGGTTTACGACATTATAGGTCTTCATCCTATCACTTAGCTTTCGATGCTATACCAAGCTGGACTTCGGATGATGACTGCTTGAAAGACCTGGAAGAACAACGTCAAGTGTCTCCCGTCGATCGTTACGAGGTATTTGCTAGCAAGTCTGAAACTAGCAAGTCTGCAATTCAGAACGTCCCCTTTGAGAAAGGAGTTTTGTGGACCAAGCTTCTGGCTCGATTCGAGACTCGTGACGATGGTGATGATTACTGGGTATTGAGACCAATTCTGCCTGAGACTCGTGCTGATGATTTTTATGAAGCCACTGGACGTCAGATTGAAGTTTTGAACCAGTCAATTGAGACACTGACCAAGGAAATTCAGATGAGTAACGCAACCGTTATTCAGCTGTTGAAGGCTCTGGTTGCCAAGGATGCCGATGGGGTGCTTGTATAGTTGATTGATGAGTATGAGAAGTGCTTCAAGTTGGACGATAGAGTAAATTGCTTCTTGTGTGTCATTATAATTAACCTATAAGGATGTTCAAGTTACGGCACAAATAGAGACAAGTCAAAACTGCCACTTTGGCTATATCCAATTAGAAAGTAAAAGGAAGTACACCGTTGTATTCGCCCAATCCATAGCTTCAAAATAACACCATATAATCCCATCTCACCAATACAATTGTCACAAAAGACTCGTTTTACCACTAGTGACCCGGTGTTGGTTACATTAAATGCGTCGAGGTTCGATTACTGGTCAAAAAACTGGGACGTACTGAAGACAGATGTCTGAATTTCTTGTAGTCACAGAACAATTATCATGACTACATTTGACGACCAAAAGTAACTCTCACAGTAAAGTTATCATTTATCGAATGTAAATAAAATGGGAACAAAAGAGTCCGTAGATCTCCCACAAACTTACCTTGACTGCTCCCTATATTACACTGTCCGTTATCCTTCCCACCTCAACATCCACCTCAACATTCACATCAACATTCACAACCTACAAACACCTACAACCCACACTTCTCATGTCCAAATACTCGCCCATAAACGACCACAAGGGCAATGACAACGAGCAGGAACTAGACAATCTGGTCCTGCCAACCTATTCCAACGATGATTGCACTGATGGCGGTTCTTCTCAAAACACTTTTGAAGAGCGACTGATTGCTCTGGAAGCCCAAGTCAACAATCTGAAGCCAAGCTCCGAATACGAAGACGAAGACAAAGTCAAAGGAAAGAGACTTGTTGCGATGATAAAGCGCTTTCTCATGGTTTTAGCATTCATCATTACTCCCATTCTTATTTTATTTCTCCTCTTCCTCTGGGGTATCTTTGTTGTTGGCAGCACATTACAGTACCTGTACCCAGAGTAGTTAGCTACAGTATGTCGTTATATACCACTATGAAATACATTTCTGTGAACTTTTGCATTTTTCCATAGTTTTAGTAGAGTGAAACGGAGAACATGAACGACTTCTCATCGACTCATCGACTTGTGGTACGGCACATGCTTCGTTAAGGCACGTTGGGCAGTGCCAAGAAAGTTTGGCTTATCTGATGACGTCATTGCGGCAATGAAATGTAGAACTATAAACTCCAGATCGTGCTTCGACCTTTTGATCAGTATCAGGAGCGTTTCTATTCAAGTGTTGTTTAATTCTAGGAAAATACATTTCAGTCAGATAAGCGTACATTTTCTTCAGCTTTTAGTGTACATTATAGCCTTCAGCTTTTTCTAGAAATACTCTATTTCTTCTACCTCAGTCATACCACTAAAAACACCAAACTCGATGAAAAAGTACTTCTGTGCCGATTTGAGGACATCTGGTGAATCAGAAAAGCTCACTTTCCCTCTGACTACGTTTTTTCTGGGAATTCTTCAAAACTCAAGAAGTTGCTTGTCAAAATGAATCCTTGAAGAAATGCAATATGCTCACAACCAGTTCAATTTTACTGTAAAGTGCGAAATTCATTCTTGAATGCACTTACAGCGGCCATCTTACCATTATTGCCGAAAATTGCCTAATTTCTATCAAAACAGCTGTTTTTCAAGACCCCTAAATGTCCACTCTTTGTTGTGTGGTGCGGAATTTGGTTGGTTTTAACATTATTGTTTCCGTTTTCATTCTGAACTATTTGACAAATCAGAATCAGACTATCCAGCATCAGTTACATTACTCAACAACTGACACATCCAAGTACTGTACTTGATATCCGTCATACTGGTTCAATATGCCCCAAATATACCTAACTCGTCTGCTAATACAAAACCACCCCCAGACGGTTTAGTTGAACAGTGAGATCGAGAAACCTGTCAAAACAGGTCCTATTGGAGAAACAACACCACCAACACATTCTTCTGATCCTGACCATCATTTTGATACCCTAAATGCCTATATCAGCCAACTCCAGTGCAAAAGTATGTCCACATAGCTATCATGTCAGCCCCAAAGAACACAAAAACAAAAGACTCTTCTCAACCTCAACGAAATGCAGCCTCAGAATGATATTGAACTACGAGTACCATTTGAGGCAAGCCAGTTAGATATATAAATTCATGTACCCTACTCCAACCTCGTCCAATATCCTCCATCTTCATCAACTAATCCTCTCGACATGACACCAGCTCAGCAAAACACCGTTCGAGAATACGTCTCCAAACACCCGCGTGAAAATCCCGATCTTTCCGCCCGAATTCTTGAGGTCAAGTTCAAACACGAGTTTGACTACTACCGCATTTACGCCGAGGTTCTTCACTGGCATCGGTCCAACAGGTAACGATATGTTCATGAAGACTTCTAAAAACAAAAACGTTACAGTGGATCTAGAAATCAATCTAGAAATCAATCTAGAAATCAATCTAGAAATCAATTGATACAATGGAATGATTCAATGAGACTAGTACCGTCTTTATTACTGGTACACTAGTAAAGTGCGATAATTAAAAGGTAGAGGAACATGATAGAATAGAGCAGAGTGCAAGTCAGGGTAAATGAGCTGTTCAGAAGAAGACAGAGACTACAAAATGAACACTGTTGATACGACCAAAAGACAACTAGGACAAAATAATAACCACAACTCATCTCATCTATTTCTTTATGTATACTCATTGGTCTTCCTATCAACACCTTTGAGGCTGTTGTGTGGTATGGTCAAACCACCTAGAGATGACACTACATCTCAGTTAATGAAAGAATCTTGGTAAACTTTTCTTTTGGTGCACACTTGACTGGAGATGGAATGTTCCAGTGTACATAGTTACTCTTCTACAGTTTCAACACCTTTCTCTTACACTTTACTTTCTACTCCTTCAAAATATGGCTGTGATTGAAGTACAAAGAAGGGTCATTTTCAGGGCAATGTTCAGGAGGAAGTGTGAGGTTTTTGTGACGAATTTCGATCACAGAATATCAGCCTCATGAATCTCATAATCAGAATCAGAGTCAGAATCAGAAAATCAGCCTCAAAATCAGCCTCACTTTGCCTCTCCACCAGTTCATGCATCTCAGTCATAATCAGCCTCAAAATTGGGGCTGTCTCATAGTCAGGAGCCGAGTCTGACAAGGGATATAAAAAAGAAGACAGTATCAGGTCTTCTTACGAAACCAAACCTCATTACAATAGAGCCAAATGGCCCCAGGTCACAATAGCATGTCGAACGAAGACTCCGTGCTCGTGGGATATTACGTCACCAATAATCCCGATGAGGATCCTGAAGTGTCAGCAGAATGTCTACACCACAGTTTCCGCAAAAGATTTACCTACGGCCAGGTTTTGAACGAAGTCAACAGTTGGAAAAGGAGTTTGGGGTTGAATGTGAGAGCGGTGGAGTAGAGGAGTAGGGTACAGGTAATGTCATGGTATGGAGTCATAGTATATTAATTGAGTCATGGTATAACAATTGGGTAATAGTATAATGTCTTCAAATAGCATAACCTCACTGTGTCTGTATGAAATAATGTCAAGTTGTTCTTGCTTGTCTGCATCAGCCCCAAATGAGGTTTTCACTTTGAGGCTGAACACAATAGTATATAACCACACCTTGTCTCTCTAGAATAACCACAAACAATGGGACTGACAACAGAAGATAGCCTCATAGTACGCGACGTGGTGGCCCGATTTCCGAGAACAGAGCCAATCGCACTAGGCCAGTATGCCCACGAACGGCTGAAGGGAGAATATAAGAGAAACGAGGTCTTGATGGAGATAAACTACTGGAGACGAGTGTTGGCAGTTTTCTAGTTTGAGAGGATTTGGCAAAGTGGAAGTCCGAGAAATGGCTTTTGGTAAGGGAATTAAGGGCGTTATGAAGTGAATGATTGAAAAAGTAGACGAAAGAGAATTGGTATAATAAGAAGGAAATACTGGATAAGTGTTCAAGTGTGAATCGTATTTCCGTACATGGCTTATACTATATTTCATATTAGAGCTAATATACTATAAACTGTATCCACTCAAAAACTGTATCCACTCAAATGCATTCGAGGATAACTTGTGATATAATAACAACGGAGAGACAGGGACTTGACTGTTGGAATCGTCACGCTGTGATAATTCTAATAATCAACTCTTGGTGTTTATTACACATTATTTCTCAAGATATCGCAAGGTTTCGCCTCTTCAGAAAGTTGAGTTTCTAAAATGTGGAAAGGAGGCCTTGAAACTTCTTAATTTAAAGCAGGGAAGCTCTTCTTGGAAATTTTGTGTGTCAGATCCAACCCCACCTCTTTTCTTCGTTCTCTGTCTCCTCAAACGTCTCTTTCTCGGATCTTGAACCTGACTTGTCGCAAAAAAAAAAAAAAAGGCATTTTAGCCTCCATATTGACAAGAGAGCAACACCAGTTTCTTGAGTGAGCAATCAGAGATCTTTATTTGATCTCCCTCTTCCCCTTGAGCTCTTTCTCCAGACACTATTTTTTCCTGGGACATATTTCAGACCTCCCAGGCTATACGGCATAATTCTCGTGTCTATAGGCAAAGAAAAAAAAAAAACAGAAAAAAACAAAAACAACCAAAACACACATGGTCATTTTGAAACAAACGTCAATAATCCTTTTGATGATCACAACAGAGCCCCCTCTTCTCCAATCCCTACTTGGACAAGTAGACGTTTAACGGTGTCAAATCCCCCACTTGTTATAAGCTTATACCCAACACCTTCACAATCTATACCAATATCACACCCTCTAAAACCTGCCACAGTGACTCAAAAAGTACCAAAATTTAACACGAGTATCAACATACACCCTGTTCCCCTCAACCCAAATATTAAGGCAAAATCTTGACATCTGCCTGTTTTAAACACCTCTTTCTACCACTCCAGTGAACATACTCTAAACATCCACTCTAAACACCCACTCTAAACACCCACTCTAAACATACACTCTAATCATAGTCAATTCTACACCACTGTAATCTTACAAACATCAATTAATATACACAACTATCGCCGCTGAGTCTTGCTCTTGAACAAGGTTTTAAAACCGTTGCACAGCTTCATGACATCAGGGTACTTTTCGCCGCCCAGCTGGTAGCCGCCCGGAATCACCTTGACGGGCCAATCCAGCATGGGGCTCTTCTGGTCCGTCTTGACCAGCAGATGGAAGTAGCCGGCCTTCTTGGTCGACAGCACAAACCGGTAGATGGCTCGCTTGGAGCCGCCTCGCAGGTACGAGTCCATGCTCTGTTCCGTCTCGGCAATGGAGTCGGCGGAAAACTTGTCCGAGTGGCACAGCTCGTCCACCTTTCGCGCCATGGACTTGACGTGCATGGCAATCAGCTCATCGAGATCCGAGTACTTGCTGCTGCCGACCATCAGGGTCTTTCCGAGCGCGTACTCGTTCTCCTTGCCCAGCTCCACCACATCAATGTGCTGGTACACGCCGTCTCCCACCTTCCACGTGACGGCAATGTGGTCTGTGCCTCGTGACGAGGGTCGGATCACGAGTTCTCCACGAGGCAGAGTGGAGAGAAACTTTTCGGCGTCAGAACCGGAAAACAGCTTGAACAGGGGATGCTTGATGACCCGCGTCTTTCGCTGCTCCACTTCTCGACGCACCTCCTGGGCAGACTTGTCTGCAGCCTCGGCCTCAAAGTCCCACTGGTCTCGGGGTCGTTTGACCTGTCGAGCTCGCTTCTGGGCATCAGAAATGTCTCTGTTGAGACACGACAACTCGGCAGAAAAGTGAGAGTAAGACACCTCCATGACCACAGCTCGAATCGTCTGCTGGTGGTGGAACAGAGCCGAGGGATGCACTCCTCGTTGGTCCGTGATTCGGTCCTGAGTCACGTTGCCCTGAATTCCACACGAAAGACGCACTGCCAGATACCGGTCGGAAATACGTCGAATCTGAACAGCAACCACAGAACCGGGATGCAGAGACTTTTCCGTCTCACCGGTGAGCATGGTGAACACCTCGAGGTCGGTGAGAACATGCAGAGGCTCCCGCAGCTCCTCGTAGTGGTGAATAAGCTCACGTCGAATCATCTCCAAAGTGTACCGCTTCTTTTTGCCGAGCTTTTGCTCCAGCTCCTCGGCATAGCCCTCCAGAATGAGCTCGTTGAGCTTCTCCGCGCCCTCCTTCATCAGCTGCGCAATCACGCCGCCCTCGGACTCAAACTCCAGCAGATCCTCCTCGTCCAGCTCCAGAGCGTCGGCAGCCATCTTTTTGGCCAGCTCGTAGTCCTCAATGTGGATTCGGGTAGCGTCCAGCAGCTCTGTCTCCTCATGTCGAACAGACCGCTTGTCGTAGGGCAGTTTCAGAAACGAAGCCACGTTCATAAAGACGTTTTTACCACACAGCTTTTCGGTGATGAGATCCAGCCGAGTGCCGAGATAGCCCCGAGACTGGATCTTGTGCGTGAGACCGGAGGCCTTTCGAGGCCCCAGACCGGCAATGTAGGGCAGCATTCGCGCCACGTATGCGTCTCTAATCGCCTCGTTGATGTCGACTCCAACCAGATTGACGTAGTCGACAAACGTCGAGTCAATCGACTCGTAGAACCGGTCTTCGGAAATCAGCGACTGGAAGTCGACCATGGGAATGGCCTTGATTTCCTTGCCCAGAGACAGATACTCGAGCAGAGGGCTCTGGACGTACCGGGCTAGAGCCACACAGTACCGCTCCAGAGGAGGCGAGTCTGCAAACTCGACCAGAGCTCCGGCCGAGTTTCTAAACAGACAGGCCACCTCGTCCTGCACCCATCGCACCTCCAGCGGCTCTCCTTCGGCCTCCAGACCCTGGGTTCGCACTGCCTCTTCAATCACGCCCTTGAGTTTGTGAGACTGGACAGTTTGGCCGGAAAAGGCAATCAGGTCCGGAGTTCTTCGCTTGACCATTTCGGCCAGAGCGTTGGTGAACTCCTGGGTCTGGGGAGCTCCCAGTTTGGCTCGTTCGGCCACCCGGCCTTCTTCGTCGACAAACACACCAACCACGGCGTCTCTTCGGAAGTCGGCCTGGCCGGCAGAAAGCGCCAGGACTCGCGGAACCGTGCCCTTTTCGTAGTTTTGGGGCTTGAACGGCGCCTGGTTGAGTTTCTTGCCAAAGACGTGTCGCAGTTCGAAAAACAGCTGACGTTCACAGTCGTTTCGCAACTCTTCCTTGATGGACCGGGTCACCATGGGAACCAGAGTCTTCATGGCGATTCGAACCACGGCTCGACGTTGGGTGTTCCATTGGCTGGCAATGTCCGAAACGCCGTCACTCTGCAGTCGGTTGAGCAGCAGCTCGATGAACTTGGTCTTGAAGTCAGGGTAAGACACCCGGACGTTGACCAGACCCTTGGCCTCGGCCTGTAGCATCTGCAGATACAGCTTGGGCGACGTTCGCAGCTCGTCAAACGACAGGTTTCGCGAGTACTTGAACTCGTAGTCGGGGTGGGCCTCGTCGATCTGAGAAGAACCAGCCTCGGTGGCAAACACGTCAATCTTGGCATGCTGGGCAAACTGCTGGCGAACAAACCGACGCACTCGGGGATCGAACGCCAGCTCCATGGCAAACATCTGGGTAGCAGATTCAAGAGCAGAAGCAGCATCAGAAAGAACCAACGAAGGATCGTTCAGGTAGTCACCTGCAAGATCAGCAGGAGCCCGAGCATTGTCTTCGGTGTAGTTGATTCGAGTCGAAGTTTCGAGATTCTCGGCAAACTCGTCGGACGAAATTCCAAACTGACGCACAAGTCCGTAGAGCTTGGACGCTCGGATTCGGTCGTATCGCGCGTATCGAGAATGACGCTTGGAGCTACCAGTCTGCAAATCTCCAAGTTCTCCAGAAAATCGAAACTGAACGTACTCAATGGCGTCCTGAGTATCCTGAAGAGACGCAGAGTTGGCGAAATCGTTGATAAACGAATGACTGCCAGTCTTGGAAACACCAGCCTGCGTTCTCAGACGCTCCAGCTGCTGCTGCTTCTCCACAATACCGTGGTAGTCGAGATCCAGCTGCACAATCATCCACAGGTCGTCCAGAGACAACAGCTCGACGGTCGTGTACTCAATCTCCTTGGTTTCTTCGGTGGTGGAAGCCGGAGCAGCCTCCAGTGTAGGTTCGTACTCGTCGTCTTCAATCTTGGCCTTGATCTTTTCGTGTTTCGAAACGTGGGTCAAAAAGTCGCGTCGATGGTGCCAGATGAACGGCACCTCGAGATTCTCCTTGGCAATGAACTCCAGCACCTTGGCCACGGCCGTCTCGAACTCCAAGTCCAGATGGGGTGGAATGGGCTTCTTCTTCATGCTCTTGAGCCGGGCAGCCACCCACTCGCACTCCTTGGAAAAGTCCTCGTCACTGAGATCGTACTTGTCGATCGACTGACGCAGCAGCTGGTACCGTTCGGGCTCGTCTCGCGCTCGGATATCGTTATCTTCGTCGGTGAGAAGTCGTTCTCGCAGCTCAGACGGCTCGAAAACGTCTCTGAGCTCGGGTCCAGCTCGTCCCTCGTCCTCGTACTCGTCCTGGGCCCGTTCTCGGTCCTCCTCCGCGTCCAGAGCCCACGCGTACTCCTCTCCGTCTCCAAAGACCTCGTAAATCTCGTTGAGCTTGTCGTCATCGATACCCACGTCCTTGGACAGGAAAGCTGCAGGAGCTCCGGTGGCTCGCGACTCTCGCTGCGACTCTCGGCCTCGCGTAGGAGCGTCGTCCTCACTGAACTCGTCGTCCTCAATGAAGTCGTCAAACTCGTTTCGCTGCTCCACAGGCGCAGGCTGCTCCTCCTCGTCGGAGAACATGTCAGCGAGCCCCTTTGAACGCTCGGAAGAGTCGTCGTCTCCGGCCCGCTTGAGCCGCTTGAAATGCCGTTCTCGCGGCGCTCCGGTGTTTTCCATCAGAAGATCGAGATCGTCTTCGTCGAGATGGTCGTTTTCCGCGGGAGTCGACGGCTTGTCGTCCGCATCATCGGGGACCACCCGGCGTCGCTTCTTGAGCTTTCGCCGCGGCTTGTCCTCCTCCTCCTCCTCATCGTCGTCTACGATGAATCCTTGTCGGACCTGGGTTAGTTGTGTACGGGAAAAATGGGTGTACTGGTAGTAGAAAAAAGAGCAATAAGAAAGAATAAAAAGACAATCAAAGCAGGGAATGGCCTACTGTTGAGAAACTGATTTCCAGTCCGCATTCAATCGTAGCCTCAACAGTGATGACATGAATCTCAGTTTAAGATCTTGGCCATAAGCTCGAACATCTTAGATTGGTAATACCAGTCATAGCATCATTCTAGCCTCAAATCTTAAGAGTGACCTTAAACAGAGAAGGACAACTGAAGATAAAGACGATCAAGAGCGACTGAATACAATGATCACTATCACAAATGATCACTGTCAAAGATGATCACTGTCAAAGATCACTGTCAGACAATCTGTAGAAAACAAGTATCATCAAATCAACTAGTTTTCCCATCCAGATCTCATTTTCGAGTGCCATATGTTCTCATCCAGTTCTCCTATCCATCCAGTCATCCAGTCTCATGATCACTCTTCAGATCACCCTTTGTTCGTTCATCTTCCTCAGAGTCAACATCAATAGCCTATCTCAGACGACCTCAAAGATACACCATAATAGTCTATCTTAGAATGATCAAGAACACTATAATAAGATGAGGTCTTTTAAGATGTCCCATTTAAGGTCCACGTCATAAGATCCACATCACTCCAATCATCACCATCATCACCAAACGCGTGCATATGCAGTTGTAACACAAGAATCGCGGTGGATCATGCCGACTATCACGAATCACATCAAGTATGTAATCCCACATCGTATCTCACACATCATCAAAAACTCGCTTCGCTCGTTTTTGCTCTTTTACTCACCCTAGCAATCTCCTCCTCATCATCGTCATCCTCCTCCTCACTACTATCGTCCATCTCTTCATTGTCGTTATCGTTGTCGTCGCCGTTTTCCTGCGCATGGTCGTCGCGCACGTCGAGCTCGTCCTCGTCCATCTTCACCTTGACCGAATCAACGTCGCTGGCACTGGCGGGGGACGACATGGTGGGTGGTGTTGACGTGTGTGTGGTGATGTTGAGGATATGTTTTTCAGGGTTAGGAAACAAAGGTGTAGCTGGGATATGGATGTCTGTGGAAAAGCAAAACTGGTGAATTATGGAAATCTGGAAAACGGGGAAATGGAAAGAAACGTCACGTGACACCAGTCTACAGTTATTTCGTTATATATTCCCCTTCTACCACCTTTCTACACACCCCTTCTCCGCTCATCGCTTAAAGTCTCGCTTACTCGGCGGAAGGTTAATTTTTCAGCTGGGAGCAAAACGCAGCAAAACAGCTTTCTCGAGATTCGAACTGAGAGGAGGGTAACTGGCTGGAGAAGAGAACGAGGCTCAGAACAGACGAATTTCGGTGGAATAAACGGGAAAATAAAAAAAAGATAAAAAAAAGACAGAAAACAACAAAAAATTAAAAAAATACAAAAACAAAAACAAAAGAAAAGAAAACACCAAAACCAATCAACGGGAAGCTACAATTGATCAGTTCGAGCAATGGGAGTGAACTGGGGACTTTCTGGCAGTATTTAGCTGGTTTTTACTCTAGGACCAGACCCTTCTTCAAGCTCCAGGTAAAACTCCATTCCAGATCCATCTTACTTCTTCAAGGTCCAACATTCCTGATCCATCTTAAAAATCGTTAAAATAGGAGCCAGAAAAACAGAAAACAAGACCTTAGCTTGTGATTGGACAATTAGATCACCTTTCCACGACTATATGACCCCAAGATTACATTAGGGCTTATAAACGTGTTTCAAGCTTTTTGAACGTATTTGAGATTTTAATGACAGGACACTAGATAGAGTCATTTTTGAAAGGTGTTAAGAAGTTGGATGAAATTAAGTATTTGAATGCTCAGAATAACGCCCTCTGTCATCTATAGCAGTCCAGTAGCTCCTGGGTCTGATCAGGGCTGATACCTGTTCTAGACCATAGTCACTTTCTATAGACCATTCTATCAAGTAACATCTCCACTCGTCGAGTCGTTCGATCTAGAACTGTTCATGAGACTTCCGGATTCTAATGTCATTGGACGGACAAGAGATGCTGCTAGTAAGGACGTGTTTGGGATGGTTCATTAAGAGATCCGTTCTAATGCTGGATGGGAATGTGAGCACATGAAAGACTGGGGAGTCCAGTCATTGTCTTTTGGTGATGTTCTATAGACATCTATCAGGCACCATTCCACTGTTAGGAAGACGTAATTCGTAGGCAGTCTAAATGTTTGGGATGATCAAGTCCTGACTTGGTACACCGTTTCACCTTTAGTCATTTTAGGTGTAAGACTGAAGGGATAGTTTAAGGTGAACTGAATGTAAGGAGATCAGTTTAAAGAGGACCGACAGAAATACAAGTAGTACTATGGCAGAATGCATCCATAATACCTCCAAATTCCACAATGCAGGACTATCAGTCGACATCTCTAAACTTGCAGTGCCCCTAGCGAGAATTCCCAGTCCCAGAAATCATCTGGGATGTGTGATTTTAGTAGCACTAAGGAGACTGATAGTAAATGTACACAGCATCATACTATCACTGTAAGACGGAACATGATACCAAAACAGAGCAGATACTGCACTTGGACACCGTACTCCTCAGTAGATACTACTGTTGAACGAGTGTTTTAGGCAACCAAGACTCGTTCATAGAACAAGGCTAGAGAACAGACTCGTATAACTCCTCTTTGACAGTGAAGGTAGCAAAGAATGCACCACTACCTCACTGTCAAAGAAGGGAAATTCAAAGCCAAGAATGCTACCCTCTTTCCTACTCCCCCGCAGTGCAATTCAACTTTTTGACCAGCTCAACATCCCAGCCCATGACCACCTGCTCAAACCAGTTGTCATGTCTCTCGACATACACGCACACGGCGTCGGGTTCCTGGTCTTCGTACTCGAATTCAAACAGTTTCAACGCGTGCTTACCCAACCGCTCTGCTCGGTCCGGAAAATACTGACACTCTCCCTGACTTCGGTACTGAATAATCAGATGGAAAGATTTCACCACCTTCCATTCATTTGTTTCGGGATCTGGAATCTGATACTGAAAAAGACGCTGTACCTCCGTGGGTTCTCCTCCTTTGACCACCCACAGACGGCTTTCACATCCCCTGCTCATCCAGATTCTCCCCACCAGCAGCTTACTAAGACGTAGAAAGAAGCCACGTGTCGGATAATGGGCCAGCAGCGGCGCATACATGTCTCTATCTGCCACCTTCATATCTGCGTCAAATGGCGCCGTAGGTATCACATTGTTGTCTTTTTGCTGCGGTCCCAGAGACATGAAAGCGTCTTTTTTGTGTACCAAAAGCCCCTGTTTTTCCAGCGCCTCCTCCAGAATTTCGAGAGCACTCGTAGGTCGCGGTTTTTGTCTCGAAACCGTCACTATCAGCTGCGGTTGTGTTTGTGTCGTTGTTGAAGATGGAGCTTCTGTTTGTGCACAAACAGGAAAAACGACGCTGTTTGTGCTACAGACGTCGCACTGCAACTCCGCCACCGCCAAACGGCCCAGAACCACCAGAGCTACCGCCCGGTATACCGTTTGCGTCCGAACCATGGTTGTGTGGCAAGTTGGGCGTGTGGAGATATTTAAATGGGGAGAATCATGTGTGCATATGTGTGCATGTGCGGGTACATGTGAAGAGTTTAATTTTGTGGGGGAAGTAAGTGGATTGTTGGGGGAGGTTTTGGGAGGGTTTTAGGGAGTATGGGAGTGTTGGAGGTGAGGTACTGATCCGTTTGCGTGTCTTTTAGTTCAAATCGGGGTATTATTGAAGGAGTTAGTGGTGACTAGTGTATGCTGGATGTTCAAGTATAAGCTAACTAAACCCTAACTAAACGGGCTAAAGGGTTGGAATTTTGGGAGGAGTTGTAGAGCACAAAAGTGGTGCTATTGAGATGGAAATGGTATTGGTGTAATGCTGAGAGACTGGGGATAGTTTTAGTGTCATTGGATTTGTGATCAGGGCAGTATTACGACTTTTAGTAGTGCCATTACAGCAGTTCAAACTGTAAGGTTATCGGGTGATCTGAAATCAATGTAACATTGGAGGGTCCAGAAGATACGTACTCTGAACGAAAACATTGTAAAAGTACAATTGGAGTCTTCACGGCAACTTGATTGAAGAAATAACGGAATCAAACTCGTAGATACGTTTTGGTGCTCCAGATGGTACAGTAGTAATTTAGGTCAAAAAGAAACCAAGTATTGTAGTTTTAGTTGCAGCTGTACTTGAACTTTTCTGCACTTTTTTCAAAAGATAGATATTAGTTGAGATATGATTGGTGACATGAAAACGCTGGAAAAAAAACAGTGTAGGTAGGTCACCTTTTGTTGGTTCTGGTGTACTCTCAGCTCAATTCATACTGTATGACAATGATAAACCCGCATGTTGGACTCGATACCTTATTTTCAGATCTTCCTTTCGTCCGACGATACTTCATATTTGTACGAGTACTCATACTCACTGTACAGTACTCATAAGCATTGTACTCCAGCTTTTACTCATGTAAAAAGGCGCGAAAGGAAATGGCTTAGAGTCAGCGGAGAGTTAACCAATGTGCTTCCCTAGCCTTTTTGTTCCACCTAATATCTCTCAATTCATCGCTGCAATCCCATATCCTCTTTTACACCCCCACCTCCAATTTTTCTCAGTCACACAACTGCACCTGAATTCAACAGAAATAGTCACATACTCTCAGTGAGCAGATCATTTTGTTCGTACTGTTTTCGCCTTTTTTGTTTCTAGCATCGGTATTTTTGATTGAGCGATTTGAGGTCTCGCAGTTTGAATAATATTTACAACTTAACATGAGTAGAAGTATGGAAATCAACTTGAAGTCGTAGTATTCGAAGTAGTTGGTGTATTGCAACCTTTGCAGTCTTTTTCTGTTGAAAACCATACGTATGATTATTGATATTTAGTTAATGTAACGACTTACAACCCACTTCACAGGACACATCGTTCCGATAGTAGTGCCACCAGGAAGGTGGACACTTGTCCGTTCATCAGGAAGAGATTCCAGGCCAGTAGATAGCTCCTATTCGCTAGTTTCCTCTTTTTTTCATACTTTTTTTCTTCATTTTTTATCTTTCATTTCAGGAAGTTACAGCTGTAGGAAACACTATTTGAGTGACTTGAAGAAGATACCAAAACCAACTCATTTCACTCAGATGACGTCCAGTCAAGTTTTCTGCCTGAGTGCAGGATAATCGGCCCGTTCTCTGCTGACAAACCACTCTTAGGCACCAAACCGCCTAACCCTGCCTGACTGTCTGAGTCAGCAGCCTGAGGTCTATCTGTGGTGAGACTTGAAGAGTATTGTGTATCGTGTTTCAAAATGAGACAATAGACGGTTTCTCGAGGCACTTATGAAACTAATTGGTTAGCTAATAATAGAATAAGTGAAGCAATCGACTTGACAAATCTGTCCTCATTATTTACTATTATCTGTGTAGTTGTTTGAGAGTGAAATGTGACAGAAGTACCAGGGTAGGACAAGATATAATATCCTCTCGAGGAATTGACCCAATTGAGCATTTCAAGTTCAGAATTTGGTGTGAAACTTCCGAAAACTCATTCTTACAGTTAGAAATCAGAAGTACCAACAAAGTTCCAACAAAAGTCCCAACTAAGGATATGCAACTTTCGATCTTGAAACAGTGATAGCTCGTTATTTTATATGAGGAAAAGTTGAGATAAGAAAGTATTTGCTTAGAACATTGGTATCACGCTCCTAAATATGAAAACCCCTACTCTCTAGGATATCTGTAACCCCAAATAGAGACCCCTAGCGGACTTTTATTCTAACCATTCCCAACTAAATTACTTAACAAAGCCTCAAAAACACCGAGAAAGACAAATTGACCAAAATTGACACTCCTTGTAAAAGCTACCACGACGAAGATATCACCCTACCATCATACTACCAGGGACCTACTGGTAATATATTGTACAGCACAAATGCTCCGCCACACGGACACTTTTATCTATTACGTCTACCTTAATTATACCTCCTCATGTTCAAAACCATACGTTCGAAACCGTATGAGGACGTATTGATATCAACCCACTTTGCAAGCGAAGTTATACTGTCAGAAGAGTGACAGAAGACAGGCAGTGATAACTCTATATAGATACGGACAGAACACAGACAGAAAAAAAACATTTTGCCTTACTGTACGAGTACTTGTACCAGTTCCAGTTCTATTTTTACTACTTCTGTTTCAACCACCTCACTTCCAAAAGAAGATCGATGAGATGTCGTATTTGAACTGTTTTTCCACTTTTGTCAGAGACACAAAGCGACCCAAAGTCTCGACACAAAGCGGAAAAGTCGTTTCTGAGACAGTCACGTGCCAAACGGCTAAATTCACCCGAAACCGTGCCTTTTTTGCCAACTAGTGTTACACTTTCATCTCCCCAGCAACGAGCAACACCCCAGAAATCGGCACAAGCGGCACACAATCGGCAAATCGGCACTTTGTTGCTGCAGGAACATGAGGCTGGAGTGGGACAGGTAAAACGCGAGTTTTGCTCCGATAGAGATGGAAATTGAACTGGAAGAATCACGTGACCTGTTAATACAGGAATATGGCGTTTTATTGCAGATATATGTGGTTTCCAGTCCTCCTAAATGGGATGTTCAGAGAGCAGCTTACAATATACTATTTTTGAGACCATCCTTTAAACTACTGATTGCTTATTTTGGGTTGGGTGGAGAGAACAGACTGAATTCAGCAGAGAAGAAAAAAAAGGAAGAGTTCTGGAAAATAAAAGATATGAAACTACCAATACAGCAATGAAGGATAATGTCATACAGAAACCGGGAACCGCTCTATGACATAAGCGAATATAATTTCCAGTATATTTTTTCATATGAAAAATTCCGTATTTCCTTTTCCAGAACTCCTCTCACTTTCCTCTTCTCCTCCTTATTTTAAAGTACACTGTATCCTATCCAGGCTGTATCCTATCCAGGTATCCACCCTAACTATCCTCCCAACTACACCCCTATTTACTTCTCCCAACACTCCAAATTCGGAACACCAAAAAATAATCTAAAACAAATAATCCAAATCAATAATCTGATAATCCATAAATCTACTAACCACACCGGTGCACGGCACGACACTAAACTAGCCCAAACCATGCGGCAAAAATCTACTAAACGGGCTGATAATACCAGCTAGCAAAATACCGCCGCCTCGGCTCACTTTCGGCTCCTTACCCAGATGTCCACATGACGTGTTTTTGTGTCAGAGATACGAGCTGAGTTCCAAATTTAAACTTCGAAACATACTTTATGATTTACAAATAAACTTCCTGATAAGGTTCCACAAGATTTGTGCGGGTGGATGGGGCTATGAGGCTTGGCACGGCACGCGGGGCTGTGCCGTAGATAAGCTGCTGAAAAGCGGTGGAAAAAGAAGGACGACACGGCTGTATGACTGGGAGTCACGTGGGAGTCACGTGACGCCGTTTTTGTGTTTTCTCTGAATTTTCCCAAAAAATCCCCTTTTTTTGCATTTATTTTTCACCACATTTAAACATTGTTTTGGGTTAAATTGTCAGTGAGAAGAACAAGTGGTATAAGCACATAGAAGTGTGGATTTTGCTCTCAAAGGGGTGAAAACGTGTCAGGATGTTGAGAATGGTGGTGTTGATTTAGCCACGAATTTTCATACATTTCTGTCCTCTTTTGCCAGAGTTACAGAGTCCTGCTTCACCTATAGATTTTATTGTTTCAATTTTATTTTGTTTTTTGTTTAATTTTTTAAAAATCCAGAATTATTCTAAAAATGGCTAGTGAAAATACCCCAAAAAACTACAAAAAACTACAAAATACTCCAACCGGCCAAACTACACAAATGGACGCCTACCACAAACGGCTCTCAAAAATAGCCCCTTTGCCAGCATGTTAACACTTGTACATACAGTATATTAGCTGGTCTGTACAGTGCATTTCAGGGTGTATACAAAAGTGTCATTTTTGCCCCTTTTGCCGTCACGTGACTCCCCCTACCTCCTACCCTCCCTATCTACCCCTTTTGTCCGCCGTTACCGTTTATCTTTTTTTTCCGATTTTCGGCCGATTTTTTTCTCTTGTCTGTCTAGTGTGGCTCTCCACGTGCCTAGACGCAGATCTTTGTTATGAAGTGTAAAATTGAAAAAGGATAGGTAAAATTGGAAACTGGATAATAGGTAAAATTGATATTTTTAATTTTACAGAAATCGTTACAAAACGCCGATCAGACAAGATAGCAAGCTGAAAATGCGTCACAGGGCGCAAACGTGACCAAAGCAGAAGAGGGCATTTTTTCCTGTCTCTTTGTGCCACTCAAAAAAAATCTAGAGACACTCTTTGTTGCTTGCTATCCTGCGGCTTGCTATCTTTGAAGTTTAAAAAAACAAATGCATCAATGGTATTGTGAGAGGGGAAATTTAAATGGCAATAAAAAAAAAAGGGAAAATGGAAAAAATTGAAAATTGCTAAAAAATGGAAAATAATTGAAAACCGCTGGGAAATGCCACCGCAATCTCCGCATCCGTCAGTTTCACTATCTGACACATTCCTGCGACTTTTGCAAACGTCCTCGTCCTACACTAAATACAAATGGCCCCATAGTCCAAAATGAAAAGTGACAGTGCTAAACCTTAATATATTGGTATGTTGAGGGGAACTTGAAAAGCGCAGAAAAAATGAATAAAAATGCATAAAAAAATTGCAGGGCAGATTTCAAAGCGGAAATCAATTCTCCAGACCCGAATACCGCTCTGGACGCCTTCAAAGCGCCTGAATCAGACATGTATCACGTTTTTTTAGCGTCCGCCTGGAGCTGTCACGGCTCTTGCAGCAACCGCCTGCGCTTGCATGGACTTGCAGGAGGATGCAGAACCTTGCATATATTGATTTCCAGCCCTGTGGCAGTTTGAATAAGAGGAGCCGGTTAGAACATGTCTTTTACATACACGAATATCTTTTGAGATTTCAGACAAGTTTTTCAGACGACAGAAAAGCAACAGAAAAGCGACAAAAAAGCGACAGTGCTACAGCCAGTTGTCATACGAACACTACCCCTCCTACCCCACCAAGATCGTGCGACCTTACTGTTACTGACCACCACACCGTCCGTGTAACCCCCGACATTGCCTAGGTAGTGACCACATTGCAGAGGTAGTCACGACACGACCTCAGTGACCCCACCACATCGTCCAAGTGACCCCACCACACAGCCTTCGTCACCTCACGACAAGATCTACGTAACCCCACACACGACTTACGTCACCCCATCACACGACCTACGTCACCCCACACACGACCTTTGTCATGTTCACACCGCAAAGCATCTCGCAGCGCTCCAACGGGCTGCATTTCAAACGGCCTGTCACCTACAAAACCACCATGCTACAACCCGTCCTTTCCGTCTCCTCCAGATCGTCTCAGGAAGAGTCTCTCATGACTGTGGGAGACAGTGTGTCCAGTTTGTCTGTAGAACAGGAAAGTGAGACAGACACAAACAGCGATTCTGAGTCCATCAACCGTTCGGTGCATCTTCTTTCTCTGAACGAAGTAGACGAACTTTTGGAAGATCATGCAAACACGATTCAGAGCTCTTTAAACAGAGGTCTAACGTGCACAAACGTCCCAGACCACTCCATCAAGTCTGGAATCACACGATCTTCCGTTTCCACAGTCAGACCCAACCCCAAAACGCACCATCAGCCGTACAAGTACAGATCTCTGCTTCTTCCTTTTGAGCCTTCTAGAGGGTCCAGAAGTATGAGAAGAAAGATAGGAGGTTCTAGAGGCTCCAGTTTGGCGTCTGTACGACGTATTTTCCGGTCCACACATCATCTACAACCTCACAAAGATATCAACTGTTTGCCTCATGAGATTATGAGTAAAATTGTGTCTCATTTGGACCAGAGAGATGTCACCATGTGTCTCTACGTCAACAAAAACATGTACTCTTCAGCCGTACGTCAGTTGTACAAAGAACCCTATTTTTCGTCGACTTACAGATTTGCCCAGTTTGTGACCCAAGTATCTCACAATGACGAATTGGCCTCATACGTGCAGAAACTCGACCTGTCAACTATCAGACCGGGGTTTGATAATGAAGGTGATGAGTCAGCAATTTTTGAAAACGAGCCAATTGAAGATGACGCAGTTTTGGCAGGATGGAGAGACTGGAAACTGAGAGGAGATCCCCTGTACTCGCGCCAGTTCAAGCGGCTGACTAAGCATTCC
Organism: Yarrowia sp. E02; assembly: GCA_017639365.1. Classification (NCBI taxonomy): domain Eukaryota; kingdom Fungi; phylum Ascomycota; class Dipodascomycetes; order Dipodascales; genus Yarrowia; species Yarrowia sp. E02. Next base: position 149,628 of record JAAQQX010000003.1, on the reverse strand, counting down.
GGCAACTCGTCTTCTTCTTTATCTTGTTCTCGAACGTCTTCTAATTCGAATTCTTCTACGGAATCGAAACCTATCAAGAAAAGACGTTCTGTGACTACAGCTATTCGAGAGTCTCGTCTTTGGCTTTCTTTTTACAAGAAAAACAAGCTTTATCAGGCTTCTGAGGAGGTTTTGGAAGCGCTTAGAAAACAACAGAGTCCTATGGCTCGTCCCAAAGTTCCGTTTTCTACCGCCCATCCTATTTCGTCTCCTTTTCTGAGACAGTACAGCACTTCTAAAGACGTTCCTGTGGGTCATTTGATTCATGTGGTAGCTTCATGCAAAAATCTCACTGACATTGATATTTCTTTCCTGCCTCTAGCTGAAGACTATGCTGTTGCTGGGTCGTCTTGTTACCTTCCCACCTCTTCTTCTGGGCTTCTTTTTGTGTCAGACGTGGCCAAATTGTACACCTGGAAGCCTGACGAGATTGTTCCTGTTTCTCCTTCAGACTTGGTGGTGGCTATGCTTCAGCTGAGAGATTTGCAGGTTCTCAAGCTCAGAAAACTCATGTGGGTGAAACGAGAAAGTGTGGTACGACTTGTCAACGAAAACAATTCGCTTCTTCACATGGATCTGACTGATTCAGGACTGGTCAGAGGAGCCAGATGGGCCATTGCTGGTTCAGTAGATGATCTGAGACATACCCTGAGGTAAGAGGGTTCTGACTGCGATTTCCGCTGGAAGGAAATTTTCGATTCTTCACGTATACTCTAGAAGGATGTTCGATTCTCACGTTACGTGACGCCCTAGTGGCTGTTTGCTTTGTTTGCTGCTTGATTTGTTTTGTTTTGTTTCTGTTGTTCTGTGTTTGTTGGCAGCATGGCCGGGATGGCCGGATTGGAAAAAGGAAAATGCATAGGGAATTGGATAAGAGAGTACTATTGTAAGAGTGTGGTTGTGCTGTAGCTGGTGGGTCCGAGTGTACTAAGAAAGAGGAAAATGTATGTTTAAATATACTATTTTTTTATTTTTATATGTTGAGGCTGGTATCCTTGACCAAAGACGGCTAATATGGGTATTGAAATGCTCGCTGAGAGAAGGCGGTTATGAGGGTGGAGTTCTCGAGTTTGTGGCGTTGCTGGTGGTTCAGTTGGAGCACAAACACTTGTCGGGGTGAATAAGGTGAATAAGGTGGGGTGGTTTCAGAAAAACCAAGTGATCTTTGAGAGAGTGGGTCCATGACAAGACTTTAAAAGTGTACGTTCAAAGGTTTGGTCAGTAGAGATTACTAATGTAACTGAAGTAGCAGTAGGGAGTGATTTATAGTCATCTTAGTCACTTGGCAAGAGAAGAAGAAGTTATGGAAGAAGTTTTTTGTACTTGTCAAAGAGTGACTTCCATCTTAACTTATGGTTATTTGTATTTCCATTTTCCATGCTCTATTTACAGGGTGTATCATAAAACCCACAGTAAGAACTACAAGTCATAGAGCAACAGTAGAATCATAGGCTTCAAAGTGTTTGTCAAAACAATCAGTTGGACGATGCGTTGGCTAAATATGAATTCTGTATGATATTACACGTTTTGGGACTGTTTTCTATTACTCATGGTGCTCACAAGAGTGGACTGCAGCTTAGTTAGACTCGTTTTGTTAGGGTTTTGTTGGATTAAAAGTGGTGCTGGGGGTTCATTTTCGGTGTTCTAATTACCCGAGAACGATCTAACCTATCCCAATCGATAGGGTTGATATAGGTTTCCAACAACAATATCGAAATATCTATCTCTTACAGTAATGAAATCCTGAGTTATTGGCATATTCCACTTGTCGGTGTAACTATAACTACTTGACAGATAGTTGCGATATACTCTTAGTTTAATGGGAGAAGAACTAGTGAAACTTTTAGAGCAACCCAAATCATAGCATGGCGAACAGTCCCATCACTGCACATTCACCCAAGAACGAGAATTAACCTACAATGCTTTTTTTCTTTATTACCCGGTACTACTTCATTCTTTATATTTACTTTCTGTATTCTACTGGTCATTTTTTGCCATCCAATCATGCACATATCATGCACCCTACTTCCAACCTTCTCTCTGCTACATCACCACTTTCCACCACCACGACAATGCTCAAAGCCGCGAGTAGAGCGTTTTCGACGTCACGTGCGCTGCTGAAGAAGACGCCGCAGATGCCGCCGCGGCCCAAGGTGGACGAAAACGAAATCAAAGAGTCGTTTATTCGCGGTTCTGGACCGGGAGGTCAATGTGTGAGTAGAGAAGGGCATGTGATATCACGTGGTTGAGGATATGATGTGGCTAGTAACGGCACTAGTCACGTGAATGAGGATATCGCCTTATACAGCTACTAGTTTTGTTTGTGTTTGGTTCTATTCTTTCATGGTTCTGAAGACATGACATATTGTTGTTTTTCACTATGCTAACACAGATCAACCGAAGATCTACTCGGTGCCAGATCACACACATTCCTACGGGTATCGTAGTGTCGTCGCAAAAAACACGTTCGCTGGAGGAAAACAGAAAAGTCGCTAGACAAATTCTAGCTGATAAACTGGAACACATGTTTGCACCTCCAGGAACGTCCAGAAAAGACGTTGTGGGGGCGTTTAAGAAGAGTAAGGTGGATAGAGCCCAGAAAAAGAAGGACAGAAAGTACAAACAGCTGTCTACTGGGGCTGAAGAGGAGGCTGAACTGGCCAATCAAAAGGCAAAGGAGGCGTATGAGCAGTTGATGAAGCAGTTGGGGAAGTGAGTGACAATCGAGTGACCGATAGGTCACGAGATGGACATGAGTTGAGACGGATCCTGAATCAGTGTAAGTCTGTGACTATTTTTGCTATGTTACAAGCTGTCTGTTTGTCATTACTCACTGTCTAACTCCTTAGACATTAGTTAAGTTTCTCTCTCCTGTGTCTATCTTACCATATCATCTCTATCCTGCCAAGTCTAACCTCCAACATGTATATAGTATTTATTAATCTTGGGCAGGTCTCTGTTAAACTGAAACCACAGTATTGTATCATATTGTACCACTGTACCATATCGTACCATATTGTTCATTACTGTACCAAGCAGACAAATCAGTCTAGACCGAACGGTAATATGACTTTTCTCATCTCACCAGCCAGATGACACAAAGTAGTCTGAGACATCAGATGATACTCTTTCTGCTCGTGATCTTGTCTCTCATGTGAAATGATAGTGGCGTTTTAAAATTAAGGAAAGTATCAGGACAAGGAACAGAACAAGCAAGAACAAGCAAGACCAGGAACAAAACAGAAAATGTCATTAAAAGAACAAGAACAAAAGAAGAACAACTAGAGGTCATTAAACGACCTAAAACAAGTCATCACAACACTACTTCCTCCTCCTGCTGACCTGTTCTGAAATGACATCTGGTGACAGTCAAGGTTCCTTGAGATGAGGGCGTCAAAAAAGCACTTTCATGTCTCACTGATAAGGTGCCATCTGTAAGGGTCTGGAGAGTCTGGAGACCACAAGGAATCTTACCAAACTGGATTTAATGTCGGCTAACATTTTCCTGAATCTTTTATTCTTCTTTTAAGAATTTCCCTGCATATTGATCAATTTATGAAATGAAAAAATGCAGGGAAAATAGCTAGTTGGTCCTCTCAGAGGTTATACTTGTGACGGATAGTAGAGAAGAGCATAGATAACAATAGTTATGACACAGAAAGCTACCATAATGCATTTCATAAGTAATGGGGCTTCTTTGGCACTTTTACAACATGATGGCAATCTTCATACGTTAGGAAGAAGACATCAATAAAATGGAGACAGTAGAGCAGGGTGGTTATAGAACAACCCAATGAGCTAGAGGAGAGACGTACCCTAATTCCCTCACGATCTGGAAAACTTATTGTTCCTTGGCTTCTCTTAAAATACTCTGATGCCATTCCCACCCAGGTCCTCAAGTTCTCTGCAACTCTTAGTAACGAATATATGTAAATAAAAGAAGGAATATGGGCCATCTCCCAACTCCTCCAAACCAGTTAGAGTCTTCTGGTTCATTCTATATCCTTCATACTACCTCTTTACAGATTTAAACCACGACACCCAATTTTGCCTCGTAACATAAATCTTTACAATTCTTCCAGAATTATCCAACTTACAATGACGATCTAACCAGAGTATTTTCCAGAGCTCTACAATTCAAATGATACCCTGGATCTCCAATTTCTGGACTTTTCTGGCCCTTTTTCACAGATACCCACAATTCTACTTCACCACACAACTGCACTCAACTTTCTCAGAAATACCCATGTCGTTTAGGCTAATCGGTCATATTAATCCTTGGACGGCATTATGGCATGGGGTACTTGTGCCAGCTCTTCTTCTACCTCCTCTATACTTCAATTCTCGACCCCCCTCATTGGACGCTACTCTAAACTTCTCTAACTTGAACAATAATACTCCTAGCAACATGGCAAGCTCACCATTGTATTCGTCAAGGTCCATATATTCTTTCAAGGCCTTCTACTTCTCTTCACTATAGCCTTTTGTCTTTTATGGCCAACCCTCAAGTATACCTGAATACACACCCGCACCCAATTCCAGTAATAATACTCACCTTGTCCCAAACTCTTGACCAATGTATTCCAGAGAGCATGTAGTCTCTCTTGGTACCATCAAATCTCTCCTGCTATTTCCTGCTATCTCTCCAAAACTTGTAGATCCCAAACTCCCATTTCCTACCTTTTACAGAACTGCCCCCAAATTACTCAAAAATAGTTATGGCGCAATGACAGCTTGACCAATGCTTTCTTTGGGCTCTGGGGAACACTATGGCACCATTCATTACTATCCTACCAACCCCCCATCGGCTTTAACCTGGACACCCAGAATTACGTCTTGACCTTATAACGGTATTCAAAATGGCCAAAAATACCGGAACAGGTAAAGCTATCTGGCCACTATATTCCTGAAGGTCAGGAGATTCCAATTATACCATCTACTCCCCTTCCACCACCTTCTATTTACGTTTAATACCGATCTTCTGAAATCTACACTTCCAGACAACTCCCTCTAACTTGGCCAATATTACCTGTATGGACTTGGATAACTAACCATATTGCTCCCACGAGTCTATAGGATCAATTGATACCCAATATAACTCTCCTGACAGTTCTTTTATCTCTCTAAATTCGAAACACTCATATTCAATATTTCACAGGACAGCATCCAAGTTGATCAGTAATACGCCCATAGTTATGGCAAGTAGATCTTAACATTCCCCAGACTCCAATAATGCTGATAACACCGATTATTTCTCTCCTATCCTCATAATACCGCTTGTAAGACCGAAACACCTACTTCCTATATATCACATAACTGACCCTAACTCCTTCAAAAATATCCATATCGTCAAGCCGAGTTGACCAACGTGATCCTCAACATCCGTCCAAAGGGAAATCCCTCCTATTGTCTCTCTCCTTTTATTTTTCACTCGCATTTCTGCCTCTTTTTTTTGGTTTGCTTCACCATCATGAAGTTGACTCTAACTCTAGAAGGACATAAGGAAAGACTACAGAATTACTGTGAGTAGTCAGTACAGGATAACTGAAGATTCAAGTGGTAGGAGTTGTCCACTGGTCTGATCTGAATCCTCTTTTTACGAACGATTACTTTTTTTTTATTCTGAACCTACACACCTATCAGAATGCAGAAGTAGATTATCAGTGGTTACAAAAATACATGTGTTACCAGGTACCAGGGACTCAATTCAAAGTGCTAACCATCCCTTCTTACCACTCTACAGCCAGCTCTATGTTGTTATTTTTGTTGTAATTGTCAAAATCTATTAATCCATCTCAATGTACCCTGTTATGCTACTCATCATCCTCATCCTCCTCCTCCTCATCAACGTCCATCTGAGCAAAAGCGTCGTTCTTGCTCTCGGGTCCAAACCATCCCTCTTCGTCGTCATCAGAGTCACTGTCAGACTCCTCTTCAACCTCCATGCCAGTTTCAATGGGTACCAGAACCTCGTCAGCGTCAGCAGTGATCATTCGAGACTCATCCACAGCAACTGCAGGCTTGCCTCCAAGCAGATATTCAGCCGAGTACGAATTAGTACCTGCCAATCGAGCCACCTCCTTGTTGACTCGTGTGACAAACTTTTGCACGGCTCTGAGTACCTGTGCATACTCGTGTTTTCGCTGGGCCATGTGTCTTCCATGGGCAGTAATCACAGCCTTGATCCACCGCAAATGAAACTCAGCATGAGGAGTAGCTTCAGTAGCAGAGGCCAGGAACCGTAGAAATCGGTCCAAGTAAACCACAGGCAGTCCTCGAGCCACTCGTTCGATAGTATCAACAGGAATGGACTCGTAGACCTTCTGAATGAGTCTAGGCACATTAAGACGATGAGCCATAACCAGAGCAATGAGATAATCCTTGTTTCCAAGAGCCTCCAGAGTCGTGGCAGGAGTCACATCCACGTCCAAGTCAAAAGGATCAAACATAAGTTCGTCATCAATGGAGTACATCAACAGACCCTCGGTAGAAGCAGCAGCAAACTGACGTCCAGTGGGAGAAAACTTGATGGCGGTGGTTCGGATTTCAGGTCGAGTTCGTCTCTTGGACTTGTCACCTCGAACCACTCCAGGAAGAGTATCGTCAACTCTGTCTTCCCAGTCAGAAGCATCAGGATCATTAATCAGATTAAGAGCACCTGCTTCGGTCATGTTTTTGGAGTTGAGATAGTCCAGAGTTCCCTCCAGAGACATGTTTCGCGACACCTCAAACCGTTTCAACAACACACCAGACTGAACGTCATAGAGACAAATGAAACGCGAGTTTCCTCCGGCAATCAAACACTTGCCGTCTGCAGAATAAGTCATGCAGGTAAAGTACTTTGATCGTGCCGAGTTCTTGGCCGAAAACCGGTCCGAAGAATGCCGTCCTCCACTGATATCCTTGGCTCCATCAATACTGCCCACCTGCTTACCCTCCTCAATGTCCCACACGGTAACTTCTCCGTTGAGAGTCGAAACAGAAAGCTGTTTGGAGTCGGGTCGCATGACGACCTGCAGCACGTCGGACGTCAGCTGGAAAGGCTCCACCGTCTGTGTACGTGCAAAAATGTTCCAAACTCGCACAGTATGGTCCCAGGAGGCAGAAGCCAAAATAGAAGCATTGGCAATCTCGGCTCCAAAAGAAAGACAAGAAACAGGACCCTCGTGACCGGCCAGAGTGTCCAGAAGCTGACTTGTTTGCACACTCCACACGTAAATGTCGAAATTATCCAGAGAACCAGCACAAACGACTTCTCCAGAAGGATCCACGGCCAGAGACGAAAACTGGACTCTTTCAGGAGCAGCAAACGTTCGGAAGTTTCTGTATCGAATGAGATCCCATGCTCGAACTGATCCGTCGAGAGATGCTGAAAACAGCACGTTTCCCTTTCGAGAAAACTCGAGTGCAGTAACAGCCGCAGAATGCTCGGTAAAAGTGACCAGACAGAAACCCGAAGAAGTGTCCCACAGCTTGATTTTGCCGTCCTCAGACGCTGTCACCACCTTGCTGCCGTCAGGAGAGTACACCAGCGAGTTCATGGCGTCAAAATGGCCCTGCTGCTTGAGAATGTACGACTCGGACTGCCACTCCCAAACCAGCAGCTGGCCCAGTTTGGAAGCTCCCAGAGCCATCCACTCGCCCGTGGAGTTGATGGTCACAAAGTCAATACCATGTTGAGACACAGACATGGTTTGAATCTGGGTCATGGAAGGAAGTTCGTACATGGCAAAGGTTCCGTTGGCAAAACCAACTACCAAAATGTTAGACTTGGCATGGAAAGCAGAACATTTAAGAACAGACTGCTGGTTGAAGTAATGTCGGTCTTTAATCTTCCAGCCCACACGTTCATCATCATCTTCTTCTCCATCTTCATCATAAGCCCATTCAAAACAGGCTCCATCTTTAGACACAGTGTAAATGGTTTCCTGGTCCTGGGAAAAAAACGCGTTGGTAATGGTGTCTCTGTGGCCTCCCAGAGTCGCCGCAGCTCCGTTATCCTTCTCCATCAGCGACCAAACTCGACAGGTAAGGTCCTTGGAAGTGGTGAGAAAAAATCTCGAGTCATCGGACCAGGTGATGGATGTGATTTCGGCAAAATGGCCCTCGTACCGCTTATGTCGCACAAACGGCGCAAACGACCGGCTGTTTGTGTCACTAGGGATAGCCCAAACCTCCAGTCTCGAGCCAATGTTGATGGCAAAATACTGCGAGTCTGGCGAAAACTGCACGTCCGAAACCACATCTCGGAAATTGAAGTGATGAATAACAGTACGACGCTTGAAATTGACGAGAATCGCCTTGCCGTCGTCAGACACAGTCAGCATCAACGATCCCTGCTGATTGAGCGCAATACACGTGATATTACGTCTGTGTTCGTAGGGGAAGGTGAAAGAGGTGTTTTTCACAAGATCGAAAAAAGACACCCGGTTACCGACCGGAGACAACAGACCGGTGCCATCGGGAGTGAACACCAGGTTACCCTGCCGGTACACGGTGCCCAGCAGGTTGGAAAACTTGTAGTCCGCTTTCATGGTTGACTTGGAGATGTAGAAGGACGGTGTAGAAAAAATATGCATGATCTTGAATTTTTCTAAATTAGAGTTTGGAGAAAGATGAGGTGGGGAGGCTGGAGGGGGGTGGGGGGTTAGGGGAGGGGATTTGAGGGTGGGAGAATGGTGGTGGAGGTGAGGGGAGTAGATTGCGGGTTTTAGATTGAAAATCGGTGTGGTATTGGAGGAACTGGAAAGACCTGTTGGGGTTCTGGAAGTGGCAAGTAGTAAACCTTAATTGGATAGGATGGGAGAAAGTGGAAGAGGTGGTGAGAAGGTGGGTGGAGATCGTAGAGGGTAGTGAGTGATCTTATTGGAATTGTAAGGGTGTATATAGTGGTTTGGAAGTTTTTGTTTTCTTTTTGGATGAATTTTGGGCGAGTTAGAACGTACTGGCCTGGGCTCTACTCTCAGTAAACTACCAACAAAAGGGAGAGTTTTAGTTGATGTATTGGAAGAGAGGCAACGTCGAAGAATACTGGGGAAAAAAGAAAATTACAGATACATCTAACTGTCTCTGGGAGTAGTGAAACGATTCTCATTATGCTTTAAAAAGTTTCAATCTCACTCACTTCAACCTCCAAAACATTCCGTCCCTGTTCTGACAGTGTTCGCTTTCATTTGTTAAATGGCCAGAAATAACCCCAATAGATAGGGGAGATGTCGGTGAGAATTTTGATACCATGAACAACCTCTTTTGTAATCTGATGGCAGGGTCTGTTTGAGAAAATGTTCTCGGATTAGCATCTTCAATTTAGTAACCCTAACCCTAACGAAGTTGGCCCAAAACGTCCAGTACGGATTGATCCAAATTCTTCCGATTTTGGATCTATAGATACTGGCGTATTCTCCTTTTCTTTGTGGTTCCAATGGTGTGTTTTATTTTCTGATTCCACTAATATTCAGACTTTGGTCGTGGTTCTTCTCACTACACTGCCCACCATCATCAGCTTTTAGCAAAACCGTTATTCTATAGTCTTAAGATTTGTACTTTAGCTGGGCAGCCAACTACGGAGAACACCATATCTACCCTTATAGACACGATAGTGGTATGGTGACTTCATATGAGTATTCTCCAGCTCCAGAGCTTTCCAGGGGTACCAAAATCATCTCTGTAAAACCATTCCTCCATCAACAAAAGTGCATTATATCTCAAACGCTCAAAGTTAAGAGGAATTAAGGGACCACTTCATAGAATGAAAAAAAAAAAAAAAAAAAAAAAAAGGAACCGGAGAACTAACCCACCCGTCATTTGAGCCTCTGTAGGTCTTCAAGTTATCGACCCACAAATCCCTTCCCAAAACCCCCCTCTACACCTTTTAACCCCTTCTTCTGTACCTCGGCTCGGTATAAGATTTGATTCCAGAATCCGTATAGATGCAGGAGAACTGCGTGACTGTTAGATCTTTCCGAGATGCAGTGCTGTTCATGGTGTCGTTGAAGTCGTCTTGATCTCAGAAATACGGTGGTGTCGTCAGATTTATAATCCATCCAATGTTGAAAATTTGAGGCTGAAGATACACTCCTCGTTCTGAGTCACGTGTCTAAGGTCCGGAAAAACCTCTCCTGATAGTCTCAAGATCTACTGTGCACATCATCATCCGTCTTTGCGCTTATATTATACACTGTAAAAACGTTCTATAAAAATGGAGCTTTATTTTTAAGCAAGAAAATAAACTGTAGTTCAAATGAGTTGTCAAAATAACAAGGTGGAGAAATTTTTCCTCAGCAAGCTCATTGTTTCAGAAAAATTTACATTGTTTTTTTCTTGCTCTTTGCACCTTGCTGATTGCTGTTGCTATATACATGTGCATGCAGGAAGGTGCATCAAGCGGTGTACGGATTTCCGGAGTTAACGGAGATTAGTGATTGAGGAAGGGGTAGTGGGGTTAGAAGGAATTTGAAAGTCGGATATAGTTCTTAGGAGTCAGGAGAATGTTATAGAAGTTGTTCCAAGTCTGTATCTTTTCTACAGCCTCTTTTATACCCTCCTATTGTGTCTGTCGATAAGATCTCCTGTATCAATTTAAGTCATGTTACCATGATCAAAAAAACACCATCTGAGCTCCCAAAGAAGCCTCTGAGAGTGCTGAATTAACACGGTAATAAAGATGCGGGAAACAGGGCTGTACTGCAGAAGAAAGAGAGGATTTAGTTTTGTACAAATACGCGTTTTTTGGTGTTTTGATGCGTTATTTGATGTCCGAAAGAGTATAACTTGTCGGGGGTTGTTCAGAAAGACTCGGTAATTGTCACATTCGAATCTCTGCGGCTCTAGCTCCATTTAGCACGTCTCTGGATCGAAATCGGTGCATTAGAGGATCCAAGTTTTGTAGTTTCCACACTAGAGGTATCACGTTCAGTTAGCTAGAGGGGTAGTTTGAGGGCGTATCAAAAGTGCATTTGTGGGTGGATTTGAGCGCTGAAAAGACGTATACTACTATACTGGGGTATTTCCTTCCAATTGCACTATTCAGATTCTCCACGTGACTTGTCTATCCCTCTCAAATTTCCCCTCGCCCAAAATAACTCAGCAAGGTTAACCTTCGCTCTATCTATCATGTAACATGTCTTCCTACACTCTTGTCATCATCACCATCACTCTTTAAACCCTTTGCACTCAACACAACATGGCTCAACCACGAGTCCAATTGCAGCCCATCCAGGAACACTATCTCAAGCGAGAGCTGGTGCGGCTAGAAATCGAAGATGAGTTTCTCGAGCTGGCTGACTTTCGTGGACTCAGAAAGTTCGGAACTCCGTTTGCACCCAATGGTCCCACAGAAAAACCAGACCCTGTTATTGAGGGCACAGAAGGCTTCCACGACGGCGAACACTACAAGCCTACGATTGCCTCACCCAATTTGGAACCCCAGAGCTCAGCAGACTCCCATCTGAGCGTCAAGGGCTCGCTCAAGAAAATCAAACATCAGGGCAGTCGTGTAAAGAAACACATTCACATTCCACACCGAAAGAGACACGGTAGCGGGGATGACCACGAGCTGGACGAGAAGGAAGAACAGTTTTACGACTCGCATGACGACAACTACGGAGACTTGAGTTTATCTGCTGTACCCAATGACACAGGTTATTCCACTCCCAACTCAGGACATGTCACGCCCTATAGACCCTCCTCAGGCTCGCCCGTGGTGTACCAGTTCCCCATTGTGCGACACATGTTTGTGCACCATATCAAGACGTTTCCGTTTTTGAGTAAGGCTGATGACCGGGACTTTTGGCAGCTCCGACTGCAGGCGTTTTTGGAGTCGTTTGCCAACAAAAACATTTCTTCGTCCGAAGACCGAGCCGAGGACACAAAGCGGTCGAAAATCTCGCTGCGAATCAAAAAGGCGTTTGCAATGTACATGTCTGCGGGTCTCATGACCACAAACGTGGACGAGCCCTCTGCCAAGGTCGAGAAGCCCGCCACAGCTGGTGTCGAGCAGCTGGACCACAAAAAGGTGCTTTCCTCGCTGGCCAGTGGCAAGTTCATCAACGGTTTGTGTGTCAACGTTGTGGGAGTCCGGGAGGTTCGAACCAAGCGAATGCTCTCTTTCCTGGCTGGTGACCACGTGAGTGCCGAGTATCTCATTGAAACCAAGATGGAGACTCACGAGGGTCGAACCGTGGTTGTCGCACGGACCTTCCACGACTTCAAGGAGCTGGCCAAGAAGCTCCACAGGGAGTTCCCGGGTCGAGGACTGCCCAACCTGCCTGTTCGGAACCGGGCAGCGTCCCAGGCGACTTCTACGGGTCTCGCTGGTTTCGTCGAGAACGAACACGACGATCCCGAGGACGATCTCAACGATGCTGAGGAGCATATCGATGAGGACGACACTGCCAACGTGCATCATGACGGCAAGCGGGTCAGTTTGCCGCGGGAGAAGCAGCGAACCACTCTGCGAGCCTACCTCCATTCTCTGGTTGCCAACAGAAACGTTGCCAACTGCAAGAATCTCCTCGAGTTCCTGTACATGGATCCCATCCAAATGACCCCCAACGAGATTCGGGATATGGAGCTGCGACGAAAGGTCGATATTGCACGTGTGCGAGACCAGCTGCAGTTCTACGAAGTTGCCCAGGAGCGGGCTCAGGAGCTCAACGTCTACCTGCAGGAGTTCAAGCAGGATCTGGTGCGGGAGGATGGTCTCAAGCACATTTTCGACGAGATTCGAGACAAGAGCAGCGCCAAGGATTTGTCGCCGCGGTTCCAAAAGTTCATCAAGTGGGCCACCATTGAGTTTGCCGCTACTTTGTTCCACATGTTTGTGGCGTCGGATAATGCTCCCGAGGTGTTTGCGCAGGTGTGTCGACTGCATCGGTTCATTCCATACACCGTCATCAAGGGTATTTTGAGACTGTCTAATCCTGTTTCTATCATGAAGGGAATGATGGACCTGTTCCTGGCCCAGCCCTTTGGCCGAAAGTCTCTGTTCCAAAACATTATTTGGTACATGTTGCAGGAGGATATCAAGCAGCAGGAGCGGGCCATTAAGGAGCTCAAGCTGTTGATTGCCGATGACTCTGTCTGTCAGGGACTGGAGGACTTTGTTTACGCCGATGAAGCCACTCACCAGCGTGTTCTCAAGATCAAACATGCTCAGGACTGTGACATGGTTCTGGCTATTTTCAAGCTGCAGGCTGAGGAGAACCACTCCTGGGAGCAGGAGCGAACTGTGCAGCTGTGGTACGAGCGATGGGACAATGCTGTGGAGGAGGAGCCCACCAACGATCCTCACGATGTGCAGCCTGAGGAGGTGCTCAAGTTCTCTGCAACCAAGAACCTGCTGAAGCATCTGACTCGAAAGCGAGACAAGGATCTGTTCCAGGACCTGATCAACGAAAAGGCCACTGTTCAGCTGGTCAAGGATCTGATCACCATCTTCTACGAGCCTCTTATTCGTGTTTTCAAGGATGCTCACATTTCCGAGGCTGTGGGAGACTTGCAGCGATTTGCTGACGACCTCATCAAGACGGTTTCCAAGTCTGAAATTGACTCTCTGACTTCGGACGCCAACTCCCAGGTGCAGCTGTTTGTTGATCTGTGCAACCGTCACGTGGATTCTCTGTTCAAGTTTATCCACAACGTGTACCAGCACGATGGCGGTCTGTTTGACCAGCTCATGGGCTGGATTTCGGACATTATTCTCTTCCTCAAGGAAGGTCAGCAGCATGGAGCTCCTCTGGATTTGGAGATTATGCTTGCCAATTACCCTGGAGACAAGGAGAAGGTTGTGTTTGAGGTGGACCAGATTGTCGACTGGACTCGACGACGAAAGGACTGGTACGATCTCAGAGCTTCCCAGGCTCGGCAGATGCGAGACAGTGGAGTTCGACGGTTGTCTCGGTCCAGTTCCATCAATTCTACTTTTGCTGCCATGGGAGAGGACGTCCAGGACGACATTGAGACGAACTGGGACTCTACCCTGCCAGGAGGAGCCAATGGTATCAACACGGCTGACTTTGGTATTGACATTGAAGATATCAACGAGTTGGAACTTGACGTGGCGGAGCTGGATCTGGAGGATAGAGCCATTATGGGCAAGAGTGAAGGACAGTTGGACGCTGTGGAGGAGGAGAGACGGCGACGGCAGCTTGCTCGAAAGATTGAGCAGAAGCAGCAGTCGAGTGACTTGCCGCCCCAGCGGCCCGAGATTACCGAGATTCCCAAAATGCTGCCTGTGTTCAAGAGCCAGTTGTTGGACATTCTCGATAGATAGGAGGTTCTCCTTGGTGGATATATCATAGACATAGGTAATAATGTATTTGTTTGTTACGCGTGTAGTGGTAGGCTAGACGGTTATAAATAAGACTGGTGCATGACTGGGATCCTTTCTTTGTAGTCACTAACCAGAAACGATTATGTTTGTTTCCATACAATGTCAAGTTTTAGAGTGTTTGAAGGGTTATCAAGTTCTCGTTAATTCCAAAAAAAAACCTGAACAAGACTAAGAAATACCTCTAAACAATGGTGTAAAAGGAAACAGTTGGTGAAGGTGTTTTGTTTCCGTCATGGAACAACTTCTCTTAAAGTTGTATGAGGAGAAAGATGTTGAAGGAGAATACCGAACACGTGATCTGGCCAGATGGGTTGGCAAACTATTCAAAACTACCCTCTGAGCTGGGTATACTGGCTCTTTTCGTTTACTTGTAATTACTCACCTATATTTCAAGTTTTTCAGGTTGAGATAATCATGAGGGAGGGATAGAAAATGTGATAATGGAGGTATTTCGGTGTAATAAGTTGACCAGAGTGTACAAAACTGGGCTATAGAGTCGTATGTCGAAGTCTGTGAGTTGATAGTGGCAGTTTCTTTTGTTCTGACTGGGGTTCTAAGAAGATGTATAGAGCTATGTAGAGGTACAAGTTCTGTAAAAGTACAGTATCCGAGCATATCTTTTTGACTTCTACCTTTAATCTGGTCGTCATTCATTAGGTGGTCGGTACTTGTACTTCTACTATACTTCTACAATGGCAAGTATTCCATATAGTTGATATCGTCTCTGTCAAGTCTTAGTAATACACGCTGCGAAATAGCAGGAGATACAACAAGGGTACCAAACGAATCTCCTGGAGCTAACAAAGACATTGGTCAACTCACTATTGTTATCGGGGTATTTTTGGAGGAGCAGGAGGCTGTTTAGTGGTGGAGAAGAATTAGATACTGAGATGTTAAAGGTGGAAAAAAGGAAGTAGCAAAGAAAAGAAGGGATAATAAGTGTCCTCTGGCTCATATGAAAACAATCATCTAGTTGTCGTGATCATGAGAATGTTTTTGGTGAAGATAGGTCAGTTCTATAAAAATGTACGAATTAGAACAATTGGGGTAGAGGTGCTAAGACTGAAACCAAGAGACAGGGTGAAGGCTCCTAACAGTGCTCTGGATGCTGTGAATACCCTCGTCAAGTTCCTGTGGCTATCTGGCAATTTCTTGTCGAGTTACAGGGTGTTGTGTGGCCTAGTCAGAGTGGAAATACCGCGTTAATATGTGCATAGAGGTAATAAACTGTACATTTGGTGTGACCCGTTGGTTGCAGAGAGTATCTTCTTTTCTGGTGTAGCTCTGGAGAAATAGTTTTGGACATCAATGTCAATTTTTAGGTGAGGGACTCATATCTCTTTCTCAACACTGTTAGGGCATCTCCTGGGTTAAACATTTCCATGTTTGTTTCATTTCCCTTTTTCCACGTCAATAAACTCTTTCCATAACTGTTTGTATCATCTTCTTCAAGTTCACCAAAGTAGCCTATAGCACTTGTTAGAACCATTCCTTGGACGTCCAACAGTCCCGAAATTTCCTCCAGGGCTTCATAATTCGCATCCACTCTCCTCTGTCTCTCTTTGGTTTCTTTTCTCTCTTTGTTTCCTCTCAATTCTCTCACTTCTCTTACCACTCCTCCTCCATAGCCTGCTGCTACAGAAACACCAGCTATGGACACGAGAGAAGTTGAGAGGTAGAGTATCCTGCACCTGTAGTCCGCATTGAGTCCAAATGAGCAGTCATTAGCACTCCAGATCATGCTGTGGAAAATTTGAGAGAGTCCTGCTAGTCCTGCTCCAATAGCAGACAAAAATAGACCTGTAGAAAGCTGAGGAATCTGAGATAGTGACGAGAAGAAAGATTCAGATTCAGAGTACACCAGAACGGGTGAGTCAGCAGCTTGTTCACGAGACAGACATGTTTTTGAGTCTAGTGGGCTGAAATTTGCTGGACCAAAATCGACAACTGGAAAATTGTCGTAAGTCCCGTCAAATTGGCTCTGTTCTAAAGCAGATACCGTTGACAGGGTGTGTATCAGTATCAGTAATGTGGCTATTAGCATGTTGTTGAAATTGAAGTGTTCGTGGGTTAGAAAGAGTTGGTTTAACTCACGATAACATCCTTGGCATGTTGGAGGTTAGTCTTGGCTGCATGGATGTGCATAATACGACTGTTAGGAGGGTAGAAAAGTGGGAAATTGAAGCTGAGTAACGTGAGTGCATTGGAATTGTTCCTTGAGAGGTTTTACGTGATTTATGACTATTTCGAGGGCCGAAATACCGAGTTTTCCGCTCAAAATACAGAAAGATAAAGTTCCACTAGCCCACCCTGCAGTATGATAACTTGTTACTGTACGAGAAAAAGTACGTCCTGTTGCATATAAGAACATGACTATGCCAACTCATTTTCCGAGTCATTTCTCATTTGTTTCCCCCAATCACAAATGATGCTCTGAGGTCAAGTCAGTTGGCACATCAGTTCAAAAAATTGATAAAAGGTCTAGAATTAGAGCGGTGTTGTTTTTCTATGTTGGGGGGCGAGTTATAAGAATGATATGAATACCAGTGTATAGCCAGGTGTCGATAATCTCGCAAGATCCATTTTGTGTAACATATTGTCATACAATATTTCGAGTTGGATGGGGTTTATCTATGTGTCAAAGGACATTCACTGTTGCAGTAAAGTGAAAATTTAAATAAAATAAAAAATAAAAAATAGAAACACAGACACTTCCTCGTTCACCTAAATGAGAATGAACCAGTTACGCATATCTTCTTCCGTCTCCACATTGCACCTCTCTCTGGTGTACTTTTTTGATCTTATGGATCATGCGAGAAAACTCCTCAAATTAAGGCTTTTCAAGGAATGTGACCATTTGAAATGGAGTGGAGTTTCTCGGATCACTTAGGGGGAGCTGAAAAGTGGTGAGTCAAATTATTATGATCACTTTGGTTGTTACTATCAACTCATATACTGAATACGATGAATATTGCGCGTTTTACACCACTATTCTGTGACAGTTTCTGTCCAACTACCCCTAACTAAATTCACTTAGGTTTACTTAGCCCATGTCAGCCAGTAAAATGAGACATTCAAAAGTAAAAAGAAAGAAAACCAACCGATCCACGTGGTACATAATAACAGTGGTATTTCAAGGCGTCGATCACCTCAGTTGATCGAATAACGTGTATCGTGTTATGTTCCCGTGTTCAACAACCTGCTCAGTGAAGCGTCAAAATTGGATTTACACGCGATGAACAAAAAAAAAAAAAAAAAAAAAAAAAATTGCGCCACATACTAGACACAGGGCATTTGAACCCCCTTCTTCCCCATTTTTTAGAGAAAAGATTTTTCTCTTTTTTATTCTTTTTTTTTTATTCTGAAGATACATTACAACTTTTATTCTGAAGATACATTACAACTTTTATTCTGAAGATACATTACAACTTTTATTCTGAAGATACATTACAACTTCTGATTCCATTTTCTTGTCGTCTTCTTTTCTTTTTGAATCCTTCTCCAGATGCTTCCGAGATCACTCTAAATGACATCGCAAGATCGGCATAAAGCACGGGAAACTGGGAACTTACAGTAAGACAGAAAAAAAAGAGTCCCCTGGAAAACGTAATTAACCAACAGAACAGGAGAGTCGGAAATAAATTTATAATGGGAATAAATTTAGCTGGTGGGGTTGATTGTAGTTGTGTGGTGTTTGTGGCATTTCCGTCGCATTTTCGCTACGCTCAAATGCTTACGCAACTGCGGGTCGAACCCACACCCACTCTCCATCACATGACCAACCTTAAACCTAGCTGAAAAATCCTCATGCAATCAGTATCTCCAATATCACTCCCTAACTGTACCACCACCCACAAGAAAAAAATGGACGAAGTGAACACGACCACCTGCCGATTCTACGCCAACAAGTACCCCGAGGTCGACGACCTGGTCATGGTCAACGTCAAGGAGATTGCCGACATGGGAGCCTACGTCAAGCTGCTGGAGTACGATGACATTGAGGGTATGATTCTGCTTTCAGAGTTGTCACGACGACGTATTCGGTCCATCCAGAAGCACATCAAGGTCGGCAAGAACGAGATTGTTGTTGTTCTGCGAGTCGACAAGGACAAGGGATACATTGACTTGTCGAAACGACGAGTGAGCGCCGAGGACGTGGAAAAGTGCGAGGAAAAGTACACCAAGTCCAAGACTGTGCACTCCATTCTGCGCCACGTGGCCGAGAAACACAAGTACTCGCTGGAGAAGCTGTACGAGCAGGTTGGCTGGCCGTTGAGCACCAAGTACGGCCATGCTTACGATGGGTTCAAGCTGTCCATCACCAACCCTGACCAGGTCTTTGGCGATCTGGAGGACCCTGCTTCTCCTGCCATCATGGAGGATCTCAAGGCGCAGATTGGCCGACGTCTGACCCCCAACCCCGTCAAGGTGCGAGCCGATATCGACATTACCTGTTTTGCCTACGAGGGTATTGAGGCCATCAAGAAGGCTCTGGCTGCCGGTGAGACGCTCAACTCGGAGCTGGTGCCCGTCAAGGTCAAGCTGGTGGCTGCTCCTCTCTTTGTGCTCACCTCCACCTGTCTGGACAAGCAGAAGGCCATCGACACTCTGGGCGAGGCGATTGAGAAGATCAGAGAGAGCATTGAGGCATCGGGAGGCTCTCTGACCATCAAGATGGAGCCCAAGGCCGTCACCGAGACTGATGATGCCGAGCTCGCCAAGCTCATGGAGAAGACCGAGCAGCAGAACAAGCTGGTTGATGGTGATGATGATGATGCCGACGAGGAGGCTGGAGACTTTGAGTAGAAAAGCACATAGCGGAGCGAATGTGCTGGAATCACAGACAGTGACAACTCATCATGTGCTGCTCATGTGCTGCTCATGTGATGGAATCACAGACAGTGTCAGCTCATAAGAAAAGAGCGTGCTGCGATGGAGCAGAGATGCAGTGGAGGTAAAAGGAGCATAGTTAAAAGATGGATAATGAACATAAGCACGAGCGAAGCACAGCATATGAGCGGAGCGAATGTGCTGTAGACATGGCACATGGACAAAGTGAATGTGCTGTTAATAGATGTACGAGTACTGGTACAGGTACAGGTACATGAACAAAGTGAATGTGCTGTAGAAACTACTAGTTCCTGTATTCGTTCATTTACTGTAGAAACTACCAGTTTTTGTATTCGTTCATTTGCTGTAGAAACTACCAGTTTTTGTATTCGTACTGTAGAAACTACTAGTTCTTGTGTGTGTTTATTAGTAGAAGTTCTGTACACGTTCAGGGATATGTTCATTTTCACGTTGTAAAGTGTATTGTCAGGAGAAGCTCAGATACGTCTATAAACTGTCAGTAGAAGCTCAGACACGTCTAATACTGTTAGTACAAGTAGAACTATCAGGACATTATTTAGATTGTACCTTTCTGTGCTTATGAGAATGTATATGTCAGCTTCGTTTCGTAGGAAGCAATCAAGTTACTGGTAGGGTTGTTTCTTAACGTATAATGTAAGCATAACGCTTGTATTTGGGTGTACTTATAAGAAGACAAGTATCTTGAGCTACACGCTGTAGCCATTATAGGATACCTTGAGGATACACCTTAATCTATACCACAGAACTGGAAGTACAAGTAGCATAGGAAATTGAGTATAGAAAGAAAACAAAATGTGATACTTTGATATTTTACAAGTAACTACATTTTGTTGTGCTCATGACTGCCAGAGAGACGATTTTTGACATATTTTGCGTGCATTATTAGTGGTCGAGGTGATTCTCATTTCCTACAAGTTCGTCTCTGGCAATTACTGTAAAGTCGGAATGAGTGTTGTAAGAACTGATACTTTACCCTTCCAGTTTCACCCGCATAATCCACCCGAAGAACTAATCTACTCTCTCCCTTAAAGGAGTAGACATTCAACTCATTTTCGGTTGGCCATCAGGTACTGTTGAGGAGTTATATACAATCAGTCACTGACTTAGGAGATCAGGCTGGCTTCTGAACGGTTCAAGGTGGTCTAGCTACGATACCTCTCTATATGTCCCTTCCAACAAATGTAATTGGCTCCCTTCCACTCGTCCGTTAAAGATACAACCACTATTTGTCACCACCCTCCAGTTCATCTTCCATCCCTGAACGTCGAGCCATATCGTCTCTGACCAACTTGATGGACTCCTGACTAACCCATCGCACCTGGAACTCGCCTTGCTGGAAGCCTAGAAAGAATTTGTGGTTGGGGTGACTGTTCGGGTGGCTGTTTCGTACCTCTACGGTTGTTCCAGTGGCCAAATCCACCACTGAAACACCTTTGCAGTTGTCAAAGAGAAGAAATTGACCGTGCCCTTTTCTTTTATCCCCCTGAATGGTCATTGTGTGGTGTGTCCTTTTGGAATCTTCGGAGGGACAACGTGGCAATCTGATTCTTCGAGTGAAGCAGGAATGGGGCTTGGACTTCTCACCCTCGAGGTCGAAGAAGAAAGGAACGAGAACCCTTCCATAGTCAAACCATACAAGACCGTTATAAGAGGCAACAGGAGTGTGGTCTATCAACAGGAGTCCTTTTTTTTTCGCAAAGGTAAGTAGACCAGTCCTGTCACTGTCATTTGGCTCTTCTTCAGTATAGCAACAGATGTCACCAGCTTGGTAGAAGCCATAACTGTTTGGCGTTCTTAGCCTAATTTGGTCTTTGTAATGCGGTTTGTCTGGAGAGAAAATGCGCAGTTCTCCGTTGGTTAACGGGATCCACACTTCATCGGTATCAGGATGATTACGAACAATATGGTGGTGGTCGATATCATCGGGGCTTATTGTAGGGTGTAGAGTAACCTCAATACCTTTGCAGCGGACTACAGTGCCTTTATCGTCAGATCTGATCACTTGGTAAGGGGACTCATCATTCCAGGAGCCGGTCCAAGGATCCCAGAATCCTGGCAAATCGGGTTGTGTAAAACCAACGCGACACTGGAACTCAGACACAGCACAAAAGTCTTTTGGCAGCGTATCCCCAAAGTCCATTTCCATACCAACAACAGAATCAGGCAAACTATCCTCAGGAGATGTCTGGGGAGGGATTTCCCAACTGCTGGGCAAAGGTCCTGTGTGCAGTTGCCATTTTTGGCCTAGTTTGCGGGACACAAACACCAGGACACAATCTGCCCACGTCTGCAGATCCACGTCTCCCGGCTTCATCCACGGGTTTCGTTTTTGCAGCTTGTCTTTCAACGTGTCTTCAATGTTGCTGAAACAAGAGTACCAAGCCTTGCTGACTCGTCGCAGAGCAACACAGGTTTCGAGATCCGCACAGTCGAAGACCATTTCCATGACTTCCACGGGAGCTTGGAGCGAAGAACGTGCCCCCGTATCGCCAAATTTCGTGTCAGGTCGCGTGCTTTCCACAAGCTGGAGTTTGCTGCGATGTTTCCCAACAACCTCTTTCCAAAACCAGCTTTTGAGCTCCTCGTTTTGAGACTTGACCATCGATAGCAGACATTCTTGAACCAGCGTGTCCTTGGTGTTCTGCCACGCCTCACGCATCTCAGCCAATCCGTTTTCTAACACGGCTTCGGGGTCGATGGTACGGGACGCTTTTCTCACCACCTCCGTATGGAAATACCTAGCCTCGTTGAACCACCTATCAATTTCTATTCTTTCAAGTTGGCGGCGCCTCCAAATCTCGGCACATTTTTTCTCCAACTCGTTAGCCGCTGCTAGACACTGGTCCTTGGATGCTGGAACAGGCAACTGTGGCACTTGTTCCTTGGTCTCTTGTTCAATTCGTTTTAGGGCCGAATCGGACTGCTGTGTGCCTGGCCTCACCACGTATGTTTCATACATTGAGCGACAGAAACTTGCTTCATATCTCATTGTATCTTCATCTTCTGTTTGGGTATCCATTTTAAAGTGTACAAGAAGAAGAAAATACAGTGTCGTGATGTATCTTGAGAACACAAACAAAAATAGGGTCAATAACTTAAAAGAGATACTAGCTGGAGTTAGCCTTAAAACGGTACAACTTGACTATTAATGATCACATCGAGATGGGGATAAGACTGCTACGCTCGCTGTTTCGCGGGCTATATAAATATCAACTCTTTTTTGAAATCTGACTCATATATCGTTTTTTGGTCAACTCTACTCTGAGTATAAAGACTTAAAGTAGAGGGCTCTATTGTGATCAAGGGTTGCCTAGAGACTAGGAGACGGTTAGACTTACTGGTGTGTAGTTTTTCTGGTACCTAGTACGTTGATACTCAGTCATCACTTTCTTATCAACTCTCCTCCTCCCCTAAGATTACATCTCCATTCTTCTGTATAAATGCAATCCTGAAAATAAATGCAATCCTGTGATAAATGTAATCTTCTGTTATAAAATGCAATAAATTAGACCATCTCAGCTGTGCTCTAGTTTTAAATAGTTCTCTGAGAGTGTTGAACAAGAGGGAAACAACAAGCCCACTCTTTATGCGGGACTTCCTGTGAGTTAAACAGCTGTCGTAATAGCGTACCTTTATCAGCTGACAGATACAATGATCTGTATACTGTAGCTAGACAGACTTTAGATATGACCTGTCAGAATAAGTCCATATCGTAAAACAAGGTAGGCCAAAGTACGAGTACCAGTACCGAAAATAAGGTAGACTCCAGATAGGCGTAGATATGTTACTCCACAGCACATGAGACTGCGTACTTGTAGCACATCAAACTGTATGTGTTGTACAGCACTTGTAGAACCATAGGCACACTGGCTTGTAGGAAGCAGAAAGTACTCCCTCGTACACTCAAACGTCTCAAGTCTCTATTCCGTGTACCCCGGGGGCGCCTCGTACTGCGGCAAATCAGACTCCACTTCTCTCTCTCCCGTCACCTGTCTCTGTACCCTTTCTCTGAACGCGGTATGTTTCTCTGCCAGCTCCTTTTGGAACTCGATGGCGCCTCCTTCTCTGAAATACAAGTCTGCACGCCACGTGGTTCCGTCTCGTCGGATGCCCGGAACCAAATGGAGACCCCGTTCCGCTTTGGGAATGGCCACAAATGACACGTCGACGGAATTAGGCCCAAACCAGGGCTGAGTCAATTGTACCTTGAGAATATTGGTCATGGGGATCTCCAAAGACGAAAACTTGACACTGTCGAGTTTAAACGCAACCACGGGAGGCAGCTGAGGAGCAGAGTCTGTGTCACATTGCACCACGACCCTTGTGGCGTCTACCAGCACACTTACTCCCGTCACTTCATATCGCACTGAAGACCGACCTTGGTCGACCGGCTGGGATGTTTCTGTGAGCACCAGCTGTGCGCTTTTTCCGCACAGTTTCATTCCCGCCGTTGAAATCGCAGAGTTGAGGGACATGGTGGTGTGATGTTAGTTTTGATATCAGCAGAACCTGTGATGTGATGTGATGTGTGATGTGGTGATAAGTCTGAGTTTAATGAGGTGGGGAGTTTGAGGGAGTAACAAGGTGGAGGGAAACTGGTAAGGTGGAGAAGTGATAAATGGTATTTGTAAGTGGTTGAGTACGTCTAGAGGTTCTCAGATTCATTCATTCTCGATTTTACTGATTTTCCATTATTTCAGATTATTTACTGACCTTAATTCGAAAAATAGGAATAATTGAAACCCCAGTTTAGACTTAAAAGATGACCTCATGCTGGAGTGTTTCATACCACTGGTACTCATATCATTCTGCAAATTATGGTCTCGAGTTCTGCAGAAGCTTGCCTGCTTTCCCTTTTTCCTAATTTTCCTGTTTTCCTGTTTTCCCATTTTTTATTTTTTTTCCTGAATTTCTTGATATTCCTTATTCCAACTTTTCCAAATTTTCCAGATTTTCCATTTTTTTCACTTTCCCATTTCCCAGTAAATTCCCTAAAATCTCCAAAATTCCAAACAATTCTACCAGCTCAAAAAACACCCCGGACTCTGCAAACCTGTCTCATTCTCTCGCCACACAACCTCTCTCCACCTCCACTGCCTTGCCACTGCCCATCTCTCCGATAAGCTTATTTGTGATCAGGCGGATTAAACTGAATTGAAACATTGAAAAATAGAAAAATATAGAAGAAAAATATGAGAAAAACTGACCGTTAAACAATCGATACATACCCTACAAACAATTCCCACTTTCACCAAAAACCGCCACAATTATATCCATCATTCCATGTTGTTTTTTCACTCCACCTAAATCTCACATTCTATACACTGCCTGGGAGATTCTGGAAGTCCATCCAACTCGACGAAAAACAATGATACTACCGCAAAAACCAGCCACATGACTATAACTCCTCCTACGAACCAATTCCCGCAAAAATCTCCCCTCCAGCTACCCAACTCCACCTTTTAAACCCGGTATTCCTCCCCACGCCACGTGACTTAAACCTCCATGCATGTCCAAACTCTAACGCTAAAAGTTTTATGCAGCTGCGTCTGGAAGTAAAAAAAAATCCTCCCAGATTTTACTCGCAGAAGAACCTCCTTCTACGTACAACAACACACACCACTTTACAAAAATGCAGCTAACGTGGAAAGATATTCCGACGATTCCCAACCAGAGCGAGTTTCTGGACATTGTGCTGAACCGGACGCAGCGAAAGACCCCCACGGTCATTCGAGCCGGCTTCAAAATCTCCCGAATCAGAGCCTTTTACATGCGAAAGGTGCGATTCACGGCCGATGGCTTTGTGGAAAAGCTCAACGAGATTGTCACCTCGTTCCCCAACATCAACGAGATCCATCCCTTTCACCGGGATCTTCTCGACACTCTCTACGAAAAGAACCATTACAAGGTCTCTCTGGCCTCCTTGTCTCGAGCAAAGACTCTGATTGACCAGGTTTCTCGAGACTATGTGCGACTTCTCAAGTTTGGTCAGTCGCTGTTTCAGTGCAAGCAGCTCAAGCGAGCCGCTCTCGGTCGAATGGCCACCATTATGAAGCGACTTAAGGACCCTCTTGTCTACCTGGAGCAGGTTCGACAGCATCTGGGCCGTCTTCCTTCTATCGACCCCAACACTCGAACCCTGCTCATCTGTGGCTACCCCAACGTTGGAAAGTCGTCTTTCCTCAAGTCCGTGACTCGAGCCGAGGTCGAGGTCCAGCCCTATGCCTTCACCACAAAGTCGCTCTATGTCGGCCACTTTGACTACAAGTATCTGCGGTTCCAGGCCATTGATACTCCCGGTATTCTTGACCGACCCACCGAGGAAATGAACAACATTGAAATGCAGTCCATCTACGCCATTGCCCACATTCGGTCGTGTGTTCTGTACTTTATGGACGTTTCCGAGCAGTGTGGGTTCTCTGTTGCTGAGCAGGTCAAGCTCTTCCACTCCATCAAGCCTCTGTTTGCCAACAAGCAGGTCATTGTCGTCATCAACAAGATTGACGTCAAGCGACCCGAGGACCTGGACGAGGAGAACCAGGAGCTTCTCAAGGGTATTGCTGCCCAGCCTGACGTGGAAATCATGCAGCTGTCTTGTCACGCCGAGGAGGGTCTTATGGAGGTCCGAAACCGAGCCTGTGAAAAGCTGCTGGCTGCCCGAGTCGAGCAGAAGCTGCGTCACGTCAAGGGAGGAGCCTCTTCCGACCTGCTCAACCAGGTGCACATTGCCCAGCCCGTCAAGCGAGACGACATGGAGCGACCTTCAGCCATTCCCGAGGCAGTCCAGTTCCTGCAAAAGTACGACAAGAACGACCCCAACCGAAAGAAGCTGATGCGAGACGTGCAGGACGAAAACGGAGGAGCCGGCGTCTTTTCCATCGACATGTCCAAGGACTATCTTCTGGAAGACGAGGCCTGGAAGAAGGACATTATGCCCGAGCTGCTCAACGGCCGAAACGTCTACGACTTCATCGACCCCGATATCGCCTCCAAGCTGCAGGCTCTGGAGGAGGAGGAGGAGAAGCTCGAGGAGGAGGGCTTCTACGACTCGGAGGAGGAGATCGAGGACGACGAGGCCGAAAACATCCACGAGCAGGCCCAGTGGCTGCGAAACAAGATCAAAATGATGCGAAACACCGCTCGATCCAAAAAGTCGCTGAAAAACAAGGCCGCCATCCCCCGAACAAAGACAAAGAAGTCGCTGGGAGACATGGAGGACCATCTGGAACGAGTTGGCTTCGACTCTTCCAAGGTTGTCGAGCGAGCCAACGCTCTGGCCGAGGCCAAGGCTTCCGACGACGTTTCTGGCCACCAGACCTTCCTCAACGAGGCCGTTTCCACCCAGGAAATGTCTCTCATGCCTCTGGGCCAGTCCAACAGACGAGACGACGGTATTGTCACTACTGTTCGATCCAAGGCCGACCGAATGGCCAAGCATTCGCAGCGAAAGGGCAACATGAAGGCCCGACGAGGAGAGGCCGACCGACATATCGCAGAGACCAAGCCCAAGCATCTGTTCTCCGGAAAGAGAACCATTGGCAGCAACGACTGGAGATAAGCTGGTTGTTGGGACTATGGGTAGGATAGGATTAAGAGGTGGACCGCCACGCAAAAGTTTTATATTAATAGAGAGCATTGATTGAGTGGGTTGTAGAGGTGGCCAAGAGAGGGTTACAGTAGTCATGGACAGGCCAGGTACGTCGAATTTGGTATCGCTGTGATAGTCAGAAGGAGGCGGTTATGAGGAGACACTTGTGATGTCCCTAGCGTGTATATTGAGCGAGCTGTGGATGTTTTTGTAGATAGCTGGATTTAAGGTGGTGAGAGGATGGTGCGGGAACGGCATAACATAACAGGTCAGGAAGTGGTCTAGATGCTCTGAAAAGTTGATGGTTCGGTTGGTCCTGCTTTTGTGGCTATATTGGTTGTCTTTGGATAGCTGTGTGGCTATTAATGAACAAGTTGTATGGTCCTGGAGAAGTCAAGATTAGAGGAGTCATTGAGCTCCATGAAACTCAACAGATAAAAGCTGACTTAAAATAATGTGGATACTGAATCCCATAGACAATAGCATAAACTCACCTTATAAGGCTCTGAGTGAGAACTCTTTGTCTTTCTATGATGATCCACAACCAATAGTAATAGCTCAAAATCAAGTTCAATTGACTGGATTCCAATGCTAAAAGGCCAAGATGAGACATTGGCATCTCATGTTTTAGACCACCCTCTATTATGTCCATTTTTAGACCTCTAAACTTGATTCTTCATAGCTTTAGCTTAACTGACCTACAATAATATTGAAGATTATAAGCCCTATCATCCACAATCACTAACACTAACACTGCTACAGGAACAGATTCAATTTTGACACTTCATACACCTAGAGAAAATCATGTCTTCAGAGATGGTAAAGAACAGATACAAATCTCATATGAAAAAAACATATATCTAACTTGAAGAAGTCATAACACAAATACAACTACATTCACTACAATTCATATCTTGGGGCCTAGTATGATCCAAGATAATTGCCAGAGGTTCATTCTCATCTAGTCGTACTTCTATGAAAAATAACAGAATCAATCACACTCACTCCTACTCTATTTCTGTACAGTATAAATTATTGGTATGGATTCTAAAATGCACCATTTCTCTCGTCTAAAACAAATCGTCGAGATCCATATCATCATCACTTGCTTCATCCTGAGACTGGGTCTGTCCCTTGCCCTTTTCAACTCCTCCCTTTTCCACGCCCTTTTCCACCTTGTCTTCGCTCTCCTGCTTCTCGCCCTTCTTTTCCTTCTTGTCATTCTCTTTCTTCTTTTCCTTGATGGTGTTCTTGGCCTTGAGCTGTTTCTTCTTCACCTCCAACTCATGCTTCAGCTTGCTGATACGCTGGTTGAACCGTTCCTTGAGCATGGCATTGGCTGTTCGATCAGCATCATCCTGCTGCTTCTTGATAGTAGCCTCCAGGTCGGCAATCGTGTCAACCAGCACCTTGGCGTGTCCTCCTTCCTCTCCATCGTCGTCGTCGTCCATTCCAGCTGAAGCTCGAGGCATTTCTTCCTCGTCAGAGTTGTCACTTTCAGCTCCTCCTTCTCCCTCGTCTTCAGATTCAGAGGCATCGTCAGCTTCAATTTCTTCTCCTTCTTCACTGGCCTGGTCTTCCAGAGCCCGCTCCAGCTCTTTATCAAGCAAATCAACGTCCATCTCTCCTTCGTCAACCATAGCGAATCGAGGAGGAGGCGTGGCAGCAGCAGAAACAGTAGTAGACACAGATTGCGAGCCAGCAACTCCTGCAGCATAAAGGGACGCCAGAGTACGTCCGTCCACCAGCTCATAAGATGTAGAGTCAGCCTCATCGTCCAAATCTAGTAAATCGGTGACTTTCTGCTCCACAGACTCAATCACCTTGGTAGACACGGTTTTTCGGAACCGTCTTCGTTTGGCGTCAAACAACGGCGGAGTCAAACCGTTGCGACACGTCAGAGCACCTTCACTCGACGACTTGTCCCATTGCATCGACTTGGCCTCCATGATATTGTGTTCGGAAGAAATGGGTTCTGTGACCAGCAACATTTGACAGATATCCAGACACTTGAACATGTTTTTGCCCCTGTCAAACGTCTTTTGCGCCTCCACAATAGCAGGCAAATCCACCAATTTGGCCGCGTAATGACGTCCTCGTACTGAAACAACTGCACGTCGACTATCCTTGAACCGAATGACAATGTTGCTGTAATCCTGGTTCTCCACAGCTGTACGGAGATACGACAAGTCATCTCGACCTCGTTTTCCGATCGGAGGAAACCGCAGAATCAATCCTTCTTCAATCAAAGGATCGTCTTCTCTATCAGGTGCTTCACTGTCGTATCCTTGTCCCGGTTCTCGAGCAGCTTTAACTCGGATTCTGGGCACGATTTTCTTTTTCGTCGAGCCAGAGCTCGCGGTGGACGCCCTGCTGCTGTCGGCATTGCTCTCGGACTTTTTATTGGACAGCTTGAGACTCAGTCTCGGTTTGGACTCCTTTTCCTTCTTTGGAGCCTTCAGCTTGATACTGAGCGATGGCGTGCTGGATTTCGCCGGCTCGTCGTCCGTTCGGCGCTTCTTGGTCTTGCGTTTCTCGGGCGATGCATCCGGAGACCGTTTTTCGGGCTTCAGCTTGATTTTGATCATCTGGCGTGTTGGTGGAGAAGAAGCGTGGTGAGAATGCATGGTGTAGTGCATGAACTTTAATAGAGGGGGGAGGGTGTGAAAATGAGTGTAGGTAGGTGGTAGGGCAGGGGAAAGTCGTGGTACGTGTTTCAGAAGGAAGGGGTGTAGGTGGTTTTTGTTTATTTTGTTTTTCGACTTTTTCTGCGTTTTTCAGGTGTTTTTACGTGATGTTAGAGTCTGGAATGTGATTAGCTTTTGGTTCTTATATTAACAACGTTGTTAACTGTTTACTCATGGTTATAGTTGATTGAACTTGTTATGAAGAACAAAAGAAGAAACAGACATAGGCTGGTTTAGGAACTTATGATTAAAACTATGGCAGTAAATAGAGTCAGGAAGAAAATAGTAACGTTCATTTCTCTCAGTATATTAATTATGTACTACATCAATGAAAGTACATATTTCTAGTAGGCACTGTGTTGGTTCAAGAGGCCTTCTTTAGCTGAAATGTATTTCTCGAATCAAAATAAGAAAATTATTTCGATAATATAAATAATAGGTCCGTAAGTACTTGTATAATCTGCTTAATCAGCAAATGACACATCCACTGGATTCACAAGGCTTATATTTCACCTGTTCTAGGGGACTAGAGAATCTCTTGTTGTTGACGTTCAAAAAAGTCATGTCGTGGACGTAGAGCATGTTGAGAGTGGTATGTAGTAAAAGTGTTGAGAGTGGTTTGTAGGTAAAGAGAAGTAGATTGTTAGCTGGGGTATTTATAGCAAGTGGTATAGATAGAGGATGTTATTGATGTGTCCATTTTGGAACAAGTTCTCGTACCACAGCCTCAAATAGGTCATGGGACTGCCACAGCTTTTGAATATTACTTAGATTTAGTTGGGTATAGGAGAGTTTAGTTGGATTTATGGTTGACTCTTCCTTTTGTCATGAACCTGAAACAGCCTCAAAATCTGTATTGTGCCTCATGTGACCACTTGTACAAGTACAAGTACAAGTAGAAAGATACTGACTCAAGGAAACCACAAAACTCAGTCTTTGCCTCAATTCAGCAACTTTTCATTTCGCAAAAAAGTCAAGAAAGTTCCTCATCTCATCCCATACTCATCCCAATTGTCCCTCCTATTGCGAGCCTTAAATAACTTTTGTTTTGTTCCTGAAAATGGAGAAACCTTATTTCCAATATCAACCCTTTCCACCATCAACACTTCCACAAGTCACGTGCCCATATAACCAGTGCAACACCTCCAATTCTGCTCTGGACCCACTTGAAGCCTATCGCACTATTTTTTACGATACCACCAGCTTCTGCAGCCCGATGCAGAGCGAGGTGCATGGAGTTGCGCTGGGAGTGGGTTGCATGTGTGAGGGGCAGCAGTGGAATTGAGAAGAAAAAGTTGAAAAAAAACGGGAAAAACAGGATAAAATGTCACCTATATACGATTAGCTCATATATACCGATTCACCAGAATAAATAACTGTTTCATTCATCTAAACAACCAACATCTGCTCTGATATCTGAGTGTTGCAGATACGAAGAATTTTAGCTATTTTCGATTCTAGGATCGTGGATGGAGGAAATGTTTTCCTGTTAATCAGAAATAAATGGAAAAAAAGGAAAACCAAGAGAAAACACCTCAAACTGTCTCATTCAAGTCACACAAAAATCACCACATCTCTACACGCTCCACTCCACCTTCAAATTCCGCCTTGAAGTGGAAAGATTTTTTCCTGTCAAAATGGGAGGAATCTGCATATTCTAAAAAAACATTGGAAAAATCGGAAAAAACTGGAATAAATCAAACCGAAACGAAAATCACCAAACACACACAAATACACCCCTAAAACCCACTCAACCCCCTCCCAACCCCCCTCACCTTCCACTCGATGATCACCCTACATTTCAACCACTCTCACATCCACAAACCCTAACCGCCAAATAGACTTTGGAAATTTTTTAGTCGTTCCAAATTTTTTTCCCACCCATCTTACATTGACTACACTTGACAACCGCACTTGTCATCTCCGTCAACCCAACTCGCTCATCACACCATGACTTTTATTCTGACGGAAACGTCTGCCGGTTACGCCGTGCTCAAGGCCAAGGACAAGAAGATCTACAAGTCGGAGTCGATTCTCGAGGACCTGTCCACCCCCGAGCTCGTCACCTCGCAGTTCAAGGTCAAGGGCTTTTCCAAGTTTGATTCTGCTGCCTCTGCTCTGGAGGAGGTCAACGCCATTGTCGATGGCCGAGTCTCCGACAAGCTCGCTGCTCTGCTCAACGAGTTCAAGGACGAGAAGAAGTCTGCCCTGGTTGTTGCTGACCCCAAGCTCGGAAACGCCATCAACAAGCTCGATCTGCCCTTTGACGTTGTGGCCGAGTCTGCCTCTCTCGATCTCTTCCGAGCCATCCGAGAGAACCTGCCCTCTCTTCTGCCCGGTCTGACCGAGAAGGACCTGGCCACCATGAGCCTGGGTCTGGCCCACTCTCTGGGACGACACAAGCTCAAGTTCTCCCCCGATAAGGTCGACACCATGATTGTCCAGGCCATCGCATTACTAGACGACCTCGACAAGGAGCTCAACACATACGCCATGCGAATCAAGGAGTGGTACGGATGGCACTTCCCCGAGATGGCCAAGATTGTCGCCGACAACATTGCCTACGCCCGAGTCATCAAGACCATGGGCTACCGATCCAACGCCTCCGAGACCGATCTCTCCGAGGTGCTCCCCGAGGAGGTCGAGACCGCCCTCAAGGTGGCCGCCGAGGTGTCCATGGGTACTGAAATCACTGAGTTTGATCTCGAGAACATCCAGTGCCTCGCCGACCAGGTCATTGACTTTGCCGAGTACCGAGAGCAGCTCTCCAACTACCTCAACGCCCGAATGGCCGCCATTGCCCCCAACCTCACCGCTCTTGTCGGCGAGCTTGTCGGAGCCCGGCTCATTGCCCACTCCGGCTCCCTTGTCAACCTTGCCAAGGCCCCCGCCTCCACCGTCCAGATTCTTGGTGCCGAGAAGGCTCTTTTCCGAGCCCTCAAGACCAAGCACGATACCCCCAAGTACGGTATCATCTACCACGCTTCCCTCATTGGCCAGGCCTCCGGAAAGAACAAGGGTAAGATTGCCCGAATGCTTGCTGCCAAGGCCTCCGTATCCATGCGATACGATGCATTTGCCGAGGAGCGGGAGGAGGTTCCCATTCTCGGAATCGACAACCGAATCAAGGTCGAGAACCGACTCCGACAGCTCGAGGGCAAGGAGATTGTCGGTACCGTCCGACCCGACGTGAACAAGGTCGAGCACAAGAAGGTTGACCTGTCCACCGGAAAGCAGTACAACGCTGACGCCGACACCGTGGGCAACACCACCGCCGGTGCCGACTCTGACGATGAGGACTCCGACTCCGAGGAGGAGGTCAAGGAGAAGAAGTCCAAGAAGGAAAAGAAGGACAAGAAGGAAAAGAAGGACAAGAAGGAAAAGAAGGATAAGAAGGAAAAGAAGGATAAGAAGGACAAGAAGGAAAAGAAGGACAAGAAGCGAAAGCGAGAGGATGACGACGACGAGCCCAAGAAGGAGAAGAAGAGCAAGAAGTAAAGTAGATAGTGGTATGTATTTTAATTGTTAGACAGAACACAGTGATTCGAGGCGCAGCCAAGAGTCACGGACCTGTAGAAATGTTCACTCGACTCACAATTGTCCCTGGTGTCACAAAAGCATCACAGCGGAATAGCACTTAGAACTCCAGTGATGTTCTGAGTCTAACTGCACCTGATGTAGGGATTTAAGATGCCACAGGGAACTTACCTCAAGGCAACGGTGAGAGATTCGTCATAACAACTGGCTTGATGTAGTGTGTGGTGGGTAATGATTCGGATGGGTTCATGCGTGGGTGCGTTAATGTGAGTGAGGTGCTTGTGGCCATTGTATAACCACAACAACTGTGTCACATTCTCATGGCTCAGCTCAACATCCTTCTTACAACAAACCATCTCCCCACAGACAACACTGGCACTAGGCGACCGTACAGAGACCATTTGGCTGGACGACTGTGGAAGGGTGGTTGGTTGGAGTCAGGGTGTTAACTTCGCGACAGAGAATGTGACGACAGACTTGGCTGTGGTTGTGTCTCTGGTGGTATCGTAAAGAGGGAAGAAGAGAGTGTCTATAAGTATAAAAGAGACGACCTTAAGATTAAGAATTGGTGACTGTGTTTGTAACTGTCTGTGTCTGTGTCCTATTGTTTTAAGAATAAAGTGGCTAGGAATAAAGTGGCTAAGAATAAAGTGGGTCTACCTTTACACCCTCACCAAGTTGTATAACTGGTAAGCCACTTGGGACTATCAGGTCTCTGGTAACGGGTAAGTCAACTTGACTGTCAAGTCCAATTGGCACTGACTTCAAGAGGTGACTGAGACAACTTCTCTGTCTCGCTCGTGCTGTCACACCCACAACATTGGCAGAGTCATATCTCCATATCTGGTTAAGAAGAAATGACTTGGTGCACCTACAGTACATCTTATTTGGTCCTTTCTTGGGCTGAAACGCACACTACGACACTCTGTCTCTGCTTCAAGGTGTTCCTTGTTATCTCTCTTACTCTCAATTGAGGCCATACTACACATTGAGATTAAGGTAGCTACACACCCTCCTCTGATGATCTAATTCATTAATACATAGTGTGACTGACAACAGTCACTCCTCCAAGATACTGCTCGCAGTATCTAAGCCTCTCGAGCAACCAGCTCGTCCCACAGCTTCTTGGCAGCCTCCAGATCGTCAATGGCAACCTGTCCCTTCTCCCAGTCAACGAGAATAGGTCGCACCACAGTGGGCTTGTCAAAGGTATCGGCCTTGATCAAGGTCTCGATAATCTTGTGGGCCTTCCAGTCGTCAGGGAAAGACTTGCCAGCAGCCTTGAGAGCAGGCTGGGCAGGAGCAAACACCTGCGAGGGGGTGAAAGAGGCAGGCACAATGCCCTTTTTCTCGTCGACAAAGCTCTTGATGGTCAGCAGCTGGTCGAGAGTAGGAGCATTGGTGGTCTCCTCAAAGTCGAATGGCAGGTCGCCAATATCCTTGCCGGCAGTTGCAAGGTTGTTCTCAATGTACTTGGCAAAGGTCAGCGACTTTTCAAACTTGGGGTTGGCAAAGAGCGACACGGCGCCCTTGGAAAATTGCAGAGTTCGGAAGAAGGACATTTTTTCGTGGTGAGTATGGGTGTGGAAAGATCTGACGAGGTGAGGTTAGATATATAACTTGGTTGCTTCGTCTCATGTACTCTGCAACTTTATCGTCAAGGCGGCGGGACCAGTGGCGCAGAAAAAATACGGCAAACGAGTGGTTTTCTCAGGGAAAATCGTGGGATTATTTTTTTCGATGGCATTTCGATCTTCGATCTGGCTTTCTCCATTTCCAAATATTACTTGTTTTCGCTCAATTGACTGGTCCAGTTGTCATCGCTGCCTCGACTCGCATCCGTGCAGGAACTTGCAGCGTGCATAAATGGTGTCATGGAAAAGTTTATTTGATCGACTATAAGCATGAGACAACCAGCTACGGGTACGAGATGAGAACCTGGTACGAGACGAATTGGAGTTTGAAGTCGGTTATTATACAAATGGTAGAGCGCGAGTCAAAAGAAAGTACACAAAAACAAGATGACATGCCAGTTACATGGCCTCATGGCTCATAACCACCTCTTGTCTTACTTCCTGACCACTGTTCAGTCGATAGTAAAAATACACTCTTCTATGTAATCCGGAGAACTGAGACCGGAGATGTAAATACTGTACGTAAGGACGTGGTAAAGTCGTGTGACGGAGCCGTAGATGGCATCTGTCGCGCGATTCACGTGGCCCAACCTCAGTCATGAGTTCCCTTGTAAGGAGGTTATGGAAACTCCCACTTGATAGGTTCAGAGTGTTCCGTGGGAGTTCCAAAATACCCTCCCCAGTCACACCCAGTCATAACCTGTTCAACAGTCATAACCCAACAACCACCAACCTTGGTCCTACTTCTCAGTAGATTCCAACCTCCCCAAACTCCACCTCTTTTTCCTCCAGCAGAATTCTCTGAACATGTGTGCCACTAGAATCGCCAAATTTGCCAGATTCACACCAGAAATAGTCCCATTTGACCCACAAGACATGCTACCAACTCCTGACGCTGTGTAGATTTGCATTCTGGACTTGAAACTGGAGCAGAGGTGATTTTGAGTGAGTTTAGGAAGAAATCGGCGAAATAATGATACAGTCAACTCCACATAACCAGTATGTAGTCAACTCCAATCATGTCAACTCCAACCTCATCACTGCCACACCTTGACCTGCCCATCAACACCGCCAGTAGCCACTATGCACCGAACTCTGCCATTCACATCGTTCGGAGCCCAGGCCACACACGTGACGAAATGCCCATGTGCATCAACCACCCTGATACATCGTCCTCCCTGCTCCAGATCCCAACATCGCATAGTCTTGTCATCCGAGACCGAAACCAGATATCTTCCTGCCGGATGTAAAACCACTCCCCGGACCCAGTTATCGTGACCTCGAAGAATGAGAAGAGGATCTCCACGTGACGACCAGACTCGGATCGTCTTATCTCGCGACCAGGTGATGACAAAGTACGAACTTGTCTTGTCCAATTTTGTCAAACATCCAGCCTGGCTCTTGGAGTACACTCTCACACCTTCAATAACGTGTTCATGTCCCAAAAGAGTCATTTTACCGTCACCAGTCACGAAATCACTCACCCGGGTAACGTGATCTATCCCTGCCGACAAAATGAACTCTTCATTGAGCGCACAACACGACTTGACCCAGTCTGTATGTCCATGTACTGTTCTGACACAGTATCCCGACTGGACGGACCAGACACGAACTGTTTTGTCACGTGACGCGGAAATGACGTGTTCGCCTGATTGTGTGAATTTGACGGCCGAAATTGTATGGTCGTGGCCTGTGAGAGTCTTGACGTTGGCATACTCGTTTTGGGGGTCCCATATTCTGATGGTGAGGTCTGACGAGCAGCTGACTAAGAGTGCACGTGACCCGTTCTCTGCTCCTTCTCCTCCTCCGCTTCCAGCACTGAAATCCACGTCCAAAACGCCTCTTGTATGTGCCTTTATCGTGGTTTCGATTTCTCCCATTTCGTAGTCCCAAATCCGTATATTTCCGTCTTCACAGGCCGAGGCTAAAGTTGAGTGAAACGGGTGAAACGAGACTGCGTTCACAGGCTGTTTGTGTAACAGACTGAATCTGGACGTCTTTGGAAGCCACGTTTTCGGGTCTCCAGCTCCTAATCCGTTGGCCTTGTGGGATTGAGAAGCGTCTCGTTCAGCTGCCTCCAGCCGGGATTCCAGATCCATCACTTTGCGCTGCAGCCGAATTACAGACAGCCATTTTTTCTCCAAAAGAAGAGCACTGGTCTTGTATACTTCCGAGTCCTGTTCTTCCGACGGAGGCTGTTGGCTGAGAACCTCGGCCAGCTGAGTCAGAAGCGGTTCGTCGTTAGTCAGCCGGCTGACGTATCCGAAAATACTTGTTTCCAGGTCCCGGCGTTGTTTTTCCGTCAATAACGACTCCATGGTCTGAGGGTTGCAGGAAAGAGTTGTGATGAAGATACAGTATAGTGGTGATGTGTATGCGAGGTGAAAGTTAGTCAGCTGGGATGAGAGGTGGGGGGAGAAGAGGTCACGTGTCCTAATTAGTTAGGTGATTATTAATACTGTCCCTGAACATATGTCAAAAAAACATCGTT
Source organism: Yarrowia sp. E02 (assembly GCA_017639365.1). Lineage (NCBI taxonomy): Eukaryota > Fungi > Ascomycota > Dipodascomycetes > Dipodascales > Yarrowia > Yarrowia sp. E02. The sequence goes on along the minus strand of JAAQQX010000003.1, from coordinate 112,448 downwards.
GCTATACTAACATTTTCAGCTCTCTATTCTCTATTCTTATACCTCTTCTAAGTCTCATCTCAAGTCCACCTTAATCATCACGGAACGATGTGTTTTGATGAGCAAATAAGATTAAGGTTAGGGGAGTGTCGCGTTTCATTTTAGAGTGGCGTAAGGAGAATGATAAGAGAAGTGAGAGAGAGGATATGGAGGTTGTTGGGGAGTGGATGGAGGGTGTAGTAGGGTGTTTGAGTGTGTTTTTGGTTGATGGTGAGTTTGGGGGTCTTTTTAGTCTTTTTTTTGGGTTGTTTTGGCTGTTTCGCAAATTCCTTGGGTAAAAGTGAAGATATAGGGGAAAGACTAGTGTCATTAGATAGAGGAGAATCGGGCGAGCATTTTGGTATCCTCAACTATGTATTTGGAATCCTCAGTATCCTTTTCACCGTCTTTTTCATTTATATTTGGGTCGTATTCGTACTGTAATCAGCTGGAGGTTAAATGCACCATCGCGTCTACAGGTCGAGAATTATGTACAGTGTATACGACATTGGATACTAGAACTGAAACAGGTAGGTGGTATATCCAACCAACACCGGTGCCGCATTATACTTGTAGACCTTTTTCTTCTTTAGACAGTGTCTTTAAAAGATGAGTTTAGTTGGGTTTGTTGGGAGATTAGTTGAAGAAAAAGTCTGCTGGGGGTGTCTCTTTGGTGATTGGGGGTTCTGGAGGAAATTATGACGACACGATTCGGTAGTGAAATAGCAAGTTCCTAAATATGTTTTTATCCTGTTAGATATGCCATGTATTAATAATGTGTAATTGGCTAATACATATTCCTCGTTAAGTATATATAGTTGGGAGATTATTTGAGCTACAGTAGACTGGCTGGACTATGATATTTTTTGACTCCAGGGTAGAGAACACGAACAGGTGTCTGGCGGCTGTAACTTAGAAAATACACAGAGAACATCGTCAGGTTTGGCCGGATTCGTGTCTACAGGTATTTTTATGGCTGACTGTACTTGTATACAGTGTGTTGACTTGTCTATTCTGTCCCTCAATTGCCGTCATGATGGAGGTTTCCTACTATAAATTGAGAAGCAGAATGGTCAAACTGGAGCACTGAAGAAACGTTTCTTATTCGAAAGTGAAATGTGTTGAATTTCTCTGTTTAAGGACTATCCTATAAGCACTGTGGAGCCGTGTGGAGCCGTGTCCCGATGGAGAGAAGTAAACCATTTCTTTTTCTACCCACCGATGTAGGGTAATTTCGGACCAGTAATTAAACTATCAAAGTGTTCGTGATGTGAAACACTCGCGCATCATCCCACAACTTTCCCAATACCCGTATTATGTCTTCGGCTCATTGCACATGTCTCGGCTACAGTAGAACAAATAAAAAGAAAAACAAGGATATTTTGAGTCTTCAGATAATAGCTGTCACTTGTATCCACGATATCTTGCACGTCCTATGACCTATGACCTTGAAGTTCGACCTGACACTCTTTCAATAGCTTCTACTCTGTCCTCAACTACAAGAACCTGTAACTATACGCACTCTGTACTCAATCGAGATGAGGCATGGTGGAGAAGGCGCCTGATGGAATTATGCTTATTGATGTCATAATGAATGGAATTGTCTGAGAACAAAAAGAAGAAGAAATTCACTGGAACAAAGAAACTAGAAGACCATGTGTACTAAGTGGTACACCTTTTTTTGTTACTGTCGGTGTGAATTGGTATACAACTACAAGTATGAATAAGTACTAATACCACAGTTCTAACACTCTCCTCACCTCTACCATTTGCCACTGTATGCGGCTCACCTATAGTCTTTTAAGTCGGATTTTCTCTCAATTGCTCGCTTGGCTCCAGAGTTAATTAACATGAGACAGTGGCGAGCATAGTGGGTAATGTATGATTAATGTATGAATAAAAGAGATAAAACAGCAACTACGACAACCAAGTTGTAGACACAATGACTAAGCTGTGTATGACTAAGCTGTGATACCATGCCAAAGCTGCAAATACACCAATGACTAAACTTGTACTGTCCACTCCTACAAGGGTCCACTATCAGATCTCCTTTAAAGTTCCGTCTGCAACCGTTTTTGCGGGAGGTATAATTTTATTCGGCTCGTACCGTAGCCGAGAGTCCGATAGTCTCCGATTTGGGGTGTAGAAGGGGAAAAAAAGAAGTAAACATTGATTTAGTCACGTGATCCTACTCATAAGACGTCTCCCTAGTCACGTGTCTTTTCCCCTTTTTATTAGATCCACTTTTCACCTTTTCTCACCTCTCACGATGAGCAACTTCGGAGCCAAATTTTGCCGCCGATTTTTACCCGAGTACTGTTTTTCCGTCCACAGTGCCATTACTAAGCGTCCCCTACACGGCTAGGCATCCTTCTCATCTGCCTGTAACCTGCATTGCTCGATACAGCAGTCTGTCACCGCTCACAAGTACGAGTACATGCCACATTGAGTAATATAGGCGGAGGAGAGATATGTACGTATGTAAGCTGCGGAGAGAGTAATTAGCAGCCGCATGGAAGGAGGGTGTATTTAAAGGGGGGAATAATGGGTGAAAACCGGATTTGAAAGTGGGAATTTGTTCAGCACGGCTAGGGGAGCATTTTCTCGTTTTCCGTTTCCCGATCGAAGCATTATCTACCGACTTGAGTTCGTTCCCCCACGCCCCCACATGGTTAGCCTTTTGCTCCTACGATACCACCGCAACTTAGTTAGCTCGGTCTGCGTCAATTACACTATCGACGAGTTCAGTTTCTCTCACTGCTACCCAGAGAGAAACACAGAAACGGAGGACCGCAAAAAGCTGCCGTTCGGAAGACGATAAAAAGAGAAACACAAAGGGATTCTACGTGGTTGACAGATACAGCACGTGATAGACAAGACTGTGACAGCCGACATCGGACAGCATCGACACACACGGCACCGCATCAGCCTGAGGTGAGTTACACAGAGAGAAATACGGTGTTACGGACGGCAACACAGACAGTGTGACAGTGACACAAACGGAGCGACGACTTCAACACTATACTGACACAAACAGACGAATCGCGTGAATCACAAAAGAGCCCGATTGCGAGTTTGACACAAGGCGGCACAAACGACGCAACGACACAGACGCATTCAGACACGTCAGTGACGTATTAAGGACACACAACCTCTCCACAGAGCCACGTTTTCTATTCCGACAGTCTCCTGAGGTACCACGATTTGCATCTGACTTTGTTGACATCACCACATTCAGAGTGACATCAGGATTCTAGATACAGCCCCAGATTGGACGATTCGCTTGATTCACTCCATTCACTCCATTCACCCCATTCAAGCACACACAAACCGCCTCAAAGCCAGATTTGAACAGGTTTGAACTCGATCGCATTCCCGAGATTTCCACAACTCGGTGACTCATCATTACAGTAGCTTCGAAACGCAGCATCGAAGCATTCCCCACAACCAGGTACCCAGTTGCCCATTACTGTGTGCACTATTGATTAACATCTGTTAATCGACTTACCACGGCTTCGCATCTACATCTTCACAATGGACGAATTCCACAAACTCACGCTCACAGAGAGCCACACGCCTTCCCCGCAGAGCCCAGCAACGTCGCGGATCAACTCCCAAAACAACAACAATGGCACCTCGCGAACATCGTCGCGGTCCCACAGGCCGTCAGCGGCGTTCCTAGGCGTCGCCAACGACGACTCATATGACTCACAACCGGGGACTCCGTCTTCGTCGTCGTCGCTCACCTCTTTCGATAAACCTGTGGCAGGAGGACCCACGACGCCAGGCGCTTCTGGTCTTGGCGGCGGACACAGCCAAGTCCACTTTTCACTCGGATCCCCGTCCCGGCCCGGTTCGGTGGCCGGTTCTCGTCCTGGCTCCAGACCTGGTTCTCGACCAGCGTCAATCGCACCGCAAGAGTCGCAAATCTCCTATTTCCCGGAGGCAGATGCACACGACCCGTACGCGCGGCAGCACCGGCCCCCGCAGATTTCTCACCGTGATACAGACTCAATTGCGCCGCGGTTCCGGTTTGCGCGAAGCAGATCTTCGTCCAGATCGTCGCCCGACCGCCGTGTCAACACGGACGAGGCTACCGGCAACTTCCACCGATCTTCTGGCTCCATGGCTGAGCTGAAGCGGTTCTTCAAGAAAAAATCGAGCAAACTCAAGTCCCGAAAGAAGGAGGGCAGCAAGGAGGACATTCCGCGAAGCAGGCCCGTTTCCCAGAACTCCAGCCGCGTCACGCCGTCCGTTTCCCGGTCCTCATCTCAATCTCACATTGCATCCATCGGCTTTGGCAAGTGGGGCAAACCTGGCCGAATGCTGGGTTCTGGAGCTGGTGGTTCCGTGCGTCTTTTGCATCGAGCCAGCGACGGCAAGACTTTTGCCGTGAAGGAGTTCCGGCCACGACACCAGAACGAGTCCGAGCGCGAGTACTCGAAGAAGGTGACGGCCGAGTTCTGCATCGGCTCCACGCTCCACCATCCCAACATTGTGGAGACGCTGGACATTATCCAGGACGAAGGCCTGTATTTTGAGGTGATGGAGTTTTGCCCATATGACTTTTTCGCAATTGTCATGTCTGGCAAGATGAGCCAGGGCGAGGTGTCGTGCTGTTTCAAGCAGCTGCTGAGCGGCGTCACATACCTGCACTCGATGGGTCTGGCGCACCGGGATCTCAAGCTCGACAACTGTGTCGTCACCAAGGACGGCATTCTCAAGCTGATTGACTTCGGCTCGGCGTCCGTCTTCAAGTACCCGTTTGAAACGGGCATTGTGATGGCGCACGGCGTGGTGGGCTCCGACCCGTATCTCGCTCCTGAGGTGCTCTCACAGACCAAGTACGACCCCACGCCGACCGACATTTGGTCGATTGCGGTGGTCTTCTGCTGCATGACGCTGCGGCGGTTCCCCTGGAAGGCTCCCAAGCTGACCGACAACTCGTTCAAGCTCTTTGTTTCTGAGCCGGAGGTGGACGAGAGCGACAAGCCGACCAAGGGCCCGATGCGGCTGTTGAACCGGCTGCCGCGGGATTCGCGACATATCATTGGACGCATGTTGGTGGTGGATCCTAAGAAGCGAGCCACGCTCGAGGAGATTTGGGCCGATCCGTGGGTGCAGAGCATTAGCATGTGCACTTACGACGAGGATGGAAGGCTCATCAAGGGAGAGGGACATGAGCACACGTTTGTGGAGGTGGAGGAGAGGGACGAGCCCGAGGAGAAGGATAAGAAGCAATAGAGGAGAGGCGAGGGGTGAACCCATTTCGAGCATGAGGTGTTCTCGAGCAGGCTGGGGTCGGGAATTGAGTCTACACAGGAGAGTCCATACTGGTGTGGCTCTACTTGTGGGTATTCAAGGCCTCCAATGACATAACGTAGCAATGTATTCTAACGAGTTATACGATAACAGATATGAGGGGTGTAGTGTGAAGTGAGAGGGTGTATGTGTACTTTGTTTTGTTTACAATACAGCTAATAGTGGTGGTCTTTCGCTGAGAAGATGTGGAGGAATAATACAGGAGGGAGGACCAGCGACATTAGCTGAGGTTGCGGCACATGGGAGGATTTCTCTGTAGGTAATCGCAGACTTCATATGGAGTTTATATGGTAAAATAGCCATGGCAAGTTGAGGATATAGACAGGTCCACGATACAAGTCGAAAAAAAAACAATCTAGAGAAATAATGACATGTCTTACTGTATCGTCAAGGCAAAGGCCCTGCCCAGGGTACCCATTGTTCCTGCAGACAGTGCCATTTGCAAGAGTTGATTATGATCCTTTTGGGTATCTTTGTCAGCATGTGTCCATCATCCTGACAGTGGATTTTGGGACAATTGGCCTAAAAGTGAGAATCAATCACAGTGGTCAATGTGTCTGGTCTTCCCCGTATCTTCTCACGCCATTGTCCACCTCGAGTGTTACAGGATGGTCCACATCAGGTGTAGTTCTGAGAATGTATTATAGGAATCTTCCACATCAATGAAGATATTTTAAGCCTGATGGAGAGTCAATTTCACAGCAGCTACATGGGTATGTACTGTGTCAGCACCATAACTTGCCATCAATTCATGTCAATGGTTATTATTGGGTATCTCTGTCTTGGATATCTCTGTTACCCGTGTCCATAATACAGTGTAGAACCTCTTAGGTTAAGCGATGGAGAAGAAGAGTTGGACGTGAATCCATACACGTAAAAATATACCCTATTTTTCAGTTACACCTTGTATCCCATCTCGAATGACTTGTACCTTACACCTTATCCCTACTTCTTATATCTACACCTTTTATTCCCCCCCTCCCCTCAGACTCAATAATACATTTATTACATAAAAATACAACCGTTAACAAGCCAGGGTCACTGGCTGACAAAAGATAATCGTTAGCCGGAGCGGGGAGTCTACTCCTTTCGCTTCTTCTCCTTCTTCTCCTTCTTGGCCTTCTTTTCCTTCTTGGCCTTCTTCTCCTTGGGCTTTTCGTCCGCGTCTTCCACGTCCTCCACGGCGTCGGCAAACTCCTCGTCGGCAACCTCGGCAACGGCAGCAGCAGCCACAAGCTCAGCGGCAGTAGCAGCAGCAGCAGGGTTCTTGGAGGCCATGTACTCCTCCTTTCGCTGGTGGTAGTCGGCGAGCTTTTCCTGGTACTTGATCTTGTAGGGCTCCTTGGCCTCCTCGGGCAGCAGCATCCACAGACGGGCCACCTCGTTGGCCATGTCCACGTTGATAAGCGGAGGCAGACCCTGCTTCTCTCGCTCGGCCCGAATAACAGCCCGCTGCTGGGTGGAAAAGGCCAGGAAGACGGTCATGGGCTTTTTGGGCATGAGAGGGTCGACCTCTCGCTTTCGCTTCTTTCGGCCGGTGGGAGTCAGTTCCTCTTCCACGGCCCGGCCGCCAAACAGCGACGTGTTTGTGCCGAGAAACGCGCCCTTTTCGGGCAGGGCGTCCAGACTCAGCTCCTTGAGCGCGTCAATCTGCTCGTCACTGAGGTTCTGCAACTTGCCGATGATGGTGGCAAACTCGGCGTGGAAGTCCTTGATGGCCCACGACGCGTTTTGGGCCGCAAGTTCGAGCGTCTTGGTGGCGGCAATCACCTGGTCTCGCTTGCCCTTGAGCTGGCCCAGCTGCGAGTCTTCCAGGTCAATGTTGAGGTTGTTTCTTCTCTTGACCATTGCGGAGGTGGAGTGGTGGTTTGTGATGACGTGTCCTTAACAGTTGCAAAAGTGCGGGTTTGCAAAGACTAGTATCGATGGTGTGGTATCGATGGTTTTGTGTCCAACTGTCGATGGTCTGGTAGTCAAGTGTGGTGGTAAGTAGAAAGGTCAACAGACGGGGGCCAGGGGCCACTAAAAAAAGAGAGTTTTTGTCCAGGAATGTAAACTATAGTTAGACTGGGCCAATTGGGAGGCCCCTGTGAACTTTATTTGGTCCGTAAGTAAACAAGATGGAGACGTAGGAAGAGGAGAGGTGTTATAAATGGTAGGAGAGGTGGTATTTGTGGTTTGTCACGTGACTGGTTTTGTGGTACTTTTACTCTTCTTTTTATGACTTCAATACTCTTCAGATATAAGTCATGCACCAACTGCCCCTTTCCACTCCCCTATCTTATCTACGTGATGGGACAAGTAAGAGAGATACAGTCATAGATGTGGAGATAAATAGAGACACAAACAGGTAGAGACATGGATGGAGGCATGGAGGCATTGACAGGTCATTTTCAACACTTTTACTTGTGTTTTTACTAACTTGCAGCTGTTCTATGTTGTCTTCTTGTATGGTTAATTGTTTGTCTTTACGTCGTATTAAAGACGCGTTTAGGAGTAAAGTGGGGAGGATGGTTGTGAAAGAAAAAGGTGGAAAAAACAAGAAAGAAGAGGTTTTTGGGGCAAAAAAATGATAGAGGAGATACACTGATGATGGAAATTTGATGGGGTTTTATGTGTTTCTCCTTTTGTGTTGTTTTTGTGGTTTTATGTGCTTTTTTGTTCGCGTTTTCGGATTTTAAAGTGGTTTTGTTTCCCCACAGTTGGATGAGGTAATTTAGTGGAGTATATGAGGGTGAATTGGGGAGAAGTAGGGTGTGTCCAAAAGACGGAAAAGTCCCTGAAATAAGAAATGAACAACACTAAAAGATTCAGCAAGCTGAGAAGAACAAAATGGTAGTATTTTCGAGACTCCAAGACAAGTATTGATAGAGATAGATCGAATACCAGGGAGAAGAATATGACCCAACATGATGACCCACAAAGGTCGAAATAAAAGTCATATGACTGGGAAAATTACGTCAGATTGAAGAGTTGGACTTTATTAACCCGGATATATCGCTCACAAAAGCACTTTTTGCTTATTCAGACACCAATGGACAAATGACCCCTATGACTCTTTTTATAGTTGAGTTTAGTTGAAGTTTAGATAAAGGAGGAGTATGTAACATGACGGAATTAGTAGTTTCTGACTAACGAAGCTGCCCATCCTGTTCCCACTCTCTTATTATCGTCAATTGCCCAAAAATACCATCTATTTTCATCAATCCAACCTCTTTTCCAACTCCTTTTCTCCGCCCTTCTTCCCATAACTTACTTGAACTCACACTTGACCACATTTTGGTCTCATTTTATGCGGCTCATAAATTAAGCTACACACCAGCAAGATTCTCAGTTCGAATCCCAAAAACCGCACTAAACACAACCTGTAATTCTACTCTATCCACCCAACTTTTTTTTTCCGAAATAATCCGACATGTAAGATGTATATTTTTTTGTACACTCACGCCGGACCTCACCCGAAATCAGTTAAAGTTCCGGCTTGATCCGGCTCGACTTCCCTTTTCGGGCCTTTCCAGCTGCCCTAACCCTGTACCCTAACCCAGATGTTCCGGATGAACCGGTGGCTAGAGATTATGAAAATAATCGCTATCAGCAGAGTGTTTTATTATCGACCTTACGGGAAACATGCACGGTCATACGATACTGTATCCTGTTATCCTGTTATCCTAAGTTACCCTACTTGTATCATATGTTAGTCATTAACAGACTGATTACATCATCAAGTGGAGCACTAAGCTAAGTCGATGCAAGTACAGAAATGCACATGTAAGCTGCTGAGTAAGTAGAAACCTCTTGAACCAATCTCTAGTAATACCACGCTCACCTGAGCATGCCAAGAACTGCTCTAGACCCTTATCTCAATGTGTCAATATTGACATTGAACTGTGGCTGCTCTATAACACGTGCACAGGTGGTTGGATTTAGTGCGATATTGTGGAGAGTGTGATTGAGGGCGCAATTGGCTTCAGAAGAGTTTGAAAGTGAGGTAGAAATGAAGTACGGCGGTTTATCTGTGTATTTCGAAAATTTCAGATTATTTAGATTAAATCTGGGAATTTGGGGAAATTCGGATAAATTCGAAAAAAATCAGAAAAAATCGTAAACAGTTGAAAATCAAAGAGAAAACCGGACATTTCTCAAATACAGCTGATTTCACCTGGTTAAACCACCTCCAAGCATCAGCAACACTTTGCACCCATTTAGGCAGGTGTTGTGAAAAAAGAGTTTGAAAATGAAACGAAAATATTAAAAAATGAAAAGAAAAAAAGAAACCCATAAATTGAAAAAAAAAAATCAGAGAAAATCAGGAAAAACGGGAAAAAACTGGGAAAATCAGAAAAAACCGGAAAATCAAACATACACCTAGACACTATCTCCACAAATGTCCAAATCAGATATTCTTACATCTTCCTGCAAAACGTGAAATCCACCTCTACTTCGCCTTCTCCACAAACCTTATTCCCGTTAACCTCTCGACGCATAAAAAAGTTGTCTGTAAAAAATACCGACCCACCACTTCTACTCGCCATACTCCATCTCTCGGATAAATATACCACCCACCTGGTATATTTGCCGACTCCACCCTCTCCCGCCATAGCCTCCAACATGCGATCCGCCACCATTTTTTCGGGCTCGTCTCACCCGAAACTGGTGGAGCGAATTTGTGCCAATCTGGCCATCGAGCCGTCCAACGTGGACCTGGCCAAGTTCAAAAACGGCGAAACCTCCGTCACCATTCGAGACAGTGTGCGAGAGAAGGATGTCTATGTGGTTCAGAGTGGCTGTGGTCACGTGAACGACAACTTCATCGAGCTGCTCATTATGATTTCTGCGTGCAAGACTGCTTCGGCGAAAAAGGTGACTGCTGTCATGCCGTTGTTTCCTTACTCTCGACAGCCCGATGTTCCGTACACAAAAGCCGTTGTGCCCAACAAGGACTGTGATAAGAAGGAGTCTGTGTCGGAAAAAGCTAAACCCAGACAAAGTGGCTTTTTCAAGGATTACAACACGGGCTACAAGCAGTGGGTGGCCCAGAGTGGTACTCTGATTGCCTCGCTGCTCACCTGTGCTGGCGCAGACCACATTATCACCATGGATCTGCACGATCCCCAGTTCCAGGGCTTTTTTGATATCCCCGTGGACAACCTGTACGGCAAGCCTCTGCTGCAGCACTACATCACCACCCAGATCCCCAACTACCAGGAGGCAGTTATTGTGTCTCCTGACGCTGGAGGAGCCAAGCGAGCCACTGCCATTGCTGACGGTCTCGCCATGGACTTTGCGCTCATTCACAAGGAGCGAAGACCCACAAAGATTTCCGGAGACCACATTGCCGGCAAACACAATGCCACCACCATGCTGGTTGGTGACGTGAGTGGACGAGTCGCCATTCTCATTGACGATCTGCTCGACACCTCCAACACAATCACCCGGGCCGCAAAACTGCTCAAGGACCAGGGCGCCGTCAAGGTGTATGCTCTGATTACCCATGGTGTCTTTTCCGGAGACGCTGTGGAAAAGATTAAGAAGAGCGAGATTGACAAGATTGTCACCACCAACTCGACTCCCCAGGACCAGCATGCCGTTGAGCTGGGCGAAAAGCTGGACGTGATTGACATTTCCCGAGTGTTTGCCGAGGCCATTCGACGAATCCACAACGGAGAGAGTGTTAGTATGTTGTTTGATCATGTGAGCTAGGGGGAGGAACAGGGGGAGGAGGAACGACTCCTCCTGTGACCGTCCTCCTGTGACTGCGGTGAACCGCTGATCAAAGATTTAGATAACAATACAAAAGTGCATAGGAGGTGTGTAGTCGTAAAGCCAAGTATTTGTACTTACCAGAAACAAAGGAGAAATGACCACGAAATTTGGAAATTCCAGGAAAGTTGGCTGATGATGCCTTCTTATGACTGTCCCAGGAGGCTGGGATGAGATGTGGAATAGGTGGTTTTTGGTATCTGTAGTTAGTGCTGTGATTGTGTGAAGATACGAAGTTCTCCACAGTCAGAATAGCTTGTTTTGGAGACAATGCTGTTTCAATGTCACACTTTAAAAGATGTGACTTCAGAATCAGAGTCACCAGAAGAGTCAGAAAGATGTAGTTTATGGTAGGACTTGGTCTGTCTAAGCATTCTCGTTTCCCATAGAACTGTTGTCTCAATCATCTCCAAAAGCCCTCAAAAGTGGCAGTATCTAGACAGTCCGAGTGTTTCTGTTTGCTGTTTCTGTTTATTCGAGGGACTGCTGGCACTGACAGCTAAAGGGACTGTAGACGCGATACTGAGTCTGCCAAATGACATGGTTTGGGAGAGTACAGTAGCGTAATATCCACATAATTGATCAGACATGGATACCCAATGAGCCCAAAAAACTCGGTGGTGATTGTGTCAGGAAGTGGTGGCGTGTCAGTGAATGGTGATGGTGCCAGAGAATCATGTCAGAAGTGCCAGGAAGTCATTTCTGTCATGTTGATGCGGATCATATTTCCGTAAGTTCGAGTTAGAGTAGGCACATGGATAAGGTGGTGGGAAGCATCAAGATCAAATTTGGTTGTGGAAGATAAAAGAGTAAGTTGACCATTGATGTGTGTGTTTGAGGTTGTATGACACCTAGATGTGACCATAGTTCTCCCTTGGTGTTTGTGTTCTCAATTGAGTATTTGGTGTGAGTGTAGTGTATCCTCATGTGAGAGTGAGAGTGTGATAGGTATCTTTATCTGAAGTGGTTTATACTTCTATTCAAACAAGGACAAGTTCACCAAAAGATACACCAATTTGGATACAGATTTAGTCCAGTTTTAGCACGAGATTGTACCTGCATGCTGTACGCTACTGGAAGTAGATTGTACTAAAATGAATATAGGAACAATAGAAGCTAAGATGGTGATAATTGGATGGCTAGTGACTAAATTCAGATAGTTCATCTCACAGCACTCGACTTGTCTAATAATAAAAAGTCATAATATCAACTGATAATATATAAATATACGACCATGTGATAGTCTCAGGAGATAATATTAAACACAACATTCAGAGATATGGACCCATTCCACTGACCAGTGTCCCAGTACAGTATTTTAAGACTGACCATCTTCATTTAAGATGAAGTCAGTGAAAATGCTGTTCTTCCCTAAAAGACGCAAAAAAGCTCAAATCTGGCTGGAATTTCGTCGGAATAAATAGGCGACTTGGTTGAACGATATTAGCTATTTCTTGAGTGCTTTTGCCCAGAATACACCTGTTTAACCACCCCTCTCATGGTAGATATTGATAATAAACTCGCGTATAGAAATGTTAATGTGCTATCTATGCAACCTTAAATTGAACCATTTCACGTAATTTCCAAATCTGAACATTGGAATCATCTTTAATGACGTATAAATATCTGACTCTGGGCTCCAGTGTGAATATGAGTACGTTTAGAATCTCAATTGAAGCTGAATAGGTCACAATAGTGCTGTTTTTGGCAGTCCTTGTAAGAGCAATGAGTTACTGAGGTATCCAACAAAAGTCTTTAGTCAAGTAGTGGAGTTGATATTTTCTCCAACTATAATCTTATCCAGCGTATCTGTACTCCACTAAGAGTAACTAAATGAAAACACTGTGGTATTCTAGGGACACCCATAAATCTTTCAGTTTGACAGATATAAAGAAACAAAAAACACAGACGTACTCTCCTGAGTACAGATAGCAAGATGAAACCCTCCAAACTCATTTCCGTTGATTTTTCCCCGGAAAAGTACTTCTAATTTCACGTCAACCACCCCCTCTTCCCCTCTGGCACCCACCAAGGGTCCAGTGGTGTAATGGTTATCACGTCTCGCTCACATTTGTCTACATCTGTGTTCCGAGGAGGCTCGGAGTTCGATCCTCCGCTGGATCACGTGACCCGAAAAAGGGTGGTATCTTTTTGAGAAGCGTTTTGCGGTTGTTTGTAAGTCGTGCAACTGGTTGTCTAACAATAGCCAAGTATATTTGTCAAGTAAAGTTTTTTGAGAAAAGTGGGAAGATTGAAATATCTGTTGATTTCTAGAGATAACATGTACTTTTTACGTTGAAATAGTTGATAAATATACCACTGACTAACCGGTGCTACCTCCCCCATCTCTCTAGAAGTCTTCTACCACCAAATAGAGACCCCAGCAGACTTTTTACTGAACAAAATCTAACTAAACTCTTTAACTACAGGAATATACATAATAGTCCACCTCATCCAACAAAACCCATAGCAGGGACTAGTGAGTTACAAGTGAATCTGTTTTGATTCATGACTGGTGAGGGATTATATGGTCTCTTCTGTCTTCTTCTTGGTATTGTACACATTTCTGAGAGAGTAGGAGGGAGTTCTGTGTGTTTTTGAATTGGAAGGGTGGCTGCAAAAAGTGGTAAAAAAGCTGTAGAAGGGTGATTGTTGGTATCATTAGGATTGTCTAACTCCGATGAATACTCTCGTCAAGTCCCCATACAAGTGTGTGCATTTTCTGTGGAGTTCAGGGGGGTTGTATGTAAGGGCTGTTTCAGGGCGTCTCTGTTAAAAGTGAGAAAGAACGAAAAGGGGATATTCCAATTGTATTTCCTTAACGTCCTCATACACAGGAATGCAACCGTCAAGTCCCTGTGGTTGTACGAGTATTTCTGAGATAATAATGTGAATAAGCAGAATTCTTGCTGAAGGTGAAAAGTTAGAAAAAAGGCGGTAAAATTTGGAAGAGGTGGTAAGAATATCAGAAATGTAACTGGAGGAATGGCCAGGCTCGTATTAGCACAGCAGTGAACATCCCATAGTTTTGGAAGTATTTCTGGTGGAGCTGTAGGAGGTTCTAAGGAGAAGGAAATTTAGTATCTCTGAAAAGAACAGCACAGTAAGACGAAATGGTGATCCAATAGCTCAGTTCTTAGTATCTGTAAGTATTGTAAGGTGTCTTCAAAGCACACTATACTCGTTCAACTTGCACAAGATCAGTTCCGAGAAGTAGAAAATGTTTCCTTCTAGCAGAGTATTTGTCAGCCAAAGAAACAGGTACAATACTTGTAGAAAGTACATTGCGTTAGTCATACATGGGGATAACGAGGGAAATTAAACCATGTCATCTCTTACAGAGTCCTACTTATAGGCTAGGTATGGGTTAAAACCTGTAAAACGTTCTGTCCTCATTTTTTACAAGTCCAAAATGAATCAAGTCCAACATGTAAGTCTTTCTTGAATGGCTGCTTTGGTAACTCAGAGTTCTCAGAAAGACTTAAGAGAAGTCACCTTGACGACACTTACAAGTATCAATACAACTTCATAACCAGTTGTTGTAGCAACCAGTTCTACCTCCATACAACAACCAATTCCATCTACATACAGCTAGTGGCTGTCTACACCACATGTGGTATAGAGACGCTAGCCTATCAGGACAGCCATAAACCGAACACACCCGAGCTGGATTACTTTCGCTTCTCACAAAGCTGAGGTGTAAACCACCGTTACCCTCCTAATTGTATATGCACCCACACCTGCTTCCAACTCGTTCAATAATGCTCTAATATCAACCAAGACTTGACCATTGTAATCTTTAGAGCTACGTGATTCAGGTGGTACAGTACCCACCAATTCCACTCACCATCTTTTTCCATGTTGTAGTACAAAGCCTTCCAAATTGACATATTCACACAACGGGGTCTAACTCCTCCGAAAATACTCATACGACTACAGGGATTTGATCACCGTGTTCATCGAGTTCGTGCAATTGTTAAAGGACCCACCTGGTCTATGTTACGATGCGCTGTCTACTTTTAGTCCACACACTCCAAAATCTACATGTTCACAGAATTGTGTCTAATTCGCCCAATAATATTCTTACAACCACAGGGGCTGAGCAATTACGTTCTTCTGGATCAGGTGATTCTGATGGTACCTATTAAGCCTGTATTACTATGTTTTACCAACTTTTAGACCAAACTTTCCAATTCTACGTATTCACACAACTACCACTAGCTCCTCCAGAAATATCCTTACTTCTACAGGAACTTGACTCCCGTGATCCTCATTGCGAGGCGGTTCTAATGGCACCAAATTAATCTCTCCACTGTCCTTTTCCATCTTTTTGCTCTACGACTTACAATTCTACGTATTCATACACCTGTCTCTAACTCGTCCAATAATATCCGTACGACTACAGGGACTTGATAATTGTGATTGCACAGTCCTCATCGTTTTAATGGTACTCATCAGATCCCTTTTACTGTACCATATCTACTTTTAGCACTAGCACATTCAATTCTGCATATTCACACATATGGCCCCAACTCCTCTAATAATAGACGTATACACAAATGGACTTGATCATTGTATTTCCTGAGGTTATGCAATTATAATGGTTCCCGCTAATCCTATTCTACTGTACTCAAACTAGTTTTAGTTCCCACTCTCCAGTAGCTACGTGTTAACACATCTGTTCTTAACTCCTCCAGAAATACTCGTATGACTACAGGGACTTGATCATCATGCTCTCCAAAATCACACGATTCTGTTGGTTCCATTTGGACCACTATTACTAGGTATTTCCAACTTTTAGACCAGCCCTCCTGATTCTACCTATTCACACAACTATACCCAACTCCTCCAATAATACTCTTACAAACACACGGACTTGATCATCGAGCTCTCGGAGGTCGCACAATTCTTATGGTACCCACCAATCCTATGTTTATATGTTTTTCCAACTTCTAGACCGACACATGTGAGTTGGTACAACTGAGACGGCTGGTGCTAAAAATAGACAAGAAATATCAGAAGCAAATTGAATGGTATTGTCACACTGATTTGTATTGTGAAATGCGTTTGACAGCTTGGTATATCGATCCAGGTATTTCTGAAGAACTTGGGGAGCATTTCTGAGTAGGGACAGAATGGGGTGTGGGGGATAAATCCTGTAAAACGATGGTGGGCGAGCAGTGAAGGGTTCCAAATGAAACTGTTAGATCATAGGAATTAAGTGATTTAACCACTGAGGTTCTGTGGGTATTTTTAAGGGAGCTACATGGAGTTGTGTGGTAAATAAGAACTGGGAGAGTAAGTGTAGAATTTGAGTAGGAGCAGATAACAGGTATTTTTAGGGTATCAAATGAATCCTCAGACTCAGGGGAATACACTGGTCAACTCGTCGTGGTGATGAGAGTATTTCTGAAGAAGTTGGGTGCAGTTGTGTCTATAAGTAGAAACGCGGAAGTTGGGGTGGTTGGACTTACTTTATTCTCCCGAAGGAGACTGAGTGTAAACCACTCGTAATCGTCTGTTTTCCTTTGTATACGGTTGGAAAACAAACAAACCGTTTTTCCGCTAAATAGACTGTGTGTAAATGATTTACAACAACAACCGTTTTTCCACTGATAAATCAGCGTTAGGGTCGCCAGTGAGGCAGAAGTTACTGGGTGGTGGAAGTTTTAGTTTCGAAAGAAAAGTCCGCCTGGAAAAGAAAACGGGAGAAAAGAGGAATGGAACAGGAAAGGCACTTATATAAACTAATTGATAACAGTCTTAATTGAGATAAGGGGTTCTTAAATGTTTGTTGTGACCTTTGAATGATATTAGGTGGGAATAGAAAGGGCAGTAAGCTGTTACCGTGCCAACAAATTGAGAAATGGCGTATTTCTCTCAGTATTAGGGTATCTAGAAAGATATATTGGGTGGATTAAGATGGAATTTTTTGCGATAAGGTTATCCAAGTTGCATTATCTGAACTCAATGAAATATACAAATGGTGAAAGAAGAGAACAGATATTGACACGAAGGAAAGATATTGACTGGTTCTTCAGGTGATACCCTCCACATGATACCCAGTCCCATGACTCAGTACAAGTTACGAATGAACAGTTATCTGATTCAAAAAGGTCATTTTGAGATATCTCGTTGGTACACAATCATACTCAACGAGCTAGAGTACAGTTGTAACTTGAGCTGACAGGAACAGTACTATTCCTCTAGAACTCCCTGAATCCCCAACGATTCCTACAAATGTACTATTTTACTACATTATTACGCTTCTAGAGATACATTGCGCCTATACTCCTTTTCATAAATACCATTTCTGTCGCTGCTATTTAAAAATGTGAGATCAAGGGTGTAGTGCATACCAAAATGATCACAAGGCCAAGGCAGATCCAATGGTCAAGTCGTTGTGTCTGTACGAGTATTTCTGACGGAGTTTGAACAGATTTGGTGATGAAGAAGGGCTGGAGGATCATCGATGATAGTATGAACTAATCTCGTAGGAGCTATTGATGGGGGGTTTTGGACTCTACTGGCCTCTGGGAACACAGTGGTAGACTTCCAGTGACTGTATGCGTATTTCTGGGGAAGATTGAGGGAGTTGTGTGGAGAAGTAGAATTTGGGTGGCTATGCCAAAATGCGAAATATTGCTAGGAAATTATCGTGATGTAGACATTCATGGTATCAAAATGATCATACGGATCTCATAAATACCATGGTTAAGTCGCCATAGATAATTGAGTATTATTGGTCATGTTGGGTCATTATCAGAAATTTTGGAACATCTGAGAAAACACTGTCTTTGGTTTAGAAGAGCTTAGGAGATATCAGAGAGACGTAGAAGGTATCACTGGCATGAACCAGCGCTGGAAAATACATTGACCTAGGCAGGTTCGTTATATGGGAAGTTTTCAAGGAGATGAGACGACTACTCTAAATCATCTAACTACATGGAACCACTCTGCAACTCCAGTTCGTGCTACTTGAATATCTCACACCTCTCTGGCTCTTTGTGGTATTTGATCTGGTTCTATTATCTTTCTTAAAATAGTTTCACTCACCAGAGTATCCTATCCTTGACTAACCCGTACCTCCGTTGACTATAGTTGTCCACCAAACAGTACAAAGAGAAGTCACATTGGTACAGAGAGTTGAAAATATTCTTCAAATATGGTGTTTGTAACCTCTACTCCTTTCTTCCTGACTCAATCAATTTTCCCAAATCTTATGAACAGATTTTCTCCATCTACGTGTACGGTAGTCAGGAAAAAGAAAAAAGAAAAGAGACAAGGGTTTCAAGACAAGAGTTGAAGACTAAAATTGTGGTATCCTTGGTTGGATCTATTACAATAACAAGTATGACCTGCTCTTGTGATGATTTTGACGATTTCTGTTTGTAGTCTGGTTCCCTGTATTTTTTCCTTAGGATAGTTAAGCAGAATTTCACTCAAGTATTCCCCAAATAAGTCCCAACAAGGAATTTACAGACCAGAAAATTAAATCACAGAAATATCAGGAAATGTGTATGGGATGTGGTTGAGATAGCTATATATTTGTTAGACACCACTGATTTTAGGACCTGGTCGAATATTCATTGACTCTCCTACACCCCGGGAACACCGAAATAGGTACCCCCAGCACAACTTTTATCCAACTATTCCCAAGTAAACTCTTTAACTAAAAAAATCTTGAACTGAAAATGACCCAAAATGAGTGGAAAGATGCAGACTACAAAAGTTCCGAATCTTTGGGACAAAAGATCCCTGTTTTTAGTCAATTCCACTCCTCTACTTGGTTCTAAACTCATAGGATATCATAACAAGGGAAACTAGACTTCTCGTCAAGCTTGTTTTTATTTCTTGCCTATAATAACGAGAAAAACCACTTCCGATATCCCTCCGAGCCGAGGCATAACCCAGGACCAGCCTCGTTATCAGCCGAAAAGATCCTATACATATTCGCCTAAAAAAAAAGGAATTTTCATGTATCTAGAGGTGCTTAAGCAGCTGTTCAACCACTCAGTCTCTTCACAAAGCTTAACCATCTTGTCAGTTAGGTATCCACTAATGGTGGTTGCTTTACTATTACCACCTGTCTATCGACGCCCTTCAATAACTCCTCCAGCTATGCCTAACCGCGCCAACTTCTTGACTATTGGATCTCTAACCCCTCTGGTGCCTTGGCCGATGCCTTATCGGAGATAAATCTCCAGGAAATTCATAATTGTCGGAGGAGCGATATCGGCGATTATGTAGCCATAGATGTGCCACGGTACATAGTCATATATGTACCAGGGTGGTAGTCAGGTATCACAGGTATCATAACATGTATCAAAATGTACTCACCATAAATGTACTCACCTCAACAGTCACCTCACAGTCACTTCTCAAGTGTCTCAAGACTGTCAACACTCCTGGCAACCTCCTACCCTGTCTCAGATTTCCGTATCGTCGCCTAAACTCATCTTGCGTGCTATCATAGATGAGCAAGTGGTGCTAGCGTGGCGCTAGTGCAAGTAGCAAAGAGCAACCAAGGGTTTCATCTGGCAACTTGTCCATTGCTGCACCCATTCACACTCCGTTTTCAGAATTGCACCGACATAGTGGATGTGGCATGATACTGGTGTCTGGCGTGGTTTCCAGTATGTGCTGTACCCGTGCCCAGTCATACTCGTGAGTAGTCCACAGCCGCTCCACGGGGTGGCTGCTCATAGCTAAAGGTAATAGTTAGTATCTGTGGCTGCCTATAACACACTGGAAATGTGATATGTAACCACGGAGACATCTCCGGACTCGACCAGATTGTCGCCGTACCCACTATCTAACATTGTCGGTGACTAAGGCTTAGGAAGTCGAGCTGTAGCGTCGGTCCCACGTTTCTTTTTTTCAACGACACAAAAGTAAGGTGTGAGAAGAAGAAAACAAGAGTAAAAAAGAAATGTGCAAATAAGAGCTAGAAAACGGACACAAAAACAAAACGCACAAACACAAAAGAGCAGACTAATGTCGGCGAAAAGACAAATGGGGAAAATAGGGGAACTCTGCATTTTCGGAACTTTGCCCTGGTGCGTACGAGCCGAATTTGTGGGCTGATTTTTTTCCCCCAGTCATAACCTCTCAGAACCGGTCATAATCTGTCCCACAAGATCATACCCTGTCTCAACCTCTCATATCCGCTCGCAACCTTCGCCAACAATGGCTGATCGCTGCAGACACCCTGACAGCGGCTCGTCTTTCGTCTTGGAGTTGGTCATATTTGCAAACTAAAGTCGTTTCTTTTTTGCAAGTTTAACACAAAGGTTAACCAACGAGAGTGTGTATTTTTACTTGTCCTTTTTATTGAACCTTGCCCGGTGGCTACCAGTTGAAACGGTACATGTCACGAACAAGTTAATCTCTACACGTTATCTGACAGATCACGCTAAGGATTTAGATACAGAAGAGATACAGATACAGAAGAGACACAGATACAGAAGAGACACAGAACCAGAATCAGAACCAACCACAATACGCTCTCAAACACAATCCCATTCTTCCCAAACAGGCAAGACCCAACACACAAATATTACAAAATATTCTGCCACCTCACCACGCTACATTAAACTAACACAGCCCACTAATACAAGTTAGCTTCACCACACATGTTCAATAAGTGATCGGAATCCAGCAAAACCCGATGCAGACCTAGCTCCGTTTGTGCCGCTTGCCGTCTGCCCTACCGTTTGAGCCTTAGCAACCGGTAGACGCTAACCGTTTGTGTCCATCGTTTGTGTCCAACGTTTGCCGACACAAACGGATACATGGACCCACGACATCCCTATCGGTACGGCACAGACGATCCCTCACTGTCGATCATGTGCTGATCCCCCACCATATTATTTCCACGTGGATCACCTGAAGACCCGCAAACTCTGGTCTCTTCCACACGCCAACAACTGTCTCACCAGGACAAGTTCAGTCTCAGTCGCCATGTGGGGTGCAGCTGCTGTATTTTCGTGCGAAAAAAAGAAAAAACACGCGCACTAAACCAAGTGCCTAAATGCCATCAGACCACCGAGTCCCACTCTAGCTACAGACGCCAGCCAGGGTTAACATTTCCCTGGACGATTGACGCCGATCGGCAGAGTGCAGATCCTTCCCTAGATGGGTCTAGCTGGCGATCTGCAGATCAAGGGATGAGCCTAATGTGAGCGACATTAGGAGAGGAATGCGATATGACAGTCAGATGCAGCAGAGGAGCGGTCCTTGTGTGGCCAGAAGCAGTTTTGTCTCTGCGGTCTTGCCAGTCTGCGTTTTTCTTGCTTTCTTTTGTCTCGCTTCAGACCCTCTGCAATACCATCTATGGAGTCGGCAGCCATAAACGGCACATTGCGATCAACACAAACGTCTAAACGTCGCCACGGACACACGGGAAAACACGTTAATCTGGGGATCTAAATGTTGGTCGAAAAAACAGAGCGAATTAGAGAATTGGGGACGTATTTTTCCAGGAGAAAAGCTATGACACCTATTTCCCTATTTTGACAGCATCGACATCTCGCGCCACCATGATACGACTTTTATTGCGCTGTCAACAGTCCCCCAAGCTCCAGCCAATTTTAAAATTTCAAACGATCCATTTTCACTCCTAAAGCTTATTTTGGTTCAAAGGCAACCCAGTGCAAGAACTGGATTATGTAAGGTCTACTAAGTATGGAGGTCACGTGAGGAGACAAAGGAGGCCGGCAGCCGGTCTAAAACGAGTGGCTTCCAATTATCGCCATTTTCCCAGGTTATTTCTTTTTGTTTCCGATTTGATCCGAGGTTTTCCTCGTTCTCGCTTAATTTCGCTTGGTGGCCACATGCGCCAAGAATAGCACAACGGCGCTCAAAGAGGAGAATAATGCCCTAAATGGGACAACCACTTGGAGCAGCTTTTTCGTGCCCGCAGATATTATGTTGCGGCTTGCCGGATATTATTTGCTATGCCGTAAATGTAGACGATATTATTTTCGCTTACGTCTCAATTTGTTTACTTGTCCAAAACTAGCAGATAATATCCGTCTTTTGGGCTCCCTAAATTACAGTGCGTTGGGGCAAATATCAAAATGTGGACGATCACCTGTGGTCTTCCGCACCTGCTGGACGCCTCAGATGCAGGTAAGGAGGATAATATCTGGTGGAGCAGGTGAGACAGGTGGAATACGCAGAGAAAAAAAAAATAAGCAGGTATGCGTCTAAAATACGTGCCAAAAATGACCATAACGAATAAGCGAATGCGACGAGTGAGCAAATGGGAAAATGGGAGAATGGGAGAATGGAATGGGAAAAATGCGGCAAAAAAAAAAAAAAAAAAGTGCAAAAAAAAAATAATCTGATATACTTGTACGTTCCAAAAAGCGATTTTCGGTCCTCTTCAAAGCCACAGGGTATCTACAGTGGTGTAAAATTGTGCACTTTGAAGGACACCTCATCCAGTTTGAATTTACCTTACCTCGTCCTGTTCTCTGGATAACATTTCTCCAAGTTAGCCTATAGCTCACCTTGGCTGCTCACACTAGAAGTGCAGAAATGGCTGCCTGGAAGAAGAAGAAAATAAAAGGTCGGGAAACGCGTCTGTGGCACCATGAGGCGTAAACAAGAGTTATTGGCGTTCTAGAACGGCTGCGAACGTACAGGGTGCATCCTGCTCGGCTAAGTTTCGGTCGATACGAGCAAGTTATGAATGACTTGATCAATGTATTTCCCTCGAAAAAATATTTCCCTAAAATATTTGTCTAGAAAAAAGTGGGGTCTATAGTTGAGTGTATTTGATGGAATGTATGAGAGTCAAAAAAAGTAGTGAGAAGTGGTTAGTGAGAAGTGAGAAGTATTTGGTGAGAAGTATTTGGTGAGAAGTATTTGGTGAGGAGTATTTGGTGAGGAGTAATGGGGCCATTATGATATCTGATATCTAACACTTGGTTTTTACACTGCTGTATATATAACGGTTGTATGGCACTGTAAAATGAAGGAAAAAGAAAGAAAAAAAGCAATAGGGAAATTAGAGGGTATAATTTGATACGGGCGATAAAAAGTGTTCGTCGATATTGGTGAGGGTATAAAGGTGTTTTGAGGTGTAGGAGGGGATTACGTTTAGGTGAGGTGTAAATGGTCTGTTAGGAGGAGAGGTATACGTGTAAGGAGAACTGATAAAGAAGAAGATAAGAAGTCTAGACCGTTCAATTGGCGATATTGAGGAGACACGTGTTGAGCAACTTGTATACGGATACTGGTTTTTTTTGACATTGATATTCACAGTCTTATCTTTACTCTAAAGTGGAAGAAGTAGGGTCTAGAACGAGGAATAAAACGTCCCAGGTGGTAGGAGGTCTTTGTGACGATCACACGTGTCAGTACAATAAGGAGAGACAATACTCCAAAGTTCTGAGATATCTCTACGTCGTTTTAGACGCATCTTTACTTTGAACCATGACGGGCTAGACACTTCTCAATTTAGTAATACTGAGAAGAAAACACTCTGATTTGTAGCTGATATGATGTTCAACGCCGTGTACTATCTACTACCACCTCCTTTTGTATTTATTCTGATTCAATTCTCAGTTATCTCCATTTCCCTGGTTGTATACTGGAACGAGACGATATCGTGCTATAATTTCATTAATAATACTGCTGTAAACCACAACTCTTGAGAAACCTGATCTGTGCCTCATTGTGATTCTTTTCATACCATTCTTGAATCCCTACTCCTTTCCAACCATCCACAATTTTCATTCCAAAATCCCAACTAAACCACACCTATCCTTGATTCCTTCAGTTAACCTTTACTACAACATGCACACACACACACACACTTTTTCCACCTCACATTATCGCTAACCTTACTCCACCACTTGTACAACCCTACTTTAACATCACACCATTCCCAAACCAATTCTTCTTCCTCCACTCTACTCCTCCACCCTCACCTCACAAAATAAGCAGCCAGTTCCCCACCCCCACTAGTCCAATCGGGCACGCCGCTAAATCCGCGCTAACGCTTCTCGCCACTAAAATGCTTCCTTTTGTGCTCCAGCCACGCTAACAACAACGAGAAGGTAACGACCTCAGACTAACATGTCTCATAATAGCTGAGACAAAGACCCCGCAACGTGAGGAGACAACGTCTCTCCCCGCACGCTAACGTGAGTATATCAGTGAGGATGGTGCTGCGATTGGTCCTGTCCTGTCCTGTTTTGGACAGAGCGCGTTGGTGCACAATGACTTGCATTATCGTCTGTCTGCCACAAAGGACTAGGACAGCTACTTGTGGTGCAAGTCCAAGTGGCCACAAAGAGCCTTGTGGGGGGCCGATAAAGCGCCGGAATGTGATAATATATTTATGGTGCCGCGGGTTCTAGCGCCAGAAGCTATTTCCGTATCACTGTCCTGATCCGGCGAGCATCCGACCCTCCACAACTGTAGCCTCCACGCGCCACTATCTGCATCTGGGACGCAGGTCTTACCAGCTCGACAGGGTCGAGGTGGGTCTGACATGATCAATGTGGACTGGCTATGTGGGCCGGGGGTTTGAGAGTGGCTAATGTGGGACAAGCTCCGTCACGTCAGTGTCAGCCAAGGAGCCACCGCAACTCCGGGGTAATCGGTGCACAAGGCCCCACGTTTAATCGCCCGAGGGGAGCGACTAGCCCATTGTTACGCCCACCACGCGGGTCTAGTCGTTTGAAAAGCGGATTCCCCACGTGCGCCGCGCTATTGTACACGCCTGGCCTCCAGGTAATCGCCCACTTAGAGTTTGGTCGATCACCGTTGATCGTCGGGCAATCTCATCTGGCAGATCCAGGCCAGATTTCTGATGTAATATATGTCCCATGCGGAGTTGGAAGCTGTAGGCATGTGGCTGGTGTCAGTGGGAGTACATCGGGGTATATTTATCTTCTATGGGGTTAACACTGGCTGTGTTAGAGTGTTTAGAGGTATGAGAGGTTATCCGCGATAAGGATCTTCAGAAGAGGCCCAGTGAGCCAAAAATAGGCTGTGCCATACCGCGGTAGTAGAACTCCAGTCAACAGCAAGTTCCATATTCTTATCAATCGTTACTAAAATCCCACTCTGTAGCAATATCTGTTGTTATGCCCACCTAGACGGAAAAGACTATTTTTTGACATGCTGATGTATGCAAGATTATGCAGGGTGGTAAGATGTGCGGTTGGGTAAGATGTGCGGTTGGTGAAGATGAGCGGTCATATAGAAACGATGTTTTAGAAAAAGATATTTGTGGTTGTAAATGCAGTAAACTAGTGAGTGAGAGTAGTAGACAGCTTCTAGGCTTTTTTAAAAAATCGTGGAGTTGTATTTCGGGGAGGAGTAGTTCTTTGTGGAAGGAGAGGTGGTAGAGAGGTAAAAATGGTACCGTTGTAATCAGCAGTTTGAGCTCTTTTGAATGGTACTGTTTGTGGCACTGTTTGATCATTTTTGAAAGAGTTATTAGGGAGTCATATTTTCTCTTCTCTTTAGCTATTCGTTCCAATGTCCAACCCTTATTTGAACCATGGTAGGATACGAAAGTAGTGTAACTGAGTCTTTTTAAAATGTTCAATAATGGTCATAGAAAGATGTAGAAATTATTAATATACTTGTACGGTTACTGTGATCATTTTGGTACCACTTGCTAAGGCAATACGTTTCTCTACAACCTTCCAGAAGAGAAAGTATCTAGATAATTTCTATGAGACAAAGAAGGATAGAACTTTGTGAATACTGTAGATGAATGACAAATGAGTTGACGGTTGGCACGGTGAGACCTAGGGGATCATTTATGTACCACTTTTATTTTATTCTTAACACTTGATCATCTTTAGCCGGGTTTTTTAAAACATACAGTAATTGTCATAACCTGATATAGAGTATTTCAATCATCATGTGAACTACCGTAAAAGATTCCCCAGAGTTCATACTCCACTATTACCCCGTTTTTCGCCCCTCATTCCCCTCTTATATACATTTATACACACTTTACCCCCCATACTTACGAGAGTCAAGTCTCAGTTGCACGCAGAAAACCTGTAGAAGCAGTGAGACATGCAAATACGACCGTAGAGATGAAACACGTATTTGTGGTGCATTCGATGTCTCGGTAAAAATTGTTAAATTTCGGGGATGTACGAGTACGATACTCGAATTTACCATTTTACTGAGAAACCACAATCTACCCAAAAAAACCAAAAAAAACCAAAAAAACCAAAAATGAAACCCCAATCCAGTTCTACTACACTCCCTGACCTCCCTGTCACTATTCCACAACATCCACACCACTCCCCGATAATTGCCCTTTTACCAAACTCAAGCTTAGACAGCCATTTTCGTGGCATTAAGATTCAGGCTGTGCTGCTGGCAAGTACGATCGTGTAGAATGTGAAAGAGCAATTTAAAAGGGGTTTGTAGTTGGAGATACCACGTGACTGGTACCAAACTGCTCGGGCCAATGTCACACACCGTTTGGTACCCATTTCAGGTCTGTGGCATGACTTCCTGCAAAGTCACCACCATTCCACTTTTCCACCACCCCATTCCATCGTCACGCAATCTTCGCGCCGATATACTTTGATATCCTGCGATTCACGTGCGATCTCTTCTGCTCCTACATGAGTGCCGTACGAGTCCATTTTTAACCTCACCGTGGAGGTGAAGCAATGAATACCGATTGACATTACCAGGGTGCACAAGGTGTGTCGATCGACGGATGCGTAGGCAGGGATAGCAGCAGACCCTGCCAAGGTACATGTGACGATGTAGGGGCCCTCCAGTGCCGTTGTCAAAGAATCTTGGCAGCAACTGTAGCTGAATGACACAGTTGAACGCCAGAGCTGGATTCTGGTACGGTTCACATATTGGTAGTACCCAATACAAGTACCATGACGTCAGGACCTCACGAGACGACCTGGCAGCCAGTCGTGCCGAATAGCATTGGTTGCATGTTGGTGAGGCTGGGTCAGGATAATCTGTCTCGGATAACAGTTGCCTTGTAGTCACCTGTTACTGTGACGTGTATCCAGCTCTTGTCCTTCTGTGTTAGTATATCCTTCTGTGATAGTATACTCACTGAGTCTGAGTTATTCGGTGCCAATAGCGATGTCTGATTGGCCAGTACGATACTCAGTATGTCTGTTTGTGTCAATCATGTTGTTCAGTGTCGGTACTTCTGTTTGTGTTCCTAAAATGTGTTAGTAGTTTGTGTCCCTAAGATGGGTTAGTAGTCTGTGTCTGTTTCTGTCTGTTTCTGTCTGTTTCTGTCTGTGTCAGTATCTGTGTATCATTCGATACTCTCCAGTATGTGTCAAAAGTTGTGCCAATCGTATGTTCTTCAGTCAATTGTTTTGTGTCAATTGTTTTGTGGATGTGTTGTCATTGCTGTAATTTAAGTTCAAGTCAAGTCACTCTATCTTTTTACTGTAAAAATACTCGACCCCAAGTGTAAAGCTACACCTTGAAACGGCACTTTTGACCCAGCAGAGATACTGACACGCAAGTTGGTGCATTAAAACCGCGATAAACACGCGAGTAGAACGGTACCAATTACGGGGGTGTACAAAGACAGAGAATATGAATTTTTTGATAAAACAAAGAACAACCCACAATCTACAAATTCGCACCAAACTCATCCCACTTTCTTGGCGTATCCTGAAACCTGATCCAGAGTCAATCCTCGAATTCTCTTTAGGTTTACAATTTCAGAAATTGATAGCAAAAAGAAGGCAAAAAGAAGGCGAAAAAGAAAGACAGAACGAAGTGAAAATAAAAAGACAATAAAACAAAAAGAACAAAGCTACAAGTACGAGTACTATACGCTCGCGACGTCTACAAGTACGAGTACTCGTACACTGGTTCATACTTCATACTTCTTACTATCGGAATAGATTAATGCTAATAAATAATGCTTGTATGTTTGATAGGTTGCCATACGGCGTCAGAGTGTCCAGGGGTGTCAAAAAGTCGATGACAGAGAGTTATCAACGTTGGCAATCCAACGGTCAAGTCCCCGTGGTTTTCTGAGCAAAACTGGACGAGTTGTATTTTACTGGTGCAGTCAGTAAAACAAGAATCGCCACAGAACCACGAATACTGCCCGGAAAACAGCCCAGACTTGACCATTAGAACCGTCATCCCCCGAGGAGTTAGGAATCGAAGTCCCCGCTGTTGTCAGACTCTTCCCCGTGAAGTTATGTTCATCCGAAACCCAAACAGTGCCCAGCACTTGGATTTACTGTCTGTAAGTGTAATCATAAGGCACATAGACCATTCGCTGCTGCTGCAACAGCTGCTGATGTTGCTGTTGAGCTGCTGCCTGAGCTGCCTGCTGGGTCTTCTTAGACAGTTTTCGAACTCTTCGGCTTCTAAACTTGGGGTTGGGGTTTGTGTTTCTCCAAGAATCAACAGCTCGCTGAATAACGCCTCGTTTCTTCCGAATACAAGGATTCAAGTGTGCCAGAGACCAGCCAATGTGATTACACTCGGTTTCGTACTGATGTCTGTTTCCCTGATACTCTTCTTTGGGAACTGCTGCTCTGGGGTAAATACAGTTGTCTTTTTTGAATTCTGCTGACAAATCCGAAGTGTTGACCGTGTGGATATGCGACAGAATTTTGTACTGCGTTTTCGTCCGGTTTTTCGAGTATTCAAAAGTGATGTAATCAGTCAGAGAAGGAGTGGAATAAGAAGGCTGCGAATAAAGAGTAGACTGGGGAGGAGTCAGAGGAGTGGTGGAAGACGATGGCGAAGAGTTGTACTGTCCAATTTGTCCGGTCGAGTTGCTTCTGCTGGCGTAACAGGAAGATTTGTCAAACATGTTTGCTGACGAATACAGCGGCTGCGGGGGGGCGTGCTGAGTCAGCTGCTGACTGTGCTGACTGTGCTGCTGAGTCAGCGGGAGGTTATGAGCGCTCGACAAGTTGCCCACACTCTGCGTCACCTGGTTGTTCTTGTAGAACCCTCCTCGGACCGGCGAAATCAGCGCGCTGAGGGTTGGAGTCACATAAGTAGGGCTTACCAAATCAAACTCATAACCTAATGACAAGTCATCCACGCCGGGGCTGTCCTCGGGTGTGGAGGTTGTGTAGGAATAAGTGGGGCTCTGCCAGTCGGCCGAGAGGTTATGACTGGCTGTGTCGGCGGACATGTTATGACCGGGCGAGAGCTGGTGGGTCTTGTCAGCCGACAGGTTATGACTGGGCGAGAGCTGGTGCGCCGCTGCGTCAGCAGACAGGCTATGATGGTGCGCAGCCGAGTCCGCAGAGAGGTTATGAGTGGGCGACATGTGGTGGCCCAGGTCTTGCAAATGGCTCAGATTATGATGGTCCTCGGCGGTAAGCAGATCTCGGCCATAGTCCTGGTGGTCCAGCTGAGGGACAGAAAAGTTGTGTAACATGTCCATGGTGAGAGTCGGTGGTGGAAAAAATAGGTCGGATGTCGATCAGTGAGGATCCCTACGTCAATATATGTGCACACACGGAAGATATATACCAGAGGGCGTGTAGAGTTAGTGCAGAGAGTTGAGAGGTTGAATAGGGTTAGCGTTAGCGTTTACCCTCAACACCCCGCTTTTCGACCAAAAGTCAGATGCCGAGTCTACGCTGGATTGAGTTTTGGTCTGTTTTGCGATTCTAAAAGAGTAAAGTGGAATAGAGTTTCGTTAAGGTTTCAGCAAGCGAGAGGGGAGATAGGGGGGAGGTCATGAGCGAGCTTGGAGCCTGGTCTTTGTGTCTGTAAGCACGGAGCGACAATTTGGTTGCTAGCGAAAATGTAGTCTTTTCGCCAAAGCCTGTGTCCACTGTAGAGCGTCGACGTGCACAAAAGGGTATTTGTGGAGACAGAGCAATGCTGTGATTGTGTTTCCCCAATGTGCTGGGAATTTCCTATTTTTTGTGGACTTTATGAAATTTACAAAAAAAATCGGTTCATAGTAAATTCCAAGATAACCACGATGGATAGCGCTTATACTGGTAGTGTATCCAGCCCCCGAGCTTTTCCCGTGGGACCATCTGAGCGTCCATACTGCGCCAGCTATAGATGGCTCTTTTATTTTCATCTATTTGTTTCTATTTATTTGCCATTTTCTGCAATTATTCGAGACTGGCGAATTTATAGGTTATTATTTTCGCATCTATTATTCGTCGAATAAATTGCCCATAAATGCATTAACCCAACTGACCCACTAGTGGAGACAAAGTGGAGCCGTTTCTTATCCGTCCTTGTGTTTGTCTGGCCAGCGGATGCAACATCGATAAATAATGCAATTGTTACCAATCCGGATGGAAAAAACGGGGTCCAGTAGAAGCCCGGGAGAAGCGAGGGGCCCAGAGCGGACTGTGATCGAAAGAGGAAACAAGGAGAGGAAAATATGAACATGAAAAACAATAAATCCTCTAGCCAAAGTCGATCAAAGGTGACAGAGAAAGAGTATGAAGTGAGACTGTAGCTTCTGCAGTGAAATGTCGGCAGACATCTACTGTGCTTCTCCGTGCAGTCCCTCTGCGCCTCTCTGTCTCTTCGTCTCGCTGTCTCTCCGTCTATCTGCACCTTTCTGTTGTCCTTGTCTGTGTGACATACTTGTGCGAGTAGGACGCCACACAAGGACGTCTTGAAGGACATCCAGAGACGTCAGTCACTGTGTTAGTACTTGTATCACTTCAACATAGAAGTTACTGTCTCACCTGTAGCTGCTTACCACATATGACCAACATATGGCTGACGTGATAAGTGGACAGAAGATACTGAGACGGTTGTAAGAGTGGAGAGATTAAGCTGTCCAGAATGTTCCAGTTTGGATCATGATTAACCTGTGAAGAACCTGCCAGTGGAGCATGATTAGCTGTCCAGAATATCCATAGTGAAACATGATTAGCTGTCGAATCTCTTACCTTGAAACGTAAGGCAACCACATCATGTCAAGGTCAAACAGATGACATAATGACATGATGGTGAACAGGGCGGTGTCAATGGCGTAGCACAAATGGCGTATCTCAAATGGCGTATCTCAAATGTGTATCTGTCTGTCCTTGTGGTAAGATGTCGTAACCAATGTAGTGACTAATGTCGTGCCAGTGAGAAAGACTCAATTCACCAGCTGAATCTGTAATCCTGGCGTGGTATCTCTGTGTTAGATATCTGTGTTAATATCTGTGTTAGAATGTTCTGAATGAATGAGATCTGAATGAATGAGAATCGTGTCTTCTTACCTTACTATGTCCTCATGAGATGAAGAAGAAGAATAAGGTGGTTTCAGAAAAGAACATCTTAAATCCCAGGTCCTTAATCCACGTGTCCTTAATTCCACGTGTCCTTAAAGCCATGATATTTTCTGGCTTGAGAAGACTCATCCTGACATTAAATGATTCTCTAGGAGTATCACTATCTGTGTCTGTGTTAGTATCTGTGTCATCTGCGATTTTGTATCCTGTTTGTGTCCCAAAACGTTTGTGAAAAAAAACATCTTGTGAAGATCTTGTTTGTATCCCAATCTCCGGTATCACAATCTGTGGTATCATATTCTCTTCAATCTCCTTTTCTTTCTGTTTCGTATTGTCGTAGTATTTTTCGTTCCTGGTGCCTATGCTATGCTCAAGTCAAGTATGTCAAGTATGCACCTACAAAAAGCCCAACCTGCAGAACCACGTTTCTGAGTCAAAAACAAACCTTTTTCAATTTAACCAAAAGCTAGGAAGTAGATCAGCAAACACAGTATATCGTGATTTGTGGCACTTTACCACTGCAAAGATAAATATATATATTACAAAGCCTGTTCTGTCAAATTTTATATTATGTAATTACCAATACCTTATTATCCTCTCACATTTCAATAATATCGCCAACATAAAATACAGACATGTTCTTATATCCCTTCTCCCTACCTACTTGAAGATCTTATCTATCTCGTTTAGCTATCTCGTTTAGAATGAAAAACTCTTATTAAGGTTGTTACAATCTGCTCGTCTATCACTGAGACATACAAGACCATTGTATAGTCACACACAATAACCACCTCCCTCGTATCCACACCACAGATATTCCGCTATCTCCACTGCTTTTTTTTAACCACTGCTTCCATCGGAGTTTTGAAATCCCGTATTACCGCGTTAGTGCCATTATTGCGCCAAACAGCTATACGGGGTAAGCAGAAGATGGACCTGAGTCGGGACATTCGACTGGCATGGGTTCGGATCGTTTCGGACAAAAATCGGCCGTTTTATCGTGTTTTCCGATTTTCCTCGATTTCTCTTTTTTTATTCTAAAGATACATTCTCATATCTTAATTTCTACAACCATAAAGATCTCGAAAAAAATCTGAAAACGTCACAGTTTCTTTATTTTTGCTGCCACAAACACGGAACCACTTTTGTTCGAATCCCCGTCATCTCCCTTATCGTCTCGCCTAATCTCCCCAGCCTGAGAACGTATTCGGCGTATTGATTGCGTATTTCGCCCTAAAAAAACGCGGTAACTGCAGTAAAGACGAACATATGTGCCCCACCCGGCATTAGTTGGGCTGATAAGCATGAGACGTATACGTCTTTAGCGGCTATGCTTGTATATCAGGGTACGAGTAAGATACGAGATGCGAGTAAGATGCGAGTAAGATGCGAGAAAGATATGAGTCAGATGTTACATAATCACCAAAAGACACGTCACGTGGAGGACAGTCAGCAGAGGAACATCTGCCTCTCGTAATTATTACTTCTCTACATCTTCTGCTGCATGGCTGCTTACTGTACTTGTTTTTTGCTTTTTGTGGCTTCTTCACCTGCTAATCTCCTATTGTAATGTGTGGATCGCGCTACTGGTTGCTATAATACAGACCAAGCAGCCAACCCGGGTGAATTTCGGGATTTGCTTACGGACTGCTGATTATGTAATTTGTTCGAATTAGTCAGCGTTTTATGTAATCAATTGGAGGAAATTGTGACAAATTGCAAATTGTAAATTGTAAAATCATGTTAGTAATCAAATCTTACGAAACACTGTAAAACAAATATCTACAATCCTCACCTACCCTAGCCACATCCCCTATTACACCTCCCGTCTGACTCATCAATGTAACGCTACAAGAGCGGTGTTACATCATCACAACATGCTTAGGCATAAACGGCACAAATAGGCAACTGGGCGAAAAAATGGAAATTCAAAAATGGAAATTTAAAAAAACGATAAAATGGGAAAAATGGGCACGACTGGCTGGTTCCTGTTCCTCGCAGCATGTGAATAATCTTTAAATTGCTTGGTGCGCGCTAGTTGAAATTGAGAAGAAATGAAGAAAAAAAATGCCGCAGAAAAAAGAGCAAAAAATTCGGAAAAAAAATCCCCTAAAATCGCCAACTGGATCTTTGCAAATCACCCATCAGATAACTTGCAGTGTCTACCGTACACCCTGCTTCTTTCTGGTGCTGCTCTTGTGTCGATCTCTGCTCTATTTGATTTTTGTTTTCTCAAAAATACCCAAACTCGCTTTGTTTTAAGGTTTTCCAGTTTTAAGCTTTCGCCTTGTTTTACACAAAGCTTAATTTTGCTGCAAAAAGTCGAGTGTCAAAATAGCGAGAAACACAAAGGGAAAAATCCGCAAAAATATCCGAGGCAAAATCCACACTGGTCCGAGGTAGGCCGTGGGTCGGAGCACATTTGTGGCTATTTTTCCAGCCCGTTTGTGACCCTCCCCTAACCCCTGAAATTACCTACATTTTACCTTTATTTAAATAAAAAAACCTGCGAAAATCTGCAAATCTCTAGCACCAATCATTTCCCGTCGATCAGTCGGAAACGAGACAGACCAAATGTATGTACCAGCCTGCATGACGTGAGACATGATAAGCGGGTTTTTGGGACACAAACAGCTCGAAAAGCACGCTAGCAAAAGATGGGCCCGAGCAGTAACACACATGGGGGGTTCTTTGTGGTTGGCGAGGTTTCTTTGGCGATATTTGCAATATCCGTGCCGCTAGGGCGGAGCTACTGGCTGTGGAAAATAACCTAACCCAGACCTAACCCGGGTCTGACCTGTCCGATTCCCGAACCCTCGATTAATGCCCGAACCCTCGATTAATGCCCGAACCCTCGTCCTAACCTCGATCTTTGCCCGAACCCTCAATGTAGTCTCCTTACCGCTCTACTCTCCTTACCCTCAACCGTCTACCCCGCCTACCCTAACCCTGTTTCATCAATGTTCCGCGCGCCATGTCTCACGACATTTCATGCCTATTGTGGCACGTCGATCTGTGAATACGACGCACTTAACATTAAATAATACGACAACTGGCAAACGGGTCCTCGTAAATAGACACTAAGAAAAGACGCTCAAAAGAGGATATTTTATACACCTTGCCACAGCCATTGACGTCGACTTTCCTGAGCTCTAGCCAATATCACATGTCCCCACTTCCCCACCTGCTTTCACATTCCCAGCATGATTAACGTGGGCGAAAACGATGTCGCACAAAACGGGTGAGGCCACGCCGCCATGCCGCCATGCCGCTACCCCCCGCGCAGCGAAAAGACCCGATTGGGACGTGCATCTGGCTCTTGTCTTTTGGGCTTGTCTCGATCGCTTGTCTCCTGTCTGTAAGCTCATCTGTCACTGTCGGAGATGACGAGGACAGAGCAGTGCGTTAGTGACGGCTGCTAAGCGTGACGCCGCCATGCTGCCGCCATGCTCTCCTGGAGCCAACCGCCTCTATGACGCCTCCAAGCCGCCAGATTTTACTGCAGGGTACAAAGAAGTGCCTCCGCCGATTTTGCAGGTCGGCGTCTACATCTACAGCGTTTGCACTTCTCCACCGGCTGCAACGGTGCCCCTCATTAATGTCGCTTGTCAACGCAACATGGTAGCATAGAGGCGTAGCGCCAGACGCCGTTTGTTCAGATATTATCAACTGTAAGCGTTGGACCCCGCGGTGGAACTATTTGCTACCCCACACGTCTTATCGTGGAACTGTCTCACCTTGTCGTGATGCTGTGTAGGGTTAGGGTTTGCCTATATCAAGACGTTGCACCGCTTGTCTCGTGGTTGCTTTTCCCAAAGTGTCCACCATCCGGGTTAGGGCTCCCCAACTCCAGGGTTAGGGTCGCCCCGATCGGAATAGGGGGAACGTTAAACTTGCATATGCGATTTCTAAGACATTTAGCGAGCTTTGATCAAGTCTCAATAAGGCAATGACTGGAAATATTGGGCTGGAAAATGAGCCAAAATAACGTAAATTTTAAGACAAGAATTCTGTCTGAGTTTGAAAACTACTCTGTAGGTTCCGAGAAGATGAGCTTGAGCCATTGTAGCTGTTCTGGATTAGTCAGTTTCGTTGGGTTCTAGTTGTGGATTACTAATGGTGCATTAGTCAGCCCCCAACCCGCTTACATAATCTGCTGACTAGACCATGCACATCCTTCTACACGTGACGCACAAAATGCAGGGACTCCAGGGTCTTTGCAACTCGTGGCAGGGGTTGTGAGACAGTTGGACGCGTAGCTCCAGCTGGTTTTGACGTCATTTTGTGACTTACGTGAGACATGTTGGGCCGTATTTGAGACTTTTTTTCGACATTGGGTTCAGGTCGATACGAAAACGAAAATCTCCGATTGGACTGTCTCAGAGTGGATTGCGGGGTCACAGCGTGTCAATGGTCATTACTTGGTCAATGTGGTCATTACATAGTGTATGTGATCCCATTACATAGTGTATGTGACCCCATTACATAGTGTGCGTAATGACCACATTGTCCATGTTGTCACTACATAGTCCATGTTGTCACTACATCGTCCATGTTGTCACTACAGTCCATGTGCCGACAGAAGTCGTGTTGCGGGGCATCACACCACCCCGCGTTTAGAGGTACGAGCACGTTTCTACTGGATTTCTAATTTTACTCAGTTTAGAACGGTTCGAATACGTGCCCGTGGCTTTAACTGAGACAGTGTCTGGACTGGAGTTGGAGTGAGTAAGCGCTAGTGGAGCTAGCTGAGTAAGCCCTTGGGAGGTAGTTTCCTAGCTGAGTAAGCGCGCTGAGTAAGCTTTTGCTGAGTAAGCTTTTTGCTGAGTCAGCCGTTGGGAGTTGGCTCTTCGCTGAGTAAACTTTTTGCTGAGTAAGCTTTTTGCTGAGTCAGCTGGGAGTCTCCGGGTTAGGGCTCACAACAGCCAATCAAGGCACACAGAATAACTTTGATATACTCCTCCAGCATCAGCATCAGCACACTACATCTCAACACAATGTCGTCTTCTCTGTACCGAGTGCTGCGAAACGCCTGGGAGGTCGGTCCACGATCTTACTGGAAGCAGCTCAACACTATTGGAGATACCAAGGCTGGCCGATTGGTCGGAACTGATGTGAGTATGGAGACGGAAGTGACATGATGGATGTCGTGGGACGACGTGGCTAATGTGGTGACGACGTGGCCAGTGTGGTGACGACGTGGCCAATGTTGTGGGACTACATGGACAATGTTGTGTGACGACGTCGCCAATGTTGTGTGACAATACTTTGTCATGTTACAAGACCTGTGTAATGTGACAATACTTGTGTCATGGGATGGTCTGTGACACAATCTATGTCATGGACAAGATCTATGTCATGGACAAACAGTGATGAAATTCAAGCTTTCTTCTTTGCCTGGATTAAGGACAACTAGAGAAAGATACGTGATAGTTTAAACATGGCAAGATGGTATCAACCTGGTAGTGGTGGTACCGACATTAGTCTTGTCACTATTACAATGTCTGTGTAACCCATTACACGGTCCATGTTGTCCCATTACATTGTCTGTGTACCCATTACATTGTCTGTGTGGTCATTACAATGTCTATGTGGTCATTACACTGCCTGTGTACCCACCACACTGTCCTTGTTGTCCCACCACACTACCAATGTCATCCCATTACACCCTCCCTGTCACCCCATTACACTGCCTGTGTAGTCACCACACTCTCCCTGTGGTCACCACAAGACCTTTGTCACACTCTCCCTGTCACTAACCCAGATCTACGGAAACAAATACTTCGAGACCGACCACCAGGACGAAATCCACCTGCGAACCCGATACGTCGAGTACAAGGACAAGGACTACGACATTTCGCAGGTCGAGCCTGGATGGCATTTTTGGCTGGGATACGGAGTGGATACTGCTCCTTGTAACACCCCCAAAGACAAGCTTCCTGTCCGAGCTTATCCCTACAAGTTTCAGCCTAACTATACTGGAACTCCTGGCGCTTTTGTCACCTACAACACCATCAAGCCGAAGATTAGTGCTTGGGAGCCTGTTGCCGGAAAGCGAGTTTAATGCATGATAGTATGACTGGTGATCACGACGTAGGAGTGGTCACCACATTGTAGATGTGGTGGTCACCACGTTGAGTGTGTGGTGATCACGTTGAGTGTGTGGTTATCACATTGTGTGTGTGGTCACGACATGGTTGGTGTAGTCACTAGATCTGGTATGTTGTGGTCACATTGTAGGTGTGGTCATCACATTGATCATGCTGTAGATGACTTGGTAGATGTGGTCACTAGATGTGGTATGTTGTCACTTGGTAGATGACTAGGTACATGTAGTCACCACATTGATCGTGTTGTGTCACATTGTACAAGTTGTGTAGGTAGATGTCGTAGTCACTTTGTAAGTGTGTCAGGTAGATCTGAAATAGTATTTATGACTTTCATTCACTTTTTGGAATTATGCTTTTTATTTTTTTCTCATACAAATTGATTGACTATATACTTGGAATATTAGTTCTGATAACCAACTGTGTTATAATGAAAATGTGAGAAAAAAAAAAAAAAAAAAAAAAAGATGGAGTACCTGGTATCGTACTTGTACCAGGTAGGTCACTTGTAGATATCACTAGGTACCTGTAGATGTCACTAGATGTGGTATGTTTTTTTTTGTCACTAAATAGATGTAGTCACTACACTGTGTTGTTTTTCTCATACAAAATAGACTATACTTAGAATATACTTAGAATATTACTTCTGATTCTAACTGTAACTGACAGGTACAGATTTGACTGGGTCACAAGATGGGTGTGGTCATCACGTAGTAAATGTGGTCACCACGTAGTAGATGTGGTCATCACATATGTGTTGTAGTCACCACATATGCGTTGTAGTCACCACGTATTGTGTGTGGTCATCCCATTACACATGGTCAGTCATGTTGGTCATAGTGAGTCATGACATGGGCTGTGTATACAATGTACAACATTGTCTCTGTCACGGCACCACATCCGCCGTGTAACCCCCGACATGGCCCTTGAAATGAGAATACAGCTCCTGCCTGGACGCACTCCATGGCCTCTAGAATGTACTTGTAGATATGTGCATATCAAGTACATTCTAAAGTACATCCAAAAGTACATTCTAATTATGTCTAAAAATATGTCTAAAAATAATGCTGAGATATGTAAATAAAAACCCAAATTGCTCAAAAACAGCACCATTCGACTCACCGCATCCGCAGCTTCTCGGCAGTGTATTTTTATCCATTTTCGAGCACAAAAACCAAAATAGTCTAAAATCTCATAACCCCATCTGACACAAATACCAGCATATCTCGCTGGAAATTAGTCCCATCAAAAAACAGCCCATCCCACCGTCCTCTCCTGCTCGCCAGCTTTCGAATCATATGTTTCAATATTTATTCACTCATTTTATCCGTTTTATATGCCCCAAACCATAGGTGTATAGCTTTCGGTGGAGAAAATCATAAACGCGGACTATAGATCGAAAAATAGACCAGGGCAATCTCCAGAGCTGCAGAATAAGCATTTGAGGAATGACCTCACAGTTTTTATTTTTATTTATTTTTATTTTTTTCATTTTTTTTTGATACTTGTAAAATGAATTTTTAAAACCCGAGTTTTTTCACAACTACTCCAAAAACTAGCCTGAAACATGTCCACCACCGCTAAAGCTCCCAGAAACTGCCCCGGTTAAGTACGTTTTTTTTTTTTTTTTTTTTTTTTTTTTTTTTTTTTTTTTTTTTTCCCATTCTCCCACTTCCTTTTCCCAACAAATCAGCCGTCCTTGTATACCCCTGAAAAGACACCCAAGACTCCAGGCCGGCCTCCTCTACACAGCAAAAAACGCCCCTTGAAAAAAACTACTACGCTGAGACTTTGGTGCTCGTCTTTGTCATCTTGTGTTTGAAGAGCCGTTGAAAAAAGAGTTTGGACGTTCTGGGGTATAAAAAGACTCGTGGAGTTGAGTCAGGGCTAAATGAAGCGCTGAAGAAGGTCTGGGAGCTTGTCCTGGGTCTGTGGTATGTTTTTTGCGCTTACTAAGATTTTTTTTCTGGTTTCCACGGAAACACTCCTACAACCCGTAATACCCCTTCTACAGCAACCAAAGGTGCTGCATTCTCCCGCCACCGTCTGCTGCTCGCCTCCTATTCTCCTATTTTCCCAACTTTCCTTTCCCCACAGTCTGTATACTCTTTTCTGTGATTTTCACTGCGTAGAGTTTGATTTGTTTCTCTGCGACGCCAGAAGAGACATACTGCATATCCAGCGGTACCATTCGACGCGGCGGGAGCGGCTCCGTCTGATGGTGGAGTCCGTTTTCCGATATCTGCATTATTCGTCAAATTAAACGACATATTCCTGCAGACGCATATCTGCTCCACCTGGCCGAAAAATACTCTGACAAAGACCGGGAAACGTTAATACGGTAGAACTGACTCCAGAGAACGTGCCGTTACCGCCTGACGTCCGTCAGCGCTTTGTTTGCGTCTTGTGGCGCATATTTTCAGAGACATTTTTTCCCCTCAACGGTTCTCCCCGCAGAATAGTGTATCCCCGCCCATGTGTCAGTGGGAGGTGCTTTTGGGGCCGGGGAAGCGATTGCAATGGTTTTCAGGATTGTAGGATGAATATTCGGGGAGATATTTCGATTTCCGGTTTTTTAAAAACTTGAAATGGCTCCTACTCGCTCAATAGTACTCAGAAAGACTCGCTGACAATTGCAATCGCTTCCCCGGTGTCCAAAGTACCCAGTACAATCTGTAATTTCCCCGCTATCGCTCCGAAACTGTTTTTGGGAAAGCATTTTTTCGTTTCCAGCAAAGCTAGCTAAAGAAGCTTTTCGCCTATTTTAAGCCTTCGTCTAAATTCGCTTGGAAGGTCAAACAAGGAAACGTTGCAGAAACAGAGTTTGTAGAGGTGACGTCATTGTAGGGTAAGAGAAGGAAGAGGGTTAGAATGGTGAGTAATAAGCAGGATATGTAAGGGTGGGGTGTCGAAGTTTTGTGTATTTTTTGTAATTTTTTGTAATTTTTTGTAATTTTTTGTAATTTTTTTTTGCTTCATTTTTCGCTGTTTTTTTCTTCTTTTTTCGCCATATTCATTTTTTCAATTCTTCAAGTTTTTCCCATTCTTCGTTCTCCAAGTTTGTGTGTTGGAACATCTGATAAACTAAGTTTAGCACAATTGAGATCTAAGAATAGGAATACGTTAGAAAGTGAATATCTGGAAATATTGTGAGGAAACAGGTATATATGGCGGTGGATTAGTTGGTAACATGATGCCTGGCTACAGATTGGTATAGATTAAGTAACTCTGCGGGGTCTCAACATGGAAATGAATATCACCTGTGACGTGATGTTCAAGTAAAGTAAAGTAAAGTCTAAGTATAGTGTCAAAATGATAGAATATTGAGGGGGTTCAAAAAGTGCTGAAAAAAGGAAATTGAAACTGGGAGTTGTTGGAAACTAGAATATACGACACGAAGATGGTACCAACTCAGTTTCATGTACCTGAGAGTAGTATTACAGGTTTTGAGAGTATCTCTAAACACTGAGAGTATTTCTCCAAAAAGCGTCTATAATGGGGTAGAGAGGAGATAGAGGAATATAAACTTGATTATATTCTTCAGTTGAACCAGGAGATTAGAGTAGTAGCTTTTCCTTAGGACCCACAAAGTATTTGTGAAGTTATACTTGATCTCTATAGAACTGATAATGCATTTCCCTAGAATAAAAATATGTATCTTTCCAGAACGGGTAAAGGGACTTTAAAAAGCTGGGATAGAGCCTCTGTCAGATTATCAACTGTCAAACCACTTTTGGAAGCAGTAGCGCTTTTTTCATTCATTTTTTTTTCACCTTTTTTTTCCACATCATTTTCAAGGGTCGAACTGAGGAGCCAGAATGGACAGTTAGTGAGGGTTGAACTGAGGAAAGCTTGAGTTTCTTAACTGAATAAAGAAAGGCTAAGTCATGGAGAGAATCGTCAACTAGTGGGAGTTGGTAACTTGGCTAATAATACCGTTAGTGAGCTGAGAATTTGGAAGCCCACTAGTGTGTCCTCCAGAAGTACTGAGTAAATTTTCTGGTTCGGTAACTGGTCTGTGTCAACTTTTACAGACTCATATATCTTTACATTTACTTGATTATAGTTGAGAGTTAGTTGAGCAGACATATCTACAGCATCTTCTGGTGATATATAAATCTGAGTACGTATTAATCCAGTGGATTCCACCCTCTATATCCAGTTTCATAACAATCCTGAAATAAAATCACAAATTCACCAACAGGATATCTAGCTGTCACTCATCAGAATAATAATAACTACTACTTTCGCCCTGCTCAAAGTATACTTAGAGTATACATAAGCTCTATTCTCACCCACGTCAACTATTACTTGACGTCAACTCATCCTACAAAAAAACTCCCTTGTAAACACTCTATGACCCCCCACCATCCCCCACCAGCCTCCCCAGCCTCCCAATCAACCCCCACTACCTCACCTCTATCTCTGCGTTATCTACGCCCAATCAAATTTCATCTTCGTTTCCAAAACACCGCTAACTCGTTCTAAACAGCTGCAACTAGCAATTTCAAGCGCTGGTTTGTATCAGAGATAGCGCTATTCCAAACTGGGCGTTTAGCAGACTCAGCACGATAATGTATAGGTAGTTTTAGATAAGAGGTATTCCGAAAAAAAGCATAAAACAAAACAGTAGCTCGTAAAAACAGCAATAATATCAATTGAGGGAAGTTGAAGGTACCAGAAGATAGAGGGCAGTGTAGAGAGTATTTCTGCCAAGTTTCATTCAATTCCACCGGCTGCTTTACGTAATAAACACAATTTAAATTACGTCACAATTCGAGTGTTATTTTCCCCAAATCCCCCAATAACCCTCCGATAACCGCGTCTAACCATCCAAAACATAGCTCGTAATGCACTATAACATGTTCTCAAGTCTGCATGTGTTTCTGTGGCTAATTTCAGCAGCTAGATGAGATTTAGTGTGGCGTTAGTGCGAGAACGTGGCTAGTGAACAATACACTGGTAAAAACGTAGAAAGATACGAGAAGTTGATAGAAGGGGTAAATAGAGGGCGAGGATTACGAATTTCAAGTCGAAATTGTGATATCACTAAAAATGCGTGTTCTAGGTCAACACTATGACAAAACGTCTAGCTCAAATTACTCCTCCCTACTCACACCTCAGACAACTAATGCACTCAGTATACCAACAATGGCTGCATCTTCGGCGTTTGACGGAGCTGGCGGAGTTTTTCTGATAGTGGTGCGGCTTATCTACTCGGGAATCTGAGACGCTAATGGAACTGCGGAAAAAGATATTTATGCACGTGTGCAGCACGTGAACTGGGATATAAGCGATTATGCAGGATGGTAGAGGTGTGGGGAATCGATTGGTCAAGTTCTCATTGGTGTATCTGTATTATTGGAGGAATTGCGTGGATTAGTAATATTTTGAAAAGAGGTATTTCCTTGGAAACTGACTAAAACTAGAATAGCTCCAATTTGGTCTATAACAGATATGACGACATTTGGTCTTAAGGTCTGATTCATAATATTAGTAAGCACTAGCGTTTCAGTCTATATTAGGGACCTGAGTAGAAAGTAGGAAATCCGGGTGGGGTGTGGCTTAAGTATATGGCTAAGTAGAGTTGAGCGAATGTTGTTCTAATTGGTTGAAGATTTTGGGGGATTTGGATAATTGTTTGGTACAGAGTCAGAAAGGAAAGGGTATAGATATATCAGCAGCAGTGGATATTACGGTTCTTCGTATTATCTCACAATCGCGGTATACATACTTTCTTGTGTATATCCACCAATTTTGCTCTGATTTTTATTCTGACAAAACTACAATATCCTCCACATCTTCAGCTTCATTTTGATACCATGAAACCCGAGTCAGATTGCTTATAAGAGATGTGAAAAGTGTGTCTTGGCTTATACCAAAGTGACCCAACTAACAAAAGTATCATCTCCCAATGTTAAACCTGACTTAGACAACAACAATCAGCTTAGGTGTAGACCCAACGTATCTTCTTCAAATTCATGCGAATCGAATCCAGAAACTTAGGGGGTGTTCATACGGCTTTCCTCTTTCATTTGATACCAAATATATATTGATTAAGCTACAATATACCTCTATTGACATTATCTATATTGTATAAACTAGAACCAGGGAAAGTGAGATGATAGATTGCCCGTATCTTGACCAATAATTCTTAGAAAAGTACCAAGTGTTGATTGATTTAACTGTATAGGTTTATGTAACAACATTGAACAGTCTGTACCTCCTCTATAAACCCCAATCGCATTTTATACACTTTCCACTCCTGGGTAGTGTTTCGGAATAACATTGGGACAGAGATAGTAAACTAGAAGTTTATGGTATCATTGGAATGGGTTCATTTTGGGAAATATACTGGTGAAGTATTTGTGGTCAAACAAGTATTTTTGAAAGTTTTAGGAGAAACATAATATGTAGAATTTGAGTGTTGGTAGAATTCGGGGAGTTAAAAGTTGACAAGAGGTAGGAGAAGAGATATTAATGGTATACTGACACTCTCTAGGGTCGTAGAAACACAAAAATACAATCACCGTGGTCATGCGAATATTTCTAGTCAAGTTGGAGACACATATAGTCTCGCCGTGAGAGAGAATGAGATAGGAAAGCTGTGAAAAAAGCTGTTAGCGAGACATATGTGGTACTTTTGGAATCCCCTGGGTGCCAAGATATCAATAATGAATCTGAAAATTTGGTGTCAGTATTATTGAAGCAATTGAAGACAGTTATGTGTATATATAGAATTGGAGGTGACAGCATTACAAGGTGTAAGTGAGTCGTCGTGGAGACTTACATGGTATCAAACGAATCTTCCAGGTTCAATGAATACTCTGGTCAACTCCCCATGACTGTGCACAAAATCTGAGTGCGTTGATAGCAGTTGTGTGGGTGTAGTGTGTGTGCAGTTGGGATATATGGTCTGTTATAAGTGCGCAAAATGCAGTATGGAAATTTGAAAGGAATTATTATAAGAACCAGACTCTGAGGATTACCCTGGTCAAGTAGCCATTGTAATATAAGTATTTTTGGTCGAGTTGGACCAGTTGAATGAGGTGGTGCTTGTAGGTTTCATAGGGCTGATGTATAACTTGATGGGGAATAGGAGGAGATACGTAAAGGGTATCATTGTAATACCCAGACACGGTGGAATACGATGGTATTGCTGGTTTATATGTCAGAGTAATTTTTAGGAAGTTGGAGCAACCTGTAGTCCAGTATAACTTTGGGTGTAAAGGTCCGTAAAATGTACGAGAAGGGAGTTGAAAGGTGTTGCTAGATTCGCCTTTCTCGTATGTACAATCTGATCAAGTCGCCATGATTGTAGAAGTATTTTTGAGTGAGTTAACTAGTTATGAAAATTTAGAGATGCAAGGGTCTGAATTGAATGTGACAAAACAGCAATATATTTCCTAGAAAAGCTGAGAATGCAGGGAGTAGGTAGAGAAAAGCAGTAACACAATGATATTACCCAGGACATTCAGTATCAT
Organism: Yarrowia sp. E02; assembly: GCA_017639365.1. Classification (NCBI taxonomy): domain Eukaryota; kingdom Fungi; phylum Ascomycota; class Dipodascomycetes; order Dipodascales; genus Yarrowia; species Yarrowia sp. E02. The sequence goes on along the minus strand of JAAQQX010000003.1, from coordinate 67,538 downwards.
CACTTCTATATTATCTCCCTTTCGTATCTCCACCAATTTACGTCTGGTTTGTATTTCGACAAAACCATGGTAATATGCACATCTCCAGGTTCATTTTGGTACCATAATTGGCAAGTATGTTTCCAAGAAATGGCCAAATAAATGATTCTCATGTATACCCTCAGACGTTGTACTTTTCATCTGTCTTCACCCTATTCTTAACTTAGACTCATTCACACAACATCAAACATGTCTATCTAATTCCTCCAAAAACAGTCATATTTCAATTCTGAAACTTGGACCATAGTCGCACAGCCTTCCTCTGTCTTTTGGTACCCATTATACTACCTTATTACCACTCAATCAATTTTTGTACACTTTTTGGTTCTAGGAGGGTACAGTAAGGTTCGTTATCAAATATTGAAGAGGTTGTGGGCAGAGAAAAAGCCTAATATTGAAAGCAGCGGTGATACGAATAGATGTAAACTCTTAGTTTTCAAGACTATGGTGTGGAGAAGTGCTCATGTTGGTTGTCCCGATTCAGAGAGTTAAGCTGGTCAACTCGCCTTGTTGATACGAGTATTATTGGAGAAGGTGGAGTTTGGTAGGAGTAAGATATAGAAGGAAAAGAGTGAATAAAAGGAAAGTCGTTTAGGGAACGGTACCAGGTTAATCTTGAATGTTCGGGGATCGAAATGGTGGTCCTCCCGTTATAATACGGGTATTTCTGAAGGAGTTAGGGGAGACAGTTTAATCAGGTAGAACTGAACGTGCGGATATAAAAAGTGGTTATGGAGTAACAAGCTAGACGTTCATGGTATCGTTGGAATCATAAGGCTCGGGAGAATACACTCCTTGATTCTCCTTGCTGATATACGTATTTCTGGTCAATTTAGACAAGTTCTATTTTGGGTCAGTTAAAGGTGCTTCGGCCATGAAACATGGCACGATCTCGTAAGAGAAAGGTGAAGAGTCCAATCGGTGTTTCTAGATCAGCAGTAATCTAATGGTCCAGTCACTGTTACTATGTGAATATTTCTGAGAGAGTTGAGACCATCTGTCCGCTCAAGTAGAGTTGATACAGTAAGTGGGTTTTTGGCCGAGACGAGCTGAGGGAGACCAATTTTGGTATCATTGGAATCTTCTCATCTCAAGAAATACTCTGGTCAAGTCACAATTCTGATCGGAGTATTTTTGCCTAAGTTGGGGAGGTGTATGTAAGTTGGGGGAGGTGTATGTTGGTGGACATCAGGTTAAGAGTAGATTCTAAGGGATTAATGGTATTAAAAGATTCACATGAGTCTCTAGACTATATTGGTCAAGCAGTCATGTTTATTGGGGTATTTTTGAAAAAGTTATAGCCAGTCGTAATCTTGGGTAGCGACGTAAAACATGATTACGTGGTACATAAGAGATTCAAAGGTAACATGAGAATCTCTCTCCTCTTTGTAACACAAAGGTCAAGTTTTCACAGTCATACGGGTATTTTTGAACGAGTTAGGTGGGACAGCGCAAACCGGTAGAATTGGACGTGCAAATGTAAAAAGTGGTAGTGGGTTGGTAAGATAGGCATTTATGGTCTTGTTAGAATCAGAAGGCCTTGGATAATGCACCTCTTAAGTCCCCCTGATGATATAGATAGTTTTGGGCAAGTTACACGAGTTCTATTGGCTCAGTGCAAGAGAAACGTGAACGGTACTACCCGAGGCTTTCAAGTCTGAGAATCATTATGGTCCAGTTGCTGTGGTTACTCTGCCCAATAGTAGTGAGATACAGGTTATGGAGTGACTGATACTAATTGTAGTTGTTACCAGTCATATGACTTGCACAAACTTTCATTTACTGAACCATTTCACGACTTTATTTAAACACATTACTATACTAAACGACGTTACTGGACTGTTGTACAATTTTTTTCTTCTTCATACAGTCGTTAATTATAACTTCCCTTGGGAGGAATAACCTTTGGGATGAATGTACTCCTTGACAATTGTGTATCGTGTTTCAAAATGAGACAATAGATGGTTTCTGAGGCACTTATGAAACTAATTGACTAGCTAATACTAGAATGAGTGAAGCAATCGACTTGACAAATACTGTCCTCATATCTACAGTTATCTCAATGGGCTTTTAAAAGTGCAAAAGTACAAAAGTAGGACAAGATATAATATCCTCTCGAGGATTTGACCCAATTGAGCCGTTTCTAGTTGAGAATTTGGTGTGCAATTTTGGAAAACTCATTCTTACAGTTAGAAACCAAAAGAACTAACAAAGTTCCAACAAATGTCCCAACTAAGGATATGCAACTTTCGATCTTGAAACAGTAACAGCACCGATATTTTGTATGATAGAAAGTTGAGGTGAGCAAGTATTTGCTTAGAACATAGGTTTGGTACTCCAAAATATGAAAACACCTACTCTCTAGAACAGCTGCAACCCCAAATAGAGACCCCCAGCTGACTTTTATGCTAACTATTCCCAACTAAATTACTTAACAAAGCCTCAAAAAAACGAGTAAGACAAATTGACCAAAATTGAGACACTCCTTGTCGGTACTGTAGTTTTGCTTTTGTACATACAGTACCAGTACATTGGACTTGTTTGGTACCTACTGATACTTGTCTGATACCAGGTAAGACTACATTAGCCCAGAATTCAGAATTCAGAATACTTGTCTGATTCTATAAACTGATTGGCAGAGTAATGGAGCAGATCAGTGACCTGATGCTACCCCCACCTTCACAAAGGCTTTTCTTAGGTGTGACTGATAGAAATAGTACGGTAAACGTTTATCGTAAAGAACAAGTTGCCATAATCTCCTCTAAAGAGAAGAACCTGCTCTGCAAATGTTCATAGGCCAAGAAAGCTGGATTTTGTTAGGAATAACTACATAGACATTATTTGCATGAATCTACCCTCTCAAATCAATAACTTGAAGCAGGGTTCAAAGTTGGGAAAGCCATTAATTACTATACTAAACGACGTTACTAGACTAACGATACTAAACGAACGTTACTAAAGATACTGCGTATCGTTATACCCGACTACATTTAAACACATTAATTACTTATTAAACGAACGTTACTAAATAAGATAAACGATACTGCGTATCGTTTACGACTTCGGATTAGCCTGCCCCGCCTGCCAGGCTTCTTCTGGCTGATAACTGGGCGGAGAAGCGTAGTTCTGGTTACTACCGCCTGCTCCAGGGTAACTGCTCTGCGGTTGCTGCAAGTTCTTAAGAGCAGGATGTCCGTCCGGTTGAGGTCTGTTCATGCCCTGATCCCGTTGCATGGCGTCCAGAGACTCTTCATTCACTCCCTTGCTCCAGTTGCAAATGGTGCATCTGATTTCGTTGGACCAGTGGATGGGAATCACGGGGATGAAACACAGAGTGATGAATTCACGTCTTTTTCGTGCCTCACACGACATGTTGTGGCAGTTGGGACAGTAGTATCGTTCGGACTCATGCCCTTTCCAGGGATGTCCAAAGTTTTGAGCTGGGTTAGAAAGAAAAAAAAAGAACGAAGTCACCGTAGGTGACTGAGTGGTAGAGGTGAGTGACGAGCAGTGTTGAATAGCCAAAGGGTAGTGAGAAGAAAAAAAAAAAGAAAAAAAAAGATTGAAAGGGTATCGTGAGTCATTTTCTCTAAGAACTGGCAGTAGGTGACTGAGTGGTAGAGTGACAAGCAGTGATAATTAGCCAGAGGGTGTAGAAATAGGGTATCTTGTGTAGGTAGCACTTTAAGGTCCATGACATCTTCTCTAAGAGCTGGCAGTACTCTGGTAAGCTTATTTCTGTCAGATAGAGTATTTCTGGATGGTCCAAGACCTCAACCTAACATGCTTCCAGTTCTCCTAAGACAGAACAGTCAGAAAATGACACTAGCAAAACCGCTTACTCTGACAGTTTGACAGAGACCGATGTAGACATTGTTTCCGCCCATCGATGAGTGATCACCGCGGTACGTGACACCTGCATAGGTGACAGAACAATGCCTTAGTCTAGGTGAAGAGTTATGCAGAGCTGTCAGTGACTGGTGGCGTATTTGGTGGTCCAAAAATAGCTCGAACTCGGCAGAGAAATGTCAGCGAACAGGATAACGGCTGTGGTTGGTGTCTTTCCCGATGCTTTTTCTTCTTTTGTTTCTGTCTTGTTTTGTTTTGTTTTGTTTGTTTCTGTCTTGTTTGTCTCTGTCTTGTTTCTGTCTTCTTCTTATCCTGTTTTTCTTCCTGTTCTGTTTCCTCTTCTGACACCTGGTTTCATAATACGAGCCCTGCAGCAACGTACCGCCTTCTGACAGGCTCCACAGCAAGACTACTCTGCCACGTCAACGCCGTACGTCTCCCCAGACTAAACAGCCTTAACCAGAGTTTGGCTAGAGCTGCACCCAGCTGTCACTCTGTCACGGACTGTTAATTTCCGAGAGACGAAAGGGGAAAATGGGCGTGTGGGCAACTGGGCCATCTGAAACAGGGTGTGCCAAGAAGGGAAAAAGGGAAAACACAGAACCAAACACAACCAAACAAGAATCAATACCAAGAGCATGTGGATCCACAAAACAGTACTTTATCTAAGCCAGCTGAAGTGATACGGCTGAAGATACGGCACTGAACCAGGAATAGTCAAAAGTCAGACCCAAACACAAACACACAACACTTAAAACACATCAAACACTCAAACATAGAACACACTCAAAACAGCAAAACAGCACAACACTCAAAACATAGAACACTCAAAACAGAACACACTCAAAACAGAAGACAACCCGACTAACCCCTCTCCTGGGCAAGTGGCCCTGACTGACACGTAATTACCAATCCTGGGCTAGCCCGTAACAGCGCCCAGAAAACCCCTATTGTCTAACGTTCATTTTCAAGAGAGTTTCCAGGTTCACTAGTCAGTTCTGTCAAACACCCGGCTGCCACGATATTATCGCCACGAGAATCGTACAGTAGTCCAGCCCGGCAGTCTAGCCAGAACCGGTGACAGTGACCAAGGTGACGGCGACAAAAGTGACAGGGTGCTACTGACTAAGTGACAGGTGCTTCTGACTAATCTGGATAATCAAAGTGCTGACTAAATGTCAAAACCAGTATTAGCCGGAGCTAGTCGGCATAGCCCGACACAGCCCGGAAATCAGTTGGAACCGGAAAGTACCCAAAAATCTGAAAACACTCGGAACCTGTCACGTGACAGTGACACAATCGCGCATAGTCACATGACAGAACCGTCAGGTCACGTGACTTCAGCCTAGTGACAAACAACAGTAACTGACACGTGACCACACTAGCCTTCTTTCGGTCACATGGTCTAGACTCCCCAAAATAGACTGTGCGTTTACTGGATTAACGCCTGAGTCCAAGTCCAGACCAATTCAAGCCCAAAGTGCATCTTCCAAACTGGGAATCTAAGAGCTCAAAGCGGTATCACTAGTGCTGTCTGTGTCTGTGTCTGTGACGATGCATATCTGCTATCACGATGCTTCCTGTGGGTTGAGTCGTTCTCTGTTCGAGTCGTAGTTTGGTCAAATATCTCATGTAGAAAGGTATCATAGTTATCAGCATCTGAAAACGTGGGCCTGGCGCCTCTGAAGCGATATCTACCAGACAGCCATTTTTCAGAGCTCTCGCCACTGTCTTGGTGACTCCAGAGTCGGCACAGCACCAGACAAGTAGTGACAACACACCCAATGCCGTCACCACCACAGTCTTCCCGTAGTGACCACACAGACAATGTAGTTGCCACCACACCACCCTCGTCGTCACCACACCACCCCCGTCGTCACCACACTGCTCATGTCATGTGCATCACCCCACAATTCAATCTGCCCCGGCAACACCCATTCACACACTTCCACTCATCCCCAGCATCCCTTCATCCCGCCATACTCACATCCAAAAGTAAAAAAGAAAAACATCTCTGATATCGAGAAAAGTGATGGTGCTGAGGAAAGAAGAAACTCCCTAGAAGATGTTTTATGTACATGCTACACTGCCTCCAGGAGAGATGCGTCTCACATGCATACTATGCATCTGTCCTGCATTCAGGAGCAAGCGATGCAGTCTGTGTGGGGTGTTGATTATGTAAGCATTTTTTTATTCGTTTGAGGTCTCTGAGGTGTTCAGGTTTTGTTATTAATTGATTCCTCCAGATTTCTCCATTTTTTTTCCTTTTCCACCCTCTAGATTATCCCTCAACCAAGACACTTTATGGCATACACTTTAAATAGTTAAAATAACAGAATAATTGGTAAAATTCATAAAAAACAATAAAAAACAATAAAAAACAGATATGACCCTAAAAACGTACCAATTATCTCCCTTGACTCTCAGCTGTCAATATTCACCAGTTATTTCTCTGTATTATCATTTTTGGCCACTCTACAAACTATACAGACTTACTCGTACTCGTACCAAAATGTCTCCACTCAGCAAACAAAGTTCACTCATAAGTTCGCCTAACTGTCGAACAATTAAGTGAGACATGAACTGGTACGAGAGACTTAGATGAGAGAAAAAATAATCTAACTGGTAACTGTACATAGTCCAAGTCACGTGATATCAAAACCCCTGAGTATCTCTTTCCATGCAACAACTTCCTTGCTTCTTTTCAAGTCATGCAGATCGTTTATTGTTGCTCAGAGTAAACCCCAAAGATCGTCAAGTAGTTACCCTGTTGTAATCAGGAAACTGAACTTCATTTTACAGACTTAGAACTTATCCTAGCTGGTTCTGTGGTATCAGTTTTCCAACAGAACACTTATCATTTTGACAAACTCCTATCTTGCAGAATACACATGCTAGATGCAAGAGCTTTTAGTGATGAACAACGGTATCGGATTGAAGGGTAGTCATGGTCTGAAAAGTCGTATAGATACGAAAACTGGACCAGTCGAAAGACAACTCCTGATTTGCCAACTAATCCATGCAAATCAGAGTTGGTTCTCATACAATATTTTGCACCAGGAACGTTACAAGTTCGGAATCAAGTAATGCTAATTGAAAGTTTAGTTAAGGTTATTTTCTCCAGATCTCAAAAAATAAAAAATAAAAAAAATAAAAACCAGCATTACTCCAATTTACCAATTTAAAAGTACGAACACAATCTCCACATACCAATCAGCCAACAACAATCAAATACTTTTACCAATAGTCAAAACTATCCAATCTTTTACCAACCAAAAACAATCAACTACCTTACCAATAGCCAAAAACAACCACTTCACCAAACAAAAACAATCAAAACTTTTACTATATACCAGAGACATTGTCTCTTATCCGTTCACGGATTCTTCAGTCATCCCCTACTCGTACAGTACCTGTACTCGTACTCTACTCCTTGGCAAAAGTGGCGGCGACAACAAGAGGGAAAACCAGGGTGGCATCGGCGTACACCTTGACATGCTTGGCTCCAGCCTTGATCTTTCCCCAGGAAATGGCCTCGTCAGGACGAGCACCGGCGTCGGAACCGTCAAACTCCTGGCCAGTGTTGATGTACACGGCGTAGTCGGCTCCGTTTCGCATCAGACAAGCGTTGGCAATGTGGTGCTTGACGAGACCTCCTCCCAGAATGATCATTCCGGCTCGGGTGGCAGCCATGCTCATGGAGTTGATCTTTCTGATATCGGCAACAATGTCAACCTTGAGCTGCAGAGGCGAGGCCTTGAAGGTGTGGAAGAAGAGCATATCTCCGAGAGAACCGTCAGTGAGAGCGGGGCAGAAGACGGGGATCTGGTTCTTGTGGGCCCAGTAGAGCACAGAGTCCTCGTTGTCAATCTCCTTACCGAGTCGATCAATGACGGTGGAAGGAGTCCAGCTCACTCCCTCCTTCTCCTGCTCCTCCAGCATGGTGTCCAGAATAGGCACAACCCACTCCTCAAACTTGCAGTAGTTGTCGTTGGGGACCAGCAGGTTTCCAATTCGGTTCATGCCAGTCTCTCGCAGAACAGAGCCCTTGAGCGCAAAGTCTCCGAGATAGGTCTCGGCCAGACACTTGATGAGGTCCTCCTCGATACCGCCGGCAGAAGACACAATGGCAGACACCATCTTGTTCTTGACCAGGTACTTGAGGGTGGACCGCAGACCCGAGGAAATCAGGTTGGAGGTGTAGCCCAGGAAAATGGTGGTCTTGGCAGGGTTACCCTCCTTGTCCACGCCCTCCCAGTTTCGCATCTCATCGATAATGTTGCAAGCCTGGCCCAGAGACGTGGCCTGGAATCCCATACCACCCATTGCACCCACCAGGTCGGCAGCCCGGGTGTTTTTGTTTTCGGGCTTGTCAAAGTCGATGCCCGTCACAGGCACGGCGTCATCTGGAACGGGGGCAGACTGCACGAGAACAGCCTCAGTAGCAAGATTGGGGGTCTCGGACATAGTTACACAAAGTGATGGTGATAAGGTAGAGAGAGAAATGGGGAGGTGAAGTTTTCGTGCATACGATAACCTTATTGTTTGGGAGCAGCGGAAATTTGGTTTTGTGTAACTTGGTGGGGAGGGGAGGTAGACGGAATTGGAGGGCACTTTTGTATTGGAATGTGTGTGCGATGGTGACGATGGTGTGTTTGTTTTTGAGATTGAGTGAGTATGTGGCGAGTTGGGGAAACGTAAAAGTTCGATCTGAGATAAGAGTAGGAAAGCTTAATTTCATAATATAGGTGAATTTTGAAGATATCGAAATTCTGAGAAAAGTTTTGTAAGTGAATGTGGGGTTTCTGAGAACGGGGGTGTGATTATTTTTGAAATTGGATTACTACTCCACGAACTGGGTCTGTAGGATGAAATGTTGGGGAAAAGCTTATTTCTGTATTTTCAAAGGTAAAGTTTTTTTGACATCAATAATGGAGATATCGCAGATCGGAGAAAACTTTTGTATTTGAATGTGTATCGTGTGAGTACGCTGGTGGGTTTTGTTTTGTGATCTGAGTGGTTTTCGTGGTTCTGGAGGAAGTGAGTATTCACTCCATAAACGGTCTAGGTTAATTATCTAACGGTTGGGAACTTAATTTGGAACACCACAGTGATACATGCTGGGCTCTAGAGTAAAGATGGGGAAAATCTGACGGCACTTTTGTACTGTAATGTGGGGCTTCTGAGTTCAGTGGTATGTTTATTTTTCTTTTTGAGATACTTTTGGGTACTCTGGAATTAGAAATGCTACTGTAGGAAAGCGAAAGGGGTAGTTGTGGTAGATATTAGAAGGAGGAAACAATTTGATTCAATCATTTGGAGCTCCTTTACCACTTTCAGTTGTTTCCAGTCTTTTATTCTTAGTTTTAAACAACCCAGGTAAACATTAAGCTAGAATACTGAGAGACAGAATATCTACAGATTTTGTATGGATACAAAGGGAGTTATTGATATCATTTTGATCTCATCAAAGAGCTCTATCGAATTGTGTAACTACCATAGCTCTATCTTCCCTATTCAGCGAGATACAACCAAACACTTCCAAAATCAATCAAAACAAAAATACTCTTTTCCCAAACACCTTATTGTACTTCTACGAGCATCTATACAAAGTCACTGAGGTGCCTTTCAAAGGCTTGTCTATTTTCCATTCACGTGACTGAAAACTCACCCACATTTCCCCATGTGGCAAATCTTGGTGCATCTACACCGTTTGGGCCAGGTACAGAAGTGTGCATGAGATGGTAAGAGCGAGTGTTGAAAGGTGGTTGCAGTGGTATTTTGGACAAAATATTGGTATTAAAGTCTTCTCAGTAGCCTCCCCATTCCAACGAAATTACTCCCGTCTTTCTAGCGTCTCTGTAGCAAAAGTTATGCTCTTTCTATTGGTCGTTTTTATTTTACTTGGGGCTCCTTTTGGCTCAATAATAGGCTTTTAAAAAGAGGAGAAACTTATGGGGCTTTTAAGGAAGTTTAAAAAAAGACGATAATATCCTAGGTGGAGGGAATATGGACGAGTGTATATCGGTGAGTAGTGGTCTGATTGTAAATTGGAGAACAGTATCGTAGTTTCCGTATGTTTGTGGTCATTTTGATACCAGTCACGTGTATCTTGAGTTGTTCTACCGTCTTGTAGTGCCTACCCAATGTTGTAGTATTTTTCTCCTTTTTAGTTTATTTTTGCTATTATCTTTTGTGAAATTGTGAGAAATTCTTTCTTTTTTTTAAAAAAAAAAGGATATAAACAGACGAAGATCCCCCTGTATCTCTATCCATCCGCTCCAGGTAAGTGACAAAACCACCAATTCCTTTCATGACGATTGAACTGAATATGTACAAAGGACTCTGATTTCTGAAGATTTCACTAGCTGAATTTCAAACTCTTTGAGAGTGAATGTTTGGGGTATTGCTAACACAGAATGTATATAGTTGTTAAGTCATAAGTTTGAATTTTCTCTAGTATTTTCGTATATCAGTTTCGTATTTTTAGAGACCTGTATTGTTGCACTTGTTTCAAAACGAAGTATAAATTAGCAAAAAAATATACCTAAAGGATCGTCGAAAGGAGACGGGTTGAATGGTTAAGTTTTCAAGACTGTTGTGTTGATATTGCAAGAGTTGAGTTTGTGCTTGGGATCTGACGAATTAAGGTGGTATGAAGTGGGAGCTGTAATCTCATAATTACAAGAGTATGGTTCCAATTTTAACTTGACTTCCTACACACTCTTTATGAAACACAAACACTGATACAACACGCTGATACCACCACATTGATGCCACCACACAAAAATATCACACGCTGATACCACCCACTGATACCAGCCGCGACACAAACACAACAGCAAAAACAAATGTGAGTCTCTCTTTTGATAACAAGTATTGTTTTAATCAACACAGACACAAACACAAACACACCATGACAACCAACTAGTCATTACACAAGACTCTACACGACCACCCACCTGGGGGGCTTGATCATGAGGCACAACCATTGAACCAGCCATCCACCTACACTCCCTGCGCACCATAATACAACACTGAAGCAAGATACTATGCCGCAGACTCCGTACGGTCTCCAACTCTAAGCTATCATTGTGGACGGAATACGCTTAGCGTGTGTGGTGTGCAGAGGGTATAGTATCGGGTGTCTAAGAAGGTGATGGTTAGTGGTTATTTGTCTTCAAGGTCTTGTGTCGTTTCGGCTCTATGTGAATCACCCTGCGCTTCATCCTTGGTTTCAACGAACGTTGAAGTTGGTCATTTCACGCTACTCTGCCAATTTCATATTCGCCTGGTTCCCACGTGGTGGTCACCCGCAGTTTTGCTTTACTGACCAGCTTTCTCCAGTAATGAGTAAGGATATGTCCGTCTCTTGTGCAAGGAGAACATAAAATGGCTGGGATGCACTCTTGCCTGAGATCTGTGGCCACAATTCAGCCGTGCCTCCCAATCTTCCTGTCGATACACTTTCGTATTCCAAACTCAATGGCCGAAAGGAGATACCTCAGAAGTGCGGGTAGCACTTGAAAGTGGAAAAAATCACTCATTGTCTTCTTGGAGATTGTTATGATGTCCCGTCCTAGTCTCTAGCGGTCACAATTCCACTTTACTGGACGGGAGGAAAATGCAGCTTGCCTCAGATGATGCCAGAGATATGGGAAGGTGTGCATGAACCATGTGAACCAGTTTGCTAGTTACAGCGATGTAATACCCACGCATAATGTTGTTTCAAACAGTTCCATTGAGTACTCTTCCAAAAAGAAGTACGAGTCAGTTTACTTTCACGTTTGTACAGGTATGGTAGCTACGATGATACCACCCCCCAAGTACAAGTACTGGGAGGACTGATTGGAGAAGCTTGGATATTTCCAAGCAGTCCTCTCATTACTATGACAGGCCGTGTCCCAAACTGATCCATTTGCTTCCGAGATTTTTCTGCTTATTGTGGGAGGGGAAACTGAATTTTTTCGCGACCAGGACTAGCTCATTTTCCCATCACTTTAGACTGATTTGGAATCCATTGAGCCAGGTACTAGTTTGAGCTATAACAGGCTCACAACATGTCTCTCGGAGCAGTTACTTGCCTCCAGAATGACAACAGCTCTTGGTTTGTAACATACGGGTTTCTTGAAGGATTGGCAGCTTATGCAACAATACAACTACAACTCAGGTCATCAATAGAAAGTATAGATCTATATATTGTATAGTTCCCTCGGAACAACCCCAGCGCCCTTTAGCGCGAGATAAAGACTGGGTGCATTTGCTGAGTGCGTTGCTGAGTGGATCCTGTAGTCCCGCATTGGATTTTCTAGGGTATAAAAGGGATGAGAAAACTTATAATCAGATTATATCAACCAGTCTGAGTCGATTCCCAATTTCACCTTTTCTCTAACTGGTCAATTGAGTCTTTTACGTTCTCGTACTCGTAGCCTCATTGCTGTACCCACTTCTCCTAGAATCGAACCCACGTCCTTCCATTCACGTGTTGGGAAATAAGGTTTGTTGTATTTTGTTCATGCCTGATGAAATGTCCGAACCGAAAAATCAGCTGGAACCGAACTTCCGAGATGAGCTCCCGAGATGAGGCGTTTTAGTGGAGAAATACTGCAGGGTAACTGTGTGGATAGGGAATATTTTGAGATTCCAAGACCGTTGAAATAATCTCCAGAACGAGAGGATTCTATTGGTGTAATTGTTTTTGTCACGTGACTTTCTGCCCCCCCTCTGTACTCCTCTAATGACTCATGTTTCCATACTGTTCGCGTCACGTGCTGGTCCCAACCAATGAAGTCTTCTCGGTCGGAAGAGAGTTTTGATTTTGAGTTTGTCAGTGAGGTGTCGAGTTGATGGGTCGAATTGATGGGTCTGGGTGACGAGTTCAATTGATGGCCCAGATGCACCTTTAATCAGGTCTCACTGAGACAGCTATATTGGCTTGGCGTTACACAAACACAAAGCCCAGGTATATATACCCGCCCAACTCAACTCTTTCTTGTTATGTTCACCTCGCGGAGTTTGCGGGAAACCTTAAATTTCCCATCCCACCAGAGATTTAACTATATACTGGGAAACAAACCATCTCCCACCCATCTCTTCCACCACCCGTCACAATGTCCACGATTGAAGATCTCAAAGCCACCGTCGAGCGTCTGGCTGCTCGAGTCAAGGATCTGGAGGCCTCTGCCGTCGCCAAGATCCACCCCTCCGTGCCCAAGTCCATTCGAATGGTTCTGATCGGCCCTCCCGGAGCTGGCAAGGGTACCCAGGCCCCCAACCTGGTGGAGAAGTACTGTGCTTGCCACCTTGCTACCGGTGACATGCTGCGATCCCAGGTCCAGCAGAAGACTCCTCTTGGTATTGAGGCCAAGAAGATTATGGATGCCGGCGGACTGGTTTCCGACGACATTATGGTGAACATGATTCGATCCGAGCTGGAGAACAACAACAAGTGCAAGAACGGCTTCATTCTCGACGGTTTCCCCCGAACCATCCCTCAGGCCGAGAAGCTCGACGAGATGCTTGCTGAGAAGAAGCAGCCTCTCGAGAAGGCTATCGAGCTCAAGATCCCCGACGATCTGCTCGTTGCCCGAATCACCGGCCGACTGGTCCACCCCGCCTCTGGCCGATCTTACCACAAGGTCTTCAACCCTCCCAAGAAGGAGATGACCGACGATGTCACTGGCGAGGCTCTTGTCCAGCGATCTGACGACAACGCCGAGGCTCTCACCAAGCGACTCGTGTCTTTCCACAAGCAGACCGAGCCCATTGTCGGCTACTACCAGAAGACCGGCATCTGGAAGGGTGTTGACGCTGCCCAGGACCCCAAGAAGGTCTGGGGTGACATCCTCAAGTGCCTTGGACAGTAAATTCACTCCACTTAAAAGCGCAAGCTAATGTCAATAAAAGAAAACCAGCGAACGGATGTTCGTTGGTGGTTTATGCTGTAAACGGAAAAGTAAAAGTAGCACGTGACCAATTATATATCTGCTACGCGTGACCATATCGCGCGATCAATTTGCAGCTCTTTGGCACGTGCTGAGACATTGCTCTGAAAAACTCAAAGTAGAGTTTAACTAATTTGGAGGGGGGCAGGTGGGGAGAAACGCATTTTATACGAGATTTTGTATGGGAAAACAGCAGGTTTAGAGTGTCAATTTATAGAGTGAGATTTTCTCTATACAATGGTACTACTCTTGGATCTGTAGTATGTCTGGAACGGTGTTTGTGACTCACCATAAATTTCAGTTAATTAAAGTCTAACTAAAGTGAAGTAAGGGGAGAGCATGATACAGGAAAATGTCACAATACAAAATTATTGTATGACAAGAGTTTCTAATATGTATACCAGTTTGTTGAGGAGGTGATTCTCTATGAGATGGTACTATTTTTGAAGATTTTGGGTTAACATGGCGTTTAAATCGTTGAATCATTCCACTGAGTTAACTCGTTTTACAGAAATTCATTTTTCGCTACCTCGAGCAATTCTTCCCACAGGATTACAGTACAGTATACTACGAAATTGCCAACCTACCATCCCTTGTACCACTCTTTTTCCTTATGAGATGTTTTCGAATTCAGTGGAAGGAGATTAAGGATCTATAGCTTTTTTTCGAACCATGGCTTAGGAGTTTTACCCGGTTATCCAGAAAAGTGCTCAAATAGCTTACGAACACTTATTGTTATTTTGGTCTTAGTGGCTTGTCAACTGCATCAGCTCTGCCCTGACCTTTTTGGAACTGTTATTTCGGGGTCTAGCAGTCCAATGGTAAGTTGACTGAAAAAGGAAGTGTCATTTCCACTCTCATCGGTAATCTCACCACAGACTCACCTTGGTCTAACTACCTACTGTAACAACATGATCATTTCTGTGACGAGCTATTGGACTATTAACCTCCTTTCTGTGGCTTCAAAAAGATCCTCGAAAACACCAATGATTTCTTCCTCCAGTTGTGGATACTTGTAAGCTGTTGTAAATTCGTGTTAAATAACCTGCTGCTGTCCATTCTTTTTTCCTCTCGTAGACAAATATTCCCTCGCCGTGTGGCATCTTACACAATCGTACAAAATCAAGAATATTATAATATGAAGAAAAAATGAGAGGGGAAATAAAAACAAAGCAAATGGAAGGTATATTATAGAAGCTTAAGGGATATGACTTCATCTCTCATGAATATTAAGGTGTCTGTTTCTGTCTCTTTATAATCACGTATATTATAACTATAAAGAATACAGCACCCATAATACGACCATCTAGATTCAACGTCTGGTTAAACATATACTAGTTGTAGCTGAAACGTAACTGTGAACTCTGACCTTTCAAATAACCAAGCTGTAAGGACTCCATTGGTCAAGTCACCGTAGTGGTACGAGTATTTTTCATAGAGTAGAAGTGAGTTTTGTGTTCAAGCACATTTGAAATTGTCTGAATGAAAAGAGGGAAGGAGGATAGGAATGACACATACTGTACATGGTACTCTCGGTATGACTGGAATGAGTCAAATATGATGGAGACTTTTCACGGTGATATGAGTACTTTCAAGGGAGATAGGGGGACTACAGCGATACAGTAGAACTAGGGGTGGAAGAAACAAACACGATAGGGAGGTAGTAGAACAGACATACATGGTACCATTTGGATCGCCAACCTTCGTAGATTCCTTCTGTACCATTGATATCCCCCCTCCCAGCTTACATACTTTTTTATCCTCGACACTCCAAATTCTACACTTTCACATCACTGCCCCTAACTTCTCTAAAAATATCCGCATTGACACATCAGCTTTACCATGGTATTTATAAGAGTCCCTGGATTCATTTAATACCGAAAAAGTTCTGTATACTATCTCTCAGCATGTTTTAACACAAACGCCCCTGGAAGTAGGGCAACACATAACTGTCTCTAACTTCTTCAGGAATACTCAAATCGCCAAGCGGACTTGACCAGCGAACTCCTCCGTTCTTTCTAACTCCAACAGTACCACTCGTTAGGCCTAATACATATTTTCCGCTCTCCTTTCAAGCCCTCTTGTTTCTCCAAAGATTGGGGACTGGTGATGATTTAGTAGGTGTTACAAATATGTGAAGGGTACTGATGGGATCTCATAAGTCTTAGAAACACAAAGGTTCAGTCCCAGTAGCTATAGATTTGACTCATGATCCATTCTCTCAGTCTATTTCTGCTATTGTACCTTCATACATACTGTGTCTTGCTGTTTGAATACTCAAAGGCGTAGACAGCTGTTGGCACTCACCACAAATTGTGGACTTGGTGGTACTGTACCAATGGAGACTTTAGTATCCTTTACGTCTCTGTTTTTACTTGTTTACCTCTTCTTTCACAGACATATCCTCTTACTCCTACCCTCATACACACCTCTAGTTCTCTCAAAAATACCCCCATCCTTATGGTGACTTGACCGTCATGTTCCCGGAATTCGTGGCCATATTTATGTTACGCTTACACCTCTCCTAATGCTTATCCCTTTGTTATTTCTATTTTTTAGTATGACCTCCGCCAAATGGCTGACAGCACAACTGCACTCAACTCTTCCAGTAATACTCACATTGGAAGGGTAACTTGACCATCTTTCTCTCCTATCCTAGGAGATTCGAAAGGAACCATTCAAGCCCTAAATACTAGCCCCTTTCCCTCCAACACCTTCATCCACAATTTTCAACTCACTCACGTAAGTTTTCCTAGATCTCTCAAAAATACCCCTGTTACTGGAGTAACTTGACCACGGCGTCCTTAGAGAGGGAAATTCTGGTTAGACCTTTATCATTTATCTCCTCCATCTCTTTCTCTCTTTTTTATCACTCACACGCCTAACATGCCTCATAGTAGAACTGCCCCAACTCCTTTGGATAGTCCCATTACTTTGGGGACTTGACCAATGTGTTTCTTACGGTCAGAATATTGGTTTGCTACCTCTTATATATTTCCAACTACTCTTCTAGAGGATTTAGCACCCAGAGCTGTGTTTCTTTCTCCGTACTGAACTGAGCCTATTTCTTTCAAAAATGCTCACACAGGAATTAAGACTTAACCAGAGTGTTCCTTGAAGTTGTACCACACTGGAAAGACCTTTATTGTCTCTACTGATATCTCTATACACCTTTTAAAACCAAACACCTACCAAATCCTATTCACGAAAGGGCAGAAATCTCGCTTAAAAATACCCACAAAGGATTTTCGACTTGTCCAACGTATTACTGAGACCCGGGTGATTCTTTTGAACCCATTTATGTCTCATTTACTCTCTCCTAACAACTTTTACAGGAGCACTTTCAGTTCTCCAGAACTTTACAACTGCCTTGAAATGTCTCGAAAATAGCAGCATTGTGCCAATGACCAGTCTATCTGGTTATTGGAGAACGAGGTAACCCACAGGTACCCATTAGTGCTCTTCAGTGCCTCTATTCCACCTTTATCCACAACACCCCGTTTTCACGTTGTATTACAACTCTCTCTAACTCACTTTATAATACTCCCATGGTCATGGTAACTTGATCATTATGTTTGGAGGAGTCGATAGAATCGAACACTACTGTTTTTACACCCCTCTAACTTTTACACAAAAAACACCCCAATCTTCAACTTGATCTTCTATTAGCTTGACCCAGGATCTTAAGACGGCAATGTAGCTGACTCAGATCTAGGCATCAACTCAGCGTCTCAACAGGCTCCTCTTGACTCAATTTCTAGGCGGCATAACATTGGAGTGATTCTTTTTTTTTTTTTTTTTTTTATTCTAGGGAAATACATTTAGCTAAATAAGGCCTATATTTGTGAGACAATCACTTCCAGTTGTTAAGGTTTGTTAGCCCAATTCGTTACTACGGTTACATAGTAATGTTACACAAACACAATCCCAGAGTATATAGTTAGTCCCAAGTACGTAGTTAATTCATCATCTTTGTTTCAGTTTCTTTCGTTATTCGTTTGCTTGTCGTCAACTCAAGTTCAGCCGCCGAGAGACCGCCGCTACTACAGCTGTTCGCTGCGCACTCATCCGACTTCTCTCTTCGCTTTCTTTGCTCTCTCGCTTCTTCGTTCTCGTTTCTGACTACGCCCCTTTTACTTACCTTTTCTGTGGCCACAAACCTAAGTTACCCACACCACCACCTAGCCGTGATACAAACCTGTTTAGGGTTCAGCATATGCAGGTGAGATGCAAGTCCTAGTCTGCGAGAATCCCGGGTGGCAAGTGGGCGGCGAGGGCTGAGGTAGCAAGACGTACGGAGAACAAGTGACAATAAGCGCAATGTATTCAGAAATGGCAACATAGGGGATACATACTAGGAAGGGAGCAGCAAGCTGAGTGAGACATGATGAAACACATGCACATGAACACAATACCTAACTGAAGTCTCAAATGGCAACGAGATACTCTCTTCCCCACAACTCTCCTCAATAATACCATGAGCACACCTTTAATGGAATACCAAGAGGCAAATCGCGAGACTACCTCCCAGTCTGACCCTGACACTAACCCCGATGCCCCCGACACTTCCATCGCCCATCTCCTATCGATGAATGCCATGCCCGTCTCCCGTTGCATCTCGATAGGTAACGCCCTGCGTCACCTTGCCCTTGTGATGAACGTGTTCCTCACGGTTCTTACAAACTATCAGTCGGTGGCTCATGTTCTGCTCATTCTGCTCTACACATCAGTTCTCCTGGCAGCTTCCATTGTCCCGTTTTGGACCCGTCACAAACTGACGCTACAACACATTCACAAGATGGGAATGTCTGCAGGTCAGTTTACAGCTATTGCCCAGGTGCTATCACTTACCCTGCTTGGTATGTCTGTGTGTAGTTATATTTTGCTTAAAGATCTCAACGGTTATTTGACTCCGGTTGCAACCTCACTCCTATCTTCGTTACTTCTGAACGAAATCAAATGGGCTCCAGTCTACTTTCACAGCCACTGGACGCCGGTGTCTAAATGGGGCGAACCAAGATTTGAAGAATGGGTATGGTGGAGTTTTTTTCTACAGTCTCCAGGATTGATTAATGGTTTGGGAGGAATACTTTTTAATGTCTCCAACTCTGACTGGCCCTACATGCTTCCTCTCATCATGCTCCTACTGACCGATGCCAGGGTATTCATGTGTGAAAAGAATGTCGATAAGATCGACCCTGACGGAAAAGTGAGATGTTTCATTTCTGAAAGCAGCGAGTACCAGCCTCTGCAGTGGAACGACCCCAGATCGTATGATTTCTATCGGGTTCATGTTTACAAGCGCAGCAATTTCTACTTCTGGATCTGTTTCTTCAACCAGTTTCTGTAACTGGAGCTACTACTAACACTATATTGTTGTAATTCATTTACAACATAGATAACATATTCTCTTATAGTTCTTGTCACTGATAACTGGTTTGGAAAACCGATCAAGAGTGTACTCATAGAAAGATATCTGGATCATAACCTAGATAGTACAGTATGTGTACTTACCCAATATCATTAGACTCTATCTCGCAGCACATGTTGTATTTTCTCTTGTTTTACCATCGTACTAAACAAGCTTACCGACACCTTTGGACAAAGCTGACCCAATCTGTTTAAAAATACCCGGTTAGCCAGGGAGAGTCTGCAAGTGTATTTTATAGACCCTTGTGATTCGTTTGATACCATGTAAGGCCCTCCCTCGTTCCAATTCCAGCTTTTAACATGTCCACTACAATTCTCCGGAATAAAAGAAATGCCCGTAACTCTTGAGAAAGTGCTCACTTGACAACCTCAAGGTAATCGGTTCATAGCTAGATTCCTGGATACTCCGTTGGTACCTTCCATATCCTTCTGCTATTTATTTAACCAGTTTAAAGCCAGCCTTTGCAAATGTACTCCCACACACAAGTGCTAACAAGTTATACAGAAACGGCGACAGAGACAAGTAGACGTGACCTTTTATCTTTCAGACCCTTTATCATCTCTGGAAGCCTTTTACATATCAACTACCATCTTCCTACAGTTTTTAGTGACCACACCCTGATACCGCCCCTAGGCAGACGTGCGCTCAACTCCCCAGAAATACTCTCAAAATAACCAAAAGTAGCCAAGAATCGTATACTGTCTCAGTTGTCACATTAGGTAGCCCATTAATCTCACCTACTATATCTCCACACCTCGTACAACCAAAACACTCAGTGTAGATACGTACCTGATACCTAGCCAAGTCTCCCTATCTCGTCCAAAAACACTCATACATTCACGGGGACTTAACCAGTGTAATCTCCCAGTCCCATTGATTCCGATAGTATCATTTATGTTTGGTTTCCTACACTTTACCGACTTTTAGGTCGTTCACAAACTTATACGTGAAGACACAATCCCCTCTAACTCGCTTAGAAATAATGATACTCCTAAGCCGAGTTCTGAATAGTATTAATGAGTGTAAGGAGATCTGACAACCTACTTCTGCTATTATTTCTTACCATTCCTGAAAAGATAAACTCCTATTTCCACTTCTCACAGATATTCCCAGAGTTGTTCAGATCAAGAGAACACAAGTGATTGAATAGTACTGTATAGCAAAAGATATCGATTGTGAATACCAAGTCAATTTTTATGAGTCTTGTGTTAGTATCTTGGCACTTGAAGAAATGAACTGGGCCAAATTAAATGTTCTTCCAGAGTGAATAACGAAAAGAACTAGAAACCAAGGTGGTTAATGAAGTTCTTAAGGCTAACTATATACTCTAGGTTTGCATGGCTAGCACTCCCACCTTGTGAGACAATCCACTTCCAGTTGTTAAGGTTTGTTAGTCCAATTCGTTACTACGGTTACATAGTGTATCGCGTGAGCGCTACCACTATGTTACACAAACACAATCCCAGAGTATATAGTTAGCCCCAAGTACGTAGTTAATTCATCATCTTTGTTTCAGTTTCTTTCGTTATTCGTCTGCTTGTCGTCAAAGAGACCGCCGCTGCTACAGTGACCAAGTAGAAGAGCTACGAAGGGAACTGCTACAGCTGTTCGCTGCGTTCTCATCCGACTTCTCTCTTCGCCTTCTTCGCTCTCTCGCTTCTTTCGTTCTCGTTTCTGACTACGCCTCTTCTACTTATCTTAGGGTTTCTGGCCACAGAAACCAAAGTTACAAGGTACAGTACTCACAAAAAATCAATTATCATCCTCTTGGTGAGAGATGCGCTACGCGGAGTGGTAGCCTTCTGCCGCAATGCACTTTGCGAGACGACCCGGCATGCTCTTGACCAAGTCCTCGAAAGTAGAATCAGGAATGCTTTCCCAAGCGTCACTCAAAGCTTTGATTAGGTTAGCCTTGTCCTTTTCCGAGACACCAGAAGCATTCCAGACGTTGGGTGCCGTTTCAGCGGCCATTTTCTTGACTACTGCCCACGCATCTTCGATGGGGTTCAAGTCTGGAGAGTAAGGGGGCCACTCCATGGTTTCAATTTGTTTCTCGGCCAGGTATTTGGTGATGAGCTGTGCTGTGTGGATGGGGTTTCTGTCCTGCATGAAAATCAGCCCGGGTTTGTGGTATTTAAGGAGCATTTCGTCGAGAAGCTCTTTATAGGACTTGGACGAGACCCCGCCTCGTTTCGAAGTCTGGTCTGTGGGCATAATGAAGAGTTCCGATCGCTGTTTTTTCCCCCAGAACATGGCAGACGCCATCACTTTCAGCCCCTTTGGCCTTTTGTCTGGAACCATGTTTTCCGGCTTGTATCTGTCTTGTGGTTTGCAAAATGCCCACACCCTCCTGGCCGGACCGCGCTCCACAATACACTCAGAACTCCACATGACTTTTCTCCACTTTGCGACAGACCAATGAGCTCGTTCTTTGCACCAGGCCAGCCGAGCAGCAGCCTGCTCCTCTGTAAGCGCTAGCCGTCTCTTTACGGCTTGATGGACTATCTCCAGCTCCCCTGAAGGTGATTTCCGTGTCTTTACGGGACGATGGGCCAGGTCTAGCTTCTCTGCAATCTCGTTGACTGTTCTTCTGCACATGTTGAGACCCGTGTCTTGGACACGTGGGTTCGTAGGTCGCGTGTGGATATTTTTTGAGATGTAAGGCCATGGCACGACGGTCCCGATCGAGGTACACGGGTCTACCCTGGGGACGCGGTACAGACTCGTGGTTAACACGTCTATGTTGGCTCTCCAAAGTGTGACGGATTGTTGACTTGGACCAGCCAGTAATCTTCTGAATTTGGGCGCGAGTCAACCCCGCCTTGGCGTAGGCGCAAACCTCGGCTCGTTCGACAGGGGTCTTTTCACGTCCCCTTCGGCGGCGAATATTGGCATCAGCTGTTTCGAGAGGTTCACGTCGGGGTGGCATATTGGTTGAAGTTGTGGTGAAAGCGTACGTTGTGGTGAAACGCGTACGTTAATTAAAGTTGAAGTGTATGCATTCCAACCATTTAGATGCAGTCTGGTGCATGTTAAAGACACAGATGAGAACTCCCTAAAATATATAAGAAACGCGTTTTTGGGGTATAAAAGTGTTTAGAAGTTGGTTCTGAACTCATACTATAAGTTCTGTTACAATATCCCTCCAATAACATACCTTGTGGGTTCCTTAGCCCGTTCTTCAAAAAATTTAGGGTCACAAATACGAGACCTTATTTGAGTCCTTCTATCAGACCACTCCAAGAGAAACCAAGAATATTGCTCTCAGACCCTAGAGAAACAAAAGGACATCCTACTCGTATCAAACGGCTCAGAACGGAACGGAAAGGTGATCGGTAAAATGTCTGTGGCAAGCTATAGGAAAAGAGCTGTTTTGGTGTAATTCAGTGTAGTATTTTTTGTTGATTCTAGGGTTTGTATCGTTGATTGGAAGGTCAAATCTGATAAAGAACTCTTGCGCATTTATTGACCTGTGTTTTAGCTGTAGTATCACTGCAATATTACTCTGTTTGTTATGTCCCTTCAAGTGGGGTTGTTTCACAGCAAAACTCAACAAAACATCACCAAAATAAAGGTTGGACACCAGACATAAAGATGAAAAAAATACAACCCCCTCACAGGCAAAAGAATTGCAGCACCTAGGATTCTCGTATGGTCTCCCACTACAATACTAACTAGGCTCTCTGGTGCTTGACTATGGCTGATCGGACGGGAAGCCGTATTTTCACCAGGATATGGCCGCAACTGGAAAAAAATGGTGTTGAAACAATATATTGGGCCAAATAAGTCACGTGACCGGCTAAAAACACGAAAATGAGTATCCTTGATACTTTTTAAGAGTCTTGAGAGTTTCCTTTTTGAGCTCAGAATATCATATACTGTATAGCCTTTACACTTACTAGTGATATTGTACAACTCAGGATGTTAGTAGAACTGGACCAATATGCACAAATACAGTAACTTGCTGTAGAGAAGTTGACCAAGTCTTTCAATAGGACTGTGTGTCATCATTAAGTCCTATATACTCTCTATGTGCTTAGTACCAGTTACATGTGTCAGCATACTACAAGTCAACGAGGTAAGAAGCTTTATATTGGAGGATATACTCATATTGGTTCCAAGTTTGTGGGTGTCTGGACTTAATATACAGTAGTCTCATCTCCAGGGGGACTTCTCACTACCTATAGTACTTTGATTTCGTTTTGGATATGACTCGTACTCTTAGCTGTCTAGAACAAATAATGTGTCCCAGTACCTATAGTACTTTACCTGCCACTGTCACTCCAGGATACCAATCCTCTTTGTTTTATACGTCGCTTTACGGCTTTTTCTGTGTTTTTACGTGATCTAGTCAATATCAACTTGTCCCTCAGATTAATGTTAACTAAACTCCCAACTAACCTTAACTAACCCAACTAACCCCAATTAAACCCCCCTTCAACAATCCTACCTCAGAGTCGTAAAACTGCCACAAAAACGTCAGAGTCGAACCTGCCACAAAAACATCACCAAGCCCCACTCATAATACACAGCCCCAAATCATCCCTTTACTTTTCCTCGTTCTTAACTCCCCATAGTATTTCAGTATACACCGTCCTCCATTATGGCTCATTTACACAAACATATAAATCACAGTACTATCAATCCCACTACTATTCATCCCACTATCACTTCTATTACATCTATCACATTCCTGGACCCGCTTATTTTCCTCTCTATTAATCTGCTATTATTTCTTCTCCACTTTTTAGTCCAAAACAGGACACAAGTACTAGTGCTCGTATTAATACCCACCTATAAGAGCTTACCCGGAGAAGGCTGGGAGAGCACAAAGAGAGAAATATCTATAACTCCCAACAATGGCTTCAGTTATGCCTTGAAATTTCGTTTTTAGTTGGAAAAGATCGATATACGAGGAAGGTAAAAACACAGTCCTCTTAGTACGCCCATAAACCGCTCAAAAAAGCCCTCACAACATTAGACACTTGACTATACCCTAAAACCACTCCGTTAAAACACTCTCCCGAACTCCCCATATCTCTAGCACCTCTACTTCTTCTTCTACACCCTTTCTCATCCTCAGATTAACACACGGCAAAAAGCAAACAAACAAGCCAAGAACCTTGGCAATCGACCCTATATTTGCTGAGGTATGCCGGCATCGCCCCTCCGTCGATCCGGATCCATCCATAGCCCCCACCTATCATAATCCACACCTCTATAGCCATGTGTTAACGTGCATGGTGCAGATGTCCGGAAGCACCAAACGGATAGATGGCTGTTATGTGCTAGAGCCAGGCACGGCTTTCCCTGAGCAAAGTGGGAGAGTATGTGCAGCCTGGTGGGGTGGTGGGGTTTATTGGGATTTTGGTGATTAAATGGGGGTTTTTTAGAAATTAGAAAAAACTTGAAAAAATCAGAAAAAACTGGAAACAGTCGGGAAATGGAATTGGAGTTGTTAGAAATGAAGTAATGGTCTCTATATTCCTATTTCACCACTTTGACACCACCTCTCATCATTTTTCACCAACTTTCGTCTACCCTAATTACCTCATCCTGCACTATACCTCAACTAGCACTATACCCGCTAGCACAAACTCACAGCGTCACAGAGGCTTAGACATGCGGCAGAGCGGCACTGACAAATCTGCGGGGTACTTTTATTCTGCTGAGTCTTGGAATATGTTGGGTCTTGATTCTGCTGAGTATCTTTACAGATAAATGCTGTTCTATGGCGGGGTAAACTAGTGGGTAGTGGGGCAGGAGAGACATTAGCGTATCTGATGGTTGCAGGGCGGCATGGAGGATGTTACAGTGGAGTTTATGTGTGCTTAGGGACAGTTTTGGGCGTTTTATGACGATGCTGGAAATTATGAAAAAGTCAGGATTCGAAAATAGTCCCAGGAATACGGCCAAACTTTGTACCCCAGCTAAACTGGGGGCTCTGGTGACGAACATTTAATCATGTTCTGGGCCTTATCACTTCCCATTGAGTTGTAGCCGTTCTCTCTACGGTTCAAATTAAAGTAAAAACTTCCTATAGTCAAATAAACATCAAATTTGGTCTTCTGAGCGCCAAGAGACACGTGAGTAGGGCGGGGCATGTGGATCTTTGTGGCTCCTATAGGTAGTTTGTTATGTAGATTTACTTTATGGACCTGAGTGGAGCTCTGTGGCAGATTAATGTTACATTGGCGGTGGAAGACGGAATTGAACAGCGAGAGGGGGCAAATTGGTACCATTGTGTTGGGTGGACTCGGGGCTATGGAATGGTATCGTTTGAGCTGTTTTGGGACGAGTTCAGAATCTTGAAAATTGCATTGAGCGAGTTTCGAACGGCTGAGCTTGTTGGAGCACGAGTGGGTTTCGAACGTTGAGCCTGTGCTTAACCATGGCGAGTTTCGAACTGGCGGTTGGTGCGGCCTCCGAAGCTTGAGTTCGAACTGGCAACAGACAACTTTACAGACAGCAAATTCGAGGGAAAAGTATCTTCAGAATTAAAAAAAAAAAAATTCAGAATAAAAAAAAACTTGTACAGTATCGTATATATAAAAGGAGCAAAGAACAAACATTCCTAGTATTTCCCTAGAATCAAGAAAAATGTCAAGTCTCCGTTTTCTTATCATGACGATCTTCCAACCTTGTGTCTGTCTAGTTCCTGACTACATCTTATAAACATCAGTTTACTCAGTGAGCAAATCATGTGACTATAACTCAATTCATACTACAGCCTGAGTCTCGTTTTGCCTTCCACCGTTTCTCCCCTTTTTCGCTTATTTGAGCTTTCTTTTTCCAGCAAACTTGTTTCAGCTGTGAGAAGCAGCTTTTCTTTTCTCCAGAGGCAACTTTCTACTGCATGTTTGCTTTTTGCAGCAATGTACAGTCCTCTCTGTGCATAGGTGGAGATTGGATATGTAGCGTAAAAAGGTGGGGCCATGTGCAGAATTCGGCAGCCATGGAGTTGAAACAAGTTGGGAGTAGAGTGCGAGATTGAGCGGTTTGTCATGCTTAGAACGGGACTGGTTTTCCTATGATTTTTTGAATTCACATTGCTTTGCATTTTAGGCGTGGAAAAAACAGATATCCAGTAGAAACCAATACTAAGGACCTAAAAATACCAAACAAAACTAAGCGGGTGAAATAGAGCTAGGGAAATAGAGCTATGGAAAAAAATAGAACTTTTGAATGTATGGAAAAGAACTATCAAAGAACCATCAAAGAACTATAGAAACGAGACCTATGGAAAAATAATTCCAAAGACACCAGCACTACCTCGTAGTTTTATATCGTATCTACATCTAGTTATGCACCACCTCCCTGTCGGCATACAAGGAAATTATTCGGAATGGAGATATCGAGATTCGTGTTCAGATCTACCGGTGCTGTGTTTTACAAGCGCTGCAAACACTGCATGGCACCTTTACAAATTATTTATCAGCAATTTTAAAATGGAATCATCTGAGGATTTTTAATGAAGAGCAACGGAAGCAAATATTATTGCGCTTGTACCTGGGATCATCTGGATTGTGTTTCATGATAGGCAGACCTGCAAAAAATAAAATATAAATACCTCCATATGCCGTGATATTATCTACGCACTATTTTCCGAAATTATTTATTTTCTCGCCAACGGTTCTTTTTTCTGCAAACTTCACCTGTGTCTCACTTGGCCTCGGTTCTGAGAGATTCAGCGCAGCGCTTATCTCAGCGTTGTATCAAAATGTTAATCCCACGTAAATCCCTGGCGATCAGGACAAGCTTATATGGTGGAGGAGATGAGGAAATGGTATTTTAGGGGGGTAGATTAATTGATAATGATTGTGTTTGGTGTCAAAAGGTAGCTTGGGATCTCGCGAGTATTTTTGTGTTTTTTTTGTTCTTACGGGATGAGTTTTGGCCTTGTTTGCTTAAAAAGGGTTGAAAGAGTATAGATATTGGTATCAGACGACTCCCCGGTTTAGTGCGATTTCAATGGTGCTGGTTCTGTAACGATTTGGCCTGTATTTCAAAAGTTGGGATGTTTTTGTGATTTAAGGTATTTCTGATATTTTGCCGAAACAAACTTACGTCTATCTACAGCAATACCAACCGTCTCCCTTTCAGTTCCTTAGCCGCTGATACATCTATACTCTGCAATTTAGTAGCCCATTTTTGACATCTAGCCCATAGATTGCAGATTGGTGCATAATCAATGCAGATAGCGTTTAGACCCATCTGTCATCTCCACCTGAGGGGCTAAAAATACGGAGTTCGCTTAAATTCGAGTTTGTGGATGTTGTAGCTAGGGACGAATAAGTTGTACCGTTGGAAAGCCCCAGTTCCGGGGAGTCTGGCTATGTGCTTTTTTTTCTGATTTGACCCTTGGTTGAGAAGTTGTGTGGTTGTCAGAAGACGTGTGATTACATGCCAAGTGTCGTTTGCCGTGAAAATGGTGAGCTTGGAAGAATATATAAATCAGGCAAAGTACATACCAAAAAGTACTCAGGCACCCTGTATACGACGCTACAGCACAGAAACGTCTCAGCACAGCCACGTCTCAGCAATACCACAGTCTCAGCATGACCACAGTCTCAGCATAACCAGTCTCAGAACAACCTCAGACACCCAGTGGACTTCTGAAGCCACAGGTAAGTATCATTTTCTTGACACAGAACAAAACCTAACTCAGCGGAACTGACATCATATGCCACCATCCACCACCGACATATTATCACTATTGTGACTGTGTCTCTTCCCAGTGGTGCCCATGGCTTGGTTCTGGAGATTGTACCACACCTAACACAAACTCTCTCCACCTATTAAGGTGGTGTGGAGGCTGTAAATGGTGTAGTTTAACTTCTCCAGAGAGTCCACTTCTCCAGAGTCCACTTCTCCAGATTCCACACCTACTCCCACTCAACTCCACGTCTACCACCATCAATCGTTTATCTCACGGTACCATTCAGGGTGACACAGGGTTACGCAGGAGACATTACCCTTTCATCTCCCTAGGTCTCAGGCCTAGGGTCGTATTCGTCGACATACTCACCAATGGTTCACCGCATGGTTCTTCTGCGTCTCAAACTGCGCTGTGACCCTACCAAGCCCCTGCATCGCACGTGTTTTCTCTCAGCAATCAAACAGTCTTTGCAAGGGTGTGAAGTTCACCATACAGGGGTGGTGGAATGCAGAGAGCGTTCTCTTGTTGAAAATTAACTACAGAGCCATGGTTTCATGTCGGCATGCAGACGGATCCGGAAGTCCACGTGACTTATGCACTGACAGGGTGGTTGACCGGGTGTCACGGTAGCACGGCAGTGTCAGATAAGATGTCGTTGTTCTGGCGGTTTCTTTGTGCTAAAGTGAGTTGATGGAAATGGTGCTGGTCACAGGAGTTACGTGGAAAGTGTGACCAGTGACAAGGACTGTGATCCCATTCGCGTTGGGGTTACATGGCAAGATCTCCACAAAGGGTGGTGGTACATGGCAAGATCTCCACAAAGGGTGTTGGTAACAACATAGCCATCAGAGGACGCGTTCTTGCCACCACGACTCCACCAATGGTGCACCATAATTCATGTGGCCTGCGACATGGCAATATGCCACCACATAGGCACAGTTCATGTAGTCCTGTGACATTGGAATTTAATGCCCCAACAGGCAAGGTTGTCCCTTCAAGACCCATGTCGTGAAATTGTAGTCCATGGGACTCTCTCCCATCTCTGGCCAATGACGAAACAAGAAAGTGAGACATTGGTTGTAAACAAGAGTGAAAAGCAGAAATCTCTGAGAGCCCAGAGGTTATAGTACGAGTATATCATTTCCCAGTGCATTCTGATTGATATTCTTTTTTATTACAAAGTACCAGGTACTTGTACTCGTACTCATCTCTTACTTCTCTTTTTAAATGTTTTCGCAATTTTAAAAAAGTTTTCTTTTTCCTTTTTTAAACTGAACCAGGTGACGATAAAGAGAACAAGGTCTATAAACTGTCGTTAAAGCAGACAACAGCCCGTGAGGTTTGCAGAGTGTGCATCAGTAATATCCGTAAATGCATCTCATGTGACTGAGAAATGCCACAACTTTTGCAGAACACAAATTCTGACAACCAGGACTCTTCCAGAGTATTCTCCACGCCCCAAATATCCTGCCAGTCAACTCCCCGTTCTTTTCCGACTCTTTTTCCGCTTCTACACTTCAAAAGCTAGGTATAAGCGTTTCCCAGTAACAGCCTCTCCAGAAAACAGAAAATGGTTTTTTTGATTCTAGGGCTAAAATGACCCCCACTTCTGGATCAGGAAAGTCGACTTTTCGCTTCTTACACAAATACCTGCCTAGTTGGGTAACTGGAGAGACATACAGACGTCAGAGACAGCGAAAAATTAGAATGGGCTAGACTTGCGTTGCAGGCTGTTCTTTGTGTTTTGAAGAAGCTAACTAAAAAGCTAGTAAGAAATGAAAAGTGAAAATACGCCGCAGTTTGCCGAATAATGGTCTGATAGAGACGCGGAGTCAACCAAACGATTCGCCCCAATCTCCCGGTGCCAACGGTACCTTTCTTTTTGTAATATTCCTGCAGCCCACCAACATTACCCCTCACCTCTCCACTTTTCGTTGTATACGACGCACCGTGGGGCAAGCTTGTTGTGCAGCTGAGGTGGATCGACAGGAGGATCTGAGTGGTATGAACGGCAAAAACTGGCCGTGACAAGGGCTCTGTGGGGGGTTACACGAGACGTGTGGTGACCACAGCACCCATGTAAGCCCCACATTGAGCGTGTCGTGGGCACCACATGGACCATGTCACAGCAAGCTCAAGACACGTATCCATACAGCCTACACTGCCTGGTCACTGAGGTTAAGCTCAGCCGTTTCTGCTAACGGATTCACAGTTTCTTTGTCTAAACTGCGTGCAGAATCTGCTGGGCTGGTATGTCAGGTGTAGGTCTTACTCAGCAGGTTCAGCACGTTACTCAGCAGGTTCAGCAGGTTACTCAGTTACTCAGCTTACTCAGCTTACTCAGCTGGTCTTACTAAGTAAAGCTGCACTAAGCGACACGTGTGTTACTCAGCAAGGCGGTAGTCATCAACCAGTCTTACTCAAATCCGTTTTACTTTTCGCTAATGCGGTGTCAAACTTGCATTAGACCGAAACCGGTTGAAAATTGTACCGAGAGGATATTTGAGAGAAAGAGCACAAATTCCGATTGAGAAATCTTTTTGTAACAATTTTGGTATCAAAAGATAGCCCTCGAATTCGCCGTTCGAATGGTACCAGTATCATCCCTGTATCTCCTCTCAATCCCATTTTACACCCCAAACTCCTCTTTTGCACGTGGAAACAAGAAAACTCAATTTTCGGCAGCAATCACGACATGAACGGAGTCGTGGGCACGACACCACCTCTGTGACGGGACGACATGTGCTCTGTCGTGGCCTCCCGCAAAATTTCCCCTCCTCATCGCAGATCTCGGATCTGTCTCGGGAGGGACGATCACCGTTGCTGATCATCATATAAAAGCTAATGTCGCACTAGTGATATTACGTGATGCACAAATTTCCCCGCTCTGGAGTTTGATGCATGAGAGTTGATTGGTTTAGGTAGGTCGGGTGACAGTCAGCAGGGACGCATCAGGTTATGAGCTATGACCTATGACCTAAGGTTATGAGTTATGAGTGGAGATTATGGGTGGAAATGGATTTTGAAAGTGTTGGGGTAGCTGAGAGGATGCTTTTTCGAATGGTGTGGATTGTGATTCATTTGGAACTGAATTGTAGTTCTGTGGACATCATGTTTTATCGACTAAATGTCAACTAAACTTCCTCAGTCAAGTAATCTCAAGTATTAACAGGACACAGAATAAATCACAGTAACGTAATCAAAAACACTCACACATCCAGCACTCCACAAAACTCACACGAAATCCAGTCACTCCACAAAATCCCCACTCATAGCTCATAACCTCAGCTCATAACCTTAGCTCATAACCTGTTGCATTTTCACCCAGCTTTGATGCACTTTGAAATCCACACAACACATCTTAACAAACGCGCAAAAGATGATACCCACAGACAACCGCCTGAAACCGAGATACCCGAGCCTGGAAAGCCATTTTCCAACGTCATAAAAGCCTCATTTTCACTTCCCGTGACTTCACCGCGAATTCAAGTTTTTGCAGCCACAAAAACGTCCACAACTTCTCTTCCAGCTGCCGTACCGTATCCAGACCTGCTCCATCCTCTTCTCACACTCACCAGCTCCTCATTGAATGTTTTGTCCACTCCTTTCACTGAATATTCAGCAAGTTGTATCGAAAAAATCGATACACCTCTAGATGATCGACAAAAGATCGACATGAAGATCTACGGTCCTAAAAAGGAAACCAAATGGCCCAAAGAAGTGCCAGAGCCCGCCAGAGATTTTGTTGCGTGTTTTTTTCGATCGTTGTTGCTGAAATTAGATAAATGGGGGTAGTGGGATGGTTGTAAGAGAAAAAGTCACGTTACTGGTATTGGTGAACTCGTGAGATTCAGGAGAGTCTGAATATGTCTGTGTCTTTGTGCTGGCATGTGATTCCAGTGAGTTGTGGAGTAAAATGGACTTTTTTGGACCGAAAAAAGGGCTTATTAAAGGAACGCTACTTCCAGAGATACTGTACACTATTTGTCTGCTTCTCAAACTTCCTTTGGTTCTTTTAGCTTTGTTTTGAGCTGTTTTTAAGGGGTTGAACGAGAACAATGTATGTTGGAGTATAAAATCAGGATGAGAAATGGTACAGGTAAGTGGGTGGTGTCATATTGTTCTCCAGGAGTGGGGCATTGCTATGGTACCATTTTTGTCTCTATCATAGTGGTATTTCAAAAGTTGTGGACACAAACAGTTTTTTTCTGATGATAGTTTCTTTCCTGAGATACTTATAGTCATAAAAGCGGTACCAAAAGATGCGTCTCATCATGTGGAACCGATTGGTACATTTTACTCCCCTTCAGGTCCCCCATTTCTCGATATTTTGTCGAATTTTGTTTTTTTCATATCATGTTCGGGGATAACTTTTTCCACCTTGACCAAATATCTTTTTCCATGATACCATTCGACTCGTCTCATTCTTGCGAGTAAGTATCCACCCTTGTTTTCTCAATTGCGTGACTATCTGCTGTTTTGTTCATGGATACTTCCACCAACCTGCACTACCTACACTACAACACCTCACACATCACATGATGCTCTAGATACCCTCTACGCGCCACAACTTCCTTGCTACATTCAGGCAGGGTCCAGGGTCTACTTTATGACGCGTACGGCCTCATATGTAGGGACGCGTCGTTGTTATGGCCTTGTGTCTGAGTAAGTTGAAGGCAATTTGGGGTCCTTGTGTCTGTGGAAAATGTTCCGAAAGAGACTCCCGACACAAAGACGGATCGTCGTGGCTGTTTGCCTGAGTTTCGTCCGGTTTTTCTCGCTTTTCGTTCAGGTTTTTCCCTTACCGCATTACATGAGGCAAGGGGTAATTTTAACTGAAATGGGCCATAAGCGAATTGGCGTTTTGGAAAACACAAATCAGCCAAATAAACGTCGCCAGCCATCGAGCTACCAACGTCGACGCAGGTGCAATGGACTATAGCAGCTTCGGATATGTGTATTTCCGTTTTCCGTTTTTTGGAATGTGATTTTCAAAGAATTTAGAAATTCTCTGATAAACACTTTTAATCCAAAGAAACGTCGGATCTTCCACACTACCGGAGACGGGTGCCGTTGATCCCGCCGTCCCGCCAGCAACGTTTGCAGGGGGGTATGGTAGCAATCTTGTGTAAGTATGTATGTAATTAAGCTGCTGTGGTTAGACTTGTGGTGGGAGTGGGCGGAATGAGTTTATCCTGAGAGTACTTACCAAGGGTAGTAGTCGCGTCGATGTACTCGCCAGGAGGCTTGTCCTGACGTCGATCATACGAAGGAGTCTTATGGCTGGCGGTCCATCACTTAAGGGTCTGTCGATCCTGATCGGCATAGGTTGATGCTGTTTTGGGAGTAGTTAGTGCTGGAGCTATGATGTAGTGTGGCTCCTGTAAAAAAGAGACCAGGTTTGTGGGAAATAAAAATAGAAAGAAAAAATGAGTTCTGAAGGGGTTGTGGTCGTGTGTGGCTGCTAGATTTCGTCGTTTGTTTTTTTGTGTGTTTTGAGAAGGATGGGAGAGTAAAAGAGAAGAAGAAGTGTTTAGTCTTGAGGTTGTAGTTTGTGGTTTCTGTTTGTGGTTGTTGGACAGGTGAGAAGATGTATTCTGTTTAATTATTTGACCTGTAGAAGACGAAACCAATTCCTGCTGAGTTAGTCTAGGGTCTGTAAAAAGTACATCACTGTAGTCTTCATAATTTTGGCTCTCTAACGGTACCACTTTGGTTATTATCTGGACACTTTTGACAAAGTTGACTGCTACCATGTTCTCTGGACACACCACCTAAACTCCGTGATGTCTGTACAGTGTAATATGACCAGTCAAATGGACTGTATGATTGGGAATATATATTAAAACTAGAGATATTAAAACACCTTTCTTCTTACACACTACAAAGCGCAACATACAAGTGAGTACCAACCATACAGCACAGACAACACATACTAACACAACACATACTAACACAACACATACTAACACAACACATACCAACACATACCAACACATACTGAGACCTCTGAGTATACACCAGTGAGTACACCTTTGTTCCATCATACTAACACAGATACACATGCCACCTCCCTTCACCTGCCACCTCCCTTCACCTCTCTTCCTGTGTGGAATGCATATCCGTGCGACTGAGTTTGTGTTCCTTACGTTAGCGTGATCTTCAGTGGTCGTGATCACCGTTCATGTGCCAATGGTGTGGATTCTCAGCCGTGCCATTGGTCCTGACTTTACGTGACAAGATCATGTCCACGCGTGCTCTACAGTGCTCTACTCTAATGACTACACTACGTTACTCGATTTCGATTAGTTAGTCATTACTGTACAAATAAATAAATGCATCTCCGCCATGCTAGCACGTCTCCTCTACTCGCGGGGCGAGTGGATCTTCTGGTGTCGTCTCAGGTTGGACACAACAGAAAACTGTCGGCCACAGCCGGAAAACTCGCACCGGAAAGGCTTCTCACCGGTGTGCGAGTAGGTGTGAGTCTGCAGCGACGAGGGCCGGGTGAACCGCTTGCCACACACAGTGCAGACATGCTTCTTGAGGGTTCGGAACTGGCGCTTGGACGAAAACTGGTTCATGAGATGCGAGTGGGGGTGCATCTGCTGCTGGTAGCCCATCTGCATCATCTGCTGGGGCACCTGCTGGCCGTAGTACTGCTGGCTCTGCTGCGCGGCCTGGGCCTGGAACTGCTGCTGCTGCACCTGCTGCTGCTGAAGCTGCTGGATCTGCTGAATCTGCTGCTGCTGGAGCTGGAGCTGCTGCATCTGGAGCTGCTGCTGGGTCATGGGCTGGTTAAAGGGCTGGTTGAGCAGCTGGCCCGAAGAGCCAACGCCAACAGCGTAGGGGTTGTTGGTGGTGGGCGACTGGTACTGCGGGGGCGAGTTTCGCACGGGCATGGGCAGTCTGTTGGGGCTCATGGGCGCAGAACCGGCCTGCGACGGAGCCTGGGAGGGGACTTGGGAAGGAGCCTGGGAAGGAACCTGGCTGTGGACGACAGAGTGGGCCTGGCTGTGGACCTGGCTGTGGTTGGCGGAGTTGATGCCAGAGTTGGGGCCCGAGTAGTAGGCGGCGGCCACGGGTCCGTTGGGGTCGTAGATGGAGGGCAACGAGGGAGAGGTGTTGACCTGGGAATGCTGGGGGGAGGAGTGGTTGGTGGAGGGCGCGCTGGAGTTCAAGCTCTTGCTCTGGGGCCGGCTGGAGTAGTAGTAGTTGTCCTGCTGGTACTCGTGGGAGGCGACGGGGGCCTGGGCGGGAACCTGGGCTGCTCCAACGGCGGCGTCTCGATCCTTGGGCACCAGGTTGTAAGAGTAATCCGATCGGGGCTGGCCAGCAGAGCTGGAGTAGTAGGGTTGTCGGTCTTGCAGGGCTAGCATTGTCTGTGGGGATGTGGAAGAGGGGGAGGGAGAACGGTGGCTGTGGAGTTAGAATCTACCAGGTCTCTTCCCTGGCAGCCCAGTCTTATATATCTCATGGTGTACCTGAATGTGTTTGTTCCAAGGTTCGCGGTTAGAGTTACACTTTGCAGTCAGGGGTGCAACCAAGTGGTTTAGACGAGAGCTGTATGTCAGTGGGGAAATAGAGACAGGAGAGTGGGGGACGGTTGGCGATTTGGAGTGCAGGAAAACGGGGTTGTTTTGCGGTGTCCGAGGGCTCGAAAACCACTCTGGGACAAGTGTGCGAGCTTCCTCCACACTCCAATGCCCACCAGAAACACAAACTTTGGGGTGTAAGTTTTGGTTGACTTTTCAGCTTCACGGTTTGGATGTTTGCTTTTCGTTTTCTTAGAGTTTGGTTTTGACTTTCAAAAAGACGTCGTCTGGAGAGTTTGCTTTTGGGTTTGGTTAGAGTTTGGAGTAGAGTTGAGGGTCAGGGTAGAGAAGGGTGGAACCCTGGATGTTGGGGGTCATCCGGAGAGTCACGGTTTAACGTTGGCAAATGGATATGTGGGTTGGGGTATGGGCAGGGTTAGGGCAGCCTGTACTACTACGCAGCTGCAGAATTACACACATACACTCCTCCGCACGTGATACCATGAAGATATCTCCAGAACCCTACAGCTCCGATTTGTACAAATTGGTCAGAAAAAACATGAAGGGCATGTACGAGGGTTCGGGGATGGGGTGGAATAGGGTTGACAAAATTGAAGAAATGGAAGATGAAGAGTTGCAGTATCACGTGGCGCGTGAAGATGGCGAGCTGCTGGGATTCATTTCGTTCATGCATACTGTTGAGGACGACCTGGAAGTTGTATATTTGTATGAACTTCAGGTGGTCAAGGGTTCCCAGGGTAAGGGTCTGGGTAAGGGTTTGATGGAGGTTGTGGTTCGAGAATCTCGCGCCAGTAAACGCCCTATAATGCTGACTGTTTTTCTCATGAATGAGCGAGCAGTTGGATTTTACAAAAAGTACGGTTTTGAGCGTGTTGGGAGGGGACCTGCGGAAGGTCGGAGAGTGCGAGGATGGATGCAGATGAAGTTGCAGGAGTGACATTGGTCCTGTGGTCCCGTTACATTGTCTCTGTCGTGGGCGTCACCCGACCTGTGTGGTGACCACCTAGGGCGCGTCGTGCCCACCACATTGGTCTTGTCGTGCCCACCACATTACCATTGTTGTGGACTGTTCCGCGCGTGAACCGAAAAGGGTGATCGGCAGGCAAGTGATTTTCTGATCTGCGGTTGTCTTGAGAGGTGATTTGTCGATCTGTCGATCAACCTGAAAATCAGGAATGTGTAACCCACCATGTGGACTGGGATAGGGCTGGCAGGGTAAGGTCTGTGGTTAGGTCTGTGGTTAGGTCTGTGGTTAGGTCTGTGGTTAGGTCTGTGGTTAGGTCTGTGGTTAGGTCTGTGGTTAGGTCTGTGGTAAGGGCCTGGGTCAGGGCCGTGGTTAGGTCTCTGGGTCAGGGCCTGGGTCAGGGCACAATTCTCTTTACGCGTGTTCCTACGGAAGTACCTCGTTCCTGATTGCCATAGTCAGGGTTTAGTCCTTGCATTGTGCTGCCTGTTTGTAACTGTTTGTAACTGTTTGTGTAATAATAAAAAAATCTTCTGGACAAAAACTCTGGACAAAAACATACCAGGAAAATTGAGAGACTAATGAGAGTCGCAAGCTGTCCTTCTGGTTCTATACATTACAGCTTTTTACTTGTTTTTTTACTTGTTTTTTTTTTTTTTTGTATATCACTTTTCCATATTATGTAAAAGTGGTTATCACATTCGGTGATCAGGAACCGAGCCGAGCAGTATAGAGAGCAAATCACGACGATCCCCCAGCGTCAGGGAACCCGGGCGTCAAGTCCAGGGCTTTTTTGGACGTATTTTCACAGAGTTAGGGCGTTTCTAGTACTTGTCACAAGACATAATACCGTCTAAAAGCTCGTAAAACGACGTAAAAGCTCCAGAAAGTCCTGGACACGTTCAGTCCGGTGCCAGGAAATGGCCCCATGATTGGCAGATCGTCAAACTTTTCCTCCATGTCTCTCAAGCAGGGGCAGAGGGGAAACATTGTGCCAGAAAGAAAAGCAAATAATGTAAAATAATTATGAAAAATGGTAGAAAATCGCAAAATTGGCGAAAAAAATATCACAATGTCAACAACTAGGCACAGATGCAGCTGGCAAGTTTGGGCGAAAATTGACCAAAATCCTAGCCAGTAATCGCATATCTAAGAAAACTACTTTTAAACGTCCGATCGTACTGGACAATGAGACTATCACAATCGCCAATCTGCTCGTACTCGCCCATCCGGAATGTAGATAGCTGATCAGTTTCGACTTTTGGCCTTTTTTGGACGTTTAGGACTTTTTCGGCGGTTTTTTCTTTTTTTTAAAAACGACCGCTTTTTTCCCGCAGGGAAAAGGTCCACCAGTAACGTTGCGTATGCATGGGACTGCATAAGACTGCGTTTGGCAGCCCTGGCAGAAGCTCAAACTCTCACCTTGTACCTTTCACAGCAACTCAGGCAGCCTTGGCCAGATTTTGGCAAAAGCAACCGCAACGTGAAAGCGAGTCGAGCCGGGGTCACGTGCAGTTTGAACCCTGGACGTCCTGCCCGCTTCTGGGGGGTACGTCCTGGCCGTTTTTTGGGGGGTACGTCCTGGCCGCCCTGTACATCCTGGCCCTTTTCCTTTTTTTTTCTCCCAGGAACTCCCAATGTCCATCACCGTTACTAGCCGCTGATTCGGCGGAGTGCGTTTTGTCTTTTGCTGCTTTTTCGATTGCAGCTTCACAGCCCAGATACTGGATAACGTTCAGCTCGCTAATGAATGTTTAGGGTTTGTCTAAGAGCCTTCCATGGAAGTTTATTCCAAACCTTGTGTTATCATTAAGGTGGGCGGCAATTCTTACTCGTCACTAACCCCAGTGTTTGTGCACATAATATTTTGGCATGGCAACAGACACAAACACAACGCCTGAGTTTTAAAGGTTCAGGTCCGAAATAAAATATTCTCTTCCTCCACGCCACTCGTAATTAACTTTCCCAGCCTCTGTCTAAGACGGCGCAGGCACAAGTATTTGCAGTAGCGAGTGCAGGGACAGCAAGCGAGAGACACAGAGGGTACAAAGGCAGACACAGACACAGACACAAAGCCAGACGCAAACACAAAGCCAGACACAGAAGAACGAAGGACACAAAGCCAGTGAGAAGGACACAAAGCAGAACACAAGAAGCACAAACCACACAAAGTCAGACAAGCCAGTATGCAGATTCGAAAAGTGGAGCAACCAGTACATTGCTGATGGTATCTGCATGGGCGGATTTGTTTTGTTTCTCTGTTGT
Source organism: Yarrowia sp. E02 (assembly GCA_017639365.1). Lineage (NCBI taxonomy): Eukaryota > Fungi > Ascomycota > Dipodascomycetes > Dipodascales > Yarrowia > Yarrowia sp. E02. The sequence goes on along the minus strand of JAAQQX010000003.1, from coordinate 28,831 downwards.
TTCGCTGCTGTCTTATTTGTGGTTTTGTGGAGGATTGCCGCAGAGATGTAGCGCCCTGAGCTGTGGGACGCCCCACCAACCTGTCCATCCGTCTATCACTTTTCTTTGGGTTGACGCCAATCGGATCGGCCGCCCCTGTCGTTTGCGTCTCTTAGTTTGAGAGAGTACATGCAGGGCAAGTGTGACCCTTCTGTGGAACGTGAAATCCACAGGGGCGGAACTGATCGCCACAGCTGCCGATCTGCTGATCTCGGTCACGGTCGGTTTACGCGTGGAGCGATCGTCAGGTCTTAAGACTTGGAGCTTGGGGAACAGGGTGAGTTTGATTCTGGGTTGACGATCATAAACAGACAGACAAGGTAAGCTAACTGTCATAACACTGAAGACAATGAAGTTAACTGTCATAACACCTGAAGACAAGTGAAGCTAACTAGCAGGATAAGCCAGGTTTGTAGGCGTGGGGCAGGTTTGTAGCGTGGCAGGTTTGTAGGCGCAGTCCTGACAGTCCTGACACCTCTGACACCTCTGTCCCGAACACTACTAACCCTACCCATGTGTCAGAGCGTTACAGTGCACCCTAGTCAGTTACCCGTGTCTGACAGGGGTACGACTTGAGCAGACGCGTGGCCAGGAACAGCCGGATAAACACAGTGAGACATTCGTGGCTCTGGGCTCAGTTTCCTGGCTGGCTGCAAACGGAAAGTCTGAGGAGATCGGTCCATCTGATCGTCGGGTCCTGAATATCCAGGTCCCAAACAGGCAAACAGGAAAACAGCCACGCCTGCTGGGGTTTCTGGTATGTAGACTTGTACCAGTCTCTCATACCCCTGTCACGGGCCGTTATCCTGCCAGCAGGGGATAGGTTATCCTTCTAACAGGGGGATAGGTCTGTAGTAGAGTCGTCTTTCTGGTGTCTTTGTGGTGTCTCCGTTTTGGTCCGGAAAAAGGAACACTGCAATGCCTTTTCGTTTCCAGTTCTCCTGGATTATTATTCTTACGTCAGATTTGGTCACTCACGGACCTGGAAATATTATTTCAATGCACTCTGACGTACAGACTCATTGGGCTAATGCATCTCAGATGGAGGCACCAGGCACGGCAAGGGGTAAGAATGTGGGCTGTTTGTCGTTTACACGGTTTACACGGCTTTAGTTTTTGGACACTTTTTGGACGCTTTTTGTGGACACTTTTTTGACACTTTTTTCGTCATCTGGGGTTAGTCAGGGGTCTTTTGAATACGGTGTTGAGTCTCTTATTTCGCGTCTTTTTCTTTTTCTCATTAGCAGATTCCTGCAAATGCTCTCCGCACCTCTTGCGTTTTTTGGCTGCTTGGTGGCAACAAGACATACATACATGGTAGATGTGGGAGAGATCTGGGTAGGAGTAGTGTCATATCACGTGCAGTCTTCAGATTCGTACTGTTATAAGTTCTTGTGTTTTTACCTATGATCTGAGATGTGATCTGAGATGTCAATTTCTCCTTATTATCGCACGGCTACCTTTCTGCGACGATCTCCCGATAGGCGATGGATCAACACTTTTTCGTAGAGAAGAGCGGGAGAAGAGAGAAAAGAGAGCGGGAGACGAATACGGAGAGCGGGAGAGCGGGAGATGCTCTGTTTTGCTTCATACTAACTGTCTTTTAGCCGCGAGTATCCCGGTTTCATCTTTTATTATGAATGCATTTTAGAGTGGCTCATGTAAGGCTGGTTTAAGGTGGTTTTTGGGCTTGGTTTGGGCTTGGTTTGGGCTCTTATGTTGCACTAGTTTAGAGCTACTGTAAGTTACTCCATGTTCATAGAAGAATATGCATAGCTATATCTGTTACTGTACGAAACATAGTCAGGAGAGCGAGTCTCAGAGGATTATTGAATGTGATGTTCAGGGAATTGTATGAGACACTCTTTTTTGTCTGAAGATACATTACACTCGTTATCAGACACGTAGGTATGCACAAAATCTGTCAAACACTCAAAAGTATTCGTACAGACACGAAAACTGAACCAAAAGATAGCCACGGACGCGACGATTACTCCCGTGCCATTTCCATCTCCACTGCTCTTCTTCGTCATGCCATGTCTTGCATCTTCCGTCTGTGCAATTTAAACTTATACGTCGTGTTTCATGAATATCAACGTCTGACAATCCATGATATTCAATCTTGACGTCATTATCCAGATTCTTTGTATTAGTACTCAGATCCAGAGGTTACGTGACTTCCAGTTTATTGCTTTACTTAATTGCTGTTTCCGGTAAGGAGGAGAACAGCAAATGCAATACCACTGGTTATACATATCTTGTATTAAATCCGACGGGTCTTACAAGTACATAGTTGTAGACCTCCCTTGGGGCTAAAATGCATTTCCAGAATTCACAAAATACGAACGACCATCCTGCATCTGTCACGCGGCCACTGAGACTGGTACCTAAAGAAAGCCAAGAACGTGGCGATTACTTATGTCCTGCTACTACCCTGCCCTGGCCGTTTTCGGAAATTAAACTATACCAATCACAGACATGGCATTCATTTCTCGGAGACAAGAGTGGTACCGTTCGAATGCCCTGGTCCGTGCGGTTTCAACCGTGCCCTTCGCTTTCCTCCCCTCCTCCTCAGTTGTACGATATCCTCCGTTTTCAATTAAGGCCATCTCTTAAAGTCGTGCTAATATCATCTTAATCTCGTCGACTGGGATTTGCTTTTCCGAGCAAAGGTGACTGGATCTGGCATGGTCTTTTATTTTTCCGGGGCTCAGGTGAGACATGTAGGGACTCGAAATAATGTGACGTAGAGAAATTGGCGTGAGACAGCTAAAGTATAGATCTGGGTGATTAGTTATGGCCTAGACGTTGTTACTGGTTAATCAAGTACAGAGAGTTTGTGTTACTGGTTAATCAAGTACAGAGAGTTTTTACCGTTTTGGTCCAGATAGGATATGTTGTACAGATATGTTTGTGTACAGATACTTTTGATAACTGGTGACGGTAGTACTTGTTACTCTATTGCTTGTTGATCTGCTGACTATGCTGCTTAGTTAATCTTCTGATTATACTGCTAATTGTCCTACTTACTTTACTTCTAATTGTACTCGTACCCTACTCTACCCACTGCACTACTTTATCTACAGCTTATACTGCTTACTGTTGAGGACCTGCTTACTGCTTGGACCTGCTTACTGTACAACGTGCTGACTACAGCTATTGTTGCAACTATTGTTCCAGCCGCACAGTGTACACTTTATATCACCTGATGCACCAATCCTGTCTAAGAAATTTCTTTTCTGATTTTCTCTCAATGACAATACTCATCGTCTGTCTCAGTTGCATGCGATGTAACCCTGCAACTACATCCTTGCATAAAAGTCATAAATGAGGTGTCAGGAGAGACCCTGGGGAACAGGTGAGCGCAGGAGTCGACTTTGAAAATGCGGGAGAATATTGTATGTTTTTTGTCTATTTTTTGGGGAATTCTAAGAGGTATTTTAGGGGGACTTTAAGCAAGACGCTAAATACGCTATAAAACAATCTAGAAACTGCCGATGAGATCTGAGACCTCGGGAAAGTTGATCACTAGTTTCTCCCGGCTCCGCTTCGTAGTCTCAGCTGGTTTTTGTTTTTTTACGTCATCGTGATGATTTTTTTGGAGGTGTATCAGGTGTGCAGCTATTCTCTGCCAAGATGTACCTACAGTACCATTAAAAGTAATAGTACCGACTTATTGCAGAAATAATAGTGGACTTGACAGGGACCTTCGGAGATCTATTCTCGTTGTATGTGGACATATTTCAACATCTTTTGCTTCTTTGGGATCTTGATTTTATTTTTGCAGCTTTTCTTCTTTCTTTTTTTTTTGCTTTTTATTTCCCAAAAGGAATAGAAACGCCGTCTACCCTATAATATGCTGAATTGGCGTTTTTGGACTTCCTTTTTATTTCTCCTCTCAGCGACATTTCTCCTTTTTGGGATTCGCAAGAAATCACCCCATAATGATGATTTTCTATTACTATGCCAATCAATACAATAGATATCCATTAAAGACTAATTAATCGTAGAAATAAAAACTCTGCATTTTTTTAAGCGACATTTCGCACGGTGGGAAATGTCGCTTTACAAAATAAAAACGTTTTTAATACCGTTTTAATACTGGTAAAAATATCCATCTCGTCAAGCTCCGAGGCTGCGAGATAGGATCGAAATTATGCCCGTATTTTTTTTCCCTGCATAAAGCTTTTTTCAAATTTTCTCCAATTATCAGATTAAGTAGAATTAATTGAAATAAATTCACCAGACTTCAGGTCTCGTGTATTGCGCTGTTTGACGCGTCGCTTTTGCTCGTACGACGCTGCCCATAAAAATAATTGCAAACAGTCACAATCTATTTTTAGCATTGATTATGTAACCCATCAGACACGTGTGTGGTCATCCAACCTTACGCAGCTTACTCATCTTGGTTTGGCTTATTCAGCAGACAAGTCGCTGATGTAATCCGTTGTGTCAGCATGGCATTGACATGTGTTACAAAAACGACACGTATTCCAACAGCCTTCTGGGCCTCGACCTGTCGACTTACCCGGTCCAATATCTGCACATATGCAAGAAAAACGTGCTACCCTGTAAATTAGTTGTGTCTATAATATTGGTGGAACATACTGAGTGAGAAATAAAAAGTGGCAGGAAAATCACCAGAAAAAAGGAGACGAGTCTGCCAGTCCACCAGACCATATCCTCTGATTTCTGTATTTTTCTCATTTTTTTCTGTGCCAACCGTTACCAAAATCCACCGTTTAGCGCCAATGTGGGGTAAATTGGCGTTTATTCGTTGAAATTTCGAACGGCTCTAAGAAGCCGTCAATCAATTAAACGAAAGGCGCTAAAGCAACCGAATCTGGTTCGATACCTTCTGGATGGAAATTTGATTTTCTGTGATTTGTTTCGACTTTACTCCAATTAACATTAGTAATTTCTCAATAATCGGAAATAACCGGAAAATGTATAAAAATCAACCACCATACGAATATCAGCTCACCCAAATTCTGGACATTTTCCCCCAATTTTCCCACCTCTACCAAATTTACCACGATTTTCCACCGTTTTTCCTCCCCCCAAAGGCAATCTCCCTCGGAAGAATACACGTCAATATATGGGATATGCATGCACCTGCAAGGATGGACATGCACGGGGGAGTTACCCTACCGAGGCCTCACCCCAGCAAAAAAAAGGGGCATAGACAAGAGCAGGTATAACCATTGGTTGTACAAAAAAAAGAGGAAGAAATAACCAGCTGCAGCACCCCCAGCCACCTTTACCCCAACCCACTTTGACAGCAACTTCCCTTCTCCGTTCTGTGTACCGTTTCAAACCTGCATGCAGGGCACGTGAGACCAGTCTCTCACTACCATACATAATAACGTTAGTTAGAGATATCTCATCCGATTACACAACCGCACATTTTTTTCCCCCCGTCAATTGGCGTGTTTGGAGAGTCCTACGGACAGTACGAGACACAGACAGGCTTACAACCTCCCCCACCGGCTTTTTCAACGACTTGAAACGGTTCTACAGAAGAGAAACCGAGAGACGGACCGTTACGACAAAACACGACAGGTGTCCAAAACAGGAGAAGCGCCGACTAGAAGCGAGAAAACCGCCTCACTCCGTCTTAGTACCGCCATTAACTGACTTCCTCTCGACTTGGAACGTCCTAAAACTACAGAGCATTATTTGTGAGTATTTGAACCCCACAACATGCGGGGAGTGAGCCCACTACAGGGAGAGGATGACGGCCGGGAAACGGGCCCTGTAGCCGGCTACACGGGGCAGATAGTGCGTTACAAGCAGAGCCTGGCGAGTTGTATGATACTGACACGTTTGGGGTGATCCCGGAGGACACATCATATCTGCAACCTGACCCCTTATAAAGTATATGACGTGTTCCATGTGAGGAGAAGTAAACGACGGAGCAACCGTGGACACTTCGGAACCAGGGTGACCCAAGACCTCGGGATAGTCGCGATCCATGCACCCCTGACTCTGGATGTGACCTGCATAGGCCCCAAGTTCCTACAGTGAGATCCAGGTGGAACGATTGGAACTTCTTGATGATTTCCAAACAATTACACTGAGACTCTCCTACACATGATCTGTTACATGCACACATGCTGCCATGCCACCAGCTAGCATAGACTAACCCAGACAAAAGACTTTCGTCACATGAGCATCTACGTTGCCAACCTCCCCGGGACCGTGTCCGAGGCCGATCTGTTTGAGCTCTTCAAACAGCACGGCCCTCTCAAGGTCATCAAGATCCCCCGGGACCCAAAACTGCGGACCCCGCTGGGCCACGCCTACGTCACCTTCTACAACCCCGACCACGCCCAGATTGCACAGGAGGCGCTCAAGGAGGCCATCATCGGCGGCCAGCAGGTCTCGTGCTCCATCACCGACCAGGAGCCCGTGACCATGTCCTCCACCACATCGCCATCATCGTACTCCCCCGTGGACCCATCGAGGTCCGTGTTTGTACGAGACACACGGGAGGGCGTTGATCCGGCAACCACCAAAACGGCCCTCGAGTCGCTGGGCGCCGTGTCGCTGCAGCCCAAGGGCCCCAACGCGTTTGTCGCCGTCTTCCCCACGCCCGAGGACGCGACCAAGGCGCTGACCGACGAGCTGGACAATCTCGAAATCTCGCCAGTCCGAGACCCCAAAACGTTTTACACAAACCTCTTTGTGCGCGGCCTGTCGCCGGACACGACGGAAGAGGTGCTGCGCCAGGAGTTTGAGCGCCACGGCGAGGTGACGTCGTTGCTGCTGCCGCTGGACGAGATGAACCGGGCCAAGGGCTTTGGCTTCGTCAACTTTGCCGAGCACAGAGACGCCGTGGCGGCCCTGGAGGCGCTCGACGGCTCCGTCATGTGCGGCGCACACATCTCCGTGTCCCGGGCACAGTCCAAGGTCGAGCGTCAGGCCGAGCTCAAGCGCGCATACGAGGCCAACCGAATCGAGCGGCTACGCAACGCACGGGGCACCAACCTGTACATTACCAACCTCAACCCTGCCATCAACAACGAGCGGCTGCGGGCGTACTTTTCCAAGTTTGGCGAAATCACGTCCGTGCGCATCATGCTGGACGCCATGGGCAACTCCAAGGGCTTTGGCTTTGTCTGTTTCCGGGATCCGGACCACGCATCCAACGCCATTGCCGAGATGCACAATCGGCCCATTGAGGGCAATGTGCTGCAGGTGGCCATCGCGCATAAGAAGGACCCCCAGAGCGCGCCATACTCGCTGGGCAAGCGATTCCCCCAGCAGGTGCCGCCAAATGTGCACCCAGGTGTGCCAATGCACGCCATGGCGCCCATGCATGCAGGTGGTGTGCCCAACATGCAGATGCACCCCCATATGCAGCCCCACATGATGCATCCCATGGGCCATATGGGTCCCATGGTACCCATGCACATGGCGCCCGTGATGGTGCCCCCCCAGCAGTCGCCGCAGCCTAGACGGGACAGCAGGGATGGAAGCGCTGGCAACGGTGTCAGCGGAGGAGGGGCCGGAAACTCCAACGGGTCGTCCAAGTTCAAAAAGAGACAGCCGCTGCTGCAGCCATACGGCAACATTGCCGCAAGTGTAGCCGCCGCCGCCACGCCCCAGGCCGCCAAGGAGATTGTTGGCGAGACGCTATATCCCATTGTCCAGCGGCACCCCGCCATTGGCAAGAACGCAGATACCACGGCCCACGTGACGGGCATCATGCTCCAGCACGACAACGCGGACATTTTGTCGTGGTTGGAGGATGAGCAGCTGCTGAACAAGCGTATTCAGCAGGCCAGCGACGCGTACAAGGAGTGGCTGGAGGAGAAGGAAGCATAGAGCCCCAAGCCCAGGCGGTGGGTGCAACCCGGCTGTCTAGGGTAGATACCCTAGATCTTGTTCAGCCAGAATGTTCATTGTTTGAGCACAAAATTTGAGTGATCGCAAAAGTCTTCAATACATTGATGTCTTAGATGGTGTTGTAGGTGTGTAGTTTTGTTGGTTGGGTAGTGGTTTTTCAAAGAACCAATCACGTGATAAATCATGTGATCACTTTGAAGTTTGGTAATCAAGGAAGGGTATGACGAGACGGCTGTAGAGAATATCGTGTGACTGGAGCACTGAAGGAGATTTATCGGGTATCTGTCACGTGATCGAAATGTGGCACGTGACATAATATGATGTGACGATGTAAGTGATTCTTGGAGTGGATATGATTGAGTGGCGGAGCAGTTGATCGACAGAGTAAATAATGTATATATGTAGAGATATACAAGCATTACTACATGAGTGTCACCAATTCGCTTGCCAAGACGGTTTGACTCGGGGCAACTATTATGCTATATTTACATTGGATTTGAGATGAAAAGGTGACATTGATATTGGACTTGGCGGATCACTGTATTTTGGATTAAGATCAAAAATGCGCATCTATATTGGAAGCAAGGTGGGGCGAAAAAGGTGACGGTACAAAGGAAAAATACTCAGGTGAGAGGGTTCTGAGGTGATGATTTGAGGTGAGATAAGGCAGGTGAGATGGTGTAAGAGTGGGGCTCGCATTACACAGACACAGACTTAATGTTGTATGTGTCCCAAAGAGAAACATTTCCAACAGCACACCTCTTGGGGATATTGTACAATTGAAACAGTCTCCAGTGTCTAATCAGTGGCTCAAGCCCACTCTTATCAAATCATACCCACCTAACTACATTTTAACACCATGGATTCCAGCTCATCCCGAAGAACGTTTTCCCTGCCAGCACAACCTTACACAAACCTGAAGCCACCTTCCTTCTCAACTACACAAAAAACTAACCAAACTCACCTAATTCGGCTACAACATCACTTCATACATGCAAATATTATCTATCAAACAACTACAGATCGCCCAAGGACAGTCTACTAGCCGACGCGGCCAGATTTGCGGCCAGATCATGGACATTATCCCCCACTCCATCATCGTCCAGCAACCTGTCTGAACAGATGGATCCAGTCTCCAGCCGTCTCTGGTAATACGATGACGCCAGAGAAGTGGACGAAGGAGAAGCAGTCAAATGAGACGCACTGTCACTGTCGGAATTCTCCAAAGGAGTGACATCGTTGGAATGCGTCGGGTCACGGGACGGAGCCAGCGGGTCATCTGGATCTCCATGCTCATCATGGTCATCATCGTGCTCCGGAGCCTCTCTGACAGCCGCTTCAGTAGCTCTTCCCATGTCATAGTTTCTGAACATTCCTCCTCCTCCTTGGTTGGTGATATCTACCGAGGACGAAGACGAAGCCACGGACGCATGGCGGCCTCCGATGTGACTGGTAGCAGGAGGAGTAGTGGCCAGCACGTTGACAGAAGTCTGGGATGCTCTCCGAAGCAAAGCAGCACTGGATTCTCGGGGATTGAAGGATCCAAAATCACGCGATGTGGACAAGTCCATGGACGGCGCAGTAGACGGCGTAAGACTGATTTGAGACGCCTGCCGGCCTCTTGATCGCTGGTACTGACTGAATCTCTCTTGGTACGTTCCTCCGTCGGCGCTATCATAACTAGGAGGCTCAGCGAGTTGAGGAGGCGCTTCATCGGCATCAAAAGGAGGCGGGGCAATGGACGGTTGTCTGATAAAGTGGATGGGTCTGGGAACATCACTGGAAACAACAGAAATGGGGCGCGAGGGTCTTCTACCTGCAGGATAAGCTGGCAGAGAGACGTTGGCACCTGTGCATCGACTGTCAAGCAAATGAAAGGGCGAATCAATGGAAATTTCAAAGTGCTTTCTCTTTTCGGGGTTCTCAGGGTCAATTTTACTCAGACGCATCACCACCTTGATCCAATGATGGACCTTGATGTTTTTAAACGACGTGTTTGGGTGGAGTCGTTCCTTCTTGTCCCGTCCCACCTTTTCGGGCATCACCACATCAAATTCCAGCTCGGTGGCTCCTCCAGCCATCAGCTCCTGGACTCCATCCAGGTTGGGCAGCAGCGACTCCTGAATGCCTCCGTCGGGTTTGTGTTCGAAGACAAGATACTTTCGGGCCGGCTCAACTCTGTGAATCTTCATTTTCCGACAGTAATAATCAATATTTTCGGAAATGTAGATTCTGATTCGGTGACATTTCACCTTTGCAAGAGGAGTGAGCTTGAATGCAACCTGCATTTTGGTCCCGATAGGAAGACTCTTGCCTCCAATGACAATGTCATAATGGAGCTGGTCTTCCCAGTGTCTGGAAATGACAATCGGCTCAGTCACCTCCTGAGACTGGTCTGCTGGCGCTCGAATCAGACGCACTTCCTTTTTGCCTACCAGATTGGATCGGAAAGCTCCAGGACGTTCAATCGATGCTTCCAAAGTGTAAGAGACACTTCCAAAGGCAGCTGAGATAGTTTCGGGCAAAGATGCCTGGATAGGCAGCTCGAAATTGTACACGTACTCACCTGGTGGGAAGAGTCGGTATCCCTTTGTGTGAACATCTTTTTCCGTGGGCTCAGAGGTGGTGGAAGTGGTGGACGAGCTGGTGTTGGTTCGAGGAAGGTCCACAGAGTCCGATCTCGAGCTGGACATTTCCTTGGATGCACGTGATGGCGATTTCGATCTGTTTCTGAACACAGGGCTGGGTGACGCTGCCCTTCGCAACTTGTTGGCCAATCCCTTGATAATGTGGGTCTCGTGATGGTCGTCTTCGTCATGCGACTCATCCATCTCATGCAACGAGGTGGACGAGCCATGGGTGCTGGTTCTTGTCAGAGGGTGGTCGTGGAGATGGTTGGATCTGACAATGTGGGCTCCACTGCTATACTCGGCCATGGGGAAGGACGAGTTGAAAAACGGCCACACGTGGCTATGGAGATCTTTCTGCTCAAAAGTGTCCACTTTTTTCGGCGGGATTCCCTCGGGCCATTCGGTTCGGGCTATTCCTCTAAACGAAAGATTGATGCTCTTGATTTTCGTGGATTTGGACACTTTGACAATCAGACTGCCTCGCAGAAGAGCAGGCGGTTGTTGTTCCTGCTCATGGTGATCGAATCCGTGCACAAACAGGTTTTTTTCTGCCAAAACAATGCCGATTGAGACGGATCCAGAGGAGGAAATGTCTTTGGCCTCGTGAGAGAAATGGGCTGGGAAAAGAGGCGAGTTTTCCACAGCCGTTGTGGTGTGGGGGGTTTTGAGAGACGGCATCGAGGCTGTCATCAGTCAGAAGTTGGCTGAGTGGGAACTGAGCTCAAGCTTGGGATTCTCGTGAGTATGATACGACTGAAACTGTAGCCGATATACCAAGATCTAATCTGATGATCTAATATGCTAATCAAAAGACTGCGTAAGTCGGTTGAAGGAAGCTGTCGATTTTAGACAACGATCCAGTTACTGGAATTTGATAAAAAGATAAGCAATCCAACCACGGAGGTTCGGCAGTTGTTGCAGATGCACTTTGAGCTGTTTTTAATTATGCCAGAACTTGAGACAAGGGCTGCTTTGCGTCGCTGGGGGTTCGTAGTCAAGGGTCACGTTCTTCAACAAATAGTCACGTGCTTCACTATCCGGTCTTGTTCGGTCCCGTGCCTTTCCAGTTTGGTCGCGTTTCTGGCCGTTTTGTCCTCCGTTCTAAAAAAGTCGATGAGAAGTCTTGGCGAAGTGAATGACGATAATAAGCGATGCCGGGATTGGTACGTCTGGTGGTTCTCACGTCTGTCGTCTCGGTCGGGTCACGTGTAGATATCGAGAGATGTCGTCTCTATCCTCTCTGCAAACGTTTCAGGCGTTTTCTTCGTCGCCCAAAAATGGATGTGAAGAAGTTACACAATCAGCACTCTCTCAGACATGTGAAGTATGAACCGCCTCGCCGATAAACTCAATGTGGGGTAGGCTGCGGGATTATCAAAGCGGCTTTTTCTAGTCACGTGCCAAGAACAGGGTGGGGGCTTAGTAATATTCCGGGATACAAAACAAGCCGACGACGTTCCACCAAGCCACAAATATATTCTCCCTGTTTCCCCTCATCCACGTCACATGCAACTCCGATGACATGTCAATTTTTTTTGTCACTAGTGTTCTTATCACCGCATTGATTAAGGTTCTGAAATTTAGGGTTTGGAGTTTGAGCGCATATGAATTTGAGGTGGGGGATTGTAAGCGAGAAGAGGAGGGGGAACGGTATTATTTATTGGTCACGTGGGTGAAATCAAGGCAGGATATTCAGTTGTTGTTGTTCCCGTACCCCTACGTACCCCTACGTCCTAACCCTACCCGCCCTAACTGGTCCCTAACCCTTCCCATTTCACAGGGTTCATGACCGCATAAAACAGTATGTAGGTACGGCTATTGGTCACGTGGCAGATTGGGTGAAATTTCATTTTAGAAAGTTTGCCGAGGCGGTGGAAGAAATTTTGAGATGGTAATAATGGGGTGTTATTGAGGAGAATTATCGGGGAGAGAGGCAGTAAGAGAGTGATAAGAGCGAGGAGAGTTGGTTTATCAAGAAATAATGAGTAAATATAGTAAGCTGGGTAAGATAGGGAAGGAGTAGTATTGTAGAGGGAAGTGGAGTTTGTTGCAAATAGGAAGGTGTTGGAGAGGAGCGGAGTGGAGTGAGGTGAAGGAGAAGGTAAGGAGACTCGAATGAGACTTTTAGGGTGTAATTTGGCTGAGTGTTGGGGGAGTTATGGTGTTATGTTGTGTGTAAGGGAACGCTTATGAGCATACAGTTTGGCGATGGATACGCTGAGAGGGTATAAAAGAGAACGGCTACAGTACGAGTAGTGATTCAGAGCTACACACGGGGGGAATCGAATGGTAGAGTTTCATTTTTTATTATCTCTTTGGTGGGTGAGACAATGGAACGTGTTTCGAGGGTTGGATTCTAGGAATCTTGTAGCATAGCTACATAGCTATACAAAAGATATGAGAAGTAGGAGAACTTGAGAACCAGAATGTGCTACATCTTAATAATGGATTGGAGCTACTGAGGTTTCTTTAGCTACAACATAGCGTACTATTTGGTCTGATTATGTTTTGGAAGCTTTTCCACAATTAGAGTCCAGTTGACCCTCGGAAACATATACGGGGTTGAAGGCAGCGTAGAGGTACTTTTTCGAGCCGTGCGAGTAGAATGACCCCACCCTTACATCAATAACTTCACAAGAACGTTTGTTTCAGTATCATGTCTTGAGTATAATTTTGTTGGAAGTGTTTTACAAGTATCGTAGAGGGACCCAGAGAAGCGTTGAAATAATGAAAAGTCTAGCATCAGAGCAAATACGGACCATGGAATATAACGAGAGACCCAGAGGTTCAATACGAGTAGTTTTGGGTGAAATGTGAAGAATGTCTGTACAAGTAGGGGTATTTACATTATCGCAGTAAAATATACCTTTGAATAACTATTAAAAAGGTAAAAAGATAGCTATAAAGTGACACAGGGGGTACTAACCGACTACAAAATCAGTTAATGACCTCATATTTCTCATCTAGTGTATATGCGTCGAGTTATTCCTTTTTCGTCAAGTCCAGGGTAAGAAAACTGCGTATTACTATAGAGGCAAGCTGAAAAAGACAATAGATGAGTAAGAAGGCTTATAAATCGGTGCGACTCGCTCACAAATTGAACTCCTACGGCTTTTCATATACTCACAGATACAACATGTCTGTATTCTTGTGTTTTTCCTTCCTTCAGAAAATACCAAGTACTTGATCAACTACTAATTCATATTTACTTAAATATATATAACAGATGATAAAATTTCCACAATTTTACTTCCTCTTAGTTAGTCTAATCAACAAACTCTTTTCTAATTTTTTTTGATTTTTTAAATATTTTTTTCGACTCCAACTTTCTCACCTCTGATTGGCCGGATCCTTTTATCTTGCAGTCACTGTGCAGACTGCCTGCCAGAGGTGCTCTAATGCGTGTGAAAATGGAGTAGGGGAGGGGTGAGTCGGGTCGCAGTAGTTGTACAGTATGTGTTGGCCAAAGTCACGTGTCGGCTCACCATAATAGACATTCACGTGACCCCCACCCCCCGCCACCCTCGAAACCACACTAGTGCTATCAGTGAAATTTCACCACTAAACGTAGCGTGACTCACCGATCAGTTTACCCCACGATGTACCCCATGCTGTAGCCATCAGAGACTGTGTAGCCTCACCTCAGAACTCTACCAGGTATCCACACTCACGACATCTTCCCTCTTGACCCACTCCCTCTTCTCCACCGCCACACACGTGATCTTACGCCACACTTCAAGCCCCCCCAGCCGCCACTTGATTGGGCACGTGGAACGAATCAAGGTTTAGGGTGCCCTAACCTCGAAGTCCGGGTCACCAACGTGCATCGACATACATGTAGACAACGTGATTGATCTGTCCAACATTTCAGCCAGTTGTCCAGTTTGCCAAACCTCCCCAAACCCCGGCCAAAATGAAAATCTCGCACAAACTCGAGAAAGCCCATGAGGCTGACTCGACCCCGACGTTTTCCTTTGAGTTTTTCGTCCCCAAAACCTCCCAGGGTGTCAACAACCTGTATGATCGAATGGACCGAATGTACCAGCTGGGTCCTCAATTCATTGATATCACCTGGAACGCCGGAGGACGTCTTTCCAACCTCACCAACGAGATGGTCGCCACCGCCCAGTCGGCCCTAGGTCTTGAAACCTGCATGCATTTGACCTGTACCGGAATGCCCAAGCAGCTGGTGGAAAATGCTCTCCAGTCTGCCTTTGATGGAGGCTGTCAAAACATTTTGGCGCTCCGAGGAGATCCTCCCGTTGAGTCTGAAAAGTGGGAAGCCGTGGATGGTGGCTTCCGATATGCCAAGGATCTGGTCAAGTACATCAAGTCCAAGTACGGCGATTACTTTGACATTGGAGTGGCTGCTTACCCTGAGGGCACTCCCGAGGAGCCTGACGTCGATATCCTGATTGACCATCTCAAGGAAAAGGTTGATGCTGGCGGCACCTTTATCGTCACCCAGATGTTTTACGACACGGATAACTTTCTCAAGTGGGTCGACAAATGTCGAGCCAAGGGAATCAACGTCCCCATTATTCCCGGCATCATGCCCATCTCCACCTACGCCTCGTTCATGCGACGAGCCAACTGGTGCCAGATTCAGATCCCCCAGGACTTTCTCGACAAGCTGGAGCCCGTCAAGGATGACGATATGCGGGTGCGAGAACTCGGCACCCAGCTCGTGGCAGACATGTGCCAGAAGATGCTCGACTCGGGCAAGATCAAACATCTCCATTTCTACACCATGAACCTGGAAAAGGCCACCGTCATGGTTCTGGAGCGGCTCAACCTGCCTGCCCAGGACTCTGCCGTCGCTCCTCTGCCCTGGAGACCTTCTCTGGCTCTGGGACGACAGGACGAGTCTGTGCGGCCCATTTTCTGGAAGAACAGAAAGCAGAGTTACGTCGCCCGAACCCAGGACTGGGATGAGTTCCCCAACGGTCGATGGGGTGACTCGCGGTCTCCTGCTTTCGGCGAGCTGGAAACCTACGGAGTTCTCCTGCGACAGTCTCCCCAAAAGGTGCTGGAGCTGTGGGGAGAGCCCAAGAGTGTCGATGATCTCAAGACCCTGCTGGTCAACTACCTCAACGGCAAGCTCGCTTCTCTGCCCTGGTCCGATGTGCCCATTTCCAACGAGATTGACTCCATTAAGCCCCAGATTCTCGAGCTCAACAACCGAGGTATTCTGACCATCAACTCTCAGCCCGCCGTCAACGGAGCAAAGTCCACCCACCCCGTGCACGGATGGGGTCCCAAGAACGGTTACGTCTACCAAAAGGCGTACCTGGAGCTGCTGGTCACCCCCGAGGTGGCCGAGAAGCTCGTCAAGAAGCTCGAAAACCAGTCGGAAATCACCTTCTACGCCGTCAACAAGACCGGCAACCTCCAGACCAATGCCCCCGGCGGCCCCAACGCTGTCACCTGGGGTATCTACCCCGGCAAGGAGGTCATCCAGCCTACCATTGTCGAGAAGATTTCGTTCCTGGCATGGAAGGAGGAGGCGTTCCGACTCGGAAACGAGTGGGCCAAGTGCTACCCTGCCGAGTCTGACACCAGAAAGTTCCTCGACGAGGTTTTCAAC
Organism: Yarrowia sp. E02; assembly: GCA_017639365.1. Taxonomy (NCBI): domain Eukaryota; kingdom Fungi; phylum Ascomycota; class Dipodascomycetes; order Dipodascales; genus Yarrowia; species Yarrowia sp. E02. Next base: position 12,724 of record JAAQQX010000003.1, on the reverse strand, counting down.
AACTGGTACCTGGTCAACATTGTCCACAATGATTTCCACGACTCCACTGGAATCTTTGACCTGTTTAATGACTTGTAGATGACGTGACATCCCCCGGTCTCATTCAACCCGACCAACAACCCCTTCAACCACTAACAGCACTCAACGTGCTTATTTATTCGATCTGTTCAACATTGCATTCGGCTTAAAACAGCTATCAACTAGCAAAGTGTACCTCAACGTGTATATAGTAAGAGTACATCAACACGACCGGGCTGAAAGAGCTCGTAGAGAATCGTAGCCAATGGGAGCAGGAGAGAAATGGAGCCGACGGGCAAACAATGTAGTCAGTAGGAGTATCTTGAGAGTTTTCCCAAATAGAAGAGCGAGTCAACAGGTGGCTTGCAGGGACGTAGTCAGTGCGGTGGCACCATCAACAGCCACTGGTAATGCACTGTAACGTGTAGGGACACAGCAGTGATTACCCAAGCATGATGATCACTCTAGCAATTAAACCTCGTGAGTGAAGTGTACCATCATGGATGAATCAAGAGGAATGGGAAGCAGTCGCGAGATCCTGGAGGCTACCCTTGTGGTCAAAGGGCGAGAATAGTGGGAAATGAGTAGAAACGGAACACAGAAAGGGCAAAACAGTCTTGAACGAAAGCGGTGTTATTGGGCCATGCGCGTTTATGTGTGCGTCGATGTTGTGTGCTTGTCCCGGTACTTTACGCCTGTGTTTGCGTCTGTGTCTGTTTGTGTTTGTGTCTGTGCCTGTGACTCAAGAGAGTAGGTATTTCAGGGATATGGTCTGTGTTAGTTAGTGAAGTAGAATAATAAGAAGATGATTGAAACTCACGGTTGCCATTAGCGCCTGTTTCTTTTTGTGGCTTGTCTCATATTTGTTTTCAGAGTGTAGTGTGTGTGGTGGACTGTGTTTAATGAGTAGAAAGGTGGTTAAGAGTAAGGGAAAGGAAGACCGCAATTTAAAGTGAGGAATAGAATAACCACAAATGCGATATTACGATTTTGAGTGAGGTGATCAAAGTAGATTAAGGTCATGCGAGGTTATGCACTACACCCCACATGTCGGCAGCTGTGGACATGATAAGTGATAGGGGAAAAGGGAGCATGTACTGTAACGGGAAAGTTGAATAGTCAGATAGAACGAAACTACTTGTAACTACACGTATAATTTTTTAATCATTATCTCTAGTTTTTGAGGGTCCGGGATCATAAAAAAAAACAAGAAAAAAAACAAGAAAAAAGGAAAAATAAAAAAATAAAAAAATAAAAAATATATATAAAATTTCCACTTATATTTCACTTGCTATTCTACAATTTGCCCTACCACCTGACCCGCCATTTCATCCCCTAAACAATCATAGTCCCGAGTAACACTCGCTATTCTTAAAATAACATGTTAAAAAAAGACATGAATGAAGTAAATAATCGATACCTAGTTGTTTCCATAAGTGCAGCCGCCTGGTCCTGCAACGCAGACCAGAAAAGACTCGGAATAAAAAGGTGCGATTCTATCCATGAATCCGGCAGTTCCCTGTAAGTTCATGCATATGTCAATGGTATCGTAGATGGCTTTGGAAATGAGCTCTCCTTCGAAGGGTTTAGGAAGATAAGCTCGAGCTCGACAAGATCCATACGAAGAGATAAGTTGACCGTAAAGCTCCTTGGGCTCCAACAGTGTAGTCAGACGGAGACAGTCATTGGTGGAGGCGTGGTTACCAACCCGACAGGCTGTTTCATTAAGAGGCAACGGTTCCAGCTCTCCTTCCGGGATTCCAAACAGATCTAAAAGAGTATTCTCGAACTGTTGAACGGCTTCCTCAATAATGAGCTCGGTAGAGGTAGTACAGGTAGGTAGTCCGTATTTCATGTTCGAGAACCAGAAGATGCCGTCAGGAGGAAAAGGATTAAAGCGAGAGCCAACTTTGGTTGCCACCTCGTCAGCACACCTATTGTCGATCCTCCAAAAGACGAGGGTGTCTCTCAGCTTGTCGTCCGTTCGAGAAAGTGTCTGGAGGCTCTCTCCATTGACTTTGAACAGCTCCACGTACTCGGGGACCTCACTGTTAATAAGTTGGATGGTAACAGCAGCGGCTACAGCAGGCTCTGCCTCTTCCAGTTGGTCCATAAGTCTGTCCAGAGCTTCCACGTCGACTTTTGACGTCTCCACCACAACGGTGAGTCGAGGGTCCAGTTGACCAACCAGACAAGAGACGGCCGTGTTGTTGTAGCTCTTACCGTCGTTGACTGTTCTGAAATAGAGCTCGTCACTGGCCATAGCCAGAGTAGAGAGGGCGAGAAGGGAGAAGAGTTTCATCTTGATGATTTGATTCGATGGGATCTATATTTTTATATCATATTCTTGACGTGTACTCATCAAGTTGCCCAACTTGACAGCACCCAACAAGGTTCTTCTGATCTACGTCGATCTTGATAAAACGACTGTGGACTGAGACATTTCCTGCAGCTGGGTGGTAAGATTGTTCTATTTTTGCGTGGATTCGTGGATGCAGGTGTAAAAGTTGAGAAGCACAGAAACGTGAATTTTTTCTTGAAATTTACCCGACGGTAATACCCTGTATAATATCCCTAAAATAGAAAGGGAATCGTGCAGTGTAGTGTCGTGCATCATCCTGCACCAATGTTGCACCGATCTAAAAATGAGCAGTTTTAAGGATCTGCTGCCATCATTGGGAGTACGCTCACCTGGTGTGACAATGCCACATTGTGACAATTGGGATAGTAGATCATGCAAAGTAGCTTTTTTTGGCTACACATGACTTGATGCTCACCTGCCAACCCTTCTCACTGACGTCACTGATGCACAGCCCCACCCCAAAAGTCTTGGCATGTGACAATACGACACATTAATTGCGCTTATCAGAGTGATTCTTAAGACTAATTACAGTATACAGGTATTGTGATTGAGACGGAACGATTGGGCCACTATGCTGCTGTGTAACTACACATTGCCAGAACATTCTGATGAAGAAGAAAAGGAATTTATCTAGAATCAAAAAATTGATCAACATAATATTCTGGTTTCAGGGACAATACCAATACCAATACAAGACTGACACAAGCACCTTTTCTTAACTTAGCCTAATTTATACTATTTTCATCCTTTGAGAAAATGAATTAAGTATAAAAGAGTTATAAGCTACCTGAGCTACAAGTAGTGAAAATAGAACCGTAGAAACATTGGAAGAGACACAAATATTAAGCTTGCCGTTGCTAGTAGTACTCTGGGTGTATCCAGACATTAGCCTCTCCTGTCCGAGATGACAAGTTCCAAACACAGCAACAGTTGGAGTAGTTGGTAGTAACACAAACACGGTTGATAAGCGCTTGCAGCCCGAGGTGAGAACCAGGTTGCAGTTACATTTGGTCTTTTTATTCTCCACTTTTTCTCTTGATGTGGACTACTTCCATTTTGGAGGTGTCAAGCTTGAGGACCACTTATTAGCTTATCCACAGTGTCTACGCAACAAACACTTGCTCCCCAACACTAAGGTATTGGAAAGAGCATTGCCAGCTCGAACAAGTAATGAAGCATCTGTGTTGAACTTGAAATTATACAATTGATCCAAAACCGAAACGGCAAGCACCACACATCTTAGTCATTAGAATCGTTATTAAATATATGGCTCTATTTACTGAATAGGTACAATGGGTAAGATGAGTCTCCTGAAGAACAAAGAGCTTTAAAAGACAGACAATGAGCTGCACAGGGTAGTCCGCTCACTCTTATTCCCTCAATCACTCCTCAACCCCTCAATCTTCTGTTTCAACTCTGACAAACCCCCAACCTTACTCTTTTGCATCCACAGATCCAACACCTTGAGACTCTCATCAATTCTCTGGTCTCTCTCCTGTCCCTCCAGTTTCTCTGCCTCCTTTGGCGTGTTCATGAGCCATTGGGCAACCTGTTTGGCCCCCACTTTTCCCCCCACACCGTCCATTTTGAGATCCCGGGACGCTGTAGAAATATCCTGAATCAGTCCAGGGAGCTTCTCACGTGTTTTTTCAATAGGCTGAGCAGTCTCCACCTTATCTCCAACCACAATGCTAATTTCGTCCGTCTTTTTGTCATGACTTCCATCCTTCATTTTCGCCAGAGTTTCACTAACTGCAATCAGACGAGAATAGTTGTTGTAAACAAGCGCCTTTTGTTCCGACTGAAGAACTCGAATACTCTGTAACAACCAGTTTTCCTTCTTGAGGAGATCTTTCAGGACACGTGACCCACTGCCTCGAGAAGACAGAATCTCACGTGCAATTTCCTCGGCGTCAAAACTACCGGCTTCAAACTTGGCCTCCAACCGTCTCTCTTCAGCTTCATAGTCCTCTTCTCCAGCAACACTCGTCAAGTCAGAAAAACTAGTTCGAGCGGAAGAAATCACCGATGACGCAATTAGAGAAGCATCCGGGTCAGCAGCAGGTTGCAGCTTGTAGAATTCTCGAAGAGCATTTCGTTTTGTGTTGCGTTTGTTGTCGATACTGGATCGAGATGTGTCCACAGAGAGTCGCTCCATAATGAGAGGGCGTGAATTGACTGTGTATGCGTGTGAATGAATGTAAATGCAAGCTTATAGTGACGTGACTGTCCCTGTTGTGGTTTGGTGTTTGGTGTTTGGTGTTTTGTTATGGTGTAATGTTATGCTCCTGTAGTGCTGTCCTTTATCTGGTGATGTTGGAAGGAGGTTTATTTTATTAAGGTTGTGAGGAGTATGATTTTTGGGGTAGGGTGTAGAAGGCGGAATATTCAGGGTGGGGGTTTTGGAGTAAGGGATAAGGGTGATACCGGGACATAGATGGAATTTCATGATTTATAGGGAATTATGAAACTTTTCTGATGCCAAAGAGTCGATTCTCAAGGATTCGTATTTTCTTTGAGTACTTTATCTAAATGCTAAGTGCTTAGTTGAAAGTTTGATTAAAGAGAAAGAAAAATAATACACAAAAAATGAGAAAAAAATAATAAAAAGCTCAAATAAATAAAAAAGATTTATGAAATTTACAATAAACGACATACAAAAATTCTGGATGTTTTACCCCTTTTAAGCTGCTTTTTGATTTTCTGATTTTTCTGATTTTTCTAATTTTTCTAATTTTTTATTTTTATTTTTCTAATTCAATTTTCGATTCTCATCAAAGCTCCGCCCCAGACAGTTACCATTTAGTCTCACAGCAACACTCATAACCTATCATAAGAGCACTCATAACCTATCACAAACATTCATAATAAGATTATCACGTGACTAAATGTACACACACCATGAATCACCTCTCAAAAATACTCATTACCTCATTCATTCTCTCACCACCCAGTTGCCCAATATCGGGACCGCGTTTCCCAATCGAGAGTATAAATAAGGTTTTCAGAACATCGACTTTTGAGATTCATTCAAAACAATATAAATGTTTAAGGAAACATTCCATAATTAAATTTGAGACACCTACCGATGTTATGGTGCGATATTCCAATTTACAGCCTAATAGATATTCTATCCACCCAGTTACAACCCTCCCACGGTTGCTCACATGACCAACCTTAATTAAGCTCTTTCCTACATCCAACATGTACACCACCACTTTGTGTCGAAAATATTGTCTAACACCACAACTCTCAACACGATGAATTACGACGACTTACGGGACCAGTTTTCGGATTATGAGGACGACGATGACTTTGATGTGGGTCAGGACAAATACGAAAGCGATGGCGAAGGAGATGAGCTGGGAGACCTGGACAATCTAGATGCTCTACCAAAGAGATTACAAGAGATTGTAGGAGGAGGTATTCCTGGAGGAAGTGGTACAGGCGGCAATTCCGGCGGCAAAAAGAAACGTGGCCGAGGCAGAGTTTCGATTGTGGACCGAGAGCCCGCTCCCGAGGTCAAAATGTACCTTGCTCAGGCTTCCGAGTGTTATATCAACAAACAGCTTGATAAGGCGATTGAGCTTCTTGGACGAGCGGTTCAGTTGGATCCCAAGGCGTATCAGGCGTTCAAGTTGCTTGTGACGATTTATGACGAGCTTGGAGACGCTGATCGGGCTCTCACAGCGAATTTGGCAGCTGCTATTCTCAACCATCGGGCCAAAGAAGATTGGCTGGCAGCAGCTGAACGGTCGCACGCAATTGGAGGTTCTCGGATGCTTGATCAGGCCATTTACTGCTACAGCAAAGTGCTGCAGGTCGATTCTCAGGATGAGTCAGCACTTACAGAAAGAGCTGGTCTTTATATGGATAAAGATATGTGGAAAAAGGCTGAAACCGACCTGAAACGACTGTTGGAGATGCAGCCAGGTGACGAGGCGGTGGTCCGGACCCTTGGATACGTTTATACGCGTCAGGGAAGAGAAGCGGACGCGATCGAGCTGTACGAGGGTATTCTTCAGGAGCGACTTGAAAGCAGAGGAGAAAGTGAAGTACTTCAACCATTCACATTCACACAGCTCAATTACCTGCTGGATATGTATGTTCGGACGGAATCGTGGGGAAAAGTGCTCATCAAGGGTAAAGCTGTGGCTCGATGGCTGCTGGGACGTGCTGATGAGACGTATTGGGACGAACATGCACTGGAGAGTGACATTGAGTATGATGAGCGCCGAAAGAGCGTGAAACGGAGCCAAAACCAGGATCCAGAGTCGTACAGACTCCCCGTGGAGATCAGAAGTCACATCTGCATCGCTCGACTCAAAATGGGCGATACCAACGGCATTCAGGAAGCTCGACATCATCTGGACGTGTTTTTGGAAGAAGATAGTGCTGTTTTTGCCGACATTTTCCTCACTCTTGGACAAGCGTTTTTGGACGCCAACCTTTACGCGGAAGCTCTGGATCTTCTGACTCCTTTGGTTCGCCATGATGCAGATGTGGTTTCTCAAACCGACCTTTATCTCGCCTTGGCTTCTGCTTTACACCATTTGAGTCATTATGAAGATGCCGAACAGGCGTATTTGACCGTGTCCAACATTGATCCTAACAATGTGGACGCCATGCTTGGTCTGGCTGAGTCTTATCATTTCCAGGAAAGATATGACGAATGTACTTCGATTGTGGATGAGATTCGAGACTTGCGAGCCAAGCAGAAACGAGAGGAGTTGGAACAACAGATCGGGGCGGAGGGAGACGAGGACTCCGGAGTGGTGTTTGTTGCCAGACAGAGACCCACAACCACCAAGCCCAGTGTCAGGGAGAAGGAGTTGCTTGAGCGAAAAGCTACTGAAGCGTGCAAGGAAAAGTTTGCTGCTCTGGAACGGCACCGAGAAGGGCTTTTTCAGGGCAATGCTGTTTCTGTTTACGAGTGGATGACAATTGCGTCAGAGCTGGTGGACTCCTTTTCTTCCGTCAGACAGTTTTATCCTTCTGATAAAAGACGAGCTTTCAAGGGTATGACTCTTTCTAAAAAGAGAAAAGACCGAATGGACGTTGATCATCGAATTGAAATGCTTACTGCTCGTCTGGAAGAGGATGTGATTGATGAGGAGTCTGAAAATCTCACCGAGTTTCGAGAAATCCAGTTTTCTGTCTGGTTTGATATGTTTATGGAATATGCCCTTGCTCTGGCTCGATATGAAGATACTCCTGCAGATTGCTACACGGTGCTCAACTATGCCAAGGAAGCAAACGTGTTCCGAATGAACTCGGACCGTGTCGAATGTATGGATTTGGTTCATGTGGCCTGTTCTATTATTGCCAATGATTACAGAATTGCCAATGAAGAAACAAAGACACTCATGAGAACACTAAAGTTCTATAACGACACCATTCGATTGTTTTCCGCAGTTCTTCCCTCCGGAGCAGACGCTCAGGCCGTTTTCAACTCGACAAACAACCAGAAATTCATTCTACGATATATCAAGGCTGTGGACTCGATTATTCTTGGAAAGGAAATCACTGGACAGATGAGAGTGGAAAACAGAGCTGATTACTCTGGAGTGCTACACAAAGAGAACCCTCTTTTGTTGACTCTTTATGGTCATGCCATGATTCTGGGACGATCCTATGTTTCTGCATTGACCTATCTCATGAGAGCTCTCAAGGAGTCTCCTCAAGATCCCATGGTTCTGTTTACCATTGCCATTGCTCATGTTCATCGAGCCATTCAACGGCAGACAAACAATAGACATTTACAGATTGTCGAAGGTCTATCTTTCCTCACTCAGTATATGGACATTCGAGGGAACTCTGGGGATCATGAGCTACAAGAGGGACACTTTAATATGGCTCGAATGGCCCACATGTTGGGTCTTACAGGTCTGGCGGTCGAGAATTACAACAAGGTGCTGGAATTCGAAGGACTGGATGAACGTTACGATCTCAAGAGAGAAGCGGCTTATAATCTGCAGCTGATTTACACCATTAGTGGCAACGGAAAGTTGGCACGATGGGTTGTTGACAAGTATCTCACTGTTTAGCCAGAAAGGTGTGTATAATTAATGTAATTTATTGTATATTTGGGAATGGAATGAGATGGTGTTTTAGGCATTTATCATTTTTCTCCTACAGTAGTTCTCATTTTTATTTAGTTCTCATTTTTATTTAGTTTTCTCGTTTTTTCGATATTGCAAAGCATTTTCGATGTAGTAATTTCTGACCACAGAAAAAAAAAAGACTGCACAGAAAACGTGTATGTATAAACCATTTTTTAGTGGGCTAGTAACACTAATAATGCATAGTAGTCCAGCCCTGACTAAGTGTCTACTAAAATGTCACCAAAATGGGCCAATTCTGCGCCGTATTCGCTTAACCACCTGCATACACTTGGGAACACCATATTAAATTAATTAGTCTATATTACAATTGTTCTAGCAAATCGAAACTTTTATCCACAGATTCGAAATCGTACTGCGATCCCACCAATTTGGCTACCAGGTTGGCACAGGCCAAGTCCGCTCCCCACTCAGTGAGAGCATCAGTCAGTCCCCCATCATTTCGCACCAATGTGCCCAAATCCTCTCCATACACCTTGAAGAGCTCCACGTACTCGGACACGTCTCCGTTGACCAATTGTGTCGTCACAGCTGCAGTCAAGGGTGGAGGAGCTTCTTCGAGCTGGTCCAGTAGTCGATCAAGAGAAGCAACGTCCACTTTTCGTCGCTCAATGACCACAGTCAGAGCTGCACCTATAGACAGACTCTCCATTAGACACTCGACTGTCGTGTTTCCATAACTTTTGTTTGTGTTGACGTTTCGCGCATACAGCAAGTCGCTGGAGATGGCTAGACCTAGACTTTGTGCCAGCGTCGAGAGAGCCACGAGTCCGAATACTGCGTGAAAGGGTCTCATATTTTCGGTGTGTGGTGGTGAGGCTGAATGTTAGTGAGGGCGAGTACAGTAGTGCCCAGTAGCGTCGACTTGGGAGATACGAAAAAAAGGTGGGCATTACCGGATTCATAATTGAGACCTATGCAGGTAACACTAGAAGTCGGCAAGAAAATTGGCATAAATTGTATTTATAGATCTTGAATAATAATGATGTAATCGAACGACGATCATAGAAATGGTAATACCTGCTCTTTCTGCACACATTGATGACCCATGCAGGGTCTTACGAATACGCGAAACAGAGCCGCATTCGACAGCTCAAGATATCAGATTGACGGCCGCGCAGCCGCATGCGTTTCGTGGTATCGACGAACTGACGCTGCCAAGCCCACTAGGAGCTAAAACAGGAGCGACATAAAGTTGCGCTTCCTTGGCTGGGATACGAACGTCAATCCGGGGTTGGGTGAGAGCTGAAAAGAAGATTGTGGAAAAAATGAGATTTATTATCACGTGACGAATATTTACCAGAGCCAGATCTATTGCCAGCATCTCAGATACTCTTCTACTCCAGAAGCAGGGCCGTTCATAGAATTCGCGCAATTTTTATTTATGGTCTAAAATAGCGCCGTTCTGTAAAGGGTTTCCAGATGGCGATAGAGTTTAGATAAAACAGGGCTATTTGGTGGGTAGTAGTCACGTGTAGAAGGAGTGTAGGAGACAGCCAGCTTAGTCACACTGGGCGTAGTAGCAGATTACCATTTGGAGTGCTCCCTGATCAAAGATGAAAGAAAAAAAAACAGTTCATTTCTGATTGAGTCAGAGTAACCAGGGTATCAGTGTGAGATAAGTTTCAGATGGACAATACACCTCCAGGGTCAATTTAGCTACGGTAATATACCAGGAGTAGAGAGGTTACTTACGAAATAGCTAGGCTATGTGGATTGTAGGACATTGATATTAATACCTGTTTTAGATTTTGTTCATGCTAGGGAAATATATTTCAGCGAAATAAGGTCTATCTGTATCAACATCCATCTGATAATGTAAGTTATTCTCCAATGGCATGGACTTTGATCTTACTACGATGTGAACCCTGTTGGTAGACCGATGTTACTAAAAGGGAGACTATCCCTGACTATCCCTGAGTAGCCCCAATCAATCCCGACTAACTCTCAAATGGGGCCGTCTCTAGTCAAGTTTAGAGGGACATCTGAAGTTAAAACAAAACATACATTAAATTAGCAATAAATTAACACTTGCACGAGTCGCAAGCACACTTGGAACAAGAACAAGAAGAGGCAGGCTTCTCAGCTGGCTTGGAGCAGCCACAGCTGTTGACCAGGTTGTGTTTCTTGGTGGTCTTGTTGGTAGACTGGATGAGAGAAGCTCCGAAAATAGTGTTGGTGAATTCCATTGTGATTGTGGGTGATGGTAGTGGTGAAGAAGTGTTTGTTGAGAGGGAAGAGGTGTTTGTATGATGAGAAACCACAGAATATTGCCTCCTTTATATATTCTTGTCGGTGCCTAGTAAAACAAGATACAGTTTTATTCAGCCGCAGCACAATGCACGCAATTGCAGATCTTGCAGCACTAATGTCGCAAAAAGGGGGATAATCAAAGATGGTGGCGCGGCTATAGCGAAATACACTCATTAGAATGTCCCAGAATATACCAAAGACTTTGTGGGGTGCAACAAAGACTTTTAAAGGGACACTAAAGGTGGTGGCAAGTAAGACCTTCAAAGACCCACACCTTTTGACAACACAGAACCTGACCTCTTCAGATTTTTGACATTCACGACCATGTTGGACGGCCACGAAACCTCTCTATTCAATATATATATGCCACATGTTCTGAGAAGCACTGACAATACCAGCCAATTTGAGCCTGATCAGAGGTGCTTATTTTGGGAACAGTGGTCGCGTGCCACTCGGAACCCCCAACGTCCACTATATGCATTGAAAACTTAATAAAACGTTAAAAAACAAGATCTTGTTCATTTCTGACACACTCCGCGTCTTTCTCCACGCTTTAGCCCCTTTAAGTGCCATATACAGCTCTCTGGAATATTCGAGCGGTTTGTGCTGCTAAGGTTTGTATTGTATGCAATGCACATGCAGGCAGGTGCGAGATTATCGCTGCGGCTGAACACGTTAAATTTAATCAGATGGCGAAATGTACTCAGAGAGAAAGGACAATATAAATAGGCCACGAGGTTCACCAAATATTGAAAAACCAATCACACTCTACCTTCTCTTACAAACACAAACACATCACAATGGAATTCACTTCTGCCACCTTCGGAGCTTCTCTCATCCAGTCCAAGCCTGCCAGCAAACACAACCTGGTGAACAACTGCTGCTGCTCTTCCAACAGCATGCCCTCCACTTGCGCCTGCTCCAAGTGCGAATGCAAGACCTGCAAGTGCTAATCAGCCGCTATAATTTAACGTATTTATCTGACTTAAATTAGCTGAAACCTGTTACCGTAGAATAAAACAAAATGAACTAGTATCCTTGCATCGGAGAATCGGTAGCGAAATAAGCGCTGTTTAGCTAGAATGTGTTTCCCTAGCAAAAAATGAATCCGTAAAAAGAGAAGTGCAGCGATTGTTCAACGACAACTGACTCAAAAAATGATATCCGTGAGATTCGAACTCACGCCTCCGAAGAGACCAGGAAATTCGTCAAGGTGTTAGCCTTAACCTGGCGCCTTAGACCGCTCGGCCAGGATACCGGGAATTTAAAAAATTTGAAAAGATTGCATCGCAATAGTGAAATCTGCTTAGTAATTCCCTAGAATCAAAAAAAATGCTAATCCGACGTGCGGGTTTAACATTGTTATAGGCCTTATTTAGCTAAATGTATTTCCCTAGAATCAAAAAAAAAAAAACCGAAACCGATACACGAGATCGAGTACCAAGAAGTTGGAGCCCTTGATCTCACCGAACCGAGCACCGAGACCTATTACGAAAAAGCAAGATTCATTGGATGCCAATAACCTGGTTTACCTGATACAAGTGCTAGAATAATAAAAAACAACAACAAAGAACCATCTTCTGTATGAATTACGTTTGATCCAGCTCAAGGTGTACCAGATTCAATCTTGAGATTTTTCTCATCGTAAAACTAGAGAGCTGGAATGAAATGAGATTTTGTACAATTGAACAAATGGCTTTAACGATACCCTGTAACTCTCTGGTCCAGCAGGTGCTTTTCTTCCTTCAAGCCCCTCACAGTTTTCGTAGTTTATGTAGAAGATAAAAAATTCTCGGAACCCCATATAATATCGGACCAGATCAAGTTTGATGGTATTTTCTATAGGAGTCTAATAATGAATATAGGAATCTGTTTATCTCGTAGCTGAAGCACTCGAATGGACACTAGACCGAACAAACACCTACTTGAATAGACATGACCGATAACACCATGATACTATGTATATCCA